>CM060680.1:119446001-121846001 GCA_030686995.1 Artemisia argyi
TAGTTTTTATATGTTTTTTTTGTCGTTATTTATTTGTTATAGTTTTATATGTTTTTTTTTTTTTTTTTTTTTTTTTTTTTTTTTTTTTTTGTCGTTATTTATTTATTTATTTTTAGATGAAGATGTTCAAGTGGGTAAAGGGAAAACTAAAGCGGATAAAAAGAGTTGGACATCGATCGAAGAGGTTGCTTTGGCCAAAGCATGGATTCATATCTCGACATGTAAAAAAGTCAGGAATGAACAAGGAAGAGATAAGTTTTGGGAAAGAATTTTGGAGCATTTCAAAGCCACAATTAAAAATACTAATCGAACTCATCATGCGTTAAACACAAAGTGGAAACATTTGAATCAAGCAATGGGAGTCTTTAACGGGCTTCACATCCAACAAGTAATTTTTATATACTTGTGTTAATTTTTATATACTTGTGTTAATTTATATATACTTGTGTGAATTTATATATACTTGTAGAATCGCATTCGTGAGAGTGGGTGTGACGATGTCAACGTCTTGGAAAATGCCATGTCTGATTATAATAAGAGGAATAAGGGTGCTTCGTTTAATCATATTGAAGCGTGGAGGGTTGTTAAGGATGAATCGAAATGGTTGGAGCAACCATGTTTTGAAAAAGTATCTTCGACATCTCATTCCGACAAACGAAGAAAGTCTTCCGAATCTAGCTTCTATGGGTCCAGAAGCAATGACAATGTTGATCCTGTTATTCCGGATCTAAATGACGACACAACTCCTGTTTCAAAAAGAAAAGGAAAAAAGACCGCTAGTGAGGCGTCGACAAAGAATAGTGTTGCTGAGTTTATTGGGCAGTATACGTCAAAGAAAGCACTAGCATTGGATGAGGCCATGGCAGATAAACGTGCAAAGGATCTATTGTCCCACCAGTTGCTGCAGACACAAATCGAAAATGCTAAAGAAAAGGCTATGATTCGGGCACTGAAATTCTACAACGAGCCGCACGAACACGTAACCAATCAGGTTATGCGAGATTTCATTATTGCCAAAAAACGTGGGTACGCGGAGACATATGGATGGCCTACGGATTTTTAGATTTAATAATGTATTTTTTTTTCCAAGTATTATGTAATGTTATTTTAATTATTAATGAAATATTTATGTTTTATTTAAATTGTTTAATTTAATTTATTATTAAAAAAAAAAAAAAAAAAAAAAAAAAAAAAAAAAAAAGTTGGGAGGTATGAAAAAGGCATGGTTGCCACTAAAATGGGGTTGGGAGGTATGGAAAAAGTATGAATGAGGTGAAATGAGGTGGAATGATATTATTGGTGAATTTCGGAGGTATGAATGTTTTCGAAATCATGACTGCCAGTGTCCTAAAAAGCAAGCAGGTCGGTAAAAAATTGATTCCTGTCTCCATATTAAATTTCCTATAAAAAGTAAACAGATTTTACCCTACGTGTCATAATTACTTAATTATATTGACAATCCCCAAATGGATAACGAAACAGTTTATCACACATCCTGCAAATTTTCTTTCTAATTAGATATTCTTTCTTATTTGCAGTCAAACCTATGTATTAGACGCGCGAGTATCCACCAATGTTTCTATGTTTTCAGTTTCCATAGAATGTCAGGCATTAGATCACGGCCGTCTAATTAATTTGGGGAACCTTGCGCCAAATTTTTAGTTAGACCTTTAATTTGGGGAACAGCTTCAAGCAAGAAACAAGCTGTTATTGACAAGAATAAAAACGCTTGAGATAGAGTTAGAATTGACAAGGAATCTTGAGGATCACGCTTTTCAGTCGGGTGCAAGGCTTCATGATCTTTTAAATAAAATGAATAATCTTCATATATCGTAGATAATGTTGTTTTTAAATAATGTGTTAACGTTGTTTTTCGTAGATGTTTTTGTTTTTAAATAATGTGTTAACGTTGTTGTTTAATTTAATAATAACAATTGTTATTGTAGTTATTTAATGTGGTAATATTTAACGTGCTATTATACAAACAAAATAATTATACAAACATTATACATATACAAAACATTATTAAACACAAATATACAAAACATTATACATATATAATACATTTAATAAAAAAAAAAACAAAAACAAAAAAAAAAAAAAAAAAAAAAAAAAAAACTCTAAACAACAAAATAAGGAAAAAGTCAAAAAAAAAATTAAAAAGTACACCCTCTCAATGGTTAATCTAACCAAATAGCCCCGTCATTTTAACCCACCCCATAATAAAATAGCAAATATTTACTTTAATTGATTTTGCATGATATTTTAAATATGTTTTTAACGTTCTGTATATCTTATTTTTAACTACAAATACATTTAATATTTTTTTTCTAGTATAAGTCATTTGGTTTTTGAAGTAGTATTTATAGAAATTAAGGATTCTATTAAATTTTGGACTAGTTTCTTATTAAGAATTATGAATCATATCTATAAAGAAACAAAGTTAAATTTAACAATTATAAAAGGTTAAGGTGTTAAAAGGAAACTTTACAGTAATAATAGAGTTAAAAAGAAAAGAAGTTGGTCATCTTCCTCGTCCATCACGAGTTCACACCCAAACTCCATTAAAGTAAAAAGTATTGGTTTTTTACTGTTAATAATTATTAGACGAGTATCTGTGCATAGTAACAAGATTTTATAGCGCAGATAAAGGTGGCAATTTTTGACACAACCTGAAACCGACACGCAAAACATATTAGAGTTAATTGTATAATAGATTTTTGGTCGGGTTTTGGTTAATCCAACTAACTTATTTCTTAAACATGTCAGGTTCGGGTTGGGAATAAATTAAGTAGGTCGACCCATCAACCCATTTAAGATTTTTTACTTAAATCATAAACTATTTATACTTTATTATACAGGTTAAATAGGTTAAATAGGTCGACTCACAAACCTGTTCAACTCATGTAATGTGTCTACTTTTGTATATAAAACGGTTTAAATGGGTCAACCCGAAACCGTAAATTAATTAGTTTAAGTTTCAACATTTGATTTATTAGTTTAAGTTTTCACTATTTCCTTTATTAGTTTAAGTTTTCACATTTCACTCTTCACTTTTGGTTTTTCTTATATATATAGTATAGATATAATCTTGTAAAACATATATTTTAGATCGTAAAACACAGTTAACATGATCAAATCATCCAAAACTGACTTTATAAACGACTTGAATCTTAAAAATCGGAGGCCTCTTCAAAAAATGAAGGCCTTGTGCCGTTGATCACCCTGCACATGTTCAAATCTGACCCTGCATTAGATCATTAGTCGCTAAATACGACATAAACATGGAAAAAGATCCTCTCATGTTCATTTTAAATATGATGGGTCATGTTGAGCTTTATATTAGAATAAAAAGAAAAGTATGTCATCATTGTAAAACATTTATTTTAATTTAATTTAAATGTACACTCACAACAATCATTACTTTACTTCTCAATTAGGGCTGAGCATCGGTCTAAGACCAGACCAGACCGGACTGAAACCGAATTAGAACAAAAGCACGGACCGAGGACAAGACAGAATGTGTTCGGTCCGGTCCGGTTGGTCTGGTCCAGTCCTTCGGTCGGTCCGGTCCAAGAATGCCTTATTGGTCAGTTTGTGCATAAGAGCGAACCGTACCGAAACCAAAATAAAGTAAAACTTGGGACCGACTGGACCGCTGGTTCTTCGGTTCGATTAGTTTTTTCAGTCCGACCAATTTTAAGATCTGCGATACTCAGCCTTACTTTTAATGTTTAAAATGAATATTAGAAAATTCCAATCCCATAAACAGTGTAAATAGGTGCACAACTAATACTACTATTAATGCATCCAAATCATAATTGTGACATGATCACTTCCTATTGAGTGCTTATACGATACGCGATGCCATAAATTAAATTTACATGTATGTCTCTTCATGATAATTTTATTTTTGTTTTATCTTTTGGGGAAAGGCTAACTTTTTTTTTTCTTCAAAAAAAGGCAACAATATTGTTGCCTAAATTTTCTTGTAGTCGCTCAGGCATTAATTTTGCTAAAGATATATTTTCTGATTTTTTTCAGTTGACTAACACAATCTGAGCTAACCGACATGTATACTCAAATCTAGTGTATATCTTCTCAAATCAACGTGGCCTTTTGTCATTTTGGGCCAAGGCTACTGACACTCAATGTTTAACATTTTACGCATTGATTGATTGATGTGATATCATGTCCAGCTTGATCAATTTAATATTTTGAGGGGAAGTGATTTGGACAGAAAATTATAACTGGTTAATGTATATGGTTAATGTAACTCACCACTTTCTTCTTTCTTCACCCCTTAATGTATTTTGACATTTCACCATATACATTAACCAGTTACACAGTGTATATATTATGTTTTAACATTGTATATTATAGTGTGCAAATTAAAATCTCATGTGTGCAAATCATCTTCTTATTTTTAATGTATAAGGCTACCTGTAATAAGAGAGCACAATAACTAACTTAACGACCGTCACCTCAGCCTACTGTGAATCTACTAATTACTAGTAGTTAGGCTACTGTGATGAATGGAAGCTCGAATAGTATCTTAGCCCTTTATAAAAATTAATTGTTTTATTTAAAACATGTGTAGTTAATTTTTAAAAAAATTAATTATCGAAAATACTAAAATTTAAACTTTGTATGTTATGTTAATTGCATATTGCAACGTAAACCATAAACGAAAGATTGTTCTTTTCTTGAAGAAGACAAACTGATTCTCCTTTCCTTGTAATAAAGTGAGAGACTCATTCCTATCATTTCTCCTTGCTTTTTTTTTCTCTGAAATGGTGAAATTCTATTATAACACAACAACTTACAAGACTGAAACAACCAATTCTTAGACAACAAAATGGACATGTCCCATTTGTGTCATATATCAGAGACTACAATACAGCTCAAAAAACAATGTAACAAGCTGAATTCAATTTCACCATTCTTCTAGTCTGATTCCCTAGCAGTGTACTAGAGAACCAGCCCTAGGCAACCATGAAGAAATCTCAACTGTACTAACTACATTTCCCCTTACAAACACCCTACCTGCAATATGAGTAACCATACTCAATACAACAGAGGCTCTTATAAGAGGCATCATTAGACAGTGAGCAAAACCTCTGATCCATTGGGGCTCAACTACACAAAGCTACATTTCCAGATGACTGACATCACTTATGAATATCATTTCTCCTTGCTTGAGAAAGCTATAATAAGATCGATTGAAATACCCCAAATTCTAATCCAACTCATATAAATCGTTTGCCTTGAAAAAACCAAACGGTTAAGTATGGTTGCGCATCTTATTCTTTCAAATTGGTTTCATCAACCCTATTCAGCTTTGAAATTTTTTGGAACATATAAGACATTTGGGTAACTAGAGAACACGTTTCCATAGCTATCAAATAATATTGTCTTGATATTATCGAGACACCTTATGAGTTGTAATGAAAAAACGAAAAAATTACTGCAAAAGTGGTGAAATCAATAACTATCATGATTCAACTAGTTGTTTGCTTTAACCTAATAAAGAGGCTACACCCTTGTAGCTAGTGTAACAATTTCGTATTATCCGGGTCATTATTTAACCACTTTTTTTACTTTTTATTTATTTTGCGAAAAATTTACTTTTACGAGTAACCAGATAAGTTGACTCACGTAAGTCGTTAAATGTACATTAACTAGAACCGACCCTATACTATGTTCAGTTTGCATGTTTTATGCATTTCAAGAAGCCTACAGATTTGGAGATTCAAAAAATGGTTAACACATGGATTTCAGGGGAAGCATATTATAGAGTGTTTAATCATTTACATGCACCACATGAGGGAAAGGTTTTTACTACTGCTAGTCATTATTACTACTATTAGTTTAAGTTTCTACTGTCTTGAATTCATTTTTAGTAAGCTTTTTGGTGTTCTTCATGGAGGGTAATTTGAGACATTAGAAGGCTGGATTAGAAGTGTGATATTGGTTTGTGGTTGTCAAAATCAAAGTTTCATCTACTTAGCATCTCCTAGTGGATAATGACAAAAGGGGGAAGAAGTACATAGAATTTTTGCAACTTAGAGATCCTTGGTGGTATAAAATGTTATGTAAGTTCACATGAGTTGAGCTTAAGGGGAAGATTTTTTCATTCATGGAAGATCTAGAAGAATGTTTTATAATTATCAACTAGGGGAAGATTGTTGGGAATTATATTGAATTGATAATACAAAACAATAAAAGAAGAATGAAGCAAATACGAAACAAGAGGGACTTAAAAGACAAAGAAGGTATTCTACAGAAGATGGAAGATTTTAGAAGATTCCTTAGAAGATAAAAATTAAATTTACGAAGATTTGTTTCCTATTACAATTACAAGTCTTTTTAAACCCTAATATCTCTATTATATAAAGAGACATAGGGCGTGTCTTTTAGGTGTGCACAGAAAATATGTAGACGTCTAAGTTGTGCGTGTTCTAGGCATATTGTCTTGTTAAAATCCTATATTAGTGTTTAACCTCAAGAATCTTTGATTACTGTTATAGTTAGGTAATAATTCTACAATTGATCAAGTAGAATTGGAGCTTGTAGTGAACGATAATGAAAAAAAATAATAATAAACCTTGTTGTTAATAACGTTGATTCTATGTTTTGAACATTCTACCTTTGTTATTAATTAATCCTAGATGAGATCTAAACAATCTCGAACTTTAAACGATCTATCATATTTTGTCTATAAACTTGAGCTATGATGGGTAGTTTGATCCCGGTAATTAAAACGTAAAGTTTTTAAGACGTGTAACGTAAAATCGGGTAACATAAAAATGTAAAACTTTTAAAAATATTAAAACTTATTAATATAACTTATATTAGTAGTTTAGATAAGTGGTGAGGTCATCGGAAGGTTTAAACGTTATTAAAACCTAACAACGTAGGTTAAATACGCGTAAAAAGTAAAAGGTGCAAGATTTACGTAAAAATGGAAAAAGTGAAATGTGACTTTTAAAATATGATTGTAAGGAACGAAAATGCATAAAAAGTGTAGACTTAGTCTAGTATCGATTTGAGTTAAATATACATTAACCTACGTACGCGTTTAAACTAATCCGGTTTTTTAAAAGTAAGATTATTTAAAATTAAAGATTAAGCGACGTGAATAATAAAATAATTACCTCATAAATTGAGACTTGTTACAACATGTGTCATCCTTTATAAACTAACACTCTTCTTTCATTCACTTTAGATCTCAAATTTTCTCTTCTTGCTATTCTCTTTTCATTTGCCGTGCACCCTCAACCCAAAAACACCATCACCACTTTTTAATTCTTGCTAATTCCTTGACCATTTGTTGAATATCTAATTACTTGGTTACTAATCTTGATTCATTTTACCATTAATCATCACCTAACCTCATCAGTTTCTTCGGTTTTCTTGAAGATTTTAAAAGGGTTTTGCATGTGTTTAGCTTGGTTAGATCTAGTGTTCTAGTTAGTTGATCTAAGGGTTATATGGGTTGATTTTTGATTTGGAAGCAATGATTGAATTGTTGGTGATTTTTAGATTAGTGTTCTTGGGTTCTTGATCTTTTTTCTTTTCTTACCGCCACTCTTTTTAAGAACCTCATCATTTTTGGTTTACTAGTGTGATTTGTGCATTTTCATACATGTTCATGCTTTATTTGGATTGATGATACATTGTAATTAGTGGAAACACATTAAGAACATGTTTTAATCATTACTTTCTGAGATAGAATCAGACCAGTAGCAAAATGTATTTGGATTGAGATAAAAATCAGCGGGTTTTTGGGTTGAGATAAAAATATAGGGTTATAGATCTATTTCTTAGCTTCGATTTTCTGGGTGGCTCATCCCGTAACTCCACCCAATGATTTAGTTAGAAATTATTTCGTAAAATTAGTCCAGATTTGAGTAACAAATTTCATTCGTGTAAAAGTCCCAATTTTTGTACTGTTTCGTAAAAGTAGTCCAGATTTGAGTAACAGATTTCATTCGTGTAAAAATCCCAAATTTTGTACTAAACCCACTAGTGATGTTCTAATAGAAAATGTCAATGCCCCTTTAATTTAAACGTGACTGCTTGAACGGAATCAAACGGGTTATAGATCTCAAGATAAAGTCGTTTTCGAGGGACTGATTGTTGTTTTTAATTACTAGCTTGTACACATAAGGGTATTTTAGTTATTTCAGACAGGTTATGAAACTTTTTGGGCAGTGGGACCCACAAATCTGTTTAATAAACTCAATTACCTTTCCGTAAGTGTAAAAACCAAGTCATAACTTGTAGAAGATTGATTATTATAACAACCAAGTAACAATATGTTTGGTTAGAATTAAAAAGGAAGAAAGAAAGAGAATTTAGAGAGAGAGAGAGAGAAGTTGGGAGTTTTCTAGAGAGAGAGAGTGAAGAGAAATATGGAATGTTAGATTAGAAGCTCCAACCCTCTCCCTTGGTGGGAGAGGCGTATTTATACAAAGAAAAGAAAACGCCCACATCCGGGCTGTGGATCAGGCATACAGTGGGTAAAGACTGTCCTTCTTCCACGGTGTTACTTAAACTAAACTAATATCTAATTAACTAACTACGAGCTAACTTAAATGCTATTACATCAATTAGGTGACTGAGTCTTCTATAGGAGTAATTGTATTCCTAACAATCTCCCCCTAAGCGAGGTCACCTTGGAAATTAAGCTCTGTGTTCTTCAAGCATTCATTAGATCATGTAGCTCGTAGGATCTGATTCTTCACTTTTCAACACACTTTGTACATCACGCAATGAACTTGTGGTTTTGAGTTCCTTTGGAATGTGTGATCTTTGAGCTTCCTTGAGATCAGCAGCCACCGTAAATCTCCAAGCTCATCCTTTGTCGTATTGCCTTCATGTGATGTAGTGACATTGGGACCGTCATGCTCACACCCTTCAGTAATAGGAGACTTTTCATCAGAGTTGCGGAAACGTTGTTGGTAGTCTCTTTAACTTTCATGATCATCATTGACAACGCGTAGGAAGTGTGAGCATGAGGTATGGATTGACCCAATTCAGCTGGAAATAGGAACCATCAACTCCATCTTTATATGTGTCCTTGAAATAAAACAGTTAGCAATAAAGATAGAGAACGAATATGGCTTTGTCATTCGTTCTGCGAGGACAGACTACCCTCCGGTTTTGTGAAAACCGACCTGTGATCAGGTAGAGTCTCGTTTAAAGAAGACTCTCCTTGACAGGAATTTCCAGCTTGTAGTAGTGAATTTTCCAAAGAATCCACTTTCGAATCTTCATACTAAGCATGTTCTCATACCGGAACGTCTCAAAGCAGACAGCATGATAGAGTGAATCGGTGAATTGATATTCACGGATTGATGAGAAATTGATTTATAGAAATCACTCGCGTGTCATATGATAAACATTTTTGAGACACGACGAGAGTTTTATACATTGAATCACATTTCCATCAAAAATACTTTTGTTTGAAAGATTTTACACAATCAATGTGCTCGAAAGTTAGTTTGTGAGCACATTGAAAGGTTTTTGCAAAAGTATCTGTCAATCCATATCCTGGAACAAGTTTTGCTGAGGCAACATGATCAAGATCTCTTTATGTTTGAATGATGACAAAAAAACCATCGAAACACATAAAATAACAAACGTTAGCTCAAAATCGCCGGAGCCAATGTTTGCTCCAGGCCCGCTGCCCGCTCGTCAACGCGCGGGTGACGCGCCAGGAGTCTGTATGGTTCCGGGCGAATTTTGAAAGTCGGCTTTCCCCTTACCCGAAAAATGTGGATCTTTCAATACAGGTATGAATATGTTATGTACTTAATTGAGAACACTCGAAACGAGTTTTGAGACTTGAGATATCCTACTTTTAAAACACCCATTTATGGGAAAACGCCAACTCATGTTTTCTAACTATCGCCTCTAGCCAAGGCTTTTTAAAACTTAGGGAGCTTATATATTTCACATGACATCGTGTTGAAGCATCCATATGCTCATATCCCGTGCTTACGTCTTCTCTAATTACGTAACGGGTTTACTCCCTTATTGGTCAACCTAAGTCAAAGGTCACTTTGCGTAAACGCATCCTTTCCCACTTGGGTTATGCTTTACATCAAGGCAAAGCACTTAACTTGTTTGAACCAAGGTATTAGTTGAGAACGTCGAGTCGTGGAAAGTCACGAGATATGAAACTATGGATTCTCGACGTTGTGTTACTTGAACTAATAAGTAACCTATGATTTTCTCAACTTTTAATCTTAATTATCTAAACCTATTCTTCTTAATGACAATTAGATTATGTCTTAATCTTCTCTTTATCCCATTTATACAAAAGACAAAACCAATCATGTCCAAATCAAATATTCTCTTACACAATCTCTTACACCCTTACATATTCCCTTACACACTACATCTAAACCATCCATTCCCTTACAACACATCTCATTCCTTCATTTATAATACATGAGGAATTATTTGAAACCCTAATAAGGCTCCTCTCATCCTAGCCTTTCATTTCAAATGAATTCATCTCAACCATTCACATTCCACACATGCCAAATTGTTTGAAAACCAAGGGAGGCTCCCTTTGATCTTCACCATCCAATTCAAACCAATTCATCTCAACCCTACATCTCATTCTTCCCCCCTAAGCATTGGAATATTCCTTGGCATATTCTTTCTCTCTTTTCTATGCCATGTGAGGAGATACACTTCTACCCCTTCCAAATTACCCTTGGTAATTTGGTTTCTCTTTAAACACTTCACAAAACATTTTCCAAATTGGCTATTTGAGTTGGTAAACCTTAGATTGATTAATGTTAAGGTTTTGTGTGAAGTACAATTGGGGGTTTAGCAAGGATAGGTATTTGTAAGATCCAAACACCCAACACTTGGGAATAATTTACAGACGCCTGGCGCGCTGCCCGCGCGTTGACGCGCGGGTGACGCGCCGGCCTCGGTAAATTTTCCCAAGTTTGGGTTCTTGGCCTATAAATACCACCCTTGCCTCTTGTATTCCTCACCCCTTTCCATTATTCTTTCTCTCTAGATTCTTTCTTTCTAAACACTCTCAAATCTCTATCTCTATCTCAATCTCCAATCTTGTGTTCTTGATTTTCACATTAACATCTTTGGAAGAACACATCTACTTGCAATGGAAGAATCACAAGAACCTAATCCACTCTTGTGATTGTGCCGAGGGTCTTCTTTCTTATACCCTTTCTATTACAATCGAGTCTCTAGATTAGGTTAGGGCTTGATTAAACAATTCATTCATTCAATTGTTTGTAAAGGAAGTCTTGTGTCTTGGTGACCAAGCCTAGATCATTGGGGATCTAGTTGGGGTTTGATACTTCCGGTGGGAAGTCTTGGTAGTGGTCTTGGTGACCCTTAGGTAAAGTCGAATCGTGAGATTCTTTTGGGTGGTTTTCGAAGGCGGAATACCGTGGGAGTAACTCCTTCTTTGTGAGCATCAATATTAGTGAATATTGGTGGAGTGAATTGTAACGGTTTGTAGTCCACCGAAAGGATTATACTAGTGAATAGTATCGGAGTCGCGGATTCGCAACTGGACGTACGGATGGTATAAACCCCCCATCCCGAACCAGTATATATCGTGGTGTCTTTCTTTACTTGCTTTATATACTTTGATTGTACTTGTGGTTGTTTGGATTGATTATACAACCACTTGTTTTTCTTTGAGGCTTAAAGTTTTTAAACGTATTAAAAGCCTAAGAAACCGTATTCACCCCCCTCTACAGTTCTACAATTGGTATCAGAGCGGTATACTCAAGTTCTTGAGCGTTAAAACCTTCCCAAGAAGTCGTTTTAAGTCAAAAACTTCTTTCCCAAAAATCTAAAATCCTAACTAAGATTTTTGGTAAAGCAGAGTATAGATCCATGGCTCAAGTGAACTATGTAGAGGGATGTTCTATGCAAAGACCTCCTTTGCTAGAAACTGAAGGATTTTGTTTTTGGAAAACCCGGTTTGAGACCTATGTTAGGTCCAAGGACCTTGACTTGTGGGAGGTCATTCAAAATGGAGACTTTGTTTTCATGATGCTTGATCCGGAAACCAAGTTGATGGTTAAGAAGCCATATTCGGAACTCAAAGAAGATGAGAAGAAGAAGATTGTCAAAAATCAAGAGGCTAAGATGATGATTTACAATGCTCTACCTCGAAGGGAGTTCGAGAGAGTCCATGTGTGCAAAACCGCCAAGGAGGTTTGGCATTCTCTCATCATCACTCATCAAGGGAACTCACAAGTTAAGGATTGCAAGATTGACTTACTCATTCAACAATATGAGAAGTTTGTAATCTTGGAAGAAGAAATCATTGACAATGGTTATACACGATTCAATGCTATTATCACAAGCCTCACGGCATTGGATCCTAGCCTTTACAACAAGAATCATGTTAGAAAATTTCTTCGTGCTCTTCCGGTGAAGTAGCGACCTAAGGTTACTGCTATTGAAGAAGCAAAGAACTTGGCGGAGCTTCCTCTAGATGAGCTTATCGGGAATCTCAAAGTTTATGAAATGATTCTTGAAAGTGACAAATTTGTGACCAAAAACAAAAAGGAAAATGGGAAATCTTTGGCACTTAAAGCTAAAGTCACTAAAAGTCATACAAGTGGAGTTGGTGGTAGCTTTGAAGAAAGTGATGAAGAAGAAATGAGCAATGAAGTATTCAACCTCATAGCTAAGAATTTTAGAAAGTTTTTTAGAAGAGGTGGAAAGTTTTAACGAAGGAATCGGGTTGATAACCGCACTAATGATCGTAGAAACAAGAATGGTCAAGGCTCAAAGCGTGATGATGGATGCTTCAATTGTGGTGAAAAGGATCACTTCATTAGTGATTGTCCAAATCCTCTACATTACAAAGCGTTTGTTGGTGATGTTTGGAGTGACGATGAAGATGGCAATCAAGCAAACAAGGAAGCAACATGTCTTATGGCGATTGAGTCTCATGAGGTACAACATAACCCTACTACTAGCAAAACTTCTTTTATAAATGAATTGCAAGAGGAAAATGAGGAATTACTTAATAACTATGAGGAGGCTTTTAGAAAATTAAAATTAACTATGAATGAAAAACGCTCTTTTCAAAAGGAACTTTCTAAAGCACTTCACAAAAATAATGAACTTGAAATTGAAATAAAGAGACTTGTCACTCTACGTGAGAATGTTGAACCATGTAAAGATTGTGAAAACCTCACACTTAAGGTTGTCACTTTGAGTGAAGAAGTCTCAGAACTTCAACAAAAGTCATTAGATGTTACAAAATTCAAAAAGAGTTATAATGATTTAAATGACACGTTGAATCATCAAAAAAATGTCCCAAGATAAGGAAGGTCTTGAACTTGCAAACAACGAGAAAACCACCTCCAAAAATATAGCTAAACCCCTAAATTTTGAGAAATTAAACGAAAATGAAACTCTCAAATCCTCCGAATCTGACGCGCTGGTTGACACGTCAACGCGCCAGAATCGCGCCAGGATTTTGAGAAAAAGAGGTGTTCATACTAAAAGTTTTATCAAACCTATCAATACTCAAGTTACTCATGAAAATACTCGAAATAATCAAAGATCCATTGTATGGAAAGAAACTACAAAGCCATACTACAACCCTGGTCCATACAATGGTCTTAAATATACTCACGCTAGAATAGACCAAAGACCCCTCCTACCTACCCCAAACATGAGACTATATTCTTTAGATCAAAGATATGTAAGACCCAACTTTCAAAACGAAACATATTTTCAAAACAATCCTTGGTCTACCCTTTCAAAATATGGAATCAAACAGTTGTATTTATTCCTTCAAGACCCAAGAGTTTTCAACTTGGGCTTTTTATGTGCTAACCATGTCGGACCCAAGAAACAATGGGTACCAAAATTTTGAGATGCACTTCAAATGTTAGGTATGCTCTAAGGAAAGGCCACTTTCAAGATCTCAACCTAGTAAAGATATTGACGTTATGCATACCATACTTGAAATCATCTCTAAGGAAAAGGATACAAAACTAGGTAATGTGTTTTGCAATCATACTATCAATCTTGCATCCATTGTAGATAATTCAAATCTGTGGCATAGGAGATTAGGTCATGCTAACATGCGATTAATTCACAACATTGCATCCAAGGAATTAGTTAGGAAATTACCTAAAGAAAAATTTGATAATCATTTTTGTGATGCATGTAAAGTAGGTAAGCAAGTCCATGCAAGTCATAAGCTTATAAACATGATTTCTACATCAAGAGTTTTAGAACTATTACATATGGACTTGTTTGGACCATCCGCTATTCAAAGCTATGGAGGAAACTTCTACACTTTGGTAATAGTGGATGACTACTCAAGATTCACTTGGACACTATTTCTAAAAACGAAAAATGAAGCATTTAATAAATTCAAAGCCTTAGGGAAAAATTTGCAAAACCTACTTAGATGTTCAATTGTTTCAATTTGAACGGATCATGGTAGAGAATTTGATAATGAAATTCAATTTGGAGTCTTTCGTGATAAACATGGTATATCTCATAACTTCTCAGCTCCTCGCACTCCTCAATCTAACGGTGTAGTTGAAAGGAAGAACCGGACGTTACAAGAAATGAGTCGTACTATGTTAAATGAACAATCTATACCTCAAAAGTTTTGGTGTCATGCCGTACAAACCGCAACTTACATACTTAATAGGGTCTTGATTAGAAAAATCATTAATAAAACACCTTATGAGATTCTTAGAGGTAAAAGACCATCCCTAGAATACTTTTGAGTTTTTGGTTGTAAATGCTTAATCTTCAACTCATTAGAAAACTCTAACAATACTAGTAATTACAATGGGATCTTTCTAGGCTATTCACTAACATCAAGGGCCTACATTGTGCTAAATAGGGAAACCTTAAAAGTTGAAGAATCATATAATGTAATCTTTGACGAAACTCCCCCAAAATCTAGAACATTGCCTTTAGTTGATGATGACATCATAGAAGAAGATGCATGTCAAAATAAGATTGAATTGTCTAATAATGATCTAGAGGAAATACTACCTAGAGTGGAAAATATTAAGGAAATAAGAGATCATCCCATAGATCAAGTCATAGGTGAATTAGATGAAAGAACCCTTAGGTCACATGCCCAAGACAAAAGCAATGACTTTGCATTTGTATCAACCATAGAACCTAAGAACATTAAGGAGGCCATAAAAGATGAAAATTGGGTCATGGCAATGCAAGAAGAACTAGATCAATTCTTAAGAAATGATGTATGGGTTTTAGTCCCATATCCTAGTGGTTACACTATTATAGGAACTAAGTGGGTCTTTAAAAATAAACTTGACGAAAATGGTGTAGTATGTAGGAACAAGGCTAGGCTAGTAGCTCAAGGTTATAACCAACAATAAGGTATTGATTATGATGAAACATACGCACCCGTTGCACGATTAGAATCTATAAGAATTTTGCTTGCTTACGCTTGTAGTCATAATTTTAAACTTTTTCAAATGGATGTGAAAAGTGCATTTTTAAATGGAGTCATCGAAGAGGAAGTGTATGTTGCACAACCTCCTGGATTTATTGATTTTCAAAAACCTAATCATGTTTATAAGCTCAAAAAGGCTTTGTATGGACTTAAACAAGCTCCTAAAGCTTGGTATGATAGGTTACAATCTTTTCTCTTGCTTAATGAGTACAAAATGGGTATGGTAGATAATACTTTGTTCACTAAAACAAAAGAACAACATCTTATTATTATTCAAATCTATGTAGATGATATCATTTTTGGGTCAACATGCCAATCGCTTTGCGATGAATTTGCAAACTTAATGCATAATGAGTTCGAAATGAGCAAGATGGGTGAACTTAGTTTCTTTCTAGGATTACAAATCAAGCAATTAAGTGATGGGATATTTTTCAATCAATCTAAGTATATTGGTGAAATGCTTAAGAAGTTTGGCTTGGAAAATTCTAAGGCTACAAAAACCCCTATCTCTAGAAAAAGAGTTCTTACCCTTGACAATGACAACAAATCCGTTGATAGTACTAAGTATAGGGGTATGATAGGAAACTTGCTCTATCTAACGGCAAGTAGGCCCGATATAATGTTTAGTGTTTGCCTTTGCGCTAGGTTTCAAGAAAATCCCAAAATTCCGTTAAAAGAATATTTAGGTATATTAAGGGAACTCAACATCTAGGTCTTTGGTATCCAAATGATTCAGGGGTAAAAGTATTGGTTTATGCCAATTCGGATCATGCGGGAGATATAGTTGCTATGAAAAGCACTAGTGGAATATGCACATTTGTAGGTGCTTGTTTAACATCATGGTTCTCTTAGAAACAAACTTCCTTCACCAACTCCATAACGGAATCCGATTATGTTGCAGCCAGAAGGGCTTGCCAACAAGCGTTATGGATGAAGCAAGCGTTTGTTGATTATAACGTCATATTAAACGAAGTACCTATACTATGTGACGATACGTGATCTATGAATCTAAATTCAAGCCCAATTGATTACCCTCGCACGAAACACATTGAAATTAGACATCACTTTCTACAAGACAACATCACTAAGAACCATATCACCTTAGAGAAAATTTCTTGTGATGACAACATCTCTAAGATCCTAGCAAAACCTTTAGATAAAGATCAATTCAATTATTTAAGATTAGGATTAGGAATGAGATTACTAGAAGATGATGAGGATATAATTGATAAATAGGAAATGGTGGAAGAATCTCTAGTACAAGTCTTTAATTATGATCCACCAAACTCCTACTTTTCACAAATAATCATACAACCTTTTGTTTTAACCATTGGATAATAACCCCTTTTTCACATCTTCATCCTCTTTTAAATCTCTAGAGACTTCTCTTAGAACACATAACTTCCTCCACCATACTTTAGAAAATAACTCTCACAATAGAAATCATGTCTCATTCGGAAGGGTCCGTTAACAATAATCAAGGAAATCAATATCCAAAGAGCTCTAAGAGATTGAAAAGGTCATTCACGGATATGATGAAGAAGGAAGGTGATGATAGGATTAAGTTTGAGTATGAGTTAAGGACATTCGCAGAAAGTGAAGTGTGGGACTTAATCAAGGAACCATTAAGTCCAAGGTTGTGTGAAGATGAGTACTCCATTTGTTGTGAAAACACCGCACACATGGTCAATGCTCTTAAAGAATCAAGGATTGAGTTTAGGGTAATGCTCTTGTCCATCCATGAATGAATCATGGAATTGCTTGCCACTATGTCCAAAATGAATAGGAAGTTGGAAGATGACAAGGTGAATGGGAAAGGGAAGATAGTGAAAGAAGAGTTCAACCTAGCCACAAACCTAGGAATCTAGACATCACATCTTTATGTTGCCATCAAGTACTAGTATAGTGCTTTTAGATAAAGTACTAGGATAGTTCTTGTTTAATAAAATGTGTAGCATATTGTGTTCATGTATGCTTGGAATGAAATGCAATCTTTTGGAACTTATATAACTTGTCATATTATTGTGGACTGATGAGGCGAAAAATTATCTGTTTTTAGGGGGTCATTTAAGCCCGAATTCGAATTTATTTGATCAAATATTGCCATAAATCGTTCCTTTTGTGATTTTAGGTCCTTTGGGAGTGAATTCAGGAAAAAGGAAGCATTTTGGACGTTTTTGGAGCATAAAAGTGAAGAAAACGCCAAAGACTTAATTTTCCATGCTGAGAACAGTACCTGACGGCGTCAAGAGCACTTTGGTGACGGCGTCAAGAGTAAAAGTGGTGACGGCCCAGAGAGAACTTGAAGGCGTCACCCAAGGCCGTCACGTGTTAACTTGTCAAAACTTGCGCGCGGAGTAGCTGATATTGTCTTGGTCATAACTTTTGCATACGAACTCGGATTTAGGTGATTCAAAAGCCCACGCGAAGAGGACGAAGAGATCTACAATTTGGTGAAAAAATGGTCTTGATGGCGTCAAGAGAAACGACCTAACGGCGTCAAGCCTTGCCGACAGAAAACATCCCTATAAATATAACATCATAACTTCACTTTTTGTAAGCCCTAAACCCTAAGGTCGATTCCTGGGTTTAGGTGGGTGTTTTTCCAGCAACTTAGAGGGTTTCAATCACTCCATAAACATCATGTATTGGTTTGATGATTCTATCTTAATTATGTTTTCCATTATCATTGTTGTTTGCTCTTCTTTGATGATGATTTGCTAATTCACCTTGTGTCTACTTATGATTATGTGAAACTTGTATATAATTGATTAGATCTCATTGATTTCTTGTTGATGTTGTGTCCATCTCCATCAATTAAGGCGTGAAAACTTCAATAGATCTAGTTGGTTTAGTTTATAATCCTTGTTTCCTATTGATTCTTGTTTTGATTGAATGATTTATATGTTAGGCTTAAGAAAACTGGAAGATCTCCAAATGGTAACATGCTTGAATGTCTTAGGAAACATGAACCTATTGCACTAAGGTCTTTATTGGTTGTATTTAATGCATGAGCCACAATTTACAATCCCTATAGTTGTGCTGGGTATGGTATAGGAGGAGATAAGAGCTCATAGAATTGGGGAGTTATGTGCGATACCCCGTGAATGGTATTAAGGAATACAACCCGTCAATTAAAACAAGGTTACAATTCAATAGGTAGGATTGGATAGCTAGCAAGGAGTAACATATCATGGGTAGACATGCTTCACTTATCTTGTAGAACCTTAGTTTATTTTCTTGTTTATTAGATTAATTAGTAGCTTTTGGGTTAGTTGATTAGCAACTAATTCCGCCCACTCTCCCAATACCCGAGATTTTTACTTGCTTTTCATAAAATATAAAAACATAAAAAGAATCATCCTTCACCTTTAGACCTAGTTAGATTAATTTCAATCCTAACGACACTATTCCTAGCTGAACGATCAATCCCCCGGTACTTGTCACTACACTATACTACAACGATCAGGTACACTGCCTGGTGGGGGTTGTAAGCTTCTCAAGATCCCTTGGGAGGTAAAGCCTGGTGCGATTCCCACGTATCAAGTTTTTGGCGCCGCAGCCCGGGGAATAGTTATTGTTTAGGTTGAATTTGATTTTTATTAGGTCTACTCATTAGATTCCTATCAAATGAGTTTTTTCTTTTGTAGCTTTCTCGTAGTCTATCTTTTCTTTGTGATTTTGTTTGTAATTTGCTTCAAATGGACTCTACACTTAGACTTCTAAGATTGCAAGATAGGGTTGAGCGGCTAACACACCAAAGAGTTGAAAATACCTCATTTAGAGACACCTATGAATCATATGAGCCTTCACCTAGGATAGATTCTTATGAACAACCTCCATGTTTAAGATCTAGTTTTAGTGAGGCCATTAGGAAATGCGACCTAGTTTTCCAAGGAATTATGGAGAGAGCCATTGCAACAAATCATAAGTTGGATGAAGCACTAGGTTTGCTATTATCACTACCTAAGAAAACTATTGAGGAGGATTTAGCCGAGCATGATCACATTGATCAAAAAAGACCTAGGTTTTATGATCGATGATGATGAATCTCAAGAAACAGATGATGAATCTCTTGGGCAATTTGTATATAGCAGTCAGAATATTGAAGATGATCCTTATTATTTGGACATAGAAGTTGAGATGCCTAGAGAAGCACGTGAGATACTTGGGAGAATGTTAGGGCTAGATCCTGACACATGGAATGATGAGATGAACAACATAAGCCCACAAAATACTCAACCATCATTTGAGGCACACACACCGCCCGTGACTTGCCCGGAAGAAGTAGAAGAAACTTTAGGAATTCCGATGGAGGTAGAACCCTTGGACCAGGCACCACTTGAGGATATAGGTTTGAACACTTGTAGTGATAACCTTACTCCTAGTTCTAGGGAATTTCCTAGTGTTGATGAACCGGAACCTCAATCTTTACACACCTTTCCATCCTTAGATATATTTCTAGGAGACAAAAGAGGAACCGACCCACCCATCAACCAATATTATCCGGGTAGTTTTAGGATAAAGGAAGCCATTCACTCACCCCCTTCACCTCACATGGCATATTCACACCCTAAGGGTGTGTATCGCTACTTTCACCCACACTTAATCCTAAGTGTAGGGAGAACCTCCCCTATTTCCGTTAAATAAGGGTAGAGTCAAGCTCGTGACTCGAACAAAAACAAGCGCTTCTTGGGAGGCAACCCATGTTTTGTGTGTTTTTATTTGTTTGTTTGTTTGTTTGTTTGTTTGATTTTATTTGTTTCCGTATGCATGTTTTATTTTTATTGTTTGTGGCTCATGTTTCAAAGTAAATTGTGAAAATGCTTTATTTTTTAACTTCGTCTTAATTGCATATAAAGGTATTTTGCAAAAGATAAGTGTAAGGGAGATCCAAATTTGTTTATAAGAATGAAATTGAGCATGAACCACAACAATAATAAATGGACATGTGTATTAGTACTTGTTAGAGTCAAATGCTTGTATTGAGTCATAATGAAGTTTTGCAGGATTTTCCAGGAAGTAGAACCAAGTTTTTCCAAAAATTTTCCGGAAACTTAACATAAGAATTTCTGCAGGTCACTTCTGACGGCGTCACGAGATTACTCTTGACGGCGTCACGTGTAAAAACCTGGAAATTTTACCGGTTTTGTTTTTCATACGGAGTCTTAAAGTTTTTGTGAATTATTAAGTTTTATAATCTCCAGGAAATCTGCAAACATTCATTCCACAAGCATTATATCTTTAATTGTTTTGTTTCTATTCCTAAGTCTGGAATTACATCTAGTTGTGAGTTATCTTTGTTCGGGTTGATGCTTTGGGTTTTTGTTTGTTTTCTCAGGATTTACAAGTTATGTTTGACAAGGAGATGATTTATATTCTGGAAGGGAAGCTTTGATTGTTCATTTTCTTGGAGGAAGATCTAACCTGGCCACCTTATTATCCATACCGAGCGAATCAGGGGAGTATTTGATTTCATTCTTTTTACTTTTTTCACTTTTACATTCTTTACTTGAACATTGGGGACAATGTTCATCCTAAGTGTAAGGGGAGGGTAAAAAGATGATACCTTACATATGCACTTTCGCTTGAGTTTGTTTTGTTTAATGGTAGATGTGTAATAAAACTATGAGAAATACTTGTTAGTGCAATTTTAGTGCCAAATTTAAAATTTTTTACAACATTTAGGAGTGAAACTTTAGCCATAGCAAGCGTCTCATGGATAGGAGATTGTATGACTAGCACATAACCGTATATTCAGAAAAATTTTCCACCCAAATATGTGAGGTTCGCCTTTAGATTTGATAGGAAAAGCATTTACTATTAGTGCTTATGAGTGTACCGGTAGCATTTAGATTCTAGAACTTGCGTTAGTGATGCATCCCGAGACCGCTAGTGAGACTACATTCGTGTAGTAGGATTTACTACATAATAAGAGGCATTAGGATCACCCTTGTGTTAAACCCGTATTATAATTACTTGACCATTTAAGTCATATTATTTGGCTAGTTAAGTCAACTAATTTTTCCCACACCCTTAGCGTTGTACTCATTTTTAGTACACGAAACCCCTAGTACACCCCTCCGAGCCTATCTTTTCGTTTCTAACTTTAAGCATTTTACTTAAAGAAAGAATTTGTTACACCCCACTTAAATGTACAACCAAATCGCCTTAGCCTTCCGTGTATGCGCTCATTTTTAGTGCATTATTGTTATTTGTTAAACCCTAAGTTGACTATCTAATTGATTACATGGTTGCTAAGTCGAGTCATATCCTTGTACATATTATTTTGGGACGATTGGGACTCATGGGTAAAGTACTTATTTTATGGAGTAATGGGGAAGAACATCATATTATTACCCCCATATGTGCGTTATTCTTAAAAGTACTCCAAGTGTTTTGATTTTCTTAATTCGAGTCATTAGATTAGTTAATTGTAAAGTATGTAAAAATTCAAGTGTAATGGAAATATTCATTCCCTATGATGTATTATTTTGGATGGTAGGGTAAGAGTGTATGCAAAAAAAAAAAAAAAAAAAAAAAAAAAAAAAAAAAAAAAAAAAAACATACGGACTACCATACCGTTTCATTCTATGTTTTTGTTATTTTTGATTTATTAGCTTAAGTCGAGTCTAGTCTTGGCTTAGCAACGCCATATTGTACATGTAATTAACCAAGATTGTTAACTAGCCACCAGTAAAAACTTCATTTATCCAACAAAACCGTGTATTTCATATCCCTACACATAACGTTACAACCCTTTAAAAGACCTCTTTGATAGTTTAGCCTAGGTGCTTACGTCATGTGGTGGAGGTTTGATCCTTTCCCAAGCTTATGGTAATCTATTTTGCTATGACAGGTAGTGAGAGATATTTTCTGTTTCCATATTGTAATTTATACTTTATTACACCCGAGAGATGTGAGTATCTAAACACTATTTGTGGGGTGCTAGTGTATGACCTCCGTGCTTGTCTTTGGTCTTTAGTGGAACGATTATTTATTGTAATTACTTTTATATTAGTGTTAAATAACCCCTAACTTGTATTTTGATTAGAATAAAAGCGCATTTGCTTGAGGACAAGCAAATCTCAAGTGTAAGGGTATATGATGAGGCGAAAAATGATCCGTTTTTAGGGGGTCATTTAAGCCTGAATTCGAATTTATTTGATCAAATATTGCCCTAAATCGTTCCTTTTGTGATTTTAGGTCCTTTGGGAGTGAATTTAGGAAAAGGAAGCATTTTGGACGTTTTTGGAGCATAAAGAAAACGCCAAAGACTTAATTTTCCATGCTGAGAACAGTACCTGACGGCGTCAAGAGCACTTTGGTGACGGCGTCAAGACTAAAAGTGGTGACGGCCCAGAGAGAACTTGAAGGCGTCACCCAAGGCCGTCACGTGTTAACTTGTCAAAACTTGCGCGTGGAGTAGCTGATATTGTTTTGGTCATAACTTTTGCATACGAACTCGGATTTAGGTGATTCAAAAGCCCACGCGAAGAGGACGAAGAGATCTACAATTTGGTGAAAAAATGGTCTTGACGGCGTCAAGAGAAATGACCTGATGGCGTCAAGCCTTGCCGACAGAAAACATCCCTATAAATATAACATCATAACTTCACTTTTTGTAAGCCCTAAACCCTAAGGTCGATTCCTGGGTTTAGGTGGGTGTTTTTCCAGCAACTTAGAGGGTTTCAATCACTCCATAAACATCATGTATTGGTTTGATGATTCTATCTTAATTATGTTTTCCATTATCATTGTTGTTTGCTCTTCTTTGATGATGATTTGCTAATTCACCTTGTGTCTACTTATGATTATGTGAAACTTGTATATAATCGATTAGATCTCATTGATTTCTTGTTGATGTTGTGTCCATCTCCATCAATTAAGGCATGACAACTTCAATAGATCTAGTTGGTTTAGTTTATAATCCTTGTTTCCTATTGATTCTTGTTTTGATTGAATGATTTATATGTTAGGCTTAAGAAAACTGGCAGATCTCCAAATGGTAACATGCTTGAACGTCTTAGGAAATATGAACCTATTGCACTAAGGTCTTTATTGGTTGTATTTAATGCATGAGCCACAGTTTACAATCTCTATAGTTGTGCTGGGTATGGTATAGGAGGAGATAAGAGCTCATAGAATTGGGGAGTTATGTGCGATACCCCATGAATGGTATTAAGGAATACAACCCGTCAATTAAAACAAGGTTACAATTCAATAGGTAGGATTGGATAGCTAGCAAGGAGTAACATATCATGGGTAGACATGCTTCACTTATCTTGTAGAACCTTAGTTTATTTTCTTGTTTATTAGATTAATTAGTAGCTTTTGGGTTAGTTGATTAGCAACTAATTCCGCCCACTCTCCCAATACCCGAGATTTTTACTTGCTTTTCATAAAATATAAAAACATAAAAAGAATCATCCTTCACCTTTAGACCTAGTTAGATTAATTTCAATCCTAACGACACTATTCCTAGCTGAACGATCAATCCCCCGGTACTTGTCACTATACTATACTACAACGATCAGGTACACTGCCTCGTGGGGGTTGTAAGCTTCTCAAGATCCCTTGAGAGGTAAAGCCTGGTGCGATTCCCACGTATCATGGACTAACCCATGTTGCAAGTCTCCAAATGGTAACCTAAACCATTTTGGAACTTTCACATGTGAGGATTTCTTGTTTGTTGCATGTTGTGATTTCTAAGTGTAGCTAGGCCACCGCAAAGGTGAGGCTCTTGACCCATGGATCCTCGCCTTAAAACAAGGGGGAGCAACGATCTAGGGGGAGCTATGTTCAAGGGGGAGCACATTCGGTCCTGCCTTTTTGATTCGATAAAAGGGGGAGAAAGAAAGCAAGAGGCGTGAAGACCATTTAAGAAATGTTAAAGGCTTCACCAAATTACAAGACAAAGGTCAAGACGCAAGCTACACCAAAGGCGCGCTTTGTCTTTGCTAAGTTTGGTAATTTTATTTGCTTTTGATTTTTATTTGTCATCATCAAAAAGGGGAAGATTGTTGAGTGAACATGATCAAGATCTCTTTATGTTTTAATGATGACAAACAAACCATCGAAACACATAAAATAACAAACGTTAGCTCAAAATTGCCGGAGCCAATGTCTGCTCCTGGCACGCTGCCCGCTCGTCACCGCGCGGGTGTCGCGCCAGGAGTCTGTATGGTTCCGAGCGAATTTTGAAAGTCGGCTTTCCCCTTACCCGGCAAATGTGGATCTTTCAATACAGGTATGAATATGTTATGTGCTTAATTGAGAACACTCGAAACGAGTTTTGAGACTTGAGAGATCCTACTTTTAAAACACCCATTTACGGGAAAACGCCAACTCATGTTTTCTAACTATCACCTCTAGCCAAGGCTTTTCTAAACTTAGGGAGCTTATATATTTCACATGACATCGTGTTGAAGCATCCATATGCTCATATCCCGTGCTTACGTCTTCTCTAATTACGTAACGGGTTTACTCCTTTATTGGTCAAACTAAGTCAAAGGTCACTTTGCGTAAACGCATCCTTTCCCACTTGGGTTATGCTTTACATCAAGGCAAAGCACTTAACTTGTTTGAACCAAGGTATTAGTTGAGAGCGTCGAGTCGTGGAAAGTCACGAGATATGAAACTATGGATTCTCGACGTTGTGTTACTTGAACTTATAAGTAACCTATGATTTTCTCAACTTATAATCTTAATTGTCTAAACCTTTTCTTCTTAATGACAATTAGATTATGTCTTAATCTTCTCTTAATCCCATTTATACAAAAGACAAAACCAATCATATCCAAATCAAATATTCTCTTACACAATCTCTTACACCCTTACATATTCCCTTACACACTACATCTAAACCATCCATTCCCTTACAACACATCTCATCCCTTCATTTATAACACATGGGGAATTATTTGAAACCCTAATATGGTTCCTCTCATCCTAGCCATTCATTTCAAATGAATTCATCTCAACCATTCACATTCCACACATGCCAAATTGTTTGAAAACCAAGGGAGGCTCCCTTTGATCTCCACCATCCAATTCGAACCATTTCATCTCAACCCTCCATCTCATTCTCCCCCCCCCCCCAAGCATTGGAATATTCCTTGCCATATTCTTTCTCTCTTTTCTATGCCATGTGAGGAGATACACTTCTACCCCTTCCAAAGTACCCTATCTACACTTTATGCCCTTGGTAATTTGGTTTCTCTTTAAACACTTCACAAAACATTTTCCAAATTGGCTATTTGAGTTGGTAAACCTTAGATTGATTAATGTTAAGGTTTTGTATGAAGTACAATTGGGGGTTTAGCAAGGATAGGTATTTGTAAGATCCAAACACCCAACACTTGGGAATAATTTACAGACGCCTGGCGCACTGCCCGCGCGTTGACGCGCGGGTGACGCGCCGGCCTCGGTAAATTTTCCCAAGTTTGGGTTCTTGGCCTATAAATACCACCCTTGCCTCTTGTATTCCTCACCCCTTGCCATTATTCTTTCACTCTAGATTCTTTCTATCTAAACACTCTCAAATCTCTATCTCTATCTCAATCTCCAATCTTGTGTTCTTGATTTTCACATTAACATCTTTGGAAGAACACATCTACTTGCAAGGGAAGAATCACAAGAACCTAATCCACTCTTGTGATTGTGTCGAGGGTCTTCTTTCTTATACCCTTTCTATTACAATCGAGTCTCTAGGTTAGGTTAGGGCTTGATTAAACATTCATTCATTCATTCAATTATTTGTAAGGAAAGTCTTGTATCTTGGTGACCAAGCCTAGATCATTGGGGATCTAGTTGGGGTTTGATACTTCCGGTGGGAAGTCTTGGTAGTGGTCTTGGTGACCCTTAGGTAAAGTCGAATCGTGAGATTCTTTTGGGTGGTTTCCGAGGGCGGAATACCGTGGGAGTAACTCCTTCTTTGTGAGCATCAATATTGGTGAATACCGTGGGAGTAACTCCTTATGAAGTAACGTCCTTTTCCTAGCCTTTTCTAGATCATAGTTCTTGTACAAGTCATTAATATCATAAGAGTTGTGAATCTTAATGCTCGGTTTTGACACTATTTTCGACCTAATCCTAGAGGAGCTGGGAGTAGGAGTAGCTACATGTTGAGGATTAACAGAACTAGAAGCAATTATCTTAGGCAAATAATGTGGAGTGACTGGTTTTGACAAAACTTGTTCCGCATCAACTTGGGAGGCAAACCGTGTTTTTGAAAATTTTGGTCGTTCAGATCTAAACGCAGTCGGTTGCCTAACAACGGATTGGTTTCTATTTGATTGAGAAACTGGTTTCCCCAAGATTGATGGTTTTGCAAACTTAGTGTTCACACTATTCCCTGTTGCTTTTCTTAGCTCGTTCTTTAATGCTGTTCTTGTGAACCCCTTTTCTAGAAGTTGAGCTTTGAATTCATCATTTTTGGCAATAAAAGAGGTTGTTTGTTCTATCGTCTTAGTTCTCATTTCTTTGATTGAGTCACCTAAATCCTTTTGATGCCTTTTTAAAGTCTCATTTTCCTTAAGTAATTCAGCCACATAGATTGACAGTTCACTAATTCTTGTCTTAGTTGCATCAATGTCCTTGCTAGTTTTGACTAAACTACTTTTCACATTCATAGCAGAGATATGTTTCTTCAAGTTGTTGATTGTCAAGTTTTTGGCTTTAAGCTGAGCTTTTAAATCATTTATCATAAAGAATTCATGGAAATCAGGAAGTTCCGGATTTTTACCTGGTTGGTTTGTTTGAAAACTTTCTTCCGTTTGTTACATTGCGATTTCAAGAGAAATACAATATTTTTCAAGTTGTAGAAATCTGTTTGAAAGTTCATTAAACACATCTTTATCAGCCATATTATTATATTTGAGAGACTCAACCATAAACAAAGAGCTTGACACATCAACATGTTCAGCATACTGATCACTTTCTCCCCCTTTATGATTCATATTTGTTGAATCAGAAATGATATTGCTATCAGTCTTTTCCAACAAATATGTGTCATAAGTGGGTTTAATTTGATCAGTATGATGTCGATCATTAAGAAGCACATTACTTTGATCAGTTAGGGGTACCTCAGCACATGATACTCGTTCTTTTACTGGTATGAAATCTGCATTCATGTCATGTGTAACAAGAGTCAATGAACTACAGGTGGTGTCAAGCGTATCAGTCTCTGATCCTTTGCATGTCGTGGCAACTGATCCAACAACCGATGCTTTACCCGAATTACCAATACCATCACATGATTGCACCCGACATGCCTTCACCTTGTCATCATACTTAAGTTTGTGCGGTGCCTTTTCCTCAATGAACCTCTTCACATTACCCATGAGTTGGATGAGTGTATCTCTAAACGTGTCAACCTCTATTCCCGTGTGATCATCAAAACACTTTTTCGTCATCCGACTCTTGTAGTCAAAATCCATAGTGGATTTTGAATCGATAAACACTTGGAGTTGTTTGTTGATCACACAAAGGGAAGCCATGGATCCAATATTGGAAGATTCTCCTTGATCAAGTTGTTGTTGTAGTTGATCCAAGTTGAGAATCATTGTGTCTGTGAAAGTTTGAACATCTTGACCAAAGAGTGTTGCAAATGCACGTTCGAATCCCATCTTGAATCTCGTTCCCTCTAAAAGTACCGAGAGGTGTGAATGAAGTTGTCGAAAAAATTCAATGCAATTGTCCTTTGCATTATCGAGCAATTTAAGTGGCTGAAGAAAGTCTTTCTCATGAGAATTCGAGTACGATGATTCCATTTCAGTGTTATCAGACACAAACACGTATACATGTTGTACAGGGTTGGAAATCTTATGATCATCGTTCATATCGTACAATTTGAGTATCTCAGATATGACGGAATCCGAAGAATTTGACATGATATAAATGTGCATGGGATTTTACAATTCAATGATTTAAACCGAGAAATAGATTCTTTCGCGGGATTTTACATCATCAATAATAAACCATGAAATGATGATAGCATGACAGAGTTATGACAACTGGTGGATTGGTTCAATGATCAGTGAGTTGTTTGTTATATACCCTAATTCATTATATATACCCCCTGTTTCGATAAATTAAGGTATGAAAACAAGGGTTTTGATGTCCAATAAGCCAGAAAATATCATTGCCCAGGCAAATAATCACTCTTAATTACGGATTCTTGAAGCTCAATTAAAATCATTGTCCAAAATTATTCCCGAGAATATATCACATGAAATCAAGTTTTAACCAAAGAAAACAATTGTTTGACAATGTGGTGGTTGACACAAAATGTAGTCCCTTGTTGAGTTGTTGGAATAAGCAGCTCGTCCCTCAAACCATCAACCCAACTTGATAGTCAAAAAAATTCATCCCAATGTGTAAGTAGCAGTCCAAGTGAAGAATATAAGCATTCAAGCCCAAGTCTACTAACAAGGCGACCCTAATAATCCTGTATAAAACACCACATAATCTCACATACATCCAAACCCTAATCTCAGACTTTGTATAATCCACCCCCTCCTATACTACTCTTCACCCCAAACGCTGTCACATCAATCAACTCCCAATTCAAGCAACAATATCCGTCCCTTGTTATATTACAAGTATGGTTCACAAAACAAATCTTTGATGGTTTCCAGTAGCATAAGTCATCAAGATCGATTCCAGAAGCGGTGTAAGGTAGGTTTGAGTATGCTCTTGTATTGGTTGTCTTTTAGTCCGAATGAAAAGATTAGGGGTAACAGGCTTGTTATGCTCTTCTCTATTGATTGTTTGAATAATTAAAAGAAGTTTATCTTCTAATAAGATCGATGATGGTTTAATAGTTGAAACTAACAATCATTTAAAGGTTAGTACACAAAATCAACTGAAAACTGAGATCTTTCCTTTTCTTTATTTTCGTTTTTCTTTAAAACCGAATGAAAAATGAAGAATGAAGAATGAAACAACTTAGTATTGTTTTTTTTTCTTTTGATGTTCGGATATTGCAAGGAAGTGTGCCCTTTGAAAAAGGGGCTATGATGATGGTTTAATGTTGATGTTGGTTAAAGATTGATGTTGTTGAACTTGTACAAACCGCAAACCATGAGCAGATCGCTAACTTGAAAATACAACCAAGAGTTAAACGCCACCACGAGTTAAACGCAAGGTTCAGTTAAACGCTAAGTTCAGTTAAACGCAAGAATAGGACAAAGCCAGTTAATCGCAAAAAAAAACAGTTAAACGCAATTTTGGACTAGTCGCAATTACAGAGGTAATCGCAGGTAACGGAACTGCTAAAATAGAGCTAAACGCTACTAATAAAACAAAACAGACACTTTCAATATTTTTTTGTCATTTTTTCCCATTTTTGAGGTAATCGCTATTCCCAGTTGTCAATTAAAGAACTAATCTCTACCAAGAAAACCTTCAAACCAACACTTGAATTGGCCTAAATACACTTAAAAACAGAAGAAACAAGAAGTCCACACACTAAACAAAAATCATATAACCCTCCTAATCATAAAAGTACAACCATGAATCATATCTACTCACAAAAAAAATCCGAACTATGGTGTGTCATGTATAAATACGAACCAAACAAAACAAGAAAATAACCAATCTTATCAAGCGAATCTAACCATGGCTCTTGATACTAATTGTAGAAGATTGATTATTATAACAACCAAGTAACAATATGTTTGGTTAGAATTAAAAAGGAAAAAAGAAAGAGAATTTAGAGAGAGAGAGAGAGAGAGAGAGAGAAATTGGGAGTTTTCTAGAGAGAGAGAGTGAAGAGAAATATGGAATGTTAGATTAGAAGCTCCAACCCTCTCCCTTGGTGGGAGAGGGGTATTTATACAAAGAAAAGAAAACGCTCACACCCGGGCTGTGGATCAGGCATACAGTGGGTAAAGACCCGTCCTTCTTCCACGGTGTTACTTAAACTAAACTAATATCTAATTAACTAACTACGAGCTAACTTAAATGCTATTACATCAATTAGGTGATCGAGTCTTCTATAGGAATAATTGTATTTCTAACATAACTCTTTACGGGTTAGGAGAACAAAGCTTGATATGTTGGGTAATCATACTTAAACCTAATACACTTAAAAACTAGGGCTTGTAAAACTTTCCTAAATTGGCAACTTTAGTCCTTTTTATTTTATAAACTTTTTATACCATATGTACAATGGTATAATCAACATGAACACTTTACAAAACTCATTTGAATTAATACATTATTATTTACGAGAACTAAGACACGACATATATTTTAGGTTGCTTCTAAGACTTTTTCGGCTATTCGTTATCTCTTATCTCGTTACCTTTCGTAAGGTGAGTATTCATAGTCCCCTTTTTGCTGCTTTACTTATTTGGGGTGAAATGCATGAAACTATATTTAAACTATATTGTTTGCACATATATGAACTTAAATAAATTTTGTTTCACTATGTATGCTTGTCAATAATCACAGCCCCTCTTTTACTATTTTCACTATATTTTTAGGGTGAAATTAATTACTTATATTTTGACTTGAACTCTTTGAAATTAGATCATTAGTAGTATGTATGAAGGCATTGAATGAATTCGTCATTTGGGTCACGTTAAAGAATTCATCCGTTACTACGGATGTGTATTTTCAAAGATAATTTTTAAATAACCTTGACTTATGATTTTATTATTCAGTATTGGATAAAATGTTATAACAATGTTGTAAAACTTTAATTTAATTATTGTGGCATTGTTCTATGACTTTATTCTTGTGCCTTGATCTGACGCATTTCTCGTGTTTTCGCTTTAGCGGTGTGTGACAAACGGCAAGAGTGAATGTTCTTCGGAATGATCAAACTCTTTGAGCTAGAAACCATACTAAGGAGGTTCCTTAATGAATCGAATCCTAATGACGTGGGTCTGTACTTGGATTTTTCCATGTATTGATAACGATCCTCATGGAACCAGATGTCAGTGCTGCCAAAATCAATGAATGACAGACACTCCATCCTTAATGATCGTAGTGGAAAAATCTTTCTTGAGAAGTCTACAAAGATCGATTGGAAATCCTGATGATGTGGTAATTCCACTAACCTCAGGTAATTATCTTGAGACAAATCAAGAAATGACAGCGGTTCAAAAGGAATCTAATGTGGTTGAGATCAATCCGTGATAACAACCAATCGTTACATCCTTAACACTTGTGGTGAATACACCTGAATAAGTAAGTTCATGATGAACAGGTGGAAATCCTGAGAGATCGATACTTATACGTAATAGGTTAACTTCTTGAGACTACTTAAGAGTTGAAAACAATCTTCACAGATTCGGAGGTTACTATTACCAACTAAGATGCGAACCAAATGGTTACATCCGAAACAGCTGTAGAAGAAGAACCACATAATCGGATTTCTCGAGGATCAACTGGAAGTCTGGAATTCTTGAATTATTGATAGCAGCAATAACCTCAAGCCAATCCTGCAAACGAATCTTAATGATTCAGAACAGGTACTAAAGGATGCAACGATTTCTGATCCGACGCCATCATAGTCACTAGTAATGTTAACATCTTCAACACCACATACTCATACTCAAAGATCAAAGACAAGCATTTGGCATCAAAGAAAAGTAAAGAAGAAGAAAAGCTAAGGATTTATGAAGATAAAGAACTTCCTCAAAGTTACTGTGCTAATGAAGATGTTATTATTCTACATGAGGAAGTTAGTTAGCTTTCAAAGTGACAATAGTATGAGTAAGTTGGTCAAGATAAATCAATGGAGATTTGAAGATGTATAGTTGACAAAGGGAAGATAAAGGATTCAAGGCTACGACAAAGACAAGAAGAAAAGAGCTAAAGATCAGATAATCATGAAGCATGATTGGAAAAAGGGACAAGAAAGAATGTTACACTGCAAGGCTCAAGAATAAACATCAAAGAAAAAGGCGTATCATCATCTATAAAGAGTGAATGATCACCCCTTAGGGGGAGATTGTTAGCATTTAAAGTGGTGATAACTATCAAATCCACGAGCCTTATAATAGTTGTAATATAAATGTAATACTCTAATGGGCTTAGGTACAAGCTAGATAAGTGTTTTATGTAAGTTAATGTCACACCTCGCCAAGGCAGAAACGCGAGGGTGTAACTTCATGGATATCATCACAACACCTGGTGTCTATATAGAGAACAATTACATGCACAAAAATAGAGCAAAGTACATACACAAAGTGTTGTAACAATACCCCAAAATAAAATAACCAAAACAAAATCCAAAACAATACATAAGATCCAAACATAAATGATAAACCACTTCCAATGCAACTAGGGTCTCGTCTAATCACATCCTTCTATCTTATCCTTAGAAAGCTCACCTGAAAATGATGCTTAAAACATCAACATAATGTTGGTGAGATTCATAGGTTTAAGACACACATACACTCTCAAGGCAACCAGTTCACTATGATTATAAAAACATAGTTGGACAAATAAATTATAGTTATCATATAAACTACAAGTATTCGCAAATGAATATCCACACACAAAGTCAACTAATGGACGGCTCGTGTCCTCCGATCCCAATAAACATCAATTAGGTTGCATGCGCGAGCAACAGGATAAGCATCCTCCTAATTGAAGCACACAAAACTCAACATCAAATGGGTCCACAAATGAAGCACAAATAATCTCACAATCGAATCATCACACATAGCATACATACGATAACATTATAAGTCCAAGCTTTTTTGACACACACATAATCACAGTAACTCAAACATTTAAGACAAGCGTCATTCCCATCCCAAGTTTAAAATAAAGTAAAAATATGTGACTATGAACTCACCTCAAACCTTGCAGCTTCCACAAAACCAAATCACAATCTATAACACACAAAATAATCCACATTACACATGGCCAAGCTAAAAAGCTATAACCCATGTAATTCACATATGATGGATGTATAAGATTCATACGACCCACCATGGATCTCCTAGACCCCATACTAATCATCACCACAACTTAATACTCACTAAATCCCTTGCACTTTTAAAATCAGAAAACGCAGAATTTTAGGGTACATTCGCCCACATGAAATCATAACAATTAAAGCTCAACAACTCACACAAAAAATTCACCATGGTCTCTCATAGGCATACAAGCTAATCCCAGAAGGCCATGGACTAATAACACACACATGTACCCATAAGAAAATCAAACTTGTCAACTATCCAAATTCGGGTCTTAATGCACACCAAAAAGTTTTAATTAGAATTGAATACTTCTACAACTTTTTATCGCGAATCCTTTTCATGGTAGTCTAAGATAACCTAAAACTCAACTTTTACAGAAGGGCTAACCTTAATAACACTTTTTCACCCATAAATCACTATCAAACTTTTACCCAAATTCTGTCCCGGTTTAACAGCTTTGACACCTTATCAAATAAAAATCAAAAGACTAACTTCCCGACCTTGAAATCAATCGTGGTTAGACTTTTTGGAAAGCTCTTTCATTAAACTTAAATTTAGACTTAAATTTCGTGATCTAACTTATCACCATCTGTTAAATATATTCGAATCTCTACAGCACTACTTTTCTGTCCAAACCCTAACTCAATAACTAGCATGTTTTACGCTCAATTCTGTTCACCAATTATCATAATACAATCATTAATTGATCCCAAAATGTTTTAATTAATTAATTCAAAGAAAATTACAAACCCTAGATCCATCATACTTAATATTATATGAATTCCAATAATTAATCAATTAATTGAACATAGGTTTTAAGGATTTTACCTTGATTCTTGATTATTACTTCCAGAAAATAAACCCTAACTTTTTCTTCCTTGTTTTTCTCTCTTGATCAACCATATACTCCAAAAAAACGTTTTTGGGGTGTTTGGTATGTATTTATACATATTATAGATAATCCTTATCATTAGGTGTTGTAATTGGCTCAAATTTGGTTTCCTTTTTCCCCTAAAACATATATGTTGGAGTGTGCTCGTGTCATAATAAATAATTATATGGCTAGACATGTGTGAGCCTATGGGGTCACACACTTATACACAGAGACACCATTTTATAGATTGTATTTATCATATTTACAATATATAAATGACTACGTAACTCGGGATCAATAATGGGCCATTAAACACGAAGTTAGACTTATTGTTTTAGGACCAGGCCAACAATGAGCAAGCCCATTGTGGGCCCTTATCATGGCCGGCCATATGGAGGGGAAAAAGGGCAATGAGAAGCTTTTGGAGGGGCTAAGTGTAACTTGATATTGATAAGATCAAAGTTGATTTAGTCTTTGATTTTATCACTCATCAAAAAGAAGTTACCAAAAATGTTTCCCCCTTTCTCTCCTCTTGAAACTCATGGCACAAACACACCCTCCTCTAGGGTTGGTGTTTTTTGATGATTTTTGAAGTCATGGTGATGAGGCGAAAAATGATCCGTTTTTAGGGGGTCATTTAACCTCGAATTGGAATTTATTTGATCAAATATTGGCCTAAATCATTCCTTTTATGATTTTAGGCACTTTGGGAGTGAAATCTGGAAAATGAAGCAATTCGGACGTTTTTGGAGCATAAAAGTGAAGAAAACGCCAAAGTCTTAATTTTCCATGCTGGGAACAGTAGGTGACGGCGTCAAGAGTAACATCCTGACGGCGTCAAGAGCAAAATTCCATGACAATCCAGTACAGATTTGAAGGTGTCACGAAGTTGGGCGTCAAGAGTAAAAGTCATGACGGCCTGGAAATGATTAAGTCTTGACGGCGTCAAATGTAGATCAAGGCAGTCCGAGAAGAGTTTTGGCGGCGAGGTGACGGCGTCACAATGTTTGTCTTGACGCCGTCAGACCCCTTTTTATATATATAGTTTTCTAATTTTTACACATTAAAAAAAAGAGAAGTTTTGGAGAAACCCTAAGTACGATTTTGGTGCGAATTTTACAGGTTTTTCAAGGGTTCCAACCCCTTGATACCTTTCATGTGTAATTAAGATAAGTGTTCTTTTAATTCAATCAATATGTCTATGTGTTGGTTGTCTATATCTTGTTCTTGTCTTAATTCCATCATGCTAGGCTAGATCTATCTTGTGTTTGCTTGGATCTAATGAAACCTAGATGTTAACTATGTGTTGATTACTTGTTTATACTTGTCTTGGATGAATGATTTATATGTTAGGCTTAAGAAAACTGGCAGATCTCCAATTGGTAACATGCTTGAACGTCTTAAGAAACATGAACCGACACGCACTAGGTCTTTAATGGTTGTATTTAATGCATGAGCCACTGTTTACAATCCCTATAGTTGTGCTGGGCATGGTGTAGGAGGAGATAAGAGCTCATAGAATTGGGGAGTTAAGTGTGCCACCCCATGAATGGTATTAAGGAATACGATCCGTCATCCATGCAATTATAACAAGTAATTAACGTGTAAAAGATGTCTAGGGAGTAGTGAAATCTAAGTAAACACATTTTCTCCACTTATTGCTCACAACCTTAGTATAATTTAGTTTATTTTCATTTTTAGTATTTTATTTTGATTGCATCTTTAGTATTGGGTTAGTTGAATAGCAACTAATTCCGCCCAAATCCTTCAAACCCGAGATTTTTACTTGCTTTCTAAAAAATATAAAAATACAAAAATAATCATCTTTCACCTTTAGAACTAGTATTTAGGCTTTCTAATCCTAGCGACACTATTCCTAAGCTGAACGATCAATCCCCCGGTACTTGTCACTATACTATACTACAACGATCAGGACACTGCCTGGTGGGGGTTGTAAGCTTCTCAAGATCCCTTGAGAGGTAAAGCCTGGTGCGATTCCCACGTATCAAGTTTTTGGCGCCACAGCCCGGGGAATAGTTATTGTCTAGGTTAGAATTTCTTTTTATTAGGTCTACTTGCTAGATTCCTTTCTAGTAAGATTTTATTTTTATTTTTAGGTTTTCTTTAGTCTATCTTTTCTTTGTGTGTTTGTTTGTAAAAAAACCTTTCCATTGACTATTCCGTTAGCCATTATGGAGAACGTGAATCCACTATACCACCGCCACAAAATTCACCCACTCCTAATGACATCTTGATATTTAAACAACATGAAGATGAACCTATCTATGATGCATGGGCTCGTTTTAAATATTTACTCCGAAAAGTCCCTCATCATAATTTCGATCTGTGGTCCCAAATTGAAATATTTTACCATCGTGTCAACCACTATACCAAAATGGACATTGACCATGCCGCTGATGGGGACCTTTGGGGATTAAGTGTTAATGAAGCATGGGAAACCATAGAGAATTGTGCCAAACTTGCCAAAAAAATGGACAACCCAACAAACGTTGTTACCGATCAATTGATAGCAAGTTTAAGGGAACAAGCAAGAAGATTGTTTGGGGATAAACCTATAGATGAGATAACTGGGCACACGGGGTGGTTTGATTTCACCACAATACAAGCTGAGCACATTGGTAATCCTGATAAGATGGAGGATAGAGTTGAAAATTTAAACCCACCAAGTACCCCACAAGTCCTACCATTATTTTAGGCATATACACCGCCCGTGACTCATTCGGATGAAGTAGAAGAGACTTTAGGAACCCCAATAGAGGTAGAACCTTTGAACCAAACACAACTAGAGGATATAGGTTTGAATACTTATAATGATAACCTTACTCTTAGTTTTAGGGAAGTTCCTAGTTTTGATGAACCGGAGCCTCAACCAAAGCCGTTACCTAATCTTTTATCCTTAGATGTGAATTTAGGAATTGAAAAAGGTCCCGATCCACCCATCAAACCATATAGTTCGGGTAGTCTTAGGATAAAGGTAGTGGACTCTAAGCCTTATAGAGAGGAAGCCAATATAGGAGTGGAAAATGACCTTACACGCTTACATCACCCATTTATGATTGATCACAAGAAACATTATGGGTTTAAACCGGGTTTATTAGGTCAAGATGGATTCCCAACTAGGAGTCTCTTGAAGTTGATTGAAAATGATCCCTTTCTAGGAGAAAATCTTAATCCACCCATTAACCCGATTGAATTAGGTAAGGTTATGATGATAGGAGTACAACCCTTTGAGCATATAATTCATCCACCACTTTTTTCTCACGTGGCATACTTCCACCCTAAGGGTGTGTATCGCTACTTCCACCCGCATTTACTCCTAAGTGTAGGGAAAACCTCCCTTCTTTTCCGTTAAATAAGGGTAGAGTCAGGCTCGTGACTCGAACAAAAACAAGCGCTTATTGGGAGGCAACCCAAGCTTTATTTATTTGTTTTGTGTGATTTTATTTTTGTTTGTTTGTTATTTGCTTCCGTATGCATGCTTAGTTTTTATTGTTGGTAGATCATGTTTCTAAACTAAATAGTGGAAATACTTTACTTTGTTGTTTTGGCCTAGTCTTAACTCCACCTAAAAGTATTTTTGCAAAAGATAAGTGTAAGGGGAAACCCCAAATATGTTTTCAAGAAACAAACCGATCATGATTCTCCACAATACTAAATGAACATGTATATTCGTATTTGTTAGAGTCAAATGCTTGTATTGAGTCATAATGAAGTTTTGCAGGATTTTCCAGGAAGTAGGACCAAGTTTTTCCAGAAATTTTTTGGAAACTTAACATAAGAATTTCTGCAGGTCACTTCTGACGGTGTCAAGAGTTTACTCTTGTCGGCGTCATGTGTAAAAATCTGGAAATTTTACCGGTTTTGTTTTTCTAACGGAGTCTTATGGTTTTTGTGAATTATTAAGTTTTATAATCTCCAGGAGATCTGCAAACTTCATTCCACAAGCATTATATCTTATCTTGTTTTCTAGGATTTAGTAACTTATATAGGATGCCGCCGATTTTACGCGAGGTTGTCTTGTCTATTTTATCAGGATTTACAGGTTATGTATGACAAGAAGATGATTTATATTCTGGAAGGGAAGTTTTGACTGTTCATTTTCTTAGAGGAAGATTTAGCCTGGTCACCTTATTATCCATACCGAGCGAATCAGGGGAGTATTTGATTTCATTATTTTTACTTTTTAACTTTTACATTCTTTACTTGAACATTGGGGACAATGTTCATCTTAAGTGTAAGGGGAGGGTAAAAAGATGATACCTTACATATGCACTTTCGCTTGAGTTTGTTTTGTTCAATGGTAGATGTGTAATAAAACTATGAGAAATACTTGTTAGTGCAATTTTAGCGCCAAATTTAAAATTTTTTACAACATTTAGGAGTGAAACTTTAGCCATAGCAAGCGTCTCATGGATAGGAGATTGTATGACTAGCACATAACCGTATATTCAGAAAAATTTTCCACCCAAATATGTGAGGTTCGCCTTTAGATTTGATAGGAAAAGCATTTACTATTAGTGCTTATGAGTGTACCGGTAGCATTTAGATTCTAGAACTTGCGTTAGTGATGCATCCCAAGACCGCTAGTGAGACTACATTCGTGTGGTAGGATTTACTACATGATAAGAGGCATTAGGATCACCCTTGTGTTAAACCCGTATCATAATTACTTGACCATTTAAGTCATATTACTTGGCTAGTTAAGTCAACTAATTTTTCCCACACCCTTAGCGTTGTACTCATTTTTAGTACACGAAACCCCTAGTACACCCCTCCGAGCCTATCTTTTCGTTTCTAACTTTAAGCATTTTACTTAAAGGAAGAATTTGTTACACCCCACTTAAATGTACAACCAAATCGCCTTAGCCTTCCGTGTATGCGCTCATTTTTAGTGCATTATTGTTATTTGTTAAACCCTAAGTTAACTTTCTAATTGATTACATGGTTGCTAAGTCGAGTCATATCCTTGCACATTTTGTTTTGGGACGATTGGGACTCATGGGTAAGTACTTATTTATGGAGTAATGGGGAAGAACATCATTTATTACCCCCATACATACGTTTATCTTAAAAGTGCTCCAAGTGTTTTGATTTTCTTAATTCGAGTCATTAGATTAGTTAATTGTAAAGTATGTAAAGATTCAAGTGTAAGGGGAATTCCCATTCCCTATGATGTATTATTTTGGATGGTAGGGTAACAGTGTATGCAAAAAAAAAAAAAAAAAAAAAAAAAAAAAAAAAAAATCGAAAAATCAAGAAAATAAAAAAAATAATAATAAAAAAAAAACATACGGACTACCATCCCTTTTCATTCTATGTTCATTTTATGTTTTTTGTTATTTTTCATTTATTATCTTAAGTTGAGTCTAGTCTTGGCTTAGCAACGCCACATTGTACATGTAATTAACTAAGATTGTTAACTCGCCACCAGTAAAACTTCCTTTATCCAACAAAACCGTGTATTTCATATCCCTACACCTAACGTTACAACCCTTTAAAAGACCTCTTTGATAGTTTATCCTAGGTGCTTACGCCATGTGGTGGAGGTTTGATCCTTTCCCAAGCCTATGGTAATCTATTTTGCTATGACAGGTAGTGAGAGATATCTTCCGTTTCCATATTGTAATTTGACTTTATTACACCCGAGAGATGTGAGTATCTAAACACTATTTGTGAGGTGCTAGTGTATGACCTCCGTGCTTGTCTATTGGTCTTTAGTGGAACGATTATTTGTTGTAATTACTTTTATATTAGTGTTAAATGACCCCTAACTTGTATTTTGAGTAGAATAAAAGCGCATTTGCTTGAGGACAAGCAAATCTCAAGTGTAAGGGTATATGATGAGGCGAAAAATGATCCGTTTTTAGGGGGTCATTTAAGCCCGAATTCGAATTTATTTGATCAAATATTGCCCTAAATCGTTCCTTTTGTGATTTTAGGCACTTTGGGAGTGAAATCTGGAAAAGGAAGCAATTCAGACGTTTTTGGAGCATAAAAGTGAAGAAAACGCCAAAGTCTTAATTTTCCATGTTGGGAACAGTAGGTGACGACGTCAAGAGTAACATCCTGACGGCGTCAAGAGCAAAATTCCATGACGATCCAGTACAGATTTGAAGGCGTCACGAAGTTGGGCGTCAAGAGTAAAAGTCATGACGGCCTGGAAATGATTAAGTCTTGACGGCGTCAAATGTAGATCAAGGCAGTCCGAGAAGAGTTTTGGCGGCGAGGTGACGGCGTCACAATGTTTGTCTTGACGCCGTCAGACCCCTTTTTCTATATATAGTTTTCTAATTTTTACACATTAAAAAAAAGAGAAGTTTTGGAGAAACCCTAAGTACGATTTTGGTGCGAATTTTACAGGTTTTTCAAGGGTTCCAACCCCTTGATACCTTTCATGTGTAATTAAGATAAGTGTTCTTTTAATTCAATCAATATGTCTATGTGTTGGTTGTCTATATCTTGTTCTTGTCTTAATTCCATCATGCTAGGCTAGATCTATCTTGTGTTTGCTTGGATCTAATGAAACCTAGATGTTAATTATGTGTTGATTACTTGTTTATACTTGTCTTGGATGAATGATTTATATGTTAGGCTTAAGAAAACTGGCAGATCTCCAATTGGTAACATGCTTGAGCGTCTTAAGAAACATGAACCGACGCGCACTAGGTCTTTAATGGTTGTATTTAATGCATGAGCCACTGTTTACAATCCCTATAGTTGTGCTAGGCATGGTGTAGGAGGAGATAAGAGCTCATAGAATTTGGGAGTTAAGTGTGCCACCCCATGAATGGTATTAAGGAATACGATCCGTCATCCATGCAATTATAACAAGTAATTAACGTGTAAAAGATGTCTAGGGAGTAGTGAAATCTAAGTAAACACATTTTCTCCACTTATTGCTCACAACCTTAGTATAATTTAGTTTATTTTCATTTTTAGTATTTTATTTTGATTGCATCTTTAGTATTGGGTTAGTTGAATAGCAACTAATTCCGCCCAAATCCTTCAAACCCGAGATTTTTACTTGCTTTCTAAAAAATATAAAAATACAAAAATAATCATCTTTCACCTTTAGAACTAGTATTTAGGCTTTCTAATCCTAGCGACACTATTCCTAAGCTGAACGATCAATCCCCCGGTACTTGTCACTATACTATACTACAACGATCAGGTACACTGCCTGGTGGGGGTTGTAAGTTTCTCAAGATCCCTTGAGAGGTAAAGCCTGGTGCGATTCCCACGTATCACATGGTTAAAACAGCCCTAGGGCTCCAATTTTTTCTCATAGAACGTCCCTTTAGGGGTCTTATGATCTGCACTTTTTTGTCCCATGGCCATTTGTTATGCATACGTTAATTGGTTACATGTCGGGTACGTGAAAAATGGACTAAAACACGTGTTTTTTATCGGTTTTTGAAACGGTTTTAATTCAGCCCTAAGGCCATATTTTCTGTGGTTAAATGGTATTTGGAAAGTCCTAATATCAGTGGGTTTTGACCCTTAAGTCATAGGAAACAAGTACCTAACAGGGTTTTCATTCTTGTCTATTATTTATTCGTTTTCGTTGGCTAACAAATTTATTTCTTGTTATTTAATTTGTTTCCATGGCAAATACATGCATGTTTGTCCATGGAGTTAGCCAACACCATGTTTTAATCATAATATTATGGTATTATTATGTGTATATGCAAAGCCGATGAAAACGGACCACTTGTGCCTTGAATTGTTGTGAATGTTGTTTAAATTTCGTGTTTTGAGGTTTTTGCCATTGTTTCGGCATTTATGTAATAATATTCTTTTGGTTGTAGCCATTGTTTGGGCACTTTTATAGTATGTTAAAAGTAGATTAGTTGTATTTTACTTTCAATATCATGTAATCGTGGCTTGGTGGTGAAAGGCGAAAGAAGTAAAGACATTTTTGCCGAAAAATGACTACTGGAACACCAGTTGGAAAAACGGAGTTTCCCGGTGATTGGTAAGGTATTTTTGGCTGAAATGTTTTTTCCAGGTACTCAAGACATGGGCCTACAAGTTTCTAGTTTTTAGCTAAGCCCGGAGAAGCCTCATTCATGGACTTTTGGGCCCCCGAACACAGAAATTCTGGAAGGACAGCAACTACTTTTCATGTGCATTATGGGCTTTCTACTTGCTCTTGATTGTCTTGGAGCAAGTGGGAGTCCTCCATGTGGTTGTGTGGTTTGTCCCTAGTTGACTCTTGGTTCTCGTGATGGCTCACGAGACCAAGCATAGGTTTTTTTCATCGGTTGAGGCTTTGCATATTGTAATTGTGTGTTTGTGATTTTGCTTTTTATATATCTTGTTATCATATGTAAAATTGCAAATAGTTTTCTATAAACTTAAAACGAAACACAAACCATTTTCAAAACTAAGTCTTTTGATTTAGTTTTACATAGTTTTTGAAACTTGAAATCATTGTTTTTAAATAACACCCAAACTTGTTATGTATGTTATTCCAATTTATGTATTGTCCAAACTTTATTATCCACGTAGGATGGATATTAGTCATGAAAATGGACAACTTGACACACATAAATTAAAACAATGATTAGACTTAAGTTAAGAAATGTTTTTAACTTGTGCTATGAAGGATGAATGCATGCTCCTTTCGTACACCTTTTGATTCACATCAAAACTTTTACCCGTCAAAATTTAAGTCACACCGTCCAATTTTGAGAACACTTGCAATTACTTTTTGTCTATGCGTGGGACCTAGGTTGAATTGTAACCCAAGGTGACTATTCTCTATGAGTGGGACCTAGATATATTCTCGCACGTTCTCATATTGGTTGACTTAATTGAGTTAAGCGGTGAGACCTTGACCCGAGGCAAAGATGGGACTAAACATGCCTACATGACACTAGTTGTTTGACACTAGATGCCATGAGTCCCATAAGGATCTAAGAGTTGCAGTTGTAATGCAACTGGTGATCATCGCCTACCAATTGAATCTACTATTGCTAGCAGATCAACTGATGTGATAGTAGAAGCACAATGTGGATCTTAGCCTTTTACGAAAATTAATTGTTTTAAATTGTAAACATGGGGTAATTAATTTATAAAAGGATAATTATCAAAAATACTAAATATGAATTTTGTGTATTCAATTAATAATTAATGCAACACAAAAAGTAAACAAATGTTTGTTCTTTTCTTGTTAAAAGGATCAAACTAAGTCTTTCTTTCCTTGTAAGAAAGAGACTTATTCCTATCCTTTTTCTTTATAAGGGAAAGCCATAATAGGAATACTTGAATTGTCCTAATTCTAATAAAACTCAAAGCACACATACTCTAGAACTCGTGATGTCTTGTAAAAGTCAAAATGGTTAAGTATGTTTGCACATCTTATTCTTTCAAGTTCATTTTATAACCCTAGTTCCGGTTTTGAAACCTTCAAGAAATATAAGATATTTGGATAACTAGAGAAAATGTTTTATATAGCTACCAAACTAATATGAGTTAAAATAATTAGAAAACGGAAATATCAATAAACCGCAAAGTGGTAAAGGCAATTACTAGCATGAGTACCTAGCAATGTGTCTTAACCCGATAAACATGGAGGAGTTGCATGCCTATTTTCAAGTTTAAAATGATGGCTAGACCATCATCTATGTCACACCCCCAAAATACCTGAATGGCAGTGGAATGGAATACCTGGGGGTGACTGCCATAGCATCACAGTTATAGTTATATTGAACGACCTAAAGTGTCGTTTAGAAAATATGTCGTTTGATCATTAAAACATTCAGAGTTTACAAAACATAGGTCCCAAAAGGTGTTGCCAATTTTGGTGAAATAAGTTCAAACAAGATCAAACGTTCATAAGTGCAGAAAATATAGTCAGATGCATCGACTCCGCGACTCCATGAGGGTCCAAATGCATGCTACATGAGCTACCTTAACAACCTGAAAATACATGCTAAAGTGTCAACACGAGGTTGGTGAGTTCATAGATTTTAGTGAACACGTATGTAATGTAAAACATTTGAAAGAAGAATTCCCAGCAAAAGTATCATAAATCCGTAATAAGGTTGATGCAAAGGCATCGTAAATCAGTAATGAGACTGATGCAAAGGCATCGTAAATCAGTAGTAATAGTAATGGAAAAGTATCGTGAATTTATAAGTAATTTCGTATGTACAATAGCCCAAGTATAAAGTAAAGTAATAAGATTTCAGTCATAAAACTACATTATCTCTTAAGCTCATGACCCCGAAGCTAGACGTTACTTGGCCCCAAATGAGTGTTTACCAGACACTCTAAAGATATTAGACATGAAATGCATCTGTAATTCCGTTGGAGCAACCCAAACACGGATGGAGGAGTCACCCTTAATAGATCTATTCACTCACTCTCGCTCGTACTTTAATTAACGGTCCATGATAATAAAGGGAACTTGTCAAGACGTGGTAATAAGGCAACTTAAGCAATGTAAGGCATTTAATACTTTGGCATGTACAAAAATAATTAAAGCAACGTATTCTCCCCAGAAGTAATTCAAAACGTATAAAAGTATAAAACAAGTATTTAAGCATGTATCTCCCCCAAAGAGTTTATAAAGTAATTAAACAAGTAAAAGTGGGGCTATGACTCACCTCGAAATGATGATACAAGGATGTGAAACGATAGGGACAACAAGGTAACAAAATCAACCGCAACCTATGATGAATGAATATGATCTAATTTAGATCATGAAATGATGTAGAGAATGTGCATGCACATGATACCTATATCACTCATAACTTGAAAATACTAGTTATAGTCATAGTAAAATATATTCCATACTTAAGAAAAATAAGTCTTAACTAGACTTGTAAAAACTAGTCGTAGTGTATCGTATATAGAATGTTAGTGTTATAATCTTCGCCTTGAAAACTTTGAAATAACGTCAAATAGTCGTAAAAATAAACTTGTAATCATAAGTACTTCATTAGTTATGAATTTGGCACTTTGGTAGTATTTCTAGAAAATCTAGGATTTAGTACGTAGAAGTAGTATTATTATTATTTCTAGTCAAAAGCTGTCAATTTATATATAGTTTTGTCGATATTGAAACGTGAATAACTTAGTCATTTTAAGTTCATTTTCTTCGTTCTTTATATCCCCGGATTCGTCTTAGTATGTACTAATATATTTTTGATAACTCGGCTTCTCTAGGTTACGTCTAACGCCTCGGTTTGTCCACCAAAAATCGTCCAACAGCATACAATTTTCAGAAAAATAGTTTTCGTCAATAAACTTGCAAAAATCATATCTCCTTCGTTATAAACTCGTTTTAGTCCGTTCTTTCGCCTACGGCTTCGTTTTTGAAAGTATTTTCTAAATCTTTGGTTGAAAATCTCCCCTGAGTTACTGAGTTTTCCAGAATTTAAATTTTGGGACAGTAGGTTTATAAACATGTTCCAAATCCATTTCTAGTGTTCCAAACTAGTTTCTAATCCACCCAAATCACTTCCAATCACCACAAATCTAGTCTAATCCTACAATACACCTTCTTAAGGTGTCATGGGTTCTTAAATATCATCAATCTAGTAGATCTAACAAGGGTTTCCATTTCTAGGGTTTCAAAGACATAAGTATATATAATGAGTGGTAAAAGCTAACATATGCATGAGATCTTGTATGAAAACCATAAGATCATAATAAATACTTGAAGAAAAGATGAAAATAAATTTTGTAAACTTACTTTGAATGATAATGAAGCTTGGATGATGAAAACCTAAGGATCCTTGAGTTTTTATTGCAAAACCCTAACAAGGATAATCAAATGAACAAGAATAGAGCTTGATCTTGGAAAAATATTTTTCTTGCTTGTGTTCTTGTTGTTGGCCGTGCACCACAAAGAGAAAGAGAGGAAAAGTAGCCTTTTTGATTCTTGAAATTATGGATGAAAATGGGATAAGTGTAGATAGATATTTACTTGTGTTTATATTACTATAATAAGTAATTAAGTCATAAGGTTAAAAAGAAAGCACATGGTGTCTAGGGGGGGCATGTGGCCAGTTGACAAAGAGGAAAAATAGGGCAAAAACTAGCTAGGATTAATTAGGATTTAGTGTAGTGTAAATGTAGTTTAGTTGTAGTTTTAGTTAGTTTAGTTATAATCGGGTACCGGGTTTGCTAGAAATAAATTTTAACAAAGTTAACCGGGACTTAATAAAGTTATAAAAATGATAAAAATATGTTAGGTACAAGTATTGAGTGTTTGGATAATTATCGTTTAGTTTTCACGAAAACCGTCGTAATTATATTAAACTTACGTTATAAATTTAATAAATTCCCAAAATACCGGGTTAATGAATTTTATAATTTTTATGATGTTGTAAGGAGTTTAAAAATATATCGGAACCATTGTGGGGATTTTTAGTGTAACACCCCCAATTCATGGTTGCAGCGGAATTCGAACTGGGTGTTACTTGACGGCACAATAGTCACAATAATAGAAAACGAACTCCAATTGAGTCGTTTTAAAAGATTTATCATTCAAATTGTATAAATATCAGAGATTACAAAATGAGGTCCCAGATGGTTCCATGTTTACAATTTAAATGAGTTTTGAATGATAATAAAATTTATAGCCCTCTTGAACATCCGTGTCCTTCCGTGCCATCCTTGATCGTCATGAACCTGAAATACATGCTTGAGAGGTCAACACAAAGGTTGAGTGGAATTCGTAGAGTTTAGTTAAATCGTTTGAACACAATAATCGTAGTGTGAGCTATAGACTCACACTCATAGTTAGAAAAAAAATCGTTATTTATTTCACTAAGCTCATGCAACCAAAACATTAACATCGAACCAACAAAATTGGCATTATAGAAGCCCTATCAAGGTACTTTTGCCATTATACCGCTAAATCTCAAATATAGTGCATTTGTGTGAACTCATCGTTGTTCAACACAAATGAGATCCGTCAATCCCAATAGATCTATTCACAATATTTGCGCTCACTAAAGGTAGTGACTAATGGTTCATGATATAGGGACTTCGAACATGGCAATCGTTACTTAGTGATAATAAAACATCGTCGTGAAGCATACATTAGAAAGCATTGTGTTCGAGTAGAAAAATAATAGCATGTATTCCCCCCATGGGTTTGTAAAATAGTTAAACAATAGAAATTGGGGCTACGAACTCACCTTAAGTTATGCAGTGAGTAGTGAATGTGATGGTCGAATCGCGAAGGTTTCTACGAGCAACCTATAATAGAATGTCGCGACTTAGGATCGGAGTAAAGAATATGAAGTAGTGCCTATATATATATATATATCTTGCATTTAGTCCATGATGTGGTATGATGTATAGTATAAGTCTTTGAAAGAAAGTTTCATGAAACATGTATGTTTTGGTATATCGTTTACTACCGTTCGGGCCGACATAATTCAGAAGTCATGTTAGTAAGCGTTCGAGGAGCCAGGACACTTTAACTCGTAAATCCACAACTCAACTCTACGGCTTACATAATGAACTCCTCACATGAGGCTCCCTACTATTGTAGTAGTTGATGAAATATATAGATATAAGTTTTGATCCGAAAAGTTACATGTCCGTTATTTGAATAAACTTAGGAAAGTTTATTAGTACATGAAGATTGTTATTAGGGGTAGTTTCATAAGTCTTGTATGACCATTTTCTCTTGGTAAAATCTCATGGTTTCCTTTTAAGTGAAGTAGATCCAAATTGCTTGTTCAAGTTATCGCCTAATTCATTGTTTCATGTTTACGCCTATGTAAGTTGGTATGGTCATTTCGTCATGGCCTAGCCATGACCTTTGGTCCTTGTTCCAAGGTCATGAGACACAACCTTGGCTCTAGCCATGGTGGTGGTCTTGATTATAGGTCATAAGACCCCTTTGGTCTTCATAAACCATAACCTATATGTAATGACTTTGTCTAAAAATGGGCTGTTTAGAATTTGAAGAAATTTATCACTCGGAAAGCGTTTTCAGGGCTCGAGCTTCTTTAATCCTGAACGAAAACGGCGTTCCAGACAACTTTCGTGTTTTAACTTTTTGATGAATCGGACCAGAAGTGGGACTTTCAAAACCCAAATTTGATCAGAATGGTATTTGGCAGTTTGCCGGAAATCTTTGGTAACTTCAAATGGGCGTAACTTTTGACTCGTATACTCGTTTTAGGTGGTTCAAATTGCTATGGTTTCCTTGTTAAGTCCTCTAATGTAATATGTAATGATCCAATATCATAATTTTACCATTTTGGTCGTGGTTCTCCAAGAAAGTCACTAGTTTACTTCTTTTAGTAACTTGTTGTAACAATCAATAACAATAACTTGTTTTGTTCACTTTTATACATCATGGACATAACTACAAGACATAATATAGCAAGAATAACATGTAAATAACATGAAAATTATTATTTAACAAGAATCATGTTAGGGTTTGGCTTACAACTTTTGGCTTTCAAACATGAAAGGAAGTTAACATGTAAGGATAGGACATTGATAGACTTGCTTCAACCCACTTCACTTCATGCAATCTTTCTACTCTTGTAATCTTGAAAGAGAGATGATGAAAGTTGAGGTGACTTGAGTGGAATCAAACTCAAGAGAAATCACCAAGTATATGAGGTTATGGAAGTGTTTTGATGAATGGAAACCTAACTAGGTTTATGTATGGATATTGCACTTGATTTCTTGGATGGAACTTGAAGTAAATCAAGCAAAGGAAATGGTGTTTGTGTGTGTGATGTTGGCGTACAAAGGAAGGGGAGGGAGGGAGTATTTATAGTCCAAATGAGGAGGTTAGGAAACAAGTAGGAAATTACCAAAACTTGGTGACCAAGTTGTAATTTAGTGATAATCTAGGGGTAAATTCATGAGATGAAGCCACATGGGTGTGACTCCCCCCTCCTAGGGCGGTTTGGTAACCTTGGGGAGCAAGGGTGGACTTTTGGTGATCTTATCCAAGATTATGGAGCTAGTTCCGACTCCGTAAATTGCTAACCGTAAGTTGTTACGTCACAAAACGTAAAACCGGGTATCGTAAAAATACGAAACTTGGAAGAATGGTTAAACATGTCATTATACTCCATAATAAAATATAAAATGAGTGGTAGGTTCTATCGGGTGCTAAAACCCTGCTAAAAACTGGAAACACGGGTCTAAAACGCGTAATACGTAAAACGTACGAATATTGCGTAAAATTGAGAAAAGTAAAATGTTACTTTTCTAATGTGATAAAAATGATTTAAAATGACTTATAATGTCTAGACTGGGCTTAGTCTAGTGTCGGTTGGTATTAAATGTCTTTTAGACATCAAACCGTAAGCCTAAAAATCACGAAATGACTTATAACATCAAGGGATGATTTTTGGTCAATGGAGGAGGGAAAAATATGTTGACTTTTTCTAATAAGTTGAAAACTCAAATCGTCTTAGAAACGCGTTTTGTGGTCTAACGGTTAATCGCCCATACGGTTAAGCGTGCTAATGCGAGAGTAGTACTGGCTTGGGTGACCTGTCGGGAAGTCTTTGGTCATGTTTTTCTCAGTCACGATTAATTCTCAAATAAATCATGAGCGTGTCAAACATTTTTCCGATGTGGGGTCACCTGACGGGATCGAATTTCGTTGTGCGTAGAATTTCTGAATGTCGTTTTACCCTAAAACGTGTAATTCCTTAATAACTTTCACGAAAGTGAGCTTATGAAAGTTAAACTTTTAATTTGCCATGGAAATGATTTATCATTCGAGAATATCAAATAAAAATCAAATTTCGGGAAAGTTTCGGGAAAAATGAATAGTAAAAGTGAATAGTGAAATTTTCCGGGAATAGTAATTAACCTGAAATTGCGAATTGTTACAGTCTCTACCCCTTACGGGGAACTTCGTCCCGAAGTTCTATGTGTGTTATATGTTGGAGTGGTGTCGATGAAAAGGTGTAGTTACTTATGAGGACTATAGTCTGGGATTACCAGTGATGTAGTTTGATTTGTCGTTTCAGTGTATGGTGTAGGACGAGGTTTACTTTTATGTAGGAAAGGTATGGTAATAGTCGAATATCAAAGGAAATTGATATAGCAGTCGAATATTAATAGGAATTGAGATCGTAGTTGCAATCATAGCCTAGTAGGTAATCGGTTGTTGTACCTAGTGTTTATTGACTTCATACTTATGTTATTTCGGATACAAATAAGCCCACTTGTTTATAATTCTTTATTTACATAGAGAGGCATCCCAAATAATGTAAATAAGGAAATATAAACTTATGGTTTGGTGATTTACATTGTCTTTATTTAAATGAAAAGGCATCCCAATCCATTCAAATAATTACAAATCATCCTGCACAACATTCATACTTAGTCGGTGAGTTACAAGGTAGGGTATTACGAGATGATACTGGTGTTCCAAAAGTACAAGATGAATATTCAATCTTGTAAAGCTGATGAGGGTACTTGTGGTGTAACTATAGATGATTTGAGCCTTAAAAGTGCATCAAGATCTGTTAATGAGCTTGTGTTTGTAACGGTTGTGAAGATAATGATGTGATATGTTGATGGACAAAAGTGTGTAGTGTATGCTTAACATTAATACTCTTAGGTATAGATGTTGAGTTTGCTTTAAAAATCTTAAGAGATTTTAAAAATTTATGATGGAATGGTATCCTTAGGACCTAAACAGGATAGTACTTCTACAGGATGAAGAGAAGAATTGATAACTATCCCAAGATAGTAGTTCGGATTATCTCATAAATGAAAACTTTCAAGAATGAAATTAGGTAGTACAAATAAGGTGTTAAGATTTCGCTGAGTGGTAAAACACTATCGTGTCTCTAGATCATTTTAATGTATTCTGGTGGTTTATCGAGTTCATGTAGGAAATCAACCTGAACATAACCCTAGTACAACTACTCTCAGTATTTGAAAATTTTAAGTCGAATATAGTTAGTCAGACTATATTCCACTGTCCCTAGGTTAAATATAGGTGACTAGTCTATATTTAGCCGAGGTTCGATAAAATTTTCAAATACCTAAATTAGGTATACTTGTGATATGTCCGTTGCTTTTGGGAAACTGTCCACTAAACAAAGGCGATGTCAAACAATCCAGTTGCAAGTCCCGTCCATACAAGACTTGTAACCTATGTTTTCACATTCCATTGCATAGAAGATAGTACGGGTAGATACGTGTGGAAAGGAAGTTTTAAGTAGTTCTAAAACAGTCCATACTTGGCGAGGATCACGAACTTTTAACAATGAAGGTTTCAGAAGAAAACTTTGATGAATGTAGAGAAAGTTCAGCTTTCGTAGGTGATGGATTAATTTATCCTTTAGAAATCTCATAATAGATTGTGATGGGTTTTTGATATCATATGAAATGATATTGATGAGGTGGTGGAATAATTCGAGAGACCATTGCACAAATCACAATGTCTCGGAAGTAGATTAGACCATTGTGTGACTCAAAACATTTGAGAAATGATTAAGACCATTGTGTCATACAATGTTCGGGAAATAGAAAAGACCATCGTAATTCGTTACAATATCTTGGATATAAAATGTTGGAGTAGGAACATGGTTGGGAGAATGTGGTTGTGTCGAAATGCCATAGAATAGGCACGTGTAGATATGTTTAGATAAAATGATTGAAAATAACTCGAATGTATATATAAATATACTTATATGTTCATGTAGCATAAAATGCTTAATAAGTCCATAATCGTCTGGAGGATGGAAGACACTGAGAGCGGAAGGCTATAAAATGTTTTTGCTTGTAGTGTGGTTATAGTTTAGGTCTCAATTAGACCCGTTTCTCTATAACCATGGCTCTGGTACCAATCTGTAACACCCCCAATTCATGGTTGCAGCGGAATTCGAACTGGGTGTTACTTGACGGCACAATAGTCACAATAATAGAAAACGAACTCCAATTGAGTCGTTTTAAAAGATTTATCATTCAAATTGTATAAATATCAGAGATTACAAAATGAGGTCCCAGATGGTTCCATGTTTACAATTTAAATGAGTTTTGAATGATAATAAAATTTATAGCCCTCTTGAACATCCGTGTCCTTCCGTGCCATCCTTGATCGTCATGAACCTGAAATACATGCTTGAGAGGTCAACACAAAGGTTGAGTGGAATTCGTAGAGTTTAGTTAAATCGTTTGAACACAATAATCGTAGTGTGAGCTATAGACTCACACTCATAGTTAGAAAACAAAATCGTTATTTATTTCACTAAGCTCATGCAACCAAAACATTAACATCGAACCAACAAAATTGGCATTATAGAAGCCCTATCAAGGTACTTTTGCCATTATACCGCTAAATCTCAAATATAGTGCATTTGTGTGAACTCATCGTTGTTCAACACAAATGGGATCCGTCAATCCCAATAGATCTATTCACAATATTTGCGCTCACTAAAGGTAGTGACTAATGGTTCATGATATAGGGACTTCGAACATGGCAATCGTTACTTAGTGATAATAAAACATCGTCGTGAAGCATACATTAGAAAGCATTGTGTTCGAGTAGAAAAATAATAGCATGTATTCCCCCCATGGGTTTGTAAAATAGTTAAACAATAGAAATTGGGGCTACGAACTCACCTTAAGTTATGCAGTGAGTAGTGAATGTGATGGTCGAATCGCGAAGGTTTCTACGAGCAACCTATAATAGAATGTCGCGACTTAGGATCGGAGTAAAGAATATGAAGTAGTGCCTATATATATATCTTGCATTTAGTCCATGATGTGGTATGATGTATAGTATAAGTCTTTGAAAGAAAGTTTCATGAAACATGTATGTTTTGGTATATCGTTTACTACTGTTCGGGCCGACATAATTCAGAAGTCATGTTAGTAAGCGTTCGAGGAGCCAGGACACTTTAACTCGTAAATCCACAATTCAACTCGACGGCTTACATAATGAACTCCTCACATGAGGCTCCCTACTATTGTAGTAGTTGATGAAATATATAGATATAAGTTTTGATCCGAAAAGTTACATGTCCGTTATTTGAATAAACTTAGGAAAGTTTATTAGTACATGAAGATTGTTATTAGGGGTAGTTTCATAAGTCTTGTATGACCATTTTCTCTTGGTAAAATCTCATGGTTTCCTTTTAAGTGAAGTAGATCCAAATTGCTTGTTCAAGTTATCGCCTAATTCATTGTTTCATGTTTACGCCTATGTAAGTTGGTATGGTCATTTCGTCATGGCCTAGCCATGACCTTTGGTCCTTGTTCCAAGGTCATGAGACACAACTTTGGCTCTAGCCATGGTGGTGGTCTTGATTATAGGTCATAAGACCCCTTTGGTCTTCATAAACCATAACCTATATGTAATGACTTTGTCTAAAAATGGGCTGTTCAGAATTTGAAGAAATTTATCACTCGGAAAGCGTTTTCAGGGCTCGAGCTTCTTTAACCCTGAATGAAAACGGCGTTCCAGACAACTTTCGTGTTTTAACTTTTTGATGAATCGGACCAGAAGTGGGTCTTTCAAAACCCAAATTTGATCAGAATGGTATTTGGCAGTTTGCCGGAAATCTTTGGTAACTTCAAATGGGCGTAACTTTTGACTCGTATACTCGTTTTAGGTGGTTCAAATTGCTATGGTTTCCTTGTTAAGTCCTCTACTGTAATATGTAATGATCCAATATCATAATTTTACCATTTTGGTCGTGGTTCTCCAAGAAAGTCACTAGTTTACTTGTTTTAGTAACTTGTTGTAACAATCAATAACAATAACTTGTTTTGTTCACTTTTATACATCATGGACATAACTACAAGACATAATATAGCAAGAATAACATGTAAATAACATGAAAATTATTATTTAACAAGAATCATGTTAGGGTTTGGCTTACAACTTTTGGCTTTCAAACATGAAAGGAAGTTAACATGTAAGGATAGGACATTGATAGGCTTGCTTCAACCCACTTCACTTCATGCAATCTTTCTACTCTTGTAATCTTGAAAGAGAGATGATGAAAGTTGAGGTGACTTGAGTGGATTCAAACTCAAGAGAAATCACCAAGTATATGAGGTTATGGAAGTGTTTTGATGAATGGAAACCTAACTAGGTTTATGTATGGATATTGCACTTGATTTCTTGGATGGAACTTGAAGTAAATCAAGCAAAGGAAATGGTGTTTGTGTGTGTGATGTTGGCGTACAAAGGAAGGGGAGGGAGGGAGTATTTATAGTCCAAATGAGGAGGTTAGGAAACAAGTAGGAAATTACCAAAACTTGGTGACCAAGTTGTAATTTAGTGATAATCTAGGGGTAAATTCATGAGATGAAGCCACATGGGTGTGACTCCCCCCTCCTAGGGCGGTTTGGTAACCTTGGGGAGCAAGGGTGGACTTTTGGTGATCTTATCCAAGATTATGGAGCTAGTTCCGACTCCGTAAATTGCTAACCGTAAGTTGTTACGTCACAAAACGTAAAACCGGGTATCGTAAAAATACGAAACTTGGAAGAATGGTTAAACATGTCATTATACTCCATAATAAAATATAAAATGAGTGGTAGGTTCTATCGGGTGCTAAAACCCTGCTAAAAACTGGAAACACGGGTCTAAAACGCGTAATACGTAAAACGTACGAATATTGCGTAAAATTGAGAAAAGTAAAATGTTACTTTTCTAATGTGATAAAAATGATTTAAAATGACTTATAATGTCTAGACTGGGCTCAGTCTAGTGTCGGTTGGTATTAAATGTCTTTTAGACATCAAACCGTAAGCCTAAAAATCACGAAATGACTTATAACATCAAGGGATGATTTTTGGTCAATGGAGGAGGGAAAAATATGTTGACTTTTTCTAATAAGTTGAAAACTCAAATCGTCTTAGAAACGCGTTTTGTGGTCTAACGGTTAATCGCCCATACGGTTAAGCGTGCTAATGCGAGAGTAGTACTGGCTTGGGTGACCTGCCGGGAAGTCTTTGGTCATGTTTTTCTCAGTCACGATTAATTCTCAAATAAATCATGAGCGTGTCAAACATTTTTCCGATGTGGGGTCACCTGACGGGATCGAATTTCGTTGTGCGTAGAATTTCTGAATGTCGTTTTACCCTAAAACGTGTAATTCCTTAATAACTTTCACGAAAGTGAGCTTATGAAAGTTAAACTTTTAATTTGCCATGGAAATGATTTATCATTCGAGAATATCAAATAAAAATCAAATTTCGGGAAAGTTTCAGGAAAAATGAATAGTAAAAGTGAATAGTGAAATTTTCCGGGAATAGTAATTAACCTGAAATTGCGAATTGTTACATTTAGATATGTTAGTTATATTTATTAATCGCGTATTAACGTTTAATTAAAATAAATATACGTAAAACGTTAAATATACCAAAAATATTAATATGAATATTCTACGAGTGGTATAGTATGCAAATGCTATTATGATGATATGTAGACTATTTCTAGTCCGTATGAAGTGTCCCTAATGATAAAGCATGAATTCGCACCTGAACCAATACGGTTACGCGAATTTAAGTACCCGTAAACTAAATTTATGATGAAATGAGCAATGCACGTGAATAGTGTTTTCTTTCCGGAAATGAATAGTATTTCGTGAATAGTAAAATTTTTGAACGTTTCTCAAAATATCAAACTGACATCAAAAACGATAAATAGTAAAATGATGAATAGTAATTGGTGAATAGTAACTGATGAATAGTAAATTGTCGAAGTTTGGAAAATGACATGAAATTATGAGTTGTAACAGTCTTCCCCTCTAAAAGGAACTTCGTTCCGAAGTTCAGTTTGTGTTAGTCTCTGAAGTGGTATTAGTAAAAAGGTGATAATATTTGAGAATTCCAGCGAACTTTCACGATAGGAATTCGACTCTGCTTCAACCGTTCGACCTAACAGTCCATGATTTCTATTGGTTCTCTTACCAGGTTTACGTTTGTCCTTGGGTTGGATTCCTTTCCAAATGGGATTATGAGTGACTAATCTGTAAGTCATTTCTTGAGATCTGAAATTGTAAAACCTGTTTGTGTAATCCGACTGTTCTTTAACAAGGCTCAAGTCTGACGGCCACTAGGCCTACTCTGTCTGACATATTAGATGGTCCAGTGTATATCGGTTTTAACTTTCTGAATGGTATCATACCTTTCCTAGACAGAACTTTCAACATGATCTGGCTACCAACTTGAAGTTGTACTGGTTTGCACTTATTGAACTTGTAACTGATTCTTGACTTGTAGGAAATTCCTGGTTATTTCATGAATGTCTACTGGACTAGTGAGTTGGGCTTTTCCAATTTTGATTCGTCAATGGATGTTGGCGCTTCGACCATAGAGTGCCTCAAATGGTGTAGTCTCTACGCTCGCGCAATAACTATGGTTGCAATTGAATTTGATTTATGGTAAATGGTTAGTCCAACCATTTCTAGAGTCAATCACTCATACTCTGAGCATATATTCCTATGTTTGAATCGTTCTCTCGTTCTGACCATCGGTCTGAGGATGGTAGGCGGTGTTTACATCTAAATGGAGTTCCGAAGAAAATCTTAAAATGATTGCTAGAAGTCTAAGGTGATTCAATTACCTTTATCAGGAACAATTGAAATGGGTACAATAAATCTTGTGACTAATTCTACAACGTTCTGTCTTTCGAACTCGGCGTTATCTGAAGTGGATAGAATATAGGTAAAAATTTTGGATTCCTTGTGTTTTGTTCCAACGGATGTTAAGACATGTCTATTTCTATGCCTACTAGGTTAAGTCTCCATTACTGACGTTTGTACTTAATTTATGGTATCCTTCCTAATTTCCTTCATCAAATATTCCAAGGTTCTTTGTTGTCAAGTTGCAAAAATCCTAAATGCAATAAGCGATGTAGTATGGTGATTAGTTTTGGAAATTTATCTCGAGATTGTGAGTTTTGGTTGAAATCCTTTTCTGAATAAACGAATTTAGAAAATGAAGCAAATGATTTACTAAGTAATATCTTTCTTGATGATTCAAAATTTAGTAGTTATGAAATGTCAAACTGTTTCCAAACATGTTGTGAATAGGAATGTTTACCAAAGTTTGATGTTTATATTTTTCTCTTTGTACGATGGTTTTGCTAAATATTGACCCAAATATATATATATATATATATATATATATATATATATATATATATATATATATATATATATATATATATATATATATATATATATATATATATATATATATCGTACTTGTTCAAAATAGTAATTTCAGAAATCATTTTATACAAGGTATGTGATTTATGTAAACGCAATTTTTGAATCAACTTCATTTAAAAGTGAAAGTATTAACAAGGATAAAATAGTAGGATAGGTAATGTTCGCATAAATGCATAGATGTCTAATGTTTAGTTCCTGAGGTTGGATAATGCCTATTGGTGCTATTTAGGCAAAACTACAAGCATAGGTATTCAAACTATCTTAAGTCCTGATATGGTTTATCGTTGAAATTATCATCATGTTGGCAGAATATATATTCGGGTCGGATCCCTTTCTTGGTATGAAAATGAGGTTATCTAAAATTTCTAGAGAACACAACTCCTTAGGGTTATCCATATCGATATTCTTAATTTAAACAATTTTCCTTGGTGAAAACTCATTACAGGGAAGTTTGTGTTTGGATGAGGCTATGTCTAAATGGAACACTCTACAGTATCGGTTAGGAGGCTTGGTTTATTTCTATAGTGTTGCTTAACGTACCTTCACAATGTATTCGATCCTGTAGCTTAGTCTCGCTAGTACTTTTAAATGATAAAACTTGACAACTAGGTCAGAGATGGTGATTCGGATGATATCGTGGTATCTTAGGATTGTTGTTGGATTATGAATTTTCTTAGTCCAGGTTTAGTAGTTCCGTAATCCTTTTATTGCTTTTCTCGTATCGAGGAATCCTACTAGTACTTGACAGGGAAAGTCTCTCCTAAAGAAGTCAATGGAAAGTCCAACTTAATGGCTAAGTGAGTGACATGTGGGGTAAGTATCCAGGGGAAAGTTTGTCAGAAAGAGACCTTTATAAAAGAGTTTACTTGTTTAAAACGCTTTTACATGAAGATTGTTATTAGCAATACTTTAAAAAAATAATTATTTACTTCATGGCATAATCCTTCCTGAATTATACATAGGCGATCAGGCTATGTATAATTGAGGACTAATGATGCGATGCTTGATTTAGTCAAAATATTATTACTTTTCTCAAAAGTTTTAGATGGTGTTCAACGCATTGTTATTAAAAATGGTATCCTGATATTTCCTTTCAAATAACATGAAAATTGTTTTGCGTAATAATAGTAAATACTTGGTGTAATGACAGAAAATCACTTTATAGACTGGTAACAAAATAGCTTATTTTAGAAATTCTGTAAAACAATTTCCCCATAGGGTAGTAGAATAGCTTGAAACAAAATTCGTTGAATGATTTATTGGATACATGGGTAAATCCTATGGAATGGTAGTAGTCTACTAATCCACTTATTTAAAGAATGTAAATATCTTAGTTCATAACAAGGCAGTGGTTTATGATTATGAAGTGGTCGAGAATATGGTAGTGATACTGAGAGTGTGAAGGATGAACGTGTCGTTAGGGCATCTACAGCCATCTGAAGATGATAGTCTATGTGTCAAAGGATATAGGGCAGAAATTGGTGCCAATGATTTGAAGTATTCGAGGATTTATACTAGGTAAAGTTCGCAGGTTCAAATGCTTAATCCCTCTAGGCATGACTAAAACGTATAAAGAATGGAAATTGTTGTACGGGTGATCTAAGTCAAGTATGTACCATATCGAATGATGTTTGATTTTTCCGTGAATGCAACCTAAACGCCTTATGGTCAGGTGAAACTTCTCAATGTCCTTTCATGAAGATGAGGTCTTGTCCCAATATGACTAAGCTATATCAATCTCCGAAAAGGATATAAATTTTGTTGAGTAATTGTACCTTGATCTTTTAATCCAACGAGCTCATACTAGCGTGAGGGTCTTATAATATGGAATGAGCGAAAAAGTCGTAATTTGAAGTAGTGGTGTTAAGGCATGGTGTATCAATATTGGCAATCTCTGGTAGAGGGGTTTCTTTCGCATCTAAGGTCAAATAGTAAGTAGGTATAGTGGTTGCTTCCGAGATTCGTTCATGAGTTATGCGTGTTCCTTCTTGGTGATATGGTTTCTAAAATTAACAACAATTATTTGAGTGAAACATTGTGAAATTCGGTCATAAATGTATTTTGGAGTGACTTTATTTGAAGTTTGTAATGAATATAGTTATGTAAAAGAAGTGACTACGAAATATTTTGTATTTTGATAAAAACGATATCTCATATATATATATATATATATATATATATATATATATATATATATATATATATATATATATATATATATATATATATATATATATATATATATATATATATGTCTTTGGAAAAAAGGGAATTCAAGAAGATTGTTGCTTAAACAAAAATGAGTTTTTAATCCAACCATTGAAAATCAATAATTTGTCGTACTTCGTAAGGTTTGCAAGAAATCTTTTTATTTGTACAAAAATTTAATTTGGCTTTGACTTACTTGAATTGTTATTATCTCCGAAACACGAAAACTAGGGTAGTCACTTTTATCTTGGTCAACATGACCATTTAATTGTAAAGACACCTTCGTCTTTATAAATCTTATTGTCTTACTCGCATCTTCCTAAAGTTGTAATTATATGTCAATCTACTAATGTGACCACATTGGTCGGTGGAGTGTTGCTAGAGCGACTAATGATGTAATTATCGACTTAGAATGTGGTATAATCAAACTTGATAATGAAGGGAGACTTGTGATGAGTTCCATTATGATGGTATAATACCGTTCGAAGCATCTTGTTGGTTTATTGTGTTATGGAGGTATGAGTCGATCATATCTAAGATAATATAGAGTTCTTGTGATAGATGCCACCCTTGGGTGATTGGTTGCAATTCTTATTGTGTTTGTGAGGCTAGTGGTATTATTCAGAGTGTATCGTCCAAACACTCGTGGGGAATCTTAAATAATTAGAGATAATCGTCTAACGATGAAGAGTAGTAGGTTGTCAAGCAGTAGAGGCTCTCAAACTATCACCAACCTCAAACCTATAAGGTGGTGTAACGTGTGGTAGATGGTAATGGTATGTCAAATAATGGTTGCTTCCTAAACGGCCTGTCATATATGGGTGTAGGGTCTATAAGATGTGATGGTGTTAATAGTAAATGGAATAAGACCCTCTTTTGCGCTATCTCGCGACATCTAAGAGGTAAAACTGAAGTACGCAATATGGGACGACTAATAGTGTAATAAGTAGTTAATGGTGGTGGTAGTACCTGAGTAGTGAGTGCTCTATTAGTGAAGGAAAGAAAACATACTATCTCCCTTGCAATAAGCATCCTAGTTCGCTATAACCTTAGCTCTGATACCAATCTGTCACACCCCAAAATACCTGAATGGCAGCGGAATGGAATACCTGGAGGTGACTGCCATAGCATCACAGTTACAGTTACATTGAACGACCTAAAGTGTCGTTTAGAAAATACGTTGTTTGATCATTAAAACATTCAGAGTGTTGATATAAATAATGCCTAAAAACATTATTAACATATATCGATATCTCTATGTTTTGATAATCACAAAACGTAAACTCATTGAACTACAAATTATGACGTAAACAAGTATTTAGTCGTAAATATTTGTTTTAGCATTCATATCACTTAAGGTATGAATAAACAAAGTGTCTAATGCATTTTATGATCAAAGAAATTTTTATTTTTACAAACCTTACATTTTATTAAAGTGGGACAAACATTTTTAAACTTATACAAAACATTTTTGTATTTATAAGAAATGTTTTATTTAAAATAAATATTTTGAATTCAAATTTCAACCCAAAAAACGGCTACATTCTTCAGGAAAAACCTCCCCCACAAAAAGACAAAAAATCTGAAGAAAAAATATTTTTTTCTTAGGCGGCCCCCTTAATTATACTATGCGGTCCCCTTAATTATTAAGGGGACCGGCTCCCAATTAAGGGGACCGGCCACGCTCCCAAACAGTATTTTTCTCCCTATAAATACTGGTTCATCCCACAGAATTTTCTCACCTTTTGCACTCCTAAACTTTCTGTTCTAGATCCACATTTCTATTCTCTTAATCCTTTGATCATAAGTGTATAATTCTTTGTTTCAAAGTGATTCAAACTTCATCCTCTCAAGTGCAAGAGAAGAATACTTCTATCCTCCAGGACAAGAAGTATTACAACTTGTTGTGACCTCCACATACAAGTTGTTGGTGCATCATCAAGATTATTTACATTACTCTTTGTGAAGATTGTTGTGTATATGTGATTGTAGATAGTTGTGCTAGGTATATTGATTGTGTGATTAGTTAGTTGTTTGGTGTGAAGAAGAAAAGTTAGGAATTAGATTATAGTGAAGAAGCTAGGTGTGAAGTTGTTAGTTGTGAAGTAAATTGGTGTGAAGAAGATAGGCTTGAAGTAGATAGTTGTGAAGATTGATAGGTGTGAAGAAGTAGTGTTGTGATTAAGTAGTGACTAGGTGTGAAGAAGTTGTGTAGAAGGTGTGAATAAGTTGTGACGAAGTTGTGGTGTGTATATTGGTGTGTAAGGTTTCTCCGCCATAAGGAGCTTGTTGACATAGTGAAGAAAACTCTCGAGTAGGTGACTCGAGGAGTGGAGTAGGGCAAGGAAGGTGTCCTTGTAGCCAAACCACTATAAATCATTTGTCTCGCGGTTAGATCTTTCCATATCTTACTTATTATCTTGCTTATATCGTTATTACTTTTGTTGACGTAGACGTATATATATAGTTGCTCATATAGTGCTAGTATTGATTTTACTTAAAGATCAAACGAAAGTTTCATTCACAAAACAAAGTTTTTACAATCAAACTAAAAAGGCTACATACATATAATTGATCATTTCGATCAAGTATAGTTTTCATTCAAAATATAACTAAGGATTATAAAATAAACGATTACGTACTTATCTCTTATATATAGTTATAATTGCTTATATTATGCATGTGTTGATTTCACATACTTAGCTTACATTATTATTATTGTTCATACTTAGATATACTTGTTCATATTGTTCAAGATTTGAGTTCACATAAGATTGAATCAAAGTTTTAAAAGCAAACAAGGTTTTAAAACTAAACTAAGTTTTCATAATAAAATTAAAAAGACGTAAAACTATTCAACCCCCCCCCCCCTTCTAGTTTTTCACAATTAGTATCAGGAGCCACGTCTAGCAAGATTTTTAAAATATATTGTATTTTAAAACTTGTAACGATCTAAGGAATATGAAAAATATTTAGAAGGGCAATCTATGCAAAGACCACCGCTATTTGAAAGTGATGGATTTTTATATTGGAAAAATCGATTCGAAACTTATGTGAAATCAAAGGATCTAGATCTTTGGCATGTTATTACCTTTGGTGATTTTCCCCCTATTCAATATAATTTTGAAACTAAAAAGGATGAAATTGTATCTTTTGAAAAACAAAATGATGATTTGAAAAAGAAACTAGCAAAAAATAATGAGGCCAAAATGGTTATTTATAATGCGTTACCACGCAAAGAATATGAAAGAATTTTTATGTATAAAACCGCAAAAGAAATTTGGGATTCTTTACTAATAACTCACCAAGGTAATAGTCAAGTTAAGGATAACAAAATAGATCTACTTGTGCCACAATATGAGCAATTTATGATTCCAGAAGAGGAATCAATTGATAATGCTTTTGCTAGGTTTAACACTATCATCACAAGTCTAAAAGCACTTGATGAGAATTTTTCTAGTAAGAACTTTGTCAGGAAATTTCTTAGGGCTCTTCATCCAAAATGGCGAGCTAAAGTTACGGCTATTGAAGAATCAAAGAATTTGTCAACTCTACAACTTGACGAATTAATTGGGAACTTGAAAGTACATGAGGTTATAATAAAGAAGGACTCCGAAATAGTCAAAGGAAAAAGAGAACAAAGCAAATCCATTACTTTGAAAGCTAGGAGAGAATCTAGTGACGACGAAAGCTCAACCTCCAAAAGTGATGATGAAGAATACGCTATGGCCGTAAGAGATTTCAAGAAATTTTTCAAAAGACGAGGAAGATTCGTTAGACAACCGCATGATGAAATGAAAGTATCTCAAAGAAGTAAAAATGACAAGAATGGGAAGAATGAAAGGAAGTGCTTCAAATGTGGTGATCCAAATCATCTCATTGGAAAATGTCCAATGATGTCAAGAAATCAAAATCAAAAGGCGTTTGTTGGAGGAGCTTGGAGTGATAGCGATGACGATGAGAAAGAAATCACAAATGAGGAGAAATGTCTTATGGCTAAGACATCAAGCGAGGTACGTTCCGAAACCGAATACTTTAGTGACGAAAACTTATCATTAGACGAAAAAGACCTAGATAGTAAATATAATAGGTTATGCAAATTAGGTCAAAAAGTTATAGCTAAAAATAAGTCACTAAAACATATTAATAATCTATTAGAAAATGAAGTACTCAAATTAAAAATTAGACTACAACATTTGGAAAAAGGAAAAGAAGTTTTTATAGAATGAAAAACATGCATAGAGGTTAATAATGAAAACGAAAAACTTAAAGATGAAATTGTCAAACTTGACAAGTTTAAAAATAGTAGTAACCCACTTAAGAAAATAATAAGTGTTCAAGAAACTTCGGGAGATAAAACCGGTCTAGGATTAACCTCAACTAATGTTTCAATTAGTGAAAATAAAAATATAAAGTTTGAATGTGAATCTAGTAAACAAAAATCATTAGAATCAAAACCTAAGTATATACATACAAAAGATAGAAAAATACCCATTGCGAATGATGAAAAAGTAAAAACTTTTTATAAACCATCCTTAAAGACCGAAGTAAGATCCAGTAAATTTAAATTAAGATCTAAAACTCCACCACCGAGAAAACCAAATAATCTTCATACTGGATCTAAAACACCTCAACCTAGAAGAAACCAAAATAGACAAAACTACAATAATACTAGTCATCAAATATGGAATTATCAACCAAGTTAGAATCCTTGGGGAATACTACCACCATACATTCATCCTAGCCAAATGTTGAATATGTTTGGACCAAACAACTTTGGACCAATGAGACAATGGGAACCAAGTGGCTAAGCTGTCAATCTTGGAAGAAGTTGGAATATCATCTACAAATGACTTCTATAAGTCAACATGGTCACTTGAAGTGCTTGAAGATATTCCATTGAAGACTAAAAGGTACACGTTTCTTTTAAGTTCATCGCTATAATTTGCATGCTTAGATATATGATTAGTTAGATTAATGCATAGCTATACATATATGTGTTCATAATAGCTTATATTCTTATAACCTAGAAACATCATTGGTTGACTCTCCTAGGAATAAGATAAAATTGTTCATTGCCGAACGAAATAGAAAATGGAAATCATCTATATCCACTATTAGCAAACTCATGGTGATGAAGTGAAATGAGTTAAGTGGATCGATCGTTAATATAGAAGTAGGATTAGATCCCTCGCGTAAGAAAACTATGGATGAAACAAGCTCTCGTAGACTATGGCATTAAGTTAGATAAGCGTGCGAAAACAAAGGAACTATAGATGTTAGGTTATACCCCATTCAACACTCTCGCATCTAACATATAAATTATCGTCTTCATTTCCTTTAGGATCATAGGATATGTAAAAACGATAGCTTGAGATAATAATAGGCTTAACCAATCCTCTTGAGCATGAGCTCTTTAATAAATATTTTTTTAAATATTTGATTTATGATATTTGTTGTCAAAAATCTAATATCTCTAAAAATATGCAAAAACCTCACATTTTGGAAAATAGTTTTTCAAATAACTATCCCACTTTTAAATAACATGTTTTCACTATCAATATCCACAATTTTGTTTTGATCAAAACTAAAGATTGGGAAAATATTCTTTACCATTTATTCACACATTTTGAAGTAAAAACCAATCTATTTTACTCAAATAACTCTCACATATAAGTGAAAACTTACTTTCAAACATTGTTGAATAATGCTAAAAACGTCTCTTTTAAAATCATGCATGGTGATCTCATATTTGTCATCTATATTTATATAAATGACACTTATAAGTTAACTAAATCAAATCAAGAGGACCATGGTTTGTTCATTAAGACTTTGTTTGTAACAAGTCTAGAAATCCATGCTATCATAACTACCCACTTATTGCACATTGATACACATTAGGATTAATCCTCCTAGTTATGTAGTTATGAAATACTTGATGTTGCTTATTGTTTCCTAGCACTTATATTTTACTTGCTTGATGAGTATGTTTGCATGCTAGATGAAATTGCTTGTTTACTTAATCTCTTTGATTAACATGCTTTGGCTACATAATTAGTATATGCTTAATTGCCTCAAAGAGTTGGACTTGTTTGAAACCAAAAACACAACTTTTCTGCAACTCACTACCAAAAACCCTTTTCTGGTAATCTGGGAATCACCAGATGGGCGGCCCCCTTAAATCATAAGGCGGCCCCCTTAATTATTAAGGGGACCGGCCTCTAATTAAGGGGACCGACCATCTGATGGTCGAAGGTGTTGTTTCCTTTTTCTACTTTTTAGCCCATTTCATCCTACACTTCCCAAAATTCATAAACCTATTTTATCCTAAACCATCTATCAAAATCTATACATCCTTAATCCCACAAATCCTACATTATAAACACTCTCATTCCTCTCAATCTATACTCATCTCTTCATGACCTCTCCCATTAAACCAAAACCACCAAATAACCCATTTGGAGAAGAAAGCCTAACTTCCATTAAAAGCCCGTCAAACCAAATGATGTTGTTCATAATCAACCAACACCTAAACCTCACTCTCACACAAATGATCCATTTAACAACAAATCATCCATTCGTGCTTCCACTAATGCTCCTTCGTATGATGAGCATGCACAATCCCAACCTCATTACCAACACTTTACATGTTGCTCATTCAACAAAAACACCATCCACTCATGAAGCATCTCTTCCACCCATATCATGTTTTCATGATTACCCAAGCTCAAACATGTCTACACCACCAAGAGTATCACCACCACATCCTACAACTTCACATGCCATTCCTATGTTGCATGTTCAAACCCTCACCCAAGACAACTATCATGCTCCACCACCATCATCTTCCTCCGAACACTTAATGTTCGTTGAGGCGCTAAAAGAATCCCATGAGCTTAGTGCTCTTTTAGCCTTACATCTTGCTCAACGCAATTTGGATCTACATTCATCTAGATCACCCTCATCACCACACAACATAAATCAACTTGAGAAGCATGTCAACAATTGACCTTGTTGCATCTTTCTCCTAAAAACCATTGCATTCAATGAACACTTCACTTGGATTGAATATCCTCTCACTAGATCACATCCAATACCCTCACTTGAACAACATCCAAAACCTTAATCAACCTCTTCCGCTACAGACTCTCCACAACCAAACTCTCCAACATTCATGACCCAAACATATACCTCCATTAATCCAACAACCTCACCCTAACTTAACCATCTTCATTCCAAACACTCCATCATCAACCATCTAAGGATACTATATGCTTATGATTTTCACTTTCAAATACGAATCAACCAACCTTTTGTTACAAGCAAGTCCGATGGCTCTCTTTGGCAAATTAACATCTTTAACATAATCTCTTTGAGTTAATTGTTATGTATCCTTAATATTTGTTTGCTATGCTTGTTATTTGTATATTGCATATTCTTCTATATATGCTTGTGCTTCTAATATTTTTTTTGCGAGCATTCCATATCTCGATCCCTTGGTGCCATCGAACGAGGGGGAGCACACATCAAGGGGGAGCTTTCATCCCGTCTAACTTCATTTATGATGCTAGTTGGCATAACCTTCTTGATTCTACAAAAAGGGGGAGAAGTGAATATAAACTCACTAAATACATGTCTAAAAATTAATTTTTAGACTTGATGAGTTTAGGTTTTGTAATCATCAAAAAGGGGGAGATTGTTGATATAAATAATGCCTAAAAACATTATTAACATATATCGATATCTCTATGTTTTGATAATCACAAAACGTAAACTCATTGAACTACAAATTATGACGTAAACAAGTATTTAGTCGTAAATATTTGATTTAGCATCCATATCACTTAAGGTATGAATAAAAAAAGTGTCTAATGCATTTTATGATCAAAGGAATTTTTATTTTTACAAACCTTACATTTTATTAAAGTGGGACAAACATTTTTAAACTTATACAAAACATTTTTGTATTTATAAGAAATGTTTTATTCAAAATAAATATTTTGAATTCAAATTTCAACCCAAAAAACGACTACATTCTTCAGGAAAAACCTCCCCCACAAAAAGACAAAAAATCTGAAGAAAAAATATTTTTTTCTTAGGCGGCCCCTTAATTATACTAGGCGGTCCCCTTAATTATTAAGGGGACCGGCACCCAATTAAGGGGACCGGCCACACTCCCAAACAGTATTTTTCTCCCTATAAATACTGGTTCATCCCACAGAATTTTCTCACCTTTTGCACTCCTAAACTTTCTGTTCTAGATCCACATTTCTATTCTCATAATCCTTTGATCATAAGTGTATAATTCTTTGTTTCAAAGTGATTCAAACTTCATCCTCTCAAGTGCAAGAGAAGAATACTTCTATCCTCCAAGACAAGAAGTATTACAACTTGTTGTGACCTCCACATACAAGTTGTTGGTGCATCATCAAGATTATTTACATTACTCTTTGTGAAGATTGTTGTGTATATGTGATTGTAGATAGTTGTGCTAGGTATATTGATTGTGTGATTAGTTAGTTGTTTGGTGTGAAGAAGAAAAGTTAGGAATTAGATTATAGTGAAGAAGCTAGGTGTGAAGTTGTTAGTTGTGAAGTAAATTGGTGTGAAGAAGATAGGCTTGAAGTAGATAGTTGTGAAGATTGATAGGTGTGAAGAAGTAGTGTTGTGATTAAGTAGTGACTAGGTGTGAAGAAGTTGTGTAGAAGGTGTGAATAAGTTGTGACGAAGTTGTGGTGTGTATATTGGTGTGTAAGGTTTCTCCGCCATAAGGAGCTTGTTGACATAGTGAAGAAAACTCTCGAGTAGGTGACTCGAGGAGTGGAGTAGGGCAAGGAAGGTGTCCTTGTAGCCGAACCACTATAAATCATTTGTCTCGCGGTTAGATCTTTCCATATCTTACTTATTATCTAGCTTATATCGTTATTACTTTTGTAGACGTAGACGTATATATATAGTTGCTCATATAGTGCTAGTATTGATTTTACTTAAAGATCAAACGAAAGTTTCATTCGCAAAACAAAGTTTTTACAATCAAACTAAAAAGGCTACATACATATAATTGATCATTTCGATCAAGTATAGTTTTCATACAAAATATAACTAAGGATTATAAAATAAATGATTACGTACTTATCTCTTATATATAGTTATAATTGCTTATATTATGCATGTGTTAATTTCACATACTTAGCTTACATTATTATTATTGTTCATACTTAGATATACTTGTTCATATTGTTCAAGATTTGAGTTCACATAAGATTGAATCAAAGTTTTAAAAGCAAACAAGGTTTTAAAACTAAACTAAGTTTTCATAATAAAATTAAAAAGACGTAAAGCTATTCAACCCCCCTTCTAGTTTTCCACACAGAGTTTACAAAACATAGGTCCCAAAAGGTGTTTCCAATTTTGGTGAAATAAGTTCAAACAAGATCAAACGTTCATATGTGCAGAAAATATAGTCAGACGCGTCGACTCCGCGACTCCATGAGGGTCCAAATGCATGCGACATGAGCTATCTTAACAACCTGAAAATACATGCTAAAGTGTCAACACGAGGTTGGTGAGTTCATAGATTTTAGTGAACAAGTATGTAATGTAAAACATTTGAAAGAAGAATTCCCAGCAAAAGTATCGTAAATCCGTAATAAGGTTGATGCAAAGGCAACGTAAATCAGTAATGAGGCTGATGCAAAGGCATCGTAAATCAGTAGTAATAGTAATGGAAAAGTATCGTGAATTTATAAGTAATTTCGATGTACAATAGCCCAAGTATAAAGTAAAGTAATAAGATTTCAGTCATAAAACTACATTAGCTCTTAAGCTCATGACCCCGAAGCTAGACGTTACTTGGCCCCAAATGAGTGTTTACCAGACACTCTAAAGATATTAGACATGAAATGCATCCGTAATTCCGTTGGAGCAACCCAAACACGGATGGAGGAGTCACCCTCAATAGATCTATTCACTCACTCTCGCTCGTACTTTAATTAACGGTCCATGATAATAAAGGGGACTTGTCAAGACATGGTAATAAGGCAACTTAAGCAATGTAAGGCATTTAATACTTTGGCATGTACAAAAATAATTAAAGCAACGTATTCTCCCCCAGGAGTAATTCAAAACGTATAAAGGTATAAAACAAGTATTTAAGCATGTATCTCCCCCAAAGAGTTTATAAAGTAATTAAACAAGTAAAAGTGGGGCTATGACTCACCTCGAAATGATGATACAAGGATGTGAAATGATAGGGACAACAAGGAACGAAATCAACCGCAACCTATGATGAACGAATGTGATCTAATTTAGATCATGAAATGATGTAGAGAATGTGCATGCACACGATACCTATACCACTCATAACTTGAAAACACTAGTTATAGTCATAGTAAAATATATTCTATACTTAAGAAAAATAAGTCGTAACTAGACTTGTAAAAACTAGTCGTAGTGTATCGTATATAGAATGTTAGTGTTATAATCTTCGCCTTGAAAACCTTGAAATAACGTCAAATAGTCGTAAAAATAAACTTGTAATCATAAGTACTTCATTAGTTATGAATTTGGCACTTTGGTAGCATTTCTAGAAAATCTAGGATTTAATACGTAGAAGTAGTATTATTATTATTTCTAGTCAAAAGCTGACAATTTATATATAGTTTTGTCGATATTGAAACGTGAATAACTTGGTCGTTTTAAGTTCATTTTCTTCGTTCTTTATATCCCCGGATTCGTCTTAGTATGTACTAATATATTTTTGATAACTCGGCTTCTCTAGGTTACGTCTAATGCCTCGGTTTGTCCACCAAAAATCGTCCAACAGCATACAATTTTCAGAAAAATAGTTTTCGTCAATAAACTTGCAAAAATCATATCTCCTTCGTTATAAACTTGTTTTAGTCCGTTCTTTCGCCTACGGCTTCGTTTTTGAAAGTATTTTCTAAATCTTTGGTTGAAAATCTCCCCTGAGTTACTGAGTTTTCCAGAATTTAAATTTTGGGACAGTAGGTTTATAAACATGTTCCAAAACCATTTCTAGTGTTCCAAACTAGTTTCTAATCCACCCAAATCACTTCCAATCACCACAAATCTAGTCTAATCCTACCATACACCTTCTTAAGGTGTCATGGGTTCTTAAACATCATCAATCTAGTAGATCTAACAAGGGTTTCCATTTCTAGGGTTTCAAAGACATAAGTATATATAATGAGTGGTAAAAGCTAACATATGCATGAGATCTTGTATGAAAACCGTTAGATCATAATAAATACTTGAAGAAAAGATGAAAATAAATTTTGTAAACTTACTTTGAATGATTATGAAGCTTGGATGATGAAAACCTAAGGATCCTTGAGTTTTTATTGCAAAACCCTAACAAGGATAATCACATGAACTAGAATAGAGCTTGATCTTGGAAAAATATTTTTCTTGCTTGTGTTCTTGTTGTTGGCCGTGCACCACAAAGAGAAAGAGAGGAAAAGTAGCCTTTTTGATTCTTGAAATTATGGATGAAAATGGGATAAGTGTAGATAGATATTTACTTGTGTTTATATTACTATAATAAGTAATTAAGTCATAAGGTTAAAAACAAAGCACATGGTGTATGGGGGGGGGGGGGGGGGCATGTGGCCGGTTGACAAAGAGGAAAAATATGGCAAAAACTAGCTAGGATTAATTAGGATTTAGTGTAGTGTAAATGTAGTTTAGTTGTAGTTTTAGTTAGTTTAGTTATAATCGGGTACCGGGTTTGCTAGAAATAAATTTTAACGAAGTTAACCAGGACTTAATAAAGTCATAAAAATGATAAAAATATGTTAGGTACAAGTATTGAGTGTTTGGATAATTATCGTTTAGTTTTCACGAAAACTGTCGTAATTATATTAAACTTACGTTATAAATTTAATAAATTCCCAAAATACCGGGTAAATGAATTTTATAATTTTTATGATGTTGTAAGGAGTTTAAAAATATATCGGAACCATTGTGGGGATTTTTAGATATGTTAGTTATATTTATTAATCGCGTATTATCGTTTAATTAAAATAAATATACGTAAACCGTTAAATATACCGAAAATATTAATATGAATATTGTACGAGTGGTATAGTATGCAAATGCTATTATAATGATATGTAGACTATTTCTAGTCCGTATAAAGTGTCCCTAATGATAAAGCATGAATTCGCACCTGAACCAATACGGTTACGCGAATTTAAGTACCCGTAAACTAAATTTATGATGAAATGAGCAATGCACGTGAATAGTGTTTTCTTTCCGGAAATGAATAGTATTTCATGAATAGTAATATTTTCGAACGCTTCTCAGAATATCAAACTGACATCAAAAACGATAAATAGTAAAATTATGAATAGTAATCAGTGAATAGTAACTGATGAATAGTAAATTGTCGAAGTTTGGAAAATGACATGAAATTATGAGTTGTGACAATCTATATATTAGAACTTGATGCACTTCCTTGAATACCTAAGTACATGTTTACTAGTCATAGTGACTCACATTAGCAATAATGTGTAGATATTCAAAGAAAGCAAGAAAGTATCCAATCATCACTCACTCTCCACTGGTGATGTAACACTTTTAATGTTGTCTAATCCAGTGGGAGCTACGTGATTGTATTACTGGTGACGAAACACATGTAATGTTCTTTAATCCAGTGGGAGTTGTAAGCTCTATTAACTTACAAGTTGCCCATCTTATTTCTAGATTGTCTTGAAATAATACATTACTTTCCACATATGAAGCATCATAGTTTTTATGAGAACCATTGCATGAATTTTATTAGATAACTTGTCGCGTTCCTGATGTTGCTTCCTGAAATGTTATCAATAAAATTGTTATGCATGATTCATTATAAAAGCGATAAAGTTCTACACATCTATATTTTGATTTTGACTAAAATCATATGTTATCTGTGACATTGTAATATTTACTTGCATGATGTTGTGCCATGCACAAGTGGGAGAAATCTTAATTGTGTGCAAGGTACAACATATAACAATATGACTAATGGTTTTTCTTGACTGCAAGGTAAGAAAAATAAGGCTCTACTAGGACTTATACACATAAAATGTATGTTGCCCTAATTAGAACAAATGTCAAGATAATATGAAAAGCTACTTCAACATATTTGCTGAATTGTTTAGTAAATATGATTATGTCTTCTTGTAAATTCATAATCATGAAGTATGTAATTAACTTGAAATTACTATTGAGGCCAATTGTCGGCACTCATAATTACATTAGTTGAATATGTTTAGGTCTCTTGTAAAGACATAAACATCAATTCCGTTAATTGTTGAAAGACTTATAACATAAAGTAAGGACGTTAATTTGTTATGTCTTCTTGTTAAAGACATGTACACTTACGACGTATAATAAAATATTTAATGTTTATGTTTTCTAGTTAAAACATACACATGAAGTCATTGACTTGGTCAAAGACTTTAAATATAAAGTATGCAGTAGGATAAAAATACTATTGATGCCATCTGGTATGACTTGGTTGGCAGATACGTAAGCCAAAGAGTATAAGTTCATCTAATGAGTTGTGTGATAGTCTCACAACATATATCCACGTGGAATACCACAACTTTATGGTATGTCCATCATGGATATCGTTTGATCTTTGATGACTTAAACTCTTTTACCTCCAAAGCAATCAAGGTTAGAAAATTGGATGTGCCATGCGTACACCCAATATGGTTCCAACCCAGAAGGAATTTAAGACACCATTGTATTATGGAATGGGATGAATCCCATTATGTCTTGATTGAAGTTCTGAATTTGTTAAATTCCTGTGAGTAAGTAATTAACAAACTAGAATAAAGAACTAACGATGTATTTTGGATGTCCCACTTGAAAACAATTTATTGTTATCAAGATGCTGAGTACTTGGAGATTAGTCTCCACTTACAAAAGCAAGTGGGAGCACCTTTAGATCTTGAAGTCATTCAAGAGCTAAATACACAACCTTCTGAGTACACTTGCTAATGTCATACTAAGGTTGAACATACATATGTTAAACCATAGATTGATATCTCTCATTCATAAATCTGCAAGGATACCCCTAACACCTGAATGATATATTTTTTTTATATAAATGTTAAGGGACATAAGTTGGAGGATCATAGTGAGCCTGCTAACTAAAGAGATGCATTATCAGATCTTGAATCTGATGAATAGCTCAAAACTATGAATGATAAGATGCAGTCCTTGAAAGACAATCACTCATGGAGCTTGATTGATCTCTTACCAAATCAGTTAGACTGTGAGGTTTAAAATGAGTTTCTTGACCTAGAAGACTATAAGGATAAACTTGTACACATATTTAATGTATGCGTAGTAGAAGGAGTTTACTCGTACTCAAGAAATTGATTATGATTAAATCTTCATACCTACAAACATTAAATGTATAAAGATGATTAATTGTCATACCTGTTTTCATGTAAATGAAATATGACAATGGGATTTCAAAACATTTTTTGATTACTTTTGCGAGGACGATGAGTAATCAAAAGGGTTTACGAATCTGTATAATCTTTATTATGTATACAAGACATAAGAATCCAGGTGTGTATTAGATCATGCATCTAGGAGCAGAGATCTTAATTTAATCATTAATTTGATTTTGATTAAATAAGATTACTCCTGAGAACTCATAGTGCAAGTAGGATAAATGAATTTATTTTCTTAAATCTCATGTGTTGTTAACATATAAGAAACAAAATTCCATCTAAGCTAGACTTTAATCCTTAGCCTGGAATGAAGTTTCACTTAAGGAATTTAGGAAATAAAACATAAAACCTTGTTGCATGTGTTTATTAGGATAAACATAAGCGGTTAATAATCTAAACACAATATGACATGTCATTGAGGGGAGTCTCAATGATCAATCTTATATGATGAGATTGAATGCATGAATGGAAACCTTAAGTTTAACTAAAGGATTCATTATGTAAGTCATATGATGTATTGGATTATTTATATCATTTGCATGAATGCAAGATGAGTTGATAACAACAAATATCTAAGTGAAAGTCATTAGATAATTGTTAAACGAACAACCTAATGGACCTGGAAAGGACCAAAGATTTGTTCAAACGTTTACGAATATTTGAGGAGCTCTGTTATATTTTCATTCATTGTTACTTATATAACTGAGATGATGCTCAAGTAGGATGACATCATGAATGATGACACCTCTAACTAGATGTGCTCGATTGAGAGCATTAATGTATTATACATTAAAATAATAAGAATACTTTACAGTTTGGGAAACTGTTATTATGACTGTCTAAAGTAGGTGTTTTGCTAGCTTCAAACACACTATGGAATGTATTGTGCAATACTCGTATTGTACTTGAATACAAAAGGACAATCATCATTCAAAACATTTTAAATTTTGAAACAAGTATTCTCAAAGTTTACTCAGATGACTACTTGTTGCATTGTACAACAAAATTGATCATGGTGGAAACATCAGATTCTGATCTATATGTAGTCTTATGCATATCTGTTTTTAGTATTTGGATAATGGGACTGTAAGAAGTAGTATTATATAATGAATTGATATACCGGGTATTATCGTCTTCATTTATACTACTGTGTTCTATATTTGCATGTTTAATCCATGAATAATTTATTTATTCTAAAATTGTCCATTGCCAGTTGACGATATGGGAGTATCATCGAATTAAGGCAAATGTGAGCGTGTTGGTGATTTATTTGCCAAACTCATATGTTGTTCATATTGATGAACATTGGACTGACCGAACCTTTGAGAATTCACTGCATGGATCGGCGTCAATAGTGAATCTCACAAATGGTTATGTCTCTTATCCTCAGACTTGAGATGCAAGTAGGTCTTGCATGTGTGGAATTTCATTCTTTAATATGGTTAAACGCTGTCCTGAATAAGGTAGTTATAAAAACCATTTTCAGGAGTGATTTGAAACACATGAATGACACGTGTAGTCAAAATAGGATTTGTTCCTCCACATGTCATGGAGTTACATACTATGAGGCCCCTCGATGAATTAAGATGAATCTTAATTCACTTGGTAATCTTGTTCAATATCTAGATCGAGAAACATAATAGTTGAACAAATAGAATGACTTTGATCCATGTCTAGTGTTCAACATAGTATCTGTAACAAAAGGATGAATGACATATAAACCGTTAATGAGAAGTTTAAGAAACTATCCTCACATATATCTAGGGGCATTGGCGTGTTGCTAGACGCTAACCTTTGCTTGTATAATTACTTGATTATTATGACGTCGCAAGTGGGAGCTGTTGGAGTGTGCTCGTGTCATAATAAATAATTATATGGCTAGACATATGTGAGCCTATGGGGTCACACACTTATACACAGAGACACCATTTTATAGATTGTATTTATCGTATTTACAATATATAAACGACTACGTAACTCGGGATCAATAACTGGCCATTAATCACGAAGTTAGACTTAGTGTTTTAGGACCGGGCCAACAATGAGCAAGCCCATTGTGGGCCCTTATCATGGCCGGCCATATGGAGGGGAAAAAGGGCAATGAGAAGCTTTTGGAGGGGCTAAGTTTAACTTGATATTGATAAGATCAAAGTTGATTTAGTCTTTGACTTTATCACTCATCAAAAAGAAGTTACCAAAAACGTTTCCCCTTTTCTCTCCTCTTGAAACTCACGGCACAAACACACCCTCTTCTAGGGTTTGTGTTTTTTGATCTTTTCTTTGCTTAGTCTATTGTAGGTTGTTGCAAGGATCATGGTTACGAGGTCAAGACTAGCATCAATTGGTGATCGGTGACGTGTAGTGTGTTTCCATCATAGGAGTGATCAACCTCATTGATCATTTGGGTTTCTTATTCCATTCGTGGGATTGGTGATTGTTGGTGACTCCCGAATCACGCTACAAAGATATATAATTGTTATTATTATTATTGATTGATCATATGGCAATATGGATCCTTGTTGGTGATGTTTTCCGCTACGTTTATTTGTTTCATATATGTTTTATATTCATACATCACCATTAATATATATGGCCGATTTTCTATATATATATATATATATATATATATATATATATATATATATATATATATATATATATATATTAAATTTATTTATTACACTCAAAACCTCATACTTTTCATATTTTATGTATTCCCATAACAAAACCTAACGTCTTTCGCGATAAACCTTAATTTTACGACAAACCGGAAAAATTATCATTTTCAAAACAAAGTTTCCAAAAATAGAATTTCACACTCTTTTTGAAATATAACTCATAAAAACAAACTCCTCGTAACTCACTAACGCTCAAACACTTGAACGAAGACTTGTTATGCAAAAACACAAAAACTACACAAGTCATTTCTACACCACCAAGGCGATCAAAATGAACTTTCCCAAATTTCATACTTCCCAAATCACAATAAAAACCATTTACGCAAAGGAATTTAGTGCTAAAACTCACCTATATCGCTTCAAACACCTAAGACACACCAAACAAACGTCAACCGAGTCAAGACTATCAGTCAAACTGACCTGCTAAAACCACGGTTGTTACAGTTAAGAATATAGTCTATAATCAAAGCCCATCGAGCCCATACACGACCCATGACCGTCCCTTTTGGCTACTATAAATACGCCTCCCTCTCACGATCATTTGGTTATTTCCATTTCACACATAGTTAGTGTTCGTAGCTCTCTACCTTTCTCTGTCTAGTTTTTTCTTTCTACAAAACCTATTATGAAAGTGTGAATTTTGATGCCATATTAATATCCTAAAGAAAGTATATGCAACTGGCCTTTATTGAAAAATAAATAAATGTTTGTCATAATGGTAGAATTTATATATGTTAACGATTTGTGGTTCTTATAATATGTAATTTTTAAAAACCGGGTTAAGTTTTAATTGAAAATTTCAACTAATCTCTTTCCGTTAAATATTAGACTCTAATTAGAATCTCTCTAATAGGGATGGTAAAAAAATCTGTACCCGATGGAGACCCGATCCTCAAACCCGATTTGACTGGGGAATCCTCGAGTTGATCGGGCATTGGGACGGGGATGGGGAATCCCCTGAAATATTAATCGAGGGATGGGGCGGGGATGGGGATAACATAAAACCCCGAACCTGGCCCCGACCCTGATATTTCTAGTGTATAATTATTTAAAATTTATATGTTTTATCTATACTTGATTAACTTGTATATGTACATGTACATAAAAAAAAAAAAAAAAAAAAAAAAAAAAAAAAAATGTACATATGTTTATAAGTATCGACATGCATGTTTATATGCATATGTGATATTTATAAGATCAAACACATTTAGATTTGGAAGTAAAACTAATAATTACATATTACTTAAACATTTTTTCCGAATACACAAATATGATACATATTGTTTTTATATTATCTTTGATGTTACAATGTTTACGATATTTTAAAGTTGAATTGAAATTTTAATTAATATAACTATGTGCGATGTACGTTTATTGAGTTTATATTTTCGACGAAATGGTGGAATTTTTATGTTATTTCATAAGTGTGGAGAATCCCCGAATCCCCGCGGGGATCCCCGACCCCTATTGGGGATGGGGATGGGATGTAAAGCAATTCCCCAATGGGGATGTGGACGGAGATGGAGATGAAGAGTGTAAACGGGGATGAGGATGGTAAGTACAATCCCCGACATTTCCCGCCCCGTTGTCATCCCTACTCTATAGGTGTAATGTAATGTAATATTATCATGTAACTTTGGTAACTAATAAATGTTGAAAAATACAAGCTACAAAATATTTTCCATGTTAATTCGAAAATATTTACTACTCAATTCTCACGCTTTCGTCGTTATTTCCGTTACCGACCAATTACTTCAATTCGTGAGGACTTGAAAGGACCATTGTTGGTCATAAGTCTTGCCCACCACCAACTGACATCATATGTTTGACCTATGTGTCTAACTATTTTTCAGATATGTATTAACCGTGTTTGCTTGTTCACTTGATTTAACATGTAACCAAATTCTATCATTTTCAGTTTTTCACTATAATAGTTAATAAACTTACATTAGTACTTACTTCATACAGGCTCTTTCTATTCTTCCAATAATATACTCTTGAGGATTTCATAGCGTATTTATATCATATTATTCAACAACACATCGTTGAATGCTAGTTTAAGATGGAAAACTTTCAAGCAACCAGCTAGAACATGTTTTAATTGTAAATAAAAGACAAATAATTGTTTTTATACTCTTATATAGACACATTATCAGAAATATGAAATATCATGCAAACTAGAACCACGACAAAAAATTAAAAAGAATATTGGCCCCTACCGAATTTTCCAAAAATAAAACTCGAATAATTCATAGTTTAACAAGAACTAAAATCGAATAAACTGACAGAAGAATTTATAGATTTCGTTTTTTTCTTAGTGTATGTGTGATCATGAATAAAATCTTGGCTAGTATTACAAAATGTAAAATCTTAATTCTCTGACATCTAATCACGTGCAACAAATTTTCTTGTCAACGTTTTTATCATGCCATTATTTCAGTTTTCCTCATTACAATCTTTCAAAATTTTAATTAGATATATCTAAGAGTCGAGTTATTCTACAAACCAAACATTTCTCACATACCAAGGGACTTATCCCCACCATCTATCTAAAAAAAAATCAACGGTTGAGATTAAACGCATTTTAATATTTCACCCATTTTTTATAATTTAAATATATCTTAAACCGTTAATCGTTAAGCGAAAATAATTACACCATCACGACGGGCATTTAATTATCTTTCTATAGACGGGCACTTTAATATACTTTCGAAAAATTAAAAAAAATCATTTTTTTCAAGTTTTTTTTTCAGACCGAAAACATATCATATATGATATTACATATCATATATGATATGATATTTAATATCATATATGATTTTTTCGGTCACGAAAAAAAAACGTGAAAAAAACGAAAAAAAAAAAATTTTGTCAAAAATATGTCAAAGTGCCTATCTATATAAAGATAATTAAATGCCCGGCGTAACGGTATATTTTTTTCGCTTAACGATTAACGGTTTGAAAGATAGTAATATTTGAAAAAAAAAAATGATGAAAGTGGGTTTTTTAAATTGTTGGGATTAATCTCATCCATTAGATCAAATAAAGATGGAGGGTGGAAATTAGTCCCTTGATATGTAAAAAAAGTTTGGTCCTCAAATGATCTTATATCTATATCTTGTACCAGAAAATACCATTTTATTTTCATAGGATATTTTGTAAAGACGAAAAGACGACCAGAAACCGGTATAGACAGTCTAAGATATTTATTTTGATGCTCTCGTTATTATATATTTAATAATATTTATGCAATAATGTGTCAATCCTAACCGCATATATTCTTTTATAAAATAAAATATGTAATTTGTTTAAGGATAAAATTTCTTTTAACAGAAAACACGTACAGAATACGGTAACAACAATAGGCTAAAGAAATACGGAGTAATATACTTACTATATTTAGTTGGTAGAAACTTTTTAATATGCTCATAGTAGTGTACGTGACTAGAAGAAGTGTTTCTTCTCTATGGATAGTAATTATTGCTTCGTATTAGATACGCGTAGTAGTTTTATCCAAATGAAAAAGAGTTTTACTGGTAAGCACCCAACACCATTCACATTCACGTCATCATTCTCTAACTCTTAGCCGCCAAAAACCTTATAAATACCCTCCTAACTCTCCCATAGTTCACATACCCAAACTCAATTTGCATTTCCATTCCCATATTAAGATACAAATAACAAACATGGACTCCTCCATGAAAAGTGATAAGCAACCACCAAGGGTTCCGTTGCAAGTGCAACACCATGAACCACCACAAAGGCCTATTTGGCAAATAATAATGGTGGCTGCAATTGCGGCCGGTGTCCAATTTGGTTGGGCACTTCAACTCTCCCTGCTCACCCCTTATGTGCAACTCATTGGTGTCCCTCATACTTGGTCCTCTTTTATCTGGCTATGTGGCCCAATCTCTGGTATGATTGTTCAACCAGTTGTTGGTTACTACAGCGACCGATGCACTTCACGCTTCGGTCGCCGTCGTCCCTTTATAGCCGGTGGAGCTTTCCTTGTCGCCATAGCCGTTTTTCTCATCGGCTATGCAGCTGACATTGGTGTCTCCACCGGTGACAAAATTGGCGCGGCAACTAAACCCCGCGCCATAGGTATTTTTGTGGTTGGGTTCTGGATTCTCGACGTGGCTAACAACACACTTCAAGGCCCATGCAGGGCCTTGTTAGCTGATTTAGCTGGTTCGAATTCTAGCAGAATTCGAACCGGTAACGCTATGTTTGCTTTCTTTATGGGTGTAGGAAATGTCCTGGGCTATGCTGCAGGTTCCTACACCCATCTTTACAGGATCGTCCCATTTACCAAAACAGACGCCTGTGATGTCTATTGTGCAAACCTAAAAACTTGTTTTTTCATCTCCATAGCCCTTTTAGTAAGCATAACTGTTCTAGCTATGTCTACTGTGTCTGAAGACCCTTTTGTACCCGAGCCAGTTGACGAGAAATCGTCGACTAAACAACTCGTTTTCTTCGGTGAAATGCTTGCTGCCTTGAAAGAACTATCACGTCCCATGTGGATCTTGTTGCTAGTAACATGCTTGAACTGGATTGCATGGTTCCCGTTCTTGCTATTCGATACTGACTGGATGGGCAAAGAAGTGTATGGAGGTAAAGTAGGTACAGGACAAGCTGGGCAGCTCTACAACAAGGGTGTTCGAGCCGGTGCTTTGGGTTTGATGCTTAACTCGGTTGTATCCGGGCTTGCTTCACTAGGAATCGAGCATTTGGCTAGATGGATTGGTGGCGTGAAGAGGCTATGGGGTGGTGTCAACTTTCTTCTAGCAATATGCTTAGCCATGACGGTCCTAGTAACGAAGTTAGCCGAGTCGTCGAGGGAGTTTACGACGTTGGCTGATGGTACCACAATCACACAACCACCAAGCTCTGGTGTTAGGTCTGGTGCTTTGGCTATTTTTGCTATCCTTGGTGCACCACTTGCAGTGAGTAACTCCACTCTTTGTTTTTCTTCTACATAGTTGCAAAAACTTAATTACGAAATTTAATACTCCATGAGTCAAACCCATAGTAATATAATAGTGTTAAAAATATGAAACTATCATTCCCCCTACAATTTCTTTGATTTGAAAAAAGGTTATGAGAATTGAATATTAGTTGGTCCCTGAATTGGTCTGTGTAGTTAAAAAGCAATTTAGGTAAGTAAAAGATTAACTAGTTTAATGTTTATATTAAGTTCAAATTATAATAAAAAGTTATTGTTCTGAAAACCTAAACTTAAGCTTATTTTTTTATTTTCATGAATTTATGACTGATATAATATTAGTTATTTCTCTATTTCTTATGGTATATATCTCGAGACAATTATTAAGTAATTTTCTTTAGAAAAAAATAATGAAAGTATAACAAGTAATCAAATTGTAAATTTTGCTCTAATTAATGGGTCGCAATAGTTTGTAATTTGTGGAATATTTGTCCTAGATTAATAATAAATGAAGGGAAACGGATAAGAATAATTGCGTATTATCGGGAACATATTCTGTTAAAACGTATATATTCAAAATCTGTCATTCTAGGAATCGATTAAACTTTTACCAAAAGTGATTTAAAGTTGTTGCTTCATGTCTTTTATGCTTTGTATAGTTTATCAAAGAAGTTTTAACCTTTAAGCAAAAGTATGTTTGTAGTTATTTCCTTTTTCGTATTCAAATCATTATTTACTAACATGTTGCTTCAAGTATTTTAACAATTTAAACGTATCATCCTTTGCCATTTAAATTAATGCATACTTGGTTATTACTTAAACCATATGGGTCCTTTATACATGTCCACTATAGAATATTTAGTAACTTCTGTGTTTTGCTATAATTCAGGTGACTTTCAGTGTTCCTTGCGCTCTAGCGTCAATATTTTGTAACAACTCTGGAGCCGGACAAGGTAAAATAACACATACACTCGAACAAAGATAGATCCTTTACAGTTAAAAAAAAAAACTATTTAGATGTATGTCATTAACCTTTGATTATTGTAATCTCACAGGTTTATCGCTTGGTGTTCTCAATCTTGCAATAGTCATACCTCAGGTAAAGATTCTTGTTCCAACTTCCAACTCATAACATAATAAGGACAACAACATTTAACTAGTTTCCTGTTAATATCTAAATAAATTATAAGATAGGGTTTCAGAGTATCAAAGACCATACGATATACCAATCATAATTTAAACGTTTGTCACAACAAAATCCAAATTGTCACTTGTAATTTTGTGTGGAAAAATTGGTCATTGGCAACTTTTGACAAAAAAAAAAAAAAAAAGGACCACAATGTATAGCATGACGACACAAATATTCTTTAGCTTTAGACTTGTAGTCACACTACTATTGGACTCATTGATGACTTTCTAAACCACAGTCCAAACATAAGTTTTGTATGTGTATGTGTATGCATATGCATCTAAAAAACAACTATATATCTTTTTAGAGACAATTTTAAATTTTTGCCTGTCAAGTGGAACATGTTGCATTGCTTTCTTATCATTGACTAAAACTAAAAGATATATACATTACTCTTACCCACACCATTATTTTGATTTCTATCTAACAAATATAAATTCACATGGTATGGGAGTTGAGATGGCCCCATAAGAGTTAATTTTGGGACCCCTGACATTTGTCGCCATTCCTAAGGCCAAAATTTGAGGTGTATAATTACATTATGGAATGAATGAAAAAAAAACCGCTTACCGAGATGACAACTACACATTTGGTAGAGTTGAGAACGGGTAACAAGTTGGTAATATGTCAAGTATTTATTACAACAGTTAAGTTCATATGTGCAAAAAGTTAAAAAGGGTGGAATCTATCGATTTATTGCGTCTTTTTGTTAAGAAATATGTCAATATGGGCCGTGGGCCAAATATATTGGGTTGAACTAATTAGTACTCTTGTTTAGTTAAGGCACATTTCATTATCAAATTTAATCGTTCTTACTTAACTACTTTCTTAAACAGATGGTTGTATCGGTACTAAGTGGACCATGGGACGCACTGTTCGGTGGTGGCAATTTACCCGCGTTTGTGGTAGGAGCAGTTGCGGCTGCAGCAAGTGGGATCTTCGCTTTCACTATGCTTCCTACACCACCTCCGGATGTAAAGGTTTCAGGAGTTGGGATGCATTAGAGTAAATAATTGTAACTTGGAAGGTCCTATTCATGTCGGATTGGGACATTTAGGATGAAAGAAAGTTGTATTTTTATTTGTATTTTGGGTTTGTGCATATATGCTAAGCATGATGCAGAAATCATTAGTGATTCCCGCATATGTGATGTTTGTGTTTAAGAGAATGTTATGCCATTCCTCCATTATTTGTGTGAGACATCACTTCATGCTTGATGGGATTGAGTCTTTGCTTTATTCATGTATACAACTATATGTTTTTAGTTGGTTCAAGAATAATACTCAACCTTTTTTCTTGGCTTCCATATCTTTACATGGTACTGAACTACTCAGTACTATACTATAATGTATTGTAGCGTAGATTTTTATTTAACTAGTATTCTATCATGTTTTAAGCTTTATATCCTGGGAGAATCTCTTCCTTCAAATACAGAAACATATTCACCACTAGCAAATAATTCACATATCAATCATATCTGTTATATTCTGAGCCTGACGAATAATTGAAAAAAAACAACGTTTAGTTCTTGATCGATTATCTTGATGTAAACTATCATTTTTGCGAGAGCAGATTTCTGTACAGAGACTAACGCCTAACGGTACTTATAGCTCAAAAGCATTAGTATGCGGTATAATTATAAGACGGGTAATTTATATAAATCATGTGGCTAAAATGACAAAGATCCGTTCGAGTCAATGCTATTTACATAAAGTTGTAATGAGTCGTTTGCATGTGAAGGAAAACATGCTCCTTGAACTCTCGCACACTTAGATTTTTTGAAAACCACATGAGTTGAACAAATGCTAAATATTAACATGATTGTGATTCTTTTTGTACTCAAATATCGGATTTTTTTTAGATGCAAAAATGAAAAGGCCACGAAAGTTCAATGATCACAACATCTATTTTATCATAAGCTTTTTAGAACTTGTAAAGTAATTAAGAATTTGAGAATTTAACTTCTATTAACCTTCTCTTAAAAATGAATTTAAAATATGTGATTTTTGTTATAATTAGTAAAAAGCAGAAACATAATCATACCCACTGTTTATTTTTCCCATGTATGGCCAAGAGCATATAAAAATATATGAATACGTGTCAAAATAATATGGTTTAGAAACGAATTCCAACCAACTGTGTTTTCGGTTTTTTTTTTTTGAAAAAGGCAATAGATTAAAAGAAACAAAGGCCACACAAGCCACAACAACAACCGAGACTAGCCCACTCCCACAAACCGGGAGGAACCCAACAGAAAAAAAGCAACTACCAACAAGGCCAATGGGAAAACACTAACGAGATGCTAGGAAAAAAAAAAAAAAAAAAAAAAAAAAAAAAAAAACCCAAGACCTCTAACCAGTTATGTAATTACACAAAACTATAACTGTGTTTTCGGTTTAACTTATTAATTGTTTTTGTCAAAATAATAGACTTACATACGTTGCGTGGATCAGTTATGTAATTACACAAAACTATGAATGTTCGGTGGTTACTTTATCAATTGAAAAAGCGAATTTATGAGTGAATATGATTTATGTTCATGTATGATACGACATCGACATATGGTTTGTTGTCTAAGCTCACGTACATTCTCTCTAATGTTGACAGTAGCTCCCACCCAGCAACGGCATTTGAGATCCTATTCGGTCTCTTCCTATTCGTCTAGAAAGTTTGGTCCACAACAAGCATGTACCGTAAACAAATAAAATAGCATGCCAGCAACCACATGATCAAGATTCTTCTCAAAGTTTATGCTATTTTTTTGTTAAATAGAGATTATCTTATTAATGCATATCTTATCAAAATAATTGATTTTCTTTTGTTTTGCCTAACGTTAACTACTTAAGTATTTTTTTTATCCTTAAATAACCTATATGAGTTTGTGAGTTGCGATCCCTTAGAAAGGGGATCAAAATTAAAAAGCCTAAAAAGGTTTATAGCCACTAAGCAAGTGTCATGTGTCCTCACTCACTTCCTCCCTTTTTTATTTAATATTTTTGGTTAGAGGGTATTTTGGTCATTTGATTCATTTTTTTAATTCCACCTTAATTTTCAAATGCAAATAACTTTCAAATGACAAACTTTTACAAAAAACTGATTTCACCATAATTTTTAAAATTTAATCCTCTTTAATTTAGTATAAATCTTTTTAATTTTTTCAAAACTTTTTTTTGACATATTCATTGGGTCATGATTTTCTTAAAAATTTTAGCATTTTCGGTTCTAATTTTGTCTAGTTTAAAGGCCGAATTTTGTAAAACTTAAAACACGAAAGTTGTAGCTTCTTGGCCATTTTTTACCCACAAATTTGAATCACTCAAATCCGATATGATATGAGTGAGATATCGCGCGTTAAAGATGACGTCTTAGTCACATTTAGTGCACACAAAGTGTTTGATAAAATGACTAAAAGAGATTTTTCATATAAAAATACATTTAAATGCACTAATTGATCAAGTTATTTTTAGTTTAACAAAACTATCAGTTTGTTTTGTTAAATAGAATTGATGAATTCAAACATTTGATCAAATTGATGAACCTGAAAAAATTGATGAACCTAAAAAATTTGATTAACCTGAAATTTGATGAACCTGAAAAGAACTGTGATCAATTTGATAAACCCAAACATTTGATTAAATTTGATGAACCTGAAATTGATGAACCTGAAAAAATTGATGAACCTGAAATTGATGAACTTGAAATTTTATGAACCGGAAAAAATTGATGAACCCAAACATTTGATCAAATTTGATGAAACTTAAATTGATGAATCTGAAAAAATTGATGAACCTTAAATTGATGAACCAAAGTAACTGATGAACAAAATGTCTAACTGATGAACCTATAACCTATAACTTAACTGATGAACAAAACATAATCTAACTGATGAACCTAATAACCTAACTGATGAACCTATGATAACTGATGAACCTAATAACCTAACTAATGAACCTATGATAACTGATGAACCTAATAATCTAACTGATGAACCTAATAACCTAACTGATGAACCTATAATAACACAGAACAATAACTGATGAACCTCTGATAACTGATGAATCTATGATAACATGGAACAATAACTGATGAACCTATGATAATACAGGATAATAACTGATGAACCTATGACAACTAATGAACCTATGATAACACATAACAATAACTGATGAACCTATGACAACTGATGAACCAAAACTAACTAATGAACTGATGAACATTATAAAAATTAAATGGATCAAATACAAAGTTGTACAGTCACTTCTTAACAAAAAAAATCACACTTTTTATAACAAAAAAAATCCTCGCAGACTTTTTATCAAACACCTTATATGCACACAAAAAAACCCAAATGCATTACTAATTACTACGTAGTAATTACATCACCGAATCAACTCTCAGATATTGAAAATCATTAAATTTTCCATTTATAACAAGATTCCAAACATTTGTTATATAAAAGTATACAAAAATTAAACAAAGTGGAAAAGTTCATAAATTCCATCAGCATGTACAAGTCATAAATTCCTACCGACAGACCAATGTTACTACTCCACTTTTTTGACCAGGTTTTCTTATCTTCTTCTTCTAGTTTCTTCTTATCTTCTTCTTCAGTGTACAAAAATTAAACAAAGTGGAAAAGGCTCCACCATCCAGTTACAATTTATGACCGTCGTATATTAAACAAAGTGGAGAATACCGTCGTATCTCCGCTGCATCCATAGCTTCCACGGCCGGAAGTACTACCGGGAGTTAATCTCGCATTGATTTATTATTACCATCATGGTGGGAGGTTGAAGTCACCATTTGTTGTTGCGGTGTTTGTGATTGTTGTCTACTGTTTTTTTTTTTTTTTTTTTTTTTTTTTTTTTTTTTTTATTTTTTTTTTTTTTTAATTACGACGGTGGTGTTACTTGTGGTGGTTCCGGCGATGTTGATAACGGTGCTGATTGTTGATAAGAGATACAACCATTATAGCCTTTCTGTGTTTGTTTTTAATGTATTGACCATTGTGCCCTTGTGTGTAAATTTCTCTCTTTATTTTGATCGGATCTTGATTTATGATCCAATGGTTATAAATACTTTTTAGACTTTTTAAATTTTTGTCACTTTGCAAATGATCCTCCACCATGTGTTTGTATACATATTTATGTTCTTACTTAACTATCTATGTACATATCATTCTATGCAACTATGCAAGTATGTATGCGAGTGGATTCACGTATATGTAATAATCACTGGTGGATCCAACACTTAAAGTCATTAGATGCATCAACTTTTTTTAACAAGTATAAAAGTAATAAAAATGAGCTAACAAGTTCAGTTATATTAAGACTAGTAAACAAATTAATAAAATATATTTTCTTTTAAAATATTAGTGAACTAACTAATCAAAGCATGTATTTTTTATGTGACATAACATTTTTAGACCAGGTTCATTTAAAATATTTATGATTTTAAAGAAAATTTATATTAGGCGACAAAAATCCATTAGGTCCCTGTGAACCCCAAAACCTTCTAAGTCCACCCCGAGTAATAATGATGCATGTGGGTATACAAATAAGATGCATCAACGTGTTTACTTGAGTGCCAAAAGAAAGTTGTTTGTGCATGATAGTACACACTGTTATACCTGAGATGTATGGAAAAACTAGTTAGAGTTGGAGCTAAAGCTCGAGTTAGATCTGATTTTTGTCTTTTATATTTTATTTTATAAGATTATGAGAGATTTTCTTTTTCAAACTTTTATAAGCTTTATCAGTTAAACGAAACTTATATTTTTGCGTAACTTAATTTCTTAAAAAGGTTAAACTTCTAATAAGTATTTGTATAAAAAATGTCCAAAATGAAAAACTAATTAATTTAACTATGCACAAAATGATATTAGTTTTATTTGGGTTCAATGATGGTCCTTTATTTATCTTATTTTGTTTTTCTAAGTCTCTTCTTCATTTAATTACTTGATTAATTGAGGAGGGATGTCTTTTCTTTGTAATTAATTTGTTGCTTTTCTAAAATATATATATATATATATATATATATATATATATATATATATATATATATATATATATATATATATATATATGGGAAGGTTAATGTGAGAACTTTCTTAAAGTTGTAAAAATGAGAACTATTCTAAAATACCATTAAAACATTGATACATAACCATTTTAGCAAAGATGCACCAAAATATTATATATTAATACAAGTTAACATTAAATCGATTAATAACCAACTCATACATGATAAACGGATTACTGATACACAATTAAAATTTTGATACATATACATTAAAATCTCAAAAAACTAATTTCTTATACATAAATTGATACACCTAATACACAACAACCACTAAAAACTTGATACACAATACTCAACCTTGATACACATTACACGTTGAATCAAAGTGTATCACCTAGTTTACGTCAATTTTCATAAGAAAACCCATCAAATCTTTAACAATTTTAGTTGTAATTAATTATGTTTTTATTTTCTTTTAAGTTGAGTGTCATTTATGAGATTTTGGTTGGTTCTCATTTTTACAACTTTAAGAAAGTTCTCATTTGATCTCAATTCTATATATATATATATATATATATATATATATATATATATATATATATATATATATATGCACAAAACTAAACTTTATTTGTACATAAACCACTATACCTAAACTCAAAATCAATCGATATTCAGTTGGCAATGACCGTTACGCCCTCATAAAATAGAGCTTTTGCAATACTAGAATGCTTAATAATGTAATAGGGAGTATTACCAAATTTTATTATCATAGAGCTTTTGCAATACTAGAATTGTTTAATAATGTAATAGGGAGGATTACCAAATTTTATTCTCACATCCGTAGCAAACTAGAGAGAGATTAATGGTTATATAAAGGTAGCATTAGTGGTACTTTTTTACTTTTTTTTACTTCTTGTTATTTATTTATTGACAGTAAAAGATAGTTTCTTATTCTATATTTTAATTGTCAAACTTTAGATTTTATGTTCTGCACTTTTTTCGATAGTTTTATCCACTTTATTAACATAACAAGACAGTTTTTTATGGTTTTCGACCTTGTATTTTTTGTGTTTTACTACTTTTGACGTATCAAAAATTGTATTTTGTGTTCCGTACTTTCTATTTCACAGTTTCATAACAAAAATAAAATTAGAAAAGTACATTAAAGTGGTAATACAATCATTTTAAAATAACAAATAACCAATCCCTTATAATAAAAGCAAAATAAGAGAGTATACAAATTTTCAAGCATCTTAGGTGTTGTTTGGTTGGAGTAATTTGGAGGTAACTGAGGGCATTTGAAATTGTAATTACTTGTCATGTTTGTTTAGTTACCTTAAAATTAAAATGCCAAGAAATTGCTAATGTACGGGAATTTTAAATTCCTTGATGGAGAGAGGGATTTCAATTTATATTTTTACTTAACCATTTTAAATGTGCAAAATAGACAAATTTACCTTTATTATTTTCAAACTGTGTTATTCTTCCAAAAAAAAAAACGTTTTAATCCATTCTCATTAGAATTCCTCGATAGATCATTTGTGCTAGGTGATGGGATTTCTTGGTTGAATTTTGTTTTTATTTTAGTTTTGAATAAAAGTTTGTCATATACCACCATTATCATTCAAAAACTTATAATATTGTTTTTACTAAATGGGTTCAATTCCTCCTTATTTTTAGCAGCCAAACATGTGACACGACTATAAAGGCATCCACTATGTTAAACTTTTTTAAAGGTTATAATTGTGTTTTAACATTAATTTATAAACATTTTTGTTTTAAAAAATTATCCCCACTATGTATAAACCTTTCAGGATTTATATAAATCTCATATATTTCAAATGTATTAAATTATGAAAATATTTAATATCCTAGACCTTTTCATGCCACATAAGCTTGAAATAGATGTTCATTATGGTTTACAAGTTTTTAGACCTCCTCGTAACTTTATAAACCTTTTCATAAACTACCATAGCGGTTGCCCTAAATTCCAGAATTTCAAATTCTTCAAAATTGAAATCTCTTAGAATTTCAAATCTTTGAACCAAATGCCCCTTAGTCTTGGACATTTTGATTTGCCCAATTAAATGTTTTTATTTAGCTCAGTACGGTTTAGTACGATTTTTGGAATTTTCCGATTAAACAACATTCGATTTTGTAGGAGGGTGTTCACCGAGTCAAAGGCATTGAAAATATCATTACATTAAATTTTATTTGCTAAAAAAAAATTTAAAAGTTGGGGATTCGTATTTAAGATGGAGATTAATTATAATATCATATATTTGTAACCTACAAACTCTCATTTTACTTTCATTTTCCCCAAACTCGACTTTACTCAAATACAAAACCTAAAATATCAATTTCCAAGATCCGTTCAAAGTAACCTCAATTGTTTTATTGTATGTAACCTAATTATTATATTGCATAATGTTTTATGGTATGTAACCAAATTGTTGTACTACATTTGTTTATAGTTGTTGCATCATTTAAAGTGTCGGCATTTGTTTATGGTTATGTTTGCATCATTTTTGGGGGCCGTGGGTTGGCCCATTTGTTTATTAAGAGAACCAGATTTTTACGCATTTGTTGGGACCAATGTATCTGCATTTGTTTATGTCTCTGCATACTTTGAGACCAATGGTATGTGTCTACATTTGTTTAAAAAATATATAATCTATAACAAAATTTCAACAATGGTATGTGTCTGCATTTGGGACCAATCTAAATAACAACAAATATATTAAGATAGATAGATACAACTAGCATTTCATTACCATAAACAAAGTTTTACGATCCAACATCAAATTTAAACAATCTAACCTACTACATTAAACTAAGTTTTACAATACAAGATCAAACCTAAACAAAAACTACCACATTAAACATGAAAACCGTTAATAAAATAACCAAAAACACCACAAACGTTTTCCAAAATACAGCCTTTTCTGAAACTTGTATAATTCAATCTCCATTTGTTCGTTCTTCATCTCCATTTTATTCTGATATAGCTCAAATTCATCTTCAAGATTCCCAAGTCTTTGATGAGCAGAAATCTGACCCGTATAGTTTAATCTTTCTTCCTTATTCAAAGATAAATAAACCTCTAAAACCTGAGTTTTGTACCACTCTGGTTCTAGATTAATCTAATAGAATGTATTGCAATTTATCATACCAGGAATTTGACTACAATATAAGAACCATTTGCTAAAAAAAACTCAACGCTAGTTACAACTGCTAAAAACCATTTAAAAGAAAACCCTATTTATTATTGTTTTAATAGAGACTATGGAGGAACCGTCGACATGGATTATTTTCAGTCCAAGCTAGTCGTTGCGCTAGTGGTTTTTGACTCTAGCAATGTGTGGAGGTCACTCGACGTCTTCGAACGGTGGAAGAAGATGAAGACATTGTTGAATGATCGAAGATTCTAGGGTTTTTCAATTTGGGAGAAAATAAGATCACAAAATTGAAAATGACGACTGTGAGTAAAAGAAAGGGACTATGGATAAACGAAATTCGGGTTGGATTTTAAAGTGGGTATTAATTAGAAGCGGGTTGTGTGAAAACGGGTAAGACAACCAGAAAGTATGTTCCTTCCCATACGAAAAGCCATGTAGGCATAATAAACTAATGGAAAAAAAGTTCACGTCACATGTTATCTTCTAATGCAAGTTTCTTTAAACATAAATAGTGGTTTAAAAATTGAGAAGGCATAATGAGTTATTATAGTTTATACATAGAGTATTTGTAGATTTTACCTTATACATTATAAACTTAAAGGGTCTCGTATCCATCTATCTAAAGACAACATGCAATTCTTTGTAATTACATGCAATACAGTGGCTTTGCAAACATTATAACCATCTAATGTAGTTGGGATTTATATTTAAGATGAGGATTATGCTAACTATAATAACATCATACATTGTTAAGGGGGAAAATTTAATAAGATATAAACGTAGCTGCTTATGTAAACATTATGAATTATTTATATATTATAAACTTAGTGACTTTTGTATCCATTTATCTGAACATGCAAGTATTAATTTGTAACTGCATGCAATGTAGACATGTAGTGGCTTATGCAAACATTTATATTATCATTCACTTTCTCTACTTATCTTTCCAAGATCTAAATGACCACATATATGACATCGCCTAATATAGCAAACTAGGGAGAGGTTCGGAGTTATGAATAAGAAGGCCCTAACAATGAGATACACTCATCTTCAAGCATTTGGTCGTGGTCCTGGACATTTGGTTTGATGCCCAATTAAATATTTGTCATCGGTTCATTACGGTTTATTATAATTTTTTCAGATTTTCGGATTTAACAAAAATCATGCGGTTTTATAGGAACTTTATAATATTAAATCAAATTAATGTTATAAATATTAAGATTAAGGATCAAATGAGAAGAAAACTTAAAATAAGAAGAATGAGAAATAGCTATAATCACATATTTGAGATGCATCGAATTGAATTACATGCATTCCGAATCTTTTAGATGCATAATAATATATTTTCAAGCAAAAAATTAGATGCATATACCTATATTAGATGCATTTCGTCAAGTTATATGAATCCTTTACATTTTTCGTCCTCTGCGAGTCAAATTTGTTGTTAGTACTACTTTGCATCGTTTTCAATTCAAAATTACTTTTGAAACTAATTAAGATGCATATAAATGAATAGAGATGCATCTAAATCAAGTCGATGCATCTCAAATATGTTGTTATAGTTATTTCTCATCCTTCTCATTTTAAGTTTTCTTCTCACTAGATCCTTACCCTAAATATTAATACATAAAACTTTATTATAACGAGCAGAAAAAAAAATATTAATATTCTTATAAAAGAAGGTTGCTCGTTATGCCCTGCTTTTATTTCATGTACCTTTGTGGCAGCTGAAGTTTCCATCTGGTTTCCTACATCCTCAAGCACAGAGGCTTCTATACTCGATGGGTTGCCCTTAGGAGATGATGGTTTCTTGGTTTTCTTTTCGGAAGACTTTGAAGGATTGGGTTCAGACTGAGAGGGTGTTTTCTTTGTCTTACCCTTTTTTCCCAAATTTTGATTTTCGAACATAGGTTTCTTGCCCAAAAAATGCAGAAATATAGTCATCAGTGACACCAACAATATTACATATGTGATGAGTCAGAGACACCTTATCTGCACGTTATTTTTGTCATAAGTTTGGCGTCCGTTTTGTAATCTTGATGAGCATGGTATATTTTTCTTAGTTAAATTAATAGATTTTCCTTTTTATTTTTATTTTTATTTTTATTTTTATTTTACTTATTTTATTTTTGCTTTTTCTTTATCAGATGCTTGTCATCGGGGTCCTTTTGAGACTTGGGATGCCAATCTGAGAACCAATAAAAGGAGTGTAGTTTTGGTTTCTAAAACCTTCTTTTAGCAGATGTTTTATCATCAGAGTTGTGAATCTGGTATACCAAACATTTTGACCACATATTTTGTGACAAAGTTTTTCAACAAGATCATCGAAAATAAGTTTGGCATAATTTCTCTCCCCGGATGAGCCCATGATATTTTGGTCATTTCATAATATCAAGATGAGGGTATTTTGGTTACTTCTTGTTTTTTAACTGGTCAAACTAGTTATCAATATAAAACTGGACTAAGCTTGTAGCGGGTGTTTCATTTAAATCACACTCGAAAACTAATTAACTAAAAATGAAATGCATGGCAAACCACATAGACAAAAAAAATATAGTTAACTCTACTATAATATTGCAACCACAATCATAAGGATCTGAGAAACACATTGCAACGTGTTGCGTAGTTTTTCAGTTGGTTGTTAGTGAAAGTAATCTTTGTGTTACTAATATAAATTCTTTTAAATTAACCAAACCACATCGTATATTTTTTTTGAAATCATATCAATTCTGTACAATAAATTATTTGGGACCTGCTAAAAAAGAATTCTTAAAATATTAATGTAACATCTCGCCTACTTAGATCACAATATTGTCCGATTTACCCGCAGGCTCAAGACTGTGCTTTGTGGCCCTCATATGAAGACTTCCTGGAGGTGACCCAAACCAGTACTACTTTCACATAAGCACGCTTAACTAAGACTGTCAGTTCTTAGGAACTCCACCCGCAGTAGACCACAAAAAAATGTTGTGTCATTGTAAGATGTGTGTTATCTTATAAACCCAGTATCTCTTCATGCCACAACCAATGTGAGATTTTCTTAGGGTATTACAATTAAGCTAACACACTTATTTATTATAGAATGTGTTTGTTTTGCTATGATATTAATAGCTTGCAATATACCCATCATAATAAATGCATATTTTAATAAGTAAAGCCATAATAACATTTGTTACAACACCTTAAAGCACGTTTTGTAATCATATTTCTTAAATAATCATTAAAAGATACAATGTAATTTAATATAAGAAAAAAAGTCTAACTATAACCACCTATTACATGTTCAACCCTTCTAATAAATGTTATTTATTTTTAAAACATTCATAAAATGAATAATACATGTTATAATATATATATATATATATATATATATATATATATATATATATATATATATATATATATATATATATATATATATATATATATATATATACTAGCTTTCGAAGCCCGCCCGCCCGATGGGCGGGCATGACTTATGAATATCGTTGAAATAAATAAGTTAACGTAAAATAAGATATAAACATACGAATTTTTATATTGAATGCATTAAAAATAAAAATAAATGAAAGTTACAATTATAGAATAATTAAAATATACAAATTTCTTTGTAATAACATAGTATTTGATCTAAACTCAAATGCAAAATAAGGTTTTTTATACACAATATTTGTTGTTGATTTTGCGTAATTACCATCTGTATCACAACAAATAATTTTCAATCCGTTCTTGCTGGAGACAGCCACATAAAATTGGTCATGGGTGAAAACTTGCCTTTGGAGAAACCTCCCAACTTGTGATAATGTTATGGCTTGACTTTTATTAACAGTCATTGCAAAACATACCACAACAGGGAATTGCCTACGCTTAAGTTTAATTGGCTACAATCATTTACCATAATTATGTTTGTCGTTCGATCTTTATTCCATAATGCAATGGCAACGGACCTGCACATATTTTAAACAACTTTAGATGAACAAAAATCGTATGGAGATAACGGACATAATGACACCTTCTTTCCATTTTTTCTCATCAGCAAGGACACTAATGATATTTCCAAGTGCAAGAAGACCCTTGTTAATATGAACTATTGTTCAATAAATGAGAAGTTTGTAAGCTTTAGTATTCTTAAAGAGAATGATCGGATGGGTTGGGTAGTGGGTGAAACCTGACTTCAGTTAAACCGAGTCTTTTATAGTAAGGGGCAGGGCGGGTCGGGTTGACCACATTTTTCCATTTTTTTTATAAGCAGATACAACTTGGTTGCATCGACCCGTTGAGATAAAAAAGAAACCCACATCGACCTATCCGTATATTATATCTCTAATAATAATAATCATCAATTCATCATTATGCACACTATTTGAAACGCATTCCATTATGACATGTTTTTTGGCTCTTTCTGATCCAGAAAGGCTTTTTGTGGTAGTTGTTCAAATTAATCTACACCAATTAGTGCAACTTAAAGACTTGAGTGGATAGTATAAGAGGTCGGTTTATCATGTTTTGGGTCCAAGCGGTGTATATACAGCCCATTATAAACATTTTCAGTCCAGTTATATCCTGATCCAAACACTCCCTATTTATGCAGTATCCTAATCCAAACACACCTTATTGTTGTAGTTTCCTAATTCGAATACGACACATTTTTTCCACACATGTAACCATCTAAATGCTCGTTTTTCAAGTAGAAAAGACTCTTCCATTGTCCCAAACCTAAAAATCCATATGTGCAGATTGTTAATTTAAATTTTAATCGAAAAACAAAGGATAAAAACATGACGAAACCATCAAATCGTTTACTAATCTTATTAAGTTTGCTGATTACTGATATTCAAAGAGTGATAATAAGAGAATGAAATTTAAAACACAAATCATACAGGCCTTCGTCGGTTTATACCATAGCCACACAAAAAAATGTACAAACTTAAAAAACTTTAAATGAAATTCAGATAAGAAGGCACATACTTGCAAAGAGGGATCAGACTATAGCATCTATGAATCCGAAGGTGATTGTGGCTGCTGAGGTGGCTGTGGCCACATTGCTGGACCCGTGGAGGCTACTGTGCATAAAGACCATGATCCATCATAGGCTTTATTTGAGATCATCCTTGGTGATCCGAACTGTGTGAATGCTGAGGTGCCATGTAAAAATAAGGGAACGTGTCATAAGGCCCACCAACTGGCACATTAACCGTTGGCATAGATGTCATAACTTCTTCTTTTTTATCCTCCATCGGGATTATATCAACCAAAAAGTAAAATATTTCACTCCTCATGATTGCAGCAGCGATGTTGTTTTTTTGCAGTGTCCTCCTTTTGTTTTCCTCAGTATGATTCCATGATCGTAGAGTCAACTCAAATGTGAACATCTCACACGCTCTTGCAAACACAATAGGTGCTTCGGCTGTTACAAACTCACGTCCTCGTTAACCTTTATGATCTTCTTAATTATTGCTAATGGAAGGTTGTGGTTCTTGAAATCATTGACATTTTCTATTTCCCGATAACAATAATAGAAGACCTTACCATACTGCGTCCAAATGATCAAATATTTGTTGGAAAATGTTAGATTTGAAAAGTACGTATGAATATTGCAAAAGCTTAAATGACACGAAGGTAATGACTAAAAATTTAGGCCTATTGATAATCGAAGAGTTATCTAATTTAAATCCATTACTGGTGGTCATGTTTAAGAACATTTTTTTAAAGTTATTTTGGCGGATGACAACTGATTATCATACCAGCTAGGTGTCTAATAAGGTTTAGAGGGTCCATGAATATAATGTCAATATATTAATATATTGCACAAATATGACCTCAAAATAAAAGCTTAGTTAACGTTTAATCTTGCTTATTTTTTCGGGATTATGTGCAAGTCTAACACGTAATTATATTCTTCTGATGCAAGTGAACAGGAAATCATACAGGCAAGTGAACAGGAGATCAGATAGCCTCTGATGCCAGAAGGAGGACTACCTGAAATCAAACATGAAGATGCCCACGTGTTCACTGGAAGAGCAGGAGAGTGACTCCCAGATGGTGTATCTGCAGCCAGACAATACATGAGTTACCGTACACGTCCCCTCTTCACACATCTGATGCATTGACTCAATAAATCATCAGAATGTTACAATAATTAGCAACATTGTGTTACCTTGCACCGGCTGCTTGCCTTTGTCAGTTGCTATTTGGTGCACATGCTCATAGCCACCTGGAAGGTTATGAAATTCCATGGCATTTTGTACAAAATCATGGCTACTCGTTCGCCCAAGTGATGGAAGTATAGAAAAAAAGGGAAGCACATAATACTTACTTCTTGCAAGAAGTCTGCAACTACTTTCCTCTCTTGGCATTTAAATCCCATAGATTCAAAAAACTCGAGCAAGCTGGAGAAGAAATATGATTACTGTCCCTTCAAGAATATGAACATATTGCTTAAATGAATTTATAATTTGGAATGTGGTAGAACTATCTCACTGTATAGTCTCATAATATAAAGTCAAAACTAACCAAAAAGTTACCTTTATGCTTATTCCCTATAAGTAAATTTACCTGTTGTAACACGTTTTTTTTGCCAGCCAGATATACCTCCTTTGAGGAGTTTGGCGGCCATGTCTGGTTCTGTTACAGCGGGATGCTGGAACGTTTGTTGCTAGGACTATATTCATAATAGGATAATATGTGGGTTTTTTGGGCCAGTGGCCGGCATGTGTTGTCAATATTCTTTGAATTTTTTAGTTTATGAGTAGTAAGATATTGTATATATGGATCATGAGCCAGAACTTTCCCCACGAAGGAGTCCCGACTGCACCACCATGGTCAAGGATCCATTTATGGCCCTTAACTATTGTCATGGCCTCTACACCACTATCGGCTTCTTCTCCAAGTAATCTCAAGGTAATGTAACTAAGCACTAACCCAAATATTGTGCTATGACCCTCAATATGGAATCCCCAACCTCCATCTTCATTCTGTTAGTATAAAACAAAAAAGGGAAAAAATGGACCTAAACAGAAATAAAAAAAATATAATATTAAGTGAAATTTACTAAGAAAATGTTACAGATTACCTGATGCTTGTATATATTACGCTTAATTTATTCCTAATTTGCAAGCGTTAGAATGTTACAGTGCTATCACCTGTTTATAAACATATAACTAAACCACATAAACATCACATTTTCTACTCACATTTCAAGCAGACTTATTAAAAGATGCCAACGCTAAGATGAGTTTGAAACCATAGCTTAGTTACCAGTGGAGGGAGGAAGAACAAAGGGCCAAAAGATTCAGCAGGCCAGTGACCATCATGGGCTTGAATGGTGGAGTAGAAGCTAATGGCTATTCTGAGTGTAGTTGTTACTGCTTTTTTGGTTACTTCTTCTGTTTCTTCCAGTTTTATTCCTTCTGGTATTTTTGTAACTTGGTTTTCCTTTCTGAATTGTGAGTTAAAGAAAACCATTGATTGGGATAAATGTTGTAGGTTACTAAACCAGCTAACCCTTTTCGTCCTTTTCATCTTCATCGACCCATTTATTCCAATCAACTTTCACAAAAGTTGGAGTCTTTCCTTCTTTCTTCAAAAGCATGTTCCACCACTTGCTTTAATTTTTCTTTATAAGGAAAACAATAGTTCTCGAACCAAATAAAAGTGTTGTTTTTTTATAAAACTCAAACCATTTGTTGAATACCGTAAGATTTAGATCAGCATTGGAGAAAACATACCAATTCAAGGCCAAAGGGGAATTTTAAGAAACCTGTGAGAAGTCAGTGAATAAGCCCCATGAATCAAATGATCACCAATTTGGCTATATCTAATTGCTTGGTGCTCTTTTTACCTACTTATCAACAGTCTTAAAAACCATGATTACAGCTTCAACATTGCAGATTATTAACATTAACCTAACCTGATATAAAATAAAAACATAGATCATAATAAATAATCACCCAATCACCACTGAACACAAAAGCGGGTAAAATATCAAGGCTTAACAAACTCAGTTTTACAGTTGATTATGGTTGAAAGACAAAAGTCCACGAATTTCCAATATAAACTCATGATTCAAGTATCCAAACAAATTAACCCAGCAAATATCTATCATGTGTACCCCTAAGAACTTCGATATTACAATAGAAAGCATGCGTTTATAATATGAGAATTCAATTCAATCCAAAGAAATATAATAATGAACACATATGACGTAACGATGACAGTAGACACATGTGTTCATTCACATTCATTCTTTTTATAAAGAAAATGTTAAATACAGCTTTCTATTCTTCATATTAAAACAAATTGATAAGTCAAGAGAGAGTTATACCACATGTAGAAATGAAGCTTCAGATTGGTAATTTGATTTTGGTGTAGAATTGCTGAAAGGGATTGAGAATTCTGAATCCTTGCTCCCTCTATGCAATACCACTGGCATTCAGAAACACTGAATGGAGCTGAGGTACTGCTGGTGCAAGCGACTGTAATAGGTAACCATTTCTCTTTTCTTTGATCTTGTGGAGGCCACTTCTTTTCCTCAAGAAATTGGCTAGGTCTCATAGGCCCATTTCTGCTACTTGATTAATCAAATCATTATCATCATGCTCCTTGATTTTTCCTACTGTTCCTACACCCAAGTCAATGTAAGTAGTTGTGAAGTCAACATACTCAGATCTATTAGGCAAGATTGTTGAATCACCAACGACTGTGTCAATTTCCTGTCCACAAACAAACAATAGACTGCAAAATTACTTAAAACCTGGTAAATAATATGTTTCTTGTTTTTAGTCAGATAGTGAATATACCTGATTATAGACCTTCTTTATTGTTGTTCTTACCTGGTAAACTTAGCAGGTTGTTGTTCTTCTTTGTTATGTTAAAATACACAAAGGGCCATCATCGTTTAGTGACAATGCAAGCAAAATTTTGTTAATCAAAGTATAAAACACATACCTTTACGTAAACTCCCACTTGAATAGCAATTTTAGTAAGCCTCTGCTTATGTGTGTGATTGGATCTCTTGTTCTAGACCTGCTGCAACTAATGTGCCTGATTGTATCTCTTGTGCTGGAGCTGATGGTGCGTCTGATTGGACCTCTTGTTCTTGAGTTCCTGCAATTTTGTCCTCTGTTGTGATGAAATTTATAAGTAGTAAAGAGATTTACTCAGGATTTTATTCAGTGGTTTGCCTCATTAAGTTTGAGAGGATTTGTCAATCATGTTTAACGTCAAGACATAGTTTCAACAAAATTAATAAGTAAAAAATAAGAAATGCAATGAAATGTCACTTGATACGCAACTCTTGAATATATTTTGACCCATTAGTTTATGACCCAACCAACACATCTTAACATCGGGAAGACTAATGTTCCAAGAAAGATTTGTACAACTCTTGAATATTATTATTACCTGATGTATAACTTGAATTAAATATGTTGAAAGAAACATAAACTTCCATACGAACTTGAACTCGAACGGTTAGCTTGCATAATCGCAAGAAAATAATGTCGTTCGAATTAGCATATATCATGTCTTGAAAACTTCCAATGACACCACATTTTTATCATGCCACACCATGAAACTCAATCAGCACCAAAAATGTGTAATACTTGCATAAGAATCAGATCCTAAACCATCTTTAGTTCCTTAGTTACCACACTAAAAATCTTGAAACACCATTTTACATCTTACAATAACCTTTAAACCACCACTTGTTATTTCTCAAATCTGTAAGGCGCATTTACTTTGCAAACCATGTAGCAAACACGTTTATTGTCACCACAAATAAACTGAACACGTCTCAACATTTGCTTCTTCTTATCTACCTGATCAGTGGTTGAAGTAACACATGCACCAAATCACAATATCATTAACCTCAGTCATATCTCAAATATATCAACCACCAATTAGTTAATAAACTCTAGGCATCAACCACAACCTGATTGTGCACAAGAAACTGATCGTAGCAGCAATTTAACGCAACAGTATTAACATGATACGTATCGACCCAGCACACGTATATAGAAACCATTTAAATCTGGATAAACACGTGTTTCGTGCGATCCCGAACCAGCTTGTTTCTGGCTGTTGCCTACCCTACCCATCTAGCAACCTCTAAACATACTATGGAAAAGTCAAGCCTACCACCTCTTCATGAGTCGAAACCATTGTTGATCAGTATAATTTAAACGATCACTTACAACTTCTAATTTTCAAACCTATAGCCGCTTCCACCGTGGTCGTCGAATACTCTCCTAGCAGATTGCTCTATTTTTTGTTGGAAAAGCATGTGTAGGACCAGTCGCAAAACAGGTCATGGGTCACTGGTCGTTTCAAGTTCCAAAGGACTCTTTGGTCACGTCACGGGCCGTGCAAAATAGGTGATTGTGGCTCCGATGAATTGGAGTGCAATGGAGGATCCGCAACCCCACCTTTTACACTTTCAAAGTTCACCTTCAGCTCATTTTTTTGTCCCGTCACTAAAGGCTATAATTTACAAATGGTTGTGGAGGCTACTGGTGGGTTAGGTCACCTTATACTTGATTGTGCGAAGAAAACCTGCATTCACGATTTGTATCATCAGTGTCCGACGGAGCTGAGGTTGAAGAGTGGAGGAGGGTGGATATGGATGTGTTTCATGCGGTATGAACATACTCCTGTAATAAGGATCTGGGTAAGGAAAAGCTTGCCCCTGAAATTATATAGCACACACCATTCACTTCAACAAATAAAGAAACAAAGTAGTACCATAATACTAAACATAAATGAAGTTCAAGTCTCCTAGCCAAATAAACGGGATCTCAATTTTTTAGTTATTTCAATCTTCATATCATGTCTTTCAAAAGATGAAAATAGTCTTGTCTTGTCAAATCAAAATATCATTTAGATTAAGAAAAATGTAAAGGTAAAACATAAAAAGCAAGGGTTAAAAAGCCCAAGTAATGAACAAAAAAGGATAGGATAGAATAATGACTTTTAGCAGCTTCAAAGAGATACCAAAGCATTGGCTTCAAGCTGAGTTGGGTATTGGATGTTTGACGTCAAAACATAAGGATGAGACATGCCTATTGCAGGTAGTGAAGACTGTATCTGACTATCCATTTGGCTTTGCCGGTTCTCACTTTCACTCTTATCTGTTCACCAGACAAGTAAAATGATACAATTAGTTGTCACCTTGAAGGCACAAAATTAAGCACACATACATGGATACCGTTACTTATGTCCACAAAAATTCCAGCTAGAGCAATTTAGCTATAACCATTGTTTTCAAAAGAGTAAAAGAGAGGATATAAATTTTTTGGGGCAAGCACAATTTTATGGATGGTTTGTTATCAGTTTGAGAAAAAGAAGGAATCACACGCTTTCAGGGGAAAACTGACATTAACTACAGTACATTTATTTGAAGTTCTGAATACTGATTTTCGAAAATAAAACTTAGCCATGTTCGTTATGAAATCTGGAAATATCAATATATAGTCCAACCTGGTTTAGTTTCATTTTTTAAGTGCATGCATTGTGTTGGACTTCCCCTCTAATACAAATAAGCATTTATTCTTTCAAGATAGTTAATGAGTCACTATTTGATTTATATCTGATCTTTCAAAAGATGTGATATGCCAAACTTTAGAGACCTTGTGGAGCAAAAGAGCAATTACACTAACAATGAATATAGAAGCCAGTTTTCAAAATGAGAAAAAGCCCTATGAAGCAATATCTGAGTAGCAGGAAAAAAAAGAATGGTTGTATAAACAGGTAGAACAACAACAACACTAAAAAATTAGTAAATAGTTAACAGGTATTGTAACAATGGTTAGTCACTGGTTGTGATTGTTTAAGTATGCTTGAAGTTGCGCATATAGGAGTATTTTGCATCGAATCAAGTGTAACTGAAAAGATGAAAAAACAACAATTATGCCCTCATAAATAACACAATGAGCATATAATTAGTTTCCACATGTCGAAAGATAAAGCGTACACGAAAACTTCAAAAACCAAAAGCAACCTAACCTGTATAAAGGTTTGAATGAACAGTTGAAAGATTGCTCCAACGGATGTTGGCTCCATCTCGCGACCCCTTTCATCGGCAAAATAAGCTAAAAGCATAAAAATATCACAACTGAACTAATTGGTGGTATACACTAATACAAATGTGTATCTGCTACCTTGGTGGCAGCCATAACAGGCATCCACTTCCACTTCCGTCATAAAACTCTGTGATATCCCTAAGCTCATCAAACCATATCAAGCATCCAATTCCACCATTTCTACCATCAAAATTTGCATAAATTCCGCCATTTATGCTATCTAAACTTTCATCATTTGATACACTTGTGACACCTATAACGATAAACTTAATAAGAAATTGAGAATTCTATTTGTCATACGAAAAAATAACTTGAACAGAAGTCCATCTCATCACGACACCTGAATAAAAGTCGATGATGGATTTCTTATCAATAGGTTGTGCCATGCCTGAAAGGTTGATTCTGGTGTATCTTCTTCCCACCCTTCCCTCGCCTTCTTGCTCTTTCTACTATTCTTTGGACTATCAAACAACATAACACATATATAGTCTGATATTCGCACAAAGGGTTTGTTTTGATATATAGTTTGTTAAAGGTATTGCCAAAATAACATATGACTTTTGGCATGTTACTTTTCCATTTTGTTTGCAAGACTAAAGACGACCAGTCACCAGACTTGATGGCTTCAAAGGCATGAGACCATAAGCTTGTTCTTAGGATAAATGGGAGTCTTAAATCCTGTTTGAGGTGGAATTTTAATTAAATAAAACTCTTATCGGAGCTTATTATGAATCCCAAGTGGTAGCCATAAAGCACAACCATATAATGCTAGAAGAACAGACGCAAACTTAAAAGATTTAAGGTGTCCATAACTAATTGCATACCTGGAACAAAAACATATTATTGGTGATTCAGCAACCCACACTTTATCTTTATCGGCAAAAAGTTCATCTCCAAGCTTTTTAAAAGCCACTTTAGTTCCACGACATGAAGCTATTGGTGAAGGTACCCTACAAAGTTTACACAAACATTAGCCAAAAGAAGTTTTTGTAATAGGAAGGATTCTAATTTCAACCAAGAAAAGTTAATAATGAATGAATTACCTTAGTAATATCTACACTAAGTATTACTTAATTTCAAGGTGTTATAAGTAGTCTATTGGCAGAAGCGTTGGGTGCTTCATTATTTAGTTGGCTCCTCATTGCAGGTCCATAGATGGTAAAAGAGAAAGAATTAACAGCACCTCATTGCAGGTGTATGAGTGTATCTAACAGCACCTGAATAAATTAACAGCATGCATAAGAGGAAAAATATGGTTAACAAACTTATGAGCAGATACTACATGATCAAAATAACATCATATATACACGTAACACAATTACTCATTCTTTGATATTCATTATAACAAATTTTAGGAACATATCTTTACCTTTTTGTTGACCGAAACTGGGATTAAGAGAACTGCCATGTAGCATACAAAATATCAAAACCAAGAAAAAACAAATCAAACATGCTTACAATTTATGGTTAATGACAATCAGTAGATAATTCGTATAGAGGTGTGGTGGCAAGGGTTTTATAAAACTCTGCATAAATTCGATACTCTTGGAGAATAAGAATTATTCAAGATATGTGATCTAACGTTGCTTAGGGTTTCTGATATGATTTTGGAATATAACATATGGGCCATACTTTGAGCGTATGTCAATAAACAACCAAAAAAGATCATCAACATATTGAGCAGAAACCTTTTAGTTATATTTTTATCATTCATAAATTTATTTGTACTAAAAAAATTATTATACATGTTCATAGTTAAATGCAAGCAGTTTAATCAAGTTGTGAAAACCGCAATTCTAATATAACATCAGTAGAAACATATAAATGAGCCATTAACAAATTGAGGAAAAAAAACCTTGAACATCAATGTTTTCTTGCAAACCGTCATGAAGAAAACACAAAAATCCATAAACCGATCATTAAAGGAGATTGTGAGAAAAAAGGACATTAGGGTTTTTGAGAAAAAATATATTATGAATGAGGTGTGATTTATTTCCGTATATGTTTTGATTATGGTTACCTAACTTGTAGGATTCTCCTAATAATCTCATATAATTGTTTGCTTTATAGATTTGGACTTTCAAGATATAATTCAAAACATGTGTTGGTCTAGTGGTAATCATATTTGTTAATATTACTAACACCCTAGGTTCAAATCTTGTAAGTGGCGATTTTTTTAAACAATTTTGGAAATCCAAATTTTAATCTATCTTATATACGAATTTTAATTAAAAAAAAAATTATGAACAAAGTGTGCTTAGGTGGCATATAAGGGTGCTTACTGGTTATATTAATGACATGGAAAATGCAAATAAAATAAATTTAAAAAATTGCTTACATGGCGACAATGTGATGACATGTCAGATAATGAATTACTGGGCAATGAGGTGGCGTTTACGTGGCATTATCTACGTGTAACGCCTCCTGTTATATATAATATAGAGATATATATATATATAGTGGGGTTTTTCTAAAAAGTCTCTTATAATAAAAAATGTATGAAGGATTGTGGGAACGACATGTGTCACCTTGCCACATCATATGACATGTGTCACCCACCCCCACCCCCACCTCCCCCCCCCCCACCCCCCCGAATTTTTTTTCCCGCCAAAAAATATTTTTTTAGGGGCCAAAAGAAATTTTTTTCCCGCCAAAAATTTATAAGTATGATACACCATTTTTTTGTGTATCACAGTTATAAGTTTTGGTGCATCACACTAATAAGTTTTACTGCATAACAGTTATGAGTTACTGCATCATAGTTAACAGTTAAGTGCATCAACTATGATACAGTAACTTATAACCTTAATGCACTAAATCAAAATTGTGATACAGTAACTTTATAAATGTGATGCATCACAGTTATAAGTTACTGCATCATATTTAACAGTTAAGCGCATCAAATATGATGCAGTAACTTATATCCTTAATGCACTAAATCATAATTGTGGTGCATTAAATCATAATTGTGATGCAGCAACTTTGTAACTGTGATGCAGTAAAAATTTTTGGCGGGACAAAAAGTTTTTGGCCCCAATTTTTTTTTTTTTTTTTTTTTTTTTTTTTTTTTTTTGCGGGGAAATTTTTTTTTCGAGGGGTGGGGGTGGGTAACACATGTCATATTATGTGTCATATGATTTGGAATGGGGATGACACATGTCACTCCCACAATCCTTGCTACACTTTTATTATAACAGACTTTTTATTTTAACCCATATATATATAAAGGAAGTTTTATGCTTTGACTAGAGAGTTAGAGAGGTAACTTGTTTGTGCGTTATTGTTGTGACAAAGACTTGATGAATCTAGAAAATTGGTGTATTATCTACAAACTGAAGGTGCTTAATGTCACATTTGCTATCACTTTAAGGAGTTACATTGTAGTGCACAGTGTCTCATATTAGTTGAGGATTTCGTCAAGAGGTTGCGGTCTACTCATATTTTTTGTTCTTGGTATGAGTTTGGAGTCACATGGTTAGTACAAGATATAAGGCACAAGTTTGGGTTGTTCTACTTCTTCATCAAATTTATTATACTTGATTTTCTTCACAAGTGATCATTACAAGGAGCTTACAGATTTGAAGAATCATGAAGATGGTTAGCACATTGATTTCAGGGGAAGTATTTTATCATGTGTCTTAATCATTTGATGTACATGCACCACTCAAGGGGAAGTTTTGCATACGTTTCCTATTTGTTGATAACAAAAAGGGGAAGAAATTTTGGAGTGGCATGACATGGCTTAAGGGGAAGACAAAGATTGTTTCATTCATGGTGAGATTTAATTATCTCAATTTTTCTACTTCGTCTAGGGAAGTTCGTACAAGAAGGTATTTGTTTTGTTACCATCAAATAGGGGAAGATTGTTGGGTCTATTATTGATTTGATGATACAAAACAAGAAGAATGAAACATGAAGGGCTTGAAGTGACAAGAAGGAATTTTACAAAATACTACGATTGATAAGATCGTTGTAGCTCGAGGTTGTTTAGACCTCATATCATCTAGGGTTAACAATAACAAAGATTAACCATATACGCAGCAGAATTAAACAAACATCAATTGTTATTGAAAGGTTTTCCACATCTAAGCCTCAAATATTATTTGATCAGAATAATACGGTTATACCTAAATCTGTAACAGGAATCAAAAGATTCTTGAGGCTACGAAACACTTCTAGTCTAGGCATTTATATTCTACGCCCTAGACACACACACCCCTTTAGATATCGACTACATTATGGAAGACTTGAATTATAAAATCCTACACCCTTGATCTCTTTATATAGAGAGATATTAGGGTTTACAAAATACTACGAAGGACTAATAAATAAAACTTCTTTTGCAAGCAAGTCCTTCCCCATCTTTTGTAGAATTCCTTCTTGTCACTTCAAGCCCTTCATGTTTCATTCTTCTTGTTTTGTATCATCAAATCAATAATAGACCCAACATATAATGACAACATCCATAAGTATAATCATGTAATTGGGATTTTGTCCTATATTCAATTTATCATTTATTGAATATCATGTGAATTTGGCATGTCTACGCATCAATATACTTTAAGTATATTATACCAAAACTCATATTTGTCTTAGTTCAATAGTACTCCCATATCATTAATTGACAACGGACTATTTAGAATAACATAACATAAGTTATTCAAGGATTAAACATGCAAATATGGGATACAATCTATTATTAATGAAAACAAACGTACTCAATACTTCAATTCATTGTTAAATAATAATTGCTTAACATCCCTATATCCAAATACTAAATTGATCAATGCATGAAAATTCTCGTTAATGAATTTTCTCTCAAGTAATACCAATAATACTTGTTGACAATTATGCCTCAAGTAATGAAATACTTGTTGACAAGGCATTATTCAACTAACTTTGATCTATCAGAATTTTGAGAATACTTATTTCAAGAATTCAATTAGTGAAGTTCTTGTATATGTGCATTCAAATAATTTGATATAACCACATAATACATCATAAAATGTGTGACATCCTCAACATCGAATTTATGATAATTAAACTTTCAAACCTTATAAAGTTTAAAGTATTCTTATTCTTTAATTTATAATGCAACTATGCTTTTAGTTAAGCATAACTAGTATACATGGCTATTACCAAAGATAATATCCTTCCATGACTAGTATTGAGTATCATCTCAATTTAATTAGCATCATTGTATGCAAACAACAATATGCTCTTTTTTCGTAAACTTTAATGTATAATGTTTTATGCCTTCCAAACTTCGAAGTTTGTAGGCTATGACAATTGACAAATTGTTCATCTATAGAATTTAGAAATTTTTCCAGGCCGAGGATGTGATTCTATATCCAAATATATTCCTTTAAAATATTCATTACACAACTTATCTAATATCTTTCAATTAGATATCAATGTTGTCAAATCATCTTTTATTAAAGCATGATATAACAACAACATGATGTACATGAACAATCCTTGTGTCCAACTTAAATTTCATTCATGTACTACTGGTGAGAGCTTATTCACTCACCTTTTCTAAGCTAAATTAGGACTTAATAATCTAAAAACTAACCTTAAAAGCCAAATAAAACATGTTTTTGTGATTGTGAATGTGCAGGTACGGATATATCGTAAAAAGACGAAAAACAAACAAAAATCCGGCAAAAACGAGCACGAGAGTAGAACGAGTAAGAAAGTCAAAGCTGGTATCCGAAAGTCAAAGAAAGCTCATGAAGTCAAATAAAGTCCTCAGAGTTTGAAGATTTGTAAGAATAATCCTTTTTCAGAAAGATTGATCAAATGACAAGAATGGTCCCTGCATTTTCAAAAATGGCAGACTTAGTCCTTCATGATATTATTTGGAAGAAAAGGTCAAAGTTAACATTTGGGAATCATAATGTGACATAAAATGCCCTTGGATATATTTTTGAAGTTTTGCAGAATAGGCCCTTGCAATTTCGGAATAATTCATTTATGGTCCTTATGAGATTTGATTATTACACTTTGAGATTACAAAAATACATTCTGGTCCAACACCATTAATCCAATTCACCATTCCAAATCCAACAAGCAAAAACCAAAGTCCAAGGCCCAATCCCAAGATCTGAGCCCAACACCCACTTGGTCAAATACCCATCACACGGGTCAATGGTCACTCAAAATAAAAACAGCCATACTCCTTTCCCACCCCCTAAATATCACCCCTTTACCCAGATACTATTCACCGAAGAACCCTAGTTTTCACCCCAATCTAATTACCACAATTAAGGGTAAATTAGTCTAATCACTTGGCTTTTAGAAGTGCGTCAGCGTGTCAGATACTTGTCAGAACAAAGAAGCACACGAATGGGTGATGTGGCAGTCTCTTATTGGTTGATACGCGTCATAGATACTGATACGTGGGAATCGCACCAGGCTTTACCTCTCAAGGGATCTTGAGAAGCTTACAACCCCCACTAGGCAGTGTACCTGATCGTTGTAGTATAGTATAGTGACAAGTACCGGGGGATTGATCGTTCAGCTAGGAATAGTGTCGCTAGGATTAAAAAACCTAAATACTAGTTCTAAAGATGAGGGATGATTATTTTTGTATTTTTATATTTTTTAGAAAGTAAGTAAAAATCTCGGGTTTGAAGGATTTGAGCGGAATTAGTTGCTATTCAACTAACCCAATACTAAGATGCAATCAAAATAAAATACTAAAAATGAAATTAAACTAAGTTATACTAAAGTTGTGAGCAATAAGTGGAGAAAATGTGTTTACTTAGATTTCACTACTCCCTAGACATCTTTATCACGTTAATTACTTGTTATAGTTGCATGGATGACGGATTGTATTCCTTAATATCATTCATGGGGTGACGCACTTAACTCCCCAATTCTATGAGCTCTTATCTCCTCTTATACCATGCCCAGCACAACCATAGGGATTATAAACAGTGGCTCATGCATTAAATATAACCAATAAAGACCTAGTGCATATCGGTTCATGTTTCCTAAGACGTTCAAGCATGTTACCATTTGGAGATCTGCCAGTTTTCTTAAGCCTAACATATAAACAAGTAATCAACATATAATTAACATCTAGGTTTCATTAGATCCAAGCAAATACAAGATAGATCTAGCCTAGCATGATGAAATTAAGACAAGAACAAGATATAGACAACCAACACATAGACATATTGATTGAATTAAAAGAACACTTATCTTAATTACATATGAAAGGTATCAAGGGCTTGGAACCCTTGAAAAACCTGTAAAATTCGCACCAAGTTCGTACTAGGGTTTCTCCAAAACTTCTCTCCCTTTAATGTGAAAATTAGAAAACTATATATAGGAAATAGGGTCTGATGGCGTCAAGACCAAATAGGTGACGCCGTCACCTCGCCACCAAAATAATTCTCGGACTGCCTTGATCTACTTCTGACGCCGTCATGTGTTATGCATTTCCAGGCCGTCATGCATTTTCCTCTTGACGCCCTTCCTTGTGACGCCGTCAAATCTGTACTGGATCGTCATGGAAATTGCTCTTGACGCTGTCAGGATGTTACTCTTGACGTCGTCACCTACTGTTCCCATCAAGGAAAATTAAGACTTTGGCGTTTTCTTCACTTTTATGCTCCAAAAACGTCCGAATTGCTTCCTTTTCCAGATTTCTCTCCCAAAGTACCTAAAATCACAAAAGGAGCGATTTAGGGCAATATTTGATCAAATAAATTCAATTCCGGGCTTAAATGACCCCCTAAAAGTGGTTCATTTTTCGCTTCATCATATACCCTTACACCTGAGATTTGCTTGTCCTCAAGCAAATGCGCTTTTATTCTACTCAAAATACAAGTTAGGGGTCATTTAACACTAATATAAAAGTAATTACAACAAATAATCGTTCCACTAAAGACCAATAGACAAGCACGGAGGTCATACACTAGCACCTCACAAATAGTGTTTAGATACTCACGTCTCTCGGGTGTAATAAAGTAAAAATTACAATATGGAAACGGAAGATATCTCTCACTACCTGTCATAGCAAAATAGATTACCATAGGCTTGGGAAATGATCAAACCTCCACCACATGGCGTAAGCACCTAGGATAAACTATCAAAGAGGTCTTTTAAAGGGTTGTAACGTTAGGTATAGGGATATGAAATACACGGTTTTGTTGGATAAAGGAAGTTTTACTGGTGGCGAGTTAACAATCTTGGTCAATTACATGTACAATATGACGTTGCTAAGCCAAGACTAGACTCGACTTAAGCTAATAAATGAAAAATAACAAAAACATAAAATGAACATAGAATAAAAAGGGATGGTAGTCCGTATGTTTTTTTTTTCTCTTTTTCTTTTTTTTTCTTTTTCTTTTTCTATATATATATTTTTTTCTTTCTTGATTTTTCGATTTTTTTTTTTTTTTTTTTTTTTTTTTTTTTTTTGCATACACTCTTACCCTACCATCCAAAATAATACATCATAGGGAATGGGAATTCCCCTTACACTTGAATCTTTACATACTTTACAATAAACTAAACTAATGACTCGAATTAAGAAAATCAAAACACTTGGAGCACTTTTAAGATTAACGTACATATGGGGGTAATAAATGATGTTCTTCCCCATTACTCCATGAAATAAGTAATTACCCATGAGTCCCAATCGTCCCAAAACAATATGTACAAGGATATGACTCGACTTAGCAACCATGTAATCAATTAGATAATTAACTTAGGGTTTAACAAATAACAATAATGCACTAAAAATGAGCGCATACACGGAAGGCTAAGGCGATTTGGGTGTACATTTAAGTGGGGTGTAACAAATTCTTTCTTTAAGTAAAATGCTTAAAGTTAGAAACGAAAAGATAGGCTCGGAGGGGTGTACTAGGGGTTTCGTGTACTAAAAATGAGTACAACGCTAAGGGTTTGGGAAAAATTAGTTGACTTAACTAGCCAAGTAATATGACTTAAATGGTCAAGTAATTATGATACGGGTTTAACACAAGGGTGATCCTAATGCCTCTTATCATGTAGTAAATCCTACTACACGAATGTAGTCTCACTAGCGGTCTCGGGATGCATCACTAACGCAAGTTCTAGAATCTAAATGCTACTGGTACACTCATAAGCACTAATAGTAAATGCTTTTCCTATCAAATCTAAAGGCGAACCTCACATATTTGGGTGGAAATTTTTTCTGAATATACGGTTATGTGCTAGTCATACAATCTCCTATCCATGAGACGCTTGCTATGGCTAAAGTTTCACTCCTAAATGTTGTAAAAAATTTTAAATTTGGCGCTAAAATTACACTAACAAGTATTTCTCATAGTTTTATTACATATCTACTATTAAACAAAACAAACTCAAGCGAAAGTGCATATGTAAGGTATCATCTTTTTACCCTCCCCTTACACTTAGGATGAACATTGTCCCCAATGTTCAAGTAAAGAATGTAAAAGTGAAAAAGTAAAAAGAATGAAATCAAATACTCCCCTGATTCGCTCGGTATGGATAATAAGGTGGCCAGGTTAAATCTTCCTCCAAGAAAATGAACAATCAAAGCTTCCCTTCCAGAATATAAATCATCTTCTTGTCATACATAACCTGTAAAACCTGAGAAAATAGACAAAACAACCTCGCATAAAATCGGCGGCATCCTATATAAGTTACTAAATCCTAGAAATCAAGATAAGATATAATGCTTGTGGAATGAAGTTTGCAGATTTCTTGGAGATTATAAAACTTAATAATTCACAAAAACCATAAGACTCCGTTAGAAAAACAAAACCGATAAAATTTCCAGATTTTTACACTTGACGCCGTCAAGAGTTAACTCTTGACGCCGTCAGGATTGACCTGCAGAAATTCTTATGTTAAGTTTCCGGAAAATTTCTGGAAAAACTTGGTCCTACTTCCTGGAAAATCCTGCAAAACTTCATTATGACTGAATACAAGCATTTGACTCTAACAAATACGAATATACATGTTCATTTAATATTGTGGAGAATCATGATCGGTTTGTTTCTTAAAAACATATTTGGGGTTTCCCCTTACACTTATCTTTTGCAAAAATACTTTTAGGTGGAGTTAAGACTAGGCCAAAACAACAAAGTAAAGTATTTCCACATTTTAATTGAGAAACATGATCTACCAACAATAAAAACAAAGCATGCATACGGAAGCAAATAACAAACAAACAAAAATAAAATCACACAAAACATGGGTTGCCTCCCAAGAAGCGCTTTTCTTTATTTACGAGTCTTGTAGCTAGACTCAAGGTCATGGGTTACTACGTGACCTCATCGTTGGTTCCACTCTCCGATTGTAGATATTCTTTGTAGAAACCAATCACCTTATTCTCAACCGCCCCCATAATCTTTTGGGCAAATTCTTTATCGATTTTATACCTTGGTCCAAGGGCCAAGCAATCTTTGTAATAAAGACTCCTTTTTTCCCATACATAATCCATGCCCTTTTTCCTATCCTCTTCATTGATGTCCTCAAAAGCACCAACGTTGTCCTTATCAAACCGGGATATAAAGCGAAATTCTTTCATCCTATTAGGCATCCTATAAGTGATACTATCGACGTTACTTGCAAAACGGATTGTTCCTTCTATCTCATCATATTCCCACTTAGACTCCTCAACAAACGGTTTGCCAAACACAACATTTTATAACCGACAATCAATAACATTAGCAAGATCTTCCACAATCATAAAGTCGGTGACAAAAGTGAAATTACCAACAAAGACATGGAGACCTTTGACTCTCCTGACAAAGTTACAAACTCCACCGGGGTATTTGGGCTCTTTTCTAGGTTCAAGTCTTGTTTTCACAATATCATTATAAACAGTTGAGGACATAATGTTGATTGGAGATTTAAAGTCAATGTAAGCATTGCTAATATGCCTATATCCAATCATACATGGTATCTTAGCATTCTTAGGATCGCCTATCTTTATCTTAGGTTCAATTATAGTGAAAGGATATCGCGGGTTATCAATAAGATTATTATAATATGCAATCTCCTCCTTAGTGGGGTATAGATTAAAATAGTCATTAAGCTTCGGATCTATTTCCCCCTCTTCAAGTCCCTCAATAACATTCACAAAGTCATTAGGCCCTAGGTCCTCATTTGAATACAAGGCGGTCGCTAGGTCACTAAATGCATGTTCAAGCTCAACCTTAACCAAACTATTAAGCTCCCTAAGTTCCCTAATCTCACTCTCAATTTGTTCACGCAACAAAGCCACTTCTCTAGGGGAAAGGGGTGGATTCGCGTTTTCCATAATGGTCAACGGAATAGCCAATGAATTTAATTTACTAACAAAGGCACAAAGAAAAAGATAGACTAAAGAAAACCTAAAATTAAAAATAAAATCTTTCTAGAAAGGAATCTAGCAAGTAGACCTAATAAAAAGAAATTCTAACCTAGACAATAACTATTCCCCGGGCTGCGGCGCCAAAAACTTGATACGTGGGAATCGCACCAGGCTTTACCTCTCAAGGGATCTTGAGAAGCTTACAACCCCCACCAGGCAGTGTACCTGATCGTTGTAGTATAGTATAGTGACAAGTACCGGGGGATTGATCGTTCAGCTAGGAATAGTGTCGCTAGGATTAGAAAACCTAAATACTAGTTCTAAAGATGAGGGATGATTATTTTTGTATTTTTGTATTTTTTAGAAAGCAAGTAAAAATCTCGGGTTTGAAGGATTTGGGCGGAATTAGTTGCTATTCAACTAACCCAATACTAAGATGCAATCAAAATAAAATACTAAAAATGAAATTAAACTAAGTTATACTAAAGTTGTGAGCAATAAGTGGAGAAAATGTGTTTACTTAGATTTCACTACTCCCTAGACATCTTTTACACGTTAATTACTTTTTATAGTTGCATGGATGACGGATTGTATTCCTTAATATCATTCATGGGGTGACGCACTTAACTCCCCAATTCTATGAGCTCTTATCTCTTCCTATACCATGCCCAGCACAACCATAGGGATTATAAATAGTGGCTCATGCATTAAATACAACCAATAAATACCTAGTGCATATCGGTTCATGTTTCCTAAGACGTTCAAGCATGTTACCATTTGGAGATCTGCCAGTTTTCTTAAGCCTAACATATAAATTCATTTATCCAAAACAAACTATAAACAAGTAATCAACATATAATTAACATCTAGGTTTCATTAGATCCAAGCAAACACAAGATAGATCTAGCCTAGCATGATGAAATTAAGACAAGAACAAGATATAGACAACCAACACATAGACATATTGATTGAATTAAAAGAACACTTATCTTAATTACATATGAAAGGTATCAAGGGCTTGGAACCCTTGAAAAACCTGTAAAATTCGCACCAAGTTCGTACTAGGGTTTCTCCAAAACTTCTCTCCCTTTAATGTGAAAATTAGAAAACTATATATAGGAAATAGGGTCTGACGGCGTCAAGACCAAATAGGTGACACCGTCACCTCGCCGCCAAAATAATTCTCGGACTGCCTTGATCTACTTCTGACGCCGTCATGTGTTATGCATTTCCAGGCTGTCATGCATTTTCCTCTTGACGCCCTTCCTTGTGACGCCGTCAAATCTGTACTGGATCGTCATGGAAATTGCTCTTGACGCCGTCAGGATGTTACTCTTGACGCCGTCACCTACTGTTCCCAGCAAGAAAAATTAAGACTTTGGCGTTTTCTTCACTTTTATGCTCCAAAAACGTCCGAATTGCTTCCTTTTCCAGATTTCTCTCCCAAAGTACCTAAAATCACAAAAGAAATGATTTAGGGCAATATTTGATCAAATAAATTCAATTCCGGGCTTAAATGACCCCCTAAAAGTGGTTCATTTTTCGCCACATCAGATACTCAATCCAAGGGACAAGATTGGTGGGACGTGATCTGAGGGCTTAGACTAGCACAAAAGAAGCACACAACTCTTGGCGGATTGCCAGCATGTCATTTCTAGACTCCTTTCAAAGGAATCTGAAGCTCCAAGGCCTCATCTATCCTCATCTATAAATAGAGTCCATTTCTAGCTTATTAGGGAGTAGTTTTTAGAGCAACGTTATGCTGTTAATTTCAATTTCAAGTTTTGTATTACTTTCATAGTTTATTAATGAAATTAGCTTGAATTCTCTTAATTCTGTTTTAATTCTCTAGCTTAATACGTTTTAGTAAATTGTTTTTATAGTCTCATAAGCTTAATAGAAGCTTATAAGACTTTTATTGAAGCTGCTTTAATTGTTTTGTTAACTCTTCTTATAAATCATATTAAAAAAATAAAAAAAATAAGAAAACCAATAAAAAATATAAAAAAAAAATGTCTTTTACATTTCAAATCTCAGATTATCATTAAGCTGTTTACATAAGTTTCACAAGCTCAATAAGATTCCTAGTTTGTGTGAGATGAATTGTTTATTTTATTCAAAAATCACAAAAAGTCAACAGAAGTCAACTGATTCATGATCCATGGTGATTAATGGTTTGGAGTGATGGTCTAGGAGGAGAAATGTAAGCCTCTAGCCTATCTAAAGACAGGCAAGCTTAGTGAACTCCCTCAATTTGTGCTAAGGGAGAATAACTTTATGAGTTAATTTCTGTTTTTTTAGATTTCCACTCAATATCCATAGAATAGATCTGCTTGCTATAGTTTGGTTCAGTCAATTGCAGCTTATTAAGTGTTAGTTGTATGCTATTATATGATCTAGTATTGTTTTAGATTGTGATTGTTTGTTGAATTTTGAAATTGCATGATGAGTGCTCAAACACTCATTATTTTTTGTCAAATCTAAACTGCAAAACATACAAAAACACTTAGAAATGCATCAAAATACTGAAAATATTTCAAAATTGTGTTTTATATGTTTTAGATGCAAAATGAGCAAAAACATATGAAAAACATACAAAGTTTGCAAAATTGGCAGTTTCAGTCCCCCAACTTTCAAAAATTGGCAAAAATAGTCCCTAAGCACTTATTTGGAAAGAAAAGTCGCCAAAGGTCATTTTGAAATCATAAATTGTCATATTTAGTCCTTTGGTGAAAAATATGAAAAGTTTTGAGAATTTACAGTTTTGGTCCCTGGAGTTTCTGATTTTGGCAGATTCGGTCCCTGGTGGGATATTTTTGAATGAAAAATCATTTTGGGTCCTTGGGAAGTTACAAAAGACATTTTTAGTCCTTGGTGTAAAGTTTGGAGAAAAGTTCATTTTGGTCCCTCAAGTTTCGGTAATTTGCAATTTTAGTCCCTGAGGGACCAAAAGTGAAAATTATATTTTTAAAACCTTGGACTATTGAAAGTTGGTGTATTTTACCCTTATAACAAGTTTGGCAATTTGGCAGAACCAGCCCCTTGATTTCTAAATTATTACAAAATTGGTCCTTATGAAATATTACAAACCAAATCACCCTTTGTGTTATAATCCAAAACCAAAACCTGATCCACCTTATATCCCCAATCCAAGCCACATCCAACACCCAAGGCCCAACCATTAAAGCCCGCTCCACCAAAAATATACTCCCCGTCCCTTTTAATACTTCACCCGGTCAAACTTTTGTTTGACCACCTCCACCCTTCCCACTTGGCAGCCTGCAACACCACTGCTATACTCCACCCCCCTCCTCACCTCCACCTCACCAATACCAGTCCTTGTCCCCCCTTCCAAAACACAACACTCCAAAAAACCTAATTAATTCCTACAATTCTCACAAGCAATCCATAACCTGCCAAACTCACTTTTCCCACCAAAAGGTTTTAAAGGGCCAAGATCAATTCAAGTGATCCAAGGGTGAGAAACAGATATGGGAAAGTCAAGAGATACTCCCAGGAGCTATAAAAGTCAAAAAAAAAGAGAAGAAGCAAGTAGTAGATTAGTATTAGTCTTAGTTTTAAATAAATTAGGTCGTTTCTATTATAAGTTCATCTTCAGTTGTAATTTTTGGTTTATGTAAGTTGTAATCAACTTTTTTAATGTATTTGTACCTTCCTTGAACTTAAATTTCATAACTTGTTAATTAAATTTCAAAGTTGCAATTTTATTTAAAAATCCTCAAAATCTCAATTTAAGTTAAAGTGTATGTTGTTGTTTTTTGTTTGTTGTTTCAGCTCACATAAGTCATTTACAAGCTTTCACAAGCTTCTAAATTGTTAAAACCAGTTTTAGCTTCAAAAACTCAAAATACCAAAAATAAAAGAGAAATAAAGAAAAATAAAAAAATGGAGTTTGAAGAAGAAGGAAGCTGAGAGCTGAGGTGTTTTGGATGGAAATGGATTCAGATGCCTTATGGTAGGCTTTAGGTTGTTCTTTGGTTCCCTGATCACTTATCTCAGCTTGAAAGGCAAAGTAAGCAATTTTCAATTTTTATGGAATTCATTGTTCATGTATCTCAAATGTGCTCAATTCAGTTTTTATATACTTGTTTCATGTTAATATAAATCCAGAATTCAATTTCATGGTTTAACTTATCACACTGCTTCACAAAATGCCATTCTCAGTCTCATTAGGAGTGTTTGGTTTAGTTTGGTTCAACAAGTTCTAGCCTGGTTTTGTCTTACTTTTTAGTTTAACTACATTAATTTAGGCATAGCTAATGCATATTGGTCATAAAAACCTGTTGTGTTTTGAGAAAAAGTCAAGATTGCATCTTTGTGATCATAACAGCCAAGCTGTTGTGATTTGAGGTATCAAAACCTCAAACTGTATTCACTTAGGGTAGGGTTAGCTCAATTTGGTTTCATCTTAACTTATTTTAGCATAATCAGTCACTTAGATTCATGATAAGTTCATAAAAGTCAACAAAAGATCAAAAGCTAAAAAAGTCAAAAGTTAGTTAAGCAGAAAATCTCAAAAGTTCAAGCAATTGTTTTGAATTTTGTGTTTGTTTTCATGGATTAAAACTTGTTTCTACTCATATTCTACCAGCTCAACTTTGATTTCCCACTATCATTTCATTTTTAAGATTTTTTGTGTGGGCCCTAGCTTGCCCTAAAGTTACTTGCAGGGGGCATCACTCCCCTGCATCAGCAGATAACAGCCCAACACCACCACTTGGTGGTGGTTTTCTGGCCAACCCAGTGGGTCCCACAGGCCCCCCTTAGGTTCATTGGATTCCCCCCTTGGTACTCTTGCTAGTTCCAGCTTCCTTGAACCCTTAGGTGCACTTGCCCCCACCTGAATCAGTCCCTCCACTTTGTCCCTTTTTCTGTGTTGAGCAAGTGCTTATTTGGCTTATTTGAGTGCTACTAGCTTATTCAGGGGATTGGATTGGGTTCTTTTGGCTTATTTCCATTCATCAAACACTTATCCACCTAAAACCACCCCTGGTCTCAAGTTTAAGCTTATTTTAAACCTATTTTCCTTGACAGTTGACCAAAGTCAACTGTCCTAGCTTATTGTGCTTTCACAGCTTATTTTTAAGTTCCACACCTTTTGTTTTTATAAAAGTTTTTCATTTTTAGTTATAAAATAGGTTTGTAAAAGAAAAATCAAGAAAAAACAATTTAATATTAAGTGAAAGTTTCTATTTAATGTAATTTAATTTTAATTTTCATTTTTAAATTTTTATTAAGTACTTAGCTTTTTTATAATTTTCTTAAATTCCTCTTATATTAAAGTATTTATAGTAATTTTCTCAGATTTTTATTTTGTTATTTAGTATTTATTAGATTTAATATTAGTTTAATTAATACTTAATCAATAATTAAGTTTTAAATAGCATAATTAGTTTTTATAAAGTAAGACCTAGTTTTTATATTTTTCCTAGATTTTATATAATGTAAAATAATTTTAGGAATTTTTCTATAATTTTTACTGTTCATTTAGTATTTTTTATAATTTAAAATAGTTTAATTAGGTAATTAATAATTAATTAGTTATTAATTAATAGAAAAAGCACAAAAAGAAAAAAAATAAATATTTTTAGTTTTAAAACTTATTTTTAGTTATTTTATAATTTTAGAAATTTTATTTTCATTTTTCTAGTACTTAAATAATATTATATTGTATTTAAGTTATTTAAGTATTAATAATTAGTATTAATTAGTATTTAATTAATATTAAATAATTAAATAATGTAAAAATTTATTTTCTTTTTCTAAAAATTTTCTTTTATCTTTTACTTTGTAAAAAAGTCATTTTCACCCTTGGGGGTTTTCAGATTTCAGTTTTCACGTTTTATTTCGTACGTTTACGTTATTTAAAACGTGAACGTACGCGTTTTTAGGTTTTAAACGTTTCTGGTTTTTCCAACTTTCCTGTCTTATTCAAATAGCTTATTTAAGCTATTTCATTGTAGATTCCTTGGTGTAACCACTCTCAAACCATTTCTGTCCAGATTCACCCGATCACAAACCCGTTTAATAACCATCACACCTCGTCGGGACATAACGACCCGGGGAAGCCACTGTACTACAACGGAGATTGACTTTAAGCAATTTGACTTGGTTGACCATTCCCTGGTCAATTAGGTTGACCGTTTGGAGCCGATCACTGCAGCTTACTGTTCTTTCTGCATAGTTTAGAATCCGTGAATTTGACCTGTTGAAGTTCATTGCTGTTGTTAGTTGATGATTTGATCTTAATTCAGTATTATTGATTAGTGTATGAGTATATTTGATTGAATTGTAGCTTGTATCTTATAACTGTAGTGTACCTGCTTATTTTGATAGGAGTTGTTGAATCAGCAATTTGTTGGTTGAGGTTATTGTTGTTTGCATTTCATGTTCAATGGATCTCACATAAGCTTCACTGAGTAATATTGATTGTTAGTGTGGATTTATTTAGCTTTAATCTCAGATTTTAGTGAATTTGCATAGTATAAAGAGTGTTTGGATTTACATATTTTACTATAGTTAGGTGATTAATCTGTTGAAAATAATTGTAGAAGTAAATCATATAGGTTAATAGTAGACATTGAATTGCATAAAATTCAGTAGGTTGCTTAAATAAAGTCAAAGTTAGTTTATAGATTAGCTTAATAGATAGTATAAATTGAAAGTAGTTAGCTTAATTGTAGTAGTAGTTGCATTATAAGTCACAAAAGCTTAATTCAGTTGTAAACTAGATTATTATCAATATTAGAAGTAGCTTTGATTGATTGAAATTGGATTAAGTCAAACTAGAATAAGTCTCATATAGTCAACTGTTGCATTGAATTTAGTTTCATAGGCTGCTGAATTTGGTTGATTTTAGAGTTTTAAATAGTTGTTTCTGATAAAGTAATTGGTTGATTTAGGAACTCAGTACTACTATCTTTAGTTTGCGCACATTAACTTTTGCATCTGAGCTTAATCTGAGTGCTTATAACTTCTGTTTGATAACGCATTTGAGACTAGAAGCTGATTTGAACATAAGGTCTGCTATTGTATATTTGAGCTTATTTCTGTGTTTTAGTGATTGTTTCTGAGTTTATTGAAGTTAAATTGGTGTTGTGTATTGTCTAGTTCATCTGGTTCAACCTGCTTTTAAGTGTGCTTAATCATTAGCTTATGTTACTGCTTATTGAGCTGATTTGATGCTTTTAGTGATTATACTTGACCAAATTTGAGTTTCCTGAGTGCATTTGAACATATTACACCTGTGTAACAAGTTTCATTCAAATTTTGTCACAAGTGCTTAAAAATAAGCACTTGTGATAAGCTGTTTAGGCCAGAATAAGCACTTAATCTGCTTATTTTTGTTTCAAAATTTTTCCCCAAGTTAATTTTTATATTTTTGATTTTCTGGAAAATTTTCAGATTTTTCTAAGTTGATTTGATATTTTTCTTAAAATTTATTTGATTTTAATCATTTTTAAATACCTTTTAATAAACAAAAATCAATAAAAATTCAGAAAAAGCCATAAAAAATACAAAAATATTTTAGGAAATTCTTTTATAATATTTTATATTTTTCAGAAATTAAATTTCATTTTTCCCTTTTATTTTTCTATTTTCCTTACTTTTTAATTCATTTAAAAAATACAAAAATCAAAATAAATTCATAGAAAATAAAATGAAGAGTCAAAAAATTATTTTTTTTTTCTGGAAATTCATTTTATTAGAATAAGATTTTTAGAAAATTGTTTCAAGTTTGTAGGATCATTTTTCAATTAAATTTACGTTTATTTTGAACATCACATTTTTAATAATCGCGTTTGCATTCCCGTTTTTACATTTTTAACTTTAGTGCGTACCTAGCTTGTACTATTTGCATAGTTTGTGTTTGTTTGTTATAACTTGAATTACTTGATCACTATTTTCACTTTCACCACTTTTCAATACACGATTTGCACGAATCAATATTCTTTGATTCTATTCACCTTCATACGGATACGACTCGGGTGATCCGTATTTTGTGCGGATCATTTCGATACTAGACTACTATATTATATAATTGATTTTCAAACAATCAATTTTTGGCGCCGCTGCCGGGGAAGGTTGAAGTGAGTTTTTGAATATTCGTTTTGAAAAATCGTGTTTTGATAAGCCTTCCTCTATCTTGTATATATTTCTATAAAAATATAAAAATTGAAAAATTCAAAACACTTTTCCTAAAGTGTTTACAAAAATACAAAAATAAAGTTACAGCCTCACTCTCCCGTGGAAGGGAGGGCGTTGTAAACCAAATAAGCCTTACAACATAAGAAAAACGTTAAATTAGTTGTTTATCGGATTACTTCAAATTCTACAACCGATTAAGCAGGAAATACGGAAGCTAAGGCATTAAATTGCTAGCTGAAGAGAGAAACACTCTTCTTTCCCGTCCCGTCGTGAGTGGTTTTGAAGGAAACGGTTTTCGATTAACGTAACATTTTATAAAAAGAAAAACAAAAGAAATAAAAAGTTTTTGAGATAAAAATAAAAAAAATAAAAAGATTTTTCTTTTTCTTTTCTTCTTCTTCTTCTTTTTGATTTTGTTTTTGGTGTATGCACACCCGCTCTTCTTTTGAGAGTCTTATATCACCTTTGTCAAACCCCGAGAGGGTAATTCGATACATACACCGTGTCCATTCCCCTAACGTTGTGGAAATGAATCCTAATAATCAACACCCTCCGGTGGGTGGAGATGATCACCAACACGTGCCAGCTCCCGATCTCCGAACGATGGAGGAGCTGTGCCAACCCACAATGCATGGTAGAGGTGGCCCGATTGCCCCTCTAAATATTGAGGCTACAGATTTTGGACTAAAGCATCATATGGTACAACAAGTCCAAAATTCATGCCAATTTCACGGATTACCAGGTGACGATGCAAACAAGCATCTCGACAAATTTTTAACCGTCACCCAAAATATGAAAAAAAACGGGGTCTCCGATGACGCCCTCCGTCTTTCTCTCTTCCCCTATTCTCTAACGCATCATGCCACCGCTTGGTTCGATCGTCTTCCCAGGAACTCGATTCATATTTTCAATGAAATGGTATCGAAGTTCTTGGCGAAGTATTTTCCACCATCGATGGTGACGAAGTTGAGAAACGATATTAGCAATTTTCGACAACTTCCCAATGAGTCCTTATTCGAGGCTTGGGAACGTTATAAGCTTGCCATTGATCGTTGTCCAAACCATAACATGCTTGTCGTTACGATCATTGATACGTTTTACAATGGTTTAACTCTACGACATCGGGATACGATCAATGCTGCAGCTGGTGGTACTTTCATGAAACGTCGTCCTGAGGATTGTTACGAGCTTATCGAGAATATGACGGCCCATTACAACTATTGGGATTCCTCAGCCGAGAGGAATGAGCCAATAAGATCGACTGCGACTCAAAACTCTTCTTCCTCTTATAATCCTGAGTTAGCCGCCATGAATAAAAAACTTGATGATTTGTCTACGGCAATGTTGAGAATGTATCAAATGATTCCGAATCAAGTTAAGAATCCGTAAGTCAATATGGTTAATACCGGTTGTGAGACTTGTGGTGGTCCACATTCATATCTTGAGTGCCCAGCCTCCGGTGGCTTTACTAAAGAGAACGTGTATGCTGCAAACATGGGTGGCAATGGTTACCCACAACCTCAAGGAGACCGTAATCTCCTCAGCTACCGTTCCGGCAATTATCTTAGACCACCCGGTTTTAATCAACCAAATCAAGTGAATCAAAACAATAATGTGCAAAACCGTAATCATCAATTTAATTACAATCAGAATCAAAACCGGGGAAATAATTGTTTTCAAGGACAAAATCAAAATTTTCATCAGAATCAAAATCGGGGAAATTACAACCAAGGCCCGCCTCAAGGGAATACTTTTCAAAATAATGGAAATTTTCAAAATAATCATGAAAATCAAAATCAGGGTTTTAATCAAAACAACCGAGGGCAAAACTTTCAAAATCAAAATCAGAATGTGGTTCAAAATCCGTCGCCCTCGGATGAGATTCTTAAGCAGATTATGAAAAACCAAGAGTTAATGGCTAAGGAAATTCTTGAACTCAATAAGCGTTTAAATGATCGACCCTCGGGCTCTGGAACTCTGCCAAGCAACACGATCGCTAACCAGAGAGGCGATGATAAGGCGATCACAACAAGGAGTGGTGTTTCTTATGATGGACCAACGGCTCCGACTGCCTCTTCTTCTCTTCCTCCTAAGGTAGTCGCCCGTGAACCCGAGGTGACAACGGATACGAAAATTCCTATTAATAATGGATGGACCGAAGACATCCAACCTCCGGTGGTCCAACGTCTAAAGGAAAATAAAAAGTTGTTAATGAAACTGAAAATGAAATTCCCGTTAAAACGAAATTACCTTATCCGTCACGCTTAAATGAACAAAAGCACCGCGAGAAAGATAAAGACCAAATGGAAAAGTTTTATCAGATTTTTCAAGAATTACACTTTGACATAAGTCTCGCGGATGCTATACTTTTGATGCCTAAATTTGATTCGATGCTAAAAGGTCTTTTGAATAATAAGGAAAAGTTGTTTGAAATGTCTAAAACTCAAATGAATGAGAATTGTTCAGCAGTTTTTCTTAAAAAGCTACCCGAAAAGCTTGAAGACCCTGGAAAGTTTCTCATTCCATGCAATTTTCCGGGTATGGTTCAATGCTTCGCCTTGGCCGATCTTGGTGCTAGCATTAACCTAATGCCATTATCAATTTGTAAAAAGTTGTCTCTTCCTAACTTGACACCGACGCTTATGACCCTCGAGCTTTGCGACAGATCTACGTCTCGTCCAATTGGTATAGCCGAGGATATTTTTGTCAATGTTGGGAAATTCAATTTCCCTACAGATTTTGTGGTTGTTGATTTCGATGCCGATCCACGGGTTCCTCTCATTCTCGGGAGAGGATTCCTACAGACCGTCCGTGCTTTAATTGATGTATACGACGAGGAGATTACTTTACGTGTTGGAAATGAAGCCGTTACTTTCAATCTCGACCAAACAGCGAGATACTCATCTGATTACGATATTTCTTCCGTCAACCGAATCGATGTTATTGATGAAGCAACAGAGGAGTATACTCAAGAACTTCTTGGTTTTACCGACAATGCTTCGAGTGGCAATCCCACTCCTTCTTTTGAACCGATCGTCTCCGATTCTTCCCCTTCCCTTACTCCGTTTGAGGGAAGTGATCTCGCTTGGGAAGAAATCAAAGCTTGCCTTTCAAATGATTCAGTTTCACCGGAAATTGATAATTCTGACTTTGATCCGGAGGGGGACATTTTATTAATTGCGAAACTTTTAAATGAAAACCCGATTGTTTCTTCCCCTCCGATGGACCTAAAAATGGCAGACGTAAAAGAGTAAAGCCGTCTATTGAGAATCCTCCGGAGCTCGAGCTCAAGGATTTGCCTCCTCATCTTGAATACGCATACTTGGAAACTAATAATAAATTGCCCGTCATAATCTAAAAAGATTTAAAAGATGAGGAGAAGAACCGACTCTTAGATGTGCTTAAGAAGCATAAAAGTGCTATTGCTTGGCAAATCTCCGACATTAAGGGAATCGACCCTCGATTTTGCACTCATAAGTGTCACACCCCCAATTTACCTGACTTGCAGCGGAATGGAATGCCTGAGGGTGTAACTGCCATAGCATCACAACAAGGATATATTGAACGACCTAAAGTGTCGTTTGGAAAATACATCGTTTGATTTATTTAAAAGGAGTTCAGAGTTACAAAACATAGGTCCCAAAGTATTTAAAAGTTAAAGGAAACAAGTTTGGTACAATCAAACGATAATATATAAGTGCATGAAAAATCCAAAGTGAGACGCGTCATCCTTGCTACTCACTAAAATGACTCCATGCATGCCATGAGATATACCTTAGTTACCTGAAAATACATTGCTAAAACGGTCAACATAAAGTTGGTGAGAAATCATAGGTTTGTAAGTCAAATCGTATGTACATAAGCTACAAGTAAAGTAAAGTGACAAAAATGTTAAAATGCTACATTGTCCCCCGAAGCTAGACATAATATCGTATTGGCCCCAAAAAGTGTTTACCAGGCACTCAAATAGTTTAGACATGAAATGCATTTGTACCCGTTGGAGCAACCCAAACACGAATGGAGGCGTCACCTCAATAGATCTATTTACTCACTCTCGCTTGGCATTATAATTAACGGTCCATGATAATAAAGGGGACTTAACTTGGTAGGAAGGCAACTTAAGCAATGTATGGAATTTAATACTTGGGCATGTACGAAAATAAGTGTGCAGTGTATTCTCCACCGTGGGATTTGAAATCAAAGTATTGTATTAAAAACGGGGCTATGAAAACTCACCTCAAGCTGATGATACTGTGATGAAGTGAAATGAACAACAATGAACGATTAGCTGCCGCAACCTAATATGAATAATGAATGATCTACTTTAGATCATGAAATGATGTTGAAAATGTCCATGCACATGTTTCCTATACCACTCTTAACTTGAAAAATACTTGTTGATATCAAATAATACATTTTTCCAAAACTTGGGATAATAAGGCAACTAGAAAATAAAACTAGTCGAAATGTATATATATCGTATATATATATATGTTAGTGTTGAAATCCTCGATTTGAAATCCTTGAAATAACGTCTTGTAGTCGTAAAAATATACTTGTAATCACTAATACTTCATTAGTTATGATTTTGGGCACTTGGGTATTATTTTTAGAAATCTAGAGTTACTACGTAGTAGTAATATTATTATTGTCAAAAGCTGTCAAAATAATATATGTTTTGCCGATATTGAAACGTGAATATCTTTGTCGTTATAAGTCCATTTTTCTCGTTCTTTATATCCATGGTTACGTCTTAGTATGTAGTAATATATTTTGGAAAGCTTGGCTCCTCCGGGTTACGTCTAAAGCCTCGTTTTGCCCGACGAAAAACGTCCATCAGCATGCATTTTCAGAAAAATTGTTTTCGGCGTTAAACTTTGTAAAAATCATAACTCCTTCGTTATAAGCTTGTTTTAATCGATTCTTTCGCCTACGGCTTCGTTTTTGAAAGTATTTTCTAAAACTTTTGCCAAAGTGAACCTTATATTTCCTGATTTTTCTGGGTTGGGCAATTTGGGACAGTAGGTTTATATACTTGTTACAAATCCATTTCCAAGGTTCTAAACTAGTTTCTAACATCACCAAATCTCTTGCTAACACCACAAAGCTAATCTAATCTTACCATACACCTTCTTAGGGTGCCATGGGTTCCTAATCATCACTAATAATGTTAATCTAACAAGGAAATCAAAATAACCATTTCTAGGGTTTGTATGTTCAAAAAGTTTACAAAAATAAAGTGGTATAACTAGTATGTGCATGAAAACCATATGATACTAGTAAATACTTGATGAAATCATGAAAATAAATTTAGTAACTTACTTTGAATGATTATGTGATTAGATGATGAAAAACCTTTTGATTCTTGAGTTTATATTTCAAAACTCTTATAAGAATGATGAAATAAGCTAGTTTATGACTTTGTCTTGGAAAAATCTTTCTTGTTCTTGGTCCCTTGGTCCTTGCCGTGAGGTAGAGAGAAAGAGATGAGAGATGAGTAGCTTTTGATCTTGAAAAACTTTAAGTGAAATGTTTTTGTTGTAGTTAGATATTTAGATGTAAATATTATAAGTTATTTAGGCTAGTTAATGCATGAGGTTAGAAAATAAAAGTCATGTGGTTTAGGGGTGGTCTTGGGGCCGGTCATGGGTGAGCAAGGGGGGGGGGGGGGGGGGTTGGGGTAGCTTTGATTTAATTAGGATTTGAGTGGAGGTTTAGATGTATATTAGTGTTTTAGTTAAAATCGGGTACTAGGTTTGATAGAAATAAATTTTAACAAAGTTAACCGGGTCAAAATAAAGTTATAAAAATGTTAAAAATATGTTGGGTACAAGTATTGAGTGTTCGGGTGATTATTGTTTAGTTTTCACGAAAACCGTCGTAATATTTATAAACTTATGATATAAATAAAATAAATTTCCAAAATACTGGGTAAATGAATTTTATAACTTTTATGATGTTATAAGGGATATAAAAATATGTCAGGACCATTGTGAGAATATTTAGATATATTCGTCGTATTTATTAACAGTGTGTTAACGTTTATTTATAAATAATTATACGTAAAACGTTAAATATATCAAATATATAAATTTGAAAATCCTAAGAGTGGTATAACATGAAAATGCTATTATGATGATATACAGACTGTCTCTAGTCCGTATGCAATGTCCTTACAGATAATGAAATGAATTCGCACCTAAACCAATCCGGTTACGCGAATTTGAATACCCGTAAATTAAATTTACGATGAAATGAGTAATGCAAGTGAATAGTGAAAATTTTTCCGGAAATGAATAGTGTTCAGTGAATAGTAAAATTTTCAAATGTTTCTCAGAATATCAAATTGACCTCGAAAATGATGAATAGTAAAATGATGAATAGTGTTTTGATGAATAGTGATTTATGAATAGTAAATTGTCGAAGTTTGGGAAATGACCTGAAATGGTGAGTTGTGACAGTCGCCCACCCAAAAAGGAATTCAGTCCCTGAATTCAGCTAGTGTTGGTCTCGGTAATAGGTTTAGTGAAAAGATGTGGATACTTGCGTCGCATTTGGCTTCTCGTTCCCAAGTAAACTCGGGTCCTCTTCGAGAATTCCAGCGAACCTTAACGATCAGAATTCGACTCTGCTTCAACTGTTTGACCTCTCGGTCCATGATTTCAACTGGTTCCTCCATAAAGTTAAGCTTGTCATCTAGCTGAATCTCTTCTAATGGTATAACGGAAGACTCGTCCGAAAGGCATTTCTTGAGGTTTGAGACATGAAACGTGTTATGTACGTTGCTGAGTTTTGATGGAAGTTCAAGCTTGTAAGCTACTGGACCAATCCTTTCCAGTATCTTAAATTGACCAATGTATCTCGGGTTCAACTTTCCGCGTTTCCCAAATCGTATCACGCCCTTCCAAGGCGAGACTTTCAACATGACCTTGTCTCCGACTTGGAATTCCAATGGTTTGCGTCTAACATCAGCGTAGCTTTTCTGTCGGCTTCTAGCTGTTTCGAGTCTATCTCGAATCTGTATTATCTTTTCTGTTGTTTCTCGAACCATCTCTGGACCTGTGCATTGTACATCCCCAACTTCTGCCCAACAAACTGGGGAACGACACTTACGACCATAAAGTGCCTCAAATGGTGATGCTTTAATGCTTGAATGGTAACTGTTGTTATAAGAGAACTCGATTAATGGCACATGGTTAGCCCAACCATTCCCAAAGTCAATCACACATGCCCGCAGCATGTCCTCAAGTGTCTGAATAGTTCTCTCACTCTGACCATCGGTCTGAGGATGGTAAGCAGTGCTCATGTCTAACTTGGATCCAAAAGAATCTTGTAATGACTTCCAAAAGTTTGAAGTAAAGCGACTATCTCTGTCAGAAATAATGGAGATTGGTGCTCCATGTCTTGAGACTATTTCCTTGACATAAAGTCTGGCAAGTTGTTCCATGGAATAAGTCTCTCTAATGGGTATGAAATGGGCTGATTTGGTAAGACGATCAACAATTACCCAAATAGCATCGTAACCTCCTGACGTCTTGGGAAGTTTAGTGACAAAGTCCATTGTAATACGCTCCCACTTCCATTGTGGAATTTCTGGTTGTTGAAGTAGTCCTGACGGTTTCTGGTACTCGGCTTTCACTTTAGCACAAGTAAGGCATTTGCTGACATACGTACCTATTTCTGCATTCATGTTCGACCACCAATAAAGCTTTTTGAGATCCTGATACATCTTGTCAGAACCTGGGTGAATAGAGTACTTCGACTTGTGTGATTCATGCATAATCAATTCTCGTACTCCACCATAGAGTGGTATCCAACTTCGGTCCTTGAAGCATAACACTCCATCAGCTCTCTTCACAAAGCCATTTTTGTTCTCGGGCATGCCATAAAGTTTCTCCTGTGGTTGATTTTCCTCCTTGAGAGCCTCAATCTGAGCTTCTAGAATTTTTGATGGTAATGGTGAAATAATAGTCATTCCTAACGACCTAACCCTCAAAGGTTTGAGTCGTTCTTTTCGGCTAAGTGCATCTGCTACAACATTTGCTTTTCCTGGGTGATATCGGATTTCACAATCGTAATCACTCAACAATTCTAGCCAACGACGTTGTCTCATATTAAGTTCCTTCTGATCAAGTATATGCTGTAAGCTCTTGTGGTCGGTAAAAACTACACATTTAGTACCATAAAGGTAGTGTCTCCAAATCTTGAGTGCAAAAACTATAGCACCCAACTCCAAGTCATGTGTAGTGTAATTCTTCTCGTGTGTCTTAAGCTGTCTAGATGCATAAGCTATCACCTTCTCGTTTTGCATTAGCACAGCTCCAAGTCCTTTATGCGAAGCATCGCAATATACCACAAAGTTCTCAATACCTTCTGGTAGTGACAAAATCGGTGCACTACAAAGCTTCTGCTTCAATAACTGAAATGCAGATTCTTGTTTCTCTCCCTACTCATACTTTTGATTCTTTTGTGTCAGCTTAGTCAGCGACTTCGCTATCTTGGAAAACCCTTCAATAAACCTTCTGTAATATCCTGCAAGTCCTAGGAATTGATGAATTTCCGTAGGAGACTTGGGCGTAGCCCAATCCTTTACTGCCTCGATCTTTGCTGGGTCGACTTGTAATCCTTGGCTATCAATAACATGGCCAAGAAATTGAACTCTTTGTATCCAAAAGTCACACTTTGAAAATTTGGCATACAATTGCTCCTTCTTGAGTAGTTTCAGAATTGTTCTGAGGTGCTCCTCGTGCTCTTCCTTACTCTTGGAATAAATCAAGATATCGTCAATGAATACGATTACAAACTTATCAAGATACGGTTTGCACACTCTATTCATGAGGTCCATGAATACCGCAGGTGCGTTGGTTAATCCGAAAGGCATTACTTGAAACTCATAATGACCATAACGCGTTCTAAATGCAGTCTTCAGGATATCTTCTTCCCGAACTCTAAGTTGATGGTAACCGGATCTTAAATCAATTTTGGAATAAAAGCAAGAACCTTGTAGCTGATCGAACAAGCCGTCGATCCTAGGTAGTGGATAACGATTCTTCACCGTTAACTTGTTCAACTCACGATAGTCGATGCACATTCTGAAAGATCCATCCTTCTTCTTCACAAACAAAACCGGTGCTCCCCAAGGCGAGGAACTCGGTCTAATGAATCCTTTGTCCAAAAGTTCTTGTAATTGATTAGACAATTCTTGCATCTCAGAAGGTGCAAGTCGATACGGTGCTCGCGCAATTGGTGCAGCTCCTGGCACTAATTCAATTTGAAACTCAACTTGGCATGTAGGCGGAAGTCCTGGCAATTCTTCTGGAAAAACTTCTGGAAATTCCTTAACAATTGGCACATCTTCAAGTCGTTTCTCATCCGACTTCTTCTCCGTGATGTGAGCCAAGAATGCATAACAACCCTTCTTTATGTACTTCTCGGTTTTAATGCACGATATAATACTGAGTCTAGTTCCACTTCGCTCTCCGCGAACAACTAAAGTTTCATCACTATAAGGAAGGTGAACCACTTTCTCATCACAAATAATTCTTGCATGATGTCGAGACAACCAATCCATACCGATAACAACGTCGAAACTTCCAAGTTCTACGGGCATAAGGTCTATATTGAATGGATGGTTTAGGAAATTGATTGTGCAACCACGGACAACGGTGTTGGTTTTAACTAAAGACCCATCAGCTAATTCAACAATATAGGGAATGTCTAAGGTGGTTGGTTCTATGTTAAGTAAAGGTGCAAATGCAATAGAAACAAAACTTCTATCCGCTCCTGAATCAAATAAAATGGATGCATAACGATTATTAACGAGGAACGTACCCGCAACAACATTCGGGTCCTCTCGGGCATCTTCTCCTCCCATAACATAAGCTCTTCCTCGAGCCACTCCACCTTGATTTCCAGTTCCTTGGTTCTTCTTCTTTGGGCACTCACTCTTATAGTGTCCAATTTCTCCGCAACCAAAACTTGTTACTGGCGTTTTCTGATTGTTACCCAAGTTTGGAAGCCTGCAATCTTTGGTGTAGTGACCAATCTTCTTGCAGTTACCACATGGATCTGGGCAACGTCCTGGGTTATGATGTTTCTGACACCTATCACACTTGGGTAGAATACCCTCATATCCTTTCCTTTCGGTCGGCCCTGCAGCATAGGCCCTTGCCACTTCTTGCCTCTTAGGTGCTGGTTGGATAGCATTTCCACCTTGGTTGTAGTCAAACCTCCTCTTGTTGTTGTTGTTATTGTTTGGGTTGTTGTTTCGGTTATTGGGGTAGTTGTGGTTTCGGTTATTGTTATAGTTGTTGTTGTTTCGAGTGTTGTTATAGTTGGTGTTGTTTGAACGGTTATTGTTGTTGTTTGCAGTAGATTTTCCTTTTAACACTTGGACCATAAGTTTCTGAGTTATACGAATAGCCTCTTCCATTGATTGTGGGTCAAAAGACATCACATCCCCTCGGATATTTTCGGGTAGTCCACCAGTAAAGTTCTCCATCTTTTTCTCATCGTCAAGAACCATAGTTGGACATAGTGCAGCCAACTCCTGAAACTTCCTGATATAGGTCTCAATGTCATCACCCTTTGTTACCAGCTCATAGAATTCGGTTTCCAACTTTTGCACCTCGGTACGAGGGCAAAACTTCTTAGTCATCAGCTTCTTAAATTGATCCCAAGTGAGCTTGTAGGCATTCTCCATACCAATGGGCTGAGCATAAGAATTCCACCAAGACATAGCTTCATCAAGAAGCATACCAGTAGCAAATTTTACCTTGTTAACATCCGAGCAACCGCACATGAGGAATACATTCTCAGTCTTTTCAAACCAGCGGATCAAAGCAACCGCTCCCTCAGTGCCCTTAAACTTGACGGGATCACTAATCTTGAAATCCTTCCAAGTGCATTAACGCCTAGTAGTGGGTGGTTCAACCACCCCAGTATTAGGTGCAACCTCAGCAGCCCTAGCAGCAACTTCAGCTCTCTCAGTCTCCAGAGCTTCTGCTATACTATCCCTGACCAACTTGCGGATAGCGGCTTGAGTCATAGCGGGTGTTTCTGGTGTAGCATTTCCTTTCCTTGGCGCCATACTTCTGATAAATAATAATCGACAACAACCATGAGAAAGCCATAATAGAAATAGTCATCGTACAAAAAGTATACACCCACAACATGTATATATACAACCATAACAAGTATAAATACAACCACAACATGTACGAGTACAACCACAACCTGTAATAATACAACCACGACACGTATAGATACAACCAAAACATGTATAAATACGTTAACAATAAAGAGCAACCACGAAACATCATAAATATAATCACAACACATGAATATAATACATGAAAATTTCAGCCTACATGGACCGATATATATATATAGCATAACCATTCCAACATAGTAGAGTCACACTTGATATATTTGTTTGTACAACAACCAAAAGACTGCAAGTTCTTGAACTATGTCCTACACCTCGGGACTAGGAAATAGTAAAAGCTAATACAATACAAGTCTATGTCTAGGCTCCTCCAGGTGCTCTAGATGGTCCAGGAGCTCCAAATGCACTCCTAAGACGACGGATCTCCCTGTCCATCATGACGACAATCTCCTCTAGATGCTGAACTCGGAGCTGAAGAGCAGCATCTCTGCCCTCCATCATAGTCAACCTCTCCTGTGCTACTGCCAACTGGTGTGTCTGCTCTCCCTGAGCCTCATGTGTCATCTGAGCTCTATCCCGTATCTCCGGTAGCTCATCCCTAAGCTGATCAATCAGCTCCTGGTGTCCCTCCTGCCGTGCCTCAAGTCCATGATACGACACGTCGATTCTAACTCTGCCTAAAATCAATCCCTCAACCTGCTCCTCGACCGTCTCAAGTCGAGTAGTGATAACCTCATCAACCCTATAACCCAAACTATCAACCTGCTCCTGTTGAGCCCCTAACTGATCCTCTAAGGTAACAGCTGTAGGCCCCCTAGCAGCAGCTGCTCTCGAACTCTCACCTACATGGTATACTGGTGGTGGTGGAAGGTCAGAAGTCTCTGTAGTAGGTGAAGCTGGTGTAGTAAACCTTGCACGCTTCCTGAGCGGCAAGAGTGAAGTAGATATGGAAGTAGTAGCGGGTATGGCTGGTGGTGCAGGTAACACAGGAATAGCAGGGATCCTAAAAGTAGATGTAGCAGGGCGAACACTCTTCCTAGCAACTAGAGTCGTCTTCCTACGGGGAAACATAAGTCTTGGTTCTGAGGGAATAGTAGTAGCAGGGGATGGTATGTCAGTGGATACACGGGTAACCTCAGGTGGTGCAATAGGGGAGACATGAGGAGTAGGAGCAGTCTCTTCCTCCTCAAAAGGCTCGGTGTCCTCACCTGATGCCGAAAGTGGCAACACAGGTACAGGAGGAATGGGTGGTGGTGAAAAAGCAGTGGAAGACATAGAGCCTTCAACATCAGAGTCTGAGACAGAGTAAAGTATGACAATGTTCGGGTCTGAAGACATAGTTCTGTGATAATCAAGGTGAAAAGAAAATAAATAACTCGTATAATGGAATCACCTAAAACAATGACTATGCACTTATGATGAAATGATGAAATGCTATGATAATGTGGTTATAGTCTAGGGTCTATGATGCATCCTAGTTCGCTATAACCTTAGCTCTGATGCCAATCTGTCACACCCCCAATTTACCTGACTTGCAGCGGAATGGAACGCCTGAGGGTGTAACTGCCATAGCATCACAACAAGGATATATTGAACGACCTAAAGTGTCGTTTGGAAAATACATTGTTTGATTTATTTAAAAGGAGTTCAGAGTTACAAAACATAGGTCCCAAAGTATTTAAAAGATAAAGGAAACAAGTTTGGTACAATCAAACGATAATATATAAGTGAATGAAAAATCCAAAGTGAGACGCGTCATCCTTGCTACTCACTAAAATGACTCCATGCATGCCATGAGATATACCTTAGTTAGCTGAAAATACATTGCTAAAACGGTCAACATAAAGTTGGTGAGAAATCATAGGTTTGTAAGTTAAATCGTATGTACATAAGCCACAAGTAAAGTAAAGTGACAAAAATGTCAAAATGCTACATTGTCCCTTAAGCTCATGACCCCGAAGCTAGACATAATATCGTATTGGCCCCAGAGATTGTTTACCAGGCACTCAAATAGTTTAGACATGAAATGCATTCGTACCCATTGGAGCAACCCAAACACGAATGGAGGCGTCACCTCAATAGATCTATTCACTTACTCTCGCTTGGCATTATAATTAACGGTCCATGATAATGGTAGGAAGGCAACTTAAGCAATGTATGGAATTTAATACTTGGGCATGTACGAAAATAAGTGTGCAATGTATTCTCCCCCGTGGGATTTGAAATAAAAGTATTGTATTAAAAACGGGGCTATGAAAACTCACCTCAAGCTGATGATACTGTGATGAAGTGAAATGAACAACATTGAGCGATTAGCTGCCGCAACCTAATATGAATGATGAATGATCTACTTTAGATCATGAAATGATGTTGAAAATGTCCATGCACATGTTTCCTATACCACTCTTAACTTGAAAAATACTTGTTGATATCAAATAATACATTTTTCCAAAACTTGGGAAAATAAGGCAACTAGAAAATAAAACTAGTCGAAATGTATATATATCGTATATATATATATGTTAGTGTTGAAATCCTCGATTTGAAATCCTTGAAATAACGTCTTGTAGTCGTAAAAATATACTTGTAATCACTAATACTTCATTAGTTATGATTTTGGGCACTTGGGTATTATTTTTAGAAATCTAGAGTTACTACATAGTAGTAATATTATTATTGTCAAAAGCTGTCAAAATAATATATGTTTTGCCGATATTGAAACGTGAATATCTTTGTCGTTATAAGTCCATTTTTCTCGTTCTTTATATCCATGGTTACGTCTTAGTATGTAGTAATATATTTTAGAAAGCTTGGCTCCTCCGGGTTACGTCTAAAGCCTCGTTTTGCCCGACAAAAAACGTCCATCAGCATGCATTTTCAGAAAAATTGTTTTCGGCGTTAAACTTTGTAAAAATCATAACTCCTTCGTTATAAGCTTGTTTTAATCGATTCTTTCGCCTACGGCTTCGTTTTTGAAAGTATTTTCTAAAACTTTTGCCAAAGTGAACCTTATATTTCCTGATTTTTCTGGGTTGGGAAATTTGGGACAGTAGGTTTATATACTTGTTACAAATCCATTTCCAAGGTTCTAAACTAGTTTCTAACATCACCAAATCTCTTGCAAACACCACAAAGCTAATCTAATCTTACCATACACCTTCTTAGGGTGCCATGGGTTCCTAATCATCACTAATCATGTTAATCTAACAAGGAAATCAAAATAACCATTTCTAGGGTTTGTATATTCAAAAAGTTTACAAAAATAAAGTGGTATAACTAGTATGTGCATGAAAACCATATGATACTAGTAAATACTTGATGAAATCATGAAAATAAATTTAGTAACTTACTTTGAATGATTATGTGATTAGATGATGAAAAACCTTGTGATTCTTGAGTTTATATTTCAAAACTCTTATAAGAATGATGAAATAAGCTAGTTTATGACTTTGTCTTGGAAAAATCTTTCTTGTTCTTGGTCCCTTGGTCCTTGTCGTCAGGTAGAGAGAAAGAGATGAGAGATGAGTAGCTTTTGATCTTGAAAAACTTTAAGTGAAATGTTTTTGTTGTAGTTAGATATTTAGATGTAAATATTATAAGTTATTTAGGCTAGTTAATGCATGAGGTTAGAAAATAAAAGTCATGTGGTTTAGGGGTGGTCTTGGGGCCGGTCATGGGTGAGCAAGGGGGGGGGGGGGTTGGGGTAGCTTTGATTTAATTCGGATTTGAGTGGAGGTTTAGATGTATATTAGTGTTTTAGTTAAAATCGGGTACCAGGTTAGATAGAAATAAATTTTAACAAAGTTAACCGGGTCAAAATAAAGTTATAAAAATGTTAAAAATATGTTGGGTACAAGTATTGAGTGTTCGGGTGATTATTGTTTAGTTTTCACGAAAACCGTCGTAATATTTATAAACTTATGATATAAATAAAATAAATTTCCAAAATACTGGGTAAATGAATTTTATAACTTTTATGATGTTATAAGGGATTTAAAAATATGTCAGGACCATTGTGGGAATATTTAGATATATTCGTCGTATTTATTAACAGTGTGTTAACGTTTATTTATAAATAATTATACGTAAAACGTTAAATATATCAAATATATAAATTTGAAAATCCTAAGAGTGGTATAACATGAAAATGCTATTATGATGATATGCAGACTATCTCTAGTCCGTATGCAATGTCCTTACTGATAATAAAATGAATTCGCACCTAAACCAATCCGGTTACGCGAATTTGAATACCCGTAAACTAAATTTACGATGAAATGAGTAATGCAAGTGAATAGTGAAAATTTTTCCGGAAATGAATAGTGTTCAGTGAATAGTAAAATTTTCAAATGTTTCTCAGAATATCAAATTGACCTCGAAAATGATGAATAGTAAAACGATGAATAGTGTTTTGATGAATAGTGATTTTATGAATAGTAAATTGTCGAAGTTTGGGAAATGACCTGAAATGGTGAGTTGTGACAATAAGATTCTACTTGAAGATAATCACAAAGCTTCCGTCCAACAACAACGACGGGTTAATCCACAAATCCACAAAGTGATCAAAAAAGAAGTTATAAAACTCCTTGACGCTGGAATGATTTATCTGATCTCGGATAGTTCATGGGTTAGCCCGGTTCATTGTGTTCCAAAGAAGGGCGGAATCACTGTTGTGAAAAATGAAGATAATGAACATATACCGACTAGACTTGTAACCGGATGGAGAGTTTGTATCGACTACCGCAAGTTGAATGATGCAACCCGTAAAGACCATTTCCCGCTCCCTTTTATGGACCAAATGCTTGAATGATTAGCGGAAAATGAGTTCTATTGTTTTCTGGATGGCTTTTCTGGGTACTTTCAAATCCCCATTGATCCCCAGGATCAAGAAAAGACCATTTTTAATTGCCCGTATGGAACGTTTGCCTATCATAGAATGCCCTTTGGCCTATGTAATGCTCCAGGCACGTTTCAGCGGTGTATGATGGTCATTTTCTCCGATATTATTGAAAAAACCATGGAAGTGTTCATGGACGACTTCTCCATTTATGGAAATTCTTTCGACTCTTGCCTCTCCCATTTAGAGAATATGCTGATACGGTGTGAAAACACCAATTTAGTTCTAAATTAGGAGAAGTGCCACTTCATGGTTAAAGAGGGCATAGTCCTCAGCCATAAAATATCCAAATCTGGGATTGAGGTAGATCGTGCCAAAGTTGATGTTATTGCTAAGCTACCTCATCCTATGACCGTCAAAGGAATTCGAAGTTTCCTTGGTCATGCTGGCTTTTAGCTACGTTTTATACAAGACTTTTCTAAGATAGCCCGGCCTCTGACCCACCTTTTAGAAAAGGATGCTCCGTTTAACTTCACAAATGAATGCGTCGATGCATTTAATTTCTTGAAGAAGAAGTTAACGGAGGCACCAATCTTAGTTGCCCCCGATTGGAGATTACCATTTGAGCTAATGTACGATGCTAGCAATTATGCCATTGGTGCAGTTCTGGGGCAACGAAAGAATAAGTACTTTCAACCGATACACTATGCAAGTAAGATTATGACTGAGGCTCAACATCATTACACGACTACCGGAAAAAAAATGTTAGCCGTCATTTATGCCTTTGAAAAGTTTAGACCTTATTTGCTCCTTAAGAAAAGCATAGTGTATACGGATCGTTCAGCCCTAAAATACCTAATGAAAAAGCAGGATGCTAAGCCACGCTTAATGCGGTGGGTTCTTCTACTCCAAGAATTTGATGTCGAAATTCGAGACAAGAAAGGAGCTGAGAACCTTGCTGCTGATCACCTTTCACGACTTGAGAATCCTCATCAAAGTGCTCTCGAGAATAAGGAAATCACCGAAACATTTCCTCTAGAGACACTTGGGAGTGTGACTAAAATCAACCAAAGTACCCTACGGTTCGCCAATTTTGCGAATTACCATGCGGGGAACTTCATAAGGAAATGGATGTCGTCCCAACAAAAGAAGAAATTCTTTAAAGATGTTCAACATTACTTTTGGGACGACCCCTATATGTTCAAAGTCTATGCGGATCAAGTGATCCGGCGGTGTGTTCACGATACGGAAGCCGTTGAAATTCTTAAGGCATGCCATAGTGGACCCACGGGGGGACATCATGGTGCCAACCTCACCGCAAAGAAAGTGTTTGATTCCGGCTTCTATTGGCCGACGATTTATCGGGATGCCCATGAATTGGTGAAATCATGTGATTCTTGCCAACGTCAAGGGAAAATTTCTCAAAAAGATGAAATGCCACAAAATGCTATTCAAGTTTGTGAAATTTTTGACGTTTGGGGCATTCATTTCATGGGGCCATTCCCGTCATCAAGAGGAAATAAGTATATTCTCATGGCCGTCGATTATTTGTCCAAATGGGTTGAAGCGAAGGCGCTCCCCACCAATGACGCCCGAGTAGTTGTCAAATTCTTGAAAAGTCTCTTTGCCCGATTTGGTGCACCTCGAGCCATCATAAGTGATCATGGGACTCTTTTTTGCAATGATCAATTTGCCAAAGTAATGCTTAAATATGGTGTCACACATCGTCTTTCTACGGCTTATCATCCACAAACTAGTGGTCAAGTGGAGGTGTCTAATTGTGGCCTTAAAAGGATATTAGAAAGGACCGTAGGAGAGCACCGTGCTTCATGGGCCGACAAATTAGACGATGCTTTATGGGCTTTCCGGACCGCTTACAAAACACCCATTGGGTGTACTCCTTATAAGCTGGTTTACGGGAAGGCTTGTCATTTTCCCCTAGAACTTGAGCACAAGGCCTACTGGGCCTTAAAACATGCCAATTTTGACTTGAAAACTGCGTGTGATCACCGAAAAGTTCAATTGAATGAATTAGTCGAACTTCGTGATCAAGCTTACGAGAATTCTTTGATTTATAAAGAGAAAACAAAAAGACTTCATGATGCCAAGATCAATGACCGCGTTTTCAACGTTGGTGATCAAGTTCTTCTTTTTAACTCTCGTTTGAAGATTTTCTCGGGTAAGCTTAAAACCCGTAGTTCTGGACCATTCACAATAACACAAGTATTCCCTTATGGTACCATTGAGTTAGCTCAACCCGATGGTCCCAACTTTAAGGTGAATGGTCACCGTTTGAAACATTACTTTGGAGGGGACGTACCAACCATGGTAGTCCCAGATCTCCAAACTTTCCCCAAGGACGATTGAATTCGGGGATCGAGTCAAGCTACGTGACTCGGTAATCAAAAACAAAGCGCTTCGTGGGTGGCAACCCATGCTTATCCAATTTCATCTTCTTATTTTTCTTATTTCTAATGAATAACGTGAGGAGGGGGTGCCTCTTCTACTCTTGTGTTCCGTGGTTGTTTGTGATATTTGTTTAGGATTGTCCGCGATTTATGATGACTCTCGTACTCGTCATGATGTTCTTCCTTCCCTCGAGTTTCATTCATCGATGCTTTTGGAAATCCTATATCCGTGAATCTTATCGAATAACGTTTTCTTTGGCATAATTAATAAACGGCCCTAGAATTTTGTTAGGATTGCCTTTACCCACAAAACATTGAGGACAATGTTCAATTCTAGTCGGGGAGAGGGTGAATCTTCGATTCGATTTAACCTTGCATTTTTCACCATGTCGTGTACTCTTGCAACTCCGTTTTTCCACAAAAATGTAAAAAATTGAAAATTTCAAAAATTTTGAAGAAAAATGAATGAAAATGTCATGAAAAAGCACAAAAAAAATGTGAAAAAGTTGAAAAATTGTGCAAAAATATAATAAAGTTTTAATAAGTGTTTTGACACCTTGTTGACTTTCTTGCTGGTGAGAGTATGATGGATCTAAACACCTTGAACTTGTGTTAGATTGATACTTTGAATTATATCACTAAGTATGCGGAATCTACTTAGTAACACTTAGAAGGTTAATTGTGAGTAAGACAGTTGTTTATGAATAAGAACAATGTAAACAAACTATTAGCTCCAATATTATTAATGATAATAATACGAGTGATCTTGATATCACTAGGGTTACACCTTGAAGCTCTAGAAACGTATATGAGAGTTATATCTCAACTGATAACCTAGGATCTCCTTTTATAGAACAAGGAGTCCTCTTCTACAAGATAAGTATAATGCTAATAGAATAAGATATACACAAGATCTATTCTATATAAATCTAGACGCGTTTCCTAACAGTTATCTAATAAGCAGTGGTAATATATTGTTCTTGCAGTGGTAATGAGTTTCCACTGCAAGTACAATCTTCTGCAGTTGTAACATCTTTACTATCCGTGGTAACTGTTAGTATAATTCCCAACAATCCTCCCCTAACTTATGATTTATACATAAATCAGTAAGTTTCTTCAAATATGCAGTAAACATGAGGATATGGGAATTCTTCCAAACACTTATCTTCTTCTTAACTCTCGATCAGCTCTCACACTTTGATCATAATTCCTTTGTAACAAATCATCTATGACTTCAGTTCTTTCCCAGCACCTAAGCTTCTCTGACAACATCACTGTTAATACTCCAGCTCTCAATGGATATTCTTTCTCAGCCAGCATAAAGACATCAACTCCATCTTGAGTAGAAACATGATGCACAGAACTTAAATCATAGAATTTCCACAAAGTTCTTGTACCATGAGCTTCAAATCTCCAATACCTATCACTTGGGTCAGGTTCATATAGTCTTCTGAAGTGAACCCATAACTCCTTAGCTTTGACATCAACAAGTTCTTCCTTCTTAAACTGATCTTGAACAATTCTCCACAAAGTATCCAAATCTTCTCTATCACAACATCTAACAATATCTTCAAAGTCTCTGCAAATGTTTGTGACACTTCCAGTTCTGATGATCTTCCAAGCAACACCAAAACTATCAGAAAAGATCTCCCAACCAACAACTGGATATTTTGCTTGTAGAGGTTCAATATTAAGTACATCAGTCTCTATGAACACCATATTTATAACTTGCTCTTCAGTCAACTTGCTAGGACCCTCTATTGCTTGAGATGATTTCTGAGTCTTCAACTTCTTTGCATCTTTAGATTCAAGACTCACTCCAGTTCTTTTTGTCTTCATAGATAATGGTTCTTGATCCATTGGAATGAATTTACTATCTTGTCTTTTAATTCTATAGTAAATACCTTCAACCTGTTCATGTGACATTCCTTTGAATTGAGCCTTCTTCATGTTTCCAACATGACAACAAAAAGTCTTCATCTCTGCAATAATATGTGCCTTTGTAAGCTTTCTTGGTTTCTTTTGACCTTTGCTAGCATCCCCAATGATTTCATCAAGAGCCTGCTGATTCTTCATTTGAATGAAATCTTTAAGTTGAGCAGACCTTTGTTCTTCATTCAAGGTTGTATTTGCAATAAGTTCAATGGCCGTCTTCCTGATTATTTGATCATTATTAATCAAGAAATCAATATCTTCTTCTGTAGGCACATAAGTGAATAATGGAGGTTTCTCATGTATGACAGTTGGTGAAATACTTGAAATAGGTTCTGCCATAACAGCTTCAAGTTTATCCAACCTAGTTGCTTCCATAAAGCTAGCAACTTCATCTTCCTTAATCTTTTTCTTTCTTTCATTCTCTTCAGCTTGTTGTTGTTCTGCTAATCTTGCATCAAAGTTGATCTGAGCTTGTTCTTTCTTAGAAATCTTTCTTATTTGCTCTTGATCTGATGCAACCACAATAGCTTTTCCTTTAACTGATCTTATTCTGGCAGCTTCTTCCTCTGCATGTTAAAATCGTTTATAGCTCGAGGTTGTTTAGACCTCATCTAGGGATTGCACAATAATAATGAATGAACACAATATGCAACGGAATAAACAAACACATCATTATTATTGCTAACAAGGTTTCTCGCCATCATCTCTATTCTAACATACACCAAAGCCACAATGCTACGTGATCAAGTGTAGCACGGTTACACTCTAACAGCGATCTAAGATCGTTGAGTCTTAACACTAATCAACTAACTTAGGCGTTTACATAAGCATACTTACGCCCTAGGTTTACACACACACCCCTTTACTAGGTATTACATTTTGTACGTACATAATATCAATTCCCTGTATCTCTTTATATAATAGAGATACTAGGGTTACAAAGGATATTCTAGAATATTAAAAAGATATGCAGTAATCTTTTTCTTTCTTTGCAAGTTTCTTCCTTTGTCTCCATAAGTCCCTCATGTTTCACATGTTTTGTCTTATCAACATAATTGTAATTCCCAACAATCTTCCCCTAGTTGATAATGACAAAACTAATAAGCATGAACTTCCCCTGAAGTTAGTATGTCATGAAACATGTGACTTCCCCTTAAACCATGCATATCATCAAGGATCTTCAAGCTGTAACCTTCAAAATATTCTTCTTCCCCTTTTTGTCATCATCAAATAGGGGACAAATGTAAGCAACCTTGATCTTCACAACCACGAATCAATATTACACGTCAAATCCATCTTTCCAATGTTTCTAAGTCGCCCACCATTAAGTTTTCCGCATCTATAGATGTACTTGAAACAATAGAAATCAAAACCATCAGTAGTAATAACAACTAGCAGTAGTAAAAACCTTGATCTTCATAATCACCAACCAGTACCATACATCCAATTTAGTCCTTTAATGTCTTGAATTACCCACCATTAGGAACACCAAGACGCTTACTTATTAAATGAACTCAAGGCATAAAAATCCCAAATCTTCAGTAAGAATACCAACGAATAATCATGAAAACCTTCACCTTAATGTAGCACATAAATGGTTAATCATTTTAACAATAAGCTTCCCCTGAAACCCATATGTTAACCATGTATAGAATGTAGGCTCCATGTAATGATTACTGATGAAGAAAACTAAGTATAACCAACTTGATGCTGAAGTAGAACCACCCAAACTTGTGCCTTATATCTTGTACTAAAATTGACTTCGAACGTATACTTAACGTATAGGGAGATCGCAATCTCTTGACAATAAACACTGAGCACAATAACGTAACTCCTTCAAGTGTTTGTCAATTTGTAGTCACTTGAACGAACGAACAAGTTATCTCTAAACGTTGTACCTCCGTTTAAGATATGATAAAAACACAAACCTGTGAAACTCCACTTCATCATCAAATAAGTGATAAGAACCTTTCTTCGTAATCAATTAAAGCAAATAAGAACGAGCCATAAATCTTTTAAGAACCGAATAAACCAAAAACCAACATCTTGTGTGTGTGTTTCAATCTCTCCAAAAATCCAAAAACCAAAGCATGTATTGTCCAAATTTGAACAAAACTGAAAATCACAGCTTATCCAAAAACAATTAATCATCTTGTGTGCCCATAAAATCAAAACCAACTTCCTGTGTGTGTCAGTCATCTCCATACCTATCTGAGAACAATAGAAACCAAACATGTCGCATAAATCTTGTCCAAACCAGGTTGTATTATGAATAATCTTAAACAACCTGTTATCATTGTTAAACAATTAGATCCATAACTTGATCCTTAACCATTAATCAAACTGATCACCAAAACCAAAATCCATGTACTACTATTACCATTATACTTGAACAGCCATGTAACAGATAATATTCAGCCCATCAAATGCAAATCCAAACAAACAAGCACCAGCTCATATCACATAAACTCACTCCCATAATAACATGTATCAGTACCTTCTTATGACAATTGTAGCACTCCACCTTCTTTTTGTCAAAACCTATTGTTTCATTGCCACTGATGTTGATCTTTCTTCCAGTCTTCTTCCAAAACTTCTTTGTCCTTAAGCTTAGTAATGCCACTTGCCATTTAATGTCCATCTCCTCCATATCATCTTCATCAATTTGATCCAGATCCTCATGATTGAGAATTGAACCACCCACTTGACTTGATATAAAGGCATAAAAAGTAGTATCACTAAGCCCTGCAATCTGTCTCTTTGAGCTACCAGTGGAAACACTTCCACTACCAATGGAAACAACAATGTTAGCACTGTCATCATCACTATCACTTTCTTCATCTGAACTATCATCAAGAGATGATGATATAAGTGCTACACTTCCTGAACTTGAGCTTATTTTGCCAGCTTTCTTCAGTCTTTGTTCAATAACCTTGAAGTTATTGTACAAGTCATTAAGTTTCATGGTCTCCATCTCTGGCTTATCTTCCCACACAGCAACATTGGTTCCAAACTCAGAGGGTAAGCTTCTTAAGAACTTTAGATTGAGGTCTTCCTTTTCCACCTCAATTCCAAAAACAGTGAGTTGAGAAACAATCTTTTGTAGCCTTGTGAAGATGCTATCAAGAGATTCATTACTTGATGAACCAAAGTTTTCATAAGTTTGCTTCAGCAGGGTCTTTTGAGTCTTCTTGGTGGAATCATTACCACCAAAAACTTCACAGATTTCATCAAAGAGAGTCTTTGCAGACTTGAACTTGCTGAATGCAACAACTTGGTCTCTGGGAAGTGTCATCAGCAACAGACCTCTTGCCTTGAGATCATTCTTCAACTGAAGTCTTTCATCATTAGTGACAAGTCCAGTGTTGACCTTAATTACTTCCTTGCCACCAATCGTCTCTGTAGTAGAGCTTGGTTTGAAAGAATTTCCAACCATAATGATCTCCCAGAGTGTGTAATCTTGGACCATAAAGAATTGTTCTATCATTAGCCTCCACATCTCAAAGTCATTCAACTTAAGCTTTGGAAGCTTAGCAGCAATGTTTGAGTTACTGGTTTCTGTCTCCATTGATTCTTCTGAGTGAACTTGAGTCTTCTAAATCAAAGTATCAAAACCTGGCTCTGATACCACTTGATGGATCTAAACACCTTGAACTTGTGTTAGATTGATACTTTGAATTATATCACTAAGTATGCGGAATCTACTTAGTAACACTTAGAAGGTTGATTGTGAGTAAGACAGTTGTTTATGAATAAGAACAATGTAAACAAACTATTAGCTCCAATATTATTAATGATAATAATACGAGTGATCTTGATATCACTAGGGTTACACCTTGAAGCTCTAGAAACGTATATGAGAGTTATATCTCAACTGATAACCTAGGATCTCCTTTTATAGAACAAGGAGTCCTCTTCTACAAGATAAGTATAATGCTAATAGAATAAGATATACACAAGATCTATTCTATATAAATCTAGACGCGTTTCCTAACAGTTATCTAATAATCAGTGGTAATATATTGTTCTTGCAGTGGTAATGAGTTTCCACTGCAAGTACAATCTTCTGCAGTTGTAACATCTTTACTATCCGTGGTAACTGTTAGTATAATTCCCAACAGAGTAGGAATAAATATTTTGACTTGACCGGGCGTATTGAGCCCTAGCTTGTTCCCTTAACCAATGATAATCACATAAGCTTGTGCTAGTCTTGTACACCAGGAGCTAGAAAATGCGAATTCTTTCTTAAGAATCTGCAAGTTCCCGTACTTGACTTTATACATGCGCAACTTAAAAGCTTTCGCTAGTCTTTTACATCAGGAGCTAGAAAACGCGAATTCTTCTTCTAGAATTTGCAAGTTTCCGTAACTGACTTTATATATGCGTGGCTGATTATCGGCTAAGTATTCGCGATTTCATTATTTGGAATCTTAAATTGCGAAGAGCGAGAGATGATAGAGTTTATTTAGAAGTTAGATGTTAAACGTGGAGTAGTGGTTCTCTTTAGAGCTCATGAGAGGTACTTGTGGCTTTTTACTCCCATAAAATACGTCACCAATATATAATAGATGTTCTAGGTTAATTAGTGGTATTTAGGTTTGGATAATATTTAGTTCTTTATTTTCTTAAAAGAATCTTTACTTTAAAAGTTGGGTACATATCAAGGAACATAAAAAATAAGAACAAAAATGAGAAAAATCAAAAGTCAAAAGTTGATTATGTATGTGGTTTTGGAGCTACCCGATAAGCTTCCATTGATGTTATGAGAAAAAAGTAAAGAAAAAAAAAGTGAAAAATATGAGAAAAGTATGAGAAAAGTGAAAAATGAAAAAATGAAAGTTGAAAGTTGTATGAATAAGAGTTTGAATGTAAATAAGTTGTTGGCACGTAAGGTGCATGTGGATGATTCTGAATTTGACACATGAGGTGCACGTGTAGTACTCCGCAACTTATCTATGATATTGTATGTACCCAAATTCCTTGATGTGGACCGAATTTCTATTGCTGTGGTTCTTAAGAGAAAATGAAAAACTACTTAACGTTTAAACTTAGGTATCACTATCGGACTAAAAAGTTTTGAAACGAGAAAATATGAAGCAATTCATTTCTCAACAAAAGTAAAATATTGAGATATAAAAACTTAGGACATGGGAGTAAGAAGTTTCCACAAGTAACTATTATGAGTAGTGTTAGCATCTAACTTGTAAATAAGCTGTGATCTCGTTTGTACGCTTAGTTTGGGGGCTTGTGAAAAATCAAGGATGACGCTTTTTATCCGTATGGTCATTTCTCCATGAGAAGTGTTTCTACTCGTTGACCCTAAAAATTATTGCAAAATAATGAAAGTTTAACAAACCGTGACAAGTATGAAGTATGAAAAGTTCAAAAATAGTAATGAAAGTAGAATAAAGGAAAAAATTTTGGAAAACGGAGCGTTTGCGGGAATAAATGATTTTGTAATTTCTTTTGAACCTCCTTGCTACTCTACAAAGTCAGTAGGAAGAGTTATGAAATTATTTATCCCAAAAGCGTGAATTGATCACATTGCGTGAGGACACGACAATACCTTAGTCCGGGAGATTTTGGTGAGTGCTTATTCACTCACCTTTTCTAAGCTAAATTAAGACTTAATAATCCAAAAACTAACCTTAAAAGCCAATGAAAACATGTTTTTGTGATTGTGAATGTGCAGGTACGGATATATCATAAAAAGACGAAAAACAAACAAAAATCCGGCAAAAACGAGCACGAGAGTAGAACGAGTCAGAAAGTCAAAGCTGGTATCCGAAAGTCAAAGAAAGCTCATGAAGTCAAATAAAGTCCTCAGAGTTTGAAGATTTGCAAGAATAATCCTTTTTGAGAAAGATTGATCAAATGACAAGAATGGTCCCTGCGTTTTCAAAAATGGCAGACTTAGTCCTTCATGATATTATTTGGAAGAAAAGGTCAAAGTTAACCTTTGGGAATCATAATGTGACATAAAATGCCCTTGGATATATTTTTGAAGTTTTGCAGAATAGGCCCTTGCAATTTCAGAATAATTCATTTATGGTCCTTATGAGATTTGATTATTACACTTTGAGATTACAAAAATAAATTCTGGTCCAACACCGTTAATCTAATTCACCATTCCAAATCCAATAAGCAAAAACCAAAGTCCAAGGCCCAATCCCAAGATCCGAGCCCAACACCCACTTGGTCAAATACCCATCACACGGGTCAATGGTCAGTCAAAATAAAAACACCCGTACTCCTTTCCCGCCCCCTAAATATCACCCCTTTACCCAGTTACTATTCACCGAAGAACCCAAGTTTTCACCCCAATCTAATTACCACAATTAAGGGTAAATTAGTCTAATCACTTGGCTTCTAGAAGTGCGTCAGTATTTCAGATACTTGTCAGAACAAAGAAGCATACGAATAGGTGATGTGGCAGTCTCTTATTGGTTGATACGCGTCATAGATACTCAATCCAAGGGCCAAGATTGGTGGGATGTGATCTGAGGGCTTAGACTAGCACAAAAGAAGCACACAACTCTTGGTGGATTGCCAACATGTCATTTCTAGACTCTTCTTTCAAAGGAATCCGAAGCTCCAAGGCCTCATCTCTCCTCATCTATAAATAGAATCCATTTCTAGCTTATTAGGGAGTAGCTTTTAGAGCAACGTTATGCTGTTAATTTGAATTTCAAGTTTTGTATTACTTTCATAGTTTATTAATGAAATTAGCTTGAATTATCTTAATTCTGTTTTAATTCTCTAACTTAATATGTTTTAGTTAATTATTTTTATAGTCTCATAAGCTTAATAGAAGCTTATAAGACTTTTATTGAAGCTGCTTTAGTTGTTTTGTTAACTCTTCTCATAAATCATATTTAAAAAATAAAAAAAATAAGAAAACCAATAAAAATATAAAAAAATGTCTTTTACATTTCAAATCTCAGATTATCATTAAACTGTTTACATAAGTTTCACAAGCTCAATAAGATTCCTAGTTTGTGTGAGCTTGAATTGTTCATTTTATTCAAAAATCAAAAAAAGTCAACAGAAGTCAACTGATTCATGATCCATGGTGATTAATGGTTTGGAGTGATGGTCTAGGAGGAGAAATGGAAGCCTCTAGCCTGTCTAAAGACAGGCAAGCTCAGTGAACTCCCTCAATTTGTGCTGAGGGAGAATAACTTTGTGAGTTAATTTATGTTTTTTTAGATTTCCACTCAATATTCATAGAATAGATCTGCTTGCTATAGTTTGGTTCAGTCAATTGCAGCTTATTAAGTGTTAGTTGTATGCTATTATATGATCTAGTATTGTTTTAGATTGTGATTGTTTGTTGAATTTTGAAACTGCAGCTTACTGTTCTTTCTGCATAGTTTAGAATCTGTGAATTTGACCTGTTGAAGTTCATTGCTGTTATTAGTTGATGATTTGACCTTAATTCAGTATTATTCATTAGTGTATGAGTATATTTGATTGAATTGTAGCTTGTATCTTATAATTGTAGTGTACCTGCTTATTTTGATAAGAGTTGTTGAATCTGCAATTTGTTGGTTGAGGTTATTGTTGTTTGCATTTCATGTTCAATGGATCTCACATAAGCTTCACTGAGTAATATTGATTGTTAGTGTGGATTTATTTAGCTTTAATCTCAGATTTTAGTGAATTTGCATAGTATAAAGAGTGTTTGGGTTTACATATTTTACTGTAGTTAGGTGATTAATCTGTTGAAAATAATTGTAGAAGTAAATCATATAGGTTAATAGTAGACATAGAATTGCATAAAATTCAGTAGGTTGCTTAAATAAAGTCAAAGTTAGTTTATAGATTAGCTTAATAGATAGTATAAATTGAAAGTAGTTAGCTTAATTGTAGTAGTAGTTGCATTATAAGTCACAAAAGCTTAATTCAGTTGTAAACTAGATTATTATCAATATTAAAAGTAGCTTTGATTGACTGAAATTGGATTAAGTCAAACTAGAATAAGTCTCATATAGTCAACTGTTGCATTGAATTTAGTTTCATAGGCTGCTGAATTTGGTTGATTTTAGAGTTTTAAATAGTTGTTTCTGATAAAGTAATTGGTTGATTTAGGAACTCAGTACTACTATCTTTAGTTTGCCCCCATTAACTTTTGCATTTGAGCTTAATCTGAGTGCTTATAACTTCTGTTTGATAACACATTTGAGACTAGAAGCTGATTTGAACATAAGGTCTGCTATTGTATATTTGAGCTTATTTCTGTGTTTTAGTGATTGTTTCTGAGTTTATTGAAGTTAAATTGGTGTTGTGTATGGTCTAGTTCATCTGGTTCAACCTGCTTTTAAGTATGCTTAATCATTAGCTTATGTTACTACTTATTGAGCCGATTTGATGCTTTATGTGATTATACTTGACCAAATTTGAGTTTCCTGAGTGCATTTGAACATCATACACCTGTGTAACAAATTTCATTCAAATTTTGTCACAAGTGCTTAAAAATAAGCACTTGTGATAAGCTATTTAGGCCAGAATAAGCACTTAATCTGCTTATTTTTGTTTCAAAATTTTTCTCCAAGTTAATTTTTATATTTTTGATTTTCTGGAAATTTTTCAGATTTTTCTAAGTTGATTTGATATTTTTCTTAAAATTTCTTTAATTTTAATCATTTTTAAATACCTTTTAATAAACAAAAATCAATAAAAATCCAGAAAAAGCCATAAAAAATACAAAAATATTTTAGGAAATTCATTTATAATATTTTAGATTTTTCAAAAATTAAATTTCATTTTTCCCTTTTATTTTTCTATTTTCCTTACTTTTTAATTCATTTAAAAAATACAAAAATCAAAATAAATTCATGGAAAATAAAATGAAATGTCAAAAAAATAATTTTCTTTTTCTGGAAATTCATTTTATTAGAATAATATTTTTAGAAAATTGTTTCAAGTTTGTAGGATCATTTTTCAATTAAATTTACGTTTTATTTTGAACGTTACATTTTTAATAATCGCATTTGCATTCCCGTTTTTACATTTTTAACTTTAGTGCATACCTAGCTTGTACTATTTGCATAGTTTGTGTTTGTTTGTTATAACTTGAATTACTTGATCACTATTTTCACTTTCACCACTTTTCAATACACGATTTGCACGAATCAATATTCTTTGATTCCATTCACCTTCGTACGGATACGACTCGGGTGATCCGTATTTTGTGCTGATCATTTCGATACTAGACTACTATATTATATAATTGATTTTCAAACAATCAACTACATATCCATTTTAACTTTCTAAATGATATATCATGTTCAATTAGATTCATTTACCGCACATGTTTACTGAATAAACATATATTCAAGGTTGTATGCTTTACTTATTAAATCTTTCAAGTAAAGTTTCATTCCAAGTTATTACTTAACACTTAACTTATATAGAATGTTACTTTCTTTATGTTATACAACATATATGATTTAAGTAAGTAAACATAATACTCCCACTAGCTTTCAGAATTACTTAGGAGTTATCTTATTTTAAATCATAAATCAAAACATGGATTTAATATTTAAGCATAAGATTTCTCTCCTTGATGCATGCATCTATCCATATTTGGATCCTTGCATTTTGTATACTTCCAAAGATTACATGAATTCATAAACTCTTAATTATTTATCGTCCTCGCTTAAGTAATTATACAAGAAAGAGCTTTATAATCCATTGTCAAATTCCATATTCATAAAAATGAATATGACAATTACCATCTTTGTATCTTTAATGTGCTTAGGAAATAGTATTCAATCATAGTTAATTACTTAAGTATGATTAATAATCTTGTCATAAGACATACATTAAAATATATATACAATTTCGTCCATATGATTCATTACATGAAGATTTAAACCTCTAGGGTTTTCCTTCTCTTGAAGAAACTCATCTTCATTAATATAAACCAAGTTTTCAAAGTTGACTTATCTTTATGGACAACATCTTAACATTCATAGTATGAGCAATTTACCATAATGCGTCATTATGATTAACAGGCTTACTTTGATCCTGTAATTCATATTACTTAGCATATCAATCAAATATCTCAGACATCCCTACGGATCTATGAATGAGAATTTCATCATGTTGAGGTTTAACCTTTACATTTTAAGCCTCATCATGATTTTCACTAGTGTAGTTTTAGAAGATTATGTATCTTGTAATTTTATCTTTTCAAGATAAAACTCCCACTTGCCTTTAGTAATTTATCTATAAATACTTTAGCAAATTGAGCAACACTTAATCGTTCTCTTTTAGGATATTACAAAACATTTTACAGTTCCTGACTCTTGTTTGTTAAAACTACTTATTAACAAAATCAGGACATCATATTAAGACTTTAATGTGATTCATCACATTCCATAATGTCTTATTTAATCTTCTAGGTTGGAGTCTTATTGGGTATATACAATCAATACTCAATTTTCTAACCTTGATAACTTTTGGAAGAAAAGAAGTCATATTTATCTTTTAATCAAACAATATAACAAGAGTTTGATTTTTCCTAACTGAACACACCAACAACATGTGATGTTTCATTAGAACTTAATATTGTGTGAAAAACTTACAATATGTAAGATAACTTTATACTCCTTTTGGCTTACCTATTTACCAACTAAATCAACTTAATGGTATAATAGAATTTTCAAGCCAATTGCATGCTATATAACATAAGTACTTTTGAACAAGTTACTTCATGTTCATGTCTTAAGAAGACATAAACTGTTATATTCCCACTCTACGTTATACATCATTGATAAACTCAATGATTTCTTGTTTAAAACATAACAAGTTTAACGTCTTACTTTATTATAAGTCTTGTAATAGTTAAAAGACTTCATGTATAAGAAGATATAAACATATATAACTAAAGTATTTGTGAACACCACCACTTGGTTTCAATAGTAATTTCAAGTTAATTTATTACTCCATTTGCTTATGTCATTTTATGAATTATCCAATTTAAGAAACTGCAAACTCACATAATTCCATTACATCAGTTGATCTGCTAGTAATAATATCATGTAGTTTACCTTTCCATTGCAATATAGCCAGGTTACACCCTGACGTAAATTGTAAATTCAAGTGTTTCTTTTAATTTGAATATCATAAGACATAAAAGTAATCTTTGTTATAATCATGACACATGTTCTACATAAGATAATCTTACACATTAAATGTATACGTCCTATTAGAACATAGATCTCTTACCTTGCAATTAAGAGAATCCTATAATCATATTTCTATGTATTCTTCCTATGCACACAATAAACAATTCTCCCACTTGTGCATTGAACAATATCATGTAGTATATAAACAACACAACATACGTTTGTTTATGTGATTCAATATGATTTGTGTCATAAGTAGATGTAGGACTACTTTGTCTTATCAGGAAACGCACATGGCTATCCTAAGAACATGAGTGTCTACAATTGGAAAGTAATTATCTTGAAGATAATCTGGGCTACTACACAGAAATTAAATCTTGTAGCTCCCACTGAATTAGAGAACATAACAATAACTCCATATTCAGTAACATAACACAACCCTCCCACTGGATTTGACAACATTGTACGTGTTTCATAACCAGTGAAAACAATTTGCTTGTTTTTACTTTCCTAGACATTTAGAAAAACCCATACGTAATAATTACTCAGGTTCTAAAATGTGTATTCTACTATGTATATGATGGATTATCCATCATGATATTAACTTGTAGAATTTGGGCATGCATCTTCTTCCTTAATAGGCCTACCATTCCCATAATGGTATGTAGCACCTTTAAAGCACAACAACTAGATAAAATACTAGCTTTGCCTTTTACCAATTTTGCAGTAATCTGTCTATCTTCTAATAACTCATATTTTCCATTTAACCAAATGTCATGTTTGTTATAGAAGAATTCATTCACCAAATTAGGGTAATGAAATTTCTTATGGAAAATAGGATGTGCAATACTCTTAAGTATAAAAGATTGCTATGAGTTATATATTAATAACTCATATTTTCCGTTTAACCAAATGCCATGTTTGTTATAGAAGAATTCATTCACCAAATTAAGGTAATGAAATTTCTTATGGAAAATGGGATGTGCAATACTCTTAAGTATGAAAGATTGCTATGAGTTATATATTAGAATGTAGACAATTCTAATGTTCCTATCATACCTTTCTCAATCATGAAAAGAGATAAGATTGAGTCTTATTTTTCTCTCATGGAAAACAGACTTTGTGTTTTTTCAGTAAATTTTTTCTCAATCAAACATCATGTTTGAAAGCAGAATTAGATCAATTTATCAATTTAAGACCAAACCACGTTTACAGCTTTAATTTTGCATTAATACATTAAAAAGAATTACAAAATTCAATTTTAGTATTTTCGATAATTAAATTTTCAAGAAAATTAAATACCCATGGTTCATAATCATATAACCATTTAATTTTCACTGAAAAACTAAGGTACGAGTCGAACCTCAATTGCCAATATTCAATTGCAATTCCTAGAATCGATGGGATTTACATATTTGTCAACCGCAGTTGCAATGTAAGCATGTTTTATCCTCATCTTCTTATGCCTTGAGTGATCAGTCCCACTATCAACTCAATTAAGTTAACCAACTTAAGAAACAACAAACTTACATAATTCCACCACACCAGTTGATCTGCTGGTGATGAAATCATGTAATTTGCCCTTCCATTGCAATCTAGCCAGGTTACGCCCTGACGTAGACCCAATTTTAGGTGTTTCCGTTTCATTGGATGGCATATAACTTAAATTTTAAGGGTAGTAAATTTGATGTGTGTAATCAAAATATATGTACAAAGATGTCATGCATTCATCTTGTAGCATATGTTTTATGTAAAAAAACTTTTACTCATTAGTTTCTTTACGAGCTTAAATCTCCAAAGTTTTGATTGAGGCGTTGAGAAACTTACAACTTTGCCTTAAGTGCTTCGTAGTTATCATGGATGTTAGGTAAAACTAAATTTGACTCACAGGCGAGCGTCAAGCCAGAATTGAGGCTCACTAAGGCCGCAATTTAATGCTAAGCCACCTTCCACCCACTTTAATAGTTTGTCAAAATTAGTCTCACCTTCTAACCACTTAATACAGTCGAGATCAATCAATCAAAAGTTCAAGATTTTTTTAAGCTCAAAACAAGATTTCACCATTATTAAGTCCGTTTAATATTTTATTTATGAAATTACCCTTTGCTTACTATCATGTCACCAAACATATAAAAACAAAAGTAATTTAAATAAAATAAACAAATAACAATAATAATGGACATGCAAATTAAATCAATTTAAAACACACAATTGATTTACACGATTTTTAATAAGGTCTTCCCTAATTTTATAATTAATTAAATTTTAGTAATCTTTATAGTCATAATATTTACTAAAACATATCAATTATAATTAAATCGCCTAATAAGCATGAAATCTACAAAACCAAATCACCATAATCCAAGACAACACATGCATGGTTTGTCATGGATGCCCACATTGCACATAGTATAACATATAATCATGTCAATAAGGAACGCAACCAAAACGGCATATCACAAATACCCATTTTTATACACATAAATATTACATGCAACCTAGGGTTTCTACAAGTTTTATAACAAAATTCAAAAACCCTAATTTTCTTTTCAAAAAATTCGACATATATATAAAAATAAATAAAAGTCGACAAAATAAAATTCTAGGATTTATGAAAAATTTAAAAAACATAAGAACACCAAGCATGTAATAATCATAACGATTCAATTTTATGTGTTTCAGTAATTAATTACAACGTATTAACGGCTCTTGATGCCACTGTTGGAATATGTAAATCATAACTAATATATAAACATATAAACACATCAAGCACATAGCGGAAATAGATCAAATACATGTAATTGAGATTAACCGAATATAAATGAATGCGTACCTCTTTTGTGATTTCTAGCAAGAACAAGAAATCAATGGAACAAGAACTATAAACCCTAATTGGGTTTAATTGGGGATCGACTATATGATAGTTGAGTGGGCAATCACCTCATTAGCAAAAGTATGCTAACACTTCGTTCTCGAACACACGTACTATTAGCGTTTCAATAAGAAAAGCTAGGTTCTTAATTCACGAGCAAGCACTATTAGTTGAGCCTTAGTTGATTCAAAGGAATCGCCTATAGCTCAAAGAAAATAGAAGAAGAAGTGAATTGGCTTGCTAATGAACCAAGGGATGATTGAATGAATACATGAGGCCATGTATTTATACTATCATAACCTTGAAGCATTCCATATCCCATGGCGATGTGGGATCGGCCGAACATAAGCCCAAGGAAGGGTTTCTAGATCCTTCTTGGCTTCTTTTTCACTTTAACTTTCGTCTAACGGTCGTAAGGTACCGTTAAATGCTTATTTCGTGAATTTAATAATTAGTCATCACTAAAACAATAATTATTAATTAATTGAAACTCATACGTAAAGTGTGCAATCCCAAAATCTCGAATTCAAGTCCGGACATATTCATTAATTTTTATCCGTTAAAACTAACATTACTTTTATCACTTGTCTTCTTTGTTTACATAATAGGTTTGAGCAGTTGAAAAAAATACAAAATTTGTTTACATTATGTTTTGTCTTTAAAGTTTAATTTGGTGGTGATGAATGAAAATGATCTCATGACTTGCAAGTCTCAAAGAACAAAACTATCATTTTCTTTCCCAGTTGTCTTTTTTACTTAGAATTAAGTACTACTAGTTTCCCCGTTTTAAATTGCCCGCCATTGTTGTGGCCACATAAATTTTAAGTTATATATAATAAATACAAGTTATATACTCCGTATTGTTTAAGTTCTTGAGTTATTGTGGTATGGATTAACAACAACAACAACACCAAAAAAAAAAAAAAAAAATTGTCGTATGGTTGTAAATTACCAAACTCAAGTTGAAGTGTGTTGAACATAATTTTATAAATTACATCAAAGAAGCGAAAGCGAACCAAATTAGAATGTGACAATTATTGTCATGTTACTTTTATCATTGTCTTCTTTGTGATAATAGGTTTGAACAGTTGACAAAAATATATATATACATTATGTTTTGTCTTGAAGTTTAATTTGGTGGTGATGAATGAAAATGATCCCATGACTTGCAAGTCTTAAAGAACAAAACTATCATTTTCTTTCCGAGTTGTCTTTTTTACTTAGAATTAAGTGCTACTAGTTTTCCCCGTTTTAAGAGGAAACTGCAAAATACATCCATGTGGTTTACATATTTTGGCATCTTACATCCCTGTCAGAAATTTTTGGCAATATACATCCCCCGTTAGGCAAACGTTTGCCACAATACATCCCTCGTTAACAATGAGGAATAACAGTGCAAATTTTTCATCTGTTATCTCTTAACGAGACTGAAAATATTATACCGTTAGCCTTCGTTAGCTAAACATTTACACCGTTAGTCCTCTTTTTTAGAAAAAAAAAGTTAAAAAAATTTTAAATTAAAAAAAAAAAAGTTAAAATTAAAAAAAAAAAGGAAAAAAATTTTAAAAATTAATTTCTTTAAAGTTAGTATTTAAAAAAAAATCAAAATCTTTTAAAAAAAATTAATATTTGCGAAAAAAAATTAAATTTTTTTTTATAAATACGCATTTTTTAAAAATATTAAAAAAAAATAAGGAAATAAAAAAAATTAATTTTTTTAAAGTTTATATTTAAAAAAATCAAAATAAAAAAAAATAATATTTGCGAAAAATAAAATTTTATAAATAATATTTAATTTTTTTAAAATGCGTATTTTTTTAAAAATTAATTTTTATAAAAAAATGCGTATTTTTTAAAAAAATGCGTATTTAAAAAAAAATTATTTTTTTTGTAAAAATTAATGTTTTTATAAATAAAAAAAAAAATTTGCAAATATTAATTTTTTTTTTTAAATTTTGATTTTTTTTAAATATTAACTTTAAAAAAATTAATTTTTTAAATTTTTTTCCTTTTTTTAATTTTTTAAAAAAATGCGTATTTATAAAAAAATTAATTTTTTTTTCGCAAATATTAATTTTTTAAAAAAATTTTGATTTTTTTTTTAAATATAAACTTTAAAAATAAAATTAATTTTTTAAATTTTTTTCCTTTTTTTTAATTTTAACTTTTTTTTAATTTTAAATTTTTTTAACTTTTTTTTTTAAAAAAAAAGGAGGACTAACGGTGCAAATGTTTGGCTAACGAAGGCTAACGGTGTAATATTTTCAGTCTCGTTAAGAGATAACGGATGAAAAATTTGCACCGTTAGTCCTAATTGTTAACGAGGGATGTATTGTGGCAAACGTTTGCCTAACGGAGGATGTATATTGCCAAAAGTTTCTGACAGAGATGTAAGATGCCAAAATATGTAAACCACATGGATGTATTTTGCAGTTTCCTTCCGTTTTAAATTGCCCGCCATGTAAGTTGTGGATGCATAATTTAAGTTATAATAAATACAAGTTCTTGAGTTTAATTTGGTGGTGATGAATGAAAATGATCCCATGACTTGCAAGTCTTAAAGAACAAAACCATCATTTTCTTTCCGAGTTGTCTTTTTTACTTAGAATTAAGTGCTACTGGGTTTGTTGCAGGACAAGCTTCGTTGAAAGCTGAATCGAGCAAGGTGGTTAAACACGAGAAAGCGTGCTTAGAGAATCAACACGTGTTTATCCCTTTTACTTTTGATACATTTGGTTTTCTAGCTCCGGAAGCAGAGAAGTTTTTGTTTAGAGTTAAACGAGTTGTGCAAAGAATTTTTCGACCCTCAAGAATCAAAACTTCATTTTTAATAGGAATGGTTTTGCCATCCAAAAGGGGGTTGCGGCGCAACTTGTTGCTCGTTTGCCTGCCATCTTATTGTAATCCGTTAAATTGCTTTTAGTTAAATTAAATTAAAGGCATTAGGTTTTCCTGGTTTACAATCGAAAGCGAACCAAATTAGATTTTGATGTGTGGTTCGGTATGATCTTTGATCTAAAATTGGTGTGTTTCGTCATTTTGCTCCAAATATATTCAAACCAAGGAAACTTAATCATCAAACGCAAGCTAATGTTTGAGTTTTATATATAAAAATCTTTGCTTTAAGATTTACGGAATCCGATCAATATGGTTGACATTTTTGCCAACAAGGGATGGCCATACCATATGTGGAGCATTTTAATTCAAATGATAAAGGTGAAATGGTCCGAAAAGTCTTTATGCCTAATATCGACAGAAGAAGATGACAGAAGAAGATGCGAAGACATTTCTATCTTCCATTAAGCTACGAATCATGACCAAATAATATGGAGACGTAATGGATGAAAGCATTGACTCCTTCATACTTTGCATACAAGACCCCACCATTAATACCAACCACCACTCACTTTATTCGCTTCACTATCCTTGTCAAGAACAAATAATAATAATAATAATAATAATAATAATAATAATAATAATAATAAGGTGTTTGTGTGGGCGATTCACGGCACCGGCGGGGATTTGTCTTGAATCCTCAAGGTTCCGTCTTTTCTGCCATACCTGTGCCTTCCCTTGTACAGTCCCCTTTTATTTTCACCGTTTCTACCTGCATAATCGTCTCGTTTGGGGGTCTCCTTTCGAGACCCGCTTCGTTTTGGTGGTTGTGGCCCGGTACCCTTGGTCGTTTGGTTACCTGCTCCCTGTTGTGCGAGGTGGTATCGTAGCTTTTCCGGTGGTAGTGTGGTGTTTGGTGGTTGCGTAATACAGGGTGGTATTGAGGATAGCGAGTTGTTTCTGGTGTTTGGCTGTTCTCTAAGTTGCGGTTTGCTGTTGTTGATTGCGATTCTCTTGGTGGGGCCCGCTTGAATAGCGTGTTGCAGAATTGCGGTTAGTGTGGTGGGAGTAGCAGTAAATTGCGTTTTGTTTTTTGTTTTTGGGTTGCGTTTGGTTTTCTTTTCTTGTGGTTGGTTCTGCTCTTTTTCAACCAGGTGGGGCCCACCCTTTTGGCTTTATTTTGTGGTTAGTGGTTTGGGCTTATTGGTGGACCTTTTGATTTGGTTTATTTGGTGGGCCGTTTGGGGTTCAATTTTGGTGGTCCGTTTTGGTTGTCTATTAGGGGGTTTCTTTTACTCTTCTAGTGGACTTATTTGGTATTTGGGTTTTTCCATGGCTTGCCTTCGAATATCATGCCCATTACAAGGACACGAGGGGTGTAGTGGGAAGGGATTTACTAAGAAATATTTTATTGACCACTTGGGCGCCCGCCATTTCAAGTCTGATGTTTTGAAGGCTTCTCATAGGGTGCGCATCGCGAATGACCCCTCCTTATTTTCTGCGCTGGACCAGGCGCTCCATCGGGCAGGCATATAGCTTTGTGGGGTGTGTTTTTGCACCCACACATTCAGTAAAAATTGCAAACATGCTTCTGGTGTCGTGGTCCCCGCACCTAGTTCGGATGCACTGGCGATCCTCGGTATCCCTATGCCCCTCAGAACGGTTAATGTCGAAGAGGGTGTGGTAGGTGAGTCTGTCAACACTCTGGATGGGGATAAGTCGGGTGAGGGAGATGGTTCTGGGATGCCCCCTCCTGGTGTTGAGTCCAGTTTTGACATCAACCTCCTTGATGGGGTTTTTTCTAAGAAGATTTGCACGGTTAAATGTATTCCCCCCAGGGCGCGGCTTGGGTTTGCTAAGATTTTCTGTGGGGCTCTAGATAATGTCCTTGCGCGCCCAGGAGACTTATCTGCTTGGGTGCAACTCCTCATTTTGCCATCATGTGTGCTGTCTACTTTTGTGCCAACCAACAGAGCTCAACGGCGGTCCGGTGAGAGAGAGAGACATCAGATTGACAGTATCACTCGTGCCATCCTCAGATGGAAGGATCCCGTCGACAGACTTGGTTTGGTTAAGGAGCGGTTGGCCGTTGAGCCCCCTTCTTTTAGTGGGGTGAAGAAACTGAAGGATCCAGACGGTGTCAACTTGGGTCAATGCAAGCGTAAACTTGGAGATGGGCACTTTACTGCTGCCATTAAGGTGCTCACGTCTTCGAGTATCGCCCCGCCCTCACCTGACACTTTGCAGGAGCTCGAGGCCAAACACCCTTATGCACCCCCTCCCCCTCTGCCCTCTTCCCCCCTTGACGAAGATGCCCTTTTCGTCCATAAAGACTTGGTGCTCAACAGGATTCGTAGTTTCCCCAAGGGGACGTCGTGTGGACGGGATGAGCTCCGGGCGCAACATTTGATGGATATACTGGGTGGTGCGGCGTCTGCCATCGCTGATGATTTGCTCGGGTCTATTACCGGTATTGTTAATCTGTTCCTCAGCGGTAGGTGTCCCGTCCAACTGGGTGAATTTATTGCTAGTGCCCCCTTGACCCCCTTAGTCAAGCCTGGCGGTGATTTATGGCCTATTGCTGTTGGTACGGTTTGGTGAAGGCTTGTGTCCAAGGTGGCTTCCTCGTCGGTTGGTAACTCCATGAATTCTTATCTGCAGGATTTCCAATTCGGGGTGGGAGTCCCGGGGGGGGGGGGGGGGGGGGTGAGGCCGTCCTCCATTCTGTAAATAGGCTTATTGAGTCTAAAGGTGATGAAGTTGGACACTCTATGCTCTTGGTGGACTTTAAGAATGCTTTCAATTTGGTCGAGAGGAGTGTCTTACTACAGGAAACGAGAGCGCGTTGTCCGTCCATTGCCCCCTGGGTTGAGTTTTGCTATACACGCCCTGCCAGGCTTTACTATGATAACTCTATCTTTTTGTCATGTCAGGGGGTTCAACAGGGGGATCCGCTGGGGCCTTTGCTATTTGCCCTAGCTTTGCATCCTTTGGTTCGCGCTATTAATCGCTCTTGTGAGCTTGCCCTTCAGGCTTGGTATCTTGATGATGGTACTATCGTTGGAGATACTCTCATGGTCGCTAAGGCATTGGACATCATCAGGACGGAGGGCCCGGCTCGTGGTTTGTTCTTGAACGTCGATAAGACTGAACTCTTCTGGCCTGTGGAGGACCCTAGGAGTCTACCAGATGGTGTGTTCCCCACGAATATCTCTCGTCCGCTTCATGGCGTCAAACTTCTAGGGGGTTCTGTCAGCTTGGATGACGGATTCTGTCGAGACTTGGCTTCCAAAAGAGTCGCTAAAACCATATCTTTAATGGAGGCCGTTAGCAAGCTTAATGATCCTCAATGTGAACTGCTCCTCTTGCGCAATTGTGCAGGAGTTTCAAAATTATCTTACGCTTTGCGAACATGTTCCCCCTTGTACTTATCAGAGGCCCAAGCTCAATTCGATCTGATGTTGCGTACATCCTTGGAGAAGATTGTTACTACCTCAGGGCCGGGGTTTGGTGATTGGCAATGGCGGCTTGCCACTCTCCCAATAAAACTCGGGGGGCTCGGTATCCTTGCAGCGGGAGATATCATACAATATGCCTTTCTCGCTTCTCGTATGCAAACGAGGGACCTACAGGAGAAGATACTTACCAAAACCGGTATTGTCACACATGGCCCTTTATTCCAGTGTGCCTTGGATAATTTCAATGCTACTTGTAACACCGACTTTCTCACTGCCACCGGGGGCACTCCTGCCCCCCAACTGATGAATACCTTGGCAAAGTGTTATTTCGGTGTCATTGAGAAAGACCTTGTTTCCAAGTACTCGTTAAGTCCAAGGCATGTGGCTATACTCAGTAGTATCCGCGCCCCACATGCACAGGACTTCCTCTTTACCATCCCTATTGACGGCCTGGGACAAAGGATGAATCCTCGCCAATTTCGATCTGTGTTATGTTACAGGCTAGTGGTTCCCATGTTCTCTGAAGGTAGCCTATGCCCGAGCTGCAATACACATCGTATGGACCAATGGGGGGATCACGCGGTCCACTGCGCTAGTGAAGTGGGTGTTAAGTTCAGGCATAATTTGGTGCGTGATATCCTTGTTGACATATGTTCCAAAGCCGGGATTATTGTGCGCAAAGAGGCTCCAATGGGATTTCTGTCAGGGGAAGGAAGGGGGCTACGCCCTGTAGATGTGCTTTTATTCAACTGGTTCCAGGGTAAGGACGCATGCCTGGATGTGACTGGGGTCTCCCCATTTGCTGGGACAGGGGTGACATCATGGGTTCCTGGGGCTGCTTTGAGTAATGCTGTGGAAAAGAAAAGGAAGAAGTATGCGTCCAAGTGTGAAGACAATGGATACAAGTTCATCCCTTTTGCTTTTTCCACGTTTGGGGAACTCGATGTGGAAGCTTTGAATACAGTTTCACGTATTGGGACTTTTGCCAGCAGCCACTCTAACAATGTTAAGTGTGGTGCCTTTATTTTTCATCGAGTTAGTTTCTGTATTCAAAAAGGAGTGGGAGCACAGATCGTGTCTAGACTCCCCTCCAATTTCATGTAATTTCCTTGGTTTCAATGAAAAGTGACGGTTATAATAAAATAATAATAATAATAATAATAATAATAATAATAATAATAATAATAATAATAATAATAATAATAATAATAATAATAATAAAGAGTAATAAAAAAATTAAAAAAAAAATAATAATAATAATAATAATAATAATTAAAAAAAACAAAAAAACAAAAAATAATAATAATAAAGAAAGAAAAAAAAAAATATATGTAATCCTTATCTCAACGACTTATAAAGAGTACATTATTAAAACTTAAAATGACTTAAAAATGCTTTAATATTTTACATATTGTTTAATCTTTAAATTTTTATTATTTTTATTTTAACACATACTTTTTTCTAGCAATAACTACAAATTTAACTCGTACATTTTACATCAAGTGTCAAACAAGAATCACGATTTCTCAAGTATAATTCTTTGCCGCTATCATCGTCGATTTGCGCGAGTATTCGTATAGTATATTTTAAATAAAACAATTTTCAAAAAATTATAACGAAAATTCTCTACAAAATTGAATCTATCACTTTTTTAACCCTTTATTCGACCAAACACTATAATAATTAGAGTAAAATACACCTTTAGTCCCCAAAATTTTCGCAGATTTTACGTTTAGTCTAAAATCAAATAAAATCACACTGTTAGTCCCTAAGGTTGCCAATATTGCTCACTGTTGGTCCAATTTCCTAATGACGTTAGTTTTTTTCTCGTTATCTCCAAGTATGTGTCAGGCACATTATGTTTGTTTTTTCACTGTTTTTGTCTTTTAATGCATTTGTTTAATGTTTATTTTTCATCCTTTAATGTATTTTTTATTTATTTTTTACTTTTTATTTGTTTATTAATTGTTTCATTTTTTCCTTTTTATCTTCAACTTCAACATTTATGTATTCTTGAATATCATATCAAATGGTTACATTTCTTTTCTCTTATTATTTTCGACCACCACCCATAGTATTCCAATCACCTAAGCCAAAATTTATTTCCAGCCACGTTAATCTAATTCTTAAAGCAAATTGATTTCCAAAATAAAAAAATCTCATAATTTTAATTTGTAACTCCTTAGTACACAAACTTTTTTTTTATATACATTTGGGACAAAATAAAAATCATTCAATTATTTATATATTGATCTTTTACCCATCTTCTTCTTCAGACCATCATGATCATCAGCTGCTTTTTCTGAATTGGTCGGGATGGGCGGAGATTTGAACATCTTAATCGGGAAATATAGACGGACTATGATTGGCTCCAAACGGTCAACCTAAATTGACCAAAGGATGGTCAACAAGGTCAAACAGCCTAGAGTCAATGCTCCGCGGAATATAGTGTTTCCCCGGGTCGTTATGTCCCGACGAGGTGTGAATGGTTATCAAACGGGTTTGTAATCGGGTGAATTTGGACAGGAATAGGGTTGTGATTGATTACACTATTGAAATGTACAAGGAAATAGCTTAACTAAGCTATATTAACAAGATTGTAAAAGTAGAAAAACCAGAAACAATTTAAACCTAAAAACGTGTACGTTCAGTTTAAATTTACGTGAACGTACGAAATAAAAAGTGAAAACTGAAATCTGAAAACCCCTAGTGGGTGAAAATGACTTTTTTACAAACCTAAGGATGAAAGAAAAATTTTAGGGAAAGAAAATAAATTTTTACACTAATTACTTATTTAATATTAATTAAATACTATTTAAAACTAATTATTAATATTTAAATAACTTAAATTAAATACAATATTAATTTAATACTTGATAAATGAAAATTAAATTTCCAAAATTATAAAATAACTAAAAACAAATTTTAAAATTAAAAATATTTCTTTTTGTCTTTTTGTGATTTTTCTATTAATTAATTACTAATTAAATATTAATGACCTAATTAAACTAATTTAAATTATTAAAAATACTAAAAAGACTTAGAAAATTAAGAAAAAATTTATAAATCTAATTAACCATCACAGGAATCCTAAAAAAATTATAAAAAGTTTGTTTTATATATTTTTACACTATTTTACTAATTATTATATTAAATATTAATTAATTACTAATTAAACGATTTAAATTATAAAAACTAGAATATTAACAGTAAAAATTCTAGAAAAATTCCTAAAATTATATTATATTATATAAAAGCTAGAAAAAATATAAAAACTAGGTGTTACTTTATAAAAACTAATTTTGCTATTTAATACTTAATTATTAATTAATTATTAATAAAACTAATATTAAATCTAATAACTACTAAATGACAAAATAAAAATCTGGAAAAATTACTGAAAATACTTCAAGGTAAAAGGAATTTAATAAAAATATAAAAATGCCAAGTGCTTAATAAAAATCTAAAAAGGAAAATTAAAAAGTTAAATTACATTAAATAGAAACTATCACTTATTTTAAATTTGGTTTTTCTGAATTTTTCTTTTACAAAACTATTTTATACCTAAAAACATTAAACTTTTACAAAAACAACTTTTTTGGAAATAAAAAATAAGCACTATGAGTGCTTATAAGCTAGACAGTTGACTTTGGTCAACTATGGGGGCTTTTAAGCTTAAAAATAAGCTACAAGCTGGAAACTTGATGAATTCTAGTGCAAGTGAGTTAAGTGGACAGATATAAGGCAAGAATCAACAAGTGGGACCACAGAATAAGCAATAAGCACTTTAAACAAGCTCTTTGAAACTTGGTTCAACACAGAAAATGGGACAACAATTGGAGTTGATTTCAGGTGGGTCCCAGGGAGCATGAAGCTCAAAAATTGATCAAACCCTGAAGATGGCCAGGAGGGGAGTCCAAGGAACCAAGGAGGGGGTGTGGGTCCCACTGTGGTTGCCAGAAACAACCACCAAAGTGGTGGTGGTGGCCGGGGTCTGCTGCAGCAGGGGAGCTATCTTCCCCTGCAGGTGTGTTTGATCCAAGGTGGGGCCCACTAGAAAAATGGCAAAAATAAAATGAAGGTAGGACTTTGAAGATGAGGTGGGATACTACTACTCCTAAAAATTACAAGGCTTGAATCCAACTACACAATTCTATAAAATTCTTTGAATTTTTGGCATTTCTACACAAAGGTCAAATTGACTTTTTGAAGAAACATGTAATTTTGACTATTTTGAGGTTTGATCCTGTCTAATCTGCCTAATATGTTGTATTAAGCTACCAAATGATGAAATTAACTTATCCTAACAACTAATAAGATGAAATGCATGATTATGATACCCTAATTTTCTAACAGTGAACTAAAATGGGAATTTAAAGATGAGACTTGACTTTTGTCCAAAAGACCAAATGTTTTTATGCTTTTATTGTTCTAATATGACCTAATGTAGTATGAGTAAACTGAAATTGACTCCTAAAAGTGACAAGAACACTAAGCAACAAGCTGAACCAAACACCCCCTTAAACTTTGTCTGTCAAGGTATTTTCAAAGGAACCCACAGATTTAAACTTCCAACATGAAAAATAAGCAATCACTGACTTATTTTATTGTAATTGAAGTACAAAGGGTGTAGTAGTAAGCAGTTCACAACAAGCAAGCATGAAAACTAAAATGACAAATTTTGACAATAAAGAAACAAGTTTCAACCTAAATGATTCTAGGCTACCTAGTAAGTTTAACTTGCAATAATATATATATATATATATATATATATATATATATATATATATATATATATATATATATATATATAATAAGCAAGAATAAGCAGATAGTAAGCACAAATGAGCAATTGAGTAATGAAATGCTAAGTAAATGGAAATTACTCACAACCTGATCCAAACTGAGGCATGGAATAGAAGAGCTAAAACAGCTTATGAATTAACTCCAATAGGCTCAATGTATCTTCTTAATCAGTTCTGAACAACCAAATGCTTATTACTCTTAATCCTTAGACCACAGTTGACTTTCATTGACTTTTTATGATTTTGAGAATGGGACAGTACAATGGAAACAATGAGCTCACCAATAGCTATAAAGAGCTATAATGAGCCTTAATGAGCTTCTAGATCACTTTACAACTATTCTTAACAATATTGACATTGAAATGGGATTTTGAGTATTTTGGAATAACATAAACTGAAAATGGAACAACTGAAACTTGTATTGAGAAAATTACTTGAAAAATACACTGAGAAGTCTAGTATTACAATTAAAAAGCTAAGATGAGATTTGAAAAGCTAACATTACACTATGTCGACTACATTACTTAACTATTCTATTCTAATTAGCTAACTACTACTGCTTCTTCTATTTTTCTTGACTTATATGGACCTGGAGTAGCTTCTCTGACTTTCCCACACCTTTCTGACCCTTGGATTGCTTCCAAATGATCTTGACCATCTATTGCAATTTTTGGCGGGAAACTTGGTTTTGGCAGATGGGGTAACTTGGAGCAAATTAGGGAGCATTTATTGGGTTTTGGAGGTATTAGTGAGGTGCAGGGGACAAGAAATGGTAAGGGTGAGTTAGAGTGATGGGGGAGGTGGAGTGTGCAGGGGTGAGTAGCAGGCCAAGTGGGGAAGGAAGGTAGAGGGTTGACTGAGTTTGACTGGGTGAGGTATTAAAAACGGGGGTGTTTTGTTTTGTGGTTGGGCCAGGTGAGGTAAATTGGGCCAGGGGTGGTTTTTTAGTGGATCAGGCTTTTGTGTGGATATTTAGGGGGTTTGTTTGTTGGGTTAATAAACAACATAAAGGGTTTGGTGTATGAAATACAGAGGGACCAATTTTGCAATTTATGAAAATGGAGGGCGGAATTTGTAATTTTCCCAAGGTTACTCATAAGGGTAATTTCTGCCAAGTATTAATAACCAAAGGACCATAATTTGTATTTTCCAAAATTCAAAACTCCAGGGACCAAAATTGCCAAGTTTGTATAGTTGAGGGGCCTGTTTTGCCATTTCATGAAAACTTTTATCCAAGGATCAATATTGAACATTTTTAAATTTCCAAGGACTAAAAATGGTTTTTCTTCCAAAAATATCCCACCAATGACCAAATCTGCCAATTTTTAAACTCCAGGGACTAAACTTGTAAATTTCCAAAACTTTTGAGATTTTTCACCAAAGGATTAAATATGACAACTTATGATTTTAAAAGGACCTTTGGTGATAATTTTCCATATTTTGAATGACCAGGGACTAGTTTTGACATTTTATGAAAGTTGGGGGACTGAAACTGCCAATTATGCAAACTTTGTACGTTTTTCATTTGTTTTTACTCATTTGCATCTAAAACATATAAAACACAATTTTGGAATATTTTTAGTATTTTGATGCATTTCTGAGTGTTTTTGTATGTTTTGCAGTTCAGATTTGACCAAAAATGATGAGTGTTTGAGCACTCATTAGACTACTCAGTACTTTAACGGGTAATTTGGGTGGAAGATGTGTAATTGCAATAAGTTTTAGCTTACCGGCAAGTCTCTGCTAACACTGTTCACCACCACCTATCGACAACCTCTTTCGCAACGCCGCCGCTATTACCACTTTCCGGCAACATACACCACATATATATACCAGTATCAAAGTATGTAAAAGAAACAAAGTATATGTTACCGTTTGATTTAGGAATAGAGTTTGAACAATAGAGTTTAATTTTTCAAGATAAGAGAAAGACTTTTGAAAAAGAAGATAATCACATGGGTTGTTAGGAAAGAAATTAATAATTGGAAAACTGTAACAATACTAGTATATTGTTTCAGTTAAATAAATAAAATATTTATTAACAAATAATTGTGAATCTTTTATATAATAAAACAAAACCCTTAGTATGGATTTTCGTATGTCGAAAAAAAAATGTTTTCTTATTAGGCAATAATTTTATTATTATTATTATTATTATTATTATTATTATTATTATTATTATTATTATTTATTTTAAATATGTTTAATTAAAAAGTCTAATTATTTCTTTCTTTGGCAAAAAATTGATTTAAATTCGGTTTTCAAAATACACATGTACTTTCAAGTTATTTAGTGATAGTTTTAGACCCAAGTAAAAAATTTAAAAATGAAGACCGGAGCTCTACTATAACGCAAAAAATTACAAGCCCGTGACTACAATTTGTTGAAACAAAACATAAAACAAGATGAATATGATTTCGATTTCGTTTCTAGAAATAATGGTACGTTTTTACCCTTCTTCTCAAAACTCTAAATGTAATTTATTCCTTTATTCTCAAAAAACTTAATCTCACACATAGTTAGACCACATATATCCTATGTATCATAATTACGTATCACCAAAGCCTCTCATCCTTATGATAAAATTTACCATGTATCTTTTCTCATTTTGTATACTTTTACTCAAAATGTTACCGTAAACATGTGAATTTTCTTTTCATTGTATAAGATATTTTAGAAAAAAACGCCGTGCGTGCACAGGTATTATAACTAGTATACTATAAAGTCATATAGAATATGACATAAATTCTTTTATGAGTGTGCCGGTTAAAAAGTCATATTTAAACGTATAAATATAAATGATAAATATATTTTATAAAATGAATCTAAAAATGTATGAGTAGTATTATTTTTGATACTGAACCCAACCATATAAGATCAACTGTTATGAATAAATCAAAGAAAGATTGTATCATATGCCTATTTTAAATGGGTTTTTACTTTTAGAAATAGATAAAAGAAAATACAAATATCATGTATTGCGGCCACAAAAACACGATTGCACGCTAAGCACTAGTGAGGCGGTTGGATACCGCCTAGCGATTAATCGGTTATGCAGAGATTAATCGAGGATTAATCAGATTGGAATACTTATATAAAAAATTATAATTTTAGCTTCAAATTTCAAATACTTCAAGGAGATGTTTGGCACATGAAATTATGGATAGATTATGTTTATTCTTTCAAAAAATAAGCTACTTAAAAAATAATCCTCGTTTGGCAGACAGAACTTATAAGAGATTATAGAAAAAATAATCTTCCATAATCTCTTAAAAACAAAGATTACTTCATGTAGCTTATAAAAATAATCTCTTTTTATAATCTACATTTCTAACACCAGCTCCAGCACGACCTCCAGTTCCAGCAATAATTAATTTCACCAAACTTACCCAAAGTGTTCAAATATATATATAATACTTCAAAGTTCTAAAAAAAAGTTATAAACATAATTCTTCAAAGTTCAAACATAGATTTTGCCACTGTCAAAACCCATATCAACAACAACAAAATAAAAATAAATAAATAAATAAAATAAAAATGTAAATAAAAATAAAGATACAATTTACTTCAACTTTTTAGTTTCAGAAACACCAATCTATACTACATATAAAGGAAAAATGGTCAATCTTGAAAAAATGGTCAATCTTGAAAAGTGGAAATCTTGAAAAATCTTATTAAAGGAAATTATGAAATATAATTAATACTCTTATTAGAACACCCCATTACTTAAAAGTACAATGATTTATTCACATTGTACAACAATTAAAAACATATCTACCAAATTAAATACAACCAATTAATACAAATCACAAACCGGGTTGACCCGGGACGCTTCAAACCAGACGGGTTGAACCGGCTTAATTTGACCCGTTTTCGACCCAACCTAGCAAGTTGACCTGATTTAAATCGACCAATTTTTCAACCGGAACGGTTCACCCGGTTGAACCACCCGGGTCGAACCGGGTTTCAAGACATTATGTTTAATTCCTAAATATTCAAACTTTTTTTTTGATAAATAAATTATTTGTCGAATAAACTATTTGTCGCTATAAAGAATGTATGGTTAAATCTTGAAAAGTGAAATCTTGAAAGTTAAAGGTGAGAGAAATTCATAGTATAATTAATACTCTTATTAAAACACCCCATAACTTTAAAGTACAATAATTTATTGATTTATTCACATTATACAACCAATTAAAAGTATATATATCTAATTAAAAACAACCAATTAAAACACCCCTTACTAAAAAGTACAATAAAATTTTCAAAATGTACAATTTAAACAAACTACAACATAATCTAAATATAAAATAATTAACACACTAACTAATGTTATTTTACACATTATACAAATTAATAAAACACACAAAGCTTCATACAAGCTAACAAGTTGATGGTACATATAGTTTTGAAAACTGGACCGGATCAATGGGTTCAACCAAAACCGGTGTCGCCACCGGTTCGTCTAACTAATAAAAGCCATACGAAAACATATATTTCAAAATGAAACTATTAATACACATCGAAAACCGGGTTGACCTGGGACGCTTCAAACCCGGCGGGTTGACCCAGTTTAATTTGACTCGTTTTTTACCCAACCTGTCGGGTTCACTCGATTTAAATCGACTCATTTTTCATCCAGAACGGGTCGAACCGGGTTTCAAAACATTATGTTTAATCTCTAAATCTTCAAACTTTTATTATTTTTCGTTTATAACCCATAAACTTTTTTTTATCACTAAACGATCTGTCGCTATAAAATCCCGTTGCTATGCACAGGTACTCGTCTAGTATCATCAAAAGATGAAAGTATAAATTTGAGCATAAACTTCCTAAGTTATAAGCAAAATTCCGTGCATACGTACAGTTTTATAACTCTAGAAAATATAAAATAAAATAAAATGTTTATATTGAATTTCAATCGATAGTACATAAATAAATAAATAAATAAATAATAATAATAATAATAATAATAATAATAATAATAATAATAATAATAATAATAATAATAAAGAAAAAAAAAATACTTTCTCATTTGCTGCAAGTGTGTGAATGCTATGCTAATTTTCAATCGTATGCCTTTTCTTTTCTTTTTCTTAATTTTCCTTTTATTATTATTATTATTATTATTATTATTATTATTATTATTATTATTATTATTATTATTATTATTATTATTATTATTATTATTATTATTAATCGTATGCAAATGTGTGTGAATGATGGAGAGAAATAGATATATTGGGATAAAAAAAAAAGTATTAATTGTAATTTTAGGGGAGAAGACCGATTAGGCGGATTAGGTAGACTTTTTCCGATTAATCGGTTTGTTGACCGATTTTTAACGATCTTTGACCAAACCGATTAAACAGACCGATTAGAGAAAATCCGGACACTCAAACACTGCAAAAAAGTAGGAAATTATCCTCACGTGAGAATAAAAAAGTAGGCCGATTTTTCATCGAGTGGTGGTCCATTTGGAGATTTAGAAATCAGATCGTTATTGGTAATCGTTTTGAAAGACCAAATCGTTTCCTCGTAGATCACACAAAGTAATCCTTGAGTAATCTGATATGGTAAAATTTACGATTTATTTTGTTTTTGATAAAAATATGAAAATATGAACAAAGATGGTAAATATACAATGGGCGTGAATCCAGATTCACTAATACGCAAAACCGTTTAGAATAACGCGCACAACCTCCTCGGCAGCGACGCCAAAATTTGATTGGTCCTGAAAGGTAAAATAAATTGACCAGGTGAATGGTCAACCAAGTCAAACGTCTCAGACCAACTAACCAAAGAGTACAGTGTTTCCCCAGGTCGTTATGTCCCAACGAGGTGTGAGGGTATAAAAAAACGGGTTTGTAATCGGGTGATTCTGAACAGGAAAGAGGTTTAAGTGAGTGATTTATTAAACTAAGGAAATGTAAAAGAAAATAGCTTAAATAAGCTATAACAATAATTATTAAAATCCTAAGTATTTAAAAACGTATTACGAAGTAAAATTGTACGTTTAAATTCTAAATAACGTAAACGTACGAATGAAAAAGACTTGTATTTTAAGACTTGAATGTGCTTAGTTAACCTAAACATAGATGTGTCAAACACAATTAACAAGAATCATGAGATGAAGTACCCTAAACCCTACTGAACCAAACACCCCTTAATAGACAGATTAGGACAAATAATGAAACAATCTAAAAGACTTAAGCCATGAAACACTAAACCTACTTAAATTAACAGTAATTAAGCATGATTAAGCACAAATAAATGACAATCAATAAAAATGATCAAGATTTACAGAATTGAGAAAAAATATAAACTTAGGCTTACAATTTCTTCCAAAAGCAAATAAGGCAGACAAGGATCAAACACATCAACCTAACACTCCCCATGGAGTTCTAAACCAAATACCCGGGAGTTCTAAACCAAATACCCTTTAGCTTAAACCTGCTTCATTATCTTGGAACCACCATTTTCTATTTCTTTTCTATTTTCTTGTATTTTTCTTCTTTTTTCTTTTCTTTTCTTTTCTGAGTTTACACTTTCTTAACTTGAAATAGCCTTTAGTGAGATTATGTAAGCTTCTGAAATGATTTGGAATGCAAAGTAAGTCTAACAAAGAGAAATGCCAAAAATTTACTTAAAAACTGAAATTGATTAAAACTTAAACTGAACTTAAATTCATTTGCAGAATTTAAATTACAATTGAAATGTGAACATGCTGAAGGAAAAACTACAAGGAAAAGGATTACATAATTTTTAACTACTAATTTCTACTACTAATTAACTAAAAACTAACTAACTCTTTCTCAGCTTCTCTCTTTCTCTTTTATACTGACCCATTAGGGTTTTGGAGACCCACACGTGCATTCCCACTTCTCTCTTGGTCCATTGGATCAGCTTACTTGATCTTGGCCGTTAATCATGTTTTGGCGGGAAAATGGGATTGTCAACTTGGCTCTGATAACTTTGGCAGGGGTGGGTTTTGGACTGAGGTGGTGGAAAGTTAGTGTAGGTGGAGTGTTGGCAGAGGAGGGGGTGGAAGTGTGATGATGGTGTTTGGTGTTGAAGGGTTGTAGCAGGAGTAACAGGGGTAGGGGATGAGGTGGATGGTGTTGGTCAAACCAGGGGTTGACCCTGGTTATTATTAAAAGGGTGTGGGCTTTTTACTTTTGGGATTGGGAGGTAAATAGGCCACGGGAAATGGATTGGGTGGATTAAAAAAAAAGTGTGTTGGGTTTGTTTGTTTAATTTTATTAATGGCCCATTTGGTTTAGTAACTAGGAAATCACAAGGACCAAAAAAGCAATAAGCTAAAATTTAAAGGGCCTGGTTTGCCAACTTCCCAAAGTTATTTAAGGGACCAAACATGCCACATTAATTACCCACAGACCTTAGATGTTAAATTCCCAATATTAAATATCCGGGGACCAAAACTGCCAAAATTGAAACTCCAGGGACCAATTGTGTAATTCTTCAAAACTTTCACCCAAGGACTATTTTTGCCAAGTTTCACTAACACAAGGACCATAATTGATAATTTTCCCATTAAACACCTCCAGGGGTTTTTTCTGCCAATTTCCAAAGTTGAGGGACCTGTTTTGCCAATTCATGAAAAATTTCATCCAAGGACCATTAATGACAAAATTTGGATTCCCAAAGGACCTTTGTTGATTTTTCTTCCAAAACAAATGTACAGGGACTAGTTTTGACAATTTATGAAAGTTGAGGGACTGAAACTGCCAATTATGCAAACTTTGTGCGTTTTTCATCTGTTTTTACTCATTTTGTATCTAAAACTTATAAAACACAATCTTGGGATATTTTCTGTATTTTGATGCATTTCTGAATGTTTTTAAATGTTTTTTGCAGTTCAGATAAGACAAAAATGATGAATATTTACACACTCATCAATCCCCCACAGTAAACTATTGCTAGTCCCTAGCAATATAGAGTCCAAAAAATAAACTGTTTTGAAAATTCAACGGATTTTATGTCTCTTTACCAAAAGCCATTACTTCCGGAGTAGCCAAATGTTTTAGTTCAAGTAAGAACTATGGTACACTGATAACCATATGATTTTGAGCAAACCATAACCTTTAAACGGATTTGATTTGTCTTTACCAGAAGCCGTTTGCTTCTGGACTAGCCAACTCTTGATGGAATACAGTCATCATCTTGGTGAGTTGATTACCAATTATGGTTTTTCACTGCCTTTACCACAAGCCATAACCTTGTGGGCTAGCCAACTCTTTACTTTTTAGGATATAGAGAGTTGAATACCATACAATTTTAGGCAAATTGTCAGCTATAAACAGATTTGATATATCTTTACCAAGAGTCGTTTGCTCCTGGATTAGCTAATCCCTTTTGTCGGTTAGACATGGCGGACTAATAACCACAAAAATTTTGAAATAAAGTGAAAAAATTTTAAAATTTTTGCCAAAAACGGGGGTACTAGATGGTAAAATGTGATCAAATTCGCTAGAATTCCCCCCCCCCCCCCCCCCACACTTAGAATTGAATATTGTCCTCAATATTCAAAGTCCCGACTATTATGCCGACTCTTTGAACGTAAAAGGGCAACATTACAAGCTAAATATGGAAACACCATTTTTCACTTTATTTTATTTATTATATATACATGGTAACAACAGCAGGGGTACTCCCCCACACTTAGGGTGAAAACCCCATATACATGCTACTGTTTTTGTTTACCGAGTCGCTAGCTTGACTCAACCCAGAATTCATTTGTTCTTGGGGAAGCAAGATGTGGAATAAACAATCTCCATCGGACTTTCATTCAAGATGTTTGGACAAACATTTGAAGCACGTGAAAGTTCCAAACCGATGAGATATACAAACCCTGACTTTAAATAGTATAAACTATAAGCGGTGATGTCGGGGTCAAAGATAATGTCTTCATTCCCGAAGGAGTGAAAAACAGGAGAAGCTACGAGATAGGTGAAGAAGAGAAAGAAAGTCATGATAAACATCATGACTAACTCATCATCATCCTCAGGAAAATTCATAGATTCATCATCATGAATCTCATCATTTAAGCTCATGTGATCAAGACATATCCCGGGTGTGTCTAGATCAAAGTAGAAGTTATCATACTCCAGTTGAGATATGATATGAGTGAGTTCACAAGAGAACTCCTCGAATGTGAATGAATCATATTCTGGATTGATGTGCGTGAGTTCACAGGAGAACTCATCGAAGGTAAATGATTCATAATCGGGGAGAGAATTATGAGAATGAGAAGTGGTACTGCCACTAATCTTTTCTCCCATAGGATCAAATTGGAAGGCTTCAAATTCCGGTATAGAATCATCGGAAAAAATATCACTATCCTTAATGGGGATAGGAGATGAAATGGGTTTCTCTTGAAAGCCTCAATTTTAGAAATGAGGAGACTGGCATTCAATAATGTAGCACGAAGAGCTTCATCTTGGATTTCAGTGTCAATCTCTTCATCATTCTCTTCTTCTAAGCTGACTAGCTCAGAAGGTAATTCTTCCATATAACTGATGTCTCCACAAGATAACGAATCGTCATCATTAGAATCAGAGAACATCTCAACATCATCATTCGGGAAGATAAGAGGAGAGGGATATCATACATATGATCAAGAATTCCCTGCGACTCTCTTGGGATTGGGACAAGGTTCTCAACACTAGACTTTATGAATTCGTCAAATTCCTTTTCAGGAACAGTGTCAAGATGCTCGTCCCCCATGCTTAGAGAGTGAGTGGGAACCTCGATTGTGATAAAAGCTGACTCAGGGAGTTGAGAAGGACTAGCATCAATGGATTTTACAAGTTCCATTATTTCTTCTGCTAGTGATTCAATTATACTCTCTTATCCCTGTGTTTCCACAGATTGAGTCTCATCTGATGAACTGGATGAATCATCATCAAAGATATTTTCATCATCACTGTCATCAGGAATGAAACGGAATCGAGAGCTATGTCGGGCTGCTTTTTCTTTTTCAATTGATTCCCTGATAGATTTTTCAATGGCATCTTGGGAATTTATTTTAGCAGCCTGCTCTTCAGCTAACAATTCTTCCATGGATTTTTGATTTGGATTATCATGGGAATGTTTACTACCCTTCAAATCTTTCACTAAATAAAAAAGACCAATGAGAAGGGCATCTTCGGTATCTTCTTCAGAACTGTCATCAAGAACATTCTCATAGACAGGTGTGTTCCTAATAAGACACTCGGAACCAAAATGTGAGTTTCCACAGTAGTCACACCAATGAAACTGATGTGACTGTGATTCATGTAAATTGTGGTCAAAATTGTTATCAGGAAACTGCTCATAGACAAGCGTGTTTCCCGATTGACAATCAAAACTGTAGTGCGGACCACCATAGCACTCGCAAGAAAAACTTGGTGTATTTTGATACGAAGCATCATTGAAATTTGAATGATATGATTCTTGCTCGTATGAGTTGTGAGGAAGGTGGTTGTAGTCGTTTTGAGAATATTCACTAAAGTTATGATAATAATCAGAGGTGAATGTAGGTTCAGTTCTCAACACATAACATGTACAAAGTTCATGGTTAAATCCACAATCCTTGCAATTGCACCGTTCACAAAGTGAACCATCTCCTAACGGATCTCCACAACTAACGCAATGAAGTTGTTTCAACGAAGATGTGTGAGGAGGATCGTTAGAAAGATTTGGTGAATCATTAGGAGAATTCGGATTTATGAACAATTTGCACACAGTACAAAATCTGTTACCACAATTACTTCCGCATTTCTCACAAATACACCGGAAACAACGATAGCATTTCTCAATCGGGCTTTTACAGTGAAAACACGTGTAGCCGAGAGACGCCATAAGAATTATACATGAGAGAGGTATAAGAAGTTAGAATCAAACAGATAGAGGGTAAGAAAAAATATTTTTGGGTTTTTTTGTGCTCGTTGAAAACTTATTTAAAATGTTTTTGGTAATCGTTTTGAAAGACTAAATCGTTTCCTCGTAGATCACACAAAGTAATCCTTGAGTAATTTGATATGGTAAAATTCACGATTTGTTTTGTTTTTGATAAAAATATGAAAATATGAACAAGGATGGTAAATATACAATGGGCGTGTATCCAGATTCACTAATACGCAAAACCGTTTAGAATAACGCGCACAACCTCCCCGGCAGCGGCGCCAAAATTTGATTGGTCCTGAAAGGTCAACTAAATTGACCAGGTGAATGGTCAACCAAGTCAAACGTCTCAGACCAACTAACCAAGGAGTACAGTGTTTCCCCGGGTCGTTATGTCCCAATGAGGTGTGATAGTATAAAAAAAGGGTTTGTGATCGGGTGATTCTGAACAGGAAAGGGGTTTAACTGAGTGATTTATTAAACTAAGGAAATGTAAAAGAAAATAGCTTAAATAAGCTATAACAATAATTATTAAAATCCTAAGTATTTAAAAACGTATTACGAATTAAAATTGTACGTTTAAAATAAATAACGTAAACGTACGAAAATAAAAGTGAAATAAGACAAGTAAAAGTCCTACAAATGTGAAAATTACTTTTTTACAAACCTAATAATAAAAGTAAATTATAGAAAAAAGAAAAATATTTTTTTAACTTTTTATTTAAATATTATTAATTAAAAACTATTTATATTAATTAAACTATTTAAACTAAATTAAATTATTATAAATACTAAATGAAAAGTTGAAATTATAAAACTTTTTCTATAAATACTTTATAGTAACAAAAACTTTAAAAAAAAATATATAAAAAGCCTAAGTGCTTATAAATAAGCAGTACAAAGATTTCTTTTTGGATTTTTTATTAAAACTAATAAAACTAAAACTAATTATTATAAATGGTAAATAAAAAGTAGAAAATGTGGAAAAATTAATATAAATACTATGTATTAGCAGGAACCTAGAAAAAATAAGATGAGGGGGGAATTGGTACGGATAAGCACAGAAATAAGCTGAAACAGCTTATTAGTGTAAAAGATGAAAAGTTGGGTTAAAAGGAATGTGAGGCAGGGATTTAATGAATAAAGTCCCTAGGGCAGATGGTTGTGCATGTGTGCTTGTGTCTGTGTGAAGCCAAGAGGTCTCAGGTTCGACCCTGCCTCTTGGCTTTTTGCAAAAACATTTTATTTTTTTAATTTTCTTATTCAACCTTACTAAAAACATGAAAATAAATATTTTTTACGATTACAACAATTTCTAAAAATCACTGAATAAGCTGTTTAAAAGAGAAAATTGCAACAGTTAAGGTAAAGATGCTATAAAGGGATACTCTTGGAACTGAAAAGCGATTTAAAAGTTGCATACAAGCTATACTAAGAATGGAAATAAGCTAAGGACTGATGAGGCTAACACAAGTGAGCAGAATCAAACAAGTAAGGACCATGATAAGCAAAAAATAAGCAGATTCAAGCAAAAAGCAATTACCACACCCAAACAGTCCTGAGGTCAAAGTTACAGGCCTTGTATAAGCTTATCAAATAAGCTTAGAAGCCAAGAATAATCCCTGACACAAAGATTTGGGTCTATTGGCTTCCCAAAAGTCCCAAGAATTCAGCCCAACCCCCAATGGATAAGCTACAATGAGCTTATGAACTTGAGACCTTATACTGATGACTCAGTATGAGGTTTCAAATGAACAAGTTGCAGGCCACTAATTGGCTTATCAAAAAAGCTGAGATATCTAAAATAAGCCTGGAACAAGTGAGTTGGGCAACATGGATTTCCAAAAATACCCAAAAACACAGGGTAAGCTCAGCTATTGAACAAGAAAAAGATTATTGAAAATGGCTTGAAAGTCACTGACCCTGGGTGCAGGACATGGCCACTCAAAACAGGTCAAATGAAGAGATCAAATAAGCTCTTAAATTAAATCCTAAAATTATATAAAAATTAATCCAACAAATATCAGCTGCCAAAGATTATGAATCCAAAACCTCAAATCCTAACATTAAAAATCAAGATCATGAAAATTCACCAAAGTTTTGGATAAACTGAACAAATAATGAAATTTGACTTTTGTGAGATATGATATACTTTGACTTTCTTGAGTTTTGATTATGATTTTCTTGCTAATATTGATACTTAAAGCTAAAATGAAACTCCAATAAGCTAAGATATCAACTAATGGACTGATTATGAGTGATTATTGATCCAAATTACACGACAGTGAACAATTGAGTGGGATTAAAAGTGAAATTGACTATTGAATGAAAAAGACTTGAATGTGCTGAGTTAACCTAAACATAAATGTGTCAAACACAATTAACAAGAATCATGAGATGAAGTACCCTAAACCCTACGGAACCAAACACCCCTTAATAGACAGATTAGGACAAATAATGAAATAATCTAAAAGACTTAAGCCATGAAACACTAAACCTACTTAAATTAACAGTAATTAAGCATGATTAAGCACAAATAAACAACAATCAATAACAATGATCAAGTTTTGCAGAATTGAAAAAAAAATAAACTTAGGCTTACAATTTCTTCCAAAAGCAAATAAGGCAGACAAGGATCAAACACATCAACCTAACACTCCCCATGGAGTTCTAAACCAAATACCCTTTAGCTTAAACCTGCTTCATTATTTTGGAACCACCATTTTCTATTTCTTTTCTATTTTCTTGTATTTTTCTTCTTTTTTCTTTTCTTTTCTGAGTTTACACTTTCTTAACTTGAAATAGCTTTTAGTGAGATTATGTAAGCTTCTGAAATGATTTGGAATGCAAAGTAAGTCTAACAAAGAGAAATGCCAAAAATTTACTTAAAAACTGAAATTGATTAAAACTTAAATTGAACTTAAATTCATTTGCAGAATTTAAATTACAATTGAAATGTGAACATGATGAAAGAAAAACTACAAGGAAAAGGATTACATAATTTTTAACTACTAATTTCTACTACTAATTAACTAAAAACTAACTAACTCTTTCTCAGCTTCTCTCTTTCTCTTTCATACTGACCCATTAGGGTTTTGGAGACCCACACGTGCATTCCCACTTCTCTCTTGGTCCATTGGATCAGCTTACTTGATCTTGGCCGTTAATCATGTTTTTGGCGGGAAAATGGGATTGTCAACTTGGCTCTGATAACTTTGGCAGGTGTGGGTTTTGGACTGAGGTGGTGGAAAGTTAGTGTAGGTAGAGTGTTGGCAGAGGAGGGGTGGAAGTGTGATGATGGTGTTTGGTGTTGCAGGCTTGTAGCAGGAGTATCAGGGGTAGGGGATGAGGTGGAGGGTGTTGGTCAAACCAAGGGTTGACCCTGGTTATTATTAAAAGGGTGTGGGCATTTTGCTTTTGGGCTTGGGAGGTAAACATGCCACGGGAAATGGATTGGGTGGATAAAAAAAAGTGTGTTGGGTTTGTTTGTTTAATTTTATTAATGGCCCATTTGGTTTAGTAACTAGGAAATCACAAGGACCAAAAGTGCAATAAGCTGAAATTTAAAGGGCCTGGTTTGCCAACTTCCCAAAGTTATTTAAGGGACCAAACATGCCACATTAATTACCCACGGACCTTAGATGTTAAATTCCAAATATTAAATATCCGGGGACCAAAACTGCCAAAATTGAAACTCCAGGGACCAATTGTGTAATTCTTCAAAACTTTCACCCAAGGACTATTTTTGCCAAGTTTCACTAACACAAGGACCATAATTGATAATTTTCCCATTAAACACCTCTAGGGGTTTTTTCTGCCAATTTCCAAAGTTGAGGGACTTGTTTTGCAAATTCATGAAAAATTTCATCCAAAGACCATTAATGACAACATTTGGATTCCCAAAGGACCTTTGTTGATTTTTCTTCCAAAACAAATGTACAGGGACTAGTTTTGACAATTTATGAAAGTTGAGGGACTGAAACTGCCAATTATGCAAACTTTGTGCGTTTTTCATCTGTTTTTACTCATTTTGCATCTGGAACATATAAAACACAATCTTGGGATATTTTCAGTATTTTGATGCATTTCTGAGTGTTTTTAAATGTTTTTGCAGTTCAGATACGACAAAAATGATGAGTATTTACACACTCATCAATGATCCGAGCATATTCGTTTTACCCTGTAAGATCGGAAACTCTGAGGCTTTTGACACATTAGCCGATCTTGGGTCAAGCCTAAATTTGCTTCCATTATCTCTGTACACCACTCTTAAGCCGGGAAAATTAGATGAAAGAAAGGTAATCATAGGGCTTACGGATGGAAGTGTTGCGTATCTAGTTGGGGTAGTGAAAGATGTGTTAGGGCATATAGGAAGGTTGACAATGTTAGCCGATTTCCACGTCCTTGATATGGTTAGTGACACTACATGCCCTTTATTAATAAGAAGAGGATTTTTAGCTACCACAAGTGCGATGATTGATTGTAAGGAATCTAGAATAGCGGTAGGAGAAGGAGAAACTTGGTCGGTCTATGATGTTAAAAAACATGCCTATGATACTAGTGAGGAACCAACGCCTCATTGGGTAGATTTGAATAGGAGACCATCTAGATACGGACCTTGGGTTAATAGAGACTTCATAGGACCTCAACGCCCATTTTATTTAGAGGAGGAGTTTATAAACAAAACGCATTCGGTAGAGCAACTCATAACTAGGGATGAAGAACTAAACCCCTTTGAGGATCCCTTAGTCTTTTGGAAAATGATTGAATTCCTAGGAGTTATGCCTATCAACTTAAGAATGAACAAGTGGAAAAGGGAAGGTGATAAATGTAAATGGAATTGGGACAAGCCACTTAAGGAAGGTAACGGATCATAGCATATGAAGATGATTCTATATGATCCGGATGGAGAAAATTTTGAGAAGTCATACCGAACTAAGAGAACCGATAGGTTATTGAAACCTAAGTTTGATCCCAAAGATGTCCTCGATGAGGAACTCACTCATATAGGATAGCCCGTGACCTTGAGTCTAGCTACAAGACTCGTAAATAAAGAAAAACGCTTCTTGGGAGGCAACCCAAGCTTTATTTGTTTGATTTTATTTGTTTTCGTACGCGTGCTTTATTTTTATTGTTTGTGGCTCATGTTTCAAAATAAATTGTGAAAATGCTTTACCTTGTTGCTTAACTTTGTCTTAACTTCATACAAAGGTATTTCGTAAAAGATAAGTGTAAGGGAAATCTAAATTTGTTTCTAAGAACGGAATTGAACATGGACCACAACAAAATAAAATGAACATGTATATTAGTATTTGTTTGAGTCAAATGCTTGTATCGAGTCATAATGATGTTTTGCAGGATTTCCAGGAATTAAGGCGTGAGTTTTTCCAGAAATTTTCCGGAAGCTTAACATAAGATTTATGTCAGAGCACTCTGACGGCGTCAGGATTATAACCTGACGGCGTGATAGGCTGTAAAACAGGTATCAAATAAATACATACAAAGTATGTGAGGAAATTGACTAGTCAACCTTTGTGAAAAGACCGACGTGCAAAACCCGTGAATACTATATATATATATATATATATATATATATATATATATATATATATATATATATATATATATATATATATATATATGTGTGTGTGTGTGTGTGTGTGTGTGTGTGTGTGTGATACCGGGCAAGTGATCACCCGGGTCATGTCCCAACGAGGTGTGAATCGAGGATATCGTGTAAGGTTCGTGATTAAAATGCTTGTTAGGAAGAGAGCTTGGTATTGTTTGGTATTGTGAACAATAACGTGAAACAATAAAATCTACTACATATTTGAAAATTAAAGACTAACGTTTTAATTAAAATAAACGCGACTACACAAAATAAAAAGCGAATTCTAAGCAATACTAGACCTATGGGCATAAAACTAATTATCCTATGTACTAGATGTCAAAGGAACATTTTGGGAAAAAGAAAATTAACTTTATGATTAAAATTCTAATTACTGGGTTAAAAACTATTTAACACTAATTAAATTCTAATAAGTACTAAAACTTTTCAAATAAATCTAAAAGTTTTTCTATAAATACTACAAGTTAATACTAATCTAAGAAAAATATAAAGAAGGGGCATAGTACAAACTAAGCTAGGAATAAGCTGATAAGGTATGGTAAGTTAAATAAGCCAAACAGATACTAACTAGTTAAGTAATAAACCTTGCAAAAGTTAATTGAAAAAGACTCTAAGGGCAGATGGTAGAGTTGTTGTGAGTTGTGTCTGCTGCTATAGCTAGATACCAGGTTCAATTCCCACAAAATCCCTTTACTTTTCTTTTTGCAAAAGCTCTAAACCCCAGATTTTAAGTAGCTCTTATGAAAGAATTTTTGTTTAAAAAACAATAAATAATAAAAAAAACAAAAAAAAAATTAATCAAACTCATACAAACATGACAATCCAATGGTTATAAGTTTAAATCCAAAGCGATATTATTGAACTAGAAAATATACGAATATACTGATGCACCACCAGGTTATACTTAAAGAAGCATTCCTAACCGGGCAATTTGAAAGACAAAATAAACACAGCTTGATAAGCAAGACGTTGCAAACAAGTATGGAACAAACAAATTAGAATTAAAGGGTTTTCAAAACAACGAGAATCACAATAAAAGCTAAGACAATGCACAAGTTATGAGATTATTCCTAAAGTGATATTAATGAACTAAGTAAATATCGCTCTAACTGTCGAGCTACATGAAAACTTAAGCTTAATATGGACTAGTGCACAAACTCAAGAAATGGAAAACTCAAGTTAACCAGATTTGATGAACTATTTCAAGCTAAGTGGAAACAGATTCAAAATCATGAGTTTAAGTAAAAGCTTTATGAGCAGCAGCTTAATCTCGATGGTACACATGCTAAGGTCAAAAGGTCACAACTAGCATACAAGTTAAAAAATAACAAGCAGCTCAACAGGAGGCAAGTAGAAGCTTAGAATCAAACGAACTCAGTTCTCGATGAGGTTTAGCAGCAGAATATCTCAACTAATGGGCAAGCTAGGGAGCAAACATAAGCCAGCAAATGAGCAATTGAGCACAACCAAATCATATATACGTTGAGGTAGTACAACAAACTTCCTAAGACATCAACTCTGGGATCAAAAGCTGTATAAACGAGTAAGATATGGCCTAATGAAAAATGGGACAGAATTGAAAAGCTTAGTACATGGCACAAAAGGGACAACGGGTCACTTTTGAGATTGATTTACACCAAGCAAATGAACTTGAAAATTAAAATTTTCAATTGATTCAGATTCGTAAGCCATGAATTAACAGAAAACAACAAGATTCATTTATTTCCAAGCAAAATTGAGGGCCAGAACCGATCTGGTGTTTCGTTCAATTTTACTGGAAACGAAAATTTGACTTTTTAGTTTTTAGAAGAAGTTGAATAAAGTGAATCTTGATCACCCCTAACTTACTGAATATGAACTACTGGACTTAAAAAAAGACTGATTTAAGCATACTAAACAACTTTTAATACTAACATACAGGTTATGCAGATAAGAAACTCAATGGTTTATGCCGACTAGGATCAAATAAGACCTTGACTTTTTAGGCTAACAGTCTAAGGTTTATATACTACTACCCTATATGAACTTCAAGCAAGCTGTAACAACAAAGAACAATACATAGAATAATCTTGAACACAAAATAACTAGCAAATCCGAACACCCCTTAATAAAATGTCTTACCTGATTAATGCATTAACATGAGTGATGCGTAGGGATTGCACCAGGCTTTACTTCTCAAGGGATCTCGAGAAGCTTACAACCCCCACCAGGCAGTGTACCTGATCGATGTAGTAAAGTATAATGACAAGTACCGGGGGATTGATCGTTCAGCTAGGAATAGTGTCGCTAGGATTAGAAAACCTAAAGACTAGGTCTAGAGATGAGGGATGATTCTTTTTGTATTTTTATATTTTTATGAAAGCAAGTAAAAATCTCGGGTTTGAAGGAGTTGGGCGGAATTAGTTGCTAGTCAACTAAGCCAATAACTAAATATGCAATCAAAATAAAATACAAAAAATGAAAATAAACTAAATTAAACTAGAGTTATGAGAAATATATGGGAGAATTATGTTTACTTAGATTTCACTACTCCCTAGATATCTTTTACAGGTTAATTACTTGTTATAGTTGCGTGGATGACGGATTGTATTTCTTATACCATTCATGGGGTGGCGTACTTACTTCCCCAATCCTATAAGCGCCTACTTCACTCCTATGTCGAGCCGGCTAAGAAGCTCCTAACATGGGATCACTAGAATTTGCTCATGCATTAAATACAACCAATAAAACCAAGTACACATCGGTTCATGTTTCCTAAGACGTTCAAGCATGTTACACAATGGAGATCTGCCAGTTTTCTTAAGCCTAACATTGAAATCATTCATCCATTACAACCATAAACAAGTAATCAACATATAATTAACATCTAGGTTTCATTACATCTAAGCAAACACAAGATAGATCTAGCCTAGCATGTTAAAATCAAGACAAGCATAAGATATATTCAAACAACACATAGACATATTGAATGAATTAAGAGAAGACTTATCTCAATTGAACATGAAAGGATTCAAGGGGTGAAAACCCTTGAAAATACTGTAAAATACGACCTAGGGTTTACAATGTTCGGCCCTAGTTTTCTCCACCCAAGTTCCTCTCTTATGAATGAAAAATAGAAAACTATATATAGATTCTGATAGGTGACGGCGTCAAGAACAAAATTCTGATGCCGTCATCTTGCCGCGAAATAATTTCTCGGACTTCCTAGATCTGGGTCTGACGCCGTCATGTGTATCCCTTGTGCAAGCCGTCACCATATTAACTCTTGACGCCCTTCTTGTGACGCCTTCAGGTTTTCACTGGGTCATCATGGATTTTACTCTTGACGCCGTCATGATTTTCTTCTTGACGCCGTCAGATACTGTTCTCAGCATGGAAAATTAAGTCTTTGCCGTTTTCTTCACTTTTATGCTCCAAAAACGTCCGAATTGCTTTCTTTTTCAGAATTCACTCCCAAAGTACCTAAAATCACAAAAGGAACGATTTAGGGCAATATTTGATCAAATACATTCAATTCCGGGCTTAAATGACCCCCTAAAAGTAGTTCATTTTTCGCCTCATCATATACCCTTACACTTGAGATTTGCTTGTCCTCAAGCAAATGCGCTTTTATTCTAGTCAAAATACAAGTTAGGGGTCATTTAACTCTAATATAAAAGTAATTACAACAAATAATCGTTCCACTAAAGACCAAAGACAAGCACGGAGGTCATACACTAGCACCTCACAAATAGTGTTTAGATACTCACATCTCTCGGGTGTAATAAAGTAATATCACATTATGGAAATGGAAAACATCTCTCACTACCTGTCATAGCAAAATAGATTACCATAGGCTTGGGAAAGGATCAAACCTCCACCACATGGCGTAAGCACCTAGGATAAACTATCAAAGAGGTCTTTTAAAGGGTTGTAACGTTAGGTGTAGGGATATGGAATACAAGGTTTTGTTGGATATAGGCAGTCTTTACTGGTGGCGAGTTAACAATCTTGGTTAATTACATGTACAATATGGCGTTGCTAAGCCAAGACTAGACTCGACTTAAGCTAATAAGTCAAAAATAACAAAAACATAAAATGAACATAGAATGAAAAGGGTTGGTAGTCCGTATGTTTTTTTCTCTTTTTCTTTTTCTATATTTTTTTTTCTTTTTTTTTTCGATTTTTTTTTCTTTTTTTTTTTTTTTTTTTTTTTTTTTTTTTTTTTTTTTGTGCATACACTCTTATTATACCATCCAAAATAATACATCATAGGGAATGAATATTCCCCTTACACTTGAATTTTTACATACTTTACAATAAACTAATCTAATGACTCGAATTAAGAAAATCAAAACACTTGGAGTACTTTTAAGATTAACGCACATACGGGGGTAATAATATGATGTTCTTCCCCATTACTCTATAAAATAAGTACTTTACCCATGAGTCCCAATCGTCCCAAAACAATATGTACAAGGATATGACTCGACTTAGCAACCATGTAATCAATTAGATAGTTAACTTAGGGTTTAACAAATAACAATAATGCACTAAAAATGAGTGCATACACGGAAGGCTAAGGCGATTTGGGTGTACATTTAAGTGGGGTGTAACAAATTCTTTCTTTAAGTAAGATGCTTAAAGTTAGAAACAAAAAGATAGGCTCGGAGGGGTGTACTAGGGGTTTCGTGTACTAAAAATGAGTACAACGCTAAGGGTGTGGGAAAAATTAATTGACTTAACTAGCCAAGTAATATGACTTAAATGGTCAAGTAATTATAATACGGGTTTAACACAAGGGTGATCCTAATGCCTCTTATCATGTAGTAAATCCTACTACACGAATGTAGTCTCACTAGCGGTCTCGGGATGCATCACTAACGCAAGTTCTAGAATCTAAATGCTACCGGTACACTCATAATCACTAATAGTAAATGCTTTTCCTATCAAATCTAAAGGCGAACCTCACATATTTGGGTGGAAAATTTTTCTGAATAGTACGGTTTTGTGCTAGTCATAAAATCTCCTATCCATGAGACGCTTGCTATGGCTAAAGTTTCACTCCTAAATGTTGTAAAAAATTTTAAATTTGGCGCTAAAATTGCACTAACACACAAACAAACTCAAGCGAAAGTGTATCTGTAAGGTATCATCATTTTAACCCCCCCCCCCCTACACTTAGGATGAACATTGTCCCCAATGTTCAAGTAAAGAATGTAAAAGTGAAATAAGTAAATCGAATGAAATCAAATACTCCCCGGATTCGCTCGGTATGGATAATAAGGTGGCCAGGTTAGATCTTCCTCCAAGAAAATGAACAATCAAATCTTCCCTTCCAGAATAATAAATCATCTTCTTGTCATACATAACCTGTAAAACCTGAGAAAACAGACAAGGCAACCTCGCATAAAATCGGCGGCAATCTACATATGCTAATAAATCCTAGAAAACAAAGTAAGATATAATGCTTGTGGAATGATGTTTGCAGATTTCCTGGAGATTATAAAACTAATAATTCAACAAAAACTTTAAGACTCCGTTAGAAAAACAAAACTGGTAAAATTCCAGATTTTTACACGTGACGCCGTCAAGAGTAAACTCGTGACGCCGTCAGAAGTGACCTGCAGAAATTCTTATGTTAAGTTTCCGGAAAATTTCTGGAAAAACTTCGTCCTACTTCCTGGAAAATCCTGCAAAACATCATTATGACTCGATACAAGCATTTGACTCTAACAAATACGAATATACATGTTCACTTAATATTGTGGAGAATCATGATCGGTTTTGTTTCTTAAAAACATATTTGGGGTTTCCCCTTACACTTATCTTTTGCAAAAATACCTTTGGATGAAGTTAAGACTAGGCCAAACAATAAAGTAAAGTATTTTCATCATTTTATTTTTGAAACATGATCTACCAACAATAAAAATAAAGCATGCATACGGAAGCAAATAACAAACAAACAAACTAAAAATCACACAAAACATGGGTTGCCTCCCAAGAAGCGCTTTTCTTTATTTACGAGTCTTGTAGCTAGACTCAAGGTCATGGGTTACTACGTGATATGGGTGAGTTCCTCATTGAGGACATCTTTGGGATCAAACTTAGGTTTTAACTTCCTATCGGTTTTCTTAGTACGGTATGACCTTTCAAACTTTTCTCCATCCGGATCATACAAAGTCATCTTCATATGCCATGATCCGTCACCTTCCTTAGGTGGCTTGTCCCACATCCATTTACACTTATCTCCCTTTCTTTTCCACTTATTCATCTCTATATTAATAGGCATTACGCTTAAGAACTCAATCATCTTCCTAAATACTAAGGGGTCCTCAAAAGGATCTAGCTCTTCATCTCTAGCTATGAGTTGTTCCACCGAATGTGTCTTTTTGATGAAATCTTTTTCTAGATAGAATGGGCGTTGAGGTCCTATAAAGTTCCTTTCTATCCAAGGTCCATATCTAGATGGTCTCCTATTCATCTCTACCCAATGTGGTGTCGGTTCATCCTCACAATCGTAGCTATGTTTTTTAACATCATATACCGACCAAGTATCGCCTTCACCTACCACTATCTTAGACTCCTTACAATCTATCATGGCGCTAGCGGTTGCTAAAAATCCTCTCCCTACCAACAATGGGCATGTAGTGTCACTAACCATGTCTAGGACGTGAAAATCCGCTAAGATAGTTAACTTCCCTACGTGAACAACTAAATCCTTAATCATTCCAACCGGGTGGGCAATACTCCCATCCGCTAGACCTATCAATACCTCCGTCTCCTCTAACTTTCCTAGCTTAAGAGTGGTGAAAAGGGATAAGGGAATCAAGTTGAGGCTTGACCCTAAATCGGCTAGTGTGTCGAAAGCTTCAGATTTTCCTATCTTACAAGGCAAAACAAATATACCCGGATCGTCAAGCTTTTTAGGCAACTTGTTATGAACGAAGGCGGTCCCATTTTTACCTAGTTTAAACTTCTCATACTTTTCTAGGAGGGCACTATAGTAGGGAGCACGGGCTAAGACATCAATGATGGGGCGTTCAAGGTGAAGCTCCTTGAATTCATCGTCAAGGTCTTGCGTGGGAGGTGTTTCAACTATGCTTTTGACCGGTTTTATATCGGGTGTTTTAGTTGATTCGTCCTTTTGAAGAATTTGGTTTTGCTTGAAACACGTGCTCGTTGATTTAACCGAGTAGTATTGCGGACAAGAAGTGGGTGACGAAACTGATGATATGGAATTAACGTTTAGTTTCGTGTTCTTAATTGTGTCGCTTGGGAGTGCTCCCATTTCTCGGTCATTGAGAACTTTCAACAATGTGTCAATTTTGGTGGTCATCTCGCTTTGCTTTTGTTTGAAATCGGCTTCAAACTTAGATATGCGAGCTTCTTGAGATGCCATAAACTTGGACATCAATCCTTCAAGATTGTTGGTACTACCATAGTTGTTAGAAGGATTGTTGTTGAAAGTACGGTTGGAGGGTGGACCGTTTGGTTGGTAACGATTAGGCGGATTGGAAGAATTGGCTTGATTTTGTTTCCACCTAAGGTTTGGGTGATTTTTCCAAGAGGGGTTGTAGGAATCACCGTAAGGGTTTGGCTCGGGTTTGAAAGTGTACCACTTATCTCCCGCTTCGTCGATACGCGAGGATGCGTAGTCCGCAAAAGCTGTTCCGGGGAGTTCCACACAATCACGAGTGTCATGGGGACCACTACATAATTCGCATGAAGAAGTGATTTTGTTCACTTGGCTTGAAGGCTTAGGAGCTTCGTAAGATTTCATGAGAAACTTGACTTGGTCCTCAAGTTCCATGATCCTACGGTCGGGAGTGCTAGAGTTGTTCGAAGGCAAAGATATTGCCTTGACCGTTTTGTTCAAATCACGGGGATCATTCCAACTTTCGTTGTCATAGAGAGCAAGATCTTCTATGAGTTCCCATGATTGTTCCGCACTTAGATCACGTAGCTTACCACCGGCCGATTGGTCAATGGCTCGCCTTGTGGAGAGATCGATATGGTCATAGAAGATTTGGACTTGGAGCCAAAGATCTATGCCATGATGAGGGACTTTTTGGAGTAAGTCCTTGAATCGAGTCCATGCTTCATATAGAGTTTCACCTTGACGTTGTTGGAACATCAAGATATCATTTCTAAGCTTGGTAGTTCTCCCCGGTGGGAAAAATTGAGCAAGGAAACGAGTGGTGAGATCATCCCATGAGGTGATGGATCCCGCGGGTAAACGTTCAAGCCATTGGCTAGCTTGGTCACATAGAGAGAATTGGAATAGGCGTAATCGGGTTGACTCTCTAGTTTTAACATCAAGGTCTATAGAATCTACGATTTTAAGGAAGTCCTTGAGATGTTGGTTTGGATCTTCGGAACGAAGTCCATGGAATGCACATCCGCTTTGCACCAACCGGATGGTGTCGGATCGCAAGGGGGTCACATTGGCTCCTTGGGTGAGCTCAATGGTGTTTCGGTAGCCTTGGTGGCTAGGTCGGGAATACTCTCCTAGGGTTCGGGGTCTAAGAGGTTGGTTATCTAGTGGTGGGTTTTGTTGTGGTGGGATGACGGGTTCAAAGATGCTACCATCGTCCAGACGTCCATGATGTCGGATGGCGAAGAGTTACGAACAAAAACACGAAGAAATAAGATAGACTAAAGAGAACCTAAAAATAAAAATAAAATCTTACGAGAAAGGAATCTAGCAAGTAGACCTAATAAAAAGATATTCTAACCTAGACAATAACTATTCCCCGGCAGCGGCGCCAAAAACTTGATGCGTAGGGATTGCACCAGGCTTTACTTCTCAAGGGATCTCGAGAAGCTTACAACCCCCACCAGGCAGTGTACCTGATCGATGTAGTATAGTATAATGACAAGTACCGGGGGATTGATCGTTCAGCTAGGAATAGTGTCGCTAGGATTAGAAATTCTAAAGACTAGGTCTAGAGATGAGGGATGATTCTTTTTGTATTTTTATATTTTTATGAAAGCAAGTAAAAATCTCGGGTTTGAAGGAGTTGGGCGAAATTAGTTGCTAGTCAACTAACCCAATAACTAAATATGCAATCAAAATAAAATACAAAAAATGAAAATAAACTAAATTAAACTAGAGTTGTGAGCAATATATGGGAGAATTGTGTTTACTTAGATTTCACTACTCCCTAGATATCTTTTACAGGTTAATTACTTGTTATAGTTGTGTGGATGACGGATTGTATTCCTTAATACCATTCATGGGGTGGCGTACTTACTTCCCCAATCCTATAAGCGCCTACTTCACTCCTATGTCGAGCCGGCTAAGAAGCTCCTAACATGGGATCACTAGAACTTGCTTATGCATTAAATACAACCAATAAAACCTAGTACACATCGGTTCATGTTTCCTAAGACGTTCAAGCATGTTACACAATGGAGATCTGCCAGTTTTCTTAAGCCTAACATTGAAATCATTCATCCATTACAACCATAAACAAGTAATCAACATATAATTAACATCTAGGTTTCATTACATCTAAGCAAACACAAGATAGATCTAGCCTAGCATGTTAAAATCAAGACAAGCATAAGATATATTCAAACAACACATAGACATATTGAATGAATTAAGAGAAGACTTATCTCAATTGAATATGAAAGGATTCAAGGGGTGAAAACCCTTGAAAATACTATAAAATACGACCTAGGGTTTACAAAGTTCGGCCCTAGTTTTCTCCACACAAGTTCCTCTCTTATGAATGAAAAATAGAAAACTATATATAGATTTTGATAGGTGACGGCGTCAAGAACAAAATTCTGACGCCGTCATCTCGCCGCCAAATAATTTCTCGGACTGCCTAGATTTGGGTCTGACGCCGTCATGTGTATCCCTTGTGCAGGCCGTCACCATATTAACTCTTAACGCCCTTCTTGTGACGCCTTCAGGTTTTCACTGGGTCGTCATGGATTTTACTCTTGACGCCGTCATGATTTTCTTCTTGACGCCGTCAGATACTGTTCTCAGCATGGAAAATTAAGTCTTTGCCGTTTTCTTTACTTTTATGCTCCAAAAACGTCCGAATTGCTTCCTTTTCCAGAATTCACTCCCAAAGTACCTAAAATCACAAAAGGAACGATTTAGGGCAATATTTGATCAAATAAATTCAATTCCGGGCTTAAATGACCCCCTAAAAGTGGTTCATTTTTCGCCTCATCAATGAGACTTTAAACCATGAAGCTGATGATTGAACTTATACTAGTGTAAAATGAACATAAATGAGCAGAAACAAAGAACTTAGTATTTCCACAACAACAAGAACAGATAATACAATTATTATTCTAAAACTGAAAGCTTGAATTACTTAAGTAAACGATTGCAATGTTTAAAGTAACAACTGATAAAGCATAAAGAAAGCATAAAAAAATTACAGGAAAACTAACTGCCTTCTCAAGGCTTACATAGCCTTTAATTTATATTAAATTATGACTAGGGAGGGGATCTTCAAGTGTGCTTCTTTTGTGAGAGAAAACATCACTGGCAACTGTTTTGTGCTTCTTGGGAGCAATTCCCAGCTGTTGGATTGCTATTGGAATCATCTTGACCTTCCATGGCATTTTGGCGCCAAAAGAGTGGTGTGGATTGCCAGCGTGGGTTTGTATCACGTGGGTTGTGGGTACAATCTAGAGGCTGGAGCAGGTGCTGGGAGGATATGAAGGAGACAAATTCATGGGAGAATGTAGGATTTGCTCCCTGGATCTCCTGGTTCGATTTCTTGGGGAAGGGGGAAAAGGATTTATTAGGTTTTTATTAATAAAAAGGTTATGAATTGGGCTAATGTTTGGAATGGGCCAGTTTATTCGCCGGAGTGGATTTGGTCAAGGGTTTATGGGTAGTTTGGATTAATATCACAGAACCATAACCAGAACTTACTTGACTTCGTCTTTAATATCACAGTATGCACAACTTGTTGTCGAGTCGTTCAAAAGTGCATGTTTGTCAATCAAAATTGTATGTTGTCGCTTAACTTTCAATCCTTCGTACTTGAAACACATAAAAACGCAAAACCAAGGATATGTGTATTGCATTTGACCGTTTTTAGCATTTTTACGTGTCAAAGTGGGCATGAAATGATGAGTATTTTCATACTCATCAATCACCCACACTCAACTATTGCTAGTCCCTAGCAATCCGATCATGTGAAGTAATGAGAGGAATTCCAGAATCCAAGAACAATCCGTTTTGAAAATTTAATGGATTTAATGTCTCTTTACCAGATAGCCATTACTTATGGAGTAGCAAATGTTTCAATACGATACTATGGTACATTGATAACCATATGATTTTTAGCAAACCATCAGTTATCAACGGATTTGATTTGTCTTTACCAAAAGCCATTTGCTTTTGGACTAGCCAACTCTTTGATGGAATACAGTTATCATCTTGGTGAGTTGATTACCAATTATGGTTTTCTACTACCTTTACCACAAGCCATAACCTTGTGGGCAAGTCAGCTCTTCACTATCAAAGATATGGTGAGTTGAATACCATACAATTTTTGGCAAATTGTCAGCCATAAACGGATTTGAGATATCTTTACCTAGAGCCGTTTGCTCTCGGATTAGCCAGTCCTTATGTAGGTTAGACATGGTGGACTGATAAACATTTGTTGTGTTGGTTCAAAGCACTTCCACCAAGTGATTTTTTTTTTTTTAATTTTGTCAAAACGGGAGTACTAGGGCACTAGAAGGTACACATGTGACCAAATTCGCTAGAATCCCCCCCCCCCCCCCCCCCACACACACACTTAGAATTGAATATTGCCCTTAATATTCAAAGTACCAGGGATTATGCCGACACTTAGAACGTAAAAAGGTAATACTAAAGGCCAATTGTGAAAAGGAAATCTATTTCATCTTGATCCAAGGGAAACATGAAAATAAGAGCAAACAACACACAAACAAAGCACAGCAGAGGAATTCCCCCACACTTAGTTGTTAGAAAATAGAGGGAAGATAGAAATATGGGTTGTCACCCATGCAATGCTAGCGTTTTTGTTAACCAAGTCACTAGCCGGACTCGACCACGCATTCATTGGTCCATGGGGAAAGTTTGGAGATCCGGGATAACCATGGGTGGTATGTCCCCTCCAAAATAATGCTTCAACCGATGCCCATTAACTTTGAAATTAGGACCGTCATTTTGAGATAACTCGACAGTGCCATATGGATAAACTTTGGCAATAGTGAATAGTCCAGTCCAGCGGGTTTTAAGCTTCCCAGAGAATATCTTCAACCGTGAGTTGAAAAGAAGGACTCGATCACCAACGTTAAAAACGCGGTTCTTGATTTTTGAGTCATGAATCTTCTTTGTCTTCTCCTTATAAATTAATGAATTTTCGTATGCTTGATCACGCAGCTCATTTAATTCATTCAGCTGAACTTTACGATGATCACCCGCTGTTTTGAGGTCGAAGTTTGCATGCTTAAGGGCCCAATAGGCTTTATGCTTGAGCTCAATAGGTATATGGAACGCTTTTCCGTACACAAGCTTGCAAGGCGTACACCTGATGGGTGTTTTGTATGCAGTACGAAAAGCCCAGAGTGCATCATCCAACTTGTCCGACCAAGAAGCACGATTTTCACCTACGGTCCTTTCCAAGATTCTTTTAATGCCTCGATTGGAAACTTCTACTTGTCCACTTGTTTGTGGGTGGTACGCAGTATAAATACAGTGAGTTACACCATATTTTTGCATGACTTTGTCGAATTTGTCATTGCAGAAATGCGTACCACGATCACTGATTATAGCATGTGGAGTTCCAAATCGAGCAAAAAGAGACTTTAAAAACTTCACAACTACTCGGGCATCATTGGTGGGTAAAGCTTTCGCTTCAACCCATTTCGACAAATAGTCTACAGCCACGAGTATGTACTTGTTTCCATGAGATGACGGAAATGGTCCCATAAAATCAATGCCCCATACGTCAAAAATTTCACAAACTTGAATTGCATTTTGTGGTATTTCATTCTTTTGTGAAAGATTCCCGTGATGTTAACAAGCGTCACAAGACTTGACTAAGTCTTGGTCATCCTTATATATCGTGGGCCAATAGAATCCAAAATCAAACACCTTTTTGGCGGTGTAGTTTGGATTATGGTGGCCCCCAGTGGGTCCAGCATGACAAGCCTTGAGAATATCATTGGCTTCCTGACCATAAACACACCGCCGGATGACTTGATCCGCATTGATTTTAAACAAGTAGGGGTCGTCCCAGAAGTAATGTTTTACATCTTTAAAGAATTTATTTTTCTGTTGGGACGACATCCCTTTCACAACAAAGTTACCTGCATGGTAGTTTGCAAAATCGGCAAACCATGGGGCAGTAGAATCTCCACGAAAAGAAACCGCATTGAGTGTCTCGAGAGGGAAGGTTTCATTAATTTCCTTCTTCTCGAAAACACCTTGGTGGGGGTTTTCTAGACGGGAGAGATGATCAGCAGCTAGGTTCTCAGCTCCATTTTATCACGTATTATGATATCAAATTCTTGCAGGAAGAGAACCCAACAGAGTAATCTCGGCTTTGCATCTTGTTTTGTAAAGAGCTACTTCAAAGCCAAGTGATCCGTATACACTATGCATTTGGTCAATATCAAATACGGCCGAAACTTTTCAAAGGCATACACCACTGCTAATAGTTCTTTTTCAGTGGTGGTGTAATGACTTTGAACCTCGGCCATTGTTTTGCTCGCATAGTGTATCGGATAAAAATGTTTGGTCTTGCGTTGCCCCAGGACTGCACCTATTGCAAAGTCACTTGCATCACACATAAGTTCAAAGGGTAGGTCCCAATCGGGGGCAACAAGAATTGGTGCTTCAGTAAGCTTTTTCTTCAAAGTTTCAAAAGCTTCGATGCACTCGGGTGAGAAGATAAAAGGAGCATCCTTCTTGAGGAGATAGGTCATAGCCAGGCGATTTTGGAGAAATCTTGAATAAATCTACGATAAAAACCGGCATGACCCAAAAAAACTCCTAATACCTTTGACGGTAGTGGGATGGGGTAATTTTGCGATGACATCAACTTTGTCTTTGTCAACCTCAATCCCATTTTTTGAAATATTATTGCCGAGGACAATGCCCTCTTTGACCATAAAATGGCTTTTCTCCCAGTTGAGACATAAATCTTTGTCTTCACAACGTTTTAGCATATTTTTCAAGTGGGAGAGACAAGATTGGAACGAATCCCCAATGACCGAGAAGTCATCCATAAAAACCTCCATGATTTTCCCGATCATGTCAGAAAATATGGACATCATGCACCTTTAGAACGTGCTAGGAGCGTTGCATAAGCCAAATGGCATACGACGGTAGGCAAAGGTTCCATAAGGGCATGTGAAGGTAGTTTTCTCTTGATCCTGTGGATCAATGGGGATCTGAAAATAACCCGAGAAACCGTCGAGGAAACAGTAGTATTCATTCCCCGCTAATCTCTCGAGCATTTGGTCCATGAAGGGTAGAGAGAAATGGTCTTTACGGGTGGCTTCATTTAATTTTCTATAATCTACGCACACACGCCAACCCGTAACCAATCGAGTTGGAATCAACTCGTTTTCTTCATTCGTGACAACAGTTATGCCACCCTTTTTAGGAACACAATGAAATTTGAGAACCTCTTGTTTGATAACTTTGTGGATTTTAGGATTGACCCTTCTTTGATATTGAACTGCGGGTTTAAAGTCATCCTCCATCAAAATCTTGTGTGTACAAAATTTTGGGTTAATACTCTTAATATCGGAGAGTTTCCAAGCAATTGCTTGCTTGTGCGACTTTAGAACCTTTATGAGTGCAGTTTTCTCCTCATCACTTTAATCTTTTGCGATTATGACGGGTAATTTATCATCACCTTCCAAAAATGCGTATTCGAGATGAGGCTGTAAGTCCTTAAGCTCGACCTCCGGAAAATCATCAGTTTTCTCAACATATTTGATTTCCTCATTATGAAGTGTTTGTGGTTGGACAGGAAGAGGAGAGAGATCTTCGTTTAATAATTTCTCAAGGAGAAGTATATCCCTCTCAGGGTCAATCTCTTGGTTATCAACTCCAACGGGAATTGAATCACTTTTGAGAAAAGCCTCAATTTCTTCTAAGATGAAGCCACTTCCCTCAAATGGAGTGAGGGAAGGAGAAGAATTGGCGATTATAGGTTGAGAAGATGGAGTGAGATTTTCACTCGGAGAATTATCAGTGAAGCCAAGAACCTCTTGAGCGTACTCCTTATAAGCAACATCAATAACATCTATTCGGTTAACCGGCTTAGAATCATAATTTGAGGAGTACCTCGAAGTTTGATCGAGGTTAAAGGTGATTGCTTCAGTACCTACACGTAAAGTGATTTCTTGTTCAAAGACATCGATAAGAGCATGACCCATTCTAAGGAATCCTATTCCAAGAATTAGAGGAACCCTCGAATCAACATCGAAGTCAATAATCACAAAGTCAGCAGGGAAATGGAACTTTCCCACTTTCACAAATACGTCCTCAGCAATGCCAAGTGGACGAGAAATTTAACGATCGACAAGCTCAAGAGTCATGCACGTAGGAGTAAGTTTGGGAAGAGAAAGTTTCTTCCACACTGAGTATGGCATCAGGTTGATGCTTGCACCAAGATCGGCCAAGGCAAAGCATTCAACCATACCCGAAAAAACACAAGGAATGAGAAATTTTCTGGGGTCTCCAAGCTTCTCGGGAAGCTTTTTCAAAAGAAATACTGAGCAATTCTCATTCAACAGAGTTCTAGCCATTTCAAACAGCTTTTCCTTGTTGCTTAATAAATTTTTGATTGTTGATGCAAATTTGGGCATCAAGAGGATAGCATCCGCGAAGCTTATGTCAAAGTATAGATCTTTAAAGATTTGGAAAATTTTGTCCATTTGGTGACTAGCTTTTTCGTGGAGCTTTTGTTCATTGAGACGTGATGGGTAAGGAATAGAAGTATTGGATTTAGGGTTCTCATTTGGCGTTTCAGGTGGTTCAAAGACAACTCCGGGTTTAGATCCGTGTTCTGGGACAACTTAAGGATGGACGTGTGCGGTACTTTATGGGCTAGTAGATTGCACCTTGTCCTTTGTCACCTCAGGTTCATGTTCCACTACCTTTGGAGAAGAGGTAGTGGGAATCACGGGTTCATTATATGAAGCACCACTTCTAGTTGTGATCACTTTTGTATCGCCCCTCGGATTAGCGATCGTGTTGCTAGGTAAAATACCTGAGCCCGAGGGTCGGTCATTTAAAGACTTTTTGATTTCAGAGATTTGGCTGACCAACAACTTGTTCATTTATTCTTGGGATTTCATGAATTGTTTCAACAACTCATCAGATGATGGTCCCGTTGGAACAATGGCTTGAGGTTGGTTAGGAATATTTTGAGCACGATTGTTTTGGTTGGGACCTTGGTGTTGAAAATTCCCCTGATTTTGGTTGTTGTTTCCATGAAAATACCCTTGGTTGAAATTACCATGACCTTGGTTTCGGTTAAAGTTTCCTTGATATTGGAAACCTTGATTTTGGAAACCTTGATTTTGATTTTGGAAACCGTGACCTTGATTGAAATTCCATTGGTTTTGATAACCTTGGTTCATTCGATTTTGATTTTGGTTATGGTTTTGGACATTTTGGTTTTGATTAAAACCAGGTGGTCCAGGGTAGTGGTTAGGACGATAGCTCGGGTCCATTTGAGGACGGTATTGGTTACCTCCTTGATTGGAAGTCCCGGCTATAGCATTGGCTTCATACAGAGAACCATCAGTAGCTGTGCAATTGTAGTAGGCATGCGGCCCACCACAAGTAACATAGACTTCCACTTTCTTAACCTCAGCATGTTGAGTGGTTTGTGGAAAAGAAACTTTCTTCTGTTGTGAGAGAACCAAAGCTTGAATAGCTTCAGTGAGCTTGTCAATCTTAGCATCGGTGCTAGATTGACTCATGGAAGATGAAGTAGAAGGACCAGTACTCACTTGGGAAACGACTGGTTTGCTTCGTGTAGAGCGGACCTTCAACTTGTTCTCGATGATAGCTAAAGCTTCTTTCGTGGTTTTACTCAAAAAAATTTTCCCGCGGAGGCATTGAAAGAATCCTGATCAGCTTGGCTCACACCATTGTAGAAAGTATCGAGTTGCATCAACTCATAGAAACCATGATGAGGACACTTGCGAAGTAATTCTTTGAAACGATCCCACGCTTCACCAAATGATTCATCATATTTTTGAGTGAATTTGGTGATTTTGTTTTTAAGACTCGTGGTCTTAGAAGGTGGGAAGAATTCATTCACAAACTTTTTTACCAAATCCTCCCATGTCTCAATCGAGCGAGGGGGTTGTTTTTCAAGCCAAATCCGGGCTTGTCCCTTGAGGGAGAATGGGAAGAGAAGAAGCTTGATTGCTTCCGAAGGGACATTCTTGTATTTAATGGTTGACGTGATCTTGTTAAACCATCAAATGTGAGCATGAGGATCGTCCCTCTCAAAACCGTAAAATTGACTTGAGGTTACAAGGTTAAGTAACCGGTTTTGAGCTCAAAATTATCAGCCACGATGGCTGGAACAACAATAGCATCTCCGTAACCCTCGATGGGTGCTTGGAGAAGCTCACACATAGGGCGGTCTTCCGCCATGGTGACGGGAGGACTAGGAATAGTACGAATCTCGGGTTCGACTATTTCGGATAGTCTTCGAGTACGTCTTCGAGGAATTTTGACGAGTTCAAGTAAAGGGCTCTGACATAGACGAACGAGAACAACTCAATTAAAACAAACCAACTCAAAAAGACAAGTTGAACTTAAACCAATAATCACAAATGAATGGCTTCTTTGAAAAAGGTACACCAGTCACAAGGATATAATGACAAGTTTTAATCTTTGGTTTGGGAACTTATTAATGATCATACCCCCAGTTAGGTAGTATTCTGCCTTGGTTCTCGTCAATGTATTTTATGTATTTATAAACAAGAAAAAGAAAAATATTTTTGGGTTTTTATCTTTTATATATATACAAAAAAAAAGGAAAATATTTTTGAGTTTTATGCTTTATGAAAGCGAAAACTTCTTGACGAACTATCTACAAGTCACTAATCGTTAAAACCTTAATGATATTGTTGCAACATAACCTCCCCAGCAGCGGCGACGAAAATTTGATAGGCTATAAAACATGTATTAAATAAATACATACAAAGTATGTGAGGAAATTGACTAGTCAACCATTGTGAAAAGACCGACGTGCAAAACCCGTGAATACTATATATATATATATATATATATATATATATATATATATATATATATATATATATATATATATATATATATATATATATATATATATATATCTATATATATATATATATATATATATATATGTGTGTGTGTGTGTGTGTGTGTGTGTGTGTGTGTGTGTGTGTGTGTATGTGTGTGTGTGTGTGTATGTGTGTGTGTGTGTGTGTGTGTGTGTGTGTGATACCGGGCAAGTGATCATCCGGGTCGTGTCCCAACGAGGAGTGAATCGAGGATATCGTGTAAGGTTCGTGATTAAAATGCTTGTAAGGAAGAGAGCTTGGCATTGTTTGGTATTGTGAACAATAACGTGAAACAATAAAATCTACTACATATTTGAAAATTAAAGACTGACGTTTTAATTAAAATAAACGCGACTACACAAAATAAAAAGCGAATTCTAAGCAATACTAGACCTATGGGCATAAAACTAATTATCCTACGTACTATATGTCAAAGGAAAATTTTGGAAAAAAGAAAATTAATTTTATGATTAAAATTCTAAATACTATGGGTTAAAAACTATTTAACACTAATTAAATTCTAATAAGTACTAAAACTTTTCAAATAAATCTAAAACTTTTTCTATAAATACTACAAATTAATGCTAATAAGAAAAATATAAATAAGGGGGCATAGTACAGACTAAGCTAGGAATAAGCTGATAAGGTATGGTAAGTTAAATAAGCCAAACAGATACTAGCTAGTTAAGTAATAACCTTGCAAAAGTTAATTGAAAAAGACTCTAAGGGCAGATGGTAGAGTTGTTGTGAGTTGTGTTTGTTGCTATAGCTAGGTACCAGGTTCAATTCCCACAAAACCCCTTTACTTTTCTTTTTGCAAAAGCTCTACACCCCAGATTTTAAGTAGCTCTTACGAAAGAATTTTTGTTAAAAAAAACTTTAATCAAACTCATACAAACATGACAATCCAACATTTATAAGTTTAAATCCAAAGCGATATTATTGAACTAGAAAATATACGAATATACTGATGCACCACCAGGTTATAGTTAAAGAAGCATTCCTAACCGGGCAATTTGAAAGACAAAATAAGCACAGCTTGATAAGCAAGACGTTGCAAACAAGTATGGAACAAACAAATTAGAATTAAAGGCTGTTCAAAACAACGAGAATCACAATAAAAGCTAAGACAATGCACAAGTTATCAGATTATTCCTAAAGTGATATTAATGAACTAAGTAAATATCGATGTAACTGTCGAGCTACATGAAAGCTTAAGCTTAATATGGACTAGTGCACAAACTCATGAAACGGAAAACTCAAGTTAACCAGCTTTGATGAACTATTTCAAGCTAAGTGGAAACAGATTTAAAATCATGAGTTTAAGTAAAAGCTTTATGAGCAGCAGCTTAATCTCGATGGTACACATGCTAAGGTCAAAAGGTCACAAATAGCATACATATGAAAGTATCATAAACAAGATAAAAAATAACAAGCAGCTCAACAAGCGGCAAGTAGAAGCTTAGAATCAAACGAACTCAGTTCTTGCTGAGGTTTAGCAGCAGAATATCTCAATAATGGGCAAGCTGGGGAGCAAACATAAGCCAGTAAATGAGCAATTGAGTACAACCAAATCATACATACGTTGAGGTATAAATGAGTAAGATATGGCCTAATGAAAAATGGGAAAGAATTGAAAAGCTTAGTACAGGGCAAAAAAAATACAACGGGTCACTTTTGAGATTGATTTACACCAAGCAAATGAACTTGAAATTAAAATTTTTAATTGATTCAGATTCGTAAGCCATGAATTAACATAAAACAACAAGATAAATTTATTTCCAAGCAAAATTGAGGGCTAGAACTGATCTGGTGTTTCGTTCAATTTTACTGGAAACGAAAATTTGACTTTTTAGTTTTTAGAAGAAGTTGACTAAAGTGAATCTTGATCACCCCTAACTTACTGAATATGAACTATTGGACTCAAAAAAAGACTAATTTAAGCACACTAAACAACTTTTAATACTAACATACAGGTTATGCAGATAAGAAACTCAATGGTTTATGCCGACTAGGATCAAATAAGACCTTGACTTTTTGGGCTAACTGTCTAAGGTTTATATGTTACTACTACCCTATATGAACTTCAAGCAAGCTGTAACAACAAAGAACAATACATAGAATAATCTTGAACACAAAATAACTAGCAAATCCGAACACCCCTTAATAAAATGTCTTACCTGATTAATGCATTAACATGAGACTTTAAACCATGAAGCTGATAATTGAACTTATACTAGTGTAAAATGAACATAAATGAGCAGAAACAAACAACTTAGTATTTCCACAACAACAAGAACAGATAATACAATTATTATTCTAAAACTGAAAGCTTGAATTACTTAAGTAAACGATTGCAATGTATAAACTAACAACTGATAAAGCATAAAGAAAGCATAAAAAATTAAAGGAAAACTAATTGCCTTCTCAAGGCTTACATAGCCTTTAATTTATACTAAATTATGACTAGGGAGGGGATCTTCAAGTGTGCTTCTTTTGTGAGAGAAAACATCACTAGCAACTATTTTGTGCTTCTTGGGAGTAATTCCCTGCTGTTGGAATGCCATTGGAATCATCTTGACCTTCCATTGCATTTTGGCGCCAAAAGAGTGGTGTGGATTGCCAGTGTGGGTTTGTATCACATGGGTTGTAGGATTTGCTCCCTGGATCTCCTGGTTCGATTTCTTGGGGAAGGGGGAAAAGGATTTATTAGGTTTTTATTAATAAAGAGGTTATAGATTGGGCTAATGTTTGGAATTGGCCGATTTATTGGCTGGAGTGGATTTGGTCAAGGGTTTATGGGTAGTTTGGATTAATATCACAGACTATATCCAGAATTTACTCGACTTCGTCTTTAATATCACAGTATGCACAACTTGTTGTCAAGTCGTTCAAAAGTGCACGTTTGTCGATCAAAATTGTATGTTTTCGCTTAACTTTCAATCCTTCGTACTTAAAACACATAAAAACGCAAAACCAAGGATATGTGTATTGCATTTGACCGTTTTTAGCATTTTTACGTGTCAAAGTGGGCACGAAATGATGAGTATTTGCATACTCATCAATCCCCCACACTCAAGTATTGCTAGTCCCTAGCAATCCGATCATGTGAAGTAATGAGAGGAATTCCAGAATCCAAGAACAACCCGTTTTGAAAATTTAATGGATTTGATGTCTCTTTACCTGATAGCCATTACTTCTGGAGTAGCCAATGTTTCAGTATGATACTATGGTACATTGATAACCATATGATTTTTAGCAAACCATCAGCTATCAACGGATTTGATTTGTCTTTACCAAAATCCGTTTGCTTTTGGACTAGCCAACTCTTTGATGGAATACAGTTATCATCTTGGTGAGTTGATTACCAATTATGGTTTTCTACTGCCTTTACCACAAGCCATAACCTTTTGGGCTAGTCAACTCTTCACTATCAAAGATATGGTGAGTTGAATACCATACAATTTTTGGAAAATTGTCAGCCATAAACGGCTTTGAGATATCTTTACCTAGAGCCGTTTGCTCTCGGATTAGCCAGTCCTTATGTAGGTTATACATGGTGGACTGATAACCATTTGTTGTGTTGGTACAAAGCACTTCCACCAAGTGAAATTTTTAAAAAAAAAAATTGTCAAAACGGGAGTACTAGGGCACTAGAAGGTACACATGTGACCAAATTCGCAAGAATCCCCCCCCCCCCCCACACTTAGAATTGAATATTGCCCTCAATATTCAAAGTACTGGCGATTATGCCGACACTTAGAACGAAAAAAGGTAATACTAAAGGCCAAGTGTGAAAAGGAAATCTATTTCATCTTGATCCACTGGAAGCATGAAAATAAGAGCAAACAAAGCACAGCATAGGAATTCTCCCACACTTAGTTGTGAGAGAAGATAGAAATATGGGTTGTCACCCATGCAATGCTAGCGTTTTTGTTAACCAAGTCACTAGCCGGACTCGACCCCGCATTCATTGGTCCATGGGGAAAGTTTGGAGATCCGGGATAACCATGGATAGAAGTTGTATGACTAGCACGAAAAACCGTACCACTCAAAATTTTCCACCCCAAATACGTGAGGTTCGCCCCTAGATTTGTTAGGAAAAGATGCTTATGAGTGTACCGGTAGTACTTAACCTCTAGAACTTGCGTTAGTGATGCATCCTGAGACCGCTAGTGAGACTGCATTCGTGTAGTTAGGATTTACTACATGATAAGAGGCATTAGGATCACCCTTGTGTTTAAACCCGTATCATAATTACTTGACCAATGAAGTCAATACACTTGACTAGTAAAGTCAATTAATTTTTCCACACCTTTGCGTTGTACTCATTTTTAGTACACGATACCCCTAGTACACTCATCCGAGCCTATCTTTTACGTTTCTAACTTTAAGCATTTTACTTAAAGGAAGAATTTGTTTACAATCCACCCCAAATGTACACCCAAATCGCCTTAGACTTCCTTTTATGCACTCATCTTTAGTGCATTATTGTTATATGTTTAAGCCCTTAGTTAATTCTCTAATTGATTACATGGTTGCTAAGTCGAGTCATATCTTGTACATATTGTTTTGGGACGATAGGGACTCATGGGTAAAGTACTATTGTTATGGAGTAATGGGGAAGAACAACATATATTACCCCCATATGTGCGTTAATCTTAAATAGTACTCCAAGTGTTTTAATTATCTTGATTCGAATCATTAGTATGTAAAAGTTCAAGTGAAAGGGGAACGTAAATCCCTATGATGTATTATTTTAGATGGTAGGGCAAGAGTGTATGAAAAAAAAATAATAAATAAAATAAAATAAAAAATCAAAAAAATCAAGAAAAAAATAGAAAAAGAAAAAGAAAAACATACGGACTACCATCCCGTTTCCTTTTATGTTTATTTTATGTTTTTTATTAGTTTTTGATTAGCTTAAGTCGATTCGAGTCTTGGCTTAGCAACACCAAATTGTACATGTAATTGACCAAGATGATTAACTCGCCACCAGCAAAGATCGCCTTTATCCAACAAAACCGTGTTTATCATATCCCTACACCTTGTTGACATAAATAAGGTATGAAAACGTTATTTATATTTTTCGATATCTCTATATTTTGACAATCACAAAATGTAAACTCGTCAATCGTTTGATTACTACGTAAACAAGTATTAAGCTAGTTTATATCATTATATCCAACTTAATCACTTAAGGTATGGATAAACAAGTGCTTAATACATCTCATGATCAAAGGGGTATTTAATTAACTAATACAAAGTTTATTTAATTATATAATCTTATTATATATTTTTGAAAAACACTTTTGGTAATAAGGAAAAATGTTTTAATCATACTAAATATATGATTTCAAATATTTAACCAAAATCAGTTAGTTTTTCACCAAATAAACTTTCCCCACTAAAAGACAAGTTTTCTGGCCGTTACAGTTGGGCGGCCCCCTTAATTATAAGGGGCGGTCCCCTTAATTTTAAGGGGGCCGGCCATGCTTTAAGGGGACCGGCCACGCTCCCCTGTCAGAAACTGTCAGATTTCTTCTCCTATAAATACCACCTTAATTCTGGAATTTTTCCCCACCTTTTGCACGAAATTTTCAGATCTATAACCATCTAAAACTCATCCAAAACCCTTTGATCATTTGTATATTAATCCTTGTTTCAAGTGATTCAATCCCTCATCATCCATTCTCATTCTAAGTGCAAAAGAATAACTCTCTACAACCAAGTTCAAGAAGTGTTGAAGAGTAGTTGTGTATAGTGTATATATATTCATTTGTGAATATTGTGTTGTGCTTGTGATTAATTGTTTAGAAGATATAGAAGTTGTGTAGATAGTAGAAGTTGATTAGTAGTGAGGTAGGATAGTTGTGAAGATTGGTGTGTAGCAAATTGGTGTGAAGATTGGTGTGTAGATTGGTGTGTAGATTGGTGTGAAGATTGGTGTGTAGATTGGTGTGTAGATTGGTGTGTAGATTGGTGTGAAGATTGGTGTGTAAATTGGTGTGTTTATTGGTGTGTACGGTTTTCTCCGCCATAAGGGAGTTTGTTGACATAGTGAAGAAAACTCTCGAGTAGGTGACTCGGGGAGTGGAGTAGGAACAAGGAAGGTGTCCTTGTAGCCGAACCACTATAAATCCTTGTGTTGTGGTTTGATCTTTCTAACTCTTCTCATTACTTATTTATTTACCTTTACTATATTAGTTTTGTTAGTTAGTTATCATACAATTGTTCATATAGTGCAAGTATTGAATTCACATAAACTAGAATCGAAGTTTTTAAAACAAACTTGTGTTTATAAATTTTAAAAGGACGTAAAACTATTCAACCCCCCTTCTAGTTTTCCACACACCTCATGTTATAACCCTTTTAAAAGACCTCTTTGATAGTTTATCCTAGGTGCTTACGCCAAGTGGTGGAGGTTTGATCCTTTCCCAAGCCTATAGTAATCTATGTGCTATGACAGGTAGTGAGAGATATTTTCCATTTTCATATTGTGATATATACTTTATTACACCCGAGAGATGTGAGTATCTAAACACCATTTGTGAGGTGCTAGTATATAATTTCCGTGCTTGTTTTGGTTGAAGTGGAACAATTATTTGTTACAATTACTTTTATATTAGTGATAAATGACCCCTAGCTTGTATTTTGATTAGAATAAAAGTGCATTTGCTTGAGGACAAGCAAATCTCAAGTGTAAGGGTATTTGATGAGATGAAAAGTGTACCGCTTTTAGGGGGTCATTTAAGCCCAAAGTCGAGATTATTTGATCAAACATTGCCCTAAATCGTTCCTTTTGTCATTTTAGGTACTTTTGAGAAGAAATTTGGAAAAGGAAGCATTTTGGACGTTTCTGGAATGACAAAGTGCAGAAAACGACAAAGTCTCCAATTCATGCTGAAAACAGTACTTGACGGCATCAGGATTTGCTTGTGACGCCATCATTCATTAATCAAGAGGTGGATAATCAGGCTACACATGACGCGCCAGAATGTTTTTGGAGGATTTACACGTGAAGGCGTCATCTAGGCCGTCACGTACAAAACACAAGAGATGGCAAAGAGGGAGTTTACACATGACGGCGTCAGAATTTGATCTAGGCAATACGATGGTATTTATGGCGGCGAGTTGACGACGTCAGAATTTACTCTTGACGCCGTCAGACTCAAAACTCTATATATAGTTTTTGATGTTTCATTCATTAGTGTGCAACTTGGAGAGGAGAAACCCTAGACGAATTTCACCTTATTTTTAAGGGTTCCAAACCCTTGTTTCATCCATGCTTAATTGAATATAAGTTTTCCAATAATCATTCAATATGTCTGTGTGTTGTTTGATTCTATCTTATGCTTGTCTTCACTTTAACATGCTAGGCTATGTTTTCTTTGTGTTTGCTTTGATGTAATGAAACTTAGACATTGATTATTGGTTGGTTGTTTGTTTATAATTGTTGTGGATGAATGATTTCGATGTTAGGCTTAAGAAAACTGGCAGACTTCCAATTAGTAACTTGCTAGAACGTCTTAAGAAACATGATCGGATGTGTACTACCAAAGTTGGTTATATTTAATGCATAACCATGTTAGGAGCTAGTAGTCAGCTCGACATAGGAAGAGGTAGAAGCTTATAGAGTTAGGGAAGATCGTACACGGCCCTACGAATGGTATTAAGGAATATAACCCGTCATCCATGCAATTGTAACAAACTAATCAACCAGTAAAAGATAGATAGGGAGTAGTGAAATCTAAGTAAACACATTTTCTCTTATTATTGTTTTCTCCACATTTACTTTAGTGTCATTTTATTTTATTTTATTTGCATTTGTAGTTATTTGGGTTAGTTGATTAGCAACTAATTCCGCCCATCCTTCCAAAATCGAGATTTTTATTTGCTTTTCATAAAATATAAAAATACAAAAAGAATCATCCATCACCTCTAGACCAAGTTTAATTGAGTTTTAACCCTAGCGAACACTATTTTGTGAGTTGAACGATCAACCCCCCGGTACTTGCCACTATACTACACTACAACGGTTAGGTACACTGTCTGGTGGGGATTGCAAGCTTCTCGAGATCCCTCGAGAGGTAAAACTTTTGCAAGGTTGAAAAACCACGCATCAACATGCAACTCACGCCAAAGAGGAAAAGACATCGACAAGGTCAAGAAGTACTAACCAACTCAAGCTAATCAAAGAAGACCAGGAAATGGCAACAACTGTCTATGTAATACAAAATAGGTCGATTGGTAAGTTTCCATAATTAACCCAAATCCCCAAATAGCTTGAGAAAGTCATTTATGTTTTATATTTAAAGCCCAGTTAATAATTCACAAAATCAAGGGTTTTGAAAGTTAAATAAAACTATTCATTTGGAATTTTTCACCCGGTTTTTATAAGGTTTAAAAGGTTTTTGAAACCAAACTGTAAGTTTAAAATGTTTTATAAACAAAGACAACCTTATAATAAAAGTTTTATGATATAAATGTATACATCTGTCACTTGACAAGTATAAAAAGGGTTTTGAAATAAAGTTTAAAGTATAGAAACTTTACGAAATTTCGCCATGTCTCATTTGTTTATAAAGCATTTCCAAATCGAAAGACTTTTATTTCAATTCAAAATTTACCCCCTTCTCTTTTATAGAAAACAACACATAATTAGAATGTATTTAGCGATTTATTGTCCAAATGGCATTGTTTCCTTATTGTGTACCCATCATGAATCAAATATATTAAATTCGTGACGAGTCTAATATATTGTATTCCTTTAAGTCCAATAAGTCCAAAATGTCCGACGTCCAATAAATGTTGATACATGTCCAATAATTGTCCCAATTAACCAACTCATAATCCGTTATTCAAGTGTACATTCGATATACATATTGTCCAAGTTCAATTATGATTCCAAGTAATAATCCACGAGTAACCGAAACGTACCAATGATCCCATGACAAAACAAACAAGAAACGTTAGTTCAATGCTTCAATATCCGCAAAAATATTTATACAAGTGATATATAACTTAATCCAAAAAAACACACTCCATGTTATTAATTGAGCTTATCCTAATGACAATCCAAACACAACAACTTATTTTTATATCCCTTTTTACAATACTAACATTTTCTTATGTGAAATCAATTTACAACTATACACTCGATCTATAATTATAACCATACGTAGCTTTACTGATTTTGCGAAAACAAGTCTAGGACAAATAAACACTCCCTTGGTCCCGTTAATCTCAATGACCACAAATCCTAACCAATATCTTATTCAGTCTATCCTACTCACTGAGTCGACTCAGTCTCAACCGAGTTGACTCGATATTGTACAAAAATCAAATAAACACACCTTTTAACAGTTTTTCTAACCACACGAATCATTATCAAATCTGTTTTAATCCATTTCCAAACCACTTAATGATATCAAAATCTGTTTAATCTTGTTTTTAATTTGTACCTTAGCTAACAAAAATAACCAAAATGTTATAAATAAGATTTATTATCCACGAAAACAATAACACTAATTCATGTTCTGTTTATACCAAAAAAAATCAAAGAGATAGACGGATTTCACGGTTACCAAGCCGAGAAGGGAGAAGACAAGAACAACAGTGGAGGATGGTGGCGATGGTGTGGCAGCTCTCGGACCAAAACAACAAGCTCTTGTCCCTTGTCTTCGATCAAGAATGGTTGCAACAAGCGGCGGTAAACTTATGAGAGAGACAAAGGGATGATGAAGGTGACGGAAGTGATGGTGGTGGCGGCGGCGTCATGACTATCAATCCGAGCAAACCCTAGAAATGAGCTCCTTGGGTCTTCCTTGTTTCTAGAAAAGCAGCGGCATCAAGGTGGGTGGATGTGGGTGATGTTGTTGTATTGATGGTGATGGTGGTTGAGCCACGATGGTGGCCAAGTGGTGGTGGTCAGATAGAGTGTGACGGCAGGAATAAAGAGAGGAGGAAAGGATGAGGGGTGGTGAAAATGAGGATAAGGTAACCCTAAATGGGTTTTTATAAATTATAGGAAAGTCACAAGGACCATTTATGAAAACCCTATAGGATAGAGGGGTGGCAGGGTAAAATTACCACATGGACCAAAGTTGTAATTTATAGTATCTTTTGGAGTTTAGTGAGTCGGGGATCATTTAGGCTAGGACACGGATGAATTTAAGATGCGAGAATTTCACCAACGTGCTCAGAATATTACTCCCAATAAGATCGACTATAAATATGCCTAGTTTCTCGAAAGTCATACTGAACTCAAAATTAAATTTACGGGTTGTCACAGCCTCACCTCCTTAAAGGGAATCCCGTCCTCGCGATTCAATTCAAGTTACTTGTTAAACTTGAAAAGGAATGAGCATATATGTAAGAGGTTTTATCTTCACGTTCCCACGTGAATTTAGGACTTCTTCGTGTGTTTCAACGAACTTTGGAGATAGGGATGCGACTTTACTAAAGTCGTTTGACTCATGGTCTATGATTTTGATAGGTCAACAAGGCGTGAACGTTCAAATATCTAGATCTCTCCCAAAGGAATAATAACTGCCTCATCGGCAAGTCCTTTCTTCAGATTACGTACATGCGACGTCAGGAAAAATGCTGAGTTCTGACGGTAGCTCGAGTCTGTGAGCTACCGATCCAACTTCATCAAAGATTTTGAAAGGATCAATATAGCGAAGATTAAGCTTTTCACGTTTACTAAACGCTTCACACATTCTCATGGTGAATCCTTATGCAAAATCAAGGCTTTATCTGGGAGTTAGGAGGCTTACGTCATCTGTGATTCTAACAATTCACAAATAGCTTGCATCTTCATTTCACCTTCAGATGAGCTTCTTGGTAGATTTATGAACAGATTCAGAATCAGTAACTTGGGTATCTCCATCTTTATCCAACAAGTCAGCGATCGTCACTTGCGACCATAGAGGGTCTCTTAAGGTGCCATTGAAATACTGAAGTGTTAGGTGTAAGAGAATTTGACCAACAGGAGATGTCAATCCCAACCATTGCCAAATTAGATTAAGAATTTACACAATATGTCCTCAAACGCTTGAATGGTCTCTTAACTTCAGCCATCAGTCTGGAAACGATACATTGTATTCATTACCAAATCTGTCCTCATGGCCCTCAGAAGTGGTTGACAAAATGTGGGTGTGAGACGACTGTCACGATCTGAAAGGATAGGAATCGACACTCCACGCCGCACAACGATCTCTCTGAAAGGATAGGAATCGACACTCCACGCCGCACAGCGATCTCCTTCACGCAGGGGTGAGAAAATTTGATTTACAAATGATTTGTGAAGTGATGTATGGAACATCTTATAGGATAATAGGAAAACAATTTATTGTTTATAAAATAATAGTATAGTCAAAATTTTGATTTTTAGGATAGTAGTAAGGTTGCATTTTGATCCATAATATTGTAACAAGGCAACTAAATGTTTTATAAAAATCACTTTACGAAACTATTTTGTAGAATAGTTTGTGAGATAACAGGAAAACGATTCTCCATCTATAAAATAGTGATAAAATTTAAAATTTTGATTTTTGTGAAGTAGCAGTGACCCATTTTCTAGGATGACCGCAAAATGTAGAAAATTAAATGCAGTTTGTAAATTAATCGCAAAACAGTTTATTATCCAGTAAGAGGGTAGTAAAGATAATTGGTATTTCTGAGGGACAAGGAAAGGATTGGGTGGTTGTCCCAAGGAACGTGGTCCAGGTTACTCCATAAGGTTTTGAGAATTCCGTTGGGCACAGAATCTCTACTGGACAGAAAGTTTAGCAAGTTCAGAATATGACTTTGTAAGAAAATGTTGATTGCTACTAGCAATCAATCGGAGTCGATTGACTCAGTATTATAATTGGGTTGGAGGTGGAAAGTACAACCTCGATTGAACATTGTTGCTAAAACAACATTAATTTGAACAACATCGATTGAGAAAATGAACATCATCGATTGAGAAAATAAACATCATCGATTGAGAAAAGCATATTATCCCCATCTGCCACTACAAGAACTAAAACATCTTAATGAAACAAAGACACCCTAAGTTTTAAGTGATAAGCTTAAGACAAGCTGGAAAATTTCTATTTATAACTAAAGTATTGCAAAAGTAACTTTTACCAAGACATTGTAAGAAGTAACTAATTATTTTGAATTTGTTCTTTTAAAAAATAAACACTATAAACTTTACCACCATGTAAAAAGTAACCAATTATTTTGAATTTGTTCTTTTAGAAAAATAAACACTATAAACTTCATCACCGTGTCACCACCAACAATACCCTCAAAATAAAAGTTGTTTCTATCTCTATCAATGGCACATTCTTCTGCTCTCCGTACTATCTACATGAAACCATCGGCTGTCTCCGTCATGCTGCCGCTCGGAGGCTGAAACCGAAAAGGGTTTCTTGATATAATGCCAAGGGTTGACTTGAGTAAACTCAAGTTCCACATGTCCCCACATCTATCAAAGAAGTCATGTAAGATACTCTTTTTTGTATTTTTTTTATTTACGGTAAATAAAGTTAGGGTTCATAGTTTTGGTTTTGGTTTTGTTTTTTTCTCTTTTTTTCTTCCATGCGTACTATTTTCCTTTATTCATAGGATTCTATACTTCGTTGTTGCAATTTTATTTTGGAGAAGATGTTATTTTAGGATATTTTTACACCATAGACCCTCTAACATTTATTTGTACTAAAAATATCTTAAAACATGAAAAAGGGTGTGAAGATCTTTGGGGTTTTTAAGGTTTTTTACATCTATAGACCCTCTATTTTCAAAAAAATTACAGTTTGTTGAAGGGGCTAATATGTGGTATTAAAAAGCTTATTTATGTACAAACTTATTTTACTTGGATCTTTAGGAGGCCGAAGTGACTAGGAGTTTACATGGGGTGGGGTGGTCTAGCAGATGGAGATTCCATAGATATTTATTTTATGGAGACATTCAACATCCTGTCATCTCACTTGTTCATCAGAGTCGCCATAAAATAAATATCTATGGTATCCCCATCTGCCAGACCACCCCCACCCCAAGTAAACTCCTAGTCACTTCAGCCTCCTAAAGATCCAAGTAAAATAAGTTTGTACATAAATAAGCTTTTTAATACCACATATTATCCCCTTCAACAAACTGTAGTTTTTTTGAAAATAGAGGGTCTATAGTTGTAAAAAAAAACCCTAAAAACCCCAAAGATCTTCACACCCTTTTTCATGTTTTAGGATATTTTTAGTACAAATAAATGTTAGAGGGTCTATGGTGTAAAAATATCCAAATACATCTTCTCCAAAATAAAATTGCAACAACGAAGTACAAAATCCTAAGAATAAAGGAAAATAGTACGTATGAAAAAAGAGAAAAAAACAAAACCAAAACCAAAACCATGAACCCTAACATTATTTACCATAAATTAAAAAAAAAAAAAAAAAAAAAAAAAAAAAAAAGACAAAAAAGAGGATCTTACATGGCTTCCTTGATAGATGTGGGGACATGCTGAGCTTGAGTTTACTCAAGTCAACCCCTGGCATTATACCAAGAAACCCTTTTCGGTTTCGGCCTCCGATCGGCGGCATGACGGAGACGGCCGATGGTTTCGTGTAGATAGTATGGAGAGCAGAAGAATGTGCAATTGATAGAGAGAGAAACAGCTTTTCTTTTGAGGGTATTGTTGGTGGTGACACGGTGATGAAGTTTATAGTGTTTATTTTTCTAAAAGAATAAATTCAAAATAATTGGTTACTTTTTACACGGTGGTGAAGTTTATAGTGTTTATTTTTTTAAAAGAACAAATTCAAAATAATTGGTTACTTTTTACAATGTCTTGGTAAATGTTGCTTTCGCAATACTTGTATTGTCCAAAAAATAAAAAAATTATGACTTTAGTTATAAATGGAAATTTTCTAGCCTGTCTTAAGCTTGTCACTTAAAACTTAGGGTGTCTTTGTTTCATTAAGATGTTTTAGTTCTTGTAGTGGCAGATGGGGCTAATATGCTTTTCTTAATCGATGATGTTTCTCAATCGATGATGTTTAATTTCTCAATCGATGATGTTCATTTTCTCAATCGATGATGTTTAATTTCTCAATCGATGATGTTCATTTACTCAATCGATGTTGTTCAAATCAATGTTGTACTTTCCACCTCCAACCCAAGTATCATACTGAGTCAATCGACTCCGACTGATTGCTAGTTATTTTATACTGTTATTTTATAAACAATAAATTATTTTCCTATTATCCTATAAGATGTTCCATACATCACTTCAGAAATCATTTGTAAATCAAATTTGCTCACCCCTGCATGAAGGAGATCGTTATGCGGCGTGGAGTGCCGATTCCTATCCTTTCAGATCGTGACAGTCGTCTCACACCCACATTTTGTCAACCACTTCTGAGGGCCATAAGGACAAATCTGGAAATGAATATTGTGTATCGTTTCCAGACTGATGGCTGAAGTTAAGAAACCATTCAAGCATTTGAGGATATATTGTGTAAATTCTTAATCTAATTTGGCAATGGTTGGGATTGACATCTCCTATTGGTCAAATTCTCTCATACCTGCCACTTCAGTATTTCAATGGCACCATAAGAGACCCTTTATGGTCGCAAGTGCCGATCGCCGACTTGTTGGATAAAGATAGAGATACCCAACTTACTGATCCTGAATCTGTTTATAAATCTGTCAAGAAGATCGTCCGAAGGTGAAATGAAGATGCAAGCTATTCGTGAATTGTTAGAATCATTGATGACGTAAGCCTCCTAACTCCCAGATAAAGCCTAGATTTTGCTTAAGGATTCAGCATGAGAATTTGTGAAGCGTTTAGTAAACGTGAAAAGCTTAATCTTTGTTATATTGATCCTTTCAAAATCTTTGATGAAGTTGGACCGGTAGCTCACAGACTCGAGCTACCGTCAGAACTCAGCATTTTTCCTGACGTTGTATGTACGTAATCTGAAGAAAGGACTTGCCGATGAGGCAAATATTATTCCTCTAGGAGAGATCTAGATATTTGAACATTCACACCTTGTTGACCTATCAAAATCATAGACCATGAAGTCAAACGACTTTAGTAAAGTCGCATCCCTATCAGCAAAATTCGTTGAAACTCACAAAGAAGTCCTAAAATCACGTGGGAACGTGAAGATGAAACCTCGTGCATATATGCTCATTCCTTTTCAACCTTAACGGGTAACTTGAATTGAATCGGGAGGACGCAATTCCATTTAAGTAGGTGAGACTGTGACAACCCCTAAAATTCCTGGTATGTTCTATTTGGATAGACAATAGATAATTTTGAGTTCGCTATGACTTTCGAGAAACTAGGCATATTTATAGTCGATCTTATTGGGAGTAATATTCTGAGCACGTTGGTGAAATTATCGCTTCTTAAATTCATCCATTTCCTAGCCTAAATGAGCCCCGACTCACTAAACTCCAAAAGATACTACAAATTACAACTTTGGTCCCTGTGGTAATTTTACCCCGCCACCCCTCTATCCTCTAGGGTTTTCATAAATGGTCCTTGTGACTTTCCTAGAATTTATAATAAACCTATTTAGGGTTACCTTATCCTCATTTTCACTACCCCTCATCCTCTCATCCTCTCTTTATTCTTGCCGCCACACTCCATCCGACTACCACCACTTGGTCGCCACCGTGACTCAGCTAACATTACCATCAATACAACAACATCACCCACATACACCGACCTTGATGTCGGCGCTGTTCCATAAACATGGAAGACCCAAGGAGTTCGTTTCTAGGGTTTGCTCGATTGATAGTCGTGACGCCGCCGCCACCACCATCACTTCCATCACCTTCATCATCCCCTTGTCTCTCTCATCAGTTTGTCGCCGCTTGTTGCAACCATTCTTGATCGAAGACAAGGGACAAGAGCTTGTTTTTTTGGTTTTGTTTTGGTCCGAGAGCTGCCACACCATCGCCACCATCCTCCACCATCGTTCCTCTCTTCTCCCTTCTCGGCTTGGTAATCATGAAATTTATCTATCTCTTTGATTTTTTTGGTATAAACCGAATATGAATTAGTGTTATTGTTTTCATGGATAATAAATCTTATTAATAACGTTTTGGTTAATTTTGTGAGCTAAGGTACGGATTAAAAACAAGAATAAACAGGTTTTGATTTCATTAAGTGGTTTGGAAATGGATTAAAACAGATTTGATAATGATTCGTGTGGTTAGGAAAACTGTTAAAAGGGGTGTTTGTTTGATTTTTGTAGCATATCGAACTCGGTCGAGACCGAGTCGACTTAGTGAGTAGGATAGACTGAATCAGATATTGGTTAGGATTTGTGGTCACTGGAATTAACGGGACCAAGGGGTGTTTGTTTGTCCTAGACTTGTTTTCGCAAAATCAGTAAAGGTTCGTATGGTTATAATTATGGGTCAAGTGTATACTTGTAAATTGATTTCACATAAGAAAATGTTAGTATTGTAAAAAGGTATATAAAAATGAGTTGTTGTGTTTGGATTGTCATTAAGCTAAGCTCAATTAATAACATGGAGTGTGTTTGTTTGGATTAAGTTATATATCACTTGTATTAACATTTTTGCGGATATTGAAGCATTGAACTAACGTTTCTTGTTTGTTTTGTCATGGGATCATTGGTACGTTTCGGTTACTCATGGATTATTACTTTGAATCATAATTGAACTTGGACAATATGTATGTCGAATGTACACTTGAATAACGGATTGTGACTTGGTTAATTGGGAAAATTATTGGACATATATATCAACATTTATTGCACGTCGGACATTTTGGACTTATTCGACTTAAAGGAATACAATATTAGACTCGTCATGAATTTAATATATTTGATTCATGATGGGTACACAATAAGGAAACAATGCCATTTGGACAATAAATTGCTTAATACATTCTAATTATTGTGTTGTTTTCTATAAATGAGACATGGTGAAATTTCGTAAAGTTTCTATACTTTAAACTTTATTTTCAAAACCCTTTTTATAGTTGTCAAGTGACAAAAGTATACATTTATATCATAAAACTTTTATTGTAAGGTTTTCTTTGTGTATAAAACATTTTTAACTTACATTTTGGTTTCAAAACCTTTTTAACCTTATAAAAACCCGGCGAAGAATTCAAAATGAATAGTTTTATTTAACCTTCAAAACCCTTGATCTTTGAATTATTAAATGGACTTTAAATATAAAACATAAATAACTTTTCCAAGCTATTTGGGGTACTTACCGAAACTTACCAATCTACCTATTTTGTATTACATAGACAATTGTTGCCATTTCCTGGTCTTCCTTGATTAGCTTGAGTTGGTCAGTACTTCTTGACCTTTTCGATGTCTTTTCCTCTTTGGCGTGATTTGCATGTCGAGTCTAGGTTTCCTTACCACACCACACGAAATCATTGATACTAAACTTTTTATAAGTAATGAATTGAATAATCCATGAAAACTATGACACATTGTCTTCTATAGACTTCATTTGTATGAGCCATATTCTGAGAAAATCTTATGCGTATTAGGTTACGCCATTTCTGTTCCATCATGCTCATCTTCTGAATATCGTTGTGATTAGCTCTAGATGCCAGTTGTGTCAGTTGTGATCCTTGCATTACTGTGGCTAAGGTGAGTTCATGGCCCCGACTTTTAACTAGTTTTTCAACTATTTTCGGGGGAGAATACATGCTCGTTTTAACTAAACTCAATGTTCGCTTGTTTACTGAACTGTTTACTTATGATTTGATTTGACTGTTTGGCTGAAATATTTGATTTGATTATTTTAAGGTGATATGTGTTTAACTGATAAACTAATTTTGAATGAACCTAATTGTTATTCTATTATTTGTTGTAACTTGTTAACTGTCTAGGGTTAGATATGCAATAGATATTTAGCTTAGCCCAGGGTAGTAATCCTTTACTATAACTGTTGCCTGGCTAAGAGTTTATAACCATATCCGACCTAGGCCAGGGTAGCAATGTAACCATTTATACTTGCTATAACTTGTAGCCTGGCTAGAGTCGCATAGGGACCTACTGAGATCTCTGTCTTCATTCTAGAATGGTTGCAACAAGCGGCAGAAAACAGATGAGAGAGACAAGGGGATGATTAAGGTGACAGAAGTGATGGTGGTGGCAGCATCACGACTATCAATCCGAGCAAACCCTAGAAACGAGCTCCTTGGGTCTTCCTTGTTTCTAGAACAACGACGGCATCAAGGTGGGTGGATGTGGGTGATGTTGTTTTATTGATGGTGATGGTGGCTGAGCCACGGTGGTGGCCGGATGGAGTGTGGCGGCAGGAATAAAGAGAGGAGGATAGGATGAGGGGTAGTGAAAATGAGGATAAGGTAACCATAAATGGGTTTTTATAAATTCTAGGAAAGTCACAAGGACCATTTATGAAAACCCTAGAGGATAGAGGGGTGGCGGAGTAAAATTACCACAGGGACCAAAGTTATAATTTATAGTATCTTTTGGAGTTTAGTGAGTCGGGGCTCATTTAGGCTAGGAAATGGATGAATTTAAGAAGCGAGAATTTCACCAACGTGCTCAGAATATTACTCCCAATAAGATCGACTATAAATATGCCTAGTTTCTTGTTAGCATAAAAATATATATATAGAAGTGATGGTCATTCTCATATTATAACTTTGTGTCATTTGTTAAGATTAGTAATAGTTTAGTCATTGGGCTTTGGACTTGGAAAGCTAATATGTTATGTGCCATGTTACATAAGCCTTGTTATCTAATCATGTAACCAAGTCCAAGCCCAAGCCCATAGAAAGCCTTAGGGCATCTCTTGTAACTTACTATTTAAACACCTCAAAGGCTCATTTGAGGTGTGTGCTTGTGTGTGTAAGTGTGTGTGTTTCTCTAATAATATTCTCTCTTCTTTCTTTATCTACATTCTCTACTTTCTCTCTCTAACATACTTCACATATCAAGTCACCAAGGCTATTGTGTATGATAAAGTTGTCATCTTTATACTTCACATATCTTCATCTCTACTTCATCTTTGCTTCTATATTGTTGTGATAAAGTTGTGATATTTAAGGTCCTACAAGTGGTATCAATCGCCAAACAATGATTTAGGAGTGTTGGGAGTTTGTTGGTTTCGTATTTGTTAAGCTTTCTACACGTTTTTTTTAAGAAAAGTTCATAACTTTTCTTGTTTTTCTTGGTCTTTAACACTTTTTTGATTACAAACTAGTGTTATAAACCTTTTCTAGCAAGAAAGCTTCAATCTTTTTGAAGATTTATAGCTTAAAAATTCGAATTTTGATTTTGTACTTGTTTTTCTAGAACATAAAAATTTTTTATAAAAATCATCAAGTTTGCAACTTTCTTTAAGTTTTGGTGTTTTTATAACTAGAAGTACAAGAATCTTGAAATACAAACTTGATTTGGGTGAGCTTTTAGCAAAATCAAAATTCTAGAAAAATTTCTAGAACACAAAAAATTTTCATAAAAATCATCAAGTTTGCAACTTTCTTTAAGTTTTGGTGTTTTTATAACTAGAAGTACAAGAATCTTGAAATACAAACTTGATTTGGGTGAGCTTTTAGCAAAAACAAAATTCTAGCAAACTTTCTAGAACACACTTGTACCATCTTTCTAAATCACAAAGTTTCTAAATCACAAAGTTTCGAGAACACACTTGCTCCCGTTGCTTACTCGGTGTTTCCCTTGCTTGTATAAGTGAGAAAACACTTCGACTCGTGGTATACTCTTTAAATTGTATAATTTAGAAAGTTTTGGTGCTAAGTTTCTAGAACACTGAAAAGTTTCTAAAACACTGAAAAGTTTCTAGAACATTGAAAAGTTTCTAAAATACTGAAAAGTTTCTAGAACACTGAAAAGTTTCTAAAACACTGAAAATTTTCGAGAACACTGAAAAGTTTCTAAGACACCGAAAAGTTTCTAGAACACTGAAAAATTTCTAAAACACTGAAAACTTTTTAGAACACTGAAAAGTTTCTAAAACACTGAAAATTTTTCTAGAACACCTTTTAGAAAGAAAAAAATTTCTAGAACACTTTTAGAAATTTTTTTCTAGAACTCTTTTAGAAAATCTTTTCGTGGACAAAGTTTCGAAGATTGTTGGTGGATTAAAAGTTCGTTGACCAAGGAAAGTACCCTTCACCAAACTCACCTCCTATTTCGTTGGAACGATCCAAGAATCAACTTTATCCATCTACACTTCATCAATGGCAACTCAGCAAGACATTCATGCAGCCGGTGCGGAAAACCGACCTCCAATGCTTGAAAAAGGTGGATATCTCCCATGGACAAGCCGCATGCTTCGTTACATCAAACAAAGAATAACGGTCACCTTATGATCAAATCCATAGAAAACGGTCCATTTCAGCCAAGACAAGTTCAAATTCAAGGTAATCTAAATACAACACCTCCTACTGAACCATTCGTGCGTATACAAACAGAAGCAAATTACACTAATGAAGATAAGACGCAGATCAAAGCTGATGATATGGCAATGCATTTAATCCAACTTGGATTACCACGGGAAATCTTTGCTGCGGTCGACAGCTGTGAAACTACTTATGCTATGTGGGAACGTGTTAGAAGAATATGTCATGGAACAGAAATTGGACAACAAGACGTTGAGAACAAACTTCTTACTAAATGGGAGAACTTTACATCCACTAAAGGTGAACAGATTGAATCTTACTACACAAGGTTTTGCACTTTGATGAATGAGTTAATCAGAAACAAGTTGACACCACGAACAATTGCAACAAACATCAAATTCCTCAATAACCTTCTAGAAGAATGGGGTCGTTATGTTACAATTGTCAATCAAACAAAGGATTTACATAATGTGAACTATGATCAACTCTATGATTTTCTGAAACAAAACCAAGCTGAGGCTAATGAAGTTAGGAAAGAAAGATTGGGAAAGAATCATGATCCTCTTGCATTAATTGCTAATACACCAACACCATTACCAGTGAACACTCAACAACCATCATCATCTTCCATTCACAACTACATGCAACCATCATGCATTCAACAACCAACACCGGTATACCAACAACAGTTCTACCCACAACAACAACAAGTTATTCCACAACAGCAATACCCACACTTCCAAGAACTAGAATTCACTGACAATGATGAAGCTGTTGCAGCATTGACACAAGCGTTTGCTTTTCTGTCAAAGGCATTCCAAGGACGCTATTCTACACCAACAAACAACAACCAAAGGATTTCATCGAATACTTGCAACAGGCAGATCGCTCAGCCAAGTTTCAGTATAGGCAACGGAGGCCAAATGGTTGGAGTTTATGGGAATCAGCAAGGATATGCTACTGGATTTAATATGGGCAATCAGAATATGCAGAATGTAGTTCAGTATGCAGGGAATCAGTATGGTCAGAATGCAGGGAATCAGTTGGGTCAGTTTGTTGGAAATCAGAGGGGTCAGAATGTTGGTAATCAGGAAATGGGTAATCAGAATAGAAAGTTGCAGCTCCAGTAGTTGGGAATTTGGGAAATGTGAATCAGGGTAATCCGTTAAAGTGTTTCAACTGTCAGGGTGTAGGTCATATGGCAAGGAACTGTCCTACTAAGCCAATCAAGAAAGATATAGCGTACTTGCAGAAAGCAGTGCTGTTGGCACAAGAATGAGGCAGGATTTCAGTTGAACGCAGAGGAGAATGACTTTATGGCTCTTATGGATGACATGGAAGACAGAGAGGATATCGATGCGAAATGCATATTCATGGCGAATCTTCAGGAAGCTAAGTATGGCACGGATTCTGACACACTTCCTGTTTATGACACCAATGCATCATCTGAGGTATCAAATTTCAACACATGTCACAATAATGATATATTGGATATGTCTCCTCATGAGGAACAGCATTCTGAGAAGCAAGCATACAATTATGATACATATCTAGACACGCCAAGTAGTAGCAATACTCCTTCAGCAACTCCAGATGTGAATCATAATGGAGGCTTCGTTTCACAGCATGCTGAGAATGATGAGGAAACACATGCTTTGTTTGAATCATTATTGAATAATTGTCGTATTGAAATTGAGAATGTGAAAAAGGTCAATTGCGATGTTAAGGCCGCGAATGTTAAATTGACCGCTGAGCTTGAGAGTTACAAAGAAAATGTTAAAGCTTTTGAATTTCATAACAAAAGATTGTCTGAATTAGAAACTGGTTATCAAAATTCCGTTTCAAGGGAACAACAATTGCAACTCAAGTTTGATACACTTGATGTTAATTCTTTCAAAAAGATAAAATCTTTAAACGCGGAAATTTCTGATTTACAAAACCAACTTTCTAAACAAAAACAAGCTTATACCAATCTTGAAAAAGAAAGGGATGAGTTGAAAAAGGACTTTGCAAAGAAAGAAGACAAACTTTTGGAAGAAATCGTAGAGTCAGAACACATGATTGCTCATTTAGAAGAATTAGTGGTTAAGTCGGGTCAGTCAAGTCAAACAATGAAAATGATTTCAAATCAAACTAATCCGATTTACCATACGAAACATAAAATGGCTCTTGGTAACAACACCCCTTGTAATCTCAAGAAAGCTCAGCAAGAACAGAATGTTTTGTACAATGGTAATGTGATTTACACCAAACATGATCCTCCCGTCGTTCGGGATTATGTGCTAACAATAGAACATGTCGAAGAGAGCATAAATAAAATGAAACAAAAGGATTTGAAACCCATTGATTACAACAAATTGAACAAACTTTCAGGAATTACTTTTGTTCCACAAAAAGAACCATCTGTGTTTTCCATGAAACGACCATTCTCAAAAATGTTTTCTAAGAAAGTAATTGCTTCCAAATCTCTTTCAAAAATAGAACAAATGTCTTCTAACAACACTTTTAATACAAGTGAGGCTAGAGACATTCTGGATGACGTTAAAAAGAGAATTCAAGAACTTAAAAATATTGTTGCTTCTAAAACTACAATCAATATTAACAACTGGCATTCCAGTTTTCATATTGAGCAGAAAAAAGTTTTTGAAAACGAAATTACTATCCCACTGAATAACATCAGTGCGAGGGTAATTCATTTTGAACAAGCTTTCTTAAAAGAAACAACCAACTTTGTCAAGGACCACAAATCCCTGGTAAACGAAGCTAATGATACTCGTGAAAACATGAATGTTTTGGAAAACCTAAATGATTCTCTCTTCGAAGCTGTTATGACTAGTGATATAATGTCCATCATTTTACAAACATATTCGGTTGAGGACGATGAAAGACTGCGAGCTGAGACATCTGAAATTGTTTCAAAATATGAAAATGCTCTTGTAAAACTTGAAAAAGAAAACATGTCATTTTTCAAACAACTTGATCGAAAATCAGAGGAATGCAAGTATGACAAACTGTCGTATGAGCATGCCTACAAGGACATGAAAAAGGAAAATGATCTTTTGAGAGCTCAGCTTGAAAGCATAAAAGGGAAGGGTGTGGATACTAAGTTTGCAAAACCATCGACTTCGGAGAAACCAAGTGTTTCAAAAACGGTTGAAAAACCAAAAATGTCAATTTCACGGTTTGCTCCAAAAGTCGATGAGAAAAAGGATTTGTCAAAACCAGTCACTACACAACCTTTGCCCAAGAAAAAGGAAATTGAAAAGATTGTTGAAAAACAAAAATTACTTGTTGAAAGAAACACAAATGTGAGGGCACCTGGCTCTTCTAGGAATAGTACAACTAATGTGACTACAAAATCTGTTAAGGAATCTGTTGGTTCTAATGACATGGTCCAAAATCACCATCTAGAGGAAGCTAGGAAAAAGGCACAACTTCGAAAAAACGGAATTTTAGGTGCAAAACCTAGTGTGATGAATTCTACAAGATTCCAAAGCACTGCTAGTAGTAGTAAACCATTACCTAGGAACAATCAACAAAATACTAGGGATTGGCTTGCATCTAAGAGTAGTGGCACAAAAGTGAATGCCATGCACGTAGAAAACAACACTAGAAATGTTGAGTCTCTTTCGAACAAAAAGCAATTTCCAAAAAACTGTAGTGACAAAGTTAAAATTGCTATGTTAAACAAGAATGTTGAATTTGTGTGTCCTACATGTCAAAAATATGTTTTTTCAGCTAACCATGATGCATGTATTGCACAATTTATCAAGAAAAGAAAGTCATGTGTCAAGACACAATCTACTAAGACACCAAATCGAAACAAACCCGTTGATAAGAAGCAAGAGGTTAAGAAAGCTAATAGGTGGATACCGAAAGGATGTAGTTTTTCCAAGACTGAGACTTCCGCTGCATCTGATAAGAAAACTACGTTTAGATCTTACCTTAGGTGGATTCCTACGGGAAAAGTTTTTAAAACAGTTGGTCTTAGATGGATTCCCACAGGGTAGATTTTTGATAGTTGCACAAAGACTAATGATAGTGTACATCATCATGATAAGGAAGTAGAAACCACAACAACCATTGATAGTGAACACCCTCAATGTGAGGAAACATGTACTTCTAACACTGTTATTTGTGAAAATTCTTCTTCTGTGGATGCAGGTACTTGTGAAAGAGATGAAAGTTCATACACCCGTTGTGGAAAAGAAGAATTTTATGCCAACTTCGCATGTGGAAATCCTTTTCTAACTCCGCTCTTAACTCCACTTTTACTTGTCCAAACTTAATTTTTCTATCTTCAAATTCTCTCTGTAAATTTAAAAAACAAAAAAAACAAAATACAAAATTTGAAAAACCAACAAAAACAAAATACAAAATATAAAATTTCAAAAATCCAAAAACAATATAAATCAAAAAATACAAAAATATTCTTCTCACGACATGTCTCTTGTATAAATCAATATTCTGTACGTTTTTAGAAATGTCATTCAACAATGATACGGACATGTACAGATGCTTGAGCGGGAGTTCTTTAAAATGTTTTTCTAAAACATATCGTTTCTCAAAAGTTTCTTCACAATGGCTTTCGTATACTTCAGTACGAAACCCGAACTTAAATGATGGCTTCTGGACATATCAGTTAAGGACCCGTGCTTCAAAGAAAGGAAAGTGCTTAATCAAAACAAAGATTTCAAATATTGTTCGAGCACTTATCCTAAAACGAGGACCAAACACTTATCTGGCTTGAGTTTTCTTTAGAAAAACTTTCAAAATCTTTAAGCTCAAGACCATGATTGTTGATCTAATGATAAATTAGATTTTCAAAATTCTCTTACATTCTGAGCACCACCTTTTCAAGATTTTTCGAAAAGATTTTCAAAATCTATTAAAATCGGTGCTCATCATCAAAATGACTTGTGTACATCTTACAGTGCACAACTCAATTTTTCAAAGAAAGGAAAGTGCTACGCAAAAATGATTTTCATCAACAAAGTGCACTTATCCTAAAAATGGACACTGTTGTACGCCTCAGTGCGACATTCCTATTCAAACAAAGAGAAGTCTTTGTTTTTCAAAAAAACCTTGATGCAAAATTCAACAAATCTGAAACTTTTTTTCTCTTTCAGAATTTTGCTTCGAAAAGACTCCTTCCCTCTAAACTTTAAAAAGTTTAAAATTCTCAAAAACATATGCGAGTTTTGAGGGGGAGTATTTCATAAAAACAAAAATGTTCCGATTTCATGCTAAAACAAATCCGTTTATCTCTCCAAAAGCTTTTCAATTAATCAGATGATATCAAAAATATCATGATATGCTATTTTTGAGGGGGAGAAGACGTGATTAAAATGTGATCAAAATGTGTAAAGATTGTGGTTGAATCTCTAAAGAGCTCGACTCAGAAAGTACCAATGAATTGACGAAGCTTAAATGTCAGTAATCGAAAAGACTTGTCCTGGACGGGTAATAATTTCAAGCTAGTCTAACTAGTGACGTAAGCGTGTCTCGAATAGGACTTGTCTGAGTAGAATATACCGTATCGAGAGACTTTCTTTGGACTTGACCAGGACGGGTAATAATTTCAAGCTAGTCTAACTAGTGATGTAAGCGTGTCTCGAATCGGTCATGTTCACTGAAAGTGGATCAATTCAAAAAGTGCAAACTCCTCATGCATGTGCAAATTTCTTAAAAATTCATGAGCACATGTGAAGGGGGAGTCCTTCAAAATAGAAAAACTCTCGAAGTGTTAACAAAATGTGCTTAGAATCATAAACACTTTGAGAGATTTTCAACAAAAAGGTTTTATGGCATGTGATCAATTATAGGATAGTCAAGGAGTTATAAAGTGACTAAGGTTAGGAAAAACCGTCCTATGATCCGCTAGAGCCGGAGGGATCTACCCAAGGACAAATCCAATAGATTAGAATTAGAAGTCCTTAGGTATGATTGAAAAAAGGAGAAAATGAGAAAGGAGAAAGAAGGGGTTGAAGAATTAAAAAGAAAAGTTATGAAAAGGGTGAAAAGAAATAGCCCTCCAAATGTTCAACCTTAGGGCAGACACCGGGTACAATTCGTATGCTACTGGTTATTACTATGGTGACACCGGTATTGAAGACAAAGACGTCATGGACCCAGTGACGCACTGCACTAAACCTTCTTAACCACTCAAGTTCTCTTAAAAGAGCTTGTTTCATTCTCACGGGGAACCGGTGTAATCTATCGACCTGTCTCTTAGAGATGGTTGATATTGAAGCAGGAGACCTCTCCCTAATCTCCGCATAGGAAACCAAATGTGCACTTATCGAGTCTAGAGCCCCGAGATTTATCAAAAGATCTCACAGGAACACATAATATTCTACACTGGTTGTTCATCATTAAGGACGCCAGATGTAAACTTAAGAGTCCTACGCAGATCTTAGCTATCTGCCAGAACATTTATGAGAGGATTCACATTTGTGATTCTCAATGATTGAATAGAAATTCCTGCCAGGGTCAACATCAAACAGCCCTGACAGCAGGTCACTTCGGTAATTCTTTATGGGTTACGCTTAGTGTTCGCGGTGGTTTCAAACGGTCTACAGTCGTGGAGTGATCCCCAGCGACTCACCCAGTCATTGAGCTACTAAGTAGGTCTTGTAAGCTCCCTCGGGAGTATCTGACATGGGAACGGCCTTAGTAAGGGTTAGGAGTCTTCACACTATGATGTTGACGATCTCTAATTCGAACCTGTAAGTACCGGTTGTTTTATTGCTAATTGTTTACCTACAGCTACATATCACCTCCATGGCGACATATTCCATATGCTCATACATGCATCACAAAGTCAAAGGAAAGTTCTCACAAAGATCAAAGCAAAGTAAGGTTCAAAGAAAGATTCTACGCAATGTGAAAGAATCTACAGAAGTAAAGTGACAAAGATCTGTGTGAAAGAACGGGAACTACAAATGCATGTACCTCAAAGTTCAAAGACGTATGAGCATGTTGGAATGACGGACAACCACCACAGACGCAGAAGTGACGAAAGGCAGATGACTCTACATCACATAAGAACAAAGAACGATGAAAAGTCAGTTATCAAAGATCACAATGCATGAAGGAACAAAGACTAAAGACTATTCTAAAACGACACACAAAGTTCAAGACTAAGAACACGGAAGACCTAATCACGTGGAGCATCATTCGAATGACCACCCCTTAGGGGGAGATTGTTAGCATAAAAATATATATATAGAAGTGATGGTCATTCTCATATTATAACTTTGTGTCATTTGTTAAGATTAGTAATAGTTTAGTCATTGGGCTTTGGACTTGGAAAGCTAATATGTTATGTGCCATGTTACATAAGCCTTGTTATCTAATCATGTAACCAAGTCCAAGCCCAAGCCCATAGAAAGCCTTAGGGCATCTCTTGTAACTTACTATTTAAACACCTCAAAGGCTCATTTGAGGTGTGTGCTTGTGTGTGTAAGTGTGTGTGTTTCTCTAGTAATATTCTCTCTTCTTTCTTTATCTACATTCTCTACTTTCTCTCTCTAACATACTTCACATATCAAGTCACCAAGGCTATTGTATTTGATAAAGTTGTGATATTTAAGGTCCTACATTTCTCGAAAGTCATAGCGAACTCAAAATTAACTATTGTCTATCCGAATAGAACATACCAGGAATTTTACGGGTTGTCACACTCAACCATCCTTTATGAAATCTTATGTTGATCACTCAATATGTAACAAAAACTTTGAATAATTCACATGGGCTATTAACAAGGCATCTAAGGACGTTGTTGAGGGGGAGCATCAGGGGATGGATGTTTTGTCTTCAGTCCGTGTTGAAAGGTTGCATCGGGGAGTGTTCGCTGAGTCGCGCAGTTCCTGATCCTCAAGAAACTTAGCTGAAGACAGTTACAACAAATGAACAATCTTCAAATATTTTCTTACAAATGATTTTCTTACAAACTGATTTATGTTTAACTATTGGTTATCTATGTATTGAAACAGGAGACTGTGAGGTAGAATAGTTGACCCATTAGTCTTTCACTAGTTTTAGATAACCAGTTACAATACTAACGAGTTGAACCAATGGTGACTCGAATCTATGACAATTGAAAGTTCAAGATCAAGTCTATGTCATCTTAAGGAACTGAGGAAGAAGACTGTGCTTATTAATTTTTCCTTGTTGTAAATCAGTAAGTAAGAAAAAGCCGTTGTGCGCACTTACTAATGATCTAGATTAGGCTATTTGTATATTCAAATAGGGGGACATTGTTGGGTCCGATTTTTGACCTAATGGTCTCTGACAATGTATTTACACATAAAATAGCCTAATCAAGTAAGTCTCTGATATAAGTCAGTGAGAACATTACTCATTGATAAGGATTAGAGAGTAAGCCACCCTCTGATGGAAATCAAAGGTCTTACTCTCTTACGCTTATCAGAAAGTGTTACTCCCTGATGGTTATCAGAGAGTACACCCTGATTATTGTGAGTGATAGGTGCCTCACTAATTATCATCAGTAGATGTAACCTCACTGATATAAGAAATCAGTGAGTATTGTATAAAGCTCAACCAACTGCCAAGCTTCACGGAAGTCGAAGACCAACTGAAGAAACACTTTGTATAACTAATGTGGTATCAGCGAGCAAAGTACAAGGATCTATAAGCAACACAATGGGACTGAGGACTAACAAATGCCTCAGTTAAATTGAAGAGTTGTCTCTACAAGGGACTTAGTATCTGATGAATTGACGGGAAACTCATTGGAAAGATAAGCGTAAGGTCTAATCAAAGGACAATAAAGCAAGATCTTAGGTACAAAAGTTGTAAGCATTGGTAAGCCAAACAAACGCTCCACCTAGTATACTATGCATGTGCTAAGCTACTTCAAGGCTGGCTAACCACAACACCCACGTGCATCCACAGTATTCCTTGGCCTATTTAAACAAAACTTTGTAACCGGGATAAGTAGGATTCTAAACAAACACATAAAGTAGAACTTAGCTCTATAGTTGATAGAATCCCCTCTCCCAGGAACTTCTAAGCAAATCTAGTTGCCTCTAGATTTTCCTAAGGGAGTTTACATTTGTCGCTCATCCAGAATAGTTTTACCAAGGGTTATTCTACTATAAATCTTGATTCTTTAATAAAAGATTTACACACGTTGAAAAGTACAAATGGTGTTATTATGGTTTTAGGTGATGTTGTTACTATCCTTGTTACCATTAGGAAGATTCTCGCATATACTCAAACCTTGTGGACCAATAGTATCCATATTCCAAGTTGTGTCACGCAACATCATAGTGCTAAAAGCACTAGAAAGTAGTGTCTCCAGAGTTTGGAATAAAGACAATGCAGAGCCAAGTATACCAACCGAGCTATTGGGTTGTTGGGCCAAAACCAAAGACTAATAAGCTTGTTGTGTCTATTGGGCCTACTGAATCTATTGGGCAGTTGGTTAGACCATAGATGGAAGCTGGGTCGAATGCAGTTGGGCTTGATGTGTCTGTTATGCCAAAAACACTTGTTAGGCCGAAAATAATGGACTGTTTGACTACAATTGGGCGATGTGGGTCAACTAGGATCATTGAGCTTAGGCTAAACGGGAGCTAGGTGAGGCCCAAGGAGCAAATGAAAAAGGCATGTTGTTATTGGTAATTGCTCGTCCCGCTACATAAGAGCAAGAAGTTGAATTATTAGAACTTGGGTTAACTCTAAACCTGGTATAATGTATGAATTTGAACTGTTTTCCAAAGCGACATGTGCCTTTTGAAAAGCAAAGTTGAAGAGTTTTCGGTCCATTTGAGCCCTTCGGCAGCTAGAAGGTGATGTAGGAGAAACACCATTCAAGCCATTTTGAGTGGTACTAGACGCCAAAAGAATGGTCGGTGACGATGAAGAGGAATCAATATGTGTACTACTTGTATTACCTTCATCTTTAATTTCATTTTCCTCTAGTAAAAGCATAGTTCTAGTGTCTTTAAACGTGGGTAAAGACTTAGTATGGCGACCGATTCAAGCTATATATTTATATTGAGTGATTAAACCATTAAGAGAATAAAATACCAAATTTTTATCGCTTACGGTGTTAATAAGCTTCTTTAGCCGATCATTCATTCGTTGTATTAGGGTAAAGTAGCCATAAATAAAGAGATTATTGATTTAATAGACCTAAGTTGATTGTCGAGGTTGATAGCCCGTGTGTCCTCATTTTCATGAAAGAGGGTCTTAATATGATCCCAAAATCCTTGGAGGTACCTGATGTCGTGATAATCAATCACATCTTGTAAGGATTTGGAAAGGGTTCCAAGAATCCACATGTTGATGAGATCATCAAGTTTGTGCTAGTCGATCAATGGTGGTTATGCTTGTTGTTGTGGCTCGAATATGTGTTCAAAACCGAGACTGCCTAGGTGATTCTTAAAATAAGATCTCTACGAGTTATAGTTAAGTTTTTCTAGACTTAACTTGATGGGACCATTGTTTGTGATACTAGCAATATCAAAAGGAAGAAGTTTGTTAGAGGAAGATAATGGTGGTGGTGGTGGAAGTGGTGGTATGTCATTCCTGGCCATGATTGCCGATAATAGATCACGTAAAGAGGAGAAAAGAAGAAAAAAATAAACCAGGGTTTTATTAGAAGGCATAGGTGTATTGGGGAGAAAGAAGGATACGAGATGAATTTAGGTCATGGATTTTAAGAATGGATCTTTTGTCTATGATACCACATTGGATTTGAAATTTGTCTGTCTTTCCATTAATCAATCATAAGTATATATAATACGATAGAATATACTAAAATACAGGATAGGCCTATCAACAATAACAAATCCCACATGGCTTGATAATAAATGACTAACACATACTTCTATAATTATTATTTTTCCGATTATCACAATTCACAGCGATATCATTGTAACACCTGAGCTTGATGATTTGTTGTAGTAGTAGAAAAGTTAACAATATTATGCATACAATTTTAAGTGATACAGTAGATTGCTTCGGGAAATATTAAAGGCCACCACAATACCAGTTGTGGATTATATATTGTTCACTGATGTTAGATCGAGATAGAAGTTTAGGTATCGTTGAACCGGACGAACACGAACAGAGTCTTATTTATTCCCGTTCATTAAATTTTAACCAGACAAATAAATGGACACGAACGCTTAAACATGCGAATTTTCTTGTTCACGTTCGTTTATTAAGAAAATGAGTTGTTCATATTCATTCACTAAGACACTGAACGAACTCTAAACAAACATAAATGAACGTAGAAAAATAAATATAAACTTTATTTAATTATGCATAATATTTTATTTAGTAAGTGTTGTTTTGTTTAAAGAAACCAGTTTTAAAAATATACAATTAAAATCTATGATATATGAACATAAACACATATATTAATATAAATGAACGTTAATAAACGCATAACCGGACGTTCGCGAAAATAAATGAATGAACACGACTTTTGTTTATGTTTGTTCATTTAACTAAATGAACGTAAAATATAGTTCATGTTAGTTCATTTAATAAATAAACGAATTTTTTACCGAATGGTTCATGTAATATTTATCGAATGTTCAGTTCAGCCCTAAGTTTAGGTGCTAAATATGCCTTGAACATGCTTCCACCTGCTTTCTAGGTTTCAACATCGTTATAAGTGAACAAGACTCAAGGTTTATCTAGGTTCTAGGGTGTGATGGTTGGGGTTGAAAGTTCAATAATCTTTACTATCCATGCAGTGTCACTACAACAAAAAAAGCAGTTTGGGACGGCCAAAAAAAAAGGGTCGACATTTGTCGTCCCAAATTGTCGATGGTCCCACAAGTTTTAACAAAAATTTGCAATCAACCCAAAAAATTTCAGGCCCACACAGTTTGGGACGACAATGTCGTCCCATTCTGTAAAAATTCAACTTTTACTATCCAAAAGCAACAAGAGAATGACTTGTTGAGGAGTGATGAGTGCTCAAACACTCATCATTTTTTGTCAAATCTGAACTGTAAAACATACAAAAACACTCAGAAATGCATCAAAATACTGAAAATATTTCAAAATTGTGTTTTATATGTTTTAGATGCAAAAAGAGTAAAAACAGATGAAAATGTACAAAGTTTGCATAATTGGCAGTTTCAGTCCCCCAACTTTCAAAAATTGGCAAAAAATAGTCCCTGAGCTCTTATTTTATAAGAAAAATCACCAAAGGTCCTTTTAAATCATAAGTTGTCATATTTAGTCCTTTGGTGAAAAATCTCAAAAGTTTTGGAAATTTACAATTTTGGTCCCTGGAGTTTCACTTTTGGCAGATTTAGTCCCTGGTGGGAATTTTTGGAAGAAAAGTGAATTTTGGTACTTGGGAAATCACAAGAAGTCAAAATTAGTCCTTGGGTGAATAATTTGGAAAATTTACAATTTGGCCCCTAAAGTTTGAAAATTGACATAAAAGGTCCTTGGGATTTCTAATTTTGAAAAATTGCAACTTTGATCCTTGTGTTATTCACATGTGGCAATTTTGGTCCTTATAATAAATTTTGGAAAGTTGCAATTCATGTCCTTATACTTTGCATATTTTACACATATGATCCTTGTGATTTACTACTTACCAAACGGATCCTATTTGTTATATTAAACCCAACAAACAAACCCCAAAACAAACCCACCAAAACCAAGCCCACTTCTAATCTCCCTAGCCCAACACAACAAACAACCCAACCCCTACCCCTTTGTAATATTAACGGGGTCAAACCCCAAGTCAAACACCTTCAAACCGACCACTTTTCACCCCTAACTTCCCCACTTGCTCACCTGTTACTGTGTACCCCCCACCTTCACCAACTCTGCAAAACACACCATTCCATGTTCCCTTAGCCTCCACAAAGTTCCAATATCCATTTATTATCCATATATCACTCCAAGCAAACCTCAACTGCTTTTGACCACTTTTCCCGCCAAACATGTTTAAACGGACAAGATCATATAGAAGTCATCCCACGGCTGGGATTTGATGGGGATAGAAAGAGAAAGGTGCCAGGACCCTTATAAGTCAAAAAGGGAAGACTAGAAGAAGTAGTCAGTAGCTAAGTAGTGTAGTTTTATCTTAATTATGTCGTTCTTGTCTTAATTCCTTTTCCAGTTGTAATTTTTAGTTAAAAAGTGTTGTACTCAGTCTAATTTGTGCAATTTAAACTATCTTTACTATTAATTTCAAGTTACCTTTTATGAAATCAGTTTTGGCAATTTTTAGTAAATTTGACAAATTTGCTTGATTATTGTTAAGGTTATGTTTCAGTGATCCTTTAAGCTCATACAAGCCATTTATAAGTTTCCTAAACTTTAAAACCAGTTTCATTCAGTTATACTAAAATAATAAAAAAAAAATCAAGAAAAATAGTGTAAAATACAAAAATCAGAAAGAATGACAGAAGAAGGAAGCAAGGGAAATGGTGAAACATGCATTATTTTGGTTTTAGAACCTCATGGGAGGCTGTAGGATGTGAATTTGATTCTTGGATTCTCAGTTTGTGGTACTGGATCATTTGTAGGTAAATTTCTCAAATTTTCAGTAATCTACTGTAGACATACTCATTAGTTGTTATTTGCTGTATTTTTATGCTTATTTGGTATTCAATAATTAAGTTCTTACTTAATCTTGTATGCTTGTGTATTTGGACCTTGTGTTGCTTAGTTTTCTCTTTGAACTGCCAAATTAGAATAGCTTTGATCTTTAGGATTTTGTTGTTATTATCAGTACTAATATGTTCATCTCACTTCATTTCAGTATCAAATGTGTGTATGTACAACAATCATGGTCTAAATCATTGTTTTAAGTCAAAGTCCTCACCTACACTCTTGCATAAGGGGTGTTTGGCACAGGGGAGTACCCTGTGCATTTGTGGTGTTTAGTGGCTAAGTCTCACCTAGACACATCTCATTAGGTTCTATTAGAATAGTATAAGCATAAAATTCAGTAGGTATTAGTAAAAAAGTCAAAAATCTCATTAAACCTTAGTTATGAGTTAACTGTTGATGTTTAGGAGTGGTATACCCACCATTTAGGCTTAGGACCCTGTAACTTAGCTTCTTTCAGTCTTATTATACCTCAATATACCCATTTCATTCAGTAAATTAGGATTGAACATCATAAAAGTCAACTTGTTAGTGTAATGTGAAAAGTCAAAATGGTATGTTTTCAGTTTTTTCCATTATTTGCAAGAATTTATTAGAATTTTGTGTAGTGAATTAAGCCTTGAAATTTTTAGAAGTTGTAACCCCCCAGCTAGTCTTCAAGTTCCCACCTTCTATACATTTTTGTGAATTTTGCTGTGGGTCCCACATCTCTTCAAACACACCTGCAGGGGGAGTGTCCTCCCCTTCATCAGCAGACCACCACAACACCACCATCTTTGGTGGTGGTTTCTGGCCACCACAGTGGGTCCCACAGGCCCCACTTGGTTTCTTTCAACCCCCCTCCTAGCACTCTTCAAGGTTTGACCAATCAAGTGAGCTCAAACCCCTGTGGACCCCACTGATTTCACCTCCAAAACTTGTCCCATTTTCAGTGCTGATATAAGTAAACCAATTACTTATTCTGGCTTATGAGCTTAACCTGAGAGCTTATTTGGTATATTTTTAAACATGTCCATTTGAACTAGAATCTACCTTTGTTGGTCCCACTTAAGTCCATTTGAGCTTATTTCTTGTTTTGGTCAACATAAGTCAATTGTCTAAGCTTTTAAGCTTATTCTGGCTTATTGTTAAGTTATAAAAAAGTTGTTTTTACAAAAGTTGTTTGTTTTTAGGTGTAAATTAGTTTTCAAAAGAAAAATCCAAAAAAACAAATTTAATTATAAGTGATAGTTTCTATTTAATTTTATTTATCTTTTAATTTTCATTTTTAGATTTTTGTTAAGCACTTAGCATTTTTATATTTTTCTTAAATTCCTTTTATGTTAAAGTAACTTCAGTAATTTTTCTAGATTTTAATTTTGTCATTTAGTAATTATTATATTTAGTTGTAGTTTAATTAATAATTAATTAATAATTAAGTATTAAATATCAAAACTAGTTTTTATAAAGTAAACCCTAGATTTTATATTTTTCCTAGCTTTTATATAATATAATATAATTTTAGGAATTTTTCTAGAATTTTTACTGTTCATTTTCTATTTTTTTAATTTAAATAGTTTAATTAGTAATTAAGTAATATTTAATATAATAATTAGTAAAATAGTGTAAAAATATATAAAACAAACTTTTTATAATTTTTAGGATTCCTGTAATGGTTAATTAGATTTATAAAAATGTTCATAATTATCTAGGTCTTTTTAGTATTTTTAATAATTCTAATTAGTTTAATTAGGTAATTAATATTTAATTAGTAATTAATTAATATAAAAATCACAAAAAGACAAAAAGACATATTTTTAGTTTTAAAATTTGTTTTTAGTTATTTTATAATTTTAGAAATTTAATTTTCATTTTTCTAGTATTAAATTAATATTATATTGTATTTAAGTTAATTAAATATTAATAATTAGTATTAAATAGTATTTAATTAATATTAAATAATTAAATAATGTAAAAATTAATTTTCTTTTTCAAAAAATTTTCTTTTAACCTTAGGTTTGTAAAAAAGTCATTTTCACCCCCTGGGGGTTTCAGATTTCAGTTTTCACATTTTATTTCGTACGTTCACGTAAATTTAAATAGAACGTACGCGTTTTTAGGTTTTACACGTTTCTGGTTTTTCAAATTTTACAGTCTTGTTATAATAACTTATTTAAGCTATTTTCTTGTAGATTCCTTAGTTCAAATCAATCACAAACCCTTTCCTGTCCAAATTCACCCGATCACAAACCCGTTTGAATACAATTCACACCTCGTCGGGACATAACGACCCGGGGAAACCCTATATTCCGCGGAGATTGACTCTTAGGCTGTTTGACCTTGTTGACCAATCACTTGGTCAATTTGGTTGACCGTTCTGAGCCAATCAAAATTTGGCGCCGCTGCCGGGGATCGAACCCGGGTCACCCGCGTGACAGGCGGGAATACTTACCACTATACTACAACCCGTTCTAAAAATTTTCTTTTAACCTTAGGTTTGTAAAAAAGTCATTTTCACCCCCTGGGGGTTTTCAGATTTCAGTTTTCACTTTCTATTTCGTACGTTCACGTAAATTTAAATTGAACGTACTCGTTTTTAGGTTTTACACGTTTCTGGTTTTTCAAATTTTACAGTCTTGTTATAATAGCTTATTTAAGCTATTTCCTTGTAGATTCCTTAGTTCAAATCAATCACAAACCCTTTCCTGTCCAAATTCACCCGATCACAAACCCGTTTGAATACAATTCACACCTCGTCGGGACATAACGACCCGGGGAAACCCTATATTCCGCGGAGATTGACTCTTAGGCTGTTTGACCTTGTTGACCAATCACTTGGTCAATTTGGTTGACCGTTCTGAGCCAATCAAAATTTGGCGCCGCTGCCGGGGAGGTTGTGCGCGTTTTTCTAAAAAACGGTTTGCTGATTAGTGCTTTTTGGAATTCAATCCTTTGTAAATTTCCCATCCTTGTTCATATCATTTTATTATTATCATATAAAAACAAAACTGTTCCCGAAAACATTTTAAAATCAGTTTTCAACGAACACAAAAAACCCAAAAATATTTTCCTTCTTATTTGTATACAAAATGTCTTTCCAAAAACCCAAAAATATTCATCTTTACCCTCCTACCCTTTTGATTCTTTCTATGTCTCATCCACACCTTCTTATTTGTCATTGCTGTGGTAATCCTTATAATGGTGGCAATTGCCCCAGCTGTGGCATGGTAGAGTCAGGAAACGGGTCTGTCTATAACCAGAATCCCTATTCCTACCATGATACCACTGATTCATTCCATCAGCTACCACACCATGAGACTCAACAGTTTTACTATTGTGAATACTGTGGTGGTTCACACTACAGTTCTGATTGTCAATCGGGAAACACGCTTGTCTATGAGTAGTTTCCTGATAACAATTATAACTCTAGCACATACAACCCACAGCCACATCGGTTTTACTGTTGTGAGTACTGTGGAGGTCCACACTCTAGCTCGGATTGTCAAACAAGGAATCCATTTCCTTGTAACAATTACGACTATTCGTTTTCAGACCCACCTCCACAGTACCATATGATTCACACAACTCCTCATGATACTGAGCAAGACCTTTTACTAAAGGCTCTTGATATATTGAAAGAACTTAAGGAGGAGTTGGTTACTACATCGTTTCAAGACTCTTGTGAGAAATCTATGGCAGAGTTACTTGCTGAGGAACGAGATGCTAGAAACGAATTGAGCATGGAAGAATTGCTAGTCTTAGAACAAGCAGCTATAACACGTGCCAAATTTCGTAAAGCTGCTCTTCTAGACTTTGATGATGATAGTGATAATGAAGACACCCTTGATATCCTTCAATTTTATAAGGGTTCGTCAGATTCATCATTTGTGATTCCTCCCATTGAAAATCAGGGAGAAAGTAATGTGACGGAGAAATTACTAGCAGAAGATCAAATGGAACTTGTACAATCCATGAATGCTAGCTCCTCTCATCTCCCTCAGTCTGTTTCTATCACACCCGAAGTTCACACTCACTCTCTAAACATGGGGGATGAGCATCTTAGCACTATTCCTAATAAGGAATCGGAAGAATTAATAAAGTCTAGTGTTGAGACAGGGAACTTTTGATCAAGTGTGTGATATTCCTTCACCCCCTGATAATCCAAATGATCAAATTGAGAATGTCTCTGATTCCAGTGATGATTGTTTATCTTATGGAGACATTGAGTATGTTGATGCATCCCTTCCCCACTCTAATGTTGACTTTCTTCTCGAGGATTTTGCCGATGAACTCACTCACACCAATCCACTTCCATCGGGATGTGATGATGATCTCTTTGATCTCAAAGATGATCTAGAAGAAGTCGAAGCATTCCTTGCCCTAGATAGTTCAACTTTGTATGAAGTTGATGATAACTATCTTGATTCTGAGGGGGATATTCTTTTCCTTGAAAGCTTATTGAATGACTATCCATCACTCAATTCATATCTCAACACCGGGCTTAGTGATTCACACACTGATAAAAATTCTTTATCTTATGGAGACATCAGTGATATTGATGAAATATCTTCTGAGCCCATCATTGATCACCTTATCATGACTCCTCTGGAGTATGATGGCAAGAAACATCATGATCGGGGGGAAAGATTCTCAATCATGAGAATTTGTATTTCTATGACAAATTATCCCACCCTCCCTCCCGGGATGTTTTCTAGCCCTAAGAGCTTAACCGACAAAATCCAAATTCATGAAACTAAACCTGATCTTGAGGATGAGCATCTTTTCATGATTGTTCTCATGACATTCTCGATGACTTCCTCTCTTCTTCACTCCTTCGGGAATGAAGATACCATCTTTGATCCCGGCATTTTCTTTTACCATTATCTTGAGCCGGGTATTTATCTCATCGGTGTGGAACTTTCACGTGCTTCATAGGTTTGTCCAAACATCTTGAATGAAAGTCCGATGGAGATTGTTTCTTCCACATCATGCTTCCCCAAGAACCAATGAATTCGGGGTCGAGTCAAGCTAGCGACTCGGTAAACAAAAACAGTAGCATGTACTTAGGGTTTTCACCCTAAGTGTGGGGGAGTTACCCCTGCTGTGGTTACCAAAAAAGTGAAAGAAAATGGTGTTTCCACATTTAGCTTGTAATGTTGCCCTTTTACGTTCCAAGTGTCGGCATAATAGCCGGGACTTTGAATATTGAGGACAATATTCATTCTAAGTATGGGGGGTATTCTAGCGAATCTTATCACATTTTACCATCTAGTACCCCCGTTTTGGCCAAAATTTCAAAAAATTTAAAAAAAAATTCACTTGTGCTTCAAAATTTTTGTGGTTATCAGTCCGCCATGTCTAAACGACAAAAGGATTGGCTAATCCAGGAGCAAACGACTCTTGGTAAAGATATATCAAATCCGTTGATGGCTTACAATTTGCCCAAAATTGTATGGTATCTCAACTTGCCATATCCTAAAAAGTGAAAGAGTTGGCTAGCCCGCAAGATTATGGCTTGTGGTAAAGGCAGTGGAAAAACCATAATTGGTAATCGGCTCACCAAGATGTTGACTATTCCATCAAGAGTTGGCTAGTCCATAAGCAAACGGCTTTTGGTAAAGACAAATCAAATCCGTTGACAGTTGGTGGTTTGCTCAAAATCACATGGTTATCAAGTGGACCATAGTTCTTACTTGAACTGATACATTTGGCTACTCCAGAAGTAATGGCTTTTGGTAAAGAGATTAAAATCCATTAAGTTTTCAAAACAGTTTATTGCTAGGGACTAGCAATAGTTTAGTGTGGGGGATTGATGAGTGCTCAAACACTCATCAAGGAGGCAAAATGAAATACTCCTACTTCAGCAGCAATAGATGCAGTCTCGACAAACCAACTTCGAATCTATGTTTGGGCAGTTTGTCAGCCACTACAACAATAACAACAACAACCCAGGTAATCCGTTTCCTGTTAACTTTTCCAGATTTCCACCAAATCCCCCATTTCCCCCATTTCCCAACCCTAATTCCTTCGACAATTGTTATCGTCCCGTCTTTCCCAACTCTACTACATGCCCGGGTACTAGTTCTAACCCGGATCATAGTCTTAATTATTCCGACCCGACACCCGACCTTAACCAATATATACGACAAACTAATCCTCATATGAGCCACATTCCCGAGAATTTTAATGCTAGTGGTGGTGAGGAGGAATGGGAGGAGGAGGAGGAGGAGGAGTAGGCGTAGTTTAATTTGTATCGTATTTGTTATTAGTTATGTAATACTAGAATCTATTGCCGAATCTTGGTTTGTTTTTGTATTAAGTTCGTATTTGTTAGTTTAATTTGTATCGTATTTGTCGAATTTAAGTCATAGATGAGTAATTTGGTATTGTATCATATTGCCGAATTGGTATTGCGGATATTGGTTGATTTACAGGTTGTGTAATGGTAGGTTTTTTCCGGAAAAAACCTAGAAATGCAGGCTGCTGCTGCATTTTTTTTTTTTTTTTTTTTTTTGCATACTTGACAAAATGAATGCAAACAACGAATCGTGCCATTTGTAAAAATGTTTAAATATTTTAAACCAATGTCATACCAATTTGCATTTCCGAAAATATTTTAAGTATTTAAATAAATGATTTACGGAAAATAAATAAATTTTTGGTACGACAATGTCGTACCATTTTGCATTTCGAAAATATTTTACGGAAAATAAATAAATTTTTGGTACGACAATGTCGTACCATTTTGCATTTCGAAAATATTTTACGTATTTAAATAAATGATTTACAAAAAATAAATAAGTTTTTGGTACGACAATGTCTTACCATTTTGCATTTCGAAAATATTTTGCGTATTTAAATAAATGATTTACAAAAAATAAATAAGTTTTTAGTACGACAATTCTTCCCAAATGTAATTTATATGTTTGACTGGTTAGTGGGTCCCCTTTCAATGTCGTGCCACTCGTTTGCAAAATTGTCGACTCAAATGTTTTTGGGACAAGAAAAATGGTACAACCGAAAAGGGTCGAGATTGTCGACCCAAATCTTTTTGTACGACCCCACTTCATTATTTGGGTCGAGATTGTCGACCCAAAGCGTTCCCCTTTTTGTAGTGTGTCTTGCCGGATAGGTTAGCTCTTGATTTATTAACTAATTAAATCATTATGACATCAGGTCCAAGAAAATGGCTAGGGGATCTGAAACGTACTGTTGACACCTAACGTTGTGCATCTTATCCATGAAGCAAGTGTTGGCATAGTTTACATGTTAGCTTTGCACTTAGACCACATCATATCCTTAACCCTTTGGTTAAAGCTACAAGGATCTCATATAATTATCAGTTGGCCAACATATTGTCTGCACTCGAAGGGGTAAAGCTATAATTGTGATAATCATAGTTGAAACAATAATGCTTCTAGCCTTCTAGTGATTAAACTGCAACATAGATACGACAACTGATTTCCAGCAAACTACATACAACTCAAAACTTGTTTGGTTGTAGGATATGATACGAAATGAGTTAGACAGCAGATTTATTTATAGTTAGGTAAAATGTCACGAATTATGGAATGTATGTAGGTCTCACGTTGCTTTGCTAGCTAGCAACCGATCATTCAGGGTCATTATTCGAGTGCAACATATATTGTCCCAGATAGTCCGTTATGTGGTTGAAGATGGTGTAGTCCTTAAGTGAGATATCGACTGCCTTGCTATTTCAACCCTTTAATAAGATGAGAAAATTGACAACCTAGTTAATAGTTATATAAAGACTAAGAATAAGCACAATGACTAGTGCTGTGGCCGACATGTGTGTTCATGATTACTTAGGGTCCGCTTGGTTCAAAGTAGGAAAAGGAAAGGGAAAGGGAATGCAAAGGTATGAGTGAGGTGGGTAATCAATACCTTACCCCCAATTTACTCTATAATTGTTGATTACCCACTACGGGGTAATCAATACTTTTGCACTCCCTAACCAAGCACCATATATTAAGTAATGTGGGTCATTTTAAATATATTACCCGTTCCCACCCCCTTTGACCCCCTACCAAGCACCCCCTTAGTATCCAGCACACCATCAGCATTTGAACATATGTACCACCAATGTCATCTTCAAACAATAAATAGCATAGCTTCCATGGAGACAACATCACGAACGCACATGTAACATTCTGTGCATCCTAAATTAAAATAATGATTCTATATTGCGTTGGATATCCTATCTATTCCACACATGTAACATTATTCGTAAGAGTAACCACTACGGCCAACATAATATCCAACACGTACTTAGGAACCCACATTAAACAGCACTTTCGGCAGTTCACTTTTCATCATATAATGCACAGATGACATGATGCTCAAGTGCTATTAATTAGCCTGTTTTTTTATATGCAACAATTCGTGTGTGAACAGTATAAACAGAATAAAATAAACATCTTTATATCATAGGAAAAAAAAACTGTTGCAAGTTAAAAAAAAAAAGACAGTTTACGTCTTCTGATTCAGTAGTCATTACAAAAATTAGTTAAAAGAGTGAAGTGAAGCGTCTTTAAAGATACTACTGAATTGTAACGCCCTATAATTTGCAATAGGAAGAGCTTGTCGAAGGAATGCACCAACGCTTTATGCTGTTTCAGTTTAACTTGCTTGCAACATATAATATTGCCGATCCTTTATTGCACAAAATTGTTAGACGAGTCTACCTTTCTATGTATGCATTACTTTGTTTCAACAATATAAAATCTTATTACTAAGTTAGGGACATACAACACATGTGCATTTTTGTTTGAAATATCTATATTAATATACAATATTTAACATTTTAGAGGTTAGGATTTATTGCATAAAACATAGTTTCTTTTAATAATAATAATAATAATAATAATAATAATAATAATAATAATAATAATAATAATAATAATAAATAAATAAATAAATAAATAAAATAAAAACTAATAAAAAATAAAAAAAATAAAAATAAATAAAATCATTTGAGACTAATTTGTGTTGCAATGAATATGGTTAAAAATTGGAAGGAAATCTACACTGAAATAATAATTTTCAAAATTTGTTGATAATTTACACCGTTTTGATGTTTTATTGTGTAGATTAGAGATCATCTAAATTAGTAACAATTTATTTACACATACTGCACAAGTAGTGATAAAGCAATTGCACATTCCGCAGTTGCTCTTTCTCAGTTAAAAGCAGGGGCGGAGCCACCTTGTAAGGAGTGGGGGGAAATGCCCCCAATAAAGCTTCACCGGAATAGCTAATTTAGTTGAGAAAATGGTTAAATTAGTTGCAAAAGTAAGTGGTGCCCTCATCATAGAAGTTAAAGTGCCCTCTACAAGAGAGAAAATAACTTAAATTGAATCTTCAAATACTTTTACTGGAATCGTAAAATGGCTTAGGGAGCTGCTAAAGTAGGTTGAAGTAAAAGAAAAGAGAAGATGAAGACCAGATATTGGGAAGTGGGTTACATTAAATATATTATCTAGTTAATATATTTTGTTTTAATTTATTATTTTACTTTTGGTATATACTAATAAATAAATGCTTTACTTTTAGTTTAGAAATTGTACTCGTGGTGTCCAATGCGTTTAGTCTTTACTTTTGTGTGTCACTATTTTGTCTCATCTATCAGCAGGCCCTTTCTTTTGCTACTTAAAAAAGTCTCTCATGGCCCAATTATTATTACAGCGTTCTCTACCATAGAATTCGGCCTTCGAGCTCCAATAATAATAATAATAATAATAATAATAATAATAATAATAATAATAAATCCATATTATAAAAGTTTATAAATGTCTAATTTCTATAAGAAATTTATGAAGATCTAATTAATTTGATATAAGTTTAATCAAAGGACTTGTGGTCTAGTGGGTGGGACTTAACTTGTTAAACGAGCCACAAGTGGGAGTAGTACCGGGTGGGTGACCACCCGGGAAGTCCTCACTTGTGGTCCACTTGTAGACCATATTGTTCCGGAGATATATTGCAATGATGGATTTGAACCCTCAAGCCACTCGTTGCGGGGGTTCGAATCTTGAGCATGACCCGGTTTTCATCCGGCTGTTTCTCCAGCAAGGTAAACTTGTGTGGAGGCAGTACGGTTTCCGGGGGAAACCCGTTACCACCTGAGATCAGCGTGGACCCGGTTAAGACAACATAGTCTGGCGGGGTGGCGATGGGGCCTTCGCTGTCCGCGAAGATGGTCGTTTCTAAGTTGAAATTCACCTTTCAAAAAAAAAAAATTGATATAAGTTTAGCAGCTTTTAGCTTTACGTTTATGGAGTATTTAGTTACTCTTTGTATCTAATAAGTGATAATTAGCTGCAGGTAACTTAACAAAATTGCACTATCAATATGGTCTCATTTTGGATATATCACATCTTTAGTTAATGTTAGTTGCATGAAAGAAGCACTATATTATTTTGTGTATAATTAAACCGACCAGACCCGGGCCATTTTGAATTTTGCTAATCTTCGTAACCTTTATCGAGTCATTCTTGTCGCTCGTTGCCCCCTTCGAGTTGATTTCCTGGCTCCGCCACTGGTTAAAAGAACATATTCATAAGAACATTATTAACACGCACTACAACATTTCTACCCGAGATGATGAGTCAATATCGCACTTTGCTTTAATATTTTATTGTGGTCACTGGTCATTAAGTTTCCTTGATTTTAGCTAGTCTTGAGCATGTTGTTCCATTATGGAAGTCACATGCACGTATGCTCCATTTTACATGCACATTTTCCTTTTCTTAAGCTTGGTGGGTTGAGTAGTTATGATATTTTCCTATTTATATGTAATTTTTGAACACAGTTAAGATATGAAAAAGAATATTATTAAAAGGTCTTGTTTCTCTCTTAAGTTTTATTGGAGTTTTGCCAGCTCAAAACAAGGGTGTTCATGGTTCGGGTAATAAACCAAAAACTGAACTGAACCGAACCGAACCGAAAAAAAACTGAACCAAATTTATAACCGAACCAAACTAAAAATTTGGTTTTCAGTTTAGATATGATTTTAACTAAAAACCGAATTTATATGAATATATATTATCTTATATAATTATATTATTAAATATAAAAATGACCATTAAAATTTTATCATAACATAAAATATATTTTTTATGATTGAAATAGTTTTTTTTTCGCCAAATAAATTTTAAATTTTTAAATTTTTAAAAAAATATAAATGGTGTAATTCAAGTACAAAATTTGGTTTTCGGTTTTGACCCATAACATAACCGAATTTCAGTTCGCTTCGATTCGATCACAGATATTTTCTGTTCGGTTCGGTTTTCAGTTATGACAAAAAAAATAACCGAACAACCCAAACTGAATAAACCTATTAACTTGAGAACCGATAAACACCCCCTACTTCTCAGGATTGACCTTTTCAAATCGGTCACTTATCAGATCAAGTGCATGTGCATACGTTTGACACTTGTACATACATAATAAATAACGAGTTGGTTTGTTATCACTAACATTATTGAAAGCTCAATGTGAACGCTAAAGTTGCTACCACAAAAAGGTCAATCTTAAAATAATAAAACCTACACATACAAAAGATACTACATTAAAACCCTTAAAAACCGACAAAACAAAAACATAAGTCATCAAAATCACCAAACAGTTCACAATTTTGAAGTGATCAGCTTGATTCAAAACAAATACATTGAAATACAAACATCACTTCTAACCCACACCATCTGGGAACTAACCCAGAAACCAATCGACCACAATGTCGCCAGAGCACATGTACTACATCATTTGAAAAATGTTAGCACGAATGCTATGCATAGTACCAATCACAATATAAAAAAATCAAGAAAAACTGAAAAGTCAGAAAAGCCCTTAATCAGGAGTGGATAATGTCGAAAATGCCCCTGTACACCAGATCCTAACTTCTTCCTCTTGTAACTCAAAGTTCACGCATATAATGTTTGTCAAATAGGGTATTTTGCATCGAGAAAAGCAAAATTAGGCTTTCCACGGTTGAAAGGTAATGCACAACATGAGACAAACGCTGAAGAATGTATGAAAAATGAACCCTTGCTCTAATAAACACTTTGCCCACGAAAAACACGACTATACTTTATACTTCGAGAGCTTCTCTATTACAGGTGGCTCCAGAGCCGACATACACTGCTCCCATGCTCCATTCTTCAGCATCTGTCATGATTGCAGAAATGATAACCATGATTAGTTATTCATGGAGGATGACCCACAAAAACCACAAACATTTTTTGTCAATTTCTCAAAAATACTTTTATAAACAATTGGTAGTTTATTATGATTAGAAAACAATATTAAAAAAAATAATAATAATAAATAAATAAATAAAATAAAATAAATAAATAAAAATAAAAATAAAAAACACAAAAAACAAAAACAATTTAGGAGGTTGTATTGTAATAAAAATAGACTTTGGGTAGCCCGTTAACCCACTTGACATAATGCATAATCCAAATCGACCCATTCATATGTATATATGGGTCAAATTTTCTACATCTACAGCGAACCATTAGATACTCAAATCAAATCAACTCAACTCAACTCAAGTTTATTACAAGAAGTTATGTCAAAAGATGAATAAGCCAATAGATATGAACCGATGAAGTGAGAAGATTGTTACTCGAGAATCATGAAAACAAAAGAAGAGCTGAAAGATCATACCTGCTTATAACCCAGCAGTACCTGTGAAACTTCATTGTGTAGCTCCTCACTCCTTATTTCCTGCAAGCATAGGTCACAATATAAGTACATAACCCTTTATATATAAAAAAACCTAGACGAGCAGTCACTACACTTTTCTCATTTACAAACAAAATCATATCTAATTATCCCGCTTTTATTTAATGTTAATCAAATAACCTAGTGTAGATTATAAATAACAATTTGAAAGATCAACAATTTCTCCATTCAATTGTTCTCCTCATGTACCCTTGTCCATATTTCAATTAAAAACTAAACTAAGATAACGTGCTAGATATGATAACAAATATGTAACTGATAATTTCCTTCGTTTACGAATCTTATATGAATAAACTGTGACAGTGTGATGTGTGTGTGTGTGTGTGTTTTTTTTTTTTCTGTATCGCCACTAAACTATTGTGGTAACATAAAGAACTTACGTGCCAGCTTGCAACAGCTCTACACAAGAAAACAAGTGAACTCAAAGCCCCTGATGGGTTAGCTTTAACCTGCAAAGCAATCAAAATTAAGTTTCTACTTAAAAACCAAACAACTTCCCAGTTCCCATCAGCAAGCCTGCACTTACCATTAAACATAGTCCTCGAAAAGCATCCTCTTTTTCAATATCATCCCGAATCCTGTCAACATAAAGCAAGTATAAAATTTTGAACCACGAGATGATAAATGTTAGCATCACTATATACATTATTACAACCATAGAAGATCTATTCAAATTTGATACTTTTGCTGCATATAAAACAAAGATACTTCCTAAACCTTTAAATAGAAACTTTATTGTGCAAAATGTCATGGTACATATATTTCAGTCAGTATGTTTTTGCATAAACGAAAGGCGATAACTTTTCTTCTCAAGAGCTTGTTTCCTTTGGCTTATTAAAACTTAATGAATGGAGAGTCCTAGTATGCAACACAGATACTTACATAGCTAAAGCAATACACCATGATTGCATAAAATGCTCCATGTGGGGTGATACAAGCTCAGGACAAACTGAGGCAAGCCTGCCGAGGGTGATGGCACTATTTTCGATGAGCGACTTATTGAGCCCCTGCTCGAAATTATGAAAAAAATAGCAGCATTTAGATGCTAAACAAAAAAATATACAACACAAAACTTTAAAATAAAAATAACAATAAAAATAATAACAATAACAATAACAATAACAATAACAATAACAATAATAATAATAATAAATAAATAAATAAATAACTCATGCAAATAAAAGAGCTAAATCACCTCTGCGTGTTGAAGGATCGGGACTAAGCATGAAATTACAGTCATCACCACTGGAGATATATCTTGGTTGACCTGAAGCATATGATATAGAAGCTAAATACATACATTTATTGGTACACAGATAAGCATGAAATAAAGAAGCATAATATCCAAGAATAATATTAGGTATTTAGTAGGCTGCATACGAAGAAAAAGCACCTTAATTGCCAATTCCCCAATGGCCCAGCAAGCATTATTTGCCACAGAGATGGTTTCCTTCAGCTTAGGTGTATTCTGAAAAATGTGATCATGGATATAGTCATATAGATTATAATAATGCTAAAAATGTAATAAACAGTACAAGTCTAGAGATGTCAACATACCAGCTGCTTAGCAGCAACATCGAGAAACTCCGGTAACCGAGGGCGCAAATGAATTGGACAAACCTAATGAAAAAAAGGCCAATAAATTGTAGGTTATATGGTAATGCAAATGTTCGGATTTACAGTTTATATCTAGGGTAAAAAGCATGATTATTTCAACATACTATATAAATCAGAAAAACAAACAAACAAAAAAAGAGTGCCAAAATGACTAGTAAAGATAAATACATATCACGAGATATAATTGCCCTTACATCTCAAACAATGGTAAATATAAATCATAGTTAACAGCTAAGCTTTAAGAGATCAGCCGACTTATATTCCCAACTTACCCTTGCAAGGTCTCCAAGCAATGCAAATGCACTTTGACGGATGTCAGCACCATCATCCAGGCAGCATTGCAGAAGGAGATCCCTTAAATTACTTTGTGAGACCTGTAGAAGAAACACGGCAATGCATATTAGATCTGATACATAATATCCTACAAACTATAGTTATATACATTGAGTGTAGCGAATACCAGAGATTCTATTCCACTACCAAGACCTTCTGTGAGCCCTGAGAGAAGATCCAACGAACAAACAACAAATTCTTTGTCAAACTGAACCCCAGCCGAGACTGGATCCACCTGCAAGAGAAAAATACTGAGACAAAGTACAGAGATAGCATGTACATAGCCAAAAATCACGAGAAATTCTGAGATAACATTTACAAAGCCAAAACTGCCCCAACACTGTATAAACTATATTAATCAGGTTGACATTTAAAATAAATTGTATCAAAGCAATGGAAGCACTTTTCAAGTAACTACCAAAATGCATTTTTCAAGGTGAATGTAAACGGAAACCATTATTTGTTAAAAAAACAAGTATGGAGGTACCCTACCAAACATCACTTGCACGAAATTTGATATATAATTATCATACCAAGCACATACAAACATGTAACTGTCAACAAGGCATGAATTATTTAATTAACAATTACAGTATCTATATACAACCTTGGCAAGCAGTTGGATCTGAATAATGTCTAGGCATCTCTGGAAAACAGGTTGAGAAAATTGCGAGAATCCGCTACCCAATGCCTGAAAGACAATGAAGCATGTCAATTTTAGTATCGTATACAATATACATTTACCAAGCAAAGAACACCATTCATTATAGATTTAGTACGGGATTCTAATAATTCTTCATAAAACCCCCTTATGAGGGTGTTTGCCATTGCTTCTTTTTAATGCTTTTATGCAACTTTTGCCTTTTTTTTTTTTTTTTTTTTTAATCCAAACACTTATTAACAACAAAAAAATAAAAATAAAAATAAAAATAATAATAATAATAAAGAGCAGAAAAGCATTTTTTTCACAAGCAGGTTGGGTCTTTTTTGTAAACCGCTTTTTTGTCTGAAGTTATATTTAACTTTTTAACTTTAAGATTTAACATAAAAGATAAAATTTTGAAAAACATTCTCACTTAATGAACTTTAGATAAGTTTTTGACATGTTATCAAAAATTTGCTCATTGTATTGTATTTGTATAATATGTTATAGTTTTCATTAGATCTAGAGGTGGCAATTTGTGCCCAAAATCAAAAAAATGGGCTAAATGGGCAAATTTTTAAAAGATTTGGGTACATTTGGGCCCCCTCTTTTTTTTTTAAATGGGCATATATTGCCCATTTAGAAGTTAAATGGGCATAATGGGCACATGTTGTTCTCTCAATTGGAGAACATTAAATTGTTTTTAATGAAAAACTTATGGATATAGTATATTCAATTACTTGAATATAAATGAGGTGTTACGTTTGAGGAATTTTTTTTGTTGTTTTAGGTCTTTTCTAAAGCGATTCGTATAACATGCGCCCGTTTGGCCACTGCCCGTTTAGCCCGTGCCCGCCCGTTTTGCCACCTCTAATTAGATCAATTGTATATGTCGTTCTTATGTTTATCTAACTTAACAATATGTAACAAATGAGGAAAGTTTGACATTTTACCTATCATTTAATTAAATAAGCACTAAAAAGCTGCTTATCTGCTTATTTTTAATCATAATAAAATCCAAACACTCTATTCGGAAGCACTTATTTTTAGTCAGCATAAAAAATACGAACACTTTTTTTTAAGCTTAAGCAGAAAAAAGCAGAAATGCCTTGTTTAGTATTTTTATTCAAGATTTAGTTTTTACTAATTAATGACAAACAAATTAAAAGAGTATTAAACTATTTTATATATATATATATATATATATATATATATATATATATATATATACACTAAAAAGCAATACACTATTTAACTTCTATTAACATATATTGTGGCGGGATACAGCAATTAGTAAGAGCACCATTAAGAAGTTGATGACAAACAGAAATACAAGAATAAGTATAGACATTCTTAAGTATAAGATTTTAGCTGCAAGATTCTCCACATATGATTAATAGTTAATAGCACAAGTAGTTTATAAGTGCTAACTGTTCCCTCATGTTCTTGTACTGGCAGAGAGCGATACTAGTAACTGTTACAATCACACAATTCTCTCATAACACTTCTGTTTCAGTATTGAGTATATGCATGATTTTTAAAAGTTTATTTGAAATACAGTACATCATGATGTGCAGTGTGCACACACAAGCGTGCGCACACACGCCAGAGTAGAGAAAGTTATCTACTAACATTGACGAAAAAAGAACTATAAAAAAGAAAATAAAAGAAAAAAAGAACAGAATGATGATCAACGCCAAATATGATACTTTAATGGTGTTTTACCTATTTAATAATTACAACAATGAAACTATGGAATTTTTCATTTCAAAGATGCATTAAACTGGCCTTTTGTGCATTTTCACTAACCAAAATATGAACATGTAACTCTTAAGTAGAATGAACAAGTGATGACCTTATTATTCTATAGCGGAAAAAACCCCATATCCCCCACATACATATCATTATGTGAATTGCATAATATATATTTATATCTTATTGCTATGCATATACACTTTTTTTGGACATACAAACCTACTACAAAATTCAAATTATTCAGGACTTAAGCTTGTACTTATTAAATCTAAATGGATGCATGTAAAATTTCTTTATGTATAAATTTCACAAATATTTGTAATTAATAAGCTGTTTTTTTTCCTTTTACATTTTTATACTAAATGTTAGTAAAAATGCTAAAGATTCATTAACAAGTCAGAACGGGCATATATGGGGCAGATATGTGATAAGAAAGAAGCAGGGCGAGACTGATATGGGGGTCGTTCCCCACCAAATCTCCAACCTCTTACCAAATCTATGGATATACCATAGGTGGTGTCCGAAATTGATTGGAAACAAGAATTAATACCTGTGCTATAGATGTGAAGCACTCCAAAAGTGGGAAAAGATCTTTGTCAGAATTTGAAAGTTGTTGCCACTTTGCAATTAGTGGGGTCATCAAGATTTCAAGGTATTTAGGCTGCAATAACGATAGTGTTCATCAAGTATGCTAAATTCAAGAAAAAACCAATGAAGTACGAGAAATATGTAGCAAGGCACGAGCATAAGATTTAAATAAAACCATAATGACATAGGGTAATACAGAGATTAATAGGCATTACCTGATTCAACTCCCCTCCAACGGCATCTGCCAGAGTACCAATCGCGTCATAAACAATTCTGAGATTCCGCCTCTACAAGGATCAAGCAAGAAGATCATATATAGTGTCAAATATACAAAGAAAAAAAAATAGAAATATATTCATGAGCACAATTAACAACAGCTAAAATCAACAATTACAACCAATGAATGGGTCGAATTGGGTATTGATTGATTTGTAACAGGTCAAAAGTGATCCAACATTTACTATTAATGAATAAAACCTCCCATATTATATATTAAAAACACTAGTCACTGAAATAGCATAATCTATGTGATAGAAAAAATTACAATTGGACAAATGTGCTAGAAATGGCTCAAATAAGATTCCGAACAACCCAACCCACCCTTGTCCCTTGCCAAATAATACCGTCAACCAGAACCCATATCGACCCATTAACAAAACCGCCACTTTGCCACCCTTAACACAAGCCAACAGCAGAATATTGAAAATCAACCTGGTATTTCCCAAACGCGCACATCAGGTGCTGTAAAATGACCTCCAAGTGTGGTGCCAACTCATCAGCGGCTTCCTGTAATCAAACGCAATTTAACTATATACTCTATTTCAGAAATATGAATATATGACTCATTTCTTCCTAAATAACCTCTTCAAGAGTTGCAAAAGCTGAGCAAGCAGCCTCCTGCACACGCTTGTTATTATCCAATATTCTTCTTAAAAGACCTGTGAGAACTTTTTCAAACTGTTCATGTCCATCCGGATGAGCGATTCCCTGAAACAAAAAACCATGTAGCTGAAAACATCAGACTTCCACTCATCAAGTATGTAAGCAGATATTAAACATGTCCAATTTGAATATATAATATCAATCAAGGCCCTGACTAGATCATAACCTGATTAAAAGCAAATCTGAGCCCATCTAAAAGAACACTTTTCAAATGTACCCACACCTCAAGAAATAAATGACAATCCATTTAAGGGAGCTGATAAATCCACTGCAATTGAATGTAAGATTACACTTATACCCTTGTACCTCATATATTCATATCCATGTTTCTCTGCGTATTTTCCCACCCTTTATAACATCACCATCGCCATAGTTTTATCATATCCCCTCATCCCCACCGCTTACTATGTCACAAGTATAATTAACATGTTTATGACACTTAAATATTAAGCCTCACTGTCGCTCTTATTGCTATTAAATTGTTTGATAATGATTGAATAAAATTATCTAGGAGTGCTCATAACTTAAAAACTACAATTTGCATTAGAAACACGGATTCTAGATTTATGGGTACGATCAAGATCAGTTAAGTTTTAATATGATAGGTTCACGAATATTGGTATCCAATCGAAAATTAAAATGAACTTGAACTGAAACAAAGTCGATATGGTTTTGATCTAAAACAGAACCAAGCAAATGAATTATGGAAACGTAACCCGAACTGCTAAGTACCCGTACAATCTAATATGTGTTTATTTAAAAAACGGTCTGTGACTAGTTACTAATGATTCGCGTATGAGCTATTGTGAAAAACATAAAATCAAAATCTGGATTCTCCTTTTTTTTCTTTTCATGAATATAGTTACACAACAACAAAAATACCCAATCCCGTCAGAGCGAGGTATGGGGGAGGTAGAATGTAGACAGATCCTACCCCTACCCCTACCCCTACCCCAGGATAAACCTGAGAGTAGAGAGACTGCTTCCAGGGAGACGGCACTTTTCATGGATATAGTTAATTCTGGCAACTACCCGAATGTCATTGTGCGTGATTCATCAGCTTTTAATTGTATCTTGCTAAAATGACTAGCAAGGTGGATTGAAAGCAACTAGTAAGGCTACGGATGATGATGTTAAAAAAATGGTGGGTATGGATTTAACGTGAAGAAAGGGGCATGCAGTGAAAAAAAGAGTCAGATGAAGTGAACAGTATCCATGTAATATTACTTTTAATTGCTGTGGAATTATAAATTAGTTCCATGGATTAATTAGCTCCCATTTGAGAAGTACAGTTTTAATCCTCTATCATATGATCCAATAGTTGCAATAACTAACCAAATAAGATGTCGTAGTACAACCAAATTAAGTAGTAATGATCACCAAGGACAAAAGAATAATTGCTCAGGACCTAGAAAATATTGATGCAGTAGAAGACCTAAGAGAACAACAAATGGAATGTGGGTGCATATGGTCTCCAGTCATATCTTCTAACTAAACCTTTTACGCCCTTCCCAAACCATGAGAGCAGACGTCATCCATCTATAGCTCCTAAATAAATTGTTCAGAGTTATTGATATAGGTTTGTCAAATGGCTGAGTATGCATGCCTTCCTTCAACCATGTGCTACAGTCTACCCAAACTATACAGGACCTACGAGGGGAATTCAGAGACTTGTATACATGGAAAAGGCGAATTTTGTAGTAGAGAGTAATTAAAAACTGTACATTAGTTGCTTCCATGACTAAGCTTCTCTTTTTTCACCCACAGACCTACCAGATCCTTTCCTACAACTAATGTGGAGAGCTATTGTTTCTTAAAAGACTACGTAGGATATAGTAAAAAAAAAAAAAAAAAAAAAACAAAAAACAAAAAAAAACAAAAAAACAAAAACAAAAACAAAGCGCTCAAAGTAAAAACAAAACGACTTTCATGAATTGCATATTAAATATTCCACATTTAGAAAGCTTTGAAAATAAAGGTAAAGCATGTAATAATGTGAACAATTATGTGATCATACCTGGACAATAAACTTGCTAAAACGTGAAAGTGTCCAGCAAGAAATGCTTCTGATCAATGGAAACTTATCATCCAAAAGAGGGATGAGGAAGGCAACAATCTGCAAAGAGAAGAAAACATTTCTTATATTCAAGCAAAAAATGTCGAAATTTCTGCTTTTTCCCTCCAAAAACTCCAATCCTACGGAACTGTAAATTTTCTTTCAATCTTACATTTTCTCTTTAGTCCAATATTAGCAGTATACATAATAAAAAATAACTAACCCTTAAAGCAAGGATGGAGGGGAAATACAATGTCCCAGCATCTATTAAACAAATGTATTTATGGAACTACTAGACTTGACCATGCAACTCACAACACATGGCGACATGCAATAGTGCAATGAAGTACTACTGGGAAATACACTTTTTATTTTGCATAGAGTTCCATTTCAGCTTTCATATGTGCTCGGTATCCATAATTTTATCACACTTCATGATAACGATAGTGGTTTTAAAGGATTCAACATCATGTGATCTACTAAACAGGTAAACAGATGAGGATTCTCGTGTTGTTTAACTCAGATGTACACGGCCTAACCAAGGTATCTGACCATTTCCCTAGCCATCCAGATGTGTACCTAGTGTGGTTTGAACCCTAAACCTCCTAATAACAATAGTGGTTTCAAAGGATTTACCATCCTGTGATCCAAAGTAAACGTGTAACTATAGAGCTTACCTCTGAAAGATGAGGATAAAGACCATTAATGCAACCCTCAGCAATGGCACCAAGAGCTAAAACTGCAGCCTCCCTCTCCTTCCAACTTGCATCATCTGATGTGGCTAGCTTAGACTGCGCGGATCATAATGGTTTGTGATTTCTTAGACAATAAGAGACACAAATGCAAAGAGCAATCAATATCAGATTTTCAAAATTTCTGATTGGTCATAACCCTGAAGAGGTATAGGAATGAACATAAGACTGATCAACCACATAATTAAAAAACTCTGCTAAGTTCCATTTCTAAGTTCTGTCCAAAAAAAAGCAAGTGAAGATCGCTTATATTTTGGATCAACACAGATATAGCATCTCCAGACATGTGTTCAAAAACTTAATGAGAGAAATCTTGCTGGTTGTAAGTTTAAACAAGAAAACTCATTTCTTACAGCAGGAAGTTATGAATATAAAAGTTGCACACTTTGCACAAGATAACAGACTCACAACCTTAGAGTCTTAGACAATACAGCTCTGACCAGGAATCACACTATATAACTATATAAAAAACGATAATGAGCTAAGCGAGATACTAAGTGGATATATCTCGCAATCAATAACATAGAGAAAGTGTTAAACAATAACCTGGACAAAAGGCATTAAAGTTGGAAGAATCTCGTCCCCAAACACATTAGAGATTATATCCAAGGCAGCAGCACTGCACTTTCGGAGGTTCCATATATTCACTATGTCATCATCCTACAATTGCAAGTGTTGCAAAGAAAAGTAAACAAGTGTATAACCATTATCACCTGAGGAACTAGTGAATTAATCTGATAACCCACAACAGCTGACAATAATAATTTGTCAGATAAGCATTTGCTCTTAGTTAAGGTAATTAAAAAACATACATCATCTTCAGCATCATCTGATCCATGAAAACGTGATGAATGGAAACGTGGCTTCAAATCCTGCATAGCTAATGTAAATAAGAAACTTGTTCAAAGGACCATCCGGTTTAGGAGGGATCCTAAAGAGTACAACACAGAGACAGAAATCAAGACCTGGTCTCGGTCAGGAAGAGAGCCATCCTCCTGCAACAATAAATCTAAGTTATAATCTAACATAAAAATAATCCAAAGAATCACACAGATTTAATACGGAAAAGAGTTGACCTCTGCATCAAGTAGTGACTCATCATCCTCAGAATAAGCCATGTTCGACAGCAAAACCTACCAATAACCCATATATGTGTGAAACGAATTAATAAGCATTCATGAATAAAGCGTATAACCTAACACATAAAGAAAATTGTGAAAAATATTAAGTACAGAAATGAGGAAGGCCAACATACTGGAATCAAACGTGGCAAAAATGCTCTTAAATTGTCAGGTGGCAATGAAGCCTCACAATATGCCGACCTGCAAAATTAATGCTTCAGATGGATAGATACAAAAAATAAAAAGTAAGACAAAAATAATCACTCTTTAAACAAAGGAAAGACTAGCAATTCTTCGGAAAAACACTTCGTTGTAATAATGTATTGGCATGCACCACATATGTAATATGGGAAGTTAGTTACCATATGAAATCCATGTGTCCACTATAAAACACTAAGCATCTTATTCTTTAAATTCTGCCCTAACTATGTAAAAAAACCTAAGAACACCACATCTTATAAAACACTAAGCACTTCAACTAAAAAGCATATAATTTTTCAGAAAAGCAGCTATAAAGCATATTTACTCTACTGGGAACTTGGTTTAGAGTTTAGACACTCAGACTAAGAAATAGGTAATTCCATAGATGTCTAAAACCTATAAAACATTCATCCATAGCTATTAGTCTCCATGAAAATGTGGAAACTGGAGTCACTATATACCACAGGAAGCACCGTAAGACCACCTTATTAACTTTTACATAGTTTATCATAGTGCAAAAGACTTCCTGTAGTTGTCCTTCATTAATTTAAATGGTATGCCATGCGTTCAGAGAATGTAGACAGCTAGAAGCAATGGAGGTTCAGAGGAGACAAGAGTTAATAGCTACAAGCAAGTTGCTCAAGATAGTCAGATGTGAAGCAACAAGCAAAAAGTTACCAGAATTCACAGGCTTCAAGTGACACTTCATCATCAGGATCCTTGTTCACTTGTAGCATGTATTCAATAACATTACGCAAGTGTGGCTGCAGATCACAAATCACATAGAGCAGTATGAGATATGAATAAATTAGAAAAAGTGATCACATAAATATACACAATGCCTGTTGGAACACTGATGCAACAAGAAAGCAGTAAGATGAATCATATGAATATGAGAAGAAAAGAAATATAAAACAAACTGAAACAAAACCCCACCTCGAGGAAAGTAGGACGAACTTCAATTAGCTGAACAAAAGCCGAACATACCTATCCACCATGTGAGTAATTATTAATAATGATGATAACTAGCACTTAACAAAAGCATAATTATGATTCAAACATGAACCAGAGAACCAGAAAGACATTAGAAAAAACGCAAAATATGCACAAGTCATTTTTTTTAAAAGAAAGTGTATGCTGCACAAAAACTGCGGCTGATCAGAGCATATTTAATCTATTTAAGATCCAAAGCAGAATACTATTATAAAAAAAAGACGAGCAGTTGTTAGTTGGTATTTAGAAACGACAAACATGAAAACTCTATAAGACGGCCAGCAAGTCGAATAGAGTATAAATGGGTTCTATAAATGACACCCATTCTTAATATAAGCTAAAATGGGTTCTATGCGGAACAAAGAATTGAAATATGCATGCCTCCTTTAATACAAAGTGTAGAAATATTTACCAATTTCCGTACTTCCGATGATGGATCATTAGCGAGGACAAACAAACCTTGCAGGTAAGTATCCATCGACATATACAAAACCTGTACAAGGTTAAGTATACTGCTTAGTACTTTCTGCAGTGGCAATTCTAGTTTTGTGTAAAGATAAATGTTCAAATCATACTTACCGGTGGCATCAACATGATGTACTGATTTACAGAACCCAATGCAAGCTTCCTAAGAGAGGCGTGTGGAGATTGAAATAACTGTAGAAAAAGAAACATGAACAAAATCACAAGAAAATGTTCAGACTTGCAACATGGAGTGGCTAATGAACATTGTAGAGTCTGTGTGTGAGTGTGTGTCAAGTAATTATAACAACAAAAATACAGTGTTACCTGGAGTAATCTTGGAAGAAATACATCAATGGGCTTTTCAGATGATCCAGGAGTTTCGGCATCCAGTACTTGAGGTATATCCTCACAAATCTATATTTATACAGTAACTCGAATTTATTAGTCAGTCAACCTAAAATATTTTTAGTAACAGAGTTTTAAGATATCCTTGCTACAAGACTACAACCAGCATGCCATATACAAACTACAAAGAAGGCATATCACCAAAAGTGGCAACACAACATGCAGGTTTGGACATCAACATTACAACTTGTTTAACATGTATACACTTTTACATGTGGCTGCAGAGAAAGCTATAAAGGCTTGTCATTGACGGCCTTAATACAAGAATTTGTCAGACTTTTTCTACAATCAATGTCTTTCACAAGTCAAGTTGAAAGTCAAAAAGAGAGAATGGTTCATGTACATGCAACCAGTCAATTTAATGTAGTAACAAGCAATGATCATTCTGTCATGTCTAGAATAGGTATGGAGAAAAAGTACTCTATTCATGTATGAAGTAGCAACTATGACCCACTTAGTTATGCTTCTGGCAAATTCGAGCAATAAAATGGTCTTAAAGTGACTAAAACCAACATTAATATTTATTTAGTGAGCCAATTCATGTATGTCTAACCTACTTTATACGACCGACTTATGCGTCATGGCACCTGAATGGCATTAGCATATATACTTGCATCAGGGATAATATGTCTACTTTAGTGGGTTTAAGAGATTTGCCTCTGGTATGTACTTAAGTGGCGGAACAAAGAATTGAAACATACTATCAGGAATGAGTCCAGCGAGATGTTACAACTAGGGTGTAAGGTGTTTGCTACATAGCTTACAAGTTCTTTCATATGGCCTCACACAACTGTTATATTAAAGAGAAAAAGCCTTTACATGACTGCATCTGGACTTACAAAAACAGTCCTTTGACATTCAAATTAAGCCTCGCAAGAAGCCCCCTTAACAAGTTTGGGATGATAAAAGTATATAATTAAAATTGAGACCGGGGATGAGGATGAGGATGAGAATGAGAAGAAAAGATATCAGACTATCCCTTGTTAACTACCGATTTGTCACATCCATTAGTCTGTTATACTTACATCTATCCAGTCTTGTCACTTGATAAATTTTGACCTGATTCTGCTATATAACAAGTTTTTTATTTTTTATTTTCTTAGTCTCAACTTAATTCTCAAATTTCATTCAATAAACAGTAGCAAACAATAACATAGACATCACATAAAATTATGAAAAGCACACAAGGTACATAGAGAAACCAAAAATTCAAAGATCAAATGCATAAAACTCATATGAGAATTCCCACTATATCACATAAAATCATGTAAAGCACATAAGGTACATAGAGAAACCAAAGATTCAAAGATCAAATGCATAAACCATTCAAGAAACATACACACTAAGATGGCAGATGATAAGAGGGAAAAATTAAGAATAAATGACATAGACAAGAATACCTTGGACAATGCATCCATAGCACCTTCCATATGAGTTAAGTCATTGCTATCCAAGCACTTGACAAGGCTATGCAACAACTCAGGCCATCCTAATACACCCCCAAGCTGAACAAGAACACTAATAATGGTTCCAGAAGTAGACCGAATCTGTCTATCTGCTGATCCTAAACATGGTAACAGCTCAGCTTTTATATATTCTTGATTTGCTGCAGGCATGGAGTTAAATGCAGTTTTAAGATTATTTTTCAGAAGCAATCCAGCTGCTTGCCGGACCTCCACCGGCTTACCCTGTAAATTATACACGTCATATTAACCCAAAAAACATGCATATCAAAAAACGTGCATCTGCACATAGTCACTAATCCAAAAAAATAACTATAAGCTCAATTAATATCAAATCAAAATGCTATTAAGAAAGGGTGACAAACTGAAAGAAACTATCAAGCAGAAACGAAAAAAATCTTGATGGCCAATAAATGTAGGACAGACAAGTATACTGCAAGAGTGCAAGACCAATTTTGGGCCCATACCGTTCTTAATTTTTCTTTCTTTTAAGATTGTTTTCTCTAAACTGATAATCAAAATCACGTGTTACACTATGTTTTTTTTCTTGTTGAGTCAGGACAATGAGTTTCATTTTTATTTTCGAAAGTCTACATTTCTGATGAGTTTGGCGTAGTTCATACAGTTTAATTGCGTATTGTGTCCATGTCAAACTTGAAACACACCATCTTAAATTGGTAATGGACTGCCATTATACTTGCCTTAGATCCAGATTAGTACTCGTGTCTCTAAAATAACAGGTGCCTCAAAACTATCCTCCACAAAAACAAAATTATTTTCTTCACCTTTCTATAGAAATTAAATACCCAATTATTTTCCTCCACAAAAGATACAATTTAATGAGTAGCTATACAAAAGAAAACAAAGGCTGCCGAGTGAGAGAACTTCTAGTTAAAAGATGAGTTGATACCAAACAAACAAATACCACGTTGTACTGCTATCGTTAGGTTTCTTGTCAATTAAAAGTTTACATCATAAGTTCCACATTAGCTACAAACATCTTAGAAACTAATGATAATCCTAAAACATTATAAACCACCGAAGCTCTTAAATAAAGTGTCATCATAATTATATGATTGCATGAGAACCAAAACATTACATAACAGAACTCAATGGTTAATAAGTTTTTAAAAAACTGATCAGCCATAACTTAATTAACAATTTAACAAACACAAGAATCTGAATGTAAAAACTTTTTAAGTCCTCGACAATGTAATATAAGCAAATATACCTATCTATTTCACTTTTCCAAAATAACAAAAACAAACCTCTTAGCAACTACATAACAGATTTCCTAAATCTGAGAGAACTCCACAACGACTGACTATATGTATCATCAAATCCTAGTCAGAAGGGTATGTATTAAAAAAAACTGAGTTGAGACTAACGAAATTAATCAAGCTTGAACTACATAACACCAAATTGTGTTGATCATAGCAGTTTTTTTATTTTTAAAATATGCTAGTTGCTTTTAAGTTATAATCAACAACAATGATCACTTTCATCGAGGAGAGAGCAACAACATCTTGAATGCATAAAAACACAATCTAGTGAGTGTATAACTAACTTAGACATAATGTTTTTTAGTCTTATAGAAGGATACATCAATCATTTTCCAAACTCCAAACACTAAACTCTAGTGCACTAACACTGTCAAATGTCAACAAAAAAAAAGAGCAAAGTCTAACATAAATTAACTCTAACCTATTTTTTCCGCAACAAACGCCAAACTCAAATAAATCGATACAATTAACTAAACAACAACTAACTCACTAACAACTTCAACTATATCACTTCTAAGTTCTTAATTGCGATAAAACCTAAAATCACTTTCTTACCCTAATAACAAACTATTATTTGTTCACGTCGTAATATTTAAAAGCAAAGGCGAATCCAAACACAGTCGTATTCAAAGCCTACGCACACTCTATCAACCAACACAAGAATCAACTCCCAAACAAGATAATATTGAGTAGAAGAAAATGTAAAAACAAGCAATCTAGGGTTAAAAGTAAACCTGAGCACGAGCTAAGATGAAGGCGAGATAGTTATTAAAATCAGGGAACATAGAATAATGTTGAAGCTGTTGCCATATCTGAGACTTATCAGAAGAAGGTGATATATGTTGTTCAAGTAATCCACAGATCTCTTTGAAACCTGCTTCTTGCGGCTGCCATGAACCACTACCCGCCGCAACCGTCGCCGCCATAGATGATGATTGATGATTATCGACTGTTTTTTTAGAACTAGTGTTGAAGAGAGAGAGATGTTGACGACTGCGTTGTGTGTTTTGTGTTTGTGTTTGAATTATTATTGTCAAAAGAAAGAACAGGGTGTCGAATGTTATGTGTGTGATGTGTTTGGGGTTTGGGCTGGGTTTCGACTTATGCCCTTTTTCTTCTACTTTGCACTTTCTTTTCTTTTTTTCCTTCTTTTTAGTATTTCTCATGATCCAGTGAGAAGAAAACTTAAAATGAGAAGAATGAGAAATAATTATAACCACACATTTGAGATGCATCGACTTGATTTAGATGTATCTCTATTCATTTAGATGCATCCCAATTAGTTTCGAAAGTGATTTTGAAGTGAAAACGATGCAAAGTAGTACTAAAACCAAATTTGACCCGCAGAGGACGAAAAATGTATAGGATTCGTCTAACTTGATGAAATGCATCTAATATATGTATATGCATATAATTTTTTGCTAGATAATATATTATGGTGCATCTAAAAGACTAGGGATACATCTAATTCAAGTCGATGCATCTCAAATGTGTAGTTATAATTATTTCTCATCCTTCTTATTTTAAGTTTTCTTCTCATTTGATCCTTGGTCTTTCTCTTGTTTCATCTTTTATATAATAAAAAACCAAAACCTCTATTAAGAATTTTCTATTTTAAAAAAATCAATTCATTCTTTTTTAGTAATTTTTTTAATTTAAAATTTTAAAAAAGCTTCTTAATTATCAAAGTAACCTTAAAAATTCCTATATTTGTTAAAAAGTGTATAAAAATCGTTTTTATACCTAAACATAAAAATTGGGCAAAAATACACATGGACTTCATTGTTGTTTTTGGATATTTCAGGCCTAAAGTATAAATTTTTTATTAAAACCGGAGTATCTTGAAAAGGAAGAGTTCAAGGTTAATTTTTATTATAAGTTTATAATTTATTAATTTCAATTTGATTGAGATTTTTGGTTTTTTAATAAGTTTTAGTTGTTTAAGTAACTTTTTAGAAATTGTAGGACTTAACTGTTATTTTTTTTTTTAATTTTTAAAAAATACAACTTAGATTATATTGTATTACATTTACAATTAGAATCCTAATAGGACCTTAACTTAGACAGGCTTAAACCATTATATAAACTCAATTGATAGCCCCATTTTTTTATTCACATGAAATCATCATCAGAGATATATACTTATCATTCAATAAAACTAAAAAAAAAAAAAAGCAGCAGGTTTTATTTTTGAACTATGTAGAAACATATCTTTTATTTATATTTATTAAACATCTTATTTGTTTTTCTTTTTCAACTTTGTAACATGATAGTAAACATGTTATTCATCAGGTAGTACAATAGTTGTTAGTTGACAAGAGTAAACAGCGGAAAAAGATCATAATAGGTTTAGAAGTTGTTTGATTGATAGTAAGGTTTCTAAAAGTGTAATTTGTCCCATTAAGGGTTTTTGGGATTGCTTATTGTATAGTTCTTATATATTCTAATTTTTTGTGTTCAAAGTTGAATTGTAAGCCCCAAATATAAGTTTTAAATAAGTAGGTTGGGAATTGCTTATAGTAAGCTACTTGAGTATCTCAATTCTCAAATGTGTAAAGCAGTTTTATAAGGTAGTCCCAAACCCTTAATATAACTGTTTATTTGCGAAATGTGTTTTGGACTTTTTATACAATTCAAACAAGACGAAATATAAGCAGTTTTGTGGCTGTGTGTGATTGATTATGTTAATCATATAAATTAATTTGTCATCCATATATTTCATGACATACACCCACAGACTCTTAACAAGAACAGGATGAGGTTTTGGTTATAGTTCTTTCTTAAAGTTTTTCCATTTTAAATAGTGCTTTTTCGTAATCTATCTTAGAATTAGGTTCTTAAGTTTAAAGCGTATTAAGTGATTAGTAAAATTCATTGGCATTATGAATGATGCCATAAGGTACTTTAGAATCTAATTACTTTCATTCACTTGGTTTGCAGTCTCACTGTATTTGTAAGATATCTTTTAAGATGATGACCATGGAGAAGAGATCACATAATCTATGTCAGACCCAATGCAGGATACCCCCAACGCTAATAGATTAATCACCTTCGATTGAGGTATTTCGCATATTTAGTTTCATACATTAAGCTTTTTGCAGCAAACAATTGGTCACGATACTCTTATAATGTATAAAACATGTAACCTGATTTACATTGCTATTTTTAACAATTAATTCTTTAATTCAATAGGTTCTCGAGTCATGCCACAAATAAATAAGGAAATGATATTGACACTACATAAATTGATGTACATGATGAGTGCTCAAACACTCATCATTTTTGGTCTAATCTGAACTGCAAAACATACAAAAACACTCAGAAATACATCAAAATACTGAAAATATTTCAAAATCGTGTTTTATATGTTTTAGATGCAAAATGAGCAAAAACAAATGAAAAACGCACAAAGTTTGCAAAATTGGCAGTTTCAGTCCCCCAACTTTCATAAAATGACAAAACTAGTCCCTGGATATTCAAAATATAGAAAATTATCACCAAAGGTCCTTTTGAAATCATAAGTTATCATATTTTGTCCTTTGGTGAAAAAATTGGAAAAGTTTTGGAAATTTACAATTTAGCCCCTGAAGTTTCAGATTTTGGCAGAAAAGGTCCCTGGTGGGATATTTTTGGATGAAAAATCATTTTTTAGTCCTTGGAAATTCAAAATGTTCAATATTGGTCCTTGGATAAAATATTTTCACAAAATGCCAAGAATGGTCCCTTAACTTTGAAAAATGTCAGTTTTAGTCCCCGGGAAATTTTGAAAATTTGAAAAATGAAAAATTGGTTATTGAACTTTGGAATATTTTCATCTTTGGTCCTTGGTGATATTTTGGAAAAATAACATTTTCAGTCCCTTGGTTTTTAAAAAAATTGCAAAGTTGGTCCTTGTGGTATTTTTAGTTACAAACCAAATGGACCCTTAACATTATACAAACCAAACAACACCCTTATACCTCCCAATCCAATATCTGATCCATGAACACCCCAAGCCCAAGTCCACCCGGCCCATTCCATTTTTATAATAAAAACCATTGGTCAAAATTGGTCAACCCAACACCCCCGTTTTATCCATTCCCCCAGTCAACCAAAGTCAACACCTCCTTCCCCACTTGCTAACACAACCTGCAACACTCCATACCCCCAGCTCACCCTCACCATTTCCTGTCCCCTCCACCTCACCTATACCTCCAAATCCATTTAATGCCCTTGTAATCCTCCAAGCAATCCCCAACTGTCCCAAGACCAATTTGGCGCCAAAAGAGATTTTGAACGGCTGAGATTATTCAAGCCAATCCAAGGGTTCAAGATGAGTGGGAAAGTCAAGACATGCCTCCAGGACTTATAAAAGTAAAGAAAAAGATAAAAGGGGAGAGTAGTTAGCTAGTTTTAGTTTTTAGGTAAAATCGTTTTTTTTTAGTGTAATTTTTCCTTTCAAATGTAACCTTTTCTTTGTACTAAACTTGTTTCAGTTTTAGTTATCAGTTGTAAGATCAAATTTGAAGGTTAATTTTAATATTATTTCAGTGTTCAAGAAATTTATACTTTAACTTAAGTTTTCAAATAGCTTGTTGTCTTATCACATTGCATCTTATTCTGTCTAAATACTTCTCATAAGCTGTATTTAAGTTATTTCTAGTTTACAGAAAACAACATACTCAGAAAAAGAAAAGAAAAAAAAAAGCAAAATACTAAGAAAATCAAATATATATATATATATATATATATATATATATATATATATATATATATATATATATATATATATATATATATATATATAAAGTTGGAGCTGAGAAAGGATGGATGGCATATGGTTTAGAGCTCTTGGGAGCAGTAGGGGGTGTGTAGTTGTTTCATGGTTCTAAGTCTCTTTCATTGGATATACATTGTAAGCTCTCAATGCAATTTTTCTGTTTTTATTTTACTATAGCAACAGCTTGGTTTGCATTGGCTTATTCTTGTTAGGTTTAGTGAGTTATTTTGCACATCTAGTTTCCACTTAATGTACCAAGTCTGTTTTTAGCTTAAAAATTGGTAGTTGTAGTTTAAAATCATTAGTTGTAGTATAAACTTGTATCTATAGGGGTGTTTGGTTCATGCCAGTACACTACTCTTAGGATGTTTGTTGTTGTTGTTTTTGATTGCATCCATTTACCTTAGTATAATTTAGGTCTAGTGAACCTTTAGAACCAAGTTTCCAAAGCAATAAAGTCAAAATCCATCTTTATTCATCCTAACAGTTTAACTGTTTGAGAATTCAGTTATGTAATCATCATTTTGTGTTAACAAGTTGTCATAGTAATTTATTTTAGCCTCCCCTCAGCTGATTTCATCATATTCAGCTAGTAAAGCATGATCAAAATCCATTTAAGTCAATCCTTCAAGTTTTATCAAAAGTTAACTTGTCTGTTTTTTAGAATTTTCCAAAAACTCAAGGATTTTTGTGGAATTTAGTGTTAGGATTTGGACCTTGAAACTTTTAGGTCTTGTTGTCTACCACCCCAGTTATTGATTCCCCCCCCCCCCCCTTATCTCATTTTTAGAATTTTTCTTGTGGGCCCCACAAAGCCCCAAAGTGACTTGCAGGGCAAGGTCTCCCCTGTGCAGCTGCACATCAGCCCACACCACCCACTTTGTGGTGGTGTTCTGGCCACCTCAGTGGGCCCCAGGCCACCAATTTGGTTCCTTTCCACCCCCTCCTACCCGGGAAGTGGTATTGATCCTTGATTTGACCTAAAACTCCCTGGGCCCCACTTGAATTCATTTCCAATATATGTCCCAGTTTCTGAGTTCTTCTAGGTTTCAAAGTGCTTATTGCTGCTTAATAGCTTCTTCTGAGGTCCAATTGTGCTTTTTCCAGCTTATGCATGTTTCATTAATTCATTTAAACCAGATTCAACCAGAGTGGGCCCCACCTTAGCTGATTTTAGCTTCTTTTGCCCCATGGTCAACAAAAGTCAACTGTTGACCAAATAAGCACCTCAAGTGCTTATTTTTGATTTTCATAAAAGTTGTTTTTATAAAAGTTTGTTGTTTTTAGTTGTAAAATAAGTTTCTAAAATAAAAATCCAGAAAAATCAAAGTAATTTTAAGTGATAGTTTATATTTAATTTTATTTAAATTTTATTTTTCATTTTTAGATTTTAATTAAGTACTTGTCATTTTTATATTTTTATTAATTACTTCTTATATTAAAGTATTTATAGTAATTTTCTCAGATTTTTATTTTGTCATTAAGTATTTATTAGATTTAATCTTAGTTTTATTTATAATTAATTAATAATTAGTTTTAAATAGCATAATTAGTTTTTATTAAGTAAAACCTAGTTTTTATATTTTTTCTAGCTTTTATAAGTTGTAAAATAATTTTAGAAATTTTCTTAGAATTTTTACTGTTCATTTAGTATTTTTTCTTAATTTAAAATAGTTTAATTAGTTAATTAGTAATTAATTAGTTATTAATTAATATAAAATTCACAAAAAGACAAAAACACTTATTTTTAATTTTAAAACTTATTTTTAGTTATTTTGTAATTTTAGAAATTTTATTTTCAATTTTCTAGTGATTAATTAATATTGTATTATATTTAAGTGGTTTAAATATTAATAATTAGTAATAATTAGTTATTAATTAATATTAAATAATTAATTAGTGTTAAAATTTATTTTCTTTTTCTAAAAATTTTCTTTAACCTTTTAGTTTGTAAAAAAGTCATTTTCACCCCCTGGGTGTTTTCAGATTTCATTGTTCACTTTTTATTTTGTACGTTTACGTTTTATTTAAACGTAACGTACGCGTTTTTAAGTTTTAAACGTTTCTGGGTTTTCAAACTTTCCAGTCTTGTTTATATAGCTTGTTTAAGCTATTCTCATTGTAGATTCCTTAGCTTAATCACTCACAAATTTTTTTTTATCCAAATTCACCCGATCACGAAACCGTTTGATTACAATCCACACCTCGTCGGGACATAACGACCCGGGGAAACCTTATACTTCCGCGGAGCTTTGACTCTAGGCTGTCTGACCCTGTTGACCATCACCTGGTCAATATAAGTTAGGTGGTTTAGCGTCAATCAATTTTTGGCGCCGCTGCCGGGGAGGTTGTGTGCGTATCTAAACGGTTTTTCTGATTAGTGTCTTTGGAATTCGTTCCATTGTACATTGGTCCATCCTTTGTCTATATTTTCTATTTATCAAAACAAAAATGTTCCCGAAAACTTTTTAAACTCAGTTTTCAACGAACACAAAAACATTTTTCTTATCATTTGTACAAAATGTCTATCCAAAAACCCAAAAATATTCACCTTTACCCTCTCACATTTTTGATTCTTCATCCCTACCCCTCCCAAACCATTTGATTCTTTCTATGTCTCATCCACACTTTCTGGTTTGCCAATGGTGTGGTAATCCTTATAATGGTGGCAATTGCCCCAGCTGTGGCATGGTGGAGTCGGGAAACAGGTCTGTCTATAACCAGAATCCTTATTCTTACCATGACACGACTGATTCATTCCATCAGTTACCACACCATCAGTCTCAGCAGTTTTACTGTTGTGAGTACTGTGGTGGTTCACACTACAGTTATGATTGTCAATCGGGAAACACGCTTGTCTATGAGCAGTCTCCTGATAGCAATTGTAATTCTAGCACATACAACCCACAGCCACATCAGTTTTACTGTTGTGATTACTGTGGAGGTCCACACTCTAGCTCGGATTGTCAAACAAGGAATCCATTTCCTTGTAATAATTACGACTCTTCGTTTTCAGACCCACCTCCACAATACGATATGATTCACACAACTCCTCAAGAAACCGAGCAAGACCTTTTACTAAAGGCTCTTGATATTTTAAAAGAACTTAAGGAGGAGTTGGTCACTAAACCGTTTCGAGACTCTCGTGAGAAATCTATGGCAGAATTACTTGCTGAGGAACGAGAGGCTAAAAACGAATTGAGCGTGGAAGAATTACTTGTCTTAGAACAAGCAGCTATAACACGTGCCAAATTTCGTCAAGCTGCTCTTCTAGACTATGATGATGATAGTGATAATGAAGATACCCTTGATGTCCTTCAATTTTATAAGGGTTCGTCAGATTCATCACTTGTGATTCTTCCCATTGAGAATCAGGGAGAAAATAATGAGACGGAGAAATTACTAGCCGTTGAACAAATGGAACTTGAAAATTCCATGAATGTTAGCTCCTCTCATCTCCCTCAGTCTGTTGTTATCACACCCGAAGTTCACACTCACTCTCTAAACATGGGGGATGAGCATCTTGACACTGTTCCTAATGAGGAATCGGACGAATTAATAAAGTCTAGTGTTGAGATCCTTGTCCCAATCCCGAGAGAGTCACAGGGGACTTTTGATCTTATGTGTGATATTCCTTACACCCCTAATAATCCAAATGATCAAATTGAGACTGTCTCTGATTCCAGTGATGATTGTTTATCTTATGGAAACATTGAATTTGTTGATGCATCACTTCTCCACTCTGATGTTGACTTTCTTCTTGAAGAGTTCGCTAATGAACTCTCTCATATGGATCCCATCCCACCAAGGGATGAAAATGAAGTCTTTGACTTTGATGCGGATTTGAGAGAGTTAGAATTCTTACTCACTCGTGATCCTTCGATTGAACTTACTCAGATCAATCCACTTCCTCTGGATAGTGAAAATGATCTGGACGAATTCGAGGCTTTTCTTACTGAAGATAGTTCAATTTCATACGAAGTTGATGATAATTATCTTGATCCTGAGGGGGACATTCTTTTTCTAGAAAGTTTGTTAAACGAAGATCTATTCCCCCTTCTCCCACCCAAACAACTTCATAATGAGGAAATCAAATCAGTTGAGGAAACTGATAAATTTCCTGAGATCAAGCTTAAGGACTTGCCTCCTCCACTTGAATATGCATTTCTTGAGGAGGAAGTTCTTATCTTAATTGCTATTCAGATCTCTCTTCTTTCCTTCACCTACCAGGTGATTTCTCCTCTTCTTCACTCCTTCGGGAGTGAAGATACTATATTTGATCCCGGAATTTTCATGTATCATTATCTTGAGCCGGATACATATCTCATCGGTGTAGAACTTTCACGTGCTTCAAATGTTTGTCCAAACATCTTGAATGAAAGTCCGATTGAGATTGTTTCTTCCACATCATGCTTCCCCAATGACAAATGAATTAGGGGTCGAGTCAAGCTAGCGACTCGGTAAACAAAAACAGTAGCATTCATATAGGGTTTTCACCCTAAGTGTGGGGGAGTCCCCCATGCTATGGTTACTTATGACGTGAAAAAACAAAATGGTGTTTTCCACGCTTAGCTTGTAATGTTGCACTTTTCCGTTCAAAATGTCGGCATAATAGCTGGGATTTTGAATATTGAGGACAATATTCATGCTAAGTGTGTGTGTGTGGGGGGGGGGGGGGGGGGGGGGTATTTCGCTATTCTAGCGAATTTTATCACATTTTACTATATAATACCCCCGTTTTTGCCAAAATTTCAAAAATTTTAAATTTTTTTCACTGGTGCTTAAAAATTTTTGTGGTAATCAGTCCGCCTTGTCTAAGCGACAAAAGGGATTGGCTAGTCCAGGAGCAAACGGCTCTTGGTAAAGACATCTCAAATCCGTTTACGGCTTGCAATTTGCCCAAAATTTTACGGTTCCTCAACTCCCCAAAAACAAATGAGTTGGCTAGCCCGCAAGATTATGGCTTGTGGTAAAGGCCGTGGAAAATCCATAATTGGTAATCTGCTCACCAAGATATTGACTATTCCATCAAGAGCTGGCTAGTCCAGAAGCAAACGGCTCCTGGTAAAGACTAATCAAATCCGTTGACAGCTGGTGGTTTGCTCAAAATCACACGGTTATCAGGTGTGCCACAGTTCTTACACCTGGCTACTCCAGAAGTGATGGCTTTTGGTAAAGAGTTTAAAATCCATCAAGTTTTCAAAACAGTATTGCTAGGGACTAGCAATAGTTTAGTGTGGGGGATTGATGAGTGCTCAAACACTCATAATTTTTGGTCTAATCTGAACTACAAAACATACAAAAACACTCAGAAATGCATCAAAATACTGAAAATATTTCAAAATCGTGTTTTATATGTTTTAGATGCAAAATGAGCAAAAACAAATGAAAAACGCACAAAGTTTGCAAAATTGGCAGTTTCAGTCTCCCAACTTTCATAAAATGACAAAACTAGTCCAGGGATATTCAAAATATAGAAAATTATCACCAAAGGTCCTTTTGAAATCATAAGTTATCATATTTTGTCCTTTGGTGAAAAAATTGGAAAAGTTTTGGAAATTTACAATTTAGCCCCTGAAGTTTCAGATTTTGGCAGAAAAGGTCCCTGGTGGGATATTTTTGGATGAAAAATCATTTTTTAGTCCTTGGAAATTCAAAATGTTCAATATTGGTCCTTGGATAAAATATTTTCACAAAATGCCAAGAATGGTCCCTTAACTTTGAAAAATGTCATTTTTAGTCCCCGGGAAATTTTGAAAATTTGAAAAATGAAAAATTGGTTATTGAACTTTGGAATATTTTCATCTTTGGTCCTTGGTGATATTTTGGAAAAATAACATTTTCAGTCCCTTGGTTTTTAAAAAAATTGCAAAGTTGGTCCTTGTGGTATTTTTAGTTACAAACCAAATGGACCCTTAACATTATACAAACCAAACAACACCCTTATACCTCCCAATCCAATATCTGATCCATGAACACCCCAAGCCCAAGTCCACCCGACCCATTCCATTTTTATAATAAAAACCATCGGTCAAAATTGGTCAACCCAACACCCCCGTTTTATCCATTCCCCCAGTCAACCAAAGTCAACACCTCCTTCCCCACTTGCTAACACAACTTGCAACACTCCATACCCCCAGCTCACCCTCACCATTTCTTGTCCCCTCCACCTCACCTATACCTCCAAATCCATTTAATGCCCTTGTAATCCTCCAAGCAATCCCCAACTGTCCCAAGACCAATTTGGCGCCAAAAGAGATTTTGAACGGCTGAGATTATTCAAGCCAATCCAAGGGTTCAAGATGAGTGGGAAAGTCAAGACATGCCTCCAGGATTTATAAAAGTAAAGAAAAAGAGAAAAGGGGAGAGTAGTTAGCTAGTTTTAGTTTTTAGGTAAAATCGTTTTTTTTAGTGTAATTTTTCCTTTCAAATGTAACCTTTTCTTTGTACTAAACTTGTTTCAGTTTTAGTTATCAGTTGTAAGATCAAATTTGAAGGTTAATTTTAATATTATTTCAGTGTTCAAGAAATTTATACTTTAACTTAAGTTTTCAAATAGCTTGTTGTCTTATCACATTGCATCTTATTCTGTCTAAATACTTCTCATAAGCTGTATTTAAGTTATTTGTAGTTTACAGAAAACAACATACTCAGAAAAAGAAAAGAAAAAAAAAAAGCAAAATACTAAGAAAATCAATATATATATATATATATATATATATATATATATATATATATATATATATATATATATATATATATATATATATATATATATATATAAAGTTGGAGCTGAGAAAGGATGGATGGCATATGGTTTAGAGCTCTTGGGAGCAGTAGGGGGTGTGTAGTTGTTTCATGGTTCTAAGTCTCTTTCATTGGATATACATTGTAAGCTCTCAATGCAATTTTTCTGTTTTTGTTTTACTATAGCAACAGCTTGGTTTGCATTGGCTTATTCTTGTTAGGTTTAGTGAGTTATTTTGCACATCTAGTTTCCACTTAATGTACCAAGTCTGTTTTTAGCTTAAAAATTGGTAGTTGTAGTTTAAAATCATTAGTTGTAGTATAAACTTGTATCTATAGGGGTGTTTGGTTCATGCCAGTACACTACTCTTAGGATGTTTGTTGTTGTTGTTTTTGATTGCATCCATTTACCTTAGTATAATTTAGGTCTAGTGAACCTTTAGAACCAAGTTTCCAAAGCAATAAAGTCAAAATCCATCTTTATTCATCCTAACAGTTTAACTGTTTGAGAATTCAGTTATGTAATCATCATTTTGTGTTAACAAGTTGTCATAGTAACTTATTTTAGCCTCCCCTCAGCTGATTTCATCATATTCAGCTAGTAAAGCATGATCAAAATCCATTTAAGTCAATCCTTCAAGTTTTATCAAAAGTCAACTTGTCTGTTTTTTAGAATTTTCCAAAAACTCAAGGATTTTTGTGGAATTTAGTGTTAGGATTTGGACCTTGAAACTTTTAGGTCATGTTGTCTACCACCCCAGTTATTTATTCCCCCCCCCCCCTTATCTCATTTTTAGAATTTTTCTTGTGGGCCCCACAAAGCCCCAAAGTGACTTGCAGGGCAAGGTCTGCCCTGTGCAGCTGCACATCAGCCCACACCACCCACTTTGTGGTGGTGTTTTGGCCACCTCAGTGGGCCCCAGGCCACCAATTTGGTTCCTTTCCACCCCCTCCTACCAGGGAAGTGGTATTGACCCTTGATTTGACCTAAAACTCCCTGGGCCCCACTTGAATTCATCTCCAATATATGTCCCAGTTTCTGGGTTCTTCTAGGTTTCAAAGTGCTTATTGCTGCTTAATAGCTTCTTCTGAGGTCCAATTGTGCTTTTTCCAGCTTATGCATGTTTCATTAACTCATTTAAACCAGATTCAACCAGAGTGGGCCCCACCTTAGCTGATTTTAGCTTCTTTTGCCCCATGGTCAACAAAAGTCAACTGTTGACCAAATAAACACCTCAAGTGCTTATTTTTGATTTTCATAAAAGTTGTTTTTATAAAAGTTTGTTGTTTTTAGTTGTAAAATAAGTTTCTAAAATAAAAATCCAGAAAAATCAAAGTAATTTTAAGTGATAGTTTCTATTTAATTTTATTTAAATTTTATTTTTCATTTTTAGATTTTAATTAAGTACTTGTCATTTTTATATTTTTATTAATTACTTCTTATATTAAAGTATTTATAGTAATTTTCTCAGATTTTTATTTTGTCATTAAGTATTTATTAGATTTAATCTTAGTTTTATATATAATTAATTAATAACTAGTTTTAAATAGCATAATTAGTTTTTATTAAGTAAAACCTAGTTTTTATATTTTTTCTAGCTTTTATAAGTTGTAAAATAATTTTAGAAATTTTCTTAGAATTTTTACTGTTCATTTAGTATTTTTTATTAATTTAAAATAGTTTAATTAGTTAATTAGTAATTAATTAGTTATTAATTAATATAAAATTCACAAAAAGACAAAAACACTTATTTTTAATTTTAAAACTTATTTTTAGTTATTTTATAATTTTAGAAATTTTATTTTCAATTTTCTAGTGATTAATTAATATTGTATTATATTTAAGTTGTTTAAATATTAATAATTAGTAATAATTAGTTATTAATTAATATTAAATAATTAATTAGTGTTAAAATTTATTTTCTTTTTCTAAAAATTTTCTTTAACCTTTTAGTTTGTAAAAAAGTCATTTTCACCCCCTGGGTGTTTTCAGATTTCATTTTTCACTTTTTATTTTGTACGTTTACGTTTTATTTAAACGTAACGTACGCGTTTTTAAGTTTTAAACATTTCTGGGTTTTCAAACTTTCCAGTCTTGTTTATATAGCTTGTTTAAGCTATTCTCATTGTAGATTCCTTAGCTTAATCACTCACAATTTTTTTTTATCCAAATTCACCCGATCACGAAACCGTTTGATTACAATCCACACCTCGTCGGGACATAACGACCCGGGGAAACCTTATACTTCCGCGGAGCATTGACTCTAGGCTGTCTGACCCTGTTGACCATCACCTGGTCAATATAAGTTAGGTGGTTTAGCGTCAATCAGTACACACCACAATTATGCACATATCATGTTGTAACATATGCATTAATGATGTGATATTGTGGTGTTGACATCAATTTTTGTGGTCTCAATATCACTTCCCAATAAACAACCATGGTTAGTAACTACCTATTCATGTACTCTGTAATGACCAATTTCAAACACCCCCTAAATAAAATAACCAATTTCAAAAGTCCTTAAGCTATTTGGCTACGTAAACAATGTGAATTATAAGAACATAATGCTTATTAATGAAAAAACAAAGCTATTTGGGTCTATGTAAACACTGAAAAGTGCTTGAGTTGTTATGAAAGTGGTTTGTGCAGAATTTAAACTAAGCAGAAGGTTTGGTTGAGCATACTTAACTCTTTGAACTATGTGGTCCAATTATATGATATACATGACATCTTCCATATGAGTTGATGGGAACTCCACTATGAAACTTTTTATGCCAACATTTTTTAAAGACCTACACAAGCCACATATATTGACAATAATCAATTCTTTACCCAAAAAAAAAAGACAATAATCAATTGCGTAGCAGCAACTAAAGTATAAGTTGTTGATTAAGTTAACTGTATTGTTATACTATTGCATCAAATGATATGAGTCTGTTTTTTTGGGTAAAGGGTATTCCACCCAAGTGGGCCATATAATTCTTCTAGCTAAAATGAAGCGGGTAGAACCAGTTAGAAGTTAACTTGTAAGTCTAATTTTATTGCGGACATCTGAATTGCTTTAGTTAAATATCGGATTGTTATTGTATTAATAGCGTTTTTATTTTATTTACTAATATCGCTTCCAATATAATTAAGGAGCATGTTTTAAACCTTAAACTCGCCGAACTTGAAAACGACAAACAAACACCATGGTTTGTCAATTGTAACAAAATTCAATCTCAGGTACATCAATTCTTCAGTTAAAGCATGATTGCATATCTCAAAAGGCCAAAAAAATAATAAATAAAAAAATACATAGCCTCACATCGTAAAGGATTCCTTACCATGAAAACTCAGGGGGCGTTTGGTAAAAAGTTTATGATACAGTTGAAGCCATAAAGTTAAATATGAAATAGTTACTTTATTATCTACTAATGCTATACTATTGATTGGTAATTGTAATATTATTATGTATTTTGTGGTACAGGTGTTAGAAGTGATTGTAAAATTCATTAGAAAATATGAAAAGGAAAACAAAGCATCTTTCAATCTAGGCAATATGTCAAACTATATGTCAACTCTTTGCTCACCTGGATTCAGTAGTATATAATGATGCAAAATTGAAGGTATAGTATTTCTGTACAAAAAGTTATAAACCTTTTAATACATTTGTTTATGTTATGTTACTAATACTCTAAGCTTTGCAGATTTTGATAGACTTGTCAAATTCTTTACATGGATTGTTGCCCCAGAAAGTTCCTAAGTTCAGGTCCGTGTAAGAATACTATTGTAAATCTATTCTCTGGATTTCAATTCAATATGCGCTTTGGTATACTTTTGTTTTAAAAGTTTCGCATGCAGTTTCCTTAGCCTTCTGACATAGCACGAGACCAGTCCAAATAAGTTAGGCTTCCTGATTCAGTACTAATCCCACTTGACAACCAGAATTTGGAAATTGTTAGTTTAGATGCCATAATAATTTCTCACTTTTAGCTTATTTTTAGATAAAAAAAATATTTGTTACAACTCAAAGGAAGAAACGTTGTGGCCTGATTACTTTTAGAATTTTTGATTATTGAACCTTCACATAATAAATTCAATCATATAAGTTAAGAGTGTACATCATTGTTTTGTAGGGAGGCAAAATTTATATGCAAGGTACTCAATCTAAGTGACGATCTCGATCCAGATTTTGAGTGAAGATGAAAGGTGTCGTGAGTAGTCACTGTTTTATGGGTCTGTTGAATGTTAAGTTTCCTATACGTAAGTAAGATGTTGTGATTAGGATGTTATGTTCCTTGGCGCAAATACATAATGTGATATGAAGTTTGTGTAGATTATGTAATGGGGAATTTATGTAACTGATGAACCCGTTATTCTTCAGCTTTCACTCCTTGGCTCCTTGCATACATTGGCGATGATGATTTGTTCACAAATTAGCTAAATTATATATCATATGAATGACTATTGAAAGCATTTTATATATTCAAATGTGCTTATGATCATCGTGAACGATCTGTTTAATATATATCTTCGTTCAAACCAAGTACACCCATAGCTTTTTCAGATATTGATATGCATTACCTCCACGAAAGATGTATCCCACAGGGTTTAAACATGGATCGTATTTAGTTTAATATACGAGACTTAGAATAATATTGGTCGTACGGTTTATTAAATATGGATTGTATAAGTAATAGTAGTTTACTATTCAAAATTCGGAAGCACTCTAGATTAGAATTTTGGAAGTGCTGGGTTAATACTCAAGCACTAATAGTTTTTGTTTCTGATATTACAGGCTTTGATTTTATTAGTGAAACCTACTGATCTTTAGCTTTAACTTATCATATATAGTGCACTTCAAAGGAACAAAAGGGTGTTAAAAAGGTTCAATATTTAGTCAAAACTGGAATCATAAAAGAAATGATTTACTTTGACTTAATGCAGGTCCAGGTTTGTGGATCAATGGTACCACAAGAGCAAACCACATGAAATGCTGATACCATGAAGTATTGTCTAAATAGTCTAATAGGTTATGGACCTTATAGCCTTATATGCTTTTCAAGATAAAAAGAATACAAGTGTTTTGTACAGTTTGTTGGTAAATTTGTCTACGGAGTAAGCATATAACAAAAAAACATTCTATTTTTTTAAATAAACTATCATTTATTTACGGTGAAAAGTAATAAAACTTTTTTTTTTTTTTTTTTTTTTTTTTTTTTTTTTTTTTTAATTGTTATTTTTTGTAGTCGGATAAGGAATCTCCATTCTGTTTGAGTGGAATGGAAATATACTTTTGTGGCGTCTAGAAGTGGTCATTAGTAGTTCCTTGGAAAATAAATATTAGTGGTAATTAAAGCTTGGTGATACCATGATGAGAAGTCTGCAAACGATGTTATGTTTTGTGATTAATTTACATTACGATAAGTAATCTAGAAAAGTATTATTGTTAAAACTCGCATGATTAAAAAATGTTCCACCAAATGAATAATAGTTGAAAATAAAGCAATGACATGGTAACATAACCATTAATATTCTAGCATAAGATTAAAATATGAATTTTTAAAAATTATCGATACACAAACACAACATGTGTGATAGCTAAAGTTTGTACATAAAGATAACCATGTCTTGATGTCTATGCAAAAACTATCTACGAACTCTTGCCACGCACATCAAACATAATCATAAACGAAAAGTAAGAACAATAATTCAGAAAAAAAAAAGAAAAAAAAAAGGTATTTGCTTTTAAATACAGAAAATTTCAATAACGGAAATTTTAGAAAAGACCCCGTGCGTGCACGGGTGTTATAACTAGTTAAAACTAAAGAAAATGCTACAATTTTACAAAAATAAATTCAGTGATTAGTCTGCTTTTTATACCTTTTCTCTCATCTCCCTAAATAAATCACTGCGTGTGAATTTTTTGAGAAATATTTATGTGATTCTGACATTCCTCTAAAATTAAGATACCAGTACTCTGCAATTTAATTTTTTTTTCCTAATAATTTGTTTTATTTATAAGTTTTTTGATAATAGCTTTAGTTTGTTTGTTTAGGGTTATAAGCAATGACAAAAGTTTAGTAGAGCATTGCTTAATTTGTATTATTTTGTTTGTTTTATTTTTTTGTTAAGTAGCTTTAGTTTGTAATTTTGTACAATTGGTTCTTTTAATTATTTGTTTTTTGTAATTTATATATTAAACGATCGTAATACGATGAATGTCACAACTCGTAATTTCAGGTCCTTTTTCAAACGTCGAAATTTCATTATTCATTTCGGGAAGTTACTATTCATCATTTACTATTCACCGATCACTATTCATCATTTTACTATTCATCGTTTTCGGAATCAGTTTGAGATTCCGAGAAGTGTTTCAAAATTTCACTATTCACAAAACACTATTCATTCCCGGAGGGAAATCACTATTCATGATCATCATGCATCTTCTCGTAAATCTAGTTTACGGGTATTCAAATTCGCGTAACCAGTTAGGTTTAGCTGCGAATTCATGCATCATCAGTAGGGACACGTCATATAGACTGGAGTAGTCTACATATCATCAATAACGTGATCAGCACTTTAGATCATGCACGGATATGCATTATTTCAATTTACGTATGCTTAATTTGTAATTAACGTTACCACTCAGTTTTTACTACTAATGTATACCTGATACTCCCGACTACGATCCTAACATATTTTCATACTCATTATAATGATATAAAAATTATATTATTAATTTACCCGGTGTTTTCAAATCAACTGCTACATTTTACGTTAGGAGCTTATAACTCCGTTGCTTTGCGGTATTTCAACTCGATAATTATTTTAACTCCCGATTCTCATCAGGAATATTATTTTACAATTTTTACAACTTCATTATATTTTATTTTGTCTCGTTACGATTTATTTTTAGTTAACTCGGTACCCGGTATCACCTAAAACTAATAATATCCAACAAAATCTTACAAATCCTTACAAGATCTACCCACCCCTATTTTTCTACCCAAATTCAATGCCCCTTTTTCCACGATACTTCAACATGACCTTTTATTCACCATTATGTCCTAAATGTAAGATATGTTTGTAGAAAAGTCAATTAAACACACATAACACATTCATACTCATTTTTAATAATCAAAAAGTGAGGTTTTCTCTCTATTCTTCCTTCCCTAGCCACAACAAGAACAAGAAACACAAGGAAGATCCATCAACTTTTCAAGAACAAGCAATAATCAAGTCTTCCATATATACTTTGTTAGGGTTTTGAAATAAAAACCTCAAGGTTATTAATCAAATCATCTCTAAACTCATCAAAATCATCAAGTAAGCTTCAAGTAAAATTTTCTAATCTTTTATACTTTCATTTAACCTATTTTAATGTTCTAGTAGTAGATCATGCAAATATATATGTTATATATACCACTTTATACAATAATTTTTATTAATAACCTCAAGAGATCCACCATTTTTTGTGATGTTTAGGAACCCATGACACCCTAAGAAGGTGTATGGTAGGATTGAGTACTTGTGGAGTTGATTTGAAGTAGTTTGGTTAAGTTTTGAACAAGTTTAGAACCAAGAAAATGAATTTTAAACACTATTAGAAAGTTGCTGTCCATTTTTGCAAAATATAGAAAAATCAGGGATTTCCGGGTAACATTGGGCTAGAGATTCAGAAAATACTTTCAAAAACGAAGCTATGGGCGAAAGAACGGATTAAAACGAGTTTATAGCGAAGGAGTTATGATTTTTCCAAGTTTAACGACGAAAAACTATTTTCTGAAAATATACTTGCTGTTGGACGAATTTCAACGGACAAAATGAGGCGTTAGACGTGATTTAGAAGGGCCGACCCACTGAAAATATGTTAGTATATATTAATACGAAACCGTGGATATAAAGAACGTAGAAAACGAGCTTATAACGAAGAAGATACAAGCGTTTGAACTCAGACGAATATATATATTTTCCTTCAGCAACACTATTATTATTTTTGCCGCAAAACTGTCTTCGCAAAGTGCCATATTCACGGCTGTTTTTTCTTTATGATCGGATCAGTTTGAGTCCGAGCCGTAGTTAAGTAAAATCAAGTATTCCCAGCCTACTTTTCAAACCAATTGGCCGTTTGTTCATTGAACTCGTAACGAATAAACTACGACCTCATCTATATACCCGACAAACAATATATATTTTTGACAACATCTATATGAAATATATTCTAAGTATTAAAAACAATATTTTCAAGTAACAACAATGATAGCCCATTTTCTATCTAATCAAGAGACGTATGACCAAAAGTTAAATGACACGACATTTAGATATGGTTACAAGGTTTTCAAAAACATCAAGTTTCATCACTAACACTTAACGTACAATATTTCGCGACTAGTTTTGCGAGGCTATTTTGGTCATATTTTCAAGTTATGAAAAATATTAAACTACGACGAAAACACTATATTTACCGATAAAACATCAAACGAGGATCGTGGAGTACCGTTTCAACATATTTACATGAAAAGTGTTCATTAACTTAACGAGACATCAAAAATATATTTGTTGATACAAAAGTTGGGCGTTCCTGATTCGGGCTCTTGCTCTCGTACCAATTCGCTTCTTAATGCTTGAAACCTGCACACTAAGAAAATAAACAACACCGTTAGGCTTATCGTGGGATTGTCTCCCACGATTAGACTCTGGCATGAGAGTAAGTAATCGGTTTAGGGTTCTCGTAAAGAGTTTTACGGTTTTTGTGGATCGTACCTTTAATGAGAATTATCTCATTCCTTATATAGGCGCAGAATCCTTGTAGGGTTCGTGCTCCTTACGTTTCACACACATGGTGCTTATCCGGGTTAAGGATATCTATTCCATAGATAGAAGATCGTTATCTATACCGTATATAGTTTAGTTGGGCTTGGGCTTACGTGAGCCCATTCCCATTATTGATGCGGCCCAAGTTATAATAGCCCACGCATGGTGGCTTTGGGCCTTAGTAATGTTTATTATTTGGGCTTGTGGCCCATATATAGACTATACGTCATCATGTCCCCCCAGTCTAGTGTGCGCGGCTCGTAGCCGCGGATGCTAGACTAGTCACAACAGCGGTAAGCGTGGCGGGAGAAATTTTGAATATTGCCGCCCAATATTGAGGACAATGTACCTAGTCATAGATATTTCAAAAAAATGCCTCGAAAATCGGGGGTTGTGTCCACGTGTCCCTTGGAAAACGGGAAAAAGTGCATGTACCGTTTCGGATTCTAGCCACACGTTTTATGAGTGGGATCCACGTGGGCTTTATCTAGGGTTTTTCACTTGCTTATATAAGAGTCACCGCCTCCCTTTACCCACAACAAACAGTAAAAACACATACTCACCATTTCTCACTTCTTCAAAGCTTTTTTGCAAAGAAAGTAACTGTTTGAGTAGGTAATATCTTGTGCGTATTCTAGTAAATACCTTGAAAATGGTTGCCCAATTAGAGGAGTTTCGCTATGCGATGAGTGAGGATGATGTGCGTCAGTTTTCATCTGACTATTTCATTCCTCTGGATGTGCATCCAGAGGCTCCAGACGTCGATGCGTGTATAGCCGATTTCCCCGAAGGGAAAATAGGACTATACACGCGCTTTTTTGAGTACGCTAATTACCGCGTGCCTATATCTATTTTCTTGAGCAATTTGCTCAATTTCTATCGTCTTCATATCTCTCAGCTGCACTGTATAGGTGCGGCGAAGGTATTGAATTTTGAAGTTAACTACCATTTACTTGCGATAGAACCGACCGTTGACCTATTCCGCGCATTCTACCACACAACGTGGTCGCATGGATGGGTATCCTTTGCGAAGCGCGCGGGGAAACTTCAGTGTTATACCGAGAAGGTAGACTCTCTGAGGTATTGGAGAGAGTATTTTTTCTGGGTGGATGATGTGGTGTTTCCATCGCCCTTTGAGTTTTACACTCAAGATACGTTGCCGAGGGATGGGCGCCTCGCACCCGGTTCCTATAGTTTAGCCGATGCGCAGACCATTGATGCCAACCGCATCCCCATTAACCCTTATCCGGAGGAGTTTTTGGTGCATGTGGGGCTGAGTCGTAGCTATTTCGGGGGTGCTGACGAGGTTCCAACCTTCATTGATGAGGAAGGCCGGGGTGGGTGTTCATCCCTTTTGCTTCTAATCATGTAAGTTTTTCTATATGCGCACGTTTAATAACTAATCTCTGCTTTTGTTGTTTGTTCCTGTGTGTGCAAAAATGGATCTGTTTGCGGCAGTGAAGCTGGAGAAGCCAAAGCAGGTGACCGTTGACGTGCGCCCTCTGAGGGAGAACGAGCAGCCGCTTTTGGAAGCAACCGCGGGTCATCTGACTGTATTGGGGCCTGTTGGCCATGAAGACTCGCCGCCTCTCCAAGTTACGCCCGTACAGAGCGTGGCGCCAAATGTGGAGACTGCGCATGTGGAGGAGGCGCACGTTGAATCTTCTGATAGCGTGGAGATACTGAAACCCGAGGAGGTGTTGAAGCCTGAGGAGATAGCACAGAAGCTAAAGCGCAAGGGAGAGGCTGGTGGCAGTGGTACCTCCAAGAGGAGGCGCTATCTCATTGGAGATGCAGAGTCGTCTGCGGAGGAGGAGACATCCGCCCCCGGCGCGGATAAGGAGGCTGCAAAGACCTCTCCGTTTATGTAAGTCATCTTCCTCATGTTTTATATTTAGTTATTACTTGTCTTGTAATGCGCTAACTGTCTTCGTTAATTATTTTCAGTGATGATTCTGCGAAGGATGGTGCGGCTTTCGTGGAGACGGTGGCCCCTCCTCAGAATGAAAACAAGGAGGAGGGAGCAAAGGTTGATGAAGGCGTATCTGCGCAGCAACTGATGGTTGAGTTGGCTGCTACTGCTCTGCGCCAAACTGAGCTAGTGGCTCAGTTGAAGACGAGGTACGTCGGGGAGAGTAGCGCTCTCGCCCAAAAAGATGAGGAGATAGCTGTTCTCCGTGCGCAGCTGGCTGAAGCGCAGGCGGAAGTGGGGTCCTTCAAAGTGTACACGGACAAGGTCACGAATGAGAAGTTGACCGCGATGGCTGAGCTGGAGCAAGCGCGCGGACAACTTCATCAGTTCAGGGCCAACCTTACTTGGGCGGTAAGGTATCTTGAGGAGAAGAAGGAGGAGCACTTTGCGAACATTGCTGAGTTCAAGGTGCGTATGGAGAAGATTGTTCAGGTGCAGAAGGAGAAGCTGCGTGGCCTGAGCATAGAGTATGATGAGGAGTTATACCCTCATCTGATGTCTACCATAGCTGAGCGCATGTGTGTCCTTTTATATTTTTATGCAATGTTGCCTTATTATATTTGTTTATATGTTTCTGCTAACACAAGTTATCCTTGTTGATGTAGGTGGCTGATCAGTCATGGGCTGCGCCTGGCCGCTATGGGTACCTTGGAGTCCCAAGAGGTGTTGGAGACTTTTGGGAAGGTGGTGCAGTGCTCTGTGGAGCGTGGAAAGTCGCAGGCTATGGAGGAGCTCTATGAGGCCAAGGCGTTGAACGTGGCCCTGACAGAGGTGCCAGGCTATAACACAAATGCATATGATGAGCTGGTGCAGGCCATGGAGGGGATGAAACTGCTGGAGCTTCCCCATATTGCACGTTTGGAGCGCGACCAGGACAACCCCATAAAGGTAAGTATGGAGGGGTTGACCCTGGAGCGCCATATTTTGGAGGATGCAGAGGCGCAGCCGGACTACTTCCTCAAGCCCGACGAGTCGCAGCTGCAGGTTCCTGTGTTTGCGCAGCCTCGCCACATGCTGAACCCATTTGCCCTGGAGAAGGAAATTTCTCTAAAGGAGGTGTTGGAGCGTCACGCACAGAGAGCTGCCCAGAAAAAGGGGATTAAGGGCAAGGCCGTCCTATGCGGTGTAGGCGCTGCACACATTCCCAGGTCTGATGGGGTTCCTGTAAGTGTAGCGACTATATCGCCTAAGGATGCATTGCTCTTGAGGAAGCTTCAAGAGGCATGAGCATCGCCATAATATATAGGCTGTTTTGTAACTTGTATATTTATTTTATAAATAACGAAGTGTATCTTTTTCATGCTGTAGTAGCTGTCTTTTGCGTGTAAAAATATTGAATAAGATACTCTTTTATGGTTAAATTAAGTGCGTAACTTAAGATAAATTATGAGAATAAACTTGCTTTAATTTTTTGCGAAGTTTTGTCATTTGACCAAGAGTCTTGGCTCGTTATTTGCTAAGCTCAGTACAGTGTACTTGATATTTGCGCATCCGTCGTGGGACGCGCAAGGTAAACTTACCTCAACGTCTCAAAAGTAAGGCGCTTAGCAAGGATGCGTGATCCGATGTTGATGGGTTTGCAACCCTCTTACTCAACGAGTGAATTAGTAGGTTTACTCATCCTTTATGCCTTCGTGGGTCTTAATTAGTGCATGCACGCCATGTAGGCAAAAAAATAATAAGATAACAATATTGACATATATAAGAATGTACGCAATAAAGTGAAATGCGTTATGGAGTTAGCTAGAAACCATAACATCTTATTGATACTTGCAAGTTTTTGAAAAAGTAAAATACAATTCCTAAGAAAGAAAAGAAAAAACAAACACTTATTGGGCACATCCTAAAGTGCAAAGGTGTCTGTGTATGGGCCGTAGCCTTTCCTAAAGATAGCATCTTTTAAGATTGCAGATGTTCCAGGTGCGCGCTAGGCCGTGACCTTCCATATCGTGTTACCTGTATGCGCCATTGCCTAGCGCATCGGTGACCTCGTAGGGTCCTTCCCATTTGGGTCCGAGCTTGCCTGTGTCTTCTGCGTGGCTTGCATCATTGGCGCGGTATACAAAGTCTCCTGGCCTGAATGAAGTGTGTTTGACCTTTGCATCATAATACTTCTTCATTTTTGCCTTAGCCTTTGCTTCGCGTATAGCTGCGCGTTCACGTCTTTCTTCCAGTAAGTCCAAGTCTATGCGCCGCTCCTCGTCATTTGTTGTGACGTTGACCTCTGCTGTTCGTATAGTTGGCATTCCTATATCAGCTGGTATGACGGCTTCTGTTCCGTAGACAAGGGAGAATGGTGTATCTCCAGTACTGGTTTTGATTGTGGTGCGATGCGCCCATAAGACATGTGATAGCTCGTCCACCCACTTTCCTTTATGTCTGTCAAGGCGCGCTTTTATTCCTTCACCTAGACTGCGATTTGTGCGCTCAACTAAGCCATTGGTTTGTGGGTGTTTTACTGAAGCGAAGTGTTGTGTGATGTTCAATTGCGCGCACCAATCTTTGAATGGGTTGTCGCAGAACTGCTTCCCATTGTCTGATATGATCTCTCCAGGAAGTTCGAAGCGACAGACAATGTTATCCCATACAAAGCGTTTGACCTGGTTGCCCGTGATACTCACTACTACCTTTGCCTCAATCCACTTCGTAAAGTAGTCTATGGCTACGATGAGGAATTTTAGCCCTCCTGCCGCGACTGGAAAGGGTCCTGCGATGTCAATGCCCCACTTGTAGAATGAGCCATGGTGAGGTAATGGGTGTTAGCTCTTGTTGCGGTTGGTGCGGAATTGGCCTGTGTACTTGGCAATTGTTGCACTTCTTTATCATATCGCGCGCGTCGCGGTGCATAGTTGGCCAATAATACCCCGACCGTAGGGCGCGCGCTATAACAGATCGCGGCCCTGAGTGCATGCTGCATGATCCAGCGTGGATTTCTCGGAGTACATAGTCTGCTTGAAGAGGTCCAACACATCGTAGCCAAGGTTGCAAGAAAGAACGTCGATAGAGGATGTTGTCCCGTAGTTCAAATCGCTGCGCTGTGCGCCGTACTCTTCGAGCGTCCTTATGATCCTGTGGTAAGACTCCTTTGCTAATAAACTCAATGATAGGTGTCATCCATGTAGGATCTTGTTCTTCTATCACCGTGGATACTTCCATTTCCAAGATTGATTTGTTTTGTAAGGTTTCTACCAATACCTGTTTTGATAAGTGCGCAAAGCTCGTGATGCGATCTTGCTAAGTGCATCAGCCTTCCTGTTGTCCCCTCTAGGCACTTGTTTTATTGTGAACCTATCAAAGTTTTTAATTAAGGACTTGGTCTTATCCAGGTATTGGATCATGTGTTCATCCTTGGCTTCATATTCACCTAACACATGGTTAGCGACTAGCCGAGAATCTACGTTTGCCTCCAGGTTGCGTACACCCATTTGGATTGCAATACGCAGTCCAGCGAGTAGGGCTTCGTATTATGCCTCATTGTTTGTGTCTGTGAATTCGAAGCGCAGTGCATAGGTGAATTCCATACCTTCTGGATTAGTAAGAATAAGGCCTGCGCCTGATCCATCCACACATGAGGATCCATCCGTGAACAGAATCCAGGGTTCCTGCAGATCCGTTTTGGTTGTTGGGGTTGGACTATCGGTATCTGGCTTCTCAACAATGAAATCGGCTAATATCTGTCCCTTGATTGCAGTGCGCTGTCTATACGAGATGTTATATTCGCTTAACAACACACTCCACTTTTGTAGCCGTCCTGATGCGTCAGGTTTAGAGATAACTTGTTTGATTGGCTGATCTATGATTACAGCTATTGGGTGCGCTTGAAAGTATCTGCGCAGTCTTTTAGCTGCGAATACCAGGGCTAAGACCAGCTTTTCCATAGCGCTATAGTTAGTCTCTGTCTTCTTCAGTGCTTTGCTTACAAAGTATATGGGTGTCTGGACGGAGTTCCTATCTGTCAATAGTACTGCGCTAACTGCTCCATGGGTTGCAGATAAGTACATGATTAGCTCTTCCCCTGGTCGCGGTGCGACAAGTTTGGGAAGAGATGCCAGATGTTGTTTTAGTTGTTGGAAAGCTTCTTTTGCTTCCTCGGTCCAACGAAAGTCTCCCTTTTTAGTACACTTCGTGAGTGTTTTAAAGAGGGGGAGTGATTTGTCTGCTGACTTAGATAAGAAACGGTTTAGCCCTGTTAGCTTTCCGTTTAATGACTGGACTTCTTTGAGTGTGCGCGGTGAGGGAAGATCAATAACAGCTTTTGTTTTTTCTGGGCAAGGCTTGATTCCATCAGGTTTTATTAAGTATCCGAGGAACATGCCTTCAGTTGCGCCAAAGGTGCACTTCTTGGGATTTAACTTCATGTTTATTTGTCCCAACGTTTTGAACGTTTCCTCGATGTCGCGCACCAATTCATCCTCTGTGTGGCTTTTGATGACAAGGTCGGCAACTAGACCTCCAAGTTTCGACCTACTTGTTTCTCGAAAGCTGTATCCACCAATCGTTGGTATGTTGCGCCTGCATTTTTTAGGCCAAAAGGCATTTTCGTGTAGCAGTAAACCCCTTGACTGGTGTGGAAAGCTGTTTTTTCTTCATCCTCGACTGCCATCTGTATTTGATGATACCCTTTGTATGCGTCTAGGAAGCATTTAAAAGGATATCCGCACAGGGATTCTACCTTCCAGTCTATCTCTGGTAGTGGATAGCAGTCCTGTGGACATGCTTTGTTAAGGTCTGTGAAGTCCACGCACATTCTCCAACTGCCATCACTCTTCTTTACCATCACTGGGTTAGAAAGCCAGTCGTGATAGTATACTTCGCCCATGATTCCTGCGTCTACGAGCTTGTGTACCTCTTCCAGAATAGCTTTTGCGCGATCTGGGGCCTGGCCGCGCTTCTTCTGGCATATTGGGGGATATCCTTGTCGGATTTGTAGTTTGTGCTCCGTGATAGAGCGTGGCACTCCGGTCAGGTGCTTTGGTTCCCATGCGAAGATATCTAGGTTCTTTTGCAAGAGTGCGCACACAGCTGCTTTACCTTTGTCAGATAAAGATCCTCCAATCGAGATTTGTTGTTCGGGGTAATCGGGATGAATAGCAACCTTTAAGTTTAGTGTTTTTTTTTGTGCGCTGTTCTGGAATACTCTCCACCTCAGTGGTTACTGCGTTGCATTCTTTTGGTGGTACCGTTGTGTTATAGAGGGTAACAACTCCTCCTTCCACTAGAAATTTAAGCATCCCATGTGCTGTGGATGGTACAGCGCGCATGGATGATATTCCATGTCTCCCAATGATTCCATTATATGGTGAGGGAGACTTGATTACCATGAAATTAATCCATGTTGCTGTTGAGTGTTGTTCATCACCCACGACCACTAGCAAGCGCAGTTGCCCCATAGGCCAAATCTTTTCTCCTGTGAATCCAGTCAGCGACGTTGTAGCTGGTATCAATTGACTTTGGATCTCAGGTCGTAGCCTTTTGAAACAATGATCGTATAGGATGTCTGCGGATGCTCCCCCATCGATGTACATGCGGTGGATATTATGTCCCCCCGTATGTATTTCAATAGTTAGAGGTTCTACTACTGCGTTGTCCGCAGATAGGGTAGGGAAGGATATCTCTTTTTCTGGAGAGAATTTTTGACTGACTTTTTGTTTTATTTTGCGTTGCCATGATTGTATCATGTATATGGTGTCAGCTTTGTCTTTGGGAGGTTCTTTCTTGCCCCCATTCCTTTGTTTATTCTTTCCTTCTTTAATGTTTTTTACGAGGTGGTCCATTCTGCCTTCTCTTACCAATTTTTCAATCAATTGTCGTAGCTGGACACACTCGTTGGTTGTATGGCCTTTCTGGCCATGATATTCGCAGTATCCATTCCCTATGCGCTTGTCCTCTGCGGTGCGCATTGGCGGAGGCTTTGGGAAGTTTGCTCCTTCTGTAACAAATATTTCCCTCAGGGTTTTTGTGAGAGGGGTATACTTGTCATTATCTCGTCCACTGCGATAATTCCTGCTGCGGTTGTTATTTTGATCATTGGATTGTTTCCTAGGCTATTCTTGTTGCCTATAATTCGAATAGCGTTTTTGCTGTCCGCAGCGGCTGCTTCTCCTTGTATGAAGGATCTTGTGCGCTTTGTTAGTTCATCGAAAGTTTGGGGAACCTTATCGTTTAGCTTCCGAATGAGTTCTGGGTTGTTAATCTCATTCATGAACCCTGAAATTTTTAGAATTTCGGGACACGCTTTGACCTGTATGCACTCATCTTTAAAGCGTTCCATAAAAGCGCTGGTTGATTCCCCTTGGCGCTGTTTTACTCTGGCTAATTCAACAGGGTTTTTAGCGCACTTCTGTCTTTGGGTGAAGTTTAAGCAGAATGCTTTCCGTAATTCTTCAAATCCACCGATGCTCCGTTGTGGGAGTTTGCTAATCCATGTGCACGCATTCCCTACTAATGTGGAATTAAACATATGGCACCACACAGGTTGTGGCCAATTTTCGATAGTAGCAGCCGATTCAAAAACTTTTAGGTGGTCATCCGGATCACCTGTCCCATCATATGTTTTCACGTTAGTTGGCATGCGCCTCCTTTTGTGGTCAGAGTAGTCGCTGATGCGTCGTGTAAACGCATCAACTTTCTGACGACGCCATGGAAGAGACATGTCTTCATTTTCTTCTTCGCGACGTCTTCCTCTTGACTTCCAGTGTCCTGTTTCCCTATCCTCATTGTCCGAGGAGTCGCTGGAGGAAGAGTGATTTCTTTTTCGGCGCTTGTGCCGGCTTCCTTCAGAGGAAGAGCTTGAGGGGCTTTCACTTGGGGATATTCTCCTTCCCAATCTGTCGTGAATTCTCTTGCTCCCAGACTTGGAGGACCCTTCGCTTGGTGAATGTTGAGGTCCTAATCGGTCTTGTATCCCTCGACTGCCAAGTCTGGAATGAACATTATTGCGTCTCTCACTGTCTTCATATTCCTCTGAATATTGTGAGTCAGAAGTCGTACCCAGCCTATCGTGGATAGTGGTACGTTTTTCGTTATCTGCGCGTCTTCCTCGTGGGTGGCGCGGTGGTGATGATTCGCGTTCAGGACCAAAATTGAGCCGGGCTTGTAGGCTCGTACTCGACCTTCTCCTTGCTTCTTCTTGCATGAGGGCAGTTAGGGTTTCATAATTTTGGGATACAAAATTTCCCAACGTTAGGTCGGGTGTGTCCTCAGTTGCTGCAAGAATATTTGCCTCAGTATTGGGCACCCTATCTCGGTTAGGCGCGCCCGGTGGTACAGTGTTGTCCACTGTAGGTACCGTTTGGTGAAGAGTAGTGAAGAGGGTGCGCTGGAGTTCCTCAACGCTTGGAACCACCGTGGTGGCTTGGGTAGTCCTTATAGGTAGTTCTACCACTGGAATAGGTTGGGTTGTTCCCGCCTCTTGGTGACCAGGTGCGCTGGTTGTCCCAACAGCCTGCCTAGGGGTCGAATCTTGTTGATTCTTCCTCTGGGGGTCACGTGTTTTTTCCAACTGCTGAGTCCGCTGGCTTGAATTTTTATTCTTCGTCATTCTAGTTCCTTAGTTTTTAGTAGGGGTCGCACGGATGGCGCCACTTGTTGATACAAAAGTTGGGCGTTCCTAATTTGGGTTCTTGCTCTCGTACCAATTCGCTTCTTAGTGCTTGAAACCTACGCACTTAGAAAATAAACAACACCGTTAGGCTTATCGTGGGATTGTCTCCCACGATTAGACTCCGGCGTGAGAGTAAGTAATCGGTTTAGGGTTCTCGTAAAGAGTTTTAGGGTTTTTGTGGATCGTACCTTTAATGAGAATTATGTCATTCCTTATATAGGCGCAGAATCCTTGTAGGGTTCGTGCTCCTTACGTTTCGCACACATGGTGCTTATCCGGGTTAAGGATATCTATTCCATTGATAGAAGATCGTTATCTATACTGTATATAGTTTAGTTGGGCTTGGGCTTACGTGAGCCCATTCCCATTATTGATGCGGCCCAAGTTATAATAGCCCACGCATGGTGGCTTTGGGCCTTAGTAATGTTTATTATTTGGGCTTGTGGCCCATATATAGACTATACGTCATCAATATTTTTCGACGATAAACGTTATTTTCAAATTTCACGAGTGGTATCGATAACATACGTATTTGCATGTATAGCATCATTTCATTTCTTACATTAGATCATATCATTCATATTAGGTTGCGGTTAGAGATCGTGCCTCATTTCAGTGTATCCCCTTTTGTCATCATAGCTATCGCACCAGGTGAGTCATAACCCCTACTCTTTCAATTGCTTTGGTAAACTCTTTGGGGGAGAATACATGCTCGTTTTCATCTAAATGTATACTTGATTTAATTGATTATGCTACATATTTAGTCAAACATTTATTTGTTCAAGTTATGAATTCGTTACTCAATCGAATGTAGTGTATATTCATTTGCATTACACTTAATCCTTTTTACCTTTGGACCCAAGCCTTTTCCATTATTATGCACACTTAACCGAATGAACCGGCTCCACCACTATGTACATACATGACTGAATGAACAGGTCACATAACCGAATGTATGGGTCACATAACCGAATGTACGGGTAACATAACCGAATGAATTGGTCACGTAACTGAATGTATTGGTCGAACTAAATTTATTTTGAATCTTGGTCCACATATTACTTTTGCTTACACAAACCAAAACATATTTGGCAGTGGGTTGTGAACACACAGGTTGTAAGTCTTGTATGGGCGGGACTTGAAACTGAGTGGATTTACGATGCCTTTGCTGGGAAATCTTCATTTAAATGCAATGTATTTCATTTTACACTAAACTCTATGAACTCACCAACCTCGTGTTGACACTTTAGCATGTATGTTCAGGTATTAAGCAACGGCACACTATTGGAGGTTTTGGCAGGGCATGGCATGGTCATAGAAGACTCTGATATTCATGTGGGGACCGTTTAAACTATTTTAAGGGCCAAATTCCATACTACTTTTAACAATATAAATTCAACACTTTTGGTTAAACGATTTTATTCTAAATGATTAAAGTGAAAACCATTTTGTACATGTGTTGTGGTACCAATTGAGTTACACCCCAGCTACATGTAAGCTTCTGCTGGACCCGATTTTGGGGGGTGTGACAATGAATAAGTAACTTATGTAAACATGATACAAAGCATTTTTATACAAAATTTTTACATAGTTAATAAATCACTAAACCTAAATTTAACAGAAAAATATTACACGAATTGTCTAAAAACAAAACATGAATTTAACATAGTGAAACTACAATTTAGTTGGATTATTTATGCCGTGATTTGATCTCGTAAGTTAATCATATATTGTTGATTTGTTTCACTCCCAATTGGTTGAACTTCGGTCGTATTGTAACTTCGGTCGTATTACTATCATGTATGTAACTTCGGTCATATTGAGATGAAAAATCATCATTTAGACGCTTTTTCCGTATAATATTTTGAATAGCAAAACATGATATAGTAATATATCTCTTTGTTTAACTAAAAGAAATGAGGGTGGACTCTTCAATATTGGAATGTGTGCTTTAAGACACCAATGCACACTCAATAACATTTCGAAGTTTTGAGCAAGCGTGATTGAATTTTTCTTTACTATTCATTACATGTTTTCGAAGAAAATCTCCAAGCCAATACTTAACATTGCGATATTGTTAGGCCAATTCAGTGCTCAATGGTCTTTAACTAGATTTAAACATAAATTATTATAAGTGAAGAAGACTCACTGATAATAAAATCAGCGAGCAAATCAAGAAGACTCGTTGATAATAAAAGCTGCGTGCAACCTCAGAGAAGTTCAATTTAAAGACATCATCAACAAATTGAAGATAACTGGAACTAGCGCTCAAGGATAAAGATTCATCAGGGATTGACAATTCCCAGTTAACCTATCAGCTCTCAGACCAGAGCATAGCTCGAAATCTCTTAAAGTGATTTAGGCGGGACTTTGTAAGAGCAAGAGGTGTGGCTCGTCGTTGGAGCTCGCCACTCCAACGTGGCCTTCGTTGCAGCTCGCCACCACACCGACTGACCCTCGCCATGCCTCGCCGTTCACCACCTCCTCATCTGCACGTCGAGGTTTGTTTTCTGCAACTCATCCTTTTTTTTGTCTTTCTTTTCTTTTTCCCTTTCTTTAGTTGTGCCATTTTTGCAAATGGTGAATGTGAGTTCAGTGATACAAGCGAGAGGTAGGATAAGAAGACCAAACAAATTTTTGGTCCTTGTTGTTTGGTCCTTGTTGTTTTATTTATTTGCGGTTGTAGTGCTTGTGGTTTTGTTTTCTTTATTTACAGTTTCGTTTTTTTTTTTTTTTTTTTTTTTTTTTTTTTTTTTTTTAATAATTAAATAACATTTTTATTTTTAGTTAGATGTATTGTAATTTTAATTTTAATAAATGAATTTTGTTTATTTAATGAAATGAATAAAAAAATAAAGTTGTAAGTGGTGGGCCCCAGATGAGTAAGTTGAGGTTAGTTGTGAGTGAGGAGGGGTTAGTTGTGAAGAGGTGTTGGGGTGAATGTGGCACCCGTGGGCCCCAAATGAGGAGGGTATGCTTTGTCACAACACCTTCCACTCTAAGAATGCAAAAGAGCATGGTGAAAAGCATTTGAATAAAAGTCAAAGCAAGTACAAGTTTGGTGAAAAGGAGTGAACAATTGGCATAACAGTTCACTAAAGTACGTTTGGTGGGTTTCCAAGAATTGAATCATCTAATGGAATACGTACTTTTCCACTGGAAGCTCAACACGTTTTAACTACCTTTACTAAGTGACATCCTCATACCCACTATATAAGAGAATGTTGGTTGAGAGTAAATGTAATCACTTCCGTTATTATTGTTTGTATTTATTGAAGTGCATTTACTCACCTTGAACTTACAATAGGTCTTGCAAACTTTCTGTGTAAAAGTTTGCTTGGTCAGAGAGCATATACATTGTCATTCAGTTAAGTGTTAACACCCTATAATACTTTGTAATTCTTTGATTTAATCAATAAAGATTTACACGTTGAAAAGTTCATTTTGTGTATGCATTTAAACTGTTTTACTCTTTATTTCACAAAACTGTCAAGGATTAGGGAACAACAATTGGTATAAGAGCAAGTTTGGTCTTAAAACATTTTAAACAAGTGCTCAATACTCAAAAACTTTTCAAAATCTTTTAAAACCAAGATCCATCTATGAATGGAAACAATGAAAATATTGATGACACTGTTGGAAATAATGTTTGTCTAAATCTTAACTTCAACAACAATGCAAACATACCAAACAATGATGTTGGATCGATATACTCTGATCAAACTACTTTGTAGCTTGTAAAGGTTTAATAATATTAAGTAAACTCAACACTATTAATATTGAAACACTGTTTTACCTTGTAAAGTATGCGGAATCTACTAACACAAAGCTTAAGAAGAACTTTTATATTAAACCAAATTTGAACCTGCTTTGTTACACAGATTAACTAACAATCCCTAACTATTATCGACTTTGTAAAGCTTCTAAGACTCTTAGAACTTCGACTAAAAACATATATCCCTAATACCATCATAAGGCTCCTTATATAGATAACCTTAAGTCGGTTTACATCATCTTAACTTGAACGACAAGTAATTATCCCTAACTAATTCTAGAATATTCATACAATGTTACACATTAATCCTTTAACTAATATTGCACTTAAGTCCTTATATTCTTCGAAGTAGTTTGAACAATCTTCAATAAACAGCAGTACTTTGACTTTTATCTTCAAGCATTACTTTGACTTTACTCTTCATGCAGCAGTATTTTGACATACAGAAGTACCTTGATCTATTATATCCCAACAATCCTCCCCTAACTTGAACTCCACTTGCTTGATTTCAAGTTTCTTTTTTATCTTTGATCTTCAAAAAATCTTCAGAAAGATTGTTTCTTTATCTCTTTATCTTTTATCTGTAATGTGTCAAAGTACTCTTTATCAGCATCAGTTGATATCTTCTCTGCAATAATCCTCTTCAGCTACTCAGCAACATTTTGGTACTGTTGATACAAAAGTTGGGCGTTCCTGATTATAGGCTCTTGCTCTCGTACCAATTCGCTTCTTAATGCTTGAAACCTGCGCACTAAGAAAATAAACAACACCGTTAGGCTTATCGTGGGATTGTCTCCCACGATTAGACTCCGGCGTGAGAGTAAGTAATCGATTTAGGGTTCTCGTAAATAGTTTAAGGGTTTGTGAATCGTACCTTGAATGAGAATTATGTCATTCCTTATATAGGCGCATAATCCTAGTAGGGTTCGTGCTCCTTACGTTTCGCACACATGGTGCTTATCCGGGTTAAGGATATCTATTCCATAGATATAAGATCCTTATCTAAACCGTATATGTAGTTTAGTTGGGCTTGGGCTTATGTGAGCCCATTCCCTTTATTGGTGCGGCCCAAGTTATAATAGCCTACACATGGTGGATTTGGGCCTTAGTAATGTTTATTATTTGGGCTCGTGGCCCATATATAGACTATACGTCATCATGTCCCCCCAGTCTAGTGTGCGCGGCTCGTAGCCGCAGATGCTAGACTAATCACAACAGCGGTAAGCGTGGCGGGAAAACTTTGAAATATTGCCGCCCAATATTGAGTACAATGTACCTAGTCATAGATATTTCAAAGAAATGCCTCGAAAATCGGGGGTTGTGTCCATGTGTCCCTCGGAAAACGGGAAAAAGTGCATGTACCGTTTCGTTTTCTAGCCACACGTTTTGTGAGTGGGATCCACATGGGCGTCATCTAGAGTTTTTGGACTCCTTATATAAGAGTCACCGCCCCCATTTTACCCAAAACACACAGTAAAAACACATACTCACCCTTGCACACTTCTTCAAAGCGTTTTTTTGCAAAGAAAGTAATTGTTTTATTAGGTAAATTTGTGTGCGTATTTTAGTAAATTTATGAAAATGGTTGCCCAATTGGAGGATTTTCGCTCTGCGATGAGTGAGAATGATGTGCGTCAGTTTTCGTCTGACTACTTCATTTCTCTGGATGTACGTCCAGAGGCTCCAGACGTGGATGCGTGTATAGCCGATTTCCCCGAAGGGAAAATAGGACTATACACGCGTTTTTTCGAGTACGCGAATTACCGCGTACCGATATCTATTTTTCTGAGCGATTTGCTCAATCACTATCGTCTTCACATCTTACAGCTGCACTGTATAAGTGAGGCTAATGTGTCGAATTTTGAGGTAAACTGCCGTTTACTTGCGATAGAGCCAACCATTGCCTTGTTCCGCGCCTTCTACCACACAACGTGGTCGCATGGATAGGTGTCCTTTGCGAAGCGCGCGGGGGCGCTTCAGTGTTATACTGAGAAGGTAGACTCTCTGAGGCATTGGAGGGAGCACTTTTTCTGGGTTGATGACATGGTGTTTCCATCACCCTTTGAGTTTTATACTCAAGATACGTTGCCAAGGGATGGGCGCCCCGCACTCGGTTCCTATAGTTTGACTGATGCGCAGACCCTTGATGCCAACCGCATTCCCATTAACCCTTATCCGGAGGAGTTTTTGGTGCATGTGGGGTTAAGTCGCAATTACTTCGGTGGTGTTGACGAGGTGCCAACCTTCATTGATGAGGAAGGCCGGGGTGGGTGTTCGTCCCTTCTGCTTCTAATCATGTAAGTTTTTTCTATATGCGCACGTTTAGTAACTAATCCCTTCGTTTGCTGTTTGTTTCTATGTGCGCAGAGATGGATCTGTTTGCTGTGGTAAAGCTGGAAAAGCCAAAGCAGGTGACTGTGGGAGTGCGCCCTCTGAGGGAGGGTGAGCAGCCACTTCTGGAAGCGACTGAGGGTCATCTGACTGTGCTGGGGGATGTTGGCCACGAAGATTCGCTACCTCTCCAAGTAACGCCCGTTCAGAGCGTGGCGCCAACTGTGGAGACAGCGCATGTGGAGGAGGTGCACTCCGAATCTTCGGATTGTGTGGAAATCCTGAAACCTGAGGAGGTGTTGAAGGAGGAGGTAGCACAGAATCTAAAGCGCAAAGGAGAGGCTGGGAGCAGTGGCACTTCTAAGAGACGACGCCACCTTATTGGAGATGCGGAGTCCTCTGCGGAGGAAGAGACATCCGTTCCTGGCGCGGATAAGAAGGCTGCCGAGGCCTCGCCATTTATGTAAGTATTTTGTCGCATATTATGTATATTACTTGTCGTAATATTTTTCTAATAGTTTGATTTTTTGTTTATTGTAGCGATGATGCCACGAAGGATGATGGAGCCTTCATGGAGACAGTGGCCCCTCCGCAGAATGAAAACAGGGAGGAGGAGGCAAAGGTTGATGAGGGCGTATCTGCGCAGCAACTAATGGATGAGTTGGCTGCTACTGCTGCGCATCAAACTGAGCTGGTGGCTCAGTTGAAGACGAGGTACGTCGGGGAGAGTAGTACTCTCGCCCAAAAAGATGAGGAGATAACTATGCTCCGTGCGCAGCTGGCTGAAGCGCAGGCGGAAGTGGGGTCCTTCAGGGTGTACAATGAGAAGGTCACCAATGAGAAGTTGACCGCGATGGCTGAGCTGGAGCAGGCGCGCGGACAACTTCATCAGTACAAGGCCAACCTTACTTGGGCAGTAAGGTATCTGGAGGAGAAGAAGGAGGAGTACTTCGCGAACATTGCTAACTTCAAAGAGCGCATGGAGGAGATTGTCCAGATGCAGGAGAATAAGCTGCGTGGCCTGAGCATAGAGTACGATGAGGAGTTATACCCTCATCTGATGTCGACCATTGCTGAGCGCAGGTACTTCCTTTTCAGCTTTTTATGCTTTATTATATTTTGTTGCTATGTTTTTCTTTAACATAAGTTGTCCTTGTTGATGTAGGTGGTTGATCAGTCATGGACTGCGCCTGGCCGCTTTGGGCACTTTAGAGTCCCAAGAGATGTTGGGTGCCTTTGGGAAGGTGGTGCAGTGTGCTATGGAGCGAGGGAGATCGCAGGCTATGGAGGATCTCCATGAGGCTAAGTTATTGAGCAAGGCCTTGACTGAGGTACCTGGCTATAACGCGGGTGCGTATGACGAGCTGGTGCAGGCTATGGAGGGGATGGAACTTCTAGAGCTGCCTCATATTGCACGGTTGGAGCGCGACCAAGATAACCTCATAAAGGTAATTATGGAGGGGTTGACCTTGGAGCGCCATATTTTGGAGGATGCAGAGGCGCAACCGGACTACTTCCTCAAGCCCGATGAGTCGCAGCTGCAGGTTCCAGTGTTTGTGCAGCCTCGCCATATGCTGAACCCTTTTGCCCTTGAGAAGGAAATTCCTCTGAAGGAGGTACTGGAGCGCCACACGCAGAGAGCTGCCAAAAAGAAAGGTATTAAGGGCAAGGCAATATTATGCGGTATGGGCGCTGCACATATCCCCAAGTCTGATGGGGTTCCTGTGAGTGTGCCAAGCGTATCTCCTAAGGATGCATTGCTCTTGAGAAAGCTTCAAGAGGCGGGGAGTTCTGCTGCACCGGAAGATAGCCCTGAGCATCGCCATAGCGTGTAGGCTGTTTTTTGTATATGTATTGTGTAAATGTCAAAGTGTATCTGTTGCTTGTAATTTTGTGTAAAAATGTTGAATAAGATACTCTTTTATGCATAAATTAAGTGCGTGACTTAAAAATATACTTGCCTTAATGTTTGCTAAGTTTTATTATTTGACCAAGTGTCTTGGCTCGTTATTTGCTAAGCTTTGTACGGTGTACTTAATATTTGCGCACCCTTCGTGGGATGCGCACAGAAAACTTACCTCAACGTCTCAAAAGTAAGGTGCTTAGCAAGGATGCGTGATCCAATGTTGATGGGTTTACAACCCTCTTACTCAACGAGTGAATTAGTAGGTTTACTCATCCTTTATGCCTTCGTGGGTCTTAATTAGTGCATGCACGCCATGTAGGCAAAAATATAAGATAACAATATTGACATATATAAGTATGTTCGCAATAGAGTGGAATACGTTATGGAGTTAGCTAGAAACCATAATATTTTATTGATACTTGCAAGTTTTTTGAAAAAATAAAAATACAATTCCTAAGAAAGAAAAGAAAAAACAAACACTTATTGGGCACATCCTAAAGTGCAAAGGTGTTTGTGTATTGGCCGTAGCCTCGCCTAAAGATAGCATCTTTTAAGATTGCAGATGTTCCAGGTGCGCGCTAGGTCGTGACCTTCCATATCGCGCAGCCTGTATGCGCCATTGCCTAGCGCATCAGTGACCTCGTAGGGTCCTTCCCATTTAGGTCCGAGCTTGCCTGTGTCTTCTGCGTGGCTCGCGTCATTGGCGCGGTATACAAAGTCTCCTGGCCTGAAGGAAGTGTGTTTGATCTTTGCATCATAATACTTCTTCATTTTTGCTTAGCCTTTGCTTCGCGTATAGTTGCACGTTCACGTCTTTCTTCCAGTAAATCCAAGTCTATGCGCCGCTCCTCGTCATTTGTTGTGACGTTGACCTCTGCTGTTCGTATAGTTGGCATTTGTTAGCCTTAAAGTTTTGTTATATTCGGGAATTGCATTAGTCTTTAACTACAAGGACTAGTCTTGCCATTAGTGTAAAGATTACCTTGTATTCTTTGTATAAATACCCCTCCTAGTCCCAACTAGGAGGGTGGATGTCTCATTTGTATCATAGGTGTGTGTGTGTTTTTCCTTCTTCTCTCTAAAATACACACACACTTTCCCCTTTCTTAATCTAATATATACCATGTTTACTCTTTACTTTGAGCTTCCCCGACCCCCCGAACCACATGAATCACTAATATTATCGGTCCTACAATTGGTATCGGAGCTCATGGTGTTATTTTCATTGATTTTTTGTGGTTCGTATACTGTTTTTGAAGCTGCTTTGCACTATTTTTTTGGGATCTGAAAATTTTTTTCCTTATCTTTTTTCACAACAGCTTCTAAACAAGTTATTTGTATCTTTTTTTGTCAAAATAGTCTCGTTTCACAGTTTTCAAAAACTGGATTGTGTCATCTTTATGTCCAATCAGTTTTTTTTTGTATATCTTATGGCTATCTTTGCACCTTAACCGTGAAATAAAGTGGTCAAATTGGTCGGAAAACTCGAAACTCATCGGAAACTGGAAATCATCGCCGGAATCAGATCGGAATTTCTTTTATAAGAAGTTCTCGATATGTACTTGTTTTCGAGAACAAGTGTAGTTTTCGAGAACATAATACCCTATATTATCGAAATCACATTCTCGATAAACCATGTTCTCGAAAATCATGTTCACGATAACCGTGTTCTCGAAAATAATGTTCTCGATAAGTTGAAAAAATTTCTCGATAAGTTACATAAATTATCGAAATCTTTTTGCAAGTAAACTTTCTAAAATTTTCGAAAACAGAATAGATGGAGAAGAAGGACCAAGACCACTAAACCAAATACCAAAGACTCATTATTGAACCTCAGTCACTTGCCATCATCGGTCCACTGTAAGATATCAAAAAGAAAAGAAAAGGAAAAACGAGTACATCTCAGCCTATTAACAACCACATACCCTCACAACCTCTCCTCAACTCTCAACCAAACAAGATTCAAAACGAAAAACAAGAGAATCACGATCTCAGAAATGGCTCAATTTTAATTTTAATCTTTCAAAGATTTTTTTTAGTTGAACCTTACTCATCATTGATCTATGTTTTGAAGACATGGCTCCAATTAATATACGAACTATTGTGAAGACAAATGACTAGAAAGTCATTATCTTTCTTTGATTCGCTCAGAAAACACAACGACATAAACGAAGACAACAACACAATTACCACCTACCTGTGATCTTGTAAAGTCGTCAAGTTATGCAAGCAGTGTTATGGACTGGATTTGGCTTCGTGATTGTGTTGATTCAAATCATTGTGTTTCGTATTCGGTGTGTGAGATTATTGATCTGCTATGTTTGTGTTGGTGTTGAGATGTGATAAGATAGATGTTTACTGCCTTCAGAGAAAGTGATAGTGATATTGGGAGGCGGATAAAATGAGGTGCGTATTGTGTGTGTAGGGTTTGAGGTAATAAACAAATAATTAGGGTAACCTGTTATTAAAAGGTTTGTTTGGACCGTGTATTTCATCAATCATGGACTGGGCTTCACTCGAAGTTTATTGGGTTGTGTCTAATCCGGATTGGGCTAATGGATTTAAGATTTAGACCGAGCTAGATATTGGTAATAATCGATATGGACTGGGCCAGGTATTTTCATCTCATGTGCATCAGGCTTAACATATTGGTCTGGTAATTCATACGCATTTCAATGGGTTGGAAAAATTATTAAACACCCAAAAGTATTTCACAAATATTTTTGGATATGTTTTGATAATTACATGGCAAAAAGAGTGGTATTTTGGATTATAAATTTCACGGGGATACATATCGCACGGCTAAAGTTTTCGATGATTATCAAATGTGACTACGGAGATGATTCTTTATTATTTATTTGGGTTTGAAGTAACGTTTGACGGGCGCGTGTACTTATTTCGTCTTCGTTTCTTTCTTCCTTTCCGCGAAGATGACTTGTTTGGGCATATATTAATGTTGACGAAGACTTGAATATCTAGTTACTTTTGTGATTCTTTCTCTCTATAATTACAAAGTGGCTATCACTTTAAGGAGTTACGTTGTAGTGCTCAGTGTCTCACGTAGTTGAGGATATGTCAAGAGGGATTGTGCTTATTACACTTCTTTAGGGGTATAAGGTACACCGTTCTTAGTCACAAGGATAGTACAAGCTTAAGTAACAAGTCTGGGAGATTTTACTTCATTCTCAAGTTCATCATATCGGGTTATCTTCATATGTGGTTACTACAAAGAGCCGTTGTTTGATACAGGGGGTTGGTAAAGAGTTAGACAATTTCAAATGGTATTGTTAGTAGATTGGGTTATCGACATCTTCTCACGGGCTGATATGATTAATGACAAAGTGCTTCCAGTTAATGCTTCACGTACACATTATTATGATGATTCCGATAAATCGTAACCATCAGGGGAGAGAAATGTGTACATCGAGGACGCACAACAAGTTCATGTGATCGGGTTTACTGAATTATGAAATGATTTGTGTCGGAGATTGGTTGATTCTATATCCTTATCCTCTCAACCTTTTTCTACGTACTTCTACCTTATCCACCTTCACCAATTTCGGGCAACAAATTCAAGATGATCAGTGTTTCAACTTGTTACTTTGGTGTTATCATTTCATGTGTACGTTACGGGCTGATTTGGTATATGCAAGATAACTGGAATGCATTTGGTGAGATGAAGATGTTGATATTTTGTTCCCCCGAATCGATAATCTTGAAGAAGGTCAAGTCTACAGTCTGTTATACATTTTCCGCTGCGTGTTAGAAGACTAAAGACGGTTTGCATTTAATTATCAAAAGACTTCTTCAGAATCAGGGCATTCATGAGAAAGGTTGTCAGTTTGGGGGAGAGCACTAATTAGGGGAGAGTGAAAAGTCATACTTAATCCCTAATTAGATTTGCTCACATTGTTCCTCTGCAAGTAAAGAGATGGCAGCTGAGAAGATTCAGGAAGCTGAATGAAGCAATGAAGTTTAAAGACCACTCTCGGAGCTGCTGCGCCTATGTTTTGTATTTAATTTTACTTGTAGGGAACATTGTAAGCAATTCCCATATAACATCACTTTGGGGAGAGATTGTTAGCCTTAAAGTTTTGTTATATTCGGGAATTGCATTAGTCTTTAACTACAAGGACTAGTCTTGCCATTAGTGTAAAGATTACCTTGTATTCTTTGTATAAATACCCCTCCTAGTCCCAACTAGGAGGGTGGATGTCTCATTTGTATCATAGGTGTGTGTGTGTTTTTCCTTCTTCTCTCTAAAATACACACACACCTTCCCCTTTCTTAATCTAATATATACCATGTTTACTCTTTACTTTGAGCTTCCCCGACCCCCCGAACCACATGAATCACTAATATTATCGGTCCTACAGCATTCCTATCTCAGCTGGTATGACGGCCTCTGTTCCGTAGACAAGGGAGAATGGCGTGTCGCCAGTACTGGTTTTGATTGTGGTGCGATGCGCCCATAAGACATGTGAGAGCTCGTCCACCCACCTTCCTTTGTGTCTGTCAAGGCGCACTTTTATTCCTTCACCTAGACTGCGATTTGCGCGCTCAACTAAACCATTGGTTTGTGGGTGTTTTACTGAAGCGAAGTGTTGCGTGATGTTCAATTGCGCGCACCAATCTTTGAATGGGTTGTCGCAGAACTGTTTCCCATTGTCTGATATAATCTCTCCGGGTAGTCCGAAGCGACAGACAATGTTGTCCCAGACGAAGCGTTTGACTTGGTTTCCCGTGATGCTCACCACCACCTTTGCTTCAATCCACTTCGTGAAGTAATCTATGGCTACGACGAGGAACTTTAGTCCACCTGCTGCAACTGGAAAGGGTCCTGCGATGTCAATACCCCACTTGTAAAATGGCCATGGTGAGGTTATGGGTGTTAGCTCTTGTTGAGGTCAGCGCGGAATTGGCCTGTGTACTTGACAATTGCTGCATTTCTTTATCAGATTGCGTGCGTCGCGGTGCATAGTTGGCCAATAATACCCCAACCGTAGAGCGCTTGCTACCACAGATCGCGGCCCTGAGTGCATGCTACATGATCCAGCGTGGATTTCTCGGAGTACATAGTCTGCTTGAAGAGGTCCAACACATCTGAGCCATGGTTGCAAGAAAGAGTGTCGATAGAGTATGTTGTCTCGTAGTTCAAATCGTTGCGCTGTGCGTCGCACTCTTCGAGCATCCTTATGGTTTTGTGGCAAGACTCCCTTGTTAATGAATTCAATGATAGGTGTCATCCATGTAGGATCTTGTTCTTCTATCACTGTGGATACTTCCATATCCAAGATTGACTTGTTTTGTAAGGTTTCTACCAATACCTGTTTTGATAGGTGCGCAAAGCTTGTGGATGCGATCTTGCTGAGCGCATCAGCCTTCCTGTTGTCCCCTCTAGGCACCTGTTTGATTGTGAACCTGTCAAAGTTTTTAATTAAGGACTTGGTCTTATCCAGGTATTGGATCATGTGTTCATCCTTGGCTTCATATTCACCTAGCACATGGTTAGCGACTAGCCGAGAATCTACGTTTGCCTTCAAGTTGCGTGCACTCATTTGGATTGCGATGCGCAGTCCAGCTAGTAGGGCATAGGTGAATTCGAAGCGCAGCGCATAGGTGAATTCCATACCTTCTGGATTTGTGAGAATAAGGCCTGCGCTTGATCCATCTACACATGAAGACCCATCTGCGAACAGAATCCAGGGTTCCTGCAGATCTGTTTTGGTTGTAGAGGTTGGACTATCGTTATCTGGCTTCTCAACAATGAAATCAGCTAATATATGTCCTTTGATTGCAGTGCGCGGTCTATATGAGATGTTATATTCACTTAACAGTACACTCCACTTTTGTAGCCGCCCTGATGCATCAGGTTTAGAGATAACTTGTTTGATTGGCTGATCTGTGATTACAGCTATTGGGTGCGCTTGAAAGTATCTGCGCAGTCTTTTGGCTGCGAATACTAGAGCTAGGACCAGCTTTTCCATAGCGTTGTAGTTAGTCTCTGTCTTCTTCAGTGCTTTGCTTACAAAGTATATGGGTATCTGGATGGAGTTCCTATCTGTCAATAGTACTGCGCTAACTGCTCCATGAGTTGCCGAGAAGTACATGATTAGCTCTTCCCCTGGTCGCGGTGCGACAAGTTTGGGAAGAGATGCCAGATGGTGTTTTAGTTGTTGGAAAGCTTCTTCTGCTTCTTCGGTCCAATGGAAGTCTCCCTTCTTAGTACACTTTGTAAGTGTTTTAAAGAGAGGGAGTGATTTGTCTGCTGACTTAGATAAGAAACGGTTTAGCCCTGCTAGCTTTCTGTTTAATGACTGGACTTTTTTGAGTGTGCGCGGTGAGGGAAGATCAATAACAGCTTTTGTTTTTTCTGGGCAAGGCTTGATTCCATCAGGTTCTATTAAGTATCCGAGAAACATGCCTTCAGTTGCGCCAAAGGTGCAGTTCTTGGGATTTAACTTCATGTTTATTTGTCCCAATGTTTTGAACGTTTCCTCGATGTCGCGCACCAATTGATCCTCTGTGTGGCTTTTGATGACAAGGTCGTCAACGTAGACTTCCAAGTTTCGACCTACTTGTTTCTCAAAAGCTGTGTCCACCAATCGTTGGTATGTTGCGCCTGCGTTTTTCAAGCCAAAAGGCATTTTCGTGTAGCAGTAAACTCCTTGACTGGTGTGGAAAGCTGTTTTTTCTTCATCCTCGACTGCCATCTGTATTTGATGGTACCCTTTGTATGCGTCTAGAAAGCATTTAAAAGGATATCCGCACAGGGATTCTACCTTCTAGTCTATCTCTGGCAGTGGGTAGCAGTCCTATGGACATGCTTTGTTAAGGTCGGTGAAGTCCACGCACATTCTCCAACTGCCATCGCTCTTCTTTACCATTACTGGGTTAGAGAGCCAATCGTGATAATACACTTCGCGTATGATGCCTGCGTCTACGAGTTTGTGTACTTCTTCCAGAATAGCTTTTGCACGATCTGGGGCCTGGCCGCGCTTCTTCTATCGTATTGGGGGATATCCTTGTCGGATTTGTAGCTTATGCCCTGTGATAGAGCGTGGCACTCCTGTCATGTGTTTTGGTTCTCATGCAAAGATATCTAGATTCTTTGGCAGGAGTGCGCACACGGCTGCTTTACCTTTGTCAGATAAAGATCCACCAATCGAAACTTGTTGGTCCGGGTAATCGGGGTGAATAGCAACCTTTAGGTTTGGTGTTTTTTCAGTGCGTTGTTCTGGAATATTCTCTACCTCAGTGGTTAATGCGTTGCATTCCTTTGGTGGTACTGTTGTGTTATAGAGGGTGACAACTCCTCCTTCTACTGGAAATTTGAGCATTCCATGCGCTGTGGATGGTACAGCACGCATGGATGATATTCCAGGTCTCCCAATGATGCCGTTGTATGGTGAGGGAGACTTTATTACCATGAAATTTATCCATGTCGCTGTTGAGTGTTGTTCATCTCCTACGACCACCAACAAGCGTAATTTCCCCATAGGCCAAATCTTTTCTCCTGTGAATCCAGTCAGCAACGTTGTTGCTGGTATCAATTGATTTTGGATTTCAGGTCGTAGTCTTTTGAAACAATGATCGTATAGGATATCAGCGGATGCTCCTCCATCAATGTACATGCGGTGGATATCATGTCCCCCCGTATGTATTTCAATAGTTAGAGGTTCTACCACTGCGTTGTCCGCGGCTAGAGTAGGGAAGGATATCTCTTTTACTGGAGAGAATTTTTGGCTGACTTTTTGTTTTATCTTACGTTGCCATGACTGTATCATGTATATGGTGTCAGCTTTTTCTTTGGGAGGTTCTTTCTTACCCCCGTTCCTTTGTTTGTCCTTTCCCTCTTTGATGTTTTTTACAAGGTCGTCCATTCTGCCTTCCCTTACTAACTTTTCAATTAGTTGTCTTAGCTGGACGCACTCGTTAGTTGTATGGCCTTTTTGACCATGGTACTCGCAGTATCCATTCCCTACGCGCTTTTCCTCTGCGGTACGCATTGGTGGAGGTTTTGGGAAATTTGCACCTTCTGTTACAAATATTTCCCTCGGAGTTTTTGTGAGAGGGGTATATTTGTCATTGTCTCTTCCACTGCGGTAACTCCTGCTGCGGTTGATATTCTGATCATTGGATTGTCTCCTAGGCTGTTCTTGTTGCCTATAATTCGAGTAACCCTTTTTGCTGTCCGCAGCAGCTGCTTCTCCTTGTATGAAGGATCTGGTGCGCTTTGTTAGCTCATCGAAAGTTTGGGGAACTTTGTCATTTAGCTTCCGGATAAGTTCTGGGTTGTTAATCCCATTCATGAACCCTGAAATTTTTAGAATTTCGGGACATGCTTTGACCTGTATGCACTCATCCTTGAAGCGTTCCATAAAAGTGCTGGTTGATTCCCCTTGGCGCTGTTTTACTCTGGCTAGTTCAACAGGGTTTTTAGCGCACTTCTTTCTCTGGGTAAAGTTGAGACGGAATGCTTTCCGTAATTCTTCAAACCCACCGATGCTCCGTCGTGGGAGTTTGCTAAACCATGTGCGCGCATTCCCTACCAACGTAGAATTAAACATATGGCACCACACAGGCTGTGGCCAGTTTTCAATAGTGGCAGCTGATTCAAAAACTTTTAGATGATCATCCGGATCAGCTGTTCCATCATATGTTTTTACGTTAGTGGGCATGCGCCTCCTTTTGTAGTCGGAGTAGTCGCTGATGCGTCGTGTAAACGCATCAATTTTTTGGCGTCGCCATGGAATAGATATGTCTTCATTCTCTTCTTCGCGGCATCTTCCTCTTGATTTCCAATGTCCTGTTTCCCTATCCTCGTTGTCCGAGGAGTCACTGGAAGAAGAGTAGTTTCTTTTTCGGTGCTTGCGCCGGCTTCCTTCAGAAGAAGAGCTTGAGGGGCTTTCACTTGGGGACATTCTTTTCCCCAATCTGTCGTGAATTCTCTTGCTCCCAGATTTGGAGGACCCTTGGCTTGGTGAATGCTGAGGTCCTATTCAGTCTTGTATCCCTCGACTGCCAAGTCTGGAGTGAACATTAGTGCGCCTCTCGCTGCCTTCATATTCCTTTGAGTATTGTGAATCAGATGTCGTACCCAGCCTGTCGTGGATAGTAGTACGTTTTTCATTATCTGCGCGTCTTACTCGTGGGTGGTGCGGTGTTGATGGTTCGCGTTCAGGACCAAAATTGAGGCGAGCTTGTAGGCTCGTACTTGACCTTCTCCTTGCTTCTTCTTGCATGAGGGCAGTTAGGGTTTCATAATTTTAGGATACAAAATTTCCCAACATTAGGTTGGGTGTGTCCTCAGTTGCTGCAAGAATGTCTGCCTCAGTATTGGGCACCCTATCTCGGTTAGGTGCGCCCGGTGGTACAGTGTTGTTCACTGTAGGTACAGTTTGGTGAGGAGTAGTGAAGAGGGTGCGCTGGAGTTCCTCAACGCTTGGAACCACAGTGGTGGTTTGGTTAGTCCTTACAGGCAGTTCTACCACTGGAAGAGGTTGGGTTGTCCCTGCCTCTTGGTGACCAGGTGCGCTGGTTGTCCCAGCAACTTGCCTAGGGGTCGAATCTTGTTGATTCTTCCTCTGGGGGTCACGTGTTTTTTCTAACTGCGGATTCCGCTGGCTTGAGTTCTTATTTTTTGTCATTCTAGTTCTTTAGTTTTTAGTAGGGGTCGCACGGATGGCGCCACTTGTTGATACAAAAGTTGGGCGTTCCTGATTATGGGCTCTTGCTCTCGTACCAATTCGCTTCTTAATGCTTGAAACCTGCGCACTAAGAAAATAAACAACACCGTTAGGCTTATCGTGGGATTGTCTCCCATGATTAGACTCCGACGTGAGAGTACGTAATCGATTTAGGGTTCTCGTAAAGAGTTTAAGGATTTGTGAATCGTACCTTGAATGAGAATTATGTCATTTCTTATATAGGCGCAGAATCCTTGTAGGGTTCGTGCTCCTTACGTTTCGCACACATGGTGCTTATCCGGGTTAAGGATATCTATTCCATAGATAAAAGATCCTTATCTAAACCGTATATGTAGTTTAGTTGGGCTTGGGCTTATGTGAGCCCATTCCCTTTATTGGTGCGGCCCAAGTTATAATAGCCCACACATGGTGGATTTGGGCCTTAGTAATGTTTATTATTTGGGCTCGTGGCCCATATATAGACTATACGTCATCAGGTACAATAGTCATCAAATCTTTTAAAGTTTCATACTATTCTCATCACTTCCAGGTGTGTAAACTCATGTGAGAGGTGAATCATTGAAAATTAATGGATTTTGATGTCTCTTTACCAAAGCCATTAACTCTGGAGTAGCCAATGTTTAGGTTAGAACAACCATGGTACATTGATAACCATATGATTTTTAGTAAATCATCAGCTATCAACGGATTTGAGTAGTCTTTACCAAGAGCCGTTTGCTTTTGGACTAGTTAGTTCTTTGATTTCAACCATGGTGAACTAATTACCAAAAATGGATTTTCCACAGCCTTTACCACAAGCTATTTTTCCTTGTGGGCTAGCTAACTCTTCACTTTTACAGATATGGTGAGTTGAAAACCATACAATTTTTAGTAAATTGTCAACTAAAAACGGATTTGATTATCACATCAGAGCCGTACCCTCATGATGAGTCAAACTCTTTCTTGTCTGTTAAACATGGTGAGTTGATTACCATTTGCTGTGTAGTATTAATACTAACATCATGTGTTTCTTTTCAAATCCTTTTATTGACTTCACTTTTAAACATCAAAAACTTTTTATTTTATTTTACAAAGGACTTATACTGGTTTAATTCAGCAAGCAGTACTTTGATAAAGTACTGTTTGTCTTTGCAGTACTTTAAAAAAATTACTTATTATTCAAAACAAATCATACCAGTATTTTGCAATATCACTCTTCAGACTTAGTCCATCTGATAAATAGCTTAATAACATCCAAAGCTACATTAGATTCATCTTCAAGTTCCATTCCATGATCCAGCATTCTGAGCATAATTTCTCTAATCAATGGATATCTTCTCTCAGCAAGCATGTGAATCATGGTACCATCTTCCATCTCAAGTACATGAACTCCTGATGACTCAAAGAATCTCCATCTTGTGATTTCCCAATTCTCTTGATCATTCCACAGAGGATCAACACTTGTTTCTTCAGTTTCCCAGATGGTAATTAAGTCTCCAAGCAAAATTAATCCCACTCCTGATGCTTCAATCTCTTCATAGTATGTCTGCACTTGCATGTATAAGTGATTGACTCCAAACGGTCAACCTAAACTGACCAGGTGATGGTCAACAAGGTCAAAGGCTTAGAGTCAATACTCCGCGGAATATAGTGGTTTCCCCGGGTCGTTATGTCCCGACGATGTGTGATGGTTATTAAACGGGTTTGTGATCGGGTGAATCTGGACGGGAAAGGGTTTGAGATTGGTTAAACTAAGGAATATACAATGAAATAGCTTGAATAAGCTATATGAATAAGACTGTGAGATCAGAAAAACCAAAAACGATTACAACCTAAAAACGCGTACGTTCACGTTTTAAATAACGTAAACGTACAAAATAAAATGTAAAAAAATGAAATCTGAAAATACCCAGGGGGTGAAAATGACTTTTTTACAAACTAAAAGATAAAAGAAATTTAAAATGAAAATGAAATTATTAAAATGATTATTTTAATATTTAAATACTATTTGATTAATTAAAACTATTTAAAAAGTAAATTAAACCTAATTTAAATAAACTAAAAATGATAAACACTACAAATTAAACTAAAAACTTGCAAAAATAATTTCTAAAACTTAAAATGAACTTGAAGAAAGTATAAAAATTAAAAATAAATATTTTTGTCTTTTTATGGATTTTCTAGTAATTAAAAACTAATTATCTTAATTAAACTATTTAAACTAATTTAAATTACTAATAATACCTAAATGACTTTAGAAAATTATGGAAAAATTCCTAAAATTATTTTACATTATATAAAAGCTAGAAATAATATAAAAACTAGGTTTTGATTTATAAAAACTAATTATGCTATTTAATACTTACTTATTAATTAATTACTAATAAAACTAATATTAAATCTAATAAATACTAAATGACAAAATAAAAATCTAAGAAAATTACTAAAAATACTTTAATATGAAAGGAAATTAAGAAAAATATAAAAATGCTAAGTTCTTAATAAAAATATAAAAATGAAAATTAAAATTAAAATTATATTAAATAGAAACTATCACTTAAAATTAAATTGGATTTTCTGGATTTTCTTTTTGGAAAACTATTACACAACTAAAAACATGAAACTTTTATAAAAACAACTTTTTTATAGCTTAAAAATAAGCACTGTGGAAGCTATTTAGCTCCACAGTTGACTTTAGTTGACCAAAAGGGAAATTGAGCTCAAATGAGCTTGAGTGGGACTCACTAAGGTGAATTCAGGTCTAACTGAGTTTAGGGAACATGTTTAAGCAAATAAAAGCAACTGGGGCCCACTGGATAAGCTATAAGCTTAAAATAAGCACTTGGATTCTTTTATTAACTCAGAAAATGGGACAGAGATTTGGGCTTAATTCAAATGGGGTCCACAGGGTTTTAGGTCAAACCAAGGGTCAAAACTAAGAGCCTACCAGGGGGGATTGAATGAAACAAGAATGGAGGGCTGTGGACCATTGTGGTGGCCACAAACCACCACCAAAATGAGTGGTGTGGGCTGATGTACTGCTGCAGCAGGGGGTTCACCTCCCCTGCAGGTTACTTTTGGGGGATGTGGGGCCCAGAGAAAAAATTACAAAAATATAGAAACTATGGGATTCTAAACTTGAGGTGGGGGGTTGTAATTAGGGACAAGTTTCAAGCTCTGAATCAAATCACATAAATCATAACAATTTCTTGAACTTTTGGAAAAATTGAGGAACATGCACATTGACTTTTTCAGATGAACTAGCAAATTGACTTTGTTGGATTTCTAAAGGCTATAATTGACTAAACTAGTTGTATTAAGCTATAATAAAGTTGATTTGAGCTAAAGAGTTTGATTTTGAGATGAAGTGGTGTGGTCTCCACTCAAAATCCCAAACAGTTAACAGTTAAGAGAGTTTGAAGATGATTTTTGACTTTACAGGGAAAAATGACCAAGTTTGAGACTTAATGTGTTCTAGTATAACCTAAATGAGTATGACTAAACCATATTCTTCAAATAAAATAGTCCTAAACCTTTCCAAATTAGCAAATACAAACACACCTTAATTCCTAGGTTTACACTACAAATCTGAATTTTAGACTTATACCTACTGATGTGATGATTGAAACTTAGTACCCTATCATTATTAGAGCTACAGGGACAAAAATCTAACACAAAAAACACCTAGAACATACAAATGCAGTTTACACTAAAAACAAGCAGTAGGATTTTAAATATGAGCTGTAGTACATAAAAGCTAGAAGAAAGCAATCAAGCAACTACAACAAGCATTTTCTAACACAAATAAGCTAAAAGTTACAGTACATAAGCTAGAATAAAGGAAAATGCATAAAACTGAAATAGAGACTTACTTGAAGGACAAAATGAAAATGGAAATGGCTATGAGCTGATGAGATAAGCTCACCAAAGCTATGAGACAGCTTAATGAGCTTATCCAGAGGGAGTTTGAGCTTTTACAAGCTTATGTTTCCCCACTTTATTCTATTTTTTTGATTTTTTAAGGAATTTTTAGATTTTTTTGGAATTTTGTCTTAGACTAACTTTGAGCAGAGTAAATCTTTGTAAAATGATTATGAGAGTTGAGTAAGCTTAAGTGAGCACAAAATTAAGAGCTTAAAGACTTTTAAGAGTTTATAACAAGAATAGCATAAACGGATTGAAGAACAGATTTCAATAGACAAATCCTTTTACTAAAATTAAAAACAGATTACACTCTTAAATTCGAATTATATTGAAAAATACATAAGCTTACAACATTAACTTGCACTACTCTAATCTATACTACTACTAAAATCTAATACAACCCTGCTACTTAACTACTGGTCTTCTCTCTGTCTTTTTGTAGGATACTCATAATGATTAACAGGTATGGTTTGGTTTGTATGGATCGAATGAGTAGAGAAATTCTAGAGAGATGTTAGAGAGAGAAAGAGATGGGAGCCTTTTCTTGAGAGAGAAACAAGAGATATTAGATTAGTGTAATGAAAGGTCCAACCCTCTCCCTTGGGTGAGAGAGGGTATATATACTTCAATACTTGGTGCTCCATGAAACGAGCTGTAGAGTGATCTGACAGAGGGTAAAGACCCGACCCACTCTACGAATACTATTTACATATATAACTACTAATAAACTACGTACTAACTATAATAAGGATAATTCTACGAGCTACGTAATGCTTAGCAATACTTGGGGTGACCGAGTCTTTAACTGAATATTCGTATTCCTAACAATCTCCCCCATTCCTAACAATCTCCCCCTAAGGGAGGTCACCCCAGAAGATAAGTACTGAATTCTTGCATCCTTGAAATTTTGCAGCTCGTAGACTTTGATTCTTAAAACATGTCTTTGTACATTCAGCAGCAGATTCTAGATGACTTGTTCAATGAGTTGGATGATCTTTGGCATTACTTCGAGTTCATCATCCAAATGAGTATCTGCAAGTCATCTTTGAGTAGTAATGTCTCCATGTGATTTGAACATCTTTGAGTTGACATGCTCACACTTTTCAGGATCATGATCTTCTGCATCAGAGTTGTGGAAGCGGAGATGAGGCCCAATCAATGATCATGATTACTTAGATTGTGACGTAGAAGTGTGAGCATGTGTTGATGGATCAGCATCTTTTCAGCAATCAGCAGCATTGCCCAGATATTCCTGCAAGCAGACAGTTAGCAATAAAACATCTGGTACTTACAGGTTTGGAATTAGAGATCGTCAACAGCATAGTGTGAAGACTCCTTCTAACCCTTGCCAAGACCGTTCCCAATCGGTAATCCCCGAAAGGATTTACTCGATCTACCTAAGTAGATCAACGATTAGGTGAGTCGCTGGAGATCACTCCACGACTGTAGACCATGTAACTGTCGTGACCACTAAGCGTAATCCACAAGGAATTACCTAAGTGACCTGCTTTCAGGGCTGCTTGATGTTGACCCTGGCAGGAATTTCCATTCAATCACTGGGAGTTACAATAGTAACATCCCTCATAAATGTTTTGGCAGATTGCTAAGATCTGCGTAGGACTCTCAAGGGTGCAACTGGAGACCTTGATTATGGACCACCAGTGCAAAAGTAGCAAGTGTTCCTATTGAGATCTTTTAGATGTATCTCGAGGCTCTAGACTCAATAGTGCATTTTGGTTATCCTATACGGAGACTAGGGAGGGGTCTCCTGCTTCAATATCAACCATCTCTAAGAGATAAGTCAATAGATTACACCGGTTCCCCGTGAGAATGAAACAAGCCCTTTTAAGAGAACTTGAGTGGTTAGAAGGTTTAGTGCAGTGCGTCACTGGGTCCATGACGTCTTGTCTTCAATACCAGTGTTACCTTAGTAACAACCAGTAGCAGATGATTTGAACCCTGTTTCTGCCCTAAGGTTGAATAATTGGAGGGCTATTTCTTTTCACCCTTTCTCATTTCATTTCTTTTTAATTCTTCAACCCCTTCAGTGCTTACCGAGACTTCATCACTAGAACCTTGTTGGGTTTGTTCCAGTCCTAGCTCTATCTCAGTCGGCACTTTTCCCTTTCTCACTTTTCTTCTTTTCTCAATCATACCTAAGGACTTCTACACTATCTAGTGAATTATCCCTGGGTAGATCCCTCCGGCTCTGGTGGGATCGTGGGAACGATTACCTAATCTTACCATCCTTATAACTTCAATAAAGTAGATGCAAGGTCGGTCTTTTGGGATCTTTCCACAATCACCATGTAACCAAATCGTTGAAAATTCTCTCAAAGTGCTTTTGATTAAGAAACTCATTTTTCTAGCACTTTGAGAGTTTTATACATTTTCAAATGCTCCCCTTAACATGTGCTCATAGGTTTTTGATAGGAATTTGCACATGTCGGGGTGAGTTGCACTTTTGAATTGATCCACCTCTAGTGAACATGAACATGTATTCGAGACACGCTTACATCACTAGTTAGACTAGCTTGAAGTTATTACCCGACCTGATCACATCCACCGAAGGTTTCTCGAAACGTTACATTCTACTCAGACTAATCCTTTTCGAGACACGCTTACATCACTGGACAGACCAGCTTGAAATTATTACCCGTCCAGGATTAGTCCTTTCGATTGATGAGAAATATTGTTTCATCAATTCATTGGTAAGAATCTGAGTCTCGCTCACATAAGATGCTAGGATCCTTTTTAAACAAACCATTTGCTCCCCCTCAATATGTGCATTGATATTCCAAAGAGTTTAGCACATATGGGAGAGCTTTCGTTTAAGTCCAAAACATCACATTTTAATCAGATTTCATATTTAAATCACATTTTCTCCCCCGATCAAAAATTTCAAACCAGTTGAGATTTGTGATCCCAAGTGATTTAAATAAGTTAAAAGATTTTGGGAGAAAGATGTGTCAGATTTTAAGAATAACTGATTATGAGACGATACATTGCTCCCCCTCAATCCTTGAGGGAGCATGTTATGTGTCAGAAATGATGAGTTTATAAATGATTTAGAGTTTAACGAGAAACTCATGAAAAATTCATATACTGACACATAACAATCACATTTCATTCACTGCTTTTTATGTACAAAGATCTTGTTTTGATGATATAGAAATTTGAAATCACTCTCCCCCTCAATTGATGACCCGTTCTTAATTTAAAATTTTAATGAAAAATTTAAACTTGTTTGTCATCAATTGAGTGGCAAATTTAATGAAAAATTTCAAGTCTGATTGAATTTCAAAAATCATGGTACCACCAAGTTAGAGTACAAATACTTCCCAGAAGAATCATGGAAGAAAGTATTTGCGATGTAAAGAAGACTTCTCTTCTTATACAAGAAATGATGCACTGAAACGTACATCAAGTCGATGAACCATGGATATAAAGTAATCCATGCCCGAGTGAACTTCACCCAGTAGTAGGAAGAACCGTCTTTTTGGTGACGAGTTTTCCTCATTTTGAAAACCGGGTTGCTATCTGAAGTAATAGCAAACCATCTGATTAAATCCGGGTTACAGTCTGAAGTAACTGTAAGCCATGATTTTAAGTCCGGGTTACAGCCTGAAATGACTGTAAACCAATTTGAAAGAATATTTGAGGAACGACATGTTTTAGAAAAGCATTATTTGAAAATAAAAGAAAAACTCTTGCTCAAGCATATGTATGTTTCCGTGTCATTATTGAATGACATTTCTAGAAGCGTACATAATATTGACTACATAAGAGACATGTCGTGAGAAGAATATTTTTGGTTTTTATAATTTTCTGATTTTTATGGTTTTTGTAGGTTTTATATTTTTCTATTTTCTTTTTGTTTTAATACCATGTACAAAGGATATGTGAAGGAAATCCTTTTACTCCTCATTCTCTTCCTGAAGACATATGAGAGATTCTGACGTAAGACTCTTCATTCCAAGTCGCGGAAGAATGAATAGAAATCTTTCTCGTGGAAGAGCCTTTGTAGAGAGGTCAGCCAGTCGAAATTCTGTCTTCACGAGGTAAAGTTCCACTACCCCATTCTCATCATATTCCACCACACCTTTGGAGAATCCGTTTGCCAGGAGAAACTTTGACAGTGTATCGTACCATGCCCTAGGCGTTTGTTTTAGGCCATAGAGAGCCCTTTTCAGACGAAAGACATGGGTAGGACGATCAAAATATACAAATCTTTCCGGTTGAGTGAAATAAAGAATTTAATTCAGCTCGCCATTTAGAAATGCAATTTTCATATCCATTTGATAGACCGTCATGTTCTGACTTGCAGCATTGGCGAGAAACATTCTGATAGCTTAATACGAACAACCAGAGCGAAAGATTCCTCTAAATCAATGCCTTCCTGTAGACGATATCCCTTAGCAACAAGCCTAGCCTTGTTTTCAGAACGACATCATGCTCATCAAGTTTCACTTTGAAGATCCACTTAGAGCTACAATCATTGCATAGTCTGGAGGTAGTACCAATTCCCATACTTCAAGTCGATCGAAATTGCGAGCTTCATCTTGCATCACATTAACCCAATAGTCTTTAGAGATAGCAGTCTTGAAATCTTTGGGTTCGACTTTGGATAGTATGGAATTGTAATAGCACCACAAGGCATGGGTGGTAAGTTTCCTTCGTGTGACCACCGATCGAGAAGGATTCCCAATAATGTTGTCAATCGGTTAATCATTGGTCCGTTTTATGAGAGTTTGATGTGGTTGAGGGTAGTAACCTGAACACGCCGTGTTTGTATACCTTGAAGAATATATCTCAGCAAAGGATTCAAGAGTAAACATGTTTTAGAACGGAGCATCTTCAAGAGGAGCAAATGAATTCACTTCAAAAGAATTATCGACTGCAGTGCCTTGATGTACTGATGGAGATTGAAGATTTGACGATGATGGTGAATAACTTGCAGATGGAGCATCTTGATCAATTTAAGTAGACACTGATGGATCATTAGAGTTGTACAGAACCGGAGCAGCAACAGCAGCTGGTGGTGTCGGTGTATCATCAGTAGGTGTCTCAAAGTATTCAACAATCATTGGTTCAAACAAGATCTTCAAAATCTCATTTGTAGTTGGTACATAAGGTACTGCAGGAGTGGGATGCTGTACAAGATCTGAACTGATTGGTTCAGGAGACAAAAGTTTAGACGCGGGTCCTGTACTGATGTGTACAGGAGCCATTTGCTCAGTCAGCTCAACGAATGTGACGTGAATGGTTTCCAAGATTTTTCGGGTTTGATAGTTGTAGATTCGGTATCCCTTACAATCTGGAGCATAACCAACGAAGAATCCATGTAAACTGAGATTCAGTATCCCTTACTTGCAGCTGTTTAATGAGATTGATGATAACCTCTGGAGTCACGTCCTTGGTTCTCAAAAACTTCACCCATGTAAACTGAGAATAGTCAATGACTATTACAAGAACATACTTCTTCCCATTTATACTTTGCATTTTCATTGGTCCACAAAGATCCATGTAAAGAGTGTGAAGAACTTCCATGATGGAATTGACAGTTTTGGGTTTGTGTGTATGCTTCGTGCTTTTGCTCAGTTGACAAGCCGATCAAAGATGATATTTTTCGAACTTAAATCAGGGTAGACCTTGCACCAAATTCCTGTGAGCAAGAGCATCGATGGTACCAAAGTTCAAGTGACTTAAACATCAGTGCCATAGCCATGATTTGTTCTTTGAGGCATTAGTCAACAAGCAAATAGGAGAGGACCGCATCATGACTTCAATAGAGATGGTGTGTAAATTGGTGCCATGAAAACCTTTAAGAAGATCAACACCATCCAATTCTCTGACGAAGCATGTGTAATTTCTGAAGGCAATCATCAAGATCGGAATCAAGATATTGACCAACAGAGAACAGATTATACTCAAGTCCTTCCACGTAGTATACCCAGGAAATTAGCTGTCACCAGAAACATAATCTCCATAACCCATAATTACCCCAAAATGGTAGTTCCCGAATCTAACTGTCCCAATAAACTTATTCACGAAATTCTCGAGCCCTGAGCGATCCCCAATCATAGGTTTAGAGCAGCCTGAGTCCAAATATCAAAGGACAAAATGTACGACCTGCATTTGGAAACAGACGAGAGCAGAAAATTTAGAGTGTCGGATCCCCAATTTGAGTTGGGTTCCAGTTGGTTAGTGCAAACAAGTTCTGGAGCCACTAAGACCTTAGGTGCATTCGTTTCAATGGTGGAAATTTCACTAGTAGATGCAATGGGCCTAGTTAAAGGACATTGGGTCTCCAAAGGGAAAGTTCTACCAGTTGGCTTCCATTCCTTAATAATCACTGCTTTAGAGTTAGTTATCCTAGTTAGAGGGCACTGTTCTCCTAAAGTGAATTTCCTTCTAGTGGGCTTCCATTGATAACCAACATTGGCAAACAGTTTACCTGTTGCTTTCCAAATTTGCTTAATTTGTTTAGCTCTCCAAACTTTCTTAACTGGGGTTTTGTTAAGCGACTTCAGAAATTTCTCAACACATTTATCATGATTACTCGAAATCATGCATTCATTACATGTTTTGCAAAGTGAATTTGGTTTTGAATTATGACTCATTTTGCTCAAGTTGGACTTAAAGTTCCTCATGTGGTCGTCTACTTTCTTTTTAGGAACACTTTTAGCAGGTGAAGTCCTATAATTCCTTCTATTTCTCCTTGTTTTAGACTCTCTAGCTTTAGTGTCACTATTTACTCCTGTAGACGGACTAATGGGAATTTTAGTCTTTTTCACTTCCGGTTGCTGAACATGTTTTGATGTGTTGGGATCTGAAGTTTCTAAGGGTACCACAAAGGTAACATGCTTGTTTGTTGATCTAGAGGAAGATGCAGATGACCTAACTTGCTTGCTATCAATCTTAGGACATGTATCAATAGCATATTCTAAGAGTTCCTGAGATCTATTAGTGAGAAAGCAGGCACCAACAATGGCATCATCAAGTGGTTTTGCTATCCGATCCTCTTCAATGGTTTCACGAAGCAAATCAAGGCACTCCTTAAGATGTTTAAGATAGTCACTATGAACTAACTTATTATTCCTAAGGGAAAGAGGAATATACACAGCATCACAAGCATACTTCTTACAAGCAGAAACCTTTTGAACAATATTATCACAATTGATGATTGGCATTTTCCCTTTCACCTGAGTCTTTAGATTCTCAATCTCTTTAAGCAAAGAAGTTATCTTTTCATTGTTTATATCACGTGTGATCTTAATTGAATCATATAACTCTTTGTAATGTTGTTTGACTTTTGAATTTTCAGCACGAAACCAATCATTTTCATGTTGTAATTTATTGATGGTATCTTGAAATTAAAAATTCAGAGAATCTATAGACTGTGGTTTTTGGGTGCCAATCACATCACTCTTGTTTGACTTCAATTGGGCAATTTGGATCCTCAGGTTCCGAATCGTATTAGTGTGAGCTTGAATCTTTTCATCACGTTTGGCTAATTCAAAATATGCATCAAATTCAGGAGCATCCGAAGATGTCTTGGCATTTGAGATTTTAGTTCTTTCTTCTAAATGTTGACTGATTGGTCCCGAACCACCTTACTTAATTTAACCAAAGAATGGTCAACTAAGTCAAATAGCCTAGATCAATGCTCCGGGTAATATAATGTATCACCGGGTCGTTAAATCCCGTTGAGGTGTGAAATGTAACTTTAGCGTGTTCGTAATCGGGTGTTATTCACAGACAAGGAATTGTTGTGAAAATTATTTGGAAATTATTAACAAATATAGCTTAGGAAAGCTATGTGATTGATTACGGGAATTTGGATTACGAAGATTTGAGCTAAACCTAAAAACGTACGTTTTAATTAAAAAACGTATTTAGACGAATAAAACAAAAAGTACAACTGATGGACTGGGAGGGTTAAAAGTGTAAAATTGGTATTTTTACAATCCTAATAATTAAAGAAAATTTTAATAACAATAAAAACTATTTTTACACTATTTAATTATTTATTATTAATTAATTACTAATTATCTATTTATTACTAATTAAATTGATTAGAATTATTAAAAATACTAAAAAGGCTTAGAAAATTAAGAAAAATTTTATAAATCTAATTAACCATTACAGGAATCCTAAAAAATTATAAAAAGTTAATTTTATGTATTTTAAACTAATTAACTAATTATTAATCTAATTACTTATTAATTACTAATTAAACTAATTATATTATAAAAAATAGAAAATGAACAGTAGAAATTCTAGAAAAATTTATAAAAATGTTTTAACTAAAATAAAAGCTATAAAAATTATAAAAACTAGGTTATACTATATAAAATCTAATTATGCTATTTAATTGATTAATATTAATTAAAACTAAATTAAACTAAAATTAATTAGAAAAACCATTAAAAGACAAAATAAAAATCTGGAAAAATTTATAAAATTATTTTAACCTAAGATAGAATTTCTAAAAATATAAAATTGATATATTACTTAGAAATAAATTAAAAAGAAAAATAATTTGATAAATCCTATTAAATAGAAGCTATCACTAATTTTAAAGTTGGTTTTTTGGATTTTTTTCTTTTTCTAAACTAATTATAAACTAAAAACAACAGCTTTTAATGAAAACACTTTTATTTTAACCCTTAAAATAAGCACTTGAAGTGCTTATTACACCCACAGTTGACTTTTGTTGACTGTGGAGTGTTTTAAGCTCAAATGGTGAGGTGTGGGGTCCATAATGATCAAATTTGGTTTCTCAGAGTCCAATGAACAATAATAAGCAAGTTTCAAGCAAATGAATGGCCTGAATAAGCCAAAAAGCTCAATTAAGCACTTTGCTTAATGGTGACTGAAGCAGTTGTGGGACAAATTTAAGGGGCCAAATTAGGTGGGGTCCACAGGCTTAAGGGTCAAATAAATGGTTCAAAATCACTCCCTGGTAGGAGGGGGTTTGAGGGGAACCAAAATCAAAGGACTTGGACCACTGTAGTGGCCACAAACCACCACAAAAGGTGGTGGTGTGAGGGTGAACTGCTGAGACAGGGCAAGTATCTTGCCCTGCAACTCACTTTGAGGCCTGGTGGGCCCTACTAAACAAAATCCATAAAATCTGAAAAAATTCTTAAAAATCAACAAAGTGGTAAAGATTAACCTTGTAAAATCTCAGACCTTAAAACCTAGTATTAAGCAAATTAAAGAGATCCAAACTTTTAGCAAAATAACTGACTCAGTCTTTTGACTTTTGAACAAAACTTGCTTCTTTGACTTTTTTGAAACTCAGATCCTATTTGTTGCTTGAATCTGTTGTATTGGGCTAAAAGACAACTATTTTAAACAATAACACAAACTTATGAGTTGATTTTATGAAAGCTCAAACTTAAATTTCACCACAGTTAATCTGTGGTGATGATTTTGGTTGTGGTTTGACTTCTGAGTTTGTGACTACTAAAAAAAGAGTTGGTTTAGTGTATATAGGACTTAAGTGAGCTGTATGAACAACAAGTAGCAGCTGAGAACAACCACAATGCTAGAAACAGTTCAATCCAAACACCCCTTTATCTAACAATCAACAATGAAACTAGAGTTACAATTATCTAAATCATAATCTAATGACTACTACTACACTAATAATCAATAATCATGCAATATAGACACTGAAGAACAATAATTAACACACTTATAACACAAAGAACAAAAATCAAAATGTTAATCTTACATAAGCCATCCAAGCTTGGCAGACCAAGAACCAAAGGACCAATACCAATCCTAATGACTTCCACAAGTCCCTAAACCACTGCTATCCTTGATACACAGTGCTCCATGCTTGTCTTCTCCCTTTTTCACAAATTTTTTATTTATTTTTGATTTTTCTTGATTTTTTAGTAAATATTGAAAACTGAGTTTAGTAAGTTCACACAAGCTTATAAAGCTTTCTAAACCTTGTTTCTTAGTTCACAATAGCATCTGAATTACTTGTACTCACATTAGAAACCCAAATTAGAACTTGCAGATTTGAAAATGGAACTTGAAAAGTGAAATTGAGACTTAAACTTTAAAGTAGACTTTCATTGATTAAAAAGAGTTATAGTACATTAAAAATAAACTGAAAAATGCATAAAAACTAAGAAATTACACACCAAAAGCTTCTATGAGCATTTCTATATATATCGACCTAAAATTCTAGCCCTAAGTCTTCCACATGGCTTCTTTTTGAAAACTGAGAGTCCCAATGTCTTTGCCTTGACCCTCTGACCAAATCCTCATCGTTCAATTATGCTAAGATGATCTGAGCCCTAGATTGCCATTTTGGCGCCAAAACTATGTCGGGGCAATTCTGAGTAGTGTTGGTGAGGGGTTTGGTGATGCATTTTTGGTGGGGGGTTTGTTTGGTGAGGGAATTAATTGTGGGGGGGAAAGGTTGGTGAAAAGGTGAGGAGGGGGGATCTATACCCTGGTTTCACGCATGCTTGTTGGGGGAGAAGACGGGTCAACGCAAGTTTGACCGGGGATTTATTTAAAACGGTTTTAGGATTTGGGCTAAGTGGATTGGGCTTGGGTTGTGTAGCTGGATCAGACCAAGGCTAAGGTTAGGATTGGGTTTGGTTTGGTTTTTTGGATTAAATAAAAATAGGGTCCGGTTGGTTAGGTTGTAAGTTATCAAGGACCAATTTTGAAATTTCCAAAACTTCAAGGACTGATTTTGTAATTTCCCAAACTTGCTTCCAAGGACCAATTATGATGTAATTCCAAAGTTCACAAACCATATTTGCCAATTTTGATTTTTCAAAACTCCCAGGGACTTATTTTGCCATATTTGGATTTTCAGGGACTAAACTTGTATTTTTAGAAAACTTGCAACCCAAGTGTAATATTTCGTGATTATTTGACTTTTAAAACCTTGGGTTGACTTTTCCTTAAAAATAAATGCATAGGGACTAAAATTGACAAGTTTTGAAACTTGGGGGACTGAAACAGCCAATACTGCAAACTTTGTACGTTTTTTCTTTGTTTTTGCACATTTTGCTTTTAAAACACATAAAACACAATCCCTGGGATAATTTAAGTATTTTGATATCTTTTTGATTGTTTTTGTGCGTTTTGGCAGTTTAAATATATAAAAAACGATGAGTGTTTGAGCACTCATCAATCCCCCACACTGAACTATTGCTAGTCCCTAGCAATCTTTTTAGAAAACTTGATGGATTTTAAACTCTTTACCAAAAGCCATCACTTCTGGAGTAGCCTGGTGTAAGAACTGTGGCACACCTGATAACCGTGTGATTTTGAGCAAACCACCAGCTTCCAACGGATTTGTTAAGTCTTTACCAAGAGCCGTTTGCTCCTGGACTAGCCAGCATCTTGATGGACCTAGTCAACATCTTGGTGAGCTGATTACCAATTATGGATTTTCCACGGCCTTTACCACAAGCCATAATCTTGCGGGCTAGCCAACTCATTTGTTTTCGGGGAGCTGATGAACCATACAATTTTGGGCAAATTGCCAGCCGTCAACGGATTTGATTTATCTTTACCAAGAGCCGTTTGCTCCTGGATTAGCCAATCCCTTTGTCGGTTAGACCTGGCGGACTGATTACCACAAAAATTTTTGAAATAAAGTGAAAAATTTCTGAAAATTTTGGCCAAAAACGGGGGTACTTGAAAGATATTTGTTAAAATTCGTTAGAATTTCCCCCCCACACTTAGAAATGAATATTGTCCTCAATATTCAAAGTCCCGGCTATTATGCCGAAGCTATGAACGTAAAAAGCCAAGATTCGAATCTAACTGTGGACATACCAATTTCACTTTATTTCTATATATACATTTTTTATTTTTATTTTTTTTTAGAGCTTTATATACATATATACATTTTTTCAAACAGCGGGGGGTTGGCCATTCCCCCACACTCGGTGGTAGAAAATAGAAAGAATCAGAGATACGGGTGAAAACCCGTATTGTTGCTAGTTTTTGATCATCGAGTCGCTAGCTTGACTCTATCCCCGAATTCAATTGTCCTTGGGGAAAGTTTGGAGATCCGGGACGACCATGGATGGTACGTCCTCTCCAAAGTAGTGCTTTAACCGATGTCCATTCACTTTGAAGTTAGGACCGTCATTTTGAGATAATTCGACGGTACCATAAGGATAAACTTTTGTGATAGTGAATGGACCAGTCCATCGGGTTTTGAGCTTTCCCGAGAAGATCTTGAGTCTAGAGTTGAAAAGAAGGACTCGATCACCAACGTTAAAAACGCGGTTTTTGATTTTTGAGTCATGAATCTTCTTTATCTTTTGTTTATAGATCAAAGAGTTCTCGTAAGCTTGATCACGAAGTTCGTTTAATTCATTTAGTTGAACTTTTCTGTGATCACCCGCCGTTCTGAGGTCGAAATTGGCATGCTTGAGGGCCCAATAGGCTTTATGCTCAAGCTCGATCGGAAGATGGCACGCTTTCCCGTACACAAGTTTATAAGGCGTACACCCAATGGGTGTTTTGTAAGCCGTACGAAAAGCCCAAAGTGCATCATCTAATTTGTCCAACCACGATGCACGATTCTCACCTACAGTTCTTTCTAAGATTCTTTTAATGCCCCGATTGGACACTTCGACTTGTCCACTCGTTTGAGGGTGGTACGCAGTAGAAAGACGGTGAGTCACACCGTACTTTTGCATGACTTTGTCAAACTTGTCATTACAGAAGTGCGTACCACGATCACTAATAATAGCACGTGGAGTTCCGAATCGGGCAAAAAGAGCTTTTAAAAATTTCACGACTACTCGGGCATCATTTGTGGGTAAAGCTTTTGCTTCAACCCATTTTGACAAGTAGTCAACTGCCACGAGTATGTATTTGTTTCCGTGAGAGGATGGAAATGGCTCCATAAAGTCGATGCCCCAAATATCAAAGATTTCACAAACTTGAATTGCATTCTGAGGCATTTCATTTCTTTGTGAAATATTCCCGTGACGTTGACAAGCGTCACAGGACTTGACCAAATCTTGGGCATCCTTGTAGATCGAGGGCCAATAAAAGCCAAAATCAAACACCTTTTTGGCGGTGTAGTTGGGATTGTGGTGGCCCCCCGTGGGACCAGCATGGCAAGCCTTTAAAATTTCAGTGGCTTCCTGACCATACACACACCGCCGGATGACTTGATCCGCGCATATCTTGAACAAGTAGGGGTCGTCCCAAAAGTAATGTTTGACATCTTTGAAAAATTTATTTTTTTGTTGGGACGACATCCCTTTCACAATAAAGTTACCCGCAAGATAGTTTGCAAAGTCGGCAAACCATGGGGTAATCGAGTCTCCACGAAATGAAACCACATTGAGGGTTTCGAGAGGAAATGTTTCATTTATTTCCTTTTTCTCGAAAGCATTTTGGTGAGGGTTTTCAAGACGGGAGAGATAATCAGCAGCTAGGTTCTCAGCTCCTTTTTTATCACGAATAATGATATCAAATTCCTGAAGGAGGAGAACCCATCGGAGGAGTCTCGGCTTTGCATCTTGTTTTGCAAATAGATACTTCAAAGCCGAATGATTCGTATACACTATGCTTTTAGTCAGAATCAGGTATGGCCGGAATTTTTCAAAAGCATACACCACAGCTAATAATTCTTTTTCAGTTGTGGTGTAATGACTTTGTGCCTCGGTCATAGTCTTGCTGGCATAGTGTATAGGCTGAAAATGTTTTGTTTTGCGTTGCCCCAAGACTGCCCCTATAGCATAATCACTAGCATCACACATGAGCTCGAAGGGCAAGTCCCAATCGGGGGCAACAAGAATCGGTGCCTCGGTAAGCCTTTTCTTTAATGTTTCAAAGGCTTCGATGCACTCAGGGGAGAAGATAAAAGGAGCATCCTTCTCGAGGAGATGGGTCATAGGCCGGGCAATTTTAGAAAAATCTTGAATAAACCTACGGTAGAAACCGGCGTGACCCAAAAAGCTCCTAACACCTTTCACAGTCGTGGGATGAGGCAATTTTGCAATGACGTCCACTTTGGCACGGTCAACCTCCATCCCATTTTTTGAAATTTTATGGCCGAGGACAATGCCCTCTTTGACCATAAAGTGACTCTTCTCCCAATTTAGACATAACTTTGTGTCTTCACAACGTTTTAACATGCTGTCTAAATGGGAGAGACATGATTTAAACGAATCCCCAATGACCGAGAAATCGTCCATAAAGACCTCCATACTTTTCCCGATCATGTCGGAAAAAATGGCCATCATACATCTTTGAAAAGTGCCCGGAGCATTACATAAGCCAAATGGCATACGTTTATATGCGAAGGTTCCATAGGGGCACGTAAAAGTGGTCTTTTCTTAGTCTTGCGGGTCAATGGGAATCTGAAAGTAACCCGAGAAACCATCGAGGAAGCAATAGTACTCATTCCCCGTTAATCTCTCGAGCATCTGATCCATAAAGGGCAGAGGAAAATGATCCTTACGGGTGGCGTCATTCAATTTACGATAATCAATGCAGACGCGCCACCCCGTAACCAAACGAGTTGGAATTAACTCATTTTCCTCGTTTGTGACAACGGTAATGCCACCCTTTTTTGGAACACAATGGATTGGGCTGACCCAAGGACTGTCCGATATAGGGTAAATCAATCCGGCATCAAGAAGTTTTAAAACCTCTTGTTTGATAACCTCATGAATTTTTGGATTCACCCTTCTTTGATGTGGGACCGCAGGTTTGAAGTCATCCTCCATTAATATCTTATGAGTACAAAACTCAGGGTCGATGCCCTTGATATCGGAGAGACGCCAAGCAATTGCTCGCTTATGAGACTTTAAAACCTGTATAAGAGCAGTCTTTTCCTCAACACTTAAGTCTTTAGCAATAATGACGGGCAATTTATCATCACCCTCCAGAAATGCATATTCAAGATGAGGCGGCAAGTCCTTAAGTTCAACCGCGGGAAAGTCATCAGTTTTCTCAACATTTTTGACTTCCTCCTTATGAAGTGTTTGTGGTAGAACAGGAAGATGAGAGGGATCTTCGTTTAATAACTTTTCAAGCGTGAGAATATCCCCCCGAGGTCAATCTCATGGTTATCGATTCCATCGGGAGTCGAATCACTGTTGAGATAGGCCTCAATTTCTTCTAAGATGAAGTCACTTCCCTCAAACGGAGTGAGGGAAGGAGAAGAATTGGCAATAATGGGGTGAGAAGATGGAGTGAAGTTTTCACTCGGAGAATCATCGACAAATCCTAAACCCTTTTGAGCGTACTCCTCAGACGCGACATCAATGACATCTATTCGGTTAACCGTTTCGGCGTCATAATTGGAGGAGTACCTCGAAGTTTGATCGAGGTTAAAGGTTACAGCTTCATTACCAACACGAAGAGTTATTTCCTCTTCGTGCACATCAATTAACGCACGACCCGTCCTTAAGAATCCTCTCCCAAGAATGAGAGGAACTCGTGGGTCAGCATCGAACTTAACAACAACGAAGTCAGCGGGGAAATGGAACTTTCCTACTTTCACGAATACATCTTCGGCAATGCCGAGAGGATGAGAGATTGAACGGTCGGCAAGCTCGAGAGTCATGCACGTAGGAGTGAGTTGAGGAAGAGAGAGTTTCTCCCACACTGAGTAAGGCATCAGGTTGATGCTAGCGCCAAGATCAGCTAAGGCGAAGCACTCAACCATCCCAGGGAAAACACATGGAATGAGAAATCTCCCAGGGTCTCCAAGCTTCTTGGGAAGCTTCTTTAAGATAACTGCTGAGCAGTTTTCGTTCAACGGAGTCTTTGCCATTTCGTACAATTTTTCCTTGTTGCTTAACAAGTTCTTGATCATTGATGCGAATTTGGGCATCAGGATGATAGCATCCGCAAGGCTAACGTCAAAGTGCAAATCTTGAAAGATTTGATAAAACTTATCCATTTGGTGACTAGCCTTTTCGCGGAGCTTTTGCTCATTAAGTCTTGACGGGTATGGTAGCGAAGGTTTGGATTTAGGGTTCTCTCCAGGAGTTGTTGATGGTTCAAATACAACTCCCGGTTTTGGTACAAGTCCAGATTTTGGTACTATTTCTGGAACAACCTGAGGGTGGACGTGTGCGGTACTTCGTGGGCTAGTAAATTGCACCTTGTCCGTGGTTGCCTCAGGCTCAATCTCAACTTCCTCGGGATAAAGAGGAGGAGGAATAGGAGGGACTGGCGGCTCTTCATAAGCTTTACCACTTCGTGTAGTAATAGCTTTGAGTTCACCCTTGGGGTTAACAACTGTATTAGCCGGGAGACCTCCTGATGTACAGGGTGGAGTGAGATGATTCATAAGACTGGCAAGCATATTTTCAATCTTGCCTTGATTTTGATCAATTTTGTTGTTTGTTTGCATCAACTCACTCTTCAGCTCTTGACCCTGTTTGGTTATTGATGATTGGAAATCATTTTTCAAATTTGAGATTTGATTTTGCATTGCCCTCATTTTGGTCTCATTAACTTTGATGTAGTTATTGAGCTCGTTTGGGAGGGGATCTTGATAATTTGGAGCTGAATACCCTTGATTACCCCTTTGGGGTGGGTACTGATTGACGGGGGCAGGATTTTGATTTTGCAAATTAGGCCCCCTTGGTGGATTAGGATTAAACCTATTTGGATTCTGAGGAAAACCGGGTGGTCCACCCTGATTGCTAGCCCGGTAATTTGGTTCCACTTGAGGACGGTATTGGTTACCTCCTTGGTTGGAATTGCCGGCTATTGCATTTACTTCGAATGGATTGCCTTCAGTGGCAGTGCAATTATAATATGAATGTGGACCACCACAAGTGACACAAACTTCTATCTTTTTGATTTCAGCTTGTGGAGAAGGAGAAGAATCTTTCTTGCTTTGGGCGAGAACAAATGCATGGACAGCTTCCGTGAGTTTATCAAGTCTAGCATCGGTGCTAGACTGAGCCACGGGCGATGAAGAAGAAGGAACAACATCCCTTTGGGAAACAACCGATCTGCTTCGGGGAATGCGGACCTTAGATTTATTCTCAATGATCTCTAAAGCATCCTTTGTGGTGCGATTCAAGAAGGTACCTCCAGCGGAGGCATTTAGAGAGTCTTGATCAGATTGGCTTACACCATTGTAGAAAGTATCAAGTGTCATGAGATCAGAGAAACCGTGGTGAGGGCATTTTCGGAGCAATTCCTTGTAACGATCCCATGCCTCACTAAAGGATTCATCAAATTTCTGCGTGAATTTCATGATATCATTCTTGAGACTTGTGGTTTTGGAAGGAGGAAAGAATTCATTCACGAACTTTTTCACAAGATCTTCCCATGTCTCAATAGATCGTGGAGGTTGTTTTTCAAGCCAAATCCGGGCTTGTCCCTCCAGGGAGAATGGGAAGAGAAGAAGTTTGATTGCATCAGAGGGGACATCTTTGCATTTGATGGTGTAAGTGATTTTATTAAACCATCGAATGTGATCTTGAGGATCGTCCCTCTCATAACCGTAGAATTGACGTGATGTGGCCAGATTTATTAATCCTGTTTTAAGCTCAAAATTATCGGCCATGATTGTTGGAACAACGATAGCATCTCCGTAACCCTCGACGGGTGCTTGGAGAAGCTCGTTCATAGTGGGTTCAGCTGCCATGATGACAGCTGGAGGTGGAACAGTATGGATCTCAGATCCGACTGTTGGTGCAGAACGTCTACGAGGTCTTCGAGGTTTCCGGACCAGCTCAAGTAATGGGCTAGTGGACCTTGAAGAACGAGTGCGCATGCACTAGGGATAAAAACTTTTTGGACAATATTTTTGTTATCGTCCCATAATCCAGACTCGTTTCTCCTTAAGAATCACCTTAAAGGAAAACCGAATCAGAAAACGTTACGATATGGTTTTGTTGTTTTTTTACCTTTTTTTTTTTTTTTTTTTTTTTTTTTTTTTTTTTTTGTGTGTGTTTTAACACTTTAGGAAAAGTGTTAATGACTTTTTTATGTGTTTTGATTTTGAAAATATTCACAAGTGATGGTATTTGTACAATGAGTGAGGTGAGATAACAATAATCTCGAAAGACGCTACAGAAACGCGCACACCTCCCCGGCAGCGGCGCCATAAATTGATTGGTCCCGAACCACCTTACTTAATTTAACCAAAGAATGGTCAACTAAGTCAAATAGCCTAGATCAATGCTCCGGGTAATATAATGTATCACCGGGTCGTTAAATCCCGTTGAGGTGTGAAATGTAACTTTAGCGTGTTCGTAATCGGGTGTTATTCACAGACAAGGGATTGTTGTGAAAATTATTTGGAAATTATTAACAAATATAGCTTAGGAAAGCTATGTGATTGATTACGGGAATTTGGATTACGAAGATTTGAGCTAAACCTAAAAACGTACGTTTTAATTAAAAAACGTATTTAGACGAATAAAACAAAAAGTACAACTGATGGACTGGGAGGGTTAAAAGTGTAAAATTGGTATTTTTACAATCCTAATAATTAAAGAAAATTTTAATAACAATAAAAACTATTTTTACACTATTTAATTATTTATTATTAATTATTTACTAATTATCTATTTATTACTAATTAAATTGATTAGAATTATTAAAAATACTAAAAAGGCTTAGAAAATTAAGAAATTTTTTATAAATCTAATTAACCATTACAGGAATCCTAAAAAATTATAAAAAGTTAATTTTATGTATTTTAAACTAATTAACTAATTATTAATCTAATTACTTATTAATTACTAATTAAACTAATTATATTATAAAAAATAGAAAATGAACAGTAGAAATTCTAGAAAAATTTATAAAAATGTTTTAACTAAAATAAAAGCTATAAAAATTATAAAAACTAGGTTATACTATATAAAATCTAATTATGCTATTTAATTGATTAATATTAATTAAAACTAAATTAAACTAAAATTAATTAGAAAAACCACTAAAAGACAAAATAAAAATCTGGAAAAATTTATAAAATTATTTTAACCTAAGATAGAATTTCTAAAAATATAAAATTGATATATTACTTAGAAATAAATTAAAAAGAAAAATAATTTGATAAATCCTATTAAATAGAAGCTATCACTAATTTTAAAGTTGGTTTTTTGGATTTTTTTCTTTTTCTAAACTAATTATAAACTAAAAACAACAGCTTTTAATGAAAACACTTTTATTTTAACCCTTAAAATAAGCACTTGAAGTGCTTATTACACCCACAGTTGACTTTTGTTGACTGTGGAGTGTTTTAAGCTCAAATGGTGAGGTGTGGGGTCCACAATGATCAAATTTGGTTTCTCAGAGTCCAATGAACAATAATAAGCAAGTTTCAAGCAAATGAATGGCCTGAATAAGCCAAAAAGCTCAATTAAGCACTTTGCTTAATGGTGACTGAAGCAGTTGTGGGACAAATTTAAGGGGCCAAATTAGGTGGGGTCCACAGGCTTAAGGGTCAAATAAATGGTTCAAAATCACTCCCTGGTAGGAGGGGGTTTGAGGGGAACCAAAATCAAAGGACTTGGACCACTGTAGTGGCCACAAACCACCACAAAAGGTGGTGGTGTGAGGGTGAACTGCTGAGACAGGGCAAGTATCTTGCCCTGCAAGTCACTTTGAGGCCTGGTGGGCCCTACTAAACAAAATCCATAAAATCTAAAAAAATTCTTAAAAATCAACAAAGTGGTAAAGATTAACCTTGTAAAATCTCAGACCTTAAAACCTAGTATTAAGCAAATTAAAGAGATCTAAACTTTGAGCAAAATAACTGACTCAGTCTTTTGACTTTTGAACAAAACTTGCTTCTTTGACTTTTTTGAAACTCAGATCCTATTTGTTGCTTGAATCGGTTGTATTGGGCTAAAAGACAACTATTTTAAACAATAACACAAACTTATGAGTTGATTTTATGAAAGCTCAAACTTAAATTTCACCACAGTTAATCTGTGGTGATGATTTTGGTTGTGGTTTGACTTCTGAGTTTGTGACTACTAAAAAAAGAGTTGGTTTAGTGTATATAGGACTTAAGTGAGCTGTATGAACAACAAGTAGCAGCTGAGAACAACCACAATGCTAGAAACAGTTCAATCCAAACACCCCTTTATCTAACAATCAACAATGAAACTAGAGTTACAATTATCTAAATCATAATCTAATGACTACTACTACACTAATAATCAATAATCATGCAATATAGACACTGAAGAACAATAATTAACACACTTATAACACAAAGAACAAAAATCAAAATGTTAATCTTACATAAGCCATCCAAGCTTGGCAGACCAAGAACCAAAGGACCAATACCAATCCTAATGACTTCCACAAGTCCCTAAACCACTGCCATCCTTGATACACAGTGCTCCATGCTTGTCTTCTCCCTTTTTCACAAATTTTTTATTTATTTTTGATTTTTCTTGATTTTTTAGTAAATATTGAAAACTGAGTTTAGTAAGTTCACACAAGCTTATAAAGCTTTCTAAACCTTGTTTCTTAGTTCACAATAGCATCTGAATTACTTGTACTCACATTAGAAACCCAAATTAGAACTTGCAGATTTGAAAATGGAACTTGAAAAGTGAAATTGAGACTTAAACTTTAAAGTAGACTTTCATTGATTAAAAAGAGTTATAGTACATTAAAAATAAACTGAAAAATGCATAAAAACTAAGAAATTACACACCAAAAGCTTCTATGAGCATTTCTATATATATCGACCTAAAATTCTAGCCCTAAGTCTTCCACATGGCTTCTTTTTGAAAACTGAGAGTCCCAATGTCTTTGCCTAGACCCTCTGACCAAATCCTCATCGTTCAATTATGCTAAGATGATCTGAGCCCTAGATTGCCATTTTGGCGCCAAAACTATGTCGGGGCAATTCTGAGTGGTGTTGGTGAGGGGTTTGGTGATGCATTTATGGTGGGGGGTTTGTTTGGTGTGGGAATTAATTATGGGGGGGGGGAAAGGTTGGTGAAAAGGTGAGGAGGGGGGATGTATACCCTGGTTTCACGCATGCTTGTTGGGGGAGAAGACGGGTCAACGCAAGTTTGACCGGGGATTTATTTAAAACGGTTTTAGGATTTGGGCTAAGTGGATTGGGCTTGGGTTGTGTAGCTGGATCAGACCAAGGCTTAGGTTAGGATTGGGTTTGGTTTGGTTTTTTGGATTAAATAAAAATAGGGTCCGGTTGGTTAGGTTGTAAGTTATCAAGGACCAATTTTGAAATTTCCAAAACTTCAAGGACTGATTTTGTAATTTCCCAAACTTGCTTCCAAGGACCAATTATGATGTAATTCCAAAGTTCACAAACCATATTTGCCAATTTTGATTTTTCAAAACTCCCAGGGACTTATTTTGCCATATTTGGATTTTCAGGGACTAAACTTGTATTTTTAGAAAACTTGCAACCCAAGTGTAATATTTCGTGATTATTTGACTTTTAAAACCTTGGGTTGACTTTTCCTTAAAAATAAATGCATAGGGACTAAAATTGACAAGTTTTGAAACTTGGGGGACTGAAACTGCCAATACTGCAAACTTTGTACATTTTTTCTTTGTTTTTGCACATTTTGCTTTTAAAACACATAAAACACAATCCCTGGGATAATTTAAGTATTTTGATATCTTTTTGATTGTTTTTGTGCGTTTTGGCAGTTTAAATATATAAAAAATGATGAGTGTTTGAGCACTCATCATTGACACTTTAATTGCAAATTAAGATTATCAACCTCTAGTTTTGACAAATGCCTGACCATGTTATCATGGTCATCGTTTTGAATTTTCTCACGCAAATTTAAATTCTCCCCCTCAAGCTCAACAACACGATTCTGGAACACATTCAATGCAATAGACATCTCATGAAATTGGCAGGCAGATAATGCAGAATCAGTAGCAGTATAAAATACATCCTGTGCAATACATTTAGCAATCAAATTCTCATTCATGATGAAAATATTTTTCCTCTCAATTTCACTGCATTTAAGATCAATTGCCAATTGTTTACCCTCATTTTCCACAGCATTGAAAACTTCTTTCATATTAGTAACATCTTGGTTTAGGGTTTTTTTATGACCCTCAAAATGTTCTTTGAGAAGTTTGAAAAATGGCATGACCTCAGTTAAGTAGCACCGTTTTGTTTGTTCAAAACCCCTTTCCCCTTCAGTAATCCCTGTTGGTGTGATTCTCTTTTTACATGTTTTCTCAAAATCAGTGAACAATTGACAGAGAACATAATCCAATTAGAGTATTATTTTGCGTGGGGAGGGTCAACGGAACAAGATGCATTGGTGTGGTAATGGGATATATCGTTGGGTCAGCTATTCTAAAAACTGTACGTGTTTTTCCCACTATTCTTTCAGCTTTCATCTTTTCTATGTCTATGTTCCAGAAGACTTGCTCTGGAGTAAATTTCTTTTGTGGGGCAAAGACAGCTAATTTGTTATCTTTAGAGTAATCATAACTGTACAAGATTTTATTAGCTATGCACACGGGATCCTTTAATTTCTCAGCTAGTTTTTCTCTGGTTCCATCTTCTATCTCATTGCCCTCATCATCGGATGTTGCATTAGGAGGGGCATGATTAGGCTCAAGCATAATGTTTGCATCAAATAATGCCGGTTGTGCACCTATACCGATTCTAAGGAAATTGGTTTTTGGCTTAGTAGAATCCTTCTCACTATGATCATCACTCAACTTCCTATGTTTATGCATCATTTGAGCAGTTTGAATGGTTTGGCCTTGCATGTATAACTTATCCTCAAGTTTATTTTTTAGCATTTTAAGACTAGAGAAATCATTTAGGAGTTTTGTTTCCTTCTCTTTGAAATCATGTTTGAGTGTGTTAAAACCTTTTTGAATCTCTTGTTTTTGTTTAACAGTTTGATCCAGTTGTTTTTGCAAAGATTGTTACTCCTTTTTCAATGTTTCTCGCTTAAGATTATTTTCAGATATGTATGCACGCATTTTCCATTCCATGTTCTGCTCACGCCCAGTGAGTTCAAATCTAGCACGTTGTTCGTACATTGCCACCTGATCCTTAAGGATATTAAATCTAGTGATCAAGGAGTCATCAGGGTTATAGGCAGTGTTCTCATGCAACACACAATCATCATATAAAACAGAAGATGCACTACATTGTACAACAGACACTTCGTTGTGTTTCATATGTTGTTCACATGGGTCAACATTGCTATTTCCCATGTCAACAACATCTGAATCGACATCGTTTGTCGGTTGTACTTTGTCAGGAATCTTTTGTTCATCAACCATATTACACAGTTCGAGTACCTTAGCACATGACACATGTTCATTTACCGGTCTGATGTATGCATCCACATCACGTGTAAGAGTCATTGAGCTGCTCGTAGTGTCAATCTTGTCAGTCTCTGATCCTCTGCCTTTGGTTACAACTGACCCAGCATCCGATGCTCTTCCTGAATCCACAATACCATCACTTGATTGCACCCGACATGCCATCACTTTGTCTTCATACTTGGGTTCGTGCTTTGCTCTTTCCATAATGTACTCCTTCACATTACCCATGAGTTGGAGTAGTGTGACTCTGAACATGTCAACTTCAATTCCCGTATGAGTAGCAAAGCCCTTTTTCGTCATTTGACTCTCATGATCATACTCCTCAGTGAATCGTGAATCAATGAACGCTTGGAGTTGGTTGTTGATCACACCGTATGCAGCAGTGCAGCATCTTTCAGAGAAATCTACTCTGTCCATTTGTTGTTGCAGCTGATCCAAGTAAAGGCTCATTGTGATAGTGAATGACTTAATGTCATGTCCAAAGAGTGTCACGAATGCACGTCTATATCCCCCTGAGTAACCTGATTGTTCAAAGAGACTTTTTATGTGGGAGTGAAGTAGTTTAAAGCATTCTATGCTACTTTCCTCTGCATTATTGGGCAATTTTAGTGGCTGATGAAGTTCTCTCTCATAAATGACAGAGTCTGAAGTGGTAGACATGATGTAAGCGTGTACGGGATTTTACACTTCTATGATTTAAACCGAGAAATAAATTCTTTCTCGGGATTTTACAAAATCAAGAAGAAACTGTGAAAAGATGCCGAGTACTTAACTGATTGAGTGTGAGATGATAAACTTTGCAAGGTACAGTAAGTTATCTAAGTCAAGTTACAACGAGTCAAGTCACACCAAGTCAGATCACAATTAGACAAATTGCAGGAATTAACTCGCAACGTCCGATTGTAATTGGATAGGTTGCAACGACTCAAATTGCAATAATTCTCAAGTAACAGAGCTATTCAACTTACAGTGTATAATCAACTCACAACGACTTGATCAGCTAGCAGTGAGTTACCACCCAGCAGTGTGATTTGGTTCGGTTGATGCAAGTTGTTACGGTGAAATTTTGGTCTGAAAACTTAAAACCTCAATAACTTCACTCCGGAGGTGATTTGGGCCTCGAAAAATTCGTTTCACGACTTCGCGGTGAAACCTTATAATATTCAGCCTGTTCCGGACGTTTTGACAGCTGATTCGCTGAAAACGGAGTTACGGTTCAAAAGTTATGGCCGTTTGAAGTTTTGACGTAAAAAGTCAACTTTGGTCAAACTGCAAAATTGGCAAAATCACAAGATGACCAACTCGCTAACTAACCAACTCGCTGAATCACCAACTCGCTGAATTACCAACTTCACAATGTCCTCAACTCGCGAACTATACCAGCACAACTCGCTATTAACAAGTGCCAACTCGCTAGAGGAGTCAAATCGCTAAAGAAGACGAGTCGCAATATCCACCAACTCGCTATGATTAACAACTCGCTGGAAAATACACAACTCGCTATAGTGATCAAATCGCTACCCAACTCCAACTCGCTATCAAAATGTCAACTCGCTATAAATGGGCAACTCGCTATAAATGGGCAACTCGCTAAATCAAATCCCAACTCGCTACAAGTGAACAACTCGTTACACAGTTCACAACCCTCTATCAGTAACCAACTCGCTAAACTAATAGGACAAAACTGTCGCTGTCTAGCGATTTGGCTTTATACTCAAATATGGCAAACCGCCAAAACTCTATCGTCAATTCGCTACTCGAACCTGCCAACTCGCTATGAAGAGTATACCAACTCGCTACTTAGAAACTTTACACGAATTCACTTTTGCTTCCACCAAAATGATGCTATGACTAAACCAAGAGCTACACAAGATGTATATAGCCTTTCTAACTAGGAAAGTACAACCAAAACATCGAGGTAAACACCCTACGAGATCAAATGGAGAAGAAAACCCACTAAAACTTTCGAACCACAAAAAACCATAAAACTAAGCTACAAATTTGAGTATACCACTAATCCTAGGATAGAACCATGGCTCTGATACCAATTGTAGGATACTCATAATGATTAACACGTATGGTTTAGTTTGTATGGATCGAATGTGTAGAGAAATTCTAGAGAGATGTTAGAGAGAGAAAGAGATGGGAGCCTTTTCTTGAGAGAGAAACAAGAGATATTAGATTAGTGTAATGAAAGGTCCAACCCTCTCCCTTGGGTGAGAGAGGGTATATATACTTCAATACTTGGTGCTCCATGAAACGAGCTGTAGAGTGAGCTGACAGAGGGTAAAGACCCGACCCACTCTAAGAATACTATTTACATATATAACTACTAATAAACTACGTACTAACTATAATAAGGATAATTCTACGAGCTACGTAATGCTTAGCAATACTTGGGGTGACCGAGTCTTTAACTGAATATTCGTATTCCTAACACTTTTTTTTTCATTTATATTCTTCCAAAAGTCTCATTGGCCTTTTCCCACTTTGATCCTGAGTCGTAGGATGAGATAAGTGCATCCTGTCCGTTTGATTTCTTTTGGCGGGAAAATTGGTCAAAAGCAGTTGGGGATTACTTGGAGTTCTTTGTGGAGCATTAAATGGTGTTTGGAGTTATTGGTGAGCTGGGGGGACAGGAAATGGAGAAGGTGAGTTGGAGGTGAGGGGTTGTGGAGTGTGGCAGGGGAGAACCAGGGCAAGTGGTGGTGGGAAGGTGGAGTTGACTGGGGTTGACTGGAGGGAAGTATTAAAAAGGGATGGGGGAGTATATTTATTTAGGAAGTGGGTTGGTTTGGTGATTGGGCTAGGGATTAGGTTAGTGGACTGGATTGGTGGTAAGGGTGATGGGTGGGCTTTTGTTGTTGGGTGTTTGTTTGTTCATTTTTAAGTTTAAAAACCATAGGGACCATTCATGTACAAACTGAAAATCCAGGGCTTAAAATGTAAATTCTCCAAAAGCTCAAAAGGGTTAATTCCTGCCAAGTATAAATAATCAAAGGACCAAAAGTGATATTTTTCATTTTGAAATTCACAGGGACCAAAATTGTCATTTTTCAAAAGTCCAGGGACTAAACATGTAATTTCCTCAAAATTTTCATCCAGGGATTAAAAGTGACAAATGTGAATTCCCAAGGACCATATTTGACTTTTTCTCCAAAATTGCACTCCCAGGGGCCAAAACTGCCAAATTCTGAAAGTATAGGGACTAAACTTGTAATTTCTAAAACTTTTGAGATTTTTCACCAAAGGACTAAATATGACAACTTATGATTTTAAAAGGACCTTTGGTGATAATTTTCCATATTTTGAATATCCAGGGACTAGTTTTGTCATTTTATGAAAGTTGGGGGACTGAAACTGCCAATTTTGCAAACTTTGTACATTTTTCATCAGTTTTTACTCATTTTGCATCTAAAACATATAAAATACAATTTTGAAATATTTTCAGTATTTTGATGCATTACTGAGTATTTTTGTATGTTTTGCAGTTCAGATTTGACAAAAAATGATGAGTGTTTGAGCACTCATCAATAAGTCATATAGATCTTCTCTAGTAATAAAATGCAGAACATCCCATAGCATATTGAATACTGTGAAGCTTTCATCTTCTCTGTTGAACATAAGGTAGTTCCCTTCTTTTGATTCAACCACAGAGAATGAGATTATCTTGGACTTCTTTCCAGAGTCTTCTGTCTTCTTATTCTCAAAATCAACTACTCTGAAATAGTTTCTCAGTTCATCAATTGTATCTTCATGTATCATCTTCAGTCTTTTTGACAATTGATCTTCTTGAATTGCTTTCTTTCTCTTCAATTTTCTTTGCTCAGCCTGTTCTTCCCTAATATCTTCTAACTTCTTCTCTCTATCAACATCCATGGGTACAAAATTCTCTACTTCTTTCCTGATAGACTCTTGTACTTGTTCCCATAGAGCTTTCACTTCTAGATACCTTATTCTTTGTAAATTCTTGTATCCTCTTCCTTTCAAGAAACTTATAATCCAGTTTCTTTCCTGAGCAACTGTCATAAGCTTCTTTGTAATTGGCTTGTTTAACTCTGCCAAATACTCTGCATCATATTCTGCTTGTTGCTTTCTAGCAAGCTCTACATCCTCTGCAATCTTTAGTTCTCTAATCTGTGCAAGAGTGAATTTCTTCTTTTTCTTCTTAATATCTTTCTGCTTCATGATCCCTTTCCCTTTGTCTTTGGGATCTAACTCTTCAGATTCAGAAGTACTTTCAGAAACTTGTTGTGCAGGCTCAGAAATATGTATACCTCCTGCAGGTCTATTCAAATTGATCATAATCTGAGGAATTGTTTCATCATCACTTGCAGTATGCACCTTAGCTTCTTCTTGCTATATAAAAGTAGAAGGACCAGCTTCATCTTCAAAATTTATTGTAGAAGGTCCAGCTGCAGTAGTTCCACTTTCATCAATATTCATAGCAGCAGTACCTTGCTCAGCAGTACCTTGCAGACCTGTATTTTCAGCAATAGTACTTTCAACACCAATACTTTGAGTTTGAGTACTTTGAATATTCTGTGCATCAGCATCTTGCTCAACAGCTTCTTGCTTAACAACTTCTTGCTCAATATCTTCTTCTTGTACAATATTCACATCCTCTTCAATGTATTTCTCTGGTACAAAAGTCTTTGGCTCTTCTGGATATTTCCAAAGGTGAGCATCTTCTGAATATTGAATCTCAGCATCATCTCTATCCAAATTATCATCTTGATTCCTCCCCAATTTGATAGATGATGACTTCCTATGCCTCCTTTTGGATTTAGAAGTCTTCTTGGAAGATTTAGACTTTTGTTTCTGAGACTTTTTCTTTTCCTTCACATAAAGCCTAAAATTTTGGACAAGAGGCCAGACAAACTTCTTCAACCTTCTGAACTTCTTCCTTAACTTCTTGATTTCTGCAGCTTGATCATCCATAGTTTTCTTCATCCTCTCCAACTCTTTAGTCAAAGCATAATTATTCATAGCCCCCCCAACTCCCTCATCTCCTCCAGGTGTTTGAATCCCACCTGTGGGAGTATACTCATTGGGAGAAGGTACTGGTGTATGCTCTGAAGTAGTACCTTGAGAAGAAGTACTTTGTGGAGAAGTACCTTCAGCAGAAACATGTTTTTCCAAAGAAGCTGATACTGAGGGAGTTCTCTCACTTAAATCATCATGCTGAGGTGAAACAATAGGTGGTGTAGGTGTATGTGCTGATGCAGAATGCTCAGAAGGATCAGGTTGATCAGCATCATCAGAATTAACAGAACCACTGTTGTCAATATCATCCCTAACAGCTTGTGCTACCTCTAACATGTAAGCATTGAGAGGTGTATTTTTACCCGAAAAATTTACTCCCTTGTGAGACATAAAGGTGAACACTTTAGGTGGCATCCTAATTGTGGGTACATAATCCTGAGGTTTTGGTATCCCATCTAGTGGATTCTCTAAGAGAAGTTGAACAAATCTAGGATACATCAAAAAAGGGGATCCAACCTTAATATGTGTTATCATACCATCAAGGATCATGTATGAAAAGTTGAAGGGTTGATTGGTAATAAGGCCAACAAATGCAGAAGCTATAGAATGGCTAAATTGATCCCAAGCAGTACTCTTTGGACTTAAACAATGGAGTAAAACATGAATAAGAAACTTCCAATGAGGACTAACCATTGCTTTCTGAAAAGTAAGCTTATCCAAAGGTCCTTCATACCCAATGTCTCGTAATGTATTCCAAATCTCTTGTTTAGCAAACAAAACAGAGCCTCCTTCATCTTCTAACAACAGAGCCTCCCTGATTGTTGCTTCTATAACACGAATAGCTCTCCCAGCAACTGTAGCATGTATAATATCTTCTCCATCTTCAACCTCAGACCTTGCCGTAGCCCAAAACTCCTGTATCCAAGGTCCAATAATCTCTGGGTTGACTAAGAGTGAGTAACAGATGGTGGTTCTGGTGAGAAAATCAATAATGCCATGAAAATCAATGTTACTTTTCATTTTCTCAAGATTTGCTATCATGTTGTGTTTGGTGTTGGTTGGTCGGTTTGCCATTGTGAGAAGGTTTGAAGAGAAGAGTTGTAATCGGTGAATGATATGAGTGGGTTTGATGAATAAGAATGGTGAATGAATACGGGTGAATAAATAAGAAAAAGATATGAGTTATAATAGGATACAAAAAATCACGGTTAATTAATTATTTTACCGTTATTTTTGGAAGTGATCATCCCTATATCTTTCGAAAGTTTGTTACCCGCAAATCTGACCGTTGGAACAGTATTCTGACATGTCAGCGTACCCTTTATATCACCAAGCAGTACTTTCCATAGATGATGAAGCAGTACTTACAGTTATAAACCCAAACATTATGTTGACCAAGGTACTTCCCAAGCAAAATATCTTGATAGTTGACTGTTTGACCAAAATATCTTTGAAAGTCAACCCGAAGTAATTACTATCTCCCCAAATTAATTCCCAAAGCTACCAAGGCAAGTAGAAATCAACGAACTTCATTTAATACCCTTATACCTTTACTTGCCTATAAAAGCAACTTTACCAACAACAAATTTCATTCATCTTTACTTTCATCATAATACAAAAACCCTAGTGAAAACAATGAGTCACTTCCCTCTTGTGTACATCTCCTCTGACTCAGATGGCTCCACAGACTCAAAAATAAGCTACTATTCTGACTCTGAGTTTGAAGATCCAGGATGGACGGGGTACTTTCCTCCAACTGTGTCATCCTCATCAAAGAGTGTAGCAAACTCTACCATAACTGATGCAGCAAGTACTACCAACCCTAAGCCCAAGAAGAAAAAGTATGTCCCTGGTTCATCTCTGGCTAATGAGCTTCCACATGCATTAACTCAAGCCCTGGAATCAGCAATACAGAACATGAAGTGGCCTGCTCCTAGAAAAGAGAAACCACCCAAGCAAGTTCTTGGCCTGGCTTGCCCAAGGAAGCAAGCTTCTTTTGATGACAAAAGAAAGACTGCAAAGAAGGGAAAGCAGAGCTATGAGGGCAAGGGAAAAAGGCCTATGGAGTAGGTTGTGTGGAACTTGGTAGTAGGTTGTGTTGTGGTAGTTGTTTGTATGTCTTGTCAGTGTCTGTGTTTCAACTTTGTTTGTGTCATGATGTATCTTGTGGAATGGTTTGATGTAACTCCTCTTGTAATGATGAATAAAAGACTTTTCTTTTGAATGATACATGTAGCCTCCCCTCAAATAATGACTAACTACTAATGCCTCCCCTAAAAAATAGCTTAATTATTAATCATGCCAATACTCACAACTAAAAAAGTGAATCTTGAAACATCAAAGCCCTTTGTGAGTAGGTCTGCTACATTATCATCAGTATGGACTTTAACCACATTGATAAGCCTATGCTCATAGCAATCTCTAATAAAATGATGCCTAATCAGAATGTGTTTTGTCTTGGAGTGATAAACTGGATTCTTCACAATACAGATAGTACTCTCATTATCAATGTTGATAGGAGTATTCTTGAAGTTGAATCCATAATCCAAAAGCTAATTTTGCAACCAAAGTACTTGTGCACAACAATTTGCAGCAGCTACATACTCTGCTTCTATGGAAGATGTTGCTGCAATTGTTTGCTTTTTGCATTGCCATGAAACTAATCTACTTCCAAGGTACTGGCATCCTCCAGTTGTGGATCTTCTGTCATAGTTATCTCCAGCATAATCACTATCTGAAAAGGCTTGTAGATGAAAAGGTGAATCCCTAGGATACCATAATCCTAGCTTAGGTTGTTGCCTAAGGTACCTAAAAATCCTTTTGACAGCATTCAAGTGTGATACCTTGGGATGAACTTGATGTCTTGCACATAAACACACAACAAAAGTAGTTCAGGTCTAGATGCAGTTAAATACATGAGACATTCAATCATAGACCTGTATAATGTGACATCAACATCTTCTCCTTCTTCATCTTTTCCCAAAGGTTTGTTAGTATCCACTGGTGTAGATGTAGGCTTGACAGTTGTGAAATTGAATCTCTTAAGAATATCTGCAACATACTTATCTTGACAAATATAGATTCCACTGCTTGACTGTTGCACTTGAAGTCCCAAGAAGAATGTTAATTCTCCCATTGAACTCATCTGAAACTCTTTTTGCATAAGATCTTCAAATTCCTTCACCATAGATTGCTTAGTAGCACCAAAAATGATATCATCTACATAATCTTGCACATGATATCCTTCTTATCTCTCTTGATGAACAAAATCTTGTCAATAGCTCCTCTCCTATAACCATGCTGTAATAGAAAATTTGAAAGTCTTTCATACCATGCTCTTGGAGCTTGATGAAGGCCATACAAAGCCTTGATAACCTTGTAGACTTTGTTTGGGGGTGCAGGATCTTCAAAACCAGGAGGCTGTTTGACATAAACTTCTTCTGTGATAGTGCCATATAGAAAAGCACTTTTAACATCCATTTGGTATACAGGAAATCCCATATAAGATGCAAAAGCCAAAAATAGCCTTATGGCTTCAATCCTTGCCACAGGAGCAAAGACTTCATTATAGTCTACTCCTTCTTCCTGTCTATATCCTTGAGCCACTAACCTTGCCTTATTTTTAATAACATTCCCTCTTTCATCTCTTTTTACCCTGAAGACCCATTTTGTTCCAATCAGTCTCTTACCATCAGGTAGATCACATAATACCCATACTTCTTGAAGTTTAATCTGTAAGAGTTCTTCTTGCATAGCTTCAACCCAACTCTCCTTAGCTAATGCTTGTTTTATATTCTTAGGTTCTTCTTGAGACAGAAAACAAGCAAATAAACACAACTTCTGATCCTTGTGATTCACCCTGTTTTGTTTGTAAATAAAACTAAGTATAGAAGTATGTTGTTGAGACATATTCTTAGCTTTAGTTCTTGTGAGCACTCCTGAAGCTAAGGGTCCAATTATGTTGGTAACAGGATGAGTTTTGTGAATTCTTAGAGTAGGAGTTGGTGAGACTTCAAGATTATCTTCCAAATTAGTTAAATCAGGATCTTCATTAGAATCTGAGAAAATACCTTCTTGATCCAATTCATCATCAGTGTCTTCTAAGGTAATCTTGTTTGGATCATTCAAGTCATCAGTATCTTCTAAGTCAGGCATGTTAGGATCATTCACAGTATCAGTATTTATCCAATTTGAAGTATCTAAAGGTTGAAAAGTACTTTCAAATGGATCAGTAGTACTTTGGGGTAAAGTACTGTCAGTGCCTTTGGCCTTCTTCTTTTCTGTTTCATAAGCTCTCCTTTGATCATCTTCATAAGACTTAGCCATTGTTTCTTGAAAAAGCATCCTACTAAGTTCATCTTAAATGGCTTGGTCTTCATCAGATACTGTGGTTTTTGGTGGAGCAGTACTTTGAGGATCAACAATACTGTTAGGTTCAACAGTACCTTGAGGCTCAGAAGTACTCTTCTTCTCATCATTAACTTTATCACTAGACTCATCTTCAGATCTTAAATTAACATCATGAACAATGTACTGTGCTTCTTCTTCAGTGGGAGCAGCTTGATTTTCTTCCCTTACAGGTACATAATTCATAGATGAAGACATTAAATCAAGATCAAACATCCAATCAGGACCTTTACCTTTTAAAGTTTTCTTGCTCTTCTAGAAAATCAACATGAAGACATTCTTGAACCTTCTTGGTAGCCCTGTTGTACACTCTGAATCCTTTGTTATTGGTACAATATCCCAATAAGTATCCTTCATCTGACTTCCCATCAAATTTGCCCAAATTATCAGCAGTGTTTAAAATAGTTAGGGGACATCCAAAAGGTTTCATAAACTTGATGCTAGGCTTCTTTCCCATGAGTAACTCATAAGGTTTCTTCATTTGAGGTTTTGTCACTGATACTCTATTTAACACATAACAAGCAGCACTTACAGCTTCAACCCAGAATGAGACAGGTAATTGGGAGTCTGCAAGCATTGTCCTTGCTGCTTCTATTAGAGTTCTATTCTTTCTTTTAGCAACTCCATTTTGCTGAGGAGTTCTGGCAATACTGAACTCTCTTTTAATTCATTTCTTGGCACAAAAGTCATCCATTAGCTGATTCTTGAACTTAGTCCCATTATCACATCTAATGCTTCTAACCTTGAGTCTTAACTGATTTTCAAGTGCTATTATAAGATCATGAATAACATCAAAAGTTTCATCCTTGAAGCATAAGAAAAAGACCCAACTAAATCTGCTACAGTCATCTGTCACAACCAAACAGTACTTCTTCTTGTTCAGACTAACAACTGATACAGGTCCAAACAGATCCATGTGCAGCAATTCCAAAGGCTCTCTAATGATTTTCTCTTCAATCTTCTTATAGGAAGCCTTGTGCTGTTTACCCTTTTTACAAGCAAGACATGAGTGATCATTCTTGAATGTTATAGAAGGTAAACCTCTAACTAAATTTCCTTTGACCAGCTTATTGATGTTTTTGAAATTTACATGTCCCAATCTTCTGTGCCATTGATGTGCTTCTTTTATTGTTGCTCTTGCAATCAAGCATGTTGCTCTTTCAGCAGAATTGATATTCTTCAAGTCTATGTTGTACACATCATTAGTTCTTGGTGCTCTCAGCATCACCAAGTTTCTATCTTCTAACTTAAAATCAGGAGAAAGTATAAGACATTTTGTGTCAAAGAATAACACAGGGTACTTCTTATCACAAATCTGAGAGACTGATAAAAGATTGAACTTAAGCTCCTTCACATATCTAACATTCTCAAAATCAATGTTTCCTGCCTTGATAGTTCCTTTTCCAGTAATTCTTCCTCCATCAGGATCATTCTCAAATGCAACTTTTCCTCCAAAATAAGCTTTAAAATCTGACAAGAGCTCCTTTTCTCCTGTCATACTTCCAGAGCAACTACTATCAACAATAAGATGATCTTTAAGCTCCTCTTCTGGGTTGCCCTGCATATACATGAAAAAGGTTAGTTTCTTTTTGGAACCGAAGCCATTACTGACTTGTGTTCCCCTTGTGGAGTGACATACTCAAATTCTTTGAGTATGTAATCACCACTGTCTTTGAAAACATGATCAAGAATTAAGGTTTTTGTTTCCAAAACTGTTGGTTTATTATGATCAATTTTCCCGTTTTCACCCTTAACCTCTGAAAGTACTGGTTCTTCCCCAGCAGTACTTTCTTTCTTAACCCATTTAGTTGTAACTTTTGGAGTTGGGTTCTGTGTTCTAGCATCTTTTCTTGTGTTGTAAGGCCTTCTAGGTTTGTAGTAATTGAATCTCCTAGGTCTTACACATGAGTGTCTGCTAGCAGTACCTTGGTTAGGGAACTTTCTGTCAGTACTTTGAGAAGGTACTGAAGGTTTGGAGAATGATCTTTTCTGATGAGGGTACCTATAGTCTTTTGAGAAATTGCTATGGTTAACCCTATTTGTGTAATTCCAAACTGGTTTGTTATCTCTTGGCCTATTCTCCTTATGACTTGGATGTGCAGTTCTGGTCTTTGGATATTTGCTTAAGTATTCTGAGTGATAATCACAGTCCTTAATCAAATGATGAGGACTATAACATACATAACAGACTTTTGGACCAATATCCCCAAATCCCTTTCCAAAAGGTTTTCTAAAATTAGCAGTATTTGGAAAATATTTTCTTGGAGGTACTACTAAGTGATCAGCAGTACTTTGAAAAGTGTTTGAAGGGACTGCTTGTTTTGAAAACTTTTTCTCATCAACCCTAGGTGCTTCAACAGATTTTTCTAAAGTTTCAGGATTAGATTGACTTTTAAGCTTTTTCCTAAACTCTAGGTTATCTACCCCATAACAAGAGACATCTTTCCTAGGTGGCTGAAAACTACCTGGGGGATTAGGAACTGCATTGTATCCCTTGTCATTCTTATATTCAGGAGGTGTTGGACTAGGAGTTTCCTCATCACTAGAAGTGTTTTCATCCAAACTTATGAATTCTTCGTCACTAGTTGAGGTATCTACTGTAAGATTTAGTTCCTTACTCTTAAATGGAATACCTTCTGTGCTATCATTATTATAACCTAGACCAGTTTTAATGTTTGATGTTCTTTGCTTTTCAACAAATTGAACATGTGACAGACATGATTCATTCCAAACAGCAAGTTTTTCTAACAACTTATCTCTCTCAGCAGTAACTTTCTCTAGGTCAGACACCTTACATCCTAGTTTCCATTCACTCAACTTTACTTGGTACTCTTATTGCTTATATGTTTCGGCCCATGCTACTTCATTGTTTTCATGTGTAATTATTTTGGCCTCCATTGACTCTAAAGTCAATTGATAGCCAGCTATCTCAGACCTAGCCCTTTGAAATTTATCTCTTTCAGCTACACATTCACTAAGTAACTTTTGATACAAATCATTGCACTTAGAGCATACCTCAGAGATAGTGGATGAACTTGGTGAAGTAGCTACCATAGCAAGCTGAACAGGATCTTCTTCAAACTCCATGCTCCAATCAAAGCTTCCTAGACCATCTCTTGACTCCAAAGCAGCATATCCAGGCTCTTCATCAAAAGCTGTGCTCCAATCTTCCAATGCAACCATTGAATAGGTTACAGGTTCATCATCAAACTCATTGGACCAATCAATCTCTGACAGATTCTCTTGAGCAACCAAAGCTTTTGGTTTTGGTTCAGTAATAGGAATCTCTTTTCTTTCAGGCTTGGGTTGTTCAATCATCTTGTTTGCTTGATACTTTGCAAATTTGCATTCCCTTGCAAAGTGACCAGTCCTCTGACAATTGAAGCACTCAATTTTGGATTTATCAAATGTTATTCCCTGTTTAGCTTTGAAATTGATGCCTCTTCCTGTCTTATTCACAAACTTCTTGATCCTTGCAGTGAGCATGACAACTTGCCATCTGACATCAATTTCTTCCAAAGCATCATCATCTATTTGTAAGACATCCTCTTGATAGGTTACAGGTAGAGATATTTGTTGAGCAAAGAATGAACATAGAACATCATCTGAGGTGGGGGTGTTTCATGGTGATGAAGTGGTAGTGACCATTGTTGTACATGGAACCTGAGTTTCAGTCACAGTACTTTGGACAGGATAAGCAGTACCTTTATTGGAAGTACTGCTTCTGTTTTCAGAAGATACAAAAGCAATGTTTTGGGGTTTCTGATGTGTGCTTGAACCTGTAGTACCATTCATCTCATGCTCATACACCTTCAGATTGTTGTAGAGATCATCAAAGTCCATTGTGTCCAACCCTGGTTGTCCTCTGATCATAGTAGCAACTACATGCCATGCTGATGGCAAGCTTCTCAAGAACTTCAAATTAGCATCTTCAACTGATGCCTCAGCATCATACAGTTCTAGCATACTCAGGAGATTTTGGAATCTTTCATAAGCAGAATCAAGACCTTCTCTTTCACCAACAATGAAAGTTTCAAATTGTTGCTTCAGCAAGTTCCTGTGCATCTTCTTGGAAGCATCATTACCTCCAAACCTTTTCTTAATTGCAGCCCATAGTTGTTTTGCATCCTTGGCATCATGGAACTTCAATAAGTGCCCATCAGGAATGGCATAGAGCAGTATGTTGAGAGCCTTGTCTTGATTTCTTTTGTTAGCAGCTGGTATGGTTGGCTTAGGTGGTGTTGGTTGTCCAGGGATCTCCACTGGTTCTTCAATTTGCATATTACCATTGACAATCACATCCCATAGTGCATGGTCTGTGATGGCAATGTACTGCCTCATCTTCATGGCCCATAAGTCATATTCTCCCTTCTTGACAATAGGAATTCTAACAGCAGTGATTGATGGAGCAGGTGCAGCCTTTGTCGACATCTTGGAGGGTTTGTTGTAGAATCGGTTTAAAGGTTTTTTCTTCTTAATCAGAGTTTCCAACACAAGCTCTGATACCACTTGTTGGATCGATATACTCTGATCAAACTACTTTGTAGCTTGTAAAGGTTTAATAATATTAAGTAAACTCAACACTATTAATATTGAAACACTGTTTTACCTTGTAAAGTATGCGGAATCTACTAACACAAAGCTTAAGAAGAACTTTTATATTAAACCAAACTTGAACCTGCTTTGTTACACAGATTCACTAACAATCCCTAACTATTATCGACTTTGTAAAGCTTCTAAGACTCTTAGAACTTCGACTAAAAACATATATCCCTAATACCATCATAAGGCTCCTTATATAGATAACCTTAAGTCGGTTTACATCATCTTAACGTGAACGACAAGTAATTATCCCTAACTAATTCTAGAATATTCATACAATGTTACACATTAATCCTTTAACTAATATTGCACTTAAGTCCTTATATTCTTCGAAGTACTTTGAACAATCTTCAATAAACAGCAGTACTTTGACTTTTATCTTCAAGCAGTACTTTGACTTTACTCTTCATGCAGCAGTACTTTGACATACAGAAGTACCTTGATCTTTTATATCCCAACAAATGACCTTTAACAACTCATAGATTCAAGGAGACGAGCTCATGTTACTTCGGTCCCTTTACTAAAAGCAGATGATGTTTCAAACTCGAAAAATAGGTTTCTTGTCTATCTTGATGGACTTGAACCCTTTTTTCTTGAAATATTGGAAATTGGTCCATATATTCCAAAGTCATCTACATCCACTCCTGAAAAGTTTTTGACTAAGCCACAAAACTAATGGACACCTGATAATAGGAGACTTGTCAACCAAGATAAGAGACTAAAGTATTATTATCTCAATTCTTCCCAAGGATCAAGGATATTATGAAATATGTCATTAGATGCAAAACTACCAAAGAAATGTGAACTGGACTTATTTTAGGCCATGGGTGATGAGGTATAATTTCATACGTTTTTAAGGGGTCATTTAGCCTCTAAATTCGTATATATTTGATAAATTATTAGCCTAAATCGTTTCCATTTGAGTTTTAGGTACTTGGGAAGCAAATGTTGGAAAAAGGAAGCATTTCAAGCTCGATTGGATGGGAAAATGAAGAAATGACAACATCGGGCAAAACCGTCACGAGAAGGGAGGCGTCACGGCCTAATAAGTGACGTCGTCATTGGTACACGCTGACTATAGGTGCACATTTCGGTTAACCGGTCCGGTTTGACCCGAACCGGTTTGGGGATTCGGTTTGAGTCCTCATGGTCAAGAACCGGTCGGGGCGGTTAACCGGTTCAGTTCCAACCGGCCCCGAGAGGAAAAAACCCAAACCTATCCGAACCGGTTTGGTTTCGGTTACATGCGGTTCGGTCGCGGTTAACCAGTTTGGACCGGTTTGTGCTTTTTTTTCGGCCTATAAATACTACCCATTCACATAATTATTAGTTCTCACTTCTCACTACCCATTCACAATTTGACATTCACAAAAATCAAAACTCAACATTCAAAATTCGATGTCTCGCAAAGATTTCTCGCAACAATTCCCAAGTCCTCACAAAGATTTCTCACAACAATTCCCAAGTCCTCCAAACGAACCGGTGATTGTGAACACTCCACTTGCAGAAAATGAAAATCAACAACAAAACACTCAAGCTGAGAATTAATCGGTAAACAATCCACCGGTGGAACAACCCAATACATTTGGGTTGACTCATGAATAACTCTTTGAGCAAGATATGCAAGTCTTGGGAGAGGTTTTAGAAGTCGAAGAACGTGAGGCAACTGCTCGTAGCGCTAGGAAAATGCTCGTTGGGAGCGGCTAAAAGGAGAAGCACCACACCGTTGGGCCTTGGGGTAGGCCCTCAGCCATCAGAGTCTTCTTCGAGTGAGGAGGATGGCTGGGTCTCAGATGATTCATTTTCTTAATTCGTAGTTTTATTTAAATTACCGTATCGTAGTTTAGGTGGTAATTCGTGTTTTAACTTTAACGTTTAATATAATTCGTGTTTTAAATGTTATGTTAGTTATTTTAGTTTAGGTGGTAATTATAAAGTAAACTGAATAAACTTCAACTTTTATTTAATAAAATGGAAATACACTTAACTTCGACATAAAATATTGGAAAGCTACTCAACGTCGACTCGTGCCATTCGACAATACTTGGTCAAATGAGCCCTCAATGCACTGCTGGAAACAGGATTCATTAAAAAGAAGCATTGCTTACAGTGAGCCTTATGTGTGTCGTCCGACATTTGGACGTAGTTAAAGTTATTCGTAATAACTGGTTTACGGTCCCATTGTAAAACCCGTACAATCAACGGTGCCGGTGCTGTTGGTGCAATTGGTGTTACAGCCTCTTGCCCTGATTTGCATTTGTCATTAGTGAATAAACAAAACAAAAACATTTGGATTTATCTATACAAGAAACAAGATTACAAGTTGTAAAAAAAATAAAATAAAAAATAAAAAAAATAAACCGATAAATTTATACTAAGATAATAAATGTTAAAACGCCCCCCCTAACCTCCCAATATTGAATTCAAAATTTGAAAACCCCGGTCCCCACCTAGCTTCCTAATTTAGAATTTGAATTCAAAATTTTCAAAGTTGGTCGGTTTGATCGGTTAACCCGGTTTGGAACCGCTTTAAACCGGTTAACTCCCTTTTTTTCCCGCCTTGGCGCAATATTCAAATTTTGATTTTTTTTGACCGGTTTACTCGGTTTTTAACCGGTTAACTTTTTTTTTTTTTTTTTTTTTTTTTTTTTCCCGTTTTTCATCGTTTACACAAAGTAAAATTAATAAAAATCAACTTCTATTTAATACATCGAAAAGAAATACATCACATATATTTTACAAACACGTTTATTTAATACATCGAACGGGAATACATCATTAAAGGAAATACATCACACATAATACATAAACTTAGAACATAATACATCGAAATACAACACACCTAATACAACTGAAAGGAAATACATCACACATGGAAATGAAACACACATAATACATAAACATAATAAAGGAAAAGCTACTCGTAAACCTCTTCCTCGGATTCGTCATCGACGGACCTCCAAGCCGCGGTAGCAGCTTCATCTTCTCTTATTTCTTCATCGGAAAGCAACTCAACTGTACCCTCTTGCAAATCTAACTCGTAGACCCCTTCTTCGACTTCTAAGGGGTCTTCAAGACTTGTTTTGTGTTGTCTTCGCTTGATTGCGTCCAAATGATCTTTCAAACACATACACATTTCTAAAGAAGCCGGTGTGAGCTTTGATCTTCTGTTTGATAACACCCTTCCACTTGTTGAAAAAACGGATTCAGAAGCTACCGAAGTAGCTTGTACACTAAAAAGATCCCGAGCCATTTTAGATAGAACGGGAAACATTGTTTCCTTTGCTTTCCAAAATGCCAAAACATCAAAGTTTTCATGTTGGTCGGCCGGAATACATGAGATGAAATTGTTTCCTTTGCTTTCTAAAGAAGCCCATTTGTTGGGATTTTCTCTTAACTTTTGTAGCAAGCCTTGTATCGGATTCCCTCTAAGCGACGACCTCGATGATGAAGAAGTCGCATTCATAGAAGGAGTTGGGTTACCATATTTTTCAAAATAATATTCCCATAAACCTTCAAAAGAATTGTTAAAAGCTGTTTGTGCATCTTCAACAAAGTTAAAGTTATTCGCGGTTAAACCAAAATCATTTGAAATCGAGTCGATAAGTAACTCTACCCCGCATACATTATAACATGGATTTAATGCGGCCGCACAAGTAATTATCGGTGGCAATTTTTCAAAATATTTAATGAGCTTGTCTTTCATTGGTGTAACCAATGTTGCAAAAATCGTGAATCGGTAGTCGGGCGGTCGACCACCCTGCAGCCTGTAATCGGTCAAGGCGGTGATTAATCGGTTTGGCATTTCCTGCATGTTTTGGGAATTTCTGGAGAGCAAACTAAAGATCTTAACTGATTCCAAGCCTTCTATGTTTACAAACCTCAATAAAAGGCTTCAATTCTGATTATGAGGCCCATTGTACGTTATAAGTGGAATAAACGATCCCCAAATTAAGTAAAATGCCTAAATTTCTATTTTTTTTAAATTGACCGATTCGGCCGATTTTTGACCGATTTTTTCTGATTTTTTTGCCTAGGCCGATTTTTTCACCGATTTTCGAAAATCGACAAGGTGCATCACCGATTAGTGATTAATCGACGATTAATCGGCCGATTTTTGCAACATTGGGTGTAACTATATTTGAAAATACACCACCACTTAATTCAAATGAGGAAAAACTTGAACACATGTAGTATAGTTTCTCGAGTACCAAGTGAGATGTTGGATAATAAACCCCCAATAAGTAGGTCCAACTGAAGAGGAAGGAGTATTAACGTTTTGGAGGGTTGATGACGTTTACTTGATGGTCGTTGGTGTTGTCAATCATGGATTTTACTACATGGATGAAAGGGATAAAGACAAACTAATTGTCAAAGATGCCAGACCTCTTGGGGGGTGGGGGTGTTCATATGCTGCCCTTATGGATGGAAATGACATAAAAGTTGGTGTAGAGGTGTTAAAAGATGCTATTAAAAGTCTTTTAGATGAAATTCGTTCTCACAATGATGAAAATATCAATGGATGGGGGAATTTTATTGGGACCATTCTGGTGTTTTTATCAGAAGCCGTGCGAAATAATTTTGTTTCGTTTAATACATCTATTAAAACATTGAAGAATGACTCCCTATAGGGACCATGTGGTACCTTAGTGAATTCGTGGCAAAATTGTTCGAAGCTTGCTTACGAACATGATCCAAAAGAAGGGTTTGTACTATATAGGCGTGATTGGGCATTGGTAAATGAGTTCGTGAGGCGTGACTTGTTTATAAGAGATATAGGGAGGCAAGTTGATGAAGAGATGCTTGATGAGATAAAGGCCAAGGGTGAGAAAATGATCATTAAGAAATAAAACGCAACACGAAAGTGTTACAGTATAAGATTCTGATTCCTTGCGGTTACCGATGGGCTAAAAAATTATGGGTAAGTGTCTTCTTTTTTCTTTGCTTGTTGAACATAGCAGGTAATTTGAAGAATGATACTTAAGTATCTATTATCAAGTCTTACTAACATTGAGTGCGATCTAATCTCAACAAAGTAGGATTGTCGACTTAAAGTCTAACACCCCGCCTTATATACCACAATATTGTCCGCTTTGCCCGTTGGCTCACGGCTTTGGTTTTGTGGCCCTCATGTGAAGACTTTTCGGCACCTAAGCCAGTACTACTCTCACATGAGCACGCCTAACCGTATGGGTAATTAACCGTTAGACCACAAACGTGTTGTTGTCATATAAGGTGAATGTTAACATATGTCCCAGCATCACTCCAAGTCACGGCCAATGAGGGATTTCCCTAATGTGTTACATTCACCCCCCCCCCCCCTTTAGGGGAATTCCGTCCCTGGATTCAAGTTAGGTAACAACCCTATCTAAGGGACTTATCGTCCTCAAACGACAATAAGGTTTGTCCCACATCGCGAACGGCTTGGAGTGGCTCTGATACCACCTGTAACACCTCCCATTATAGACCACACTATTGCCCGCTTTACTCGTAGGCTCAAGGCTTTGCTTTTGTGGCCTCATGTAAAGACTTCCCGGCAGGTCACCAAACACGAGCACGCTTAACCGTATGGACGATTAACCATTAGACTACAAAACGCGTTTTTGTCATATAAGGCGAATGTTAACATATGTCCTAATATCACTCCAAGTCACTGCAACTTTGGAATTTGCCTAGGGTATTACATTCACCCTCCCTCCCAAAGGGAATCTTATCCCAAGATTCAAGTTGGGTAACAACCCTATTTAAGGGACTCATCATCTTCGAACGACGATTTGGTTTGCCCCACATCCCGAATGGCTTGGAATGGCTCTGATACCACCTGTAACACCCTGCCTTATACATATATATATATATATATATATATATATATATATATATATATATATATATATATATATATATATATATAATGAAATACTTAATTGTTATGTTAGAAGTAGGTCTAGCTGAAAAGGATGGAGTATTAACGTTTTGGCGAGTTGATGTCTTTTACTTGATGGTCGTTGGTGTTGTTAATCATGGATTTTACTACATGGCTGACAGGGATAAAGACAAACTAATTTTCAAAGATGCCAGACCTCTGGGGGAGGTGGGTTTCATATGCTGCACTTACGGATGGAAAAGACATAAAAGTTGGTGTATAGACGTTAGAAGACGCTGTTAAAAGTCTTTTAGATGAAATCCGTTCTCACAATGAAGAAAATATCAAGGGATGGGGGAATTTTATTGGGACCATTCTGGTGTTTCTATCGGAAGTCGTGCATAATAATTTTGTTTTGTTTAATACATCTATTAAAACATTGAAGAATGACTCCCTATAGGGACCATGTGGTACCTTAGTGAATTCGTGACAAAATTGTTAGAAGCTTGCTTACGAACATGATCCAAAAAAAGGGTTTGTACCATACAGGCGTGATTGGGCATTGGTAAATGAGTTTGTGAGGCATGACTAGTTTATAAGAGATATAGGGAGGCAAGTTGATGAAGAGATGCTTGATGAGATAAAGGCCAAGTGTGAGAAAAAGCCCATTAAAAACTAAAACGCAACACGAAAGTGTTACAATATATGATTCCGATTCTTTACGGTTACCGATGGGCTAAAAAATTATGGGTAAGTGTCTTCTTTTTTCTTTGCTTGTTGAACATAGCAGGTAATTTGAAGAATGATACTTAAGTATCTATTATCAAGTCTTGCTAACATTGAGTGCGATCTAATCTCAACAAAGTAGGATTGTCAACTTAAAGTCTAACACCCCGCCTTATATACCACAATATTGTCCGCTTTGCCCGTTGGCTCACGGCTTTAGTTTTGTGGCCCTCATGTGAAGACTTCTCGGCACCCAAGCCAGTACTACTCTCACATGAGCACGCTTAACCGTATGGGTAATTAACCGTTAGACACAAACGTGTTGTTGTCATATAAGGTGAATGTTAATATATGTCCCAGCATCACTCCAAGTCACGGCCAATGAGGGATTTCCCTAAGGTGTTACATTCACCCCCCCCCCCCTTTAGGGGAATTCCGTCCCTGGATTCAAGTTAGGTAACAACCCTGTCTAAGGGACTTATCGTCCTCAAATGACAATAAGGTTTGTCCCACATCGCGAACGGCTTGGAGTGGCTCTGATACCACCTATAACACCTCCCATTATAGACCACACTATTGCCCGCTTTACCCATAGGCTCAAGGCTTTACTTTTGTGGCCTCATGTAAAGACTTCCCGGCAGGTCACCAAACACGAGCACGCTTAACCGTATGGACGATTAACCGTTAGACTACAAAACGCGTTTTTGTCATATAAGGCGAATGTTAACATATGTCCCAATATCACTCTAAGTCACTGCAACTTTGGGATTTGCCTAGGGTATTACATTCACCCTCCCCCCTAGGGGAATCATGTCCCGAGATTCAAGTTGGGTAACAACCCTATTTAAGGGACTCATCATCCTCGAACGACGTTTTGGTTTGCCCTACATCCCAAATGGCTTGGAATGGTTCCCCAACGTAGGACCATGCTAAAGCTTTATTAATAAAGCTTCTAAACCTGCTTTATTAAGAACAACGTCAAATGATTTATCTGCAAAATGGAGATCAACCAAAATCAGAGAAGAGGTGAGGCCTAAGATACATGCATGCATATAATAATTCAATAACATCTTTGATATGAGATACACAGAAGTAAAAAACCAAAAGGAGTGCAGGAAGATAATCAATGATCTTACGAACGTCTTGAACTTGGTCTAAACCCTACGTACCTTTGAACTCTGTAAATAAAATATACCTCTTTTATTGACGGTATAAAGTTGCACATCAAACCTGAACCTATTCATCATAAGAAGAAATACACGAACAAAAATATAAACAAAGAATACGACCAACCTGGAAAAAGCTGAATTATCTAGTGAACCCAATATATAGCAAATGAAACCAACATATGCATACCGAATATATAAAAAAATATAACACAGTTTCATCATTAGGGTTTTTTACCTTTGGTGTATTAGTAGTAGTTGTCTTCTTGATTAATCCTTCAATAAACCTAATACATGAAGAGAAAAAAGTCGTTTAAATGAGCATCACAAATAAAGAAGAGAATTAGAAAAAAGACCTTTGATGAGATGGATGAGATCAAGCATTCTTAATACGTTTTCAAATCAAGTGAATCTTCCAATATTAGCTTCCAATATTGGTTTCAGTAATCAATATTAACCTGCGTACATGTTTCATTCTTTTAGTATGTGTGAAGCGATTGTTTTTAGGCCATTGAGAAAAAGAAGCGTACCTTTTGTGTGAGGTGGGTTTTTTTTTTTTTTTTTTTTTTTTTTTTTTTTTTTTTTTTTTTTTTTTATAATTAAGCAAGCTATAATTAGAGCACAAGGTGCAGATGGGGAAGCACCCCTCGCCGTCCTAGTTGGCAATGACAACGGCGAGCCGTTGCTCGCCGCCACACCAAACCCCCCTCGCCGTTGGTCACCTCCCCGTGGCCACGGCGAAGCAAAACCACTGACAAGTTGGCAGGTTCTTTCATTTTTTTTCTTTCTTTTTTGTTGGGTTTTATATCTTAGTTTTATATCTTGTGTTCGAAGAAGAAGAAGACAACAAGAAGAAGACAGCATCTTTCTTCCTTGCATAAAAAAAGTGTTGGTGGCTAAGATGATGAAATGTGTGAGGCGTGTGTTTGTGTTATAAGAAATAGGGCAGCAACTAGGTTTTGTAGTGGGCCAAGTATATTATAAAAGAGTTGGGTTGTTAAAATATCAAATTGGTATAATGTATATAATGGCCCAATTGATACAAAGAAATAATTTTGGTGTGTATTTTTTTATTAACGAGAAATAAACAATTAGTACTTAGTAGTATATAATAATTTGATGAAATAAAATTAGTATGTTTTGTTATTTTTTAGTATTTGTGAAATGAATTTAATTTATTTAATAAAATGAATAAAAAATAAATGTGTAAGAGGTGGGGCCCTAATGGGAAAGTTGAGGTTTGTTGTTTGGTGAGGGGGGGTTTGTTGTGGTTAGTTGAAGTTGAAGTGTTTGGTGATGTGGCAGGGGTGGGGCCCGAATGAAGAGGCTAAGCTCAACTTTGCACCTAGAGCTATTAAGGAATAGATATGACCATAATCTTTTTTTAGGATGAAAACCGATCATTCCTGACAATTAAGCACGAATTTAGGGTTCCACGTGGCAGTCGAATTTTCATCAGCCAATCAGAGGGCTTAAATGTCTAGGTGGACTAATGAGGTGGCAAGACAGCCTGATTACTCGACAACTCCATTTGATGACGTCACACACATCCTGTTATATATAATATGTATGTATGTATGTGTGTGTGTATATATATATATATATATATATATATATATATATATATATATATATATATATATATATATATATATATATATATATCTTAACTACTTATAAAGGAGATTTGGTCAATGTGGAAAGTGAAAATCTGATTTTTGGGTCAATCCCCAAAATACCCTTGTATATCCACAACCTAAATCCATATATAAACCGAACCTTACTCTTTCTCTAACCCAAAACACACACACAACAAATTACTCCCCTCTCTATCTCTCTTTCTCTCTCTCTTTAACCACACAATGCCACCAAAAAACACACACAAGTCTCATCTCTCACCATCACAACCGAACTCCATCTCCGCCGGACTCCTTCACCACCTGCCGCCCACCACCGTACCCCTCCACCACCCGTTCTCCACCACGAAAACCATCACCACTCACACCACCAACAACCTACGCCGCCACCACCGACTCCACCTCCACTGGAACTCATAAACAAACGCACCACCCATCAATTTTTTAGGTATTTTTGTAGATCTATTGTTTGTTTTGGTAGATCTATTCAGTTTATTTGTAAATCTATACGTTTTTTTTATAGATCCATACTTTTTTTTTTTCGAGATCTATTATTTTTTGTAATCTATACATTTTTTTTTTTAAGATTCATACTTTTTTTTTCGACATCTATTATAAACTTTTAGATAAATCTGAGTTTTATTAATTTTTTTTCGACATCATTTCAATTAAAACCTTCACACATAAAACTTAAGTCATTTACCAATACACTAGACAAAAGTTTATAATAGATGTCGAAAAAAACGAATAAAAATATAAATTAATAGATGTCGAAGTATTCGGATCTGAGTTTCGTAAGTATTCGGATCTGAGTTTCGGAAATCCAAACCGAAGGTATTTCCATTTTTTTTGTTACTTTTGTCTTGAGTTGTTTGTTTGCAATGTTCATTTTTATTTTTCAGATCTTGAAGCTATGGACACGTGTTCGGGTTTCGTTCTCAGTTTGGGTTTTGGGTCTCAAGGGATATGTGTTTGTCGATGGTGTATTACTATATCTAATGGGTTTGGATTATTTTTGTTAGATCTAAAGGAGTATGGTCGATTGTCCTTTGAGGTTTCCAGCGGTGTTGGTTGTCAGCCGACAATTGGTATGGTGTATGAGGTTGTTTAGGCCGATGATTATGTTTATGAGGCTGATGATCATCTTTAGTGCTACAAATGTTAAGTACAAATTTAAATGCAATAATAGAGTTGCTATTAACATATTTGTCTATAAATTAAGCATGTGTCTACAAATGTTAAGTACAAATTTAAGTGCAAATAGAAAGAGATGGGTGTTAGGGTGAAGTCTTGGAAGTTGGTTCAAGCTCTGACATGTTAAGCGTGTGTCTCGGAGCAAATTTTTTAAATTTCAAAGTTTGGAAATACCAAAAAGTCAAGGAGCTTAGAATTTACATTAGTTTTAAATTTGAAAAATTTGAATTACTCTGTATTGAAGTATACTTTTGTACACAAAAAATTAGGAGCAGTAAAAAGATAAAGATAATCGGTACCTACAGTCTATGCGCATGAGAGAACGACTAATAAAGGGCAACTAAAACAAAAGTGGACCATTACAATACTCTAAGCAGATGCAAAAGTGAGAACGAGATTGCTTATTTATTTTTGGACCAATATCTCATTTAGGCTAAAGGATGAATGAGACTAATACAACCTCGAATAAGAATATAAGGCTGTTGTTATATAATATTTTAGGTGAATATCATTCAAAATTTATATATCGAATCGAATGATAAAAGATTAAAACAAATTGAAAAGGTTGTATGTGTTACCTTGATATCGAATCGAGATAATAAACCCATTTTTTTTTTAATTATATTTGTTGTATTTTTTAATTTGTGATTTTTGCTATTGAAATTTGTTGTATTTTTTTTTTCTAATTTGTTGCTTTCAAAAAGAAAACCATTGTTGCTAACTTAACGAAAACCATTGTCGATAAAAAAATATTTTCTTGCATCGAAGTATATAGTAAAATTAAAAGAAAAAGGCATGGCCTTTTATGAACATGTAAATAATTTTGCTACATCCACATAAAATTCTCACAAAAAACTCTCACTCGTTGACGTGTCTGGGTGATTAGTCTTTTGTGGATCCCAATAAAATCCAATCACCCGCTGACATGTCAGCGAGTGGGTGAGGATTTTTTGTCGATGTAGCATACCCCTATTAATAATAAGTGTTCACTTTTAACGTAAAAAGTTATGAAAAAACCTGATTAATTAAATGTTTTCATTCACAAATATCATCTTTACCGCTAAAATTCATTTTGATTGATTGTAATGAAGGCCGCAAGTAAAGAGAAGAGACCCAAAAACACCACCCTCCATTTAAATCCATATTTGACACATATAAATAATTGTTTCTCCGCAAAATAAAGAGAAGAGACCCAAAAACGATTGAACTAAAAAGGTACATAAGGATATAAAAAGGCAAACAAATCAAAATCCGAACTTGAGGCGGAATCCCTCATCGGTAAAAGTAGGAGTAGAATTCACGATAGGCGGGTTTCAACGCATGTTGCATTTAGAATCTCCAAAGAGATTAGAAGCGCCTATGATAGCGTATGATTTTTCTCATTTGTAACCGACGGTTACAATCAAATATAGTCAAAAACTCTACAACATCGTCGTCATGCCACAAACTTTGCTATATAAAAAACACACACAAAATAACTCAATGGAATTAAGTCAAAGACTATAAACCACCATTTAACAAAACAACTATAATAAAAGTTACTTACAAATTTACTATATAAATCACAAACATACACCGCTGCCGCTAATCGCGGGTACTTTTAGAAAAAAACGTATACATGAAAAATATTTTATCGCCACAAAATTAGTCACCGGAATTTAATTCATATAGCCCTTTTCCTATGGACTTTGTATGTCCACTATAGGATACTTACTGAGTTTGAAGTATGTACAAGGGATGGGTTCACGGGATGTAATGGTCATATATGTTGCAAGTACACAATGCTCCCACGGCAACGCGCGGGCGAACCACTCATTCAAACTATAAAAGTACGATGATTAAGCTATGATTAGACAATATATTACAACCTTTTTTATTATTGTTTTAGTTTATTTTGATATTTTCATGTTCATGTTAAACATTACACGAAACACTTATCACAATATCGCAACTATAAATGTTTTTATATGTTGTTTGATAGATGTTAAGAATTTTTTCTAAACTTTAGTTATCGTGTAGTACAACCGTTTGCAATTACATTATGATATGTTCACGTTTTATTTTGAACGCTACACAAAACACTCACCACAATATCACAAATCGTTAATTATCTGCCGCTAGGAACCGTTGCTATGCACGGGTATTCGTCTAGTATATATATATATATATATATATATATATATGGGGAAAGGATCAAGTAAGAAGAATAATTAAAATAAAAAAGGGTAAGAAGTAATTCTAGCCACACATTTCAAATTATGAGAGAAATTTTGAAGGAAGATGCATCCACTTTTGTAGGTGCATCTGAAATGTGTGGTTGTGGTTACTTCTTATCATTCCTATTTTAATTATTCTTCCTATTTGATCCTAATATATATATATATATATATATATATATATATATATATATATATATATATATATATATATATATATATATAATGTAGGGCTCTTTTTAGAAAAAAAAAAAAAAAAAAAAAAAAAAAAAAAAAAAAAAAAAAAAACGAGAACCAACTTTCTACTCCTAATAATGCATAATGTGCATCATATCAATACAAGATGGCAATTTTGAAAATATCTTCAACTTATTTTAGAAAAAATAAAATAAAATAAATGGCAATTATGGTATTTTGATTCTCCATAAAAATAGCATCTCATAAAATTATAATCAATTTGAAACTACATTTACTTTATTTTATTATATCCAGGAAAAAAAATCTTTATCATTCAAAACCCTAACCACCCTCCATAACATCACAACCTCCTCCTCCTATAATCAACACCGTCTCTACTAATCTTTAATCCTCCCTAGCCACATTTATTGAAATTTATTGATGTGAATATTCATGCCAAGATGGGTATGCAATTCAAGAGAATGGATTATCGAATAAAGACCCTTGTTATCAGGTTGGTTTCCTTTATATGCTTCCAATTTTCTTTTCATTTTATTCGTTGTTTTTAAAATAATTTTATGTTTTTTGAATTAGTTTATGAAATCAATAACCAATAAATATCAGATAAAGATGAATATGACATGTACTTTTATACAAATCAGTGATCGCAAAAGCGTATTTATTTTTTGAATCTATTTTTTTCAGTTGTCAGGATCCCGATCCTGATATTAGGATCTTATGATTTTACGATACTACAAAGCAAAAACGATCCGGATCCTATGTAAGATCTTAGAACGCTTAGGATCTTATAAGATCTCGATCTGACCATAAGACCTTAAGATCTAATCAGATCCGATCATACTTTTCTCGGTTCGTAAACTAGAAAACAAAAAAGTAATGGATCATATTTTATAGAATTTAATAAACAACATGTTAATCTTCTTAAACATTTCATATTCATAATTTAAAACAACATTTTCATGAAACATTCATATAATTTTGTGTTAGTGATATAATAATTTGTAGATTTGAATTACGAAAACTACTAAGAAAAAAGTTTCATTCCAAATCTCTTCACGATTTTATTGATGTATGTACTTTGACATAAGACAATAAGAAGCTTAGATATATTTCTATAGATCTTAATTCCAAGGATATATGCCGCATTTCCTATATCTTTCAGTGATAAACACTTAGGGGGTGCTTGGTGGGGGGTAAAGGGAGGGTGGGGAATAGGTAAGGAAATGAAAAGGGCCCACATATTTCAAATAATGGTGCTTGGTTGGGGAAGGGTAAGGTATTGATTACCCGGTAATGGGTAATCAACCATTATAGAGTAAATTGGGGGGTAAGGTATTGATTACCCACCTCACTCATTCCTTTGCATTCATTTCCCTTTCCCTTTCCCTTTCCCTTTCACCACTTTGAACCAAGCGGACCCTTACTCAACCATGCCATTGTTTCATGCATCATTGGAGTATTATCTTCCATGATTAGTATATCATCAACATACAAGATTAGGAAGATTGTGTCTCCATCACTAGTCTTCATGTAAACACAGGGTTCATCTAAATTGTTGACAAAACCAAACTGTTTGATTTTCTCATCAAATCTAAGATTCTATTGCCTAGATGCTTGTTTCAATCAATGAATGGATTTAAGCAACATGCAAACCCTTTAGGATATTTAGGATCCTCAAACCCTTCTGGTTGAACCATATAAACGTCCTTTTTCAAGTGTCCATTTAAGAAAACAGTTTTGACATCCATTTGTCATATCTCATAGTCATAATATGCAAATATAGCCATTAGTATTCTAATAGCTTTTAAGCTTGCCACCGGTGAGAATGTTTCATCATAACCAATCCCATAGGTTTGAGTATAACCTTTTGCCACAAGGTGAGCTTAAATGTGTTTACATTACCATCCATGTCGGTCTTCTTCTTGAAGACCCATTGAATTGCCAACTACAGCTCAAGTCCACAATGTGTTTCATGTGTCTCAGTCAAAAAGTGCAAAAAGGAAGAAGCTGCGATGGAAAGTTTTCCTCATTGCAGAGATGATGATTTGATTGTTATGTCCCTAGTTGTTGTGTTGGATAGGAAAATAATGAAGAAACAAAATAAAGTTGTGGTCTACTTGCTGATTCAATGGGCCAATTGTTTGGTCGATGATGCTGCCTGAGAATCTTGTAAATACAATCATACACATTTCCCTGATTTGTTATTGATCTTTGAGGACAAGGATGTTGTGAATAGGAAGAATTGTTAGCTTTTGAAATGTAGTGGACACGTGTCATTGAAAGCCAAAGGTCACGCGCATCCTAACAAAATTTCTTGCCCAAGCTTCCATTTAAGGGCCCGTTTGGTTTGTTGCTAGGAATGACAATTGGTATCGGATTTGGTATGGGGTATAATGACAATGGATATGAAAAAGTGTATCATTACGATTGTTTATGTTTGGATGATAAAATATGGAATGAAAAAGTGTATAGATGTTTGAGTTTTATAGTGTAAAAGATATGAGCCCACGGGAATGGATTTCATATACATCAAATTGATGGGTAATGAATCTATGGCAATGATATACTCAATTTATTACCGGGCCCACAAAACAAACACATTCAATGACTTTCAAAGGCATAGACTCATTCCCATTAACCCCACCCAAACAGGCCCTAAATACTTGTTGATTTTACTACTTCGTCTCTTAGCTAAAAACTTGTAATTTTCTCTCTCAAATCTCTATTATCATTCATTATTATTTCATCATCAATTTTACACAAATTAAAGTCATGTTCATGTGACTTAGATTGTTAATTGTCATTACCGTTATTGTTTAGTTGTTGAGTTAGTTGCTTGTTAAAGATTGCATCCATTTCCCACCCATATGAAACCATAAACAAATCCTAAAGTCTGACGAATACCACATTATGACTCAATCCCTTCAATTTTATATTTATTACTACGTAAATGTTTATAAATACACGTTTTCTTTTTTTCTTGGGTAATACATGTTGCGTGCGATATTAATTTTTTTACATATAATTGTCACAATGCTCGGACTTTACTATGCTAGCTTAAACAATGTTGACTAAACTTAAAAGTAGAAACATCAACAAACTCGATATAGCTCTATACAATTTAGTTGTTTTAACTAAATATTTGCAAATTTAAGTGTTTTGTACAAATTCTTTTACATAGTCATTTGAAGAACATTAAAAATGTAAAAACTATGAAAACGGATGTGGGCATCTTGCAACTTAGCTGCGTCTATATATGTTATTCATAGTTTCAAAACAGTCTAGCTTGTTAATATCCAAGTAATCACATCCGTAAGAATATTACTAGGATAACAAATTTATATTTTTTACATTACAAAATTTCTTTTCAAGTTATGCAGATGCATGCATACCCAAGACACCGCACCATGTACGATATTAGTCATTAACTGTGTATATGGAGTCTCCCTTTCCTCAAACAATATCAATCATACAAATATATATCAAATACAGTTTATCAAGATGGCATGACACAATATCAATAATATAAGAAAAGAATTACGCATCCAATGAGATGTCAAAATGACAGCCTAATGGAGGCTTGGTCTCACAATGATAGTTAAGACACTTCCAACGAGTACTCTCTATTCACATTTAACACATGCAAAGAGTCAAAACCAACAAATGCATGCTTACCTTGCTATTATTCATATATATTTTGGACTTTTTTTCCATTATGCAGCTGCAATTCCTATTGTGGCGTCCTTTTGCTCAATAAGATTTGAGAGTGCGCTATCAATCTTCGCAAATACCTCCTCTTTGGGAAGTGTTCCATCCACCTGAAACAAATATAAAACTTTCCTTTAAAAAAAATACTAGATTAAAAGCTTTTTCTCCAACTTACCATTCACGTGAATATAGTCAAGTGTTACACAGGTATTTGGATGTGTCTTGAAAGTAATTACAACGACCTGAACTTGCGAGTAATCAGTTTGGAGTGTTTAGTAAAAGGGATTATGGTGAAAGACTTATGATCTTCTGATTATTTGGGGACAAAGTAATCAGATTTGGAGAAGCAGGCTAGAGGTTACTAACATAAAAATAGATTATTATTCCGAAAGACCTATTTATCACTTGACTTTAGGAAGAAATGAATCCAAGCATCCCACAGTTAACACTCTAATGAATTTATCGAACACCCTCAATAAATTAATCACATATCTTCATAAGACCTGAGTTAGTATACAATAAGTTGACTGTACAAAGTTGCATACCTTGACTGTAATATGTTCAAACATTGAAAGGACTGATTCTACATTTTGGTTATGTGTTTGCAACCGAAGCTTTACCTAAAATAAGACCATGAAAAAAATATTATTGGTTGCATGCAAAGCATAGAATAAGACGATGTAAACAAGAGGTAAAACCAACCAACGAGAATACAGATGACCAACTTATATGTAATTATGATTTGGATATTTCACATCATATAGAGTTTTTGGCAGATAACTTTCATGATTAACCCAACAGATGATAAAAACATTCATTACACTTTCACAGTGATCATTGCATCATACCTTATAATAGAGCTCAGTAATTCTTATTCGACTAAATTGATTATAAGAATTTTCCAAAAAATACACTATGCTTATATAAGTGAAGAGCAGTTATCACTTTCAGGAGATTGGTTGCATCTTCCAAAACTGAAAACAGACCAACAACAATCTTAATTAGCATTTTGCTACTTAATCTTATTGGTTTGGTTCCCTTATAGATAGGGTATATATTTACCCCAATTGTTACACCCCGGAGTAAAGTTAAAGTACTAACCTACAACTAATGTACCCCTAGAACTTTATATGCGCTACCAACAGCAAAAATGCAACAAATTGCAGATGCAAAATACCTTCCCTTTGGAAAGCAATGAAATATAACAACAATACACGCAACTAGAGGTCAGTAACAATGTATTAGCAAAAATAAGTAAAATGACAAACTGCAATCACCAAATACAAATGTCTAGTCATGTAGCAACTGGGTAACTTAATTTCCCAATAGCTTATGTTTTAGACACATCTAAAATTATTAGTTTAAAAATCTTTTGATCATCACTAGACATGGTTTCGGGCAGAGCAAATTGAGTTCTTAGGTTTCAGAAGATAAATTGAGTCCTAACACACTAGGAAAGTCACACAAAAATCTAATAAACTAATAGATTCATACAATAAACTCTGCTACATATAGGAAAGTATCCACAAAACTAGTACAAGGCTTAAAATTCAAGAACACATATGATATATATTGAATATTTAAACTTACTTTTTCTTCTGTATCATCAAACCGTTGGGTTAGCCTTGCAGCAATTTCTTCCGTTTCCGGGGGTGAATATGTCAAGTGGTATATTTTACCAGTAACAGGATCCAACCTACGCCCAACCACTCTATCAACGAGAATCTCCTGAGGAACCTGTTCACAAGAAGTATATAGGTTCAGTAAATAATGGCAAATCCGAAAATTATTAAGTAGATAATGGAACCTGTTCAAATGTACCCAAATCCAAAAATTATCATATTATAACAATAATTAATTTAATAATGATGCAGTAATAAAGTTGCATCATGCTCCAATGCAGTTGCTTAAAGAACATTAATCCTAATTACAGCAAATACAGATGTGTCAACTTTGAATATCTACTTATGGAAGGGTTTATGCAAGTTGGGTTTCATCTCTAACTGGCTGAAAGTTTCCCAAGAGTGAGTTTTATTGCCTAAAACCACCTACATCATTTTACTCATAAAAATTGACAATTAGTAACATAACATAGCTTTCGTAATCATATTAGAAATCCTGATCATCTTTAACAAATACGAAAGTGCTGGGCAGAAATTTTCGGGTCAAACACTTTACTTGGACCATTGTTCTAACTATACTAGTCTATTAGTATTAAAAGTCTATTGTAATCATATACGAATACTCATTTATAGAAATTTGAAGATCTTGAAAAGAAGTGTTCCAGGTCAAACCATTTGATAACTTGTTCAAATAAAACTATTATTGAAATATTACGAACATTTGTACAAAAGTATTTTAGTCAACTCAACCCAATCTCACCTCAAGAAGAATAAAAAGGTCAGGTTGGAAACCATAGGCTTGAAGTGCTGTTGCTTGTGATGAGCTTCTTGGGTATCCATCCAAAAGCCAACCCTTTTCAGTAGAATCTGGTTGGGATAAACGATCCTTCACCATCTATATACAGGAAAAATAAAAAATTAAAAAAAAAATAAGGGGGGGGGGGGGGGGGGGTATTTATAAAGCTCTGTGAAAAAGTCAGCAAAAAAAATCAACTGAACCTCCTACCATACCATGACAACTATCTCATCTGGAACCAATTGTCCTTTCTCCATGTATTCCTTTGCAAGCCTCCCATTTTCAGATCCGGCTGCAACTTCTGCTCTCAATAAATCTCCAGCGGCAACATGCACTAAATCATACTGCACATATGAAGATACATTGACTCAATAATGCTACCCTAGAAGGAAATTAATCATAATATGAATTGATACTTCAAACGTTAGCAAAATATAAAAAGCACTTAACATATTATACAGAAAGATATTACACCAGATAAATTTACATGATAGCAGAACAGAAAAACATTTCGTTCCTCCCAAGTTTTCTTTGAGGCATTGTTTTTTATACAGCTTATGGTCTAAGATCTTAGAAGATCAACACAGTATCCGACAGCGTCTAAAACCATGTCAGTCAGATATCTTTTTATACTTCATATTAATTGATGTTTTACTTATCAAACATGTGTATCTCCTCATGCACATGTAATAACAATATAACATAAAAGACACATCGATTATTCTTTGAATGTAATTTGTTAAAACAGGGGTGAAAATTTGACAGTATGCTAAAATGCAATCCATTCGGAATCTTGGGGTGACATGATTGCTTTCCCTTATTGCTAGTTTGGAGAGTAACAGGGTGTAAAGTATTCTTGGTGTAGGTGCCATGGCTTACTTCATAAGGTAAGAAGGAGATAATCATCTTTTAGAGAAGAATAGCCATTCGGTGACTAATTGGTGGATGTATGTCATAGTACGGTTCAGTTGAAACTCTTAACTCTCCGGTTGAAGCCTTCTAAGAATATCATGGACGTTATGGACATTTGGAATCTTAAAAAAGACAGATATTTGCTGAATAGATGTTCGAAGTATTAAAGTCATATTTTAGCTTAGTGGCTATGATCTTGAGGCATGTTTGGATATTGTTGTTCTTTTATTTGATGGGAGCCCGAATGTTAGTTTGTAATCTTTTAATCCTTTGTTGATATAATTTACCGGGCATCATCCCTTTACCCAAATAAGATATAAAGAGTAAAAAACAGGCTTAATGTTGACTAGGCTTAAAACGATCTGATCCTTACACCATGAATAATCTTGTGCATATATGCAACATCATAATTAGTTTACGTCTATGTTTAATTACATATGATAAGAACAAACAAAAGGTGAAGATATAGGGACTTCCATCCATTACATCAAAACGTCGACTAGTACCCCCTGACATCTTGTAGGAACCCACCACGTTGTAGTATGGGAGTTATCAAGTGGGAGTGAATAATGAAGGGGTGTCTCGCTGATGTGTAAGTAATTGACTGTAATCTACAATGGTTCTTGGACTAACAATTTAATTGCCTTTCAAGTAATCCAAATAAATGATTGCCAAAGTGTTCTTTTATGAAGTGGTAATGTATTCATAACTTCCGTATCATTATGCTGAGATCTATAATAATAAACAAGGACATCATTGTGAAAAACATAACCATAGTGACAAACCCTCTATAGATTTCAAAGAACATAAACAAACCTTGTACTACTATATTGGTAAAGAATCAAGACATAATTCAGGTGGGCAGAAGAATTGGCTACGCAGCAATCATAATGAGAAAATCAAAGAGAAAAAAATGAGGGAATAACTTAGTCCAACACATATTACTGAATGTAAAGGATTTCGGATAAGGCAAACCACATGTAATTTATCCTCCAGATACACCCATGTTTTAGATGTCCTCTAACAATTTATTGTTGTGCCATCAAGAGTGGTAAAATAAAAAGTAAAAAGTAAAAAAAAAAAAAAAAAAAAAAAAAAAAAAAAAAAAAAAAAAAAAAAAAAAGGACTTACTTTGGTAGTAATAAGTTCACATTGAGTTCCTTTACCAGAAGCAGGAGCTCCAGATATCATTATCTTCAAACCTTTACCCATTGATGACGCCACAATCTTATTCTTCTGCCAATAAAACCCAATTTTCAAATACCACCAAAACCAATTAACAAAAAAAAATATATATAATTAAAACTGACCACCACGCGCTGTCGTCTAAAAGACAAATACGAAGCTGTCGAATGATGATGATGATGATGTTTGGTTTTCGATGAAAACAACAATGACGAAGAAGACGAGGTTAAATACGAAGATGCCATGGTTTTATTATTGGTTTGGATTCACTTCCACGATATCTTCGGGGTTGTTATTTTTGGTTGCTCTCTCCTAAATTGAAGGCAGTTCTTTGATGACTAGAGCAGCATCCCATTTTTGACAATTTTCTGCTTACTTATTATTATAAAAAAGGGGACGAGATTTGTTATTTTAGAAAAATTAATATTCACATTTTTATTTTGTTCAATTTACTCAATATTGTTTATATGTTTGAGTTTATACTATGATCGCGTAAAGCATCTTGTGTATAGCGACAAATAATTATATTTGTGAACTTCTGCTTTGGGTGATCCTTTATGCAACTTATGAGTTTAATGTTTTGTCATTACAGAGAAAAAAAAAAGTTTATGTGTTATAAATAAAAAATTATAAAAGTTTGAGGTTTAAACAATATATATTTATTAGTGGATATTATTACCATTTTTAATTAAAGGTATTTTAGTAATTGAAATGATTTTTTAAGTTTTTAAGATTATCGAAAATGATGTTACTGTTTTATAAATAGTATAGATATGAAATATATTTAGTCTAGATATTATGTATGAATTTTTAATATGTTACGTATTTTTATTTAAAATAGTTACATATAATGACCTTTTATTTACATATATATTTTTTAGGCATCTTTATTTACACTTTTAATGAAAATACAATAAATACTTGTTATACGGATGCAATATAATATCAAATAAATGTTATGTGAGAATTTTAAATAGCACATTACTAACAATTCTTTTTACATAGGTTGTTGCTCTTATGTACAATCTCTTGTGTTTATTTGGATAGTGCTTGGATAATACTTACAATGAGGGACATATAACTAGTTTTAGTATTATGGTTAATAATAATAATAATAATAATAATAATAATAATAATAATAATAATAATAATAATAATAATAATAATAATCGTTATAATAGCAATGACGATAGTGAGTAATCATTTTTTTTCAAGTAGAGTTTAGGGAGATTTGTTAAACTTTTAAATTTATCAAGGTAATGAAACCTAAAAAATTTGCACTTGAGTTGAAGAATCTAATGTCACGTGATGTTATAAAGTTCTGAAGTTGATTATAAATATAACATTATTTTATATTTAGTCTTCAAAAGTTTTATAAACTACCTTTTTTTATTTAATAGTTTTCTTTATTACTCCATACAATTATACGTTTGTATTTGTGACTTTTTTTTTTTTTTTTTTTTTTTTTTTTTTTTTTTTTTTTTTGAAAACGAGCTTAAGCAAATTTTGACCAATTGAGTATTTAACCTTGACTTTTATTGGCCAATTTAATGGCTCAATTTTGCACATCAGAAACTCGAGTTCTCTTATTGGTCTAATATGGTATGTGTCAAAATTTTAGTTTTTTTAATTGGATCGGAACGGACATACACCTTTAATATATGAAATTTAGATGAACTTTTTTACTCAAGAGTGCATATATGTTATAGTGGTAATACTACTTGGGTTATGATCAAGATGAAATCAGGAGAATAAAAAGCAGTTAAGGATGAAGATGGGTAAAAACTAAACAGTGCCCACTTGGATAGTTTATAATTTAACATCAATTGGCGGAGTTATTAAAATGAGAGAGTGAGAAGAAACATAACCACATATTTTAGATGCACTTACAAAAACATATGAATCTTCTTTTAAAAATTTATCCTATTTAAATTGTGTGGTTAGAAATTCTTTTTATTCTTTTTTCTTCTCGCTTGTCCCTTCTCTCAATTGGCCAGCAAATACTGTAAGAAAAGTCAAAAGTCAAGACAACTTTCTAATTGTTTTATCTTTCTGCAGAAAGATAAAAAAAGTCAAGACTGTAAGAAAAGTCAAAAGTCAAGACAACTTTCTAATTGTTTATAGTACCGGCAGAAAGATAAAAAAAGCAGCAAGTTATATATAGGTACTATAAACAAAACTAACCAAAACTTGAGTTAAATATAATTAAGAAAATATTATAAATAATAATAAAATAAAATAAAATAGATTGTAAATTATTCAATTTCTATATTAAATATATTAAAAACAATATAATTAAGAATACAAATATAAAAAACTAGACTAGTCCCTGACTAGGCCAATTGCTAGTTAGAAGATCGACCACCGGACTAGCTCCTAATGATTTTTGCAGCAATGATTGATTGTGCATTTATTAATTACACAGAAGACACTAGTGTTCATTTCAGCTTATAAAAGAGATAAAAACGAATACATCGTGTATACGTCACTAACAATCTATTTTTGTAGAGGTCAAAACATACATCCAGTAAGGTGATAACTAGCGGTTTATGACACTCAATCGCACCAGTCTAATCATTATACACTAGTAGTAATAACTACTAATGACTGGTTTCAGCAATCATAATACAAACCTTGAACGTAAGAAGAAACAGTGTGATCTTAGCAAGCCAAATATACCCTGAAATGTCCAACTAGAAGATCATGTGTTTATATATTTAGTGCCATTTTCCTGTACTGTCATGGCATGTAATCCTTATCTTAGTTCAAGTCCAGAAATCATGTTAACGATGGATTGGGTGTGAGGCCACTTCGTGTCCGAGCTTTGTCTATGATCTTCTGCCTCCCGGATAAATCTTCTTCATAGCTCACAACCTGTCATTATGTTGTCCCACGTTTATGTAAAATGTAGAATGAGGCACTTTGGGTTATGTTCTACCATTAATAAACAGATTGGTAATCAAAATACTTAGAAAAAAAGGAACATGTCAAATGGATCAAAAAAGTCAAAACTAAAGGGTATTTTAATATCAATTTATGAACAGCGTGAAATAAGTGAGATCAAATTCTACAAGCAGTCAAAATTGATGCAATAGTAATAGCAGCTCAACTTTCATATGTGTGTTGCCATAATAGAAATTTTAAATCCACATTAACAACCATAACTCTTGCATTGAAAGAAAACATCACTGTAAGTTTACCATAAGATATATATTCAATATAATCGCTGAATAGGTCAATTATGGTGAGCAGGTATCACTTTTTTTCCTTAAAAAAAAAGGTACATTGGCAGTTCATGGTCCACTTTGTCCAATCCCATCATCTAAAACGTATAACATATTGTAAATGTGATTTGGTTTTCCACGTCATTATTCGATTAGTCAATTCGACAGCAACCATCAGGAATTGTCTCTGCTGCAATGGTTGTGGTGGTTGATAGATGCACATAAACTCTTCTATGTCTAGTGATGTAATTTAAAGCATGGAAGTTGAATAACTATTTTATCAAATTGTCCATACTGCAAGCAATAAAATAAAGAGCAAAAACCTGAGATTCGGTTTGTGTTTCACTGAAACCTCCATAAATGCCAGCATTTTCTTCGCCAGGGTTTTCGTCGGACTTGGAACTGGAACAATGACAAACAAGAAGGATGTTATGATTAACATCGATTAACAAACATAATTGCAGAATTTCTTTCCAATATCTGAAACAATTTGGAAAAAATAAATTCTTTGAATTCAGCACAGAGGCTACATTTTGCACTGAACTTTTACCCTAACCACTCTGATTTCATTTATAGTAAGAGTTCAAAGAATTCAGCTATTGTATAACATCAGAACGCGAACTACAAGAGTTAAGACAACTCAACCCTTTTGCCTAGACAGCAAGTGAAATATCCACTAAAAGAATTATGAAAAAGAGGTTCCAGAGCCAATTAATAGATAAAGCAAGATGTCACCTCCTAGTCCAGTGTTTAGACAACCCAAAAGCAGAATGTGGATCCTCTGAGTTAAGATCAAGACCAAGCCTTGAACAATCAGATGTAAAACCCTGCTGTATGCAGTAATTTGAATTAATGTATTGTGTATGAAAAAAATAAATAAATAAATAAGACGGAGGCGCCATTTTCAACCCATTTTATCATGAATGAATAGATTTAAAATTTTTAGTTAAGTAGGAAACAGGTGAATTAGGATAAAAGTCAAGACAGTCTGTGTAATGCATAAAAAACCTCCTAAATCACTTTATCAAGATATATCGTAATAGCATAGTTTTTGACTTTTTGGAATGATATTTCAACCCAGCCATTTTGCCACCTCTAATAGAGGTATAGAAAAGATGAAATTATCAAATTATCAAGTGATACCTCTGATATATTCTTATGAATGGTTGTCCTCTCCGGTGAATTCTGATCGTGAATCTAAAACCACACTATAAAGTTAACAAGCCAATTTACGACAGCAACATACAGAACACCAAAAATAATCTATTTTTTACCTTGCTTGTCTGTTCTAACAAATCCTCAATAGCAGAAGCAACATCAGGGACTGACTTGGAAACGTCCCCACCATTTTCAGTGAACTTATCATCTGTAGATATAATACTACAGACAGTATCTTTGTGACTCGATCTAGAAGATAGTGCACTTTTGACGTTACCATCTTCAGAGAGCCTTGGTTTTTTACTGCAGACTGCTGAATATTTGACCTCCTTTCTTATTTTGATGACATCAACTTGGCCATCAATAATTTTTGGGTCCTCTGATTGACTTGTTAGTTGAGATGCTCCAGCCGTGGAGATCATTCGAACTGCCTGAGTTGGGTACTGACTCGTGATGCAAACTCCTGCCTCTCGGTCACTGATAGTCGCTTCTTTTGGCAAGAATTGACTGGAAGCAACAATTTTGTTCTACCAAGTATAGCAAATGAAACATTTGTTAAGTGGGGAAAACAAAGAGCAAAAGAGAAACTAAAGATGGCAAACCAGGTGAGCCAGACGTGTTGGGTAATGGGTGAAACAGGTCCTAATAATTATTGGCAAATTTCATGTGCTAGTCAAAACGGTTCAGGTCGGGTTGGATTGCACTAGCTCACCAACATTCTTTATTCCGCGTAGATCTCTATATAACTAATATATCAAATATGATTAAAAAAACTACATAATTATATGATTTCTTAAAAAACGAATTAGAACCTAGTAAGCCTTTATATACACGTTAGTAGACTTTTGAGTTTTGACCCATTTAACTCGTTCAACCCACTTAACCTGTCTCAGTATAATCTAGTTTTTATTTTACCCACTTGACACCCGTAAAATAACAAAATTGAATGTTATATGGTATAAATGGGTTAAAACTGCCATCTCTACAATAACAGTGTGTCGTGGATTTCATGTACAAGCATGAAATAGTCAAAGGGAGTTGTCTGACAAACCTGCCTAGAATTCCATGTACATAGATGAAAATAGAAAAAGGGAGTTGTGAACAAACCTGCTTAACACACTCCCAAATCCATTCAATTGTAACTGATTGCATCCCATATCGACAAGCAGCCTCATATTTTGGACCCTCACTGAATTTGCATATTAAATAGTTAATCTTTTTGGTTAAATTATTATTCAATCTTCCTCCAAGAACATAGCATAAGTTTCTTAGCAACTCTCTATCCTTTTCCTCATATTGGGATACACAGAATCGAAGCCCTGTAAACCCAGGTAAAGGAACTTTGCATTGAAGTGGAGAAAAGAGAATGTGACTGCTAATATCAAGCAAGTGGCCATCCTACAACAGAAATGATCAACTTTTATTAGCTGTTACCAGTTTTGATGGAACTGCAAACTTCAATAATGCATACAGAAGACATAAAAGCAAGTACACAAAGATTAAAAACCAATCTGTCAAGTGTAAGCTCCTTTAAAGTCATACGTACAAACTGACAAAGACATTCTAGAAGACTTGTATCGACTTAAATTAGCAGATTGGGCAGCATCAAACTGTATGCCCCCAAACATAAGAAGTGTCAGTCAACATGGATGCTATATATTCTGCTTATTAGAAAATTTTCATGACATCATTATATTTTAGTAACAAACGTAGATAAGAAATGTCACAAATAGACATTCAAATAATATCATTAAATCCTTACATACAATTGTTTGTTATATGTTCAGGTTAACAAATTAGATATTTTATTTGGCACATGGTTATATAATAACAGATGATTTAGTACCTGAAGACATGACCGAATCCAGTGGGAGGAGACATTAGTAACACCACTAAATTGTGCTGGACTGCATAGGACACCATGGGATTCGACAGTGTAATCGACATTTTTTACACCTTGAGTATTCACCACCTCACCGCCCCCTTCTTGAATCCAATCAACAACTTCAGGTCTCTGGACGAATAGACATATATATAACAAACGTTGATACATTCACAATAAATCCATACAAGAAGATCCAAGGACCTCAAATAAAATAAACCATATGCAGCAAACCTATTATGTAGATAGACCTGAATGAATCAGCCTATCTAGTATCATACTTAACCCACAATTCTTAAAGTACCTATAGGTCAGAAAATTTAAATGGATTACTAAACCTTCTAAGAAATTATATAAGCCAACTTTTTAAAGAAACAGAAATACCTACGTACATATGTAGTAAACCAAATATTAATTACAACATGACTATGAACACTCAATAAGATCGTTCACGTATGGCATAACACTTTTGCATGTGCAGTTACTATCTAGTGTTTAGCTTCAAAGCCATGGAACTTTAACCCATATGCTGTACATATGATGTATATGTTGCAAGGCTAAAACATAGTAGAACTTCCACCACAGGTTATAAAGTTTGCACAAGATATCAACAAGCCACAAAAATTTGTCTTTTTAAACAATTTATTAAATTTTATAAAGTGAAGAAAGGCAGGCTTACTTGATCATCAGGGAAGGAACTAGAAAAGCGAAATGATCGCCCTCTAAATACACTTGACTTGATCTCTTGGCTTTTCTTGCTAATACTGTGCTGCATTTTCTGTTGACCCTTACTCGCACTGCCAATATTATATATATTGTTATTGTTTGTGTGAGAAATTTTCTGTTCACGATAACTTTGTTCCCTTTTCTTCTTTAGAGATATCACAAAACTAAAATTGGCATACCTTTGGAACTGATTGTTTGGCAATGTTGGTTGAATGCTTGTGGGTTTCCCTTGTTTTGGACCAGACATGGTACTTACAGAACCCTTATTAGAGGATATGGTATCTACAATCAGAAAATACAATCAGTGAACAAAGAACGATACAAGGAGACATTGTATTTAGATTTGACCAGATATTTTGACACTTCCATAGTTGTAGTGGTGACAGGACTAAACATGGCAGTTTAGTATGTTCACAAATTTAAGTAACATCACAACCAACAGATATTATTAGATAGATACAGCACCTTTTGGAAGGAGCAAATCATAAGCAACATGCCGGCGGTGTACAGGAACTTCTTTCTTTTGACGTTCACAATCCTCAAGCCATACGGTTCTTACCACATTGATCACACCCATAGCAGAAAGGCTCCTTACTTCTTTCTTTTCACTGCATTAACAACAGGAAATGAGTGGTTTCAGACCTCAAAAAAAGATAAGTTCTTGATAACATAAGTATAGATTAAAAAAAAAAAAACAAGCTACACTAATGCAGTGTCTAATGCCCTCAATTCTAGAAAAAGTTCCCACTTAGCAATCTTTCATTGATACTATTATAGTTAAAATCTAAAAAGAAGAATGCTAAGAGCTTAATCTGACTCTTCTGTTGAGATGAAGATGTACAAAATTCCAAAATTATAATGCTACAGCAATAGCTCTATGTACCCCTTGGTTTTAATAATTCGCCCGAGTCACAACTATGCCATTCATATTCCTGGAAGTTACTTTGATGCAAGGAATTTGTGGCGCATCATAAAACAATTAGATACTACTTATGGCATATACAAGGTACTCTATCAATTAACCTTCATAATTTACAGCTATGCAGTCTTTAATTTAAATGAAGCATTGTGTGGCAGAGAAAGTGAAAGCACAGCATCCCTTGGTTTCTGGAAACTCCAGCCTTCATTTTATGTGATTATTTTTATGATAAAAACTTTATATAAGCATCAAAGTAACTTGTTCCCTATGATATATAAGGGATGATAAGGGATGACTGATATAAAACTGAAGGAACTTATAAATTGTGTTAATAAATATATATTAAAAAAAAAATATATATATATATATATATACCTTTCTGAAGGATTTCCAACAACAATGTGTGTTAACTGTTCATTGAGAGACATATACCGAGAACCACCTCCTCTTCGAACCATGTTGACCAATTTACGCATTTCAGAAGCATCGAAACCAACAATATGAATTTTGCAATTTAACAAATACAGATCATTATCATCCGATAGAGAGTCTTCAGCAACACAATTATCAATGTCCAAAGAACTGTTAGGCTGCATACAAGGTGGTGTACAGTCCTCACTAACAGGGACAGATACATCTGAGATCGTAGAAGCCATATTCTGTGAGAGGGTTGTTTCCACATCAGCATCTGGCACCCCATCACATGAAATCTCTTGATGGGTTGTAGAATGTGGGCCACACTGTGAGTTTCTAACATCCTTGTTCTGGTTCTGCTGCGCCTTTAAAGAATTCCTGTGACTATTTGCTGAGGTAGCAGGGCCTTTTTGGACAGGATATGACTCTTCATTCAGACATGCTATATATGTATCACAAAAGATAATGATGGTCAGGAATCAAGAAGAAACATGATAATTTGATGTTCATCCGTCAACTAATTTAAGAGCATTAGCTACAAATAGTGGAATTTGAAGTATTATTACCTCTTCTAGCAACTGAATGGTTGAACCATGCCCTAGTAACAATATGAAGGTGACCCCATCTTTTCGCAACCTTGTATTTGTCACCTTCAGGGGCGTGTTTGTAGTTAAGGAGACACTAATTTCGAAAAATAAAGTACTTGAAATAATCCATTTATATTAAGATTATATTGATGCAGAAATACAGTAATAAAATTTGAACTGTAATGACAGGAATTCGAATAATGAGCATGACTAAGGAGCCCTCGTCAAGAAAGCAAGCTTTAATGACCATAAAAAGCATCTCATTGATCTGCTTGGGCGGAACTTTAAATTAAGGATATATCACAAACCAAATGGGTGATCTTTTTCGTGAGTTCAGCAGAGTATCTGCCTCCATTCTGTTTAACAAGCTCCTCTATCTCCTTCCGCTCAGCTTTAATTAAAAATAAATAAAAAATTAGCCAGATATGACAAGCTCAACATATGTTACGAACTTAAGAATTAGCATAAAAGCATAAGTTTGTCAATGCTAAAATCATTTGAGTACTAGTCAACCTGGAGGGACCTGAGTGACACTTATCGTCAATCCAGTAAACGGAGGAACTCTGTATGACTCGTGAGGAACAACACGATGCTCTTTCCAGCACTGTTGCAGCCAACTCTCCAAAACAATCGGTTTCTTCAAAGTGTTCAAAGCCCACTGCAAAAAAAATTAATAATAGCATATCAAATGACGTAAGAGACTTTAAAATATTGGCAAGCAAATTGCAAGAGGAAAAACAGAATTATAGTGGCACGTTGAACATGGGATACATGTATAAGCATATATACATATCTATATAAACAAATATTTATATGCTACAAAATCTTCATCTCGAGCAGGAGTATATAGTTTCTACATTCCTAGACTATGCAATTGAAATTAAATCAAGAAGCAGTCAAATAACACGCTACATGAACTCAAAATGGACTAGTAAATGGTTGGTTGAGAGTGCAAAAAAAAAAAAAATAAATAAATGATCAAAACGTACAGTAATTAATAAAACAAAGTGGAGACTGAAAGTATAAAAAATCAATAAAGAATATGAAAGCTATTACTAAGTCCAAAAACAGAACAGAAACCTTATATTTTGCAGCTAGTACATTCTTCGCAATCACAAAATCAACATCTGATGATGCTTTATTTAGCATCATACCTCCCATAGCAGTCACTAACTTGCCAATCTCAACCTACAAGCAATTTACAGAAATAATTAAGCACTTTGCTCAGTAAGAAACCAACTTTCTTTCATATGTATTTATATATCAATATTTAACAATTATAGAGCATGAGTTGACAAACCATATCGTTTATGAAGAGCTCAAATATTCAAACATGACCTTAAATATTGCAGCCTCAAACTTCATGAATAAGATTACATATAAACTATACAACATCTTGAATGAAAATAGAAAATATACAATTAGCTTGAAACTTGTATATTTATTTGATACAGAAACTTGGCATGCACATTGAATTACATGCATCACATGATTTGCGCATAAAATAGGATCATGTTTCATTCACCTGTGTTTAAAGAAGGCTACAAAAATGTACTAATAAAATGACTCAAGCATGGAGATGGTAGACAAACTAAATGGTATTTCCTCCCTTCCAAACTATCAGGGTTCACATAGCATGGTTTACTTATTTGAGAAATATAAGTATCAAACTAAATAATTTTAAATTATTTATTTTCCAAACATACCCTTGTTATATCCAACACGTATCCTATCAACTATCATCTTTCAACTTAAGTATAAGGTGCCTAGTCTTATTTAGAAAAGTACCATAGCAAAGATTTACTTCATATATGAGAAGCTAAAATCAACATGAACTAGCAGTGTGTTTATCACAAGGTACCAAACAAACACCCGCGCGTTGCCGCGGGATGTTTTGCCAAAGAATGTAAAAAAAAAAAAAAAAAAATTAACGGATGAACAGTAGAATGTAATAGCAAAGATTTACTTCATATATGAGAAGCTAAAATCAACATGAACTAGCAGTGTGTTTATCACAAGGTACCAAACAAACACCCGCGCGTTGCCGCGGGATGTTTTGCCAAAGAATGTAAAAAAAAAATAAAAAAAATAATAAAAATTAACGGATGAACAGTAGAATGTACAGTAACTAACGACCGTTAGTGCCAAAGAATGTAAAAAAAATTTAATGGATGAACAGTAGAATGTACAGTAACTTAACGATCGTTAGTTACTGTACATTCTACTGTTCACTGTGAGTGTATTTACTGTAGATTTGTGCTACTGTAGCTAAGCTACAGTAAGCTACAGTAATCCTGGTAAATGTTATATTTATAAATGTAAGGCATGATAGCGTTTTCACCTTTTTTCAGTTAGGTGTATCTTCTTTCTATGTACATACTTGGGCAGTCTTAAGGTTGATTTTAAGCTATTGTCTAGCCAATGAACCAAGTGATTGTGGGGCATCTACATAATCAAGTTGTAGCATAAAAAGGTGAGTCAAGGTTGTAGCATAAAAAGAATATAACAACATGTGTATACCAGAAACATGTCACAGGCTATTTGTTTACACGTCAGCAAACAATTGACCCGCCATGCTCGAGAGAAAAGAAGACCAATTTAATAATAAAACAGAAATTCCTAAAAAGCAATAAATATGATCTATCTGCGTAGTTTCCCTTTTCAATCCATCAAGAAAGAAGTTCAAAAATATTAATGAAAAGAAAAAGAAATAGATTCCAAACACATTCGTTCAATGCATGTAAAGATATGTTTTGACAACATGAAAATAACCTTTGCCTCCAATTCAAAGCCAGATGCAAGTATTTTGACTCCATCCATTGCAAGGCAACAAGTAAACCCTTGTTTTGGCAGCATTCTGTTCTCTTTTGCACACGAGAACACACAAAGAGGACCTGAAAAAGATACAAGAAGGTAGTTGTACAAAATCATCACATTGGTAAACAAGTTCTTTGACATGTCATATGCAACTCCTAGCAGCTGGAAGTTCCTAACATACTGGAAATTTTAGCCTATTCTACAGTGTTTAAACAATATCTATATTCACGCGTTACTTAATGTCAAATTTTTCTAGCTGAAAAATGATAGGTCCAAGATAAAACAATTCGAGTCAACTATGCTCTAACATCTAGCTAGCTAGATTGGCTGCAAACTTTTTAAGTAATTTGCAAGATGCGACACATGGGAAAATAACCTATTTACGATTTATAGCATTAAGTGACAGGAACTCAATAAGGTGCATTTGAAATAGCAAATCTTTTAAAATCATCTAATCGAGTAACCTCAATGAGTCTAAGATAATAATCAACCCTCACAACCTATATGATGTTCAGAAATGTTATTTCAACAAAACAATGCCATCGTCCAATAGTCAAAGACTCGCATCTTACTTCTCTATTTCAATGAATCCCACTTCTCATAAGCAGTAAAGTCAAGAGTCTAAACTCGGCAGAATGAATCATGACAAGGAATAAGTATATTAAAACAGCTGTTTCTTAGATAAGTATCACTATAAGAACGCTGGGTATTATCTACATAAAAACTGTTGTAATTTTTTTAAACTAATGATTGATTAGTTATGCAGATTTAATATATAAGCCGCTCCTATCCATTACAAAAGCATATATGTGAACACATGAGCAGGCTTCCTAACTCATTATACAATAGCTGACAAAAAATACAATAGCTAATCGTGAAGCAAAATAAAACAAAATCAGAGAAAATTAAGACACAGCCGTACCAAGCAAATTACATCCTTTGTGGCGCAAATCCTCGAACTTCTCCTGCAAACAAAAACTCGTCAAATTCAGTTCAAATTCCCAAAACATATAACAATAAATAACACATAAACAGCTTATACATACATGATCTCGAGACGAAATAATGTGATAATCATTAGGTCCATTACGCGAAGGATCGGAACAGAGAATAATCTCAGCTCCGTTATCTTTTAGAACATCGTGAAGCGACGCGAATACTTCGGGCGGAACTAAGTTCCGAGACATGAATACATTCGCTCCGTTGAACGTCGTCTTCCTCATATCTGCTGCTAAATTAATTAAATCATGTTACTGTGACCAAATAATATCAAAATTAAGTTGTGATTTGAAGAAATTAAAGGTTGTTTGGATGAAGAAGGGGAGATTGAAATGAGTGGATTTGGGGGTTTTGGGAAAGTGGGCGGGAAAAGGGTTTTGTTTGCGAAAATGAGATTAGTGTGTGGATAGTGTGTGTAGAGGGCGTTCTTTTGCACATAAAAAAAAACACCACATTTTTCTTTTTTTTTTCTTTTTCTTTTTCTTTTTTTTTTTTTTTTTTTTTTTTTTTTTTTTAACTTTTTTACTTTTTATCATATTAAAAATACTCCCTGTGCGTTTGATACGGGTATGTGGGAATAGGGTTATGAGAGGTATTTGTTTAAGATAGGAAGTCTGCCACTATAATGAATAATAAATATAATTCATACTATATATATATCAAGAGAGATAGGTATAGATAGGTGAGGGACCACCACTTAGGAAGGGCACACGTGGGTAATGGCACGGATACCTCTAACACGTCACCTACCCACGTAGTTTTTTTCTCACCCATCACCCACCCGTCACCCACCAATGGGTACAAATTTCTACTCATGCCCTTGCCCGCGGGTATTTGTTGCCCATAGGTTAGTGTTATGCAACAAAATTACAAAACGATGATATAAAAACTAACTATGAAACTGTGTAATAAGATACCAATCAATTTGCCAAATACAACTTTGATTATTTGATCTTTTATACTATCTTTTTAGTTTTGAAACTCAAACAAACTTTTAGATTAATGTGTTTTTTTGAGATTTGGTGGTAACTGTTAAATATATACCTGCAACATCATAAATATTTTAATTAGTATAATTAATTTTAACATAGGTTTATGGGTACACCTAGAGGTATCTTGACGGGTATACCCATGGATATTTTAAATGGGTGTCATGGGTTTACCCGCGATGGGTATGCCTCACCCATCACCACCCGCCACCCACTGATGGGTAAAGATTTTCACCCATGACTCACCCGTGGGTGAAAATTGACGCGTTTACCCACCCATTTATGACGGGTACCCGCGAGTTGTGGGTTTTTTCTCGCCCATTGCCATCCCTACCACCACTGCTATCAAACTTATACCCATTGTCATTCATGGCAGCATACCAAACGCACACAAAGTAGCTGTTTGGTTTGAGTATATAGGAATCAATCAATCTTTTATATAACATGTTTGGCTGAAGACTTGATATTAAAGAATGCTATCAACAATGATAGATTCATAGTAGTATGAACCAAGGCTTGTTTGATATATTTTTTTTATTAAGTCGTGTTTAATTAAATTAATGCAGACAATCTCAGTTTTATTACTTAATATTTTCAGTCATCTTTCTCTATTAAATCATAAACAAATAGTTTTTATATAATTTAATTAATTCCGTTTTTTTCAAATTAAGTCAATTAAGTTGAAATCAAACACCCCCTTAGTGACTTTTCTCTATCAATCCGGTAGGGTCCATGTACTTTTGTTATGGATCATAATAGGGACAAGTTATCCACACCCTCCCATAGTGAGGGTATCTAATGATTGGGTGCATCACTGGCTTATACGATGTGCATCGCGAGTTGTACGGTTTAACCAAAACCCTCTTGACAACATAAGGAGGGTGTGTATAACACATCCCGTCATACTATTAAGGGTTATACTATAAAGACCCTCCCTATGCCCTCCGTATGGGAGCAACTATTTATATTCTAACCCTCTCTATTATTTATATTCTAACCCTCCCTTCTAGCGAGGGTGTACTTTCTTTTTGTCCTTTTTTTTTTTTTTTTTTTTTTTTTTTTTTTTGTAATGTATTTTGTGTAATGTTTTTTGTTGTGTTTATTTGTTATGTTTATATCAGTGTTGCAAAAATCGGCCGAATTGGCCGATTAATCGGCGATTAATCGCTAATCGGCCTGGACCTTGGAGAGATTTACAAGGTAATCGGCCGATTAATCGGCCGAGTCAAGAAAATCGGCCGATTAATCGGTTAAAAATCGCTAATCGGCCCTGGACCGCCTCAGTACCGATTCACGATTTTTGCAACATTGGTTTATATAATTAACGTCTAATGTGTTTTTATTTAATTAACAACAACAACAATAGCACGTTTAACATTACCACATTAAGCAATAACAACAACAACGGTTAGTATTCAATTAAACAGCAACATTAACACACTACTTAAAAACAACAACATCTACTACATAAGAAGATTATTCATTTCATCTAAAAAAATCATGGAGCCTTGCACCCGACTGACAAGCGTGATCCTCAGGATTCCTTGCCAATTCTAACTCCATCTTCAGCGTCTTTATTCTTGTCATCAACAGCTTGTTTTGACACAGTAACGTCTTGTTTCTTACTTCAAGCTGGTCAATCTTATTAGCTTTAGCAACGCAGTTTGAGCACTGCGTTGAAGAAGAGGCTTCATTAAAGTACTTCTTTTGAAATTCAGCTTTCCACATGAAGTATTCACACCCATAGTCATATGTACCTGGCTGTTACATGTTAAGAGAATTATAAGAAGTGTATTCTTAACAAACAAATTATTTACATATTCACATAACTAAGCAAACGTATGATTATTTACCACTGAATCAGGACATGCATAATACAGTTGCCCACGAGTAGCTTCTGTGCAGGATTTACGTTCTATAATAAATCCTCTTCGACAGTGACACAAGAAAGGATTTTTTCGTTCCACCTGGCCAAAGAATTTGCATAACAATTTACAACATCAATCAATAATGTAGAAGCCACTATTTGTGTCTAACTCTTGCAATAACCAAAGTCGAACATCGGGCCACCTATCTTGGTGTTGACCAATACCGTGGGCAACGCACCAAAACCCACAGTTTCCATCACCTTGTACATTATATATACTTATTATGTACCGACGAAAAATCTTTGGAATCCGCTCCATAAAATAATCACTAACTCCATCTCCAACGTATAACTTGTGTCTTATACTTTATTGAACTCTAGGACCTATGTAAGAACTATATCTCGCAGGTTCTTTGTTCAAGTTCGGGACTTTTGTAGATCTTGAATTTGTGCTTCTTCGATGATCTACAATTGGTACTTCATTCAAGTCTTGGACTTTTGTAGCCTTGGACTTTTTGTCCTTTGCGCTCGGACGTCCACGGGTATTTTTGAACAGCAGGTTCACGTGTGTCAATAGATTCAGGTTGGTATATCCCTCTCACCTTCTTTAACATATTTTTTCTGACAAACGACTTTGCTTTGCTAAACACATTCTTGAATTGTCGCATGTCATTTTCAAAAGAAGTATCATCTTCAGGTTCACTAGAAGGACCATCTGTTATAGGAGTATTGATAATAGGCCACGGAACAGATAGAGTTCTCCAAAAAATATCAATTGTATCCAATGGAATGGGTCATTCTGCATTCATTAAAAGTGACTTATATAAATTACTGATATTAATGGAGAAAATAACTTGATAGTCATAAATTTAGGCTATGTTTGGCAAAAGTAGCTGTGAGCTGTAGCCACACCTCACTGCTCACCGCTCACAGCTTCTTAAAGAAGCATTGGAAAAATGAGCTTTCCTAAAAATAACAAATCTCACCGCACTTTTGCCAAACGAACACTAAAACTCAAAAAGCTCATTGCTCACCGCTCATAGCCCTAAAAAAACTCCAAAAAGCTTTGCGCCAAACATAGCCTTAATATACTTACCACGAATTCAATAGAAAACCATATCGTGAAAGCATGGTAGTCCATAAACTGACCGCAACTGATGGCTACAATCTTCTACGGCGAGTTCTTTGAACATGAGTTTGAAAGCATATTTGGAAACTTTTTACCACAATTCTGCAAATAGTGGTATATCACATTTATTTATTTTCTCGTATATGCTTCTATTAAAACTCTCTATTATCGTAGTTTCTTGCGAAATGAGAATCTTATCGATCGAACTCAACAACGTGTCTAAGTTGGACTGTGTGCCGCCCAAATATAATTTCAACAACGCGTGTTGACTCTCAACTCTGCACGTTGTTGTCTGGCCGTAGCTGCGATACTGATCGGTAATAAACGAGATAAACATGTGTGAGTAATCTCGCATCCAGTTATTTAGATACTGAGCAATATCTGAAAAACGGTGATGAATTCATCGTAAATTGAAACTTTGTAGACTGCTTGTAGCTATTAATTGCTTGTCTTTGTTTTGTGAATTGAAACTTTGTGAATGCTTGTAGCTATCTGCTTGTTTTTGTTTTGTGAATTGAAACTTTGTATACTGCTTGTAGCTATTGCTTGTCTTTGTTTTGTGACTTGAGACTTTAGTGCTTGTAGCTATTGCTTGTTTTTGTTTCGTGAATTGAAACTTTGTGAATGAGGGCAGTCACTATCAAAGTGGTATATAACCTTGCAAAAAGTGTAGTGAAAACAACACAAAAAACGTGTTTCACAAAATATACACTCTTAACTCCTATGCTTCGAAGGACAAACACACCCGTGACTTCAAAGGACTGAAAAAACTTTATAAAACAAAAAATTTAACAAAAAAAAGTTATAAAACAATAAAAAATACCAACAAAACTTACCTAATTCATACTTACAACTAAAATGAATTAAAAAAAAAAAAAAAAAAAAAAAAAAAACAAATGTGGTAGGTGTAGTATTGTTTTTGTACCCTCCAATTACAATCACTATCACAAAACACAAAGCAACAAAAGAATCTTGCAGTAAGTACTCACAAAACACTAAGCAACACAAGTGGAGGGTACAAAAACCCTCCCTAGTGGAGGGTGTACCTTGTACTTTTTTTTTTTTTTTTTTTTTTTTTAATCTTTTGCTGTCTTGTACTTTTTTTTTCTCAAATGTAGTAGTCCAAAGGTATTTTTTGGGGGCACCTACCCGGACGAGATCTATGGGGTTTTTTTAAGCTAGGCCAAACCCTCCCTAGGAGGGTGTACTTTTTTTCAGTTTTTGTACATTTTTTTTGTTTTTTTCTTATTTTGTATTTTGCTGTTTTTTTCCCAAGTTTTTGACCAATTGCACCCAAGCATTTTTTTTTTGTCCAAGTGTAGATTGCACACAAAACACAAACATTTTTTTTGTCCAAGTGCATATTGCACACAAAACCCTCCAAAGTGCATATTACACACAAAAGCAAAGCAGGTTCAGATTAACAAATAATCGTCATCGCCTTATAGTCTCAAAATAATTAACTCACAAATATGTTAGGCTCGGATATGAAGGTTGCAAAGTGATAAAAATGTCACTTTGTCATCCTTTCGGTTTTTAGAAAACCATTCGTCATCGCCTTTTAATAAAACCATTTGTCCAAGTGCAGATTGCACACAAGCATTTTTTTTTTTGTCTAAGTACAGATTGCACACAAAACCCTCCCAAGTGCAGATTCCACACATGTTACACAAGTTTCACACAAGTGAAACAAAAAACACATGTTACACAAGTATCACACAAGCATCACAAGCCTATAAGATTCTCACAAGCTCAACAGTAAGATTCTCACAAACACAAGTACACAAGTATCACAAGCATCACAATTTCACCTACAAACCACAAAAGGCAAGAATCTCAGCAACAAACCACAAAGAAGCATATTTCACACAAGTGAAACAATCTGAGCTACAAACCACAAAAGGCAAGAACAATCTGAGCTACAATGTCGAATTCACCATTTAACACAGCAGAGGTAAAAGGCTCAGATTATGTTTATCATATTTGGCTGCAACATCAAAGGTTGGAAAGTATACAAAGTTTCAATTCACAAAACAATTCATAAAACAAAAACAAGAGGCTCAGATTATTGTTTTATCATATATGGCTGCAACATCAAAGCTTGCAAAATCAAGTTTTTTTTACCCTCCATTCGGTAATGCCACGCCAAAATCAATTTTTTTTTAAATCATCATCGCCATAAATTGAAACTTTGTATACTGCTTGTAGTTTTATAAGCATATAAGCAAATAATGGGTGGAGATATACTAACCCTCCCTAGTTTCGTCACTACTGCTTATTTTATAATAAGCAGTTTCATGAAACATCACAACTGGTAAATCAGTTTCAAGAAACATCACAACTGCTAAAGCAGTTTCAAGGAAGCATCACAAACAACAAACCATCACAACTGCTTAAGCAGTTTCAACACCCTCCCTTAGTAGGGAGGGTTGGTATATGAAAATATGCAGGGTTGATATATCTCCACCCATGAAGGGCACCCCTAACCTGTGGACTGGGGTAGGCCAGAGCATGTATTCATACCACTTAAAGGTGGCAGACCAAGGTGTTAACCTACCCATAGGTATTCATATCACATAAGCAACACTTACCAAGAAACCATAATCACATACTAACCTTCCATTTTTTTCCCATATAAGCAGTTTTATAAGCAAACCCTCCAAACCCTAATTTTACAACACAGAAACATCACCAATTGAACCTCCAAACCATAATCATCACAGAAACATCACCAATTGAACCACAAAACCCTAATTTTTCAAAATTAGGGCAAACGCCAATTGAACCTCCAAACCCCAACATCATCACAGAAACAACACCAGAGGAATTAAAAATCAAAATCCCTAAAAAATACCAAACCCTAATTTTTCAAAAATTAGGCGTTTTATAAAAAACTTAAAGATCTGATCAATTAATTAATAGATATTTCAATTAACAAAGGTTAATTGGAAAATATCAATCGAATTTTGAAAAAACCCCAATTTTTTTTGAAACCCTAATTAGATCTAAAAAATTAGATCTAACAAAAAAATCCATCACCACAGATCACATATCACAAAAAAATCCATCACATATCACATAATCATCAAAAACATCACAAATTGAACCTCCAAACCCCAACATCATCACAGAAACAACACCAGAGGCATTAAAAATCAAAATCCCCAAAAATACCAAACCCTAATTTTTCAAAAATTAGGCGTTTTATAAAAAACTTAAAGAACTGGTCAATTAATTAATAGATATTTCAATTAACAAAGGTTAATTGGAAAATATCAATTGAATTTTGAAAAAACCCCAATTTTTTTCGAAACCCTAATTAGATCTAACAAAAAAAATCCATCACCACAAATCACATATCACATATAAAAATAAATCCATCACCACAGATCACATATCACAAAAAAAATCCATCACATATCACATAATCACCAAAAACATCACAAATTGAACCTCCAAACCCCAACATCATCACAGAAACAACAAAATCCCTAAACAACACTAGAAGTCTTTAAACATCAAAATCCCCCAAAAAAAAACCAAACCCTAATTTTTCAAAAATTATGCGTTTTATAAAAAAATTAAAGATCTGATCAATTACTTAATAGATATTTCATTTAACAAAGGTTAATTGAAAATTGTCAATCGAATTTTGAAAACCCCAAATTTTTTTTGAAACCCTAATTAGATCTAACAAAAAAATCCATCACCACATATCACATATCACATATAAAAATAAATCCATCACCACAGATCACATATCACAAAAAAATCCATCACGGATGGGTTTTTTTTTTTTTTTTTTTTTTTTTTTTTTTTTTTTTTTTTTTTTAATCGTTGGTAAAAGAAACCCAACCGTCACAGAAGATCACTGATGAGGCGAAAAATGATCCGTTTTTAGGGGGTCATTTAAGCTGGAATTGGAATTTAATTGATCAAATATTTCCCTAAATCGTTCCTTTTGTGATTTTAGGTACTTTGGGAGTGAATTCTGGAAAAGGAAGCATTTTGGACGTTTTTGGAGCATAAAAGTGAAGAAAACGGCAAAGTCTTAATTTTCCTTGCTGGGAACAGTACCTAACGGCGTCAAGAAGGATTTGATGACGGCGTCAAGAGCAATTTTGGTGACGGCCCAGAGAAAACGTGACGGCGTCAGAACAAGGGCGTCAAGAGTAAAAGTGGTGACGACCCAGAGCAGAAATACACATGACGGCGTCAGATCTGGATCTAGGCAATCCGAGAAGAATTTTGGTTGCAAGATGACGACGTCAGAACTTTCCTCTTGATGCCGTCACCTCATGAAATCTATATATACTTTTCTAATTTTCATTCATTAAGAGAGGAACTTGTGTGGAGAATTTTAGGGCCGAACTTAATAAACCCTAGCTCGTTTGTAACAGTATTTTCAAGGGTTTTCACCCCTTGAAACCCTTCATGTTCAATTGAGATAAGTATCCTTTCAATTCATTCAATATGTCTATGTGTTGTTTGAATATATCTTACGCTTGTCTTGATTTTAACATGTTAGGCTAGATCTTTTGTGTGTTTGCTTAGATGTAATGAAACCTAGATGTTGATTATAGGTTGGTTGCTTGTTTATAGTTGTAATGGATGAATGATTTCAATGTTAGGCTTAAGAAAACTGGCAGATCTTCATTGTGTAACTTGCTTGAACGTCTTAAGAAACATGAACCGATGTGTACTAGGTTTTTATGGTTGTATTTAATGCATGAGCGAATTCTAGTGATCCTATGTTAGGAGCTTCTTGCAGGCTCGACATAGGAGTGAAGTAGGAGCTTATAGAATTGGGGAAGTAAGTACGCCACCCCATGATTGATATTAAGAAATATAACCCGTCATCCACGCAACTGTAACAAGTAATTAACCTGTAAAAGATATCTAGGGAGTAGTGAAATCTAAGTAAACACAATTCTCCCATATATTGTTCACACCACTAGTTTAATTAGCTTTATTTTCATTTTTGTCATTTTATTTTGATTGCATCTTTAGTTATTGGGTTAGTTGACTAGCAACTAATTCCGCCCACTCCTCTAAAAACCGAGATTTTACTTGCCTTCATAAAAACATAAAAATACAAAAAGAATCATCCCTCACCTCTAGACCTAGTTTTTAGGCTTTCTAATCCTAGCGACACTATTCCTGAGTTGAACGATCAATCCCCCGGTACTTGTCACTATACTATACTACAACGATTAGGTACACTGCCTGGTGGGGGTTGTAAGCTTCTCGAGATCCCTCGAGAGGTAAAGCCTGGTGCAATTCCCACGCATCAAGTTTTTGGCGCCGCAGCCCGGGGAATAGTTATTGTCTAGGTTAGAATTTCTTTTTATTAGGTCTACTTGCTAGAATCCTTTCTAGTAAGATTTTATTTTTATTTTTTTAGTTTTCTTTGGTCTATCTTATTTCTTCGTGTCTTTGTTCGTAACCTTTACCATCCGACATCATGGAAGGTGGTAACATATTTGAACCCATCAACCCACCACAACAAGACCACCCACAAAACCCACCACTAGCTAACCAACCTCTTAGGCCCCGAACCCTAGGAGAGTATTCCCGACCTAGCCACCAAGGCTATCGAAACACTATTGAGTTCACCCAAGGAGCCAATGTGTCTCCCTTGCGATCCGACACCATCCGGTTGGTGCAAAGTGGATGTGCATTCCATGGACTTCGTTCCGAAGATCCTAATCAACATCTCAAGGACTTCCTTAAAATCGTAAATTCTATAGACCTTGATGTTACAACTAGAGAGTCGACCCGATTACGCCTATTCCAATTCTCTCTACGTGATCAAGCTAGTCAATGGCTTGAACGTTTACCCGCGGGATCCATCACCTCATGGGATGATCTCACCACTCGTTTCCTTGCTCAATTTTTCCCACCGGGGAGAACTACCAAGCTTAGAAATGATATCTTGATGTTCCAACAATGTCAAGGTGAAACTCTATATGAAGCATGGACTCGTTTCAAGGACTTACTCCAAAAAGTCCCTCATCATGGCATAGATCTTTGGCTCCAAGTCCAAATCTTCTATGACCATATCGATCTCTCCACAAGGCGAACCATTGACCAATCGGCCGGTGGCAAGCTACGTGATCTAAGTGCGGAAGAATCATGGGAACTCATAGAAGATCTTGCTCTTTATGACAACGAAAGTTGGAATGATCCCCGTGATTTGAACAAAACGGTCAAGGCAATATCTTTGCCTTCGAACAATTCTAGCACTCCCAACCGTAGGATCATGGAACTTGAAGGTCGAGTCAAGTTTCTCATGAAATCTTATGAAGCTCATAAGCCTTCAAGCCAAGTGAGCAAAATCGCTTCTTCATGTAAATTGTGTAATGGCCCTCACGAAACTCATAACTGCATGGAGCTTCCAAAACTTGCTTATAATGAATTCACATCGTCACAAGTTGGTCGAGGTCCTCGAAACTTTGATGAGGCCTATGAGGCATGAAAGGATAAACCTAATTTCAGAGGATACCAAACTCGGAGCGTATCCTTCAATGAGTCCTCCCCACTCGAATGGTCCGAGCATTTTCCTTCACAAAGCACTCCTAGGCAAGGATATGAAGATGCCTTGTGGAAGTTCATCCTATCTCAAGAATTACAGCTCTCTACGCTCGAGACTAAATTTAAACAACAGCAAGCCGATATGAATAACAGGATTTGTAATCTGTTAAATGCTATCAAAGAGCACGCTGTTAATAAACCGATTCAAGCTGAAGGGGTCAAATATGTTACCGTCATGAATCAGCTAACCTCTCCTGTGAAAGTAAAAAGTCCTAGTAAACTCTTTAAACATCTGTCACCTAAGGTAAAAGATGTAAGGGACCCTGTTAACCCCCTAGGACCAATCCATTTTGTAAACACTATCACCACAATATCTGCTTCTACACCTAACCAGAGCCAACAGCCAGCTGGAACTATAGGTCATAAAGCTAAGGATGAAACCTCAAGGTTAGACACCACGAATTGGCCAAGAGTCCCACCAACTCATTCGAGGACTCCGTCACTCAAGGGTCTAGCAAATTAGATGAAGTGAAAAAGAGATCGAAAGAGCATGCGAGAAATCCAGCAATTTCGGGTGAATCTATTATAGAGGAACCCAAGAAAAATTTGGTTAGTATGACTAAGGGGAGTAGTGATAGGACGGAGGGAAGCAACTCTAAAGTTTTCAAGATTTCCTGCACTCTTAGGAAAAGGCCCTTTACCAATACTCATATAGATCCTAGCCTCCCTGTCAACATAATCCCCCTTTCCCTTTACCATGAAGCCTTCCCTGAACGCACGGTGTATGAAAGAATCAATAACGCAGGGGTAATAAAAGATTTGTCAGTTATGATTGGGGAACTTGTCTACAACGTCGACCTCACTGTGGTCGATGACATAGACTCCATCACTAATCTAAGATTAATTAACCTTGTTCTCGGGAAACCATTTGTCAATGAATCAGGAGTAATCCTTGATGAGAAGGATGGTAGTGCATTATTTACCAATGGCATCAAGAAGATAATCTTTCGTAGGGGTAATGAGGAGGTGTACGAGTACCATCCATCACTGGAAGGGAATCTATATGGATCAAGGGATGGAGGATCGGGGAGGATAAAGCGACGTGATCCGAATAATCTCAAAATCCCCTGCATGATCGGTCATAAAGTATTTCGATAGTGTCTACATTAACGTATTCCTACCTAAGAATTTTATGTCCCTATTTCACTACAACAATATCTGCAAATGGGGAATGGTTTATAAGGGAGAGAATGTGGTTGGTAGAGATCATGAAATCCAGGTATTCGTAGGAAATATGGCATTCACTATGGAATTTACGATCGTGGACAACATCGAAGACTATGTCGACCCAAGGTTGTCACAAGTTGTTTTCGGAGCACCCTTCTGTGAAATCACTAATTTAATAGTTGATGACCGGAACAGAATCATGACCTTCGCTGATGGAATTAGGAGGGTGTCATACCAAACGCCATACAAGAGAAGAGATCTAAAAGAAATCGATTGTGACGGGCTTGATAAGCTAAGTTCTCAACTTATCTTATGTGATGAAGATATTCGGAGAGGATGTAAGAACACTTCTGATTTATCATGTGGATTCTTTAAGGATGTTAGTAAACTTGGGTCCAAGTATCGAACAGATGTCTTTGAGTTCGAAGACCCAAAATACCTGCACTATGAAAGCGATACCGAGATAGGAGATGACCTAGAGAGTGAAACCAACGATGAGGTCACATAGTAACCCATGACCTTGAGTCTAGCTACAAGACTCGTAAATAAAGAAAAGCGCTTCTAGGGAGGCAACCCATGTTTTGTGTGATTTTTATTTTATTTGATTGTTATTTATTTCCGTATGCATGCTTTATTTTTATTGTTGGTAGATCATGTTTCAAAACTAAAATGGCGAAAATACTTTATTTTGTCGTTTGGCTTTGTCTTTACTTCATCCAAAGGTATTTCGCAAAAGATAAGTGTAAGGGGAAACCCCAAATATGTTTTTAAGAAACAAACTCGATCATGATTCTCCACAATATTAAATGAACGTGTATATTCGTATTTGTTAGAGTCAAATGCTTGTATCGAGTCATAATGATGTTTTGAAGGATTTTCCAGGAAGTAGGACAAAGTTTTTCCAGAAATTTTCCGGAAACTTAACATAAGGATTTCTGCAGGTCACTTCTGACGGCGTCAAGAAGAAACTCCTGACGGCGTCACGTGTAAAATTCTGGAAATTTTGCTAGTTTTGTTTTTCTAACAGAGTCTTAAAGTTTTTGTTGAATCTTTAGTTTTATAAACTCCAGGGAATCTGCAAACATCATTCCGCAAGCATTATATCTTACTTTGTTTTCTAGGATTTATTATCATATATAGATTGCCGCCGATTTTACGTGAGGTTGCCTTGTTTGTTTTCTCAGGTTTAACAGGTTATGTCTGACAAGAAGATGATTTATATTCTGGAAGGGAAGCTTTGATTGTTCATTTTCTTGGAGGAAGATCTAACCTGGTTACCATACTATCCATACCGAGCGAATCAGGGGAGTATTTGATTTCATTCTTTTAAATGTTTTACTTTGACAATCTTTAATTGAACATTGGGGACAATGTTCATCCTAAGTGTAAGGGGAGGGTAAAATGATGATACCTCATAGGATACACTTTCGCTTGAGTTTGTTTGTTTGATGGTAGGTGTGTAATAAAACTATGAGAAATACTTGTTAGTGCATTTTTAGCGCCAAATTTAAAATTTTTTACAACATTTAGGTGTGAAACTTTAGCCATAGCAAGCGTCTCATGGATAGGATTGTATGACTAGCACAAAACCGTATCATTCAGAAAAATTTTCAACCCAAATATGTGAGGTTCGCCTTTAGATTTGATAGGAAAAGCATTCACTATTAGTGCTTATGAGTGTACCGGTAGCATTTAGATTCTAGAACTTGCGTTAGTGATGCATCCCGAGACCGCTAGTGAGACTACATTCGTGTAGTAGGATTTACTACATGATAAGAGGCATTAGGATCACCCTTGTGTTAAACCCGTATCATAATTACTTGACCATTTAAGTCATATTACTTGGCTAGTAAAGTCAATTAATTTTTCCCACACCTTAGCGTTGTACTCATTTTTAGTACACGAAACCCCTAGTACACCCCTCCGAGCCTATCTTTTCGTTTCTAACTTTAAGCATCTTACTTAAAGGAAGAATTTGTTACAACCCACTTAAATGTACACCCAAATCGCCATAGCCTTCCGTGTATGCACTCATCTTTAGTGCATTATTGTTATTTGTTTAAACCCTAAGTTAATTATCTAATTGATTATATGGTTGCTAAGTCGAGTCATATCCTTGTACATATTGTTTTGGGACGATTGGGACTCATGGGTAAAGTACTTATATTATGGAGTAATGGGGAAGAACATCATTTTATTACCCCCATATGTGCGTTAATCTAAAAAGTACTCCAAGTGTTTTGATTATCTTGATTCGAGTCAATAGATAAGTTTATTGTAAAGTATGTAAAAATTCAAGTGTAAGGGGAATGTTCATTCCCTATTATGTATTATTTTGGATGGTAGGGTAAGAGTGTATGCAAAAAAAAAAAAAAAAAAAAAAAAAAAGAGAAAAAACATACGGACTACCATCCCGTTTCATTTTATGTTTATTTTATGTTTTTGTTATTTTTCATTTATTAGCTTAGGTCGAGTCTAGTCTTGGCTTAGCAACGCCATACTGTACATGTAATTAACCAAGATGATTAACTCGCCACCAGTAAAGATTGCCTATATCCAACAAAACCGTGTATTCCATATCCCTACACCTAACATTATAACCCTTTAAAAGACCTCTTTGATAGTTTATCCTAGGTGCTTACGCCATGTGGTGGAGGTTTGATCCTTTCCCAAACCTATGGTAATCTATTTTGCTATGACAGGTAGTGAGAGATGTTTTCTATTTCCATATTATGATATATACTTTATTACACCCGAGAGATGTGAGTATCTAAACACTATTTGTGAGGTGCTAGTGTATGACCTCCGTGCTTGTCTTTGGTCTTTAGTGGAACGATTATTTGTTGTAATTACTTTTATATTAGTGTTAAATGACCCCTAACTTGTATTTTGACTAGAATAAAAGCGCATTTGCTTGAGGACAAGCAAATCTCAAGTGTAAGGGTATATAATGAGGCGAAAAATGATCCGTTTTTAGGGGGTCATTTAAGCCGGAATTGGAATTTAATTGATCAAATATTGCCCTAAATCATTCCTTTTGGGATTTTAGGTACTTTGGGAGTGAATTCTGGAAAAGGAAGCATTTTAGACATTTTTGGAGCATAAAAGTGAAGAAAACGGCAAAGTCTTAATTTTTCTTGCTGGGAACAGTTACTGACGGCGTCAAGAAGGATTTGATGATGGCGTCAAGAGCAATTTTGGTGACGGCCCAGAGAAAACGTGACGGCGTCAGAACAAGGGCGTCAAGAGTAAAAGTGGTGACGGCCCAGAGCAGAAATACACATGACGGCGTCAGATATGGATCTAGGCAATCCGAGAAGATTTTTGGTGGCGAGATGACGGCGTCAGAACTTTCCTCTTGACGCCGTCACCTCATGAAATCTATATATACTTTTCTAATTTTCAATCATTAAGAGAGGAACTTGTGTAGAGAATTTTAGGGCCGAACTTAATAAACCCTAGCTCGTTTGTAACAGTATTTTCAAGGGTTTTCACCCCTTGAAACCCTTCATGTTCAATTGAGATAAGTATCCTTTCAATTCATTCAATATGTCTATGTGTTGTTTGAATATATCTTACGCTTGTCTTGATTTTAACATGCTAGGCTAGATCTTTTGTGTGTTTGCTTAGATGTAATAAAACCTAGATGTTGATTATAGGTTGATTGCTTGTTTATAGTTGTAATGGATGAATGATTTCAATGTTAGGCTTAAGAAAACTGGCAGATCTCCATTGTGTAACTTGCTTGAACGTCTTAAGAAACATGAACCGATGTGTACTAGGTTTTTATGGTTGTATTTAAGTCATGAGTGAATTCTAGTGATCCCATGTTAGGAGCTTCTTGCAGGCTCGACATAGGAGTGAAGTAGGAGCTTATAGAATTGGGGAAGTAAGTACGCCACCCCATGATTGATATTAAGGAATATAACCCGTCATCCACGCAACTGTAACAAGTAATTAACCTGTAAAAGATATTTAGGGAGTAGTGAAATCTAAGTAAACACAATTCTCCCATATATTGTTCACACCAATAGTTTAATTAGCTTTATTTTCATTTTTGTCATTTTATTTTGATTGCATCTTTAGTTATTGGGTTAGTTGACTAGCAACTAATTCCGCCCACTCCTCTAAAAACTGAGATTTTACTTGCTTTCATAAAAACATAAAAATATAAAAAGAATCATCCCTCACCTCCAGACGTAGTTTTTAGGCTTTCTAATCCTAGCGACACTATTCCTGAGTTGAACGATCAATCCCCCGGTACTTGTCACTAAACTATACTACAACGATCAGGTACACTGCCTGGTGGGGGTTGTAAGCTTCTCGAGATCCCTCGAGAGGTAAAGCCTGGTGCAATTCCCACGCATCAATCACATATCACATACCATACCATCATCAAAACATCATAACCACAAGCATAAACAAGTGATTTTTGATCTAAAAACTAGTTTTTAGATCAAAAATAGAGAGAGCGATTAGAGAGAGAGAAGAGAGTTATGTGTGAGAGAGAGTGAGATAGAGAGACAGAGTCAGGGGTGATTAGGTGTGAGTGTGTGTGTGAGCTGTACGTGTTTAACGCGGTCTTTATTTTTTTTATTTTTTTTAATTTCAAATAAAATTTGTAAAAACTAGTAGTAATAAAAGTTGTAAAAATGTAAAAGGTAAATAAAATTTGTAAAAATGTAATTTGTAAAAAGTATTTAGTTGTAATTTTGTAAATGTAATTTTTGTAAAATGTGAAACTTTTTTTTTTTTTTTTTTTTTTTTTTTTTTTTTTTTTTTTAATTTCAAACTTTTATAAAATGTGTAAGTTATAAAGTTGTAATAAAAATTAAAACAAAAGTAAAAGTATTTTGTTAAAAAAATTTAGTTGTAAAAGTATTTTGTTAAAAAAAAGTAGTTGTAAAAGTAGTTTGTTAAAAAAAATAGTTGTAAAAGTATTTTGTTAAAAAAATTAGTTGTAATTATAAGTTATAAATGTTATAAATTTTGTAATGTATTTTAAGTAGTTCGGTTCTGACGAGCAAGTAACGGAATGGGTGCAAAATATAGCTCGGGGGCTCGGTTTTGTCATTGTTAAAGAAAGAACCAAAGCAGAGGGTTATTTGTATGAAATCAATTATAGGTGTTCAAAGGGTAGGACTTATAAACCTGAAGGTACTGGAAAACGGCAAACCAGTACCTCTAAAACAAATTGTCCATTCAAATTGGTGGCGAAATATCAAACAACAATATATTTTTGGAAGTTGAGGGTGAAGGATGATAGGCATAATCATCCTTTTTCAGACTCGTTGCATAGTTTCCCATATGCAATGCGATTAAAGGATGATGAGTTCGGTTTGGTCAAAGAATTGACAGATTATAGTGTACGACCACGTCATATACTTTCGACAATACAGGGTCGTAATCCGGATAATGTGTCTAGCGTTAGAACTCTATATAACGCACAAAGTAAGATCCGGAGAGCCATAGTAGGTGATAGAACTCCAATTCAAGTCCTTTACTCACATTTGATGCATTCAGGGTATACATATTACGAGAGGGTAAATGAGAATAATGAGCTTGAGGAACTACTTTTTTGTTCACCCCACGTCATATGCTCTATGTTGTACATTCCCTGAAATCATGTTGATGGACTCCACATACAATACCACGATGTTTAAATTGCCATTATTGGAAATTGTCGGAGCAACTTCAACAAATAAAACATTTTCAATGGCGTATAGCTTTTTAAACAGTGAAAAAGGGCATAATTTTCAATGGGTATTGCAACGTGTGAAGGATTTGATAGACGAAATATATTACCCACGTGTTATCGTCACTGACAGAGATTTAGCGTTGGCTAGGGAGTATGAGTCCATTAAATGAAGATGGGATCGGATGGTTAAAGCTCCAAAACGCCGCATGTTCAAGCATCATTATGAATGCCTACAACAACGATTGGTCAACCATGCGGGTACTTAATTATTAATTCATTGTTTTTATTATTTAATAAATAAGAACCCGAATGACCTTTTTATTAATTCATTGTTTTTTTTTTCAGATATTGCTCAGTATCTGAATAACTGGTTGTGAGATTACTCACACATGTTTATCTTATATATTACTGATCGATATCACTGCTACGGCCAAACAACAACGTGCAAAGTTGAGAGTCACCACGCGTTGTTTAAATTATATTTGGGCGGCACACAGTCCAACTTAGGCAGGTTGTTGAGTTCGATCGATAAGATTCTTATTTCGCAAGAAAGTGCCATAAAAGAGAGTTTTAATAGAAGCATCAACGAGAAAATAAATAAATGTGATATACCACTATTTGCAGAATTATGGTATAAAGTTTCCAAACATGCTTTCAAACTCATTTTCCAAGAACTCCACCTGTCGATTGCCGTAGAAGACTGTAGCCATAAGTTGCGGTCAGTTTACGGACTACCATGCTTTCACGAAATGCGTTACTATGCAATTCATGGTAAGTATATTAATTTTATGACTATCTAGTTATTTTCCCCCATTAATATCAGTAATTTATATAAGTCACTTTTAATGAATGCATAATGTCCCATTCCATTGGATGCAATTGATATTTTTTGGAGAACCCTATCTATTCTCTGGCCTATTATCAATAGGCCACCGCCTGAAGATTTTCCTTCTAGTGAACCTGAAGATGGTCATTCTAGTGAACATGAAGATGATCTTGCTTTTGAAAATGACATGCGACAATTCAAAAATGTTTTTAGCAAAGCGTCGTCGTTTGTCAAGAAAAACATGTTAACGAAGGTGAGAGGGATATTCCAACCTGAATATATTGACATACGTAAACCTACTGTTCAGAAAAGTACCCATGGACGTCCAAGTGCAAAGGACAAAAAATCCAAGGCTACAAAAGTTCTAGACTTGAATGAAGTCTTGGACTTGAATGATGTACCAACCGTAGATCACCGAAGAAGCACAAATTCAAGATCTACAAAAGTCCTGAAATTTAGCAAAGAACCTGCAAGACATAGTTTTTACACGGGTCATAGTATAAGACACAGATTATACGTTGGAGATAGTGATAGCGACTATTTTATTGAGCGCATTCTAGAGATTTCCCGTCCATACGTAATAAGTATACATAATGTGCTAGGTGACGAAAATAGGTGGGCCGATGTTAGACATATGTTATTGCCAGAATTAGACATACATAGTTTAACTTATATGAGTATGTGGTCGCAAGATGACTTTTACCGGCTTCGCTATTCAATAAACTGGTTCGATGGAAGTGCACCTTTAGATCGCTAGATGACGTGCCAAACACGGGGCTGGTTATCGCTTCAGTGATTAACCGACAGTATGATGTGCTCACTACATTTGTCTGACACTAGACAGAGATTCTCCACTTCTGCATAACCACCCACAATGGAGGAGGTACAGAGAGCCAGATGCATCCGAATGGGAAACTTTATATCACCATCGACAAATGTAGTAAATAATTATACAGACAAAATATTGTAAATGATTATTGATTTATGTTGTTGATGTGTTTCAAAAGCTTTAAATTTATAATACCAATTTCACCAATTCCTCAATACATAAAACACATGGGTAAAATATAACCCCCGTTTATAGTAAAGGTTTTAAGTAAGACCAGGTCGTCCCAAGAGATTGTAGAAAAGCCAAGTTAGCAATTGTTTCAAAGTATAGTCTCAAGATTGTCACTTATCAAAAGACTAGCAATATGGTTATTAAGATTGTTTATCAATATGATTAAAGACTATATTTATTTAGGCTGAGAAACATGGAAGTAAACATGTAAATGACAAGCAAGCAATCATGAACAAGATATATAAGCAAGAGATGACTGGTGATCACTCTTACAAATAACTACCCAACATATCAAGAATCCCTTTCGACCTATAATTCTTAATATATCAAATGCATTAAGGTTGGCTCATAACAGAAGTATACTTAAGCCAATTTCTTTATCAAGTTCGTTAGACATGAGATAAAGCATTAAACAAGAGTACGATTGGGTTGATAAATGTTTTGTCGACCAATTTCTACAAGGTAAATACCAAGTTGCCATAGACAAACACCTTGAAATAATAGCAAAGTAGCAGACCCTTTCGACCTACTTCTACTACAAAGATACATCAAACACTCAACAATGATCCAATCATCTTCTCATCAATTAAACTTAAGCATAGTATCAATAGCAAGCATACATGTAAATGTAAACAACCACATAACTACATCACCCAAATAAACATAAAATGACTACTCCATTATTTCAGTAACAAGATCCATATCATTCAACATAGATTTCATAAACTTCATAATATAAAATATAGAATTTTACCAAAGTGATTACAACAAATGAAATACTAGTTTCCAAAGAGAAAACTCGACTCAACTCCTTCTCCTAGCCTCTGTCACAGTACTTGGATCAAGAGCACAACCTTGATATGGTAAACTTGGTATGAGTTCACCAAAATCACTAGTAACCTTCCTATCTTTCTCCTAGAGTTTCCCCCTTTTGTTGCTGCTTTTTCCTGACTCGTAGGTCACTATTTATAGGCTCACTTGACCTAGTTAAACTCCAGAAGTGGTTAAATAAGGGCAAGTGATCGGCCCTTCAATGAATGCAATCAATAACTTCTGTCTTGTAACTGATAAGATAAGTGTGCCGTACTTCATAGGAAGTACGCCGTACTTCGTGTAGATTCAAACTCTTTTACCCGCCAAGTAAGTACGCCGCACAAGGTCCTAAAACCGGCGTACTTGGGTCTGTTGTGATGTATTTTCATTTCAAGTCCTTCCTTTTAATACTGTTGTTTCTTTATCGTCCTTCTAAGTAATGTTTTTAGTTTCTTTTCTCGATCAATCCTGCAAACAGATTAATACCAAATCTTCCACAAATACATAGTATTCTTTATAATATAATAGATATATAATATATATTTGAAGGGATAAATATGTATAATTAGAGCGTTATCAAATCCCCCATACTTAACTATTTATTGCCCTCAAGCAATCCTTAAAAATATTTTTGTTTTCAAACCATCAAAGAATCACAAGCCAAGATAACGCGACTAAGCATCTCACGAAAGTGGAAAGTTTAATTAACTCACGCTCATATATAACGGGTATAAGGAAATCACACTCAATTGCTCTGACATGTTAAATAAATTACCATATGCTTGTACAATAAACTAAACTCCACCGACATGGTGTAAGCACCAAGTAAATTTATCAAAAGAGGTCTTTTATTCGGGTTATAACCTTAGGCTAAGGTAATAATAAGGGTATGGTTTATACATGGGAATATTTAGTGAAATTGTGTAAAAATAAAAAATATAAGTTGAGAGTCCATTTTTCTTGCTATATCGACCTCGAATTGGCACAAGTTTCACCAACACTTCATTCATACATATTTTCTTTCTATTTCCTTTTGTTTTCTTGGGAAATTAGATGGTTTTCCCCCATACTTATGATAAACAAGGTACTTCGATCAAGTTAGAAGTTTGCAACCTTCATTCTTCGTTCAAAATAACATAATCCACACTTTATTCATTTTCTTTTCCTTTTTTTTGGACTTTCAACTAGGTTTCAAGGTTTAAGGCTAAAGGTGTATTATATATATATATATATATATATATATATATACACACACACACACACACACACACACTAGACTTCTAAGTCCGCCCGATGGGCGGACATGACTTGTAATTTTTTGGTGATTAATATTTGATGGTAGTTAATTAATTGTAATGTATGGTATGCAGCTATAAGCCGTGTATTGATAGATTTTTAATTTTTTTTTTTACATATACATGTTTTTATTAGTTATTGATTTGTGATATCATTTAAATAAGACATATTAAGTATTGATATAATGTAGTTGTTATGATATATGTTACGTTTTTTTTTTTTTTTTTTTTTTTTTTCTTATGAAACGATCATATTTGTTTTAAAAATATTATGTATAGATTTTTACTTTTTTTTTTTTTTTTTTTTTTTTTACATATACATGTTTTTATTAGTTATTGATTCGTGATACCAAATAGGTAATCCCTCCAATGAATCCATCTTAACTGTTCAAGGAGATATGTAGGTTCACTCTTAATGAAGTACCCTTCAACGTCAAGTAGCCTTAGTTTCTTCATGCAATGGAGGATTTCTGCACTAAAAGAGGATATACCCTCGGTATCCACTATGGCTTCAACTATTTCTAACCTCTGCAACCAACATACACATGCATATATATTACATAAGGAAGGATATTAAACTTTAAAAAATTTATTTACTTACTTCAGAAGAAAAAAGGAGACAACCAAATTAAGATGCTATGGAGGATAAGAACATTGCTTACGGTGGTTGTTGTCATTACTTCTTCGATTTCTTCTGCAACCCACACCATGTTATTCGAATTGCATTTGAGTACAATACACCGGCGCATCTCTTCAATTAAATCATGCATATCAAGAGTTCCAAAATATGAAATAGTCAAGAGAGACTTTTCAATCAGCACATTTATTCCACTTTTAGCTTATAAACAAAGACTATCAAGAATTCTTGTGACCTCATGTATGGTCCTGCCTTTAAAGAAACATGCAACAAGTAGGAATATTTTTTGTTCGAGGATATTCAGTCCATTAAAACTTAGCTTTAGAATTTATTAACATTTTTTTACATTTATTAAGTATGTCTTGCAAAATATAAAACAAAAATTGAATTGCTTTAGTGATAGAGAGGTTGGTTTAAGTTTGTAGAGTGACCAGGTTCGAACCATACTAAATACATTTTTAAATTTCAATTTTAAAACATTTAATGTTTGCTAATCAAACATAAATAATTTCGGAAAAAAATTAAAAAATTTAAAATAAATAATAAAAATTGCACAAATTACGAATTTAAAAAAAAAAAAACCTAAATTTCGAAATTAATTAAATAACTTCAAATAAAATAAATTAAAAAATTACTTACATGGCCACAATGTGATGACATGGCTGATAATGAATTACTGGGCAATGACATGGCGTTTACGTGGCATTATCTACGTGTAACGCCTCCTGTTATATATATATATATATATATATATATATATATATATATATATATATATATATATATATATATATATATATATATATATATATATATATATATATATATATATATATATATACATATATATATATTGAATTTAAGAAACGAATAGAATGGCTCAGAGTGTTGTTCTAGTGGAATTTAGTACTAAAGATAAATGCTATAAAGGGTTTATTTGGGGATTAGCCAATCGATATGATTGCTAATATATTTTTATTTGGCTATTTGGTGTAATTCCTATTTTAGCCTCTTTATCATTTAAATTACTTATACCAGACAAAATGTGATCTCACTACGGTTTCGTAAAGATTTAAAGCACAAGTTCTAGAATAAATAAAACACCGGCACACTCATAATCAAAGAAACAAGCCAATAAGGGCATAAGGCTGAAAATTCCTCACTTTTAGTGGTAATGGTTATGAATCTGCAGCACGTTATCAATTCTGAGTCGAATTAGCTCATGATTTAAAATGATTTTTTTTTTCAAAAATTATATAGCAAGTGCGGCGTACCATATTACAAAACGTCGCACTTAGTTTTAAAATTCTGTTTTTCTTTTTAATAATATTTATATCATTCCAATTTATCTCACCTCCCATACTTTTTATGAACATTGCCCTCAATGTGACAGAATATAAATAAAATAGAGAAATGGGTATGAGAACTTTACAATATGACGAATTCAGCAAAGGGTTGTGTTAACCCAACGGGGTCTACCCTATGTAATTAAAGAGTCTAGTCAAATCAGTATAAAGTAAATGTAAATGCATGTCTTACGGTCTTGGTATGTACATTTACTGTTTTATGTGACCATACATTACTCGTATATTGAGACTCTTGAACAACTTTTTGCCATAGAGTTGAAGTTACAAGTGGGCTGACTATATAACATATTTTCAATTGTATTTTCTATTACGAGTATTACATTTACTTTATTTGTTTCTATCTTTATTGTAGTTTTTATCATAATCCATGTCTTAGGAGGTGTACCAATAACAATTAAATTATTTATCATAATCCATATTCTAGTTTTTAATTCGTGTTCGCACGAGTCATTAAACGCGAATTAGCTTCATACAATGACTATAACTAATAACAAGCCTCTTTTTCAACGCAGTGCTCAAACTGCGTTGCAAAAGATAATAAGATTGACGAGCTTGAAGTAAGAAACAAGCTGTTGATGACAAGAATTTAGACGCTGGAGATGGAGTTAGAATTGGCAAGGAATCCTGAGGACCACGCTTGTCAGTCGGGTGCAAGGCTCCATGATCTTTTTAATGAAATGAATAATCTTCATATGTCGTAGATGTTGTTGTTTTTAAATAATGTGTTAACGTTGTTGTTTAATTGAATAATAACATTTGTTGTTACAGTCGTTTAACGTGCTATTGTTGATGTTGTTAATTAAAAAAAAAACGCATTAGACGTTAATTATATAAACATAACAAATAAACACAAAAAAAACATTACAACGTTTAACGTGCTATTGTTGATGTTGTTAATTAAATAAAAACGCATTAGACGTTAATTATATAAACGTAACAAATAAAAAAAAAAAAAAACATTACACAAAATACATTACACAAACAAAATATAAACACAAAATATAAACACAAAAAAAAAAAAAAAAAAAAAAAACAAAGTACACCTACAAAATAGCCCCCGTTAATATAACAAAAATAGCCCCCGTCCTTATAACCCCACCCTTCAGCAAAATTGTACGAAGCATATGGGGCTTTCGTACTTTAATTCGTATCCTGCATATTTTCACCAAAACAAAACAAAACATGCAATAACATAAACGAAAGATCAGATTATTTATTATAATAGATACTCCCTCCGTCACATATTAAGTGTCCACAATGGAATATTTGGATGTCCCAAATTAAGTGTCCACTTGTACCTTTCAACCAATAAGATGAGACTTTAGTGGGAAAAAATAATATTTGATTGGTGGAGAGTTTAATTAGTGGAATCTCCTAAAACTTTGTGCATTATGAAAATGGACACTTAATATGGGACGGAGGGAGTAATATGCAAATTATTTGCATATATATATATATATATATATATATATATATATATATATATATATATATATATATATATATATATATATATATATATATATATATATATATATATATATATATATATACACTGTTCATTGTTTTTCCCCCCGGTACCATATTGTTTTTCCAGTTCCATATCACAAATGTTTAACAATGCCAACAGAGGCATTGATTACAGACCATCGAAATAAATTGTTTGAGATTGTTTTTAAAATATCAACAACTAGATGTCTGGTTGGAATCTACAAAGTACGCCGCACACAGTCAAAGGTGCGACGGTGTTTCTGTTGTTGCTGCTGCTGTTGCTTGTTGTTCATGATGATGCTACTGTTGCTTGTTTTTCATGATGTTGCTGCTGTTGTGGTGCTACCATTCATACAAGGGCTCGACTTCCAGCACCTCTGGAAGGTCCCTCAGCTTCCCAGACTCCTTATCTCTCAAGTAAGCAAAACTTCGCATGTTCACATTTCCTGGCCTCACATGTCTGCTAAATAATGCCATTTCCATTTCTCTTTCATTCATCAGCCCTAGACCTTTTGCTATTCTGGTCACTAAATGACCACTACAAATTCTTGTACCACGAGCTGCAACAGCCTCCTTTCCTAGATATTGGGCCATTAACCAAACCAAATTCACATGACATATAGATTGGTGTTTATCAAACATGTGCAATATCCACAGATCATCATTAAGCACATATTGCTCATAATGATTCCTATGAAAGACTGATTTCACTAAAATTTTGTGAATGACCTGCAACATAGGGTTCCTGATCTTCCAGAATCTTTTCTTTCCAAACACTTTCACATTCTCACCACTTATTTCTTCCCAGTACTTATCACCATTAAAAAAATTCTTTTTCCTCTCTCCCTTTACAATTAGCTTCTTGAAATTCTCACTACCAACCTCTTTTTCAGAATAAACTCCAAGCAATCTACCAAGCTCCAATAATGTAACTGTGTGTTCAGTTCCTCCAAGTCTAAACTTCATGATTCCCTCAGCAAACAACTCTTCATCAGCTATCTCCTTCTTCACCTTAACAGTGCTAAAGAACTCCAAGCACCATTCTTTATAAATATTTTCCTTAATTTTCACAGCTTTCTTCCACATGAAAGAATCTACAATCTCTTCACTGAAAACCATCATAACCAAAAGTATATCCACCAATATTTTGTCACAACCTAGATTCCTCATGACCCTCCAGTCAATTATCCTAGGAATATCTATTTCTCTTTCCACCAGTCTTAGCAACCTCACATTGTACTCTAGCTTTTCAGCTCTAGAAGCTCCTATCCATCTTAGATTGGGATGATCATCAGGTTCCCTTGCATTAACTGCTCTCACAATAGCTCCCCTAGTCCTGTTTGCAACAACCTACAACAGAAATAATCCACAAAAACAAGTTTATCAGTTGTTAGTGCAACAAAATATGATCTATTCTCTCTCTATATCCAATTTGCAAACCCTCTATTTGATTTTCAAACAAAAAGTGTTGCGTACTTGAGAACAAATGCGTCGTACTATCTAGTTTAAAATAAGCAAGTGCAGCTGTTCAGATCTGAAAACCGGCGCACATCTTGTTTTGAGCGCCAAATATTTGATTTTAGCGTGTCAAGCCAACAAAACTATATCTTAAACTTATTCCCTCTCTTATTCTTCTTACTAGAATCCATCAACTCCTCAATAAGCAGTTCTAACACTTAGTTTTACTTAGTTTTTAATCAATCATTGCATTTTTCTCTCATTATGTTTTAATATTCCAATTCCTTCTATCTTAATCTCTCTTATATCAAAGAATCATTCTCAATTCCTCATTATATCGCAAAATAGTGATCAAGGTAAACCCTAACCCTAATTCTGATTTAATCTTTTACGCCAACTCTTAATCAGTTAAATAAAACATCCTCAAAGTCTTATATCTAATACTCTAAACTATCTAATATGAAACATAAAAAAAATAATATGAAATTTAAAAACCCTAAAGAAATAAAATGAAATGAAATTGTAAGAAATTTAAACAAATGACGATAAACATACCGAAGACACGACTAGTGTGGATTGGATTGTTTTTGTTTTTCTTCAAAGATTTAGAAAAGATTGACAGCGGTAAAAATAGTGTGTGTAATATTTTGTAAATATGAAAGCTTTTTCAGTTATATATATAGTCCCGCTCAGAAGTGCGGCGTACTTAGCTCCAAGTACGGCGTACTTGCTGCAAATTTTCCCACATTTAATAATTTCAACTAACATGCATACGTAAAAACGTTCAATCCACATATTATCAAACTTCATTATATTCATTCATTCATCAAAACAATCCTTAACTTTCCAGGATTACAATGTTTTGGTACGTTTTATTCAAATCATGAAAAATAACATAGAAAGAAAATAAAATGAAATAAAACAAACATAGGAGCTCATGTTGCCACTCCTATCCATCGTCCATTGATTCAAGCTCTGAAATAACCAGGTGACATGATGTCACTCAGTTTGTATTCTCCTGACATTTTTCTTTTAGTTTTCACCTTTGGAGCATTGATCACTAATGGGTTTTGTTCTTCATTCTCCACACATATTTCAGCCCAAAGAGTAATTTTTCCAATACTGTAACTAACAATGCTTCTAGTGTGCTCCAAGAATGGTCTTCCTAGGACTACCCCTGTTTTTACATTATCCTCCATATAGAATTCTAACTCATATCCCTTAGTTTTTCCAATAGAGTCATCATTAGTTTCTCCCACTAGATTCATAAGCAACTTCTTATTGATTTTCTTATCACCATTTTCTAATTCTTCATAGGTTAGTCCTAATTGATTCACCAGTTCTTGAGAAATCAGATTTTTTTCAATATCAAGGTCCAAAATACCATCAGAAGCAAATACTCCCTCTATATAGCATGGTGTAATTTATTTCTCCCCTTCTTCTTTATCATCTGCCATCCTATAGAGTAAGAAAACCTTAGTTTTCTTATCCAATTCAGATGCATAAATGTTCAATTTTTCAAAATCTACTACATCAGTTCCTGGTTGAATAGTTAACTGTCCTTTAGCAAAATCCACAACTCCTTTTGTTTCTTCTAAGAAGGTTCTCCCAAAGATCACACTAGGCTCCCATTCATCTTCACTAGTGTTAACATAGAATTCAACAATAAATATGTCCCTATTCATTTGAACCAGTAACTTTTTGTTGATCATTTTACTTCCATTTTCCTTTCCTCAAAACTCAAACATAGTTTTTTCATTAGATCTTTAGACAGAAAGTTCCTGTTGTGATCCAAATCTGCTACAACATCATTAGTGTAGACATTCTCCATATAGCAAGGTGTGATGAATTTTATGTAGCATTTTTTTGTCTCCATTCTGTTAAATACATGAACCCTTTGTTCATTCTCCTTCTCATTTCCTATGATCTCGAAAGTAACTACCCCAGGCCAAGAGTTATCTCCTTCCATTGGTTCCTTTTCAGTAGGAGAATTTCCTTTCTCAAGACGAATTCGTACAATACTTGAGTTTGGGTCCATTTCTAACACTTGACAACATAACATCAATTCAAACATTAGTATGTTAGTACAAACAAAACTCAATGATATTTTACACTCCAATAACATCAGTAAACATTTAGAGATCAAAATACGGATTGGTTTGGTCATAACAAACAAGATATTAGTCCTCTGTGAAATTTTTATGTCAAAAGTGCGACGTACTTGGAAACAAGTGTGGCGTACTTCTCTTGTGTTCTTATTTTTATTTCGAAAATTCCCAGGAAAGACCGATGTACTTGCGAACAAGTGTGGCGTACTTCCCCTGTTTCAGTTTCAAGTTCCTTATTGTTTTTATTATACCTCAGAATCTTATTCAAACTCATAGTCCATATGATTAATATGCAGAAACAATTAAAAACAAGAAAATGTCTAATTAACCAAATAAGCAAATATTTTTGTATTTTCAATGGGTCATAACATATAAACAAACGCATCAATCCAAATATTGTAAGCACATAAAAAGCAATTCTCATGTTCTCACCCTTGAACTTAAGCATTAAAAAGTTTTTGTGTTTGTTTGTTTTTGTCTCGGAAAACATTATGAATTTTTTCAGAACGTACGGCGGTTTTGACAATAAAACCGGCGTAGTTTGAAATTTCCCAGAGAATACGGCGCACAGACTTGCAAGTGCGGCGTACACTCAGTCTCAGAAAGCCAATTTTTGATCAGTTTGCCAGAAAACTGTACGGCTATGATTGTAAAAAGTCTCAAAAACACTTATCTAACTTAATTTTGTCAATACCAATCCCTGGCGGTGGCGCCAAAAACTTAGATGTGTTTTAAAATATTTAAATTTATAATACTAATTTCACCAATTCCTCAGTACATAAAACATATGGGCAAAGTATAACCCCCGTTTATAGTAAAGGTTTTAGGTAAGACCAGGTCGTCCCAAGATATTGTAGAAAAGCCAAGTTAGCAATTGTTTCAAAGTATAGTCTCAAGATTGTCACTTATCAAAAGACTAGCAATATGGTTATTAAGATTGTTTATCAATATGATTAAAGACTATGTTTATTTAGGCTGAGAAACATGGAAGTAAACATGTAAATGACAAGCAAGCAATCATGAACAAGATATATAAGCAAGAGATGACTGGTGATCACTCTTACAAATAACTACCCAACATATCAAGAATCCCTTTCGACCTATAATTCTTAATATATCAAATGCATTAAGGTTGGTTCATAACAGAAGTATACTTAAGCCAATTTCCTTATCAAGTTCGTTAGACATGAGATAAAGCATTAAACAAGAGTACGATTGGGTTGATAAATGTTTTGTCGACCAATTTCTACAAGGTAAACACCAAGTTGCCATAGACAAACACCTTGAAATAATAGCAAAGTAGCAGACCCTTTTGACCTACTTCTACTACAAAGATACATCAAACACTCAACAATGATCCAATCATCTTCTCATCAATTAAACTTAAGCATAGTATCAATAGCAAGCATACATGTAAATGTAAACAACCACATAACTACATCACCCAAATAAACATAAAATGACTAATCCATTATTTCAGTAACAAGATCCATATCATTCAACATAGATTTCATAAACTTCATAATATAAAATATAGAATTTTACCAAAGTGATTACAACAAATGAAATACTAGTTTCCAAAGAGAAAACTCGACTCAACTCCTTCTCCTAGCCTCTGTCACAGTACTTGGATCACGAGTACAACCTTGATATGGTAAACTTGGTATGAGTTCACCAAAATCACTAGTAACCTTCCTATCTTTCTCCTAGAGTTTCCCCCTTTCGTTGCTACTTTTTCCTGACTCGTAGGTCACTATTTATAGGCTCACTTGACCTAGTTAAATTCCAGAAGTGGTTAAATGAGGGCAAGTGATCGGCCCTTCAATGAATGCAATCAATAACTTCTGTCTTGTAACTGATAAGATAAGTGCGCCGTACTTCATAGGAAGTACGCCGTACTTCGTGTAGATTCAAACTCTTTTACCCGCCAAGTAAGTACGCTACACAAGGTCCTAAAACCGGCGTACTTGGGTCTGTTGTGATGTATTTTCATTTCAAGTCCTTCCTTTTACTATTGTTGTTTCTCTATCATCCATCTAAGTAATGTTTTTAGTTTCTTCTCTCGATCAATCCTGCAACCAGATTAATACCAAATCTTCCACAAATACATAGTATTCTTTATAATATAATAGATATATAATATATATTTGAAGGGATAAATATGTATAATTAGAGCGTTATCAGTTGTAAATAATTATACCCACAAAACATTGTAAATGATTATTGATTAAATGTAAATGTTGGTTTAGATTTTTTGAAACTTAAAAGTTTGCCTGTTTGTATAGTGTCATGTCTGCATCAGTTATACCCCCTTTTCCTGCACTTGCACCACCTATCCAGAATAGGATCCAGAGATAGATGATGATGATGATGTTGATGAGATTGCTGCTGATGATGATGAGATGGATGATGATGATGGTGATGATGTTGATGAGATTGCTGTTGATAATGAGGAGATTCTTCCTTTGCCGCCTTTGCCAGCCATATCAGATATCACTTATGAGTCAAACACTTCAGAGGCCTTAGGTCATGCACTTGTGACGGAGGTGACGTCTACTTTTGAGGTTGGCGAGTCTTCGACCGCACCTCGAGTTTCTCCTGTCGAGCTTAGGGCAGAGTTGAGTCGTTTGAGGGAGAACATCTCTTGGTGTCGGGGTCACTATGTGTCGATGTCGAGGAGGTTGTGTGAGCGACAGTCTGATGTCTTAGGATTGAGGAGGGAAGTTAAGCATGATAGGAGATATATAGGTGATGTGTATGTTACGTTGTATGAGCATGCAGCTAGGTTGAGTGATTTAGAGAAAGCGGTTGCAGAGTTTCGAGAGCAGTTAGAGTCTTTTGAGAAGAGGATGAAAGAGGTAGATAAGTTGATGGAGCAGGTGGACAGTGATGGTAGTTAGTATGGTAGTTAGTATCTTGATAGTAGTTTACCTTTGTATGTCTTTATTTTTTATGTGTATGTTGTTTGAGAAACCTTTGAACTCAAATGTTTATTTATGTAATTCGAATGATTTTTTTATTATTGCAGAATATTACTTTGTTTAAATTAGTAATAACATTATTGATTGATGTTGTAAATTATTATGCAAATTCTTTGGTCAGGTGGAATGAAGAAATCCTTTCTTGTGTCGATGTGAGAGAGGATTAATTATAGAAAGGATATCCCGTACAGAAGATAATTATGGGCTACCGTATTATGCATGTCCTTTTTCAGTGGTAAATAATTATACGTTTACTTAATTATGTAAATATGTATGTAGAACCATAGAGGGGGGGGGGGGGGGGGTGATGTCACAACTCATAATTTCTGGTCATTTTCCAAGCTTCGACAAGTTACTATTCATCATTTACTATTCATCGATCACTATTCATCATTTTACTATTCATCATTTTTGAGGTTAATTTGACATTCCGAGAAACATTCAGAAATTTTACTATTCACTTGACACTATTCATTTCCGAGAGAAAACCACTATTCACGTGCATTACTCATGTCATCGTAAATTTAGTTTACGAGTATTCAAAATTCGCGTAACCATATTGGTTCAGGAGCGAATCCATGCATTATCATTTGGGACATCTCATACAGACTAGAAGTAGTCTGCATATCATCATTAGGGCACTTGCATACTATTCCACTCGTAGGGTATTCAAATTATATTTTTAATATAATTAACGAATTACGTATGTTTATTTTTAAATAAACACTAATACGCAAACTATAAATGTGACTAACACGTCCGACACTCCCAACTATGATCCCAATATATTTTTATATTCATTTTTATAATATAAAAATTGTAATATTAATTTACCCAGTATTTTGGATATTTATTTTAATTATTAACTTAAGTTTACTTAAATTTCGACGGTTTTCGTAGAAATTAAACTATAATTATCTAAACACCCAATAATTTTATCCAACCTATTTTTATAATTTTTATAACTTTATTATGACCCGGTTAACTCCGTTAAAATTTATTTTTAGTTAACCCGGTACCCGATACACTTTAAAACTACAACTAAAACATAATATTATACATATATCACCAAAAGTCATACACCAAGTTCCCCCCCTTGACTTGCCGCCCCCCCCCCCCCCCCTCTCCAATCACTTACAATTTTTACTTACACACTCAAGTTTCATTAATGCCTTATACTAACTATATATAATAATAATAATACTAATAATACATATCTACTTTACTAGATTTTATCTCATTTTTCAACTAGCAAAATTTCACTCATTTCTCTCTTCCTCTCTTACTCACTCACGGCAACAACAACAAGAATAGGGCAAGACAAAAGATTTTTCTCAAAGATCAAGTGTAATCTTGTTAATATAGTATCCTTGTTAGAGTTTTGGAATAAAAACTCAAGGATTATTAGGTTTTCACCATCCAAATTTCATTAATCTTCCAAGTAAGTTTACAAAACTCATTTCATAATTTTTACAAGTTATTACTATGTTTATATATTTTTCTTACAAGAACTCATGCATATATTGGCTTATACCACTCCATTTTGTATATATTTAACTTTTAAGCCCTAGAAGTGATTTTTGGTTAGATCCTTGTTAGATCTACTAGGTTATGATGTTTAGGAACCCATGACACCCTGAGAAGGTGTATGGTAGGATTAGACTAGTTTTGTGGTGATTGAAAGTGGTTTGGTTGAAGTTAGAACTAGTTTGGAGACTTGAAAATGGTTTTTGAAACTATATATTGACCTACTGTCCCTATTTTTATTTCGTGGGAAAATCAGTTGATAGTGGTTAAATTTTGACCAAAGATTTAGAAAATACTTTTAAAAACGAAACTTTAGGCGAAAGAACGGATTAAAACGAGCTTATAACGAAGGAGATATGATTTTTGCAAATTTAACGACGAAAACTATTTTTATAAAAACTGCTTGCTGTTTGGCAGATTTTGACGGGTAAAAAGAGGTGTTAAACGTAACCTAGAGGAGCCGAGTTATCAAAAATATATTAGTATATACAAAAACGAATCCATGGACATAAAGAACGAGGAAAATGAGCCTAAAACGACCAAGTTATACGCGTTTTAAGATCACCAAAACTATATATATATATATATATATTTGGTCACAAATAAAAATAATAACTTACGCACTAAATGATATTTTTTTTTTTAGAAACGTTACTAAGGACTATATTCTTAACAAATGAATACGTACGACCCGAGAGAATATTTATACGACTTAACGACGTTATTTTAAGGTTTTCAATTCAAGGAGATATAACGCTAACATTTTTATACGATATATATTATGACAAGTTTTTATAACTCTATTTGGACTTATTTTTCCTAAGTATGGAAAGTATTTTATTTGACAATAACTAGTATTTCCAAGTTACGAGTGGTATAGGTATCATGTGCATGTGCATTCATTACATCACGGCATGATCTAAATTAGATCACGATTATTCATTTAGGTTGCGGCTATTGTTCGCGCCTCATTGTCCCGATTACTTTACCATCGTTGTACCATCTTTGTACTATCACTCCAGGTGCGTCTTCATAGCCCCGTTTTAATTACTTATTTGATTTTAAATCCCACGGGGGAGAATACATTGCACAATTATTTTTGTACATGCCCAAGTATTACAAATTCCATACATTGCTTAAGTTGCCTTATTACCATGTCTTGACAAGTCCCCGTTATTATCATGGACCGTTAATTTTAGTACTAAGCGAAAGTGAGTGGATAGATCTATCGAGGGTGACGCCTCCATTCGTGTTTGGGTTGCTCCAACGGGACGAATGCATTTCATGTCTTAACGAATTGAGTGTCTGGTAAACACTCTGGTGGGGCATTACAAAGTCTAGCTTCGGGGTCATGAGCTTAAGAGCCAATGTAGCATTTTTGACATTCTTGTCGGTTTACTTATTACTTGTGGCTTATGTACTTACGATTTACTTACAAACCTATGATTATTCACCAACTTTATGTTGACCGTTTTTTCGCAATGTATTTCTCAGGTTATTAAGGTAGCTTATATTGCATACATTTGGACCTTCATGGAGTCGCGGAGTCGACGCGTCTCACCATATTTTCTGCACTTATGAAACGTTTGATCTTGTTGAACTTATTTTAACTATATTGGTAAACTCTTTTGGGGACCTAAGCTTTGTAACTCTGAATGTTTTAATGATCAAACGCTGTATTTTCTAAACGACACTTTAGGTCGTTCAATATAACTGTAATTATGGTGCTATGACAGTCACCCCCAGGTATTCCATTCCGCTGCCATTCAGGTATTTTGGGGGTGTGACAGATTGGCATCAGAGCTAAGGTTATAGCGAACTAGGATGTATCTTGGACCCTAGACTATAACCACATCATCATAGCATCTCATCATTTCATCATAAGTGCATATTCACTATACATGTTGTTTTACGCACACACTGTTCGGGTTATTCATACCCATACTCATATATATATGATTATATTGACCTGGTTCACAAGTGACATGTCTTCAGATACCCACGCCGTTATCCTTTCGTCGTATTCCGACATTGAAGATGCCTTGTCATCTTCCACTACCATTATACCACCAGCTGTACTTACACCACCATTAGCACTATTGAATTGTCATAAGAGCAAGGTTCTCATTCATCCTACACATAGAATGCCGTTTGGTAGAGTATTCAGACTTAATTTTAATGGACTTACTAGGATGCTTATTACAAGGGAGATAACATGTTTTCTTTCCTTCACTAGTAGGATGCTTACTACCACCACCGTTGGTTACTTATTTCATTATTGGTCGCCCCATAGTGCGTACTTTAACTTTACCTCTTAGATATCGTGAGATAACGCGAAAGAGGGTAGTATCCCATTCACTATTATCACCATTATCTCCTAACTCATCACTAGGATCTCATTGTCATCAATGTTATTCTCATCCTTTAGAATACCACTATTATCATTTCCTTTTTCCATTTCCACTTGCCACGAATTAGATAACACCTTGTGATAATACCAAGAATTACGGACTCAACAGGAACATCTGCAGGTTCCTCAAGAATGGCTTAGAATCTACACTATCTAGGACTTGATCGATGCACAACTTCAGACACCACTTCAGGACTATCTCGACCTTATGATGCCATAAACCTGATTTCACTTAGAGGGACTACAGGAAATCCCTAGACTAGACTTATATCTTTACCAGCTTTTACTAATATCCTAGCCACGGGAGGTGTGGCATAGTTCAAAGAAACTTGTAGTATTTTGATTTTTGTACAAATGGAATCACCAAGTATTGACTCTACTATAGGGGAATGGTTGTGCTATCTATGATATTGGTCCATATAGACCGAAACCTTCATGTATTATATTCATGTGTTATGAATATGATGATTTTTATTACCTATAGATTCTCATGGACTCTTATGATTTGATGGAGATAGATTTAAGCAAACCACTCCAAGCATGACGCAAGCCGCTGTTGGACAATTCATTGCCAGGAACGTAACTACCGCCCTCACCAAGGAACTTACTCACGTGGAATTTATGGGTTGTAATCCCTCCTCCTTTAGCGGAAATATAGACACAAAAGAATTTCTCAAATGGTTCGAAGAATTAGAAACAATCTTTCAAAGTGGTGACTGCCGTAAGGAAGACAAAGTTAAGTTTGCCACTTGCACTTTTCAGAAGCATGCCCAGAAATGGTGGACTAAGTATGTCCAGGTAGTAGGAGTTGATGCTGCTTACTCACACTCTTGGGAGAAACTAAAAAGGATGATGAGTTTGAAGTTCTGTGTGAAAAGCGAATTACAAGCAATCGAACAGGAAACACTAAACCTTACCATGGTAGGAGATGATGTTGTTAAGTATACTGCTTCTTTCTATGATTTCGCTCGACTAGGCTCTGCAATGGATGAACCAGAAAGCAAGAAACTTGAAAGGTACATCGGAGGACTTTCTCCTGAAATTCGTATGTTGGTCAACTCATTGGAACCCGATACCATGCCTGAAGCTATCAGGATGGCGATCGATGTAAAGGAACGCATAGCTCACCCCAAGATCTTAGGAAGAAAAAGTGACAATAAAAGGAAGTGGAACAACAACCGAGGTGAGAATGCCACACAAGTACCACCCAAGAGACAAGGAGTTGCTAAACCTAATGCTACAGGTCTAAAGGAAAAGAATGATTACCTTGGTATTTTACCTAAGTGTGAAGAGTGCCAACATCATCATAACCCAGGACGTTGCCCGGATCCATGTGGCAACTGTAAGAAGGTTAACCACAAAACCAGGGACTGCAGGTTTCCAACTGAGGGTGATAATCAGAAACCATCAATAACATGTTTTGGCTGTGGTGTAGTGGGACACTTCAAGAGTGAATGCCCAGAGTTGGGAAGCCAGAATTGGAAGAAGAAGTTTAGGTTTTAGTTATGTGAACCATAGTTTGAGCCCTCTAGGGTTGTACTTTCTTTTGGTACTTTCCATAAGTACGTTGATGTAACCTAGTTATATTAAGCACTTTGCTATCTAATGTAATGACTATCTTTTGTTACCTCTGTGATAACCGTAGCCTTTGTTTATTCCATTTTCTATTGCAATGGCGCAATTTTCAATCGTTTAGCAACATTATACCATTGTCTTATTAAGGATTTGACCGATTTCGTAATTGACGGATTAGTAGATTATTACCAATCCATAGTATTTACCCATGTATCCAACAAACCATTCAACGAGTTTTATTTCAAACTATTTTACTACCTTATGGGGAAATTGTTTTTACCGAATTTCTAAAATAAGTCGTTTTGTTACCGTACTATAAACTGATTATCCAATATTACGCCAAATATTTACTATTATTACGCGAAACAATTTTTATATTACTTTGGAAGGAAATAATTAGTATACCACTTTTAATAACAATGCGTTGAACACCATCTAAAGCTTTTGAGAAAAAGTAATACTATTTTGACTAAATCAAGCATCGCATCATTAGTCCTCAACTATACATAGCCTGATCACCTATGTATACTTCAGGAAGGATTATGCCATGAAGAAAATAGTTACTTTATAAAGTATTGTTAATAACAATCTTCATCCAAAAGCGTTTTAAACAAATAAACTCTTTTATAAATATTTATTTCTGACAAATTCTCCCTGGATACTTACCCCACCTGTCACACACTTAGTCATTAAGTTGGACTTTCCATTGACTTCTTTAGGAGAGACTTCCCATATTAAGTACTAGGAGGATTCCTCGATACAAGAAAAACAATAAAAGGGTTACGAAACTACAAACCTAGACTAGAAGTATACACCAAGACAATTTATAACTCAACAACAATTCTAAAATGCCACTGGACCATCCGACCCACCATCTCTGACCTAGTTGTCCAATTTATTATTCAAAGGTACTAGCTAGGCTGAGCTACAGGATCAAACACATTGTGAAGGTACGCTAAGCAACACCATGGGAATAAACCAAGCCTCCTAACCGATACTGTAAAGTGTTTTGAGTTAACATGGTCTCATCCATACGCAAACTTCCCTGCAGTGAGTTTACGACAAGAATGATTGATTCGAATTATGGATATCGATATAGATTCCCCTAAAGCATTATGTTCTCTAGAACTTCTGGATAACCTCACCTATACATCGAGAAAGGCATCAGACTCAAGAATATCTCCCCAGCTACATGTGAAGGCAATACGGTAATTCATCGACAGAGTATCAATTGAAACCCTCATATTGCCATCATGATGGCAATTTCAACGATAAACCATCTCAAGACTTAAGTTGGTTGAATACCTAGGCTTGTAGTTTTGCCAGATAACCACCAATAGGTACCATCCAATATCAGAAACCGAACGTTAGACATCTATGCATTTATGCGAGCATTTCCTAGCCTACCATTTTATCCTTGTTAGTGTTTTCACTTTTAAATAAAGTTGATTTAAAATTGTGTTTATACAAAACACATATCTGGTAGAAGATAATTTTTGAATTGCCTATTTTGAATAAATACGATCCTTTTTAGTCAATATTTAGCAAAACCATTGTACAATGGGAAATATATAAACATCACACTTTGGTAAATAGTCCTATTCACAACCTATTTGAAAACCGCGTCACATTTCCTAACTATTGAATTTTGAATCATCAAGAAAGATATTATTTAGTAAACCATTTGCTCCATTTTCTAAATTCGTTTATTCAGAAAAAGATTTCGACCAAAAACTCAAAAATCGCGAGATAAATTTTGAAAAAAAAAACCAATCACCATGCTACATCGCTTATGCGTTTAGGGCTTTGTGACTTGACAATAAGAAATATTAGAATATGTGATGAAGGAAATTAGGAGGAACACCATAGAACGATTACAAACGTCAGTAATGGAGACCAAGTACAGTAGGCAAAGAATGACACATGTCTTAGCAATCCATTAGACCAAAACACAAAGAATCAAACATTGTTACCCATATTCTATCTTCTTCGTATAACGCCGTGTTCGAAAGACGTAACGTTGTGGAATTAGTCACAAGGATTTATTATACCTATTTCAATTGTTCCTGATAAAAGTGATCGAATCACCTCAGACTTCTAGCTATCATTTTAAGACTTCCTTCGGAACCCCATTTAGATGTAAACACCGCCTACTATCCTCAGACCGATGGTCAGAACGAGAGAACAATTCAAACATAGGAAAGTTATGCTCAAAGCATAAGTGATTGACTCTAGAAATGGTTGGACTAACCTTTTATCATAAATCAGATTCGTTTACAACGATAGTTATCGCACGAGCGTAGAGACTACACCATTTGAGGCACTTTATGGTCGAAGTACCAATTACCCATTTACAGACCGAAATCGGAAAGTTAAATTCACTGGTCTAGAACTAAACTATGGAACAACAAAGGAAATTTCACAAGTCAAGAACCCGTTACAAGAAACGAGAAACTGATAGAGGTTAGGTTGGTACATGACGCACATCATACGGATTGGGTATCCTTGAACAGCAAACTAACCAGATTCACGGGAAAGAACGAACTAAGTTGAAAGCTTTGCCTTAGAGAGGCATGATACGATTTTGGTAACACGAGAGATTTAACCTTTAAGTATATTGGACCATTTCAGATTCATGTTAGAATCGACCAGCTGACATTTAAGATTTGAGTTCTGACAGAGTTCAGCAACATGTATTACCCATATTACATTATAAACCTGAAGAAGCACTGATCATCTATTGACGAACCAAACTCGGAAAAAGCCAAACTCACTATTCCAATAGGCATTCATGAAATAACCAGAAATTTCCTACAAGTCAAGAATCAGTTACAAATTCTATAAGTTATAAACTAGTAAAACCTCAAATTGGTAACCAGATTATGTTGAAAGTTCTGCCTAGGAAAAGCATGATATTATTCAGGAAATTTGAAAGTTAAACCCGATATACACTGGACCATGTAATAGTTCAGATAGTGTAGGCCTAGTAGCCTTCAGACTTGAGCCTTGTTAGAGAACAGCCGTATTACAACTATGTTTCACCTATTCAAATCCCAGGAAATGACTCTCAGATTAGTCACTCATAATCCCATTTGGAAAGGAATCCAACCCAAAGACAAATGTAAACTTGGTAAGAGAACCAGTTGAAATCATGGACTGTTAGGTCAAACGGTTGAAGCAAAGTCAAAATTCCTATCGTGAAAGTTCGCTGGAATTCTTGAAGAGGTCCCGAATTTACTTGGGAACGGGAAGACCAAATGCAACTCAAGTATCCACGTCTTTTTTCTAAATATACTTCAGAGACCAACCAAAACTGAACTTCGGGACGAAGTTCCTGTTAGAAGGGAAGACTGTCACAACTCGTAATTTCCGGTCATTTTCCAAGCTTCGACAAGTTACTATTCATCATTTACTATTCATCGATCACTATTCATCATTTTACTATTCATCATTTTTGAGGTCAATTTGACATTCCGAGAAACATTCAGAAATTTTACTATTCACTTGACACTATTCATTTCTGAGAGAAAACCACTATTCACGTGCATTACTCATGTCATCGTAAATTTAGTTTACGAGTATTCAAAATTCGCGTAACCATATTGGTTCAGGAGCGAATCCATGCATTATCATTTGGGACATCTCATACAGACTAGAAGTAGTCTGCATATCATCATTAGGGCACTTGCATACTATTCCACTCGTAGGGTATTCAAATTATATTTTTAATATAATTAACGAATTACGTATGTTTATTTTTAAATAAACACTAATACGCAAACTATAAATGTGACTAACACGTCCGACACTCCCAACTATGATCCCAATATATTTTTATATTCATTTTTATAATATAAAAATTGTAATATTAATTTACCCGGTATTTTGGATATTTATTTTAATTATTAACTTAAGTTTACTTAAATTTCGACGGTTTTCGTAGAAATTAAACTATAATTATCTAAATACCCAATAATTTTATCCAACCTATTTTTATAATTTTTATAACTTTATTATGACCCGGTTAACTCCGTTAAAATTTATTTTTAGTTAACCCGGTACCCGGTACACTTTAAAACTACAACTAAAACATAATATTATACATATATCACCAAAAGTCATACACCAAGTTCCCCCCCTTGACTTGCCGCCCCCCCCCCCCCCCCTCTCCAATCACTTACAATTTTTACTTACACACTCAAGTTTCATTAATGCCTTATACTAACTATATATAATAATAATAATACTAATAATACATATCTACTTTACTAGATTTTATCTCATTTTTCAACTAGCAAAATTTCACTCATTTCTCTCTTCCTCTCTTACTCACTCACGGCAACAACAACAAGAATAGGGCAAGACAAAAGATTTTTCTCAAAGATCAAGTGTAATCTTGTTAATATAGTATCCTTGTTAGAGTTTTGGAATAAAAACTCAAGGATTATTAGGTTTTCACCATCCAAATTTCATTAATCTTCCAAGTAAGTTTACAAAACTCATTTCATAATTTTTACAAGTTATTACTATGTTTATATATTTTTCTTACAAGAACTCATGCATATATTGGCTTATACCACTCCATTTTGTATATATTTAACTTTTAAGCCCTAGAAGTGATTTTTGGTTAGATCCTTGTTAGATCTACTAGGTTATGATGTTTAGGAACCCATGACACCCTGAGAAGGTGTATGGTAGGATTAGACTAGTTTTGTGGTGATTGAAAGTGGTTTGGTTGAAGTTAGAACTAGTTTGGAGACTTGAAAATGGTTTTTGAAACTATATATTGACCTACTGTCCCTATTTTTATTTTGTGGGAAAATCAGTTGATAGTGGTTAAATTTTGACCAAAGATTTAGAAAATACTTTTAAAAACGAAACTTTAGGCGAAAGAACGGATTAAAACGAGCTTATAACGAAGGAGATATGATTTTTGCAAATTTAACGACGAAAACTATTTTTATAAAAACTGCTTGCTGTTTGGCAGATTTCGACGGGTAAAAAGAGGTGTTAAATGTAACCTAGAGGAGCCGAGTTATCAAAAATATATTAGTATATACAAAAACGAATCCATGGACATAAAGAACGAGGAAAATGAGCCTAAAACGACCAAGTTATACGCGTTTTAAGATCACCAAAACTATATATATATATATATATTTGGTCACAAATAAAAATAATAACTTACGCACTAAATGATATTTTTTTTTTTAGAAACGTTACTAAGGACTATATTCTTAACAAATGAATACGTACGACCCGAGAGAATATTTATACGACTTAACGACGTTATTTTAAGGTTTTCAATTCAAGGAGATATAACGCTAACATTTTTATACGATATATATTATGACAAGTTTTTATAACTCTATTTGGACTTATTTTTCCTAAGTATGGAAAGTATTTTATTTGACAATAACTAGTATTTCCAAGTTACGAGTGGTATAGGTATCATGTGCATGTGCATTCATTACATCACGGCATGATCTAAATTAGATCACGATTATTCATTTAGGTTGCGGCTATTGTTCGCGCCTCATTGTCCCGATTACTTTACCATCGTTGTACCATCTTTGTACTATCACTCCAGGTGCGTCTTCATAGCCCCGTTTTAATTACTTATTTGATTTTAAATCCCACGGGGGAGAATACATTGCACAATTATTTTTGTACATGCCCAAGTATTACAAATTCCATACATTGCTTAAGTTGCCTTATTACCATGTCTTGACAAGTCCCCGTTATTATCATGGACCGTTAATTTTAGTACTAAGCGAGAGTGAATGGATAGATCTATCGAGGGTGACGCCTCCATTCGTGTTTGGGTTGCTCCAACGGGACGAATGCATTTCATGTCTTAACGAATTGAGTGTCTGGTAAACACTCTGGTGGGGCATTACAAAGTCTAGCTTCGGGGTCATGAGCTTAAGAGCCAATGTAGCATTTTTGACATTCTTGTCGGTTTACTTATTACTTGTGGCTTATGTACTTACGATTTACTTACAAACCTATGATTATTCACCAACTTTATGTTGACCGTTTTTTCGCAATGTATTTCTCAGGTTATTAAGGTAGCTTATATTGCATACATTTGGACCTTCATGGAGTCGCGGAGTTGACGCGTCTCACCATATTTTCTGCACTTATGAAACGTTTGATCTTGTTGAACTTATTTTAACTATATTGGTAAACTCTTTTAGGGACCTAAGCTTTGTAACTCTGAATGTTTTAATGATCAAACGCTGTATTTTCTAAACGACACTTTAGGTCGTTCAATATAACTGTAATTATGGTGCTATGACAGTCACCCCCAGGTATTCCATTCCGCTGCCATTCAGGTATTTTGGGGGTGTGACAGGTGAATATGGTTTCTTCGGCTTTTAGAGCATTTAAAAACTTTAAGCCACGAAGACAACCAAGTGGTCTAAGAAAGAACAACCACCAAGATAATCACAACTACAAGTTTATAAAGCGAGTAAAGAACACCATGATATATACTGGTTCGGGATGTGGGGTTTATACCATCCGTACGTCCAGTTGCGAATCCACGACACTATACTATTCAACTAGTATAATCCTTTTGGTGGGCTATAAACCGTTACAATTCACTCCACCGATATTCACCAATATCGATGCTCACAAAGAAGGAGTTACTCCCATGGTATTCCGCCCTTGGAAACTACCCTAAAGAATCTCGTGATTCGACTTACAGTTTGGTCACAAAGACCTCAACCAAAACTTCCACCCGGAAGTATCAAACCCTAACTAGATCCCCAATGATCTAGGCTTGGTCACAAAGACACAAGACTTCCCTTACAAACAAATGAATGAATAAAAGATTGTTTGTTTAACAACCAAGCCCTAACCTAACTGATAATACTCTAATTATACATATTTCTTGAGCATTATTCTATATGTTTTATGATCATTTTACGTGAACTTTTGGTACTTAATAGCATAAAATGAATGCAGGTTCACTCTTGGATGGTCTGAGCATGAAACACCTAAAAACCTACTATTTCGCCACTTGAAGTGAATAAATAATGAAGTCTTCCATGATTAGCTTTTCATGTAAGCCAAATGCGCGGGTTTTACAAGAAAGTGCGCCGCACTTACCTCTCGGTCAAAGAAAGTCAAATATATATTATTAAATAAAAGTACGCCGGTCTTGCAAACTTAGTACGCCGTACTTCCCCTGCATTATGAAGCTTTGGCGCCGAGAAAATAAGAAAGTGTGTCGCACTCAGAAAGCAAGTGCGCCGTACTTCGCACATCAGATTGCCTATAAATAGAGATCATTTGCAAGCATTTGAACTCTCCACCCTATAATCAATTTCCACATAGCTAAGTCCGAAGTAACACGTGATCCAGAGCCAAGTTGCAGGGGTGAACGAATCAGAATAAGGGGTGTTAAATACTTATTGGTGTCGAATTCTTGGTTACTTGTGACACTTGTGTAATCATTTGATCAATCCAATCTATATGTCTCTTGTTTATCATTTACGCACTTCTGTTATTATGAACTCATTAGCCATGAGAGGCTAAACCTCTTGTGGTTGCTTGGATATGTGAATATAATAAAGCGACTTATGATTATGTTTTGATCTCTACCAATTTCAAGTTTATATTGCGAACTATTTAATTTCTTGTCTTATCACGTTTATTTAATGAAACTGGTTGAATATAATATGTTGGGATAGGTCGAAAGAACCAACGTGTTAAATGCAATTCTAGGAACTTGTCTGCGTTACTAGTCTTTGAAAGGAGAAATCCACTTAGAAGAATCAGTAATAATCTAGACTTGATATGAAATACTATTTCGAGAGAAATCACTTAATGGGTAGATATGAATCTTGAATTGAACCTAGTAGTTATGAAATTGCTCTTTTGACGAAAATAGCTCTCTTATAAGTTGTGCTCCTTTATCAAACTGAGATCAAACATAAACATTGTCACTAGATTATCTAAGCTATCCAAGCAATCATTTGTCTTAATATTCGAATTCCTTTTATTCCTATAATCGTTACTTGTCTTCTTTTACTAATTGTTATACTTAAACTGAATGAACTAAGTCCCTGTGGATACGACCTGGTCTTACCTTAATCTAATACTACCAACGGGGGTTATACTTTACCTGTGTGTTTGGTTTATTAAAATCGGTGAAACTAGTATTATAAATTTAAAGCTTTCCTTACACATCAAAGTTTTTGGCGCCGCTGCTGGGGACTTAAATATGTTCCTTAAGTATTTTCGAAGTAAAATTAGTAAACAATACCAAAAATTTATCCAAAACCAGGTCACTCTGTTTCTTCCGTTGCAGAAAGCACGTCGCACTTACACACTTGTACGCCACACTTTTACACAGAGCACACACAGACCGCCGTACTTGTCACCAAGTACGACGCACTTACTTAAATCCATAACGTTTTTCGTAAACATCACAAATCCTTTTATAAAAAAAACCAAAAAGAATCATTTTTTTACCATCTTTTGAGATTAATCCTCTCGGTAAAAACAACACCGCCGTACTTATACTTAAGTACGCCGCACATTGCCATTACACACAAGTACGTCGCACACTATATAGTGTACGCCGCACTCACTTACTCAGAAAACGAAATTTATCAAATTGATTTAAATTTCGCTCTCTATCCTTGAACGCACACTCGCTCAGCTAAAACTGAACCCATTTCACCTCTATCAGAACCTAAAAGAACTTTAAACAAAAGAAAACGTAATAACAAAAGAGTTCCTATTTCTAAGAAAGACGAAAGACCCGAATAACCTCGTCTTCACTACACACCTGTTGACGATATCTCAAAATTCAGATTTTACGTCAAATTAATCCAAATTTATGATCCAATGGATGACGCTGATAATGAACCAATGTGGGCCAACGATCGTACCTTTACACCTACACCTGGACCAGCTATTACCATTCCTGAAACCGCAAACGAATTTGCAATCAAAGGGAATCACCTGGCTCTTGTCAAGGGAAACCAATTTGATAGTCGAATTAAAACTGATCCTCACAAACACATTCAAGAATTCCAAAGCGTATGCGATATGTTCAAATATGGAGCTGAAGCGGTAAGACTCATGATGTTTCCTCTATCTCTAACAGGAGAAGCTAAAACTTGGCTTGATGAACTCGATGAAGGAACCATAGAATCATGGGACGAACTTCGTACTGCTTTCGTTAATAGATATTTTACTCTAGCTCTATTTGATAAACTTCTCAGAGAAATCCGAGGATTCTCACAACGCGAAAATGAAAATCTAACCGAAGCCTGGCTTCGAATGAAAGAATTGCTAAGAAACTGTCATGGACATGGTATGACAAAAGGCAATATAATCAAAATCTTTTACCACGGTCTTGATGAAATAACTCAAGAAGCTTTAAATGCTGTGGCCGGTGGTATATTCCTCTATAAAACACCAAATCAAGAGTATCAACTCCTTGAAGACAAAGTCTTACTTAAGCTAGATTGGGGAAAAGAACAAAAACCAAAAACTTCTCTTCGTAAAACTGTTGCTTTTGCTGATGAAGGCGGTAGCAATTCTGATACTAATAAAATTATGGCAAGAATGGATGCCATGGCAATTAAAATGGATGCTCAATACAAAGAAATGAAAGAACAACGGGAAAGTTGTAATCATTGTGGCGGAAACCATGCACCCGCAAATTGCAGTGATGATGATACACCTATGTCACGAGAAGAAGAAGCTAAATTTATGAACACTTTTAGATGCACCCATTTCTATGAGAACTATCGTGATCGTGATCGAGAACGAGAACGAGAACGATGGAGACCCAGTGCGAAGAATGAATATAATCGAGAACCTTACAAACAAGCAAACACCGTGATAAACCTGATGTTCAAACTCAACTGAATGATTTTATTAAAGCACAAAAATCAACAAACCTTTTCGTAAAAGATCAATACATGGACTTAAAAGAAAAAGTTGAATATGCTGCTAGAAATCACCAAGCCGCGATGCAAAATTTTGAAGCCAAATTCTACAGATTCGCTGAAAAGCAATCAGGTCGAGCTTCTGGATCCCTTCCTAGTAACACTCAACCTAATCCTAAAAACAAACCTTATCAACCACCGCAAGCTCGGCATGAGCATGTGAATGCTATTACCACAAGAAATGGTACTTCTTATGATCCACCCATTGATCCCAGTCAAACTCAACAACCTGTTGAAGTTTTCACTGATGATGATGAAGAAGAAGAAGAAACTATCCCTCGTAAAGAAACCACAACTACTGAAACACCAGTACCTAAACCCTACAAACCTAGAATTCAATATCCTCAACTCTTAAGAAAAGAAAAAATGGAAGCTCAGTATGGAAAATTTCTTGATATAATTCGAGCTGTCCGAATTAATGTCTCTCTTGTTGATGTTTTAGCCGGAATGCCCAACTATGGGAAATTTCTCATAGAACTTGTTAGTAACAAAAGAAAACTTGAACAAATTTCAGCAACTTTCCTTAATGAAGAATGTTCAGCTATCGTTCAAAACAAAATTCCACCAAAACTTGGAGACCCAGGAAGTTTCCTGATTCCTTGTACTTTCTGTAAAACATTCTTGTGCAATGCTTTAGCCGATCTTGGTGCTAGCATTAATCTGATGCCATATTCTCTATATGCTAAATTATCAATTGAAACGCTTAAACCAACTAAGATGAGTGTTCGATTAGCTGACCGATCTTTCCAATATCTTGTTGGAATAGCTGAGAACATGTTAGTTGAAGTTGGCAAATTCACATTTCCAGTTGATTTCGTTATCCTAGAAATGGAAGAAGATAGCAAAGTACCCCTAATCTTATGAAGACCTTTTCTCCATACAGCCGATGATATGATTTGAGTTAAACAGAAACAACTCAGTCTTGGAGTTGGAAAAGAAAGAATGATTTTCTCCATAGACAAGGCTATGAAACACTCTTACTCTAACGATGACATATGCTTTAGAATTGATGTTATCGATGAAATTCTCAAAGAAGATTTCGATGAACTGCTAGATGAATTTAATCAATTACTGTAATCAGTCGATGGAACACTTCTTGGACACAAAGTTATGGCTAAATATGATCAATTCATGGCTATAACCCTCGAAGATAAAAATGAAAGTTCCGATGATGAGGAAGATAATGAAGAAGAATTATCATTTGAGAAAATAAACCCTGACAATGAACTTAGAATTAAAAACTCTATCGAAGAACCACCTACTGATCTCATTCTCAAACCATTACCAGACCATCTGGAATATGCTTTCTTGGAAGGAGAATCGTTGCTTCCAGTCATAATTTCATCTAAACTCTCTGAAAGAAAAAAAGAAAAATTAATTTCAGTTCTAAAAAACCACGAAAGAGCCTTTGCTTGGAAAACTAGTGACATACCTGGGATTTGTTCATTCTTCTGTAAACACAAAATTCAGTTAATGGATGATAAGAAACCAGTGGTTCAAAAGCAAAGAAGACTCAATCCGAATATGAAAAAAGTTGTCAAGAAGAAAGTTGTCAAACTCATTGACTCAGTGATGAGGCGAAAAATGAACCGTTTTTAGGGGGTCATTTAAGCCCGGAATTGAATTTATTTGATCAAATATTTCCCTAAATCGTTCCTTTTATGATTTTAGGTACTTTGGGAGTGAAATCTGGAAAAGGAAGCAATTCGGACGTTTTTGGAGCATAAAAGTGAAGAAAACGCCAAAGACTTAATTTTCCAAGCTGGGAACAGTAGATGACGGCGTCAAGAAGAAAATCTTGACGGTGTCAAGAGTAAATGTGGTGACAGCCCAGAAGAGACGTGAAGGCGTCACCCAAGGCCGTCACGTGTTAACTTGTCAAAACTTGCGTGCGGAGTAGCTGATATTGTTTTGGTCATAACTTTTGCATACGAACTCGGATTTAGGTAATTCAAAAGCCCACGTGAAGAGGACGAAGAGATCTACAATTTGGTGAAAAAATGGTCTTGGCGATGTCAAGAGAAATGACCTAACGGCGTCAAGCCTTGCCGACAGAAAACATGCCTATAAATATAACATCATAACTTCACTTTTTGTAAGCCCTAAACCCTAGGGTCGATTCATGGGTTTAGGTGGGTGTTTTTCCAGCAACTTAGAGGGTTTAAATCACTCCATAAACATCATGTATTGGTTTTATGATTCTATCTCAACTATGTCTTTCATTATTCTTGTTGATTGTCCTTCTTTGATTATGTTTTGTTAATTCACCTTGTGTCTACTTATGATTATGTGAAACTTGTATATAATTGATTGGATCTCATTGATTTCTTGTTGATGGTTGTGTCTATCTCCATCAATGAGGGCTTGTTGATGTGTGTGTCTATCTCCATCAATTAAGGCGTGACAACTTCAATAGATCTAGTTGGTTTAGTTTATAATTCTTGTTTCCTATTGATTCTTGTTTTGATTGAATGAATTTGATGTTAGGCTTAAGAAAACTGGCAGATCTCCATCGTGTAATGTGCTTGAACGTCTTAAGAAACATGTAGCCAAGGCATACTAGGCTATTAAGGTAGTATTTAACACATGAGCCACTGTTTACAATCCCTATGGTTGTGCCGGGCATGGCATAGGAGGAGATAAGAGCTCATAGAATTGGAGAGATATGTATGCCACTCCATGAGTTATTGGGAATACACCCGTCAATTAAAATAAGGTTTACAGTCAATAGGTAGAATTGGATAGCTAGCAAGGAGTAACATATCATGGGTAGACATGCTTCACTTATCTTGTAGAACCTTAGTTTAGTTTTCTTGCACATTAGTTTAATTAGTAGCTTTTGGGTTAGTTGATTAGCAACTAATTCCGCCCCTCCTTCCAATACCCGAGATTTTTATTTTCTTTTCATAAAATATAAAAACACAAAAAGAATCATCTTTCACCTTTAGACCTAGTTAGATCAATTTCAATCCTAACGACACTATTCCTGTGTTAAACGATCAATCCCCCGGTACTTGTCACTATACTATACTACAACGATCAGGTACACTGCCTGGTGGGGGTTGTAAGCTTCTCAAGATCCCTTGAGAGGTAAAGCCTGGTGCAATCCCTACGCATCAAGTTTTTGGCGCCGCAGCCCGGGGAATAGTTATTGTTTAGGTTGAATTTGATTTTTATTAGGTCTACTCATTAGATTCCTATCAAGTGAGATTTTTTCTTTTTATTTTGTAGCTTTCTCGTAGTCTATCTTTTCTTTGTGATTTTGTTTGTAATTTGCTTCAAATGGACACTTCACTTAGACTTCTAAGATTGCAATATATGGTTGTGTGGCTAGAATACCAAGAAGTGCAAAATACCTCATTTAGAGACACCTATGAATCATATGAGCCTTCACCTAGGATAGATTCTTATGAACAACCTCCATGTTTAGGATCTCGTTTTAGTGAGGCTAATAGAAAAAGCGACCTAGTTTGCCAAGGAATTATGGATAGAGCCGTATCAATAAACCATAAGTTGGATGAAGCACTAGGTTTGTTATTATCACTACCTAAGGATATAGGTGATCGTGACATGTGGAATGATGAGGTAAATAACATAAGCCCACAAAATACTCAACCATCATTTGAGGCACACACACCGCCCGTGACTTACCCGGAGGAAGTAGAAGAAACTTTAGGAATTCCGATGGAGGTAGAACCCTTGGACCAGGCACCACTTGAGGATATAGGTTTGAATACTTGTAGTGATAACCTTACTCCTAGTTCTAAGGAATTTCCTAGTGTTGATGAACCGGAACCTCAATCTTTACACACCTTTCCATCCTTAGATATATTTCTAGGAGACAAAAGAGGAACCGACCCACCCATCAATCAATATTATCCGGGTAGTTTTAGGATGAAGGAAGCCATTCACTCACCCCCTTCACCTCACGTGGCATATTCACACCCTAAGGGTGTGTATCGTTACTTCCACCCGCACTTAATCCTAAGTGTAGGGAAAACCTCCCCTATTTCCGTTAAATAAGGGTAGAGTCAGGCTCGTGACTCGAACAAAAACAAGCGCTTCTTGGGTGGCAACCCAAGCTTTATTTGTTTGTTTATTTGTTTGTTTGTTTGTTTGATTTTATTTGTTTCCGTATGCATGTTTTATTTTTATTGTTTGTGGCTCATGTTTCAAAGTAAATTGTGAAAATGCTTTATTTTGTTTTTAACTTCGTCTTAATTGCATATAAAGGTATTTCGCAAAAGATAAGTGTAAGGGAGATCCAAATTTGTTTATAAGAACGAAATTGAGCATGAACCACAACAATATTAAATGGACATGTGTATTAGTAATTGTTAGAGTCAAATGCTTGTATCGAGTCATAATGATATTTTGCAGGATTTTCCAGGAAGTAGGACATAAGTTTTTCCAGAAATTTTCCGAAAACTTAACATAAAGATTTCTGCAGGCCACTTCTGACGGCGTCATGAGTTTACTCTTGACGGCGTCATGTGTAAAATTCTGGAGATTTTGCTTGTTTTGTTTATACCGGAGTCTTAAAGTTTTTGTTAATTCTTTTGTTTTATAAACTCCAGGAAATCTGCAAACATTCATTCCACAAGCATTATATCTTTAATTGTTTTGTTTTTATTCCTAAGTCTGGAATTACATCTAGTTGTGAGTTATCTTTGTTCGGGTTGATGCTTTGGGTTTTTATCTATTTTCTCAGGATTTACAGGTTATGTATGACAAGAAGATGATTTATATTCTGGAAGGGATGCTTTGATTGTTCATTTTCTTGGAGGAAGATTTAACCTGACCACCTTATTATCCATACCGAGCGAATCAGGGGAGTATTTGATTTCATTCTTTTTACTTATTTCACTTTTACATTCTTTACTTGAACATTGGGGACAATGTTCATCCTAAGTGTAAGGGGAGGGTAAAATGATGATACCTTACATGTACACTTTCGCTTGAGTTTGTTTTGTTTAATGGTAGATGTGTAATAAAACTATGAGAAATACTTGTTAGTGCAATTTTAGCGCCAAATTTAAATTTTTTTACAACATTTAGGAGTGAAACTTTAGCCATAGCAAGCGTCTCATGGATAGGAGATTGTATGACTAGCACATAACCGTATATTCAGAAAAATTTTCCACCCAAATATGTGAGGTTCGCCATTAGATTTGATAGGAAAAGCATTTACTATTAGTGCTTATGAGTGTACCGGTAGCATTTAGATTTTAGAACTTGCGTTAGTGATGCATCCCGAGACCGCTAGTGAGACTACATTCGTGTAGTAGGATTTACTACATGATAAGAGGCATTAGGATCACCCTTGTGTTAAACCCGTATCATAATTACTTGACCATTTAAGTCATATTACTTGGCTAGTTAAGTCAACTAATTTTTCCCACACCCTTAGCGTTGTACTCATTTTTAGTACACGAAACCCCTAGTACACCCTTCCGAGCCTATCTTTTCATTTCTAACTTTAAGCATTTTACTTAAAGGAATAATTTGTTACACCCCACTTAAATGTACAACAAAATCGCCTTAGCCTTCCGTGTATGCGCTCATCTTTAGTGCATTATTGTTATTTGTTAAACCCTAAGTTAACTTTCTAATTGATTACATGGTTGCTAAGTCGAGTCATATCCTTGTACATATTGTTTTGGGACGATTGGGACTCATGGGTAAAGTACTTATTTTATGGAGTAATGGGGAAGAACATCATTTATTACCCCCATATGTACGTTAATCTTAAAAGTGCTCCAAGTGTTTTGATTTTCTTAATTCGAGTCATTAGATTAGTTTATTGTAAAGTATGTAAAAATTCAAGTGTAAGGGGAATGTTCATTCCCTATGATGTATTATTTTGGATGGTAGAGTAAGAGTGTATGCAAAAAAAAAAAAAAAAAAAAAAAAAAAAAAAAAAAAAATCAAAAAAATAAAGAAAAAAAAAATATATAGAAAAAGAAAAAGAGAAAAAAACATACGGACTACCATCCCTTTTCATTCTATGTTCATTTTATATTTTTGTTATTTTTCATTTATTAGCTTAAGTCGAGTCTAGTCTTGGCTTAGCAACGCCATATTGTACATGTAATTAACCAAGATTGTTAGCTCGCCACCAGTAAAACTTCATTTATCCAACAAAACCGTGTATTTCATATCCCTACACCTAACGTTACAACCCTTTAAAAGACCTCTTTGATAGTTTATCCTAGGTGCTTACGCCATGTGGTGGAGGTTTGATCCTTTCCCAAGCCTATGGTAATCTATTTTGCTATGACAGGTAGTGAGAGATATCTTCCGTTTTCAAATTGTAATTTATACTTTATTACACCCGAGAGATGTGAGTATCTAAACACTATTTGTGAGGTGCTAGTATATGACCTCCGTGCTTGTCTTTGGTCTTTAGTGGAACGATTATTTGTTGTAATTACTTTTATATTAGTGTTAAATGACCCCTAACTTGTATTTTGACTAGAATAAAAGCGCATTTTCTTGAGGACAAGCAAATCTCAAGTGTAAGGGTATATGATGAGGCGAAAAATGAACCGTTTTTAGGGGGTCATTTAAGCCCGGAATTGAATTTATTTGATCAAATATTGCCCTAAATCGTTCCTTTTGTGATTTTAGGTACTTTGGGAGTGAAATCTGGAAAAGGAAGCAATTCGGACGTTTTTGGAGCATAAGAAGTAAATGCCAAAGACTTAATTTTCCCAGCTGGGAACAGTAGGTGACGGCGTCAAGAAGAAAATCTTGACGGCGTCAAGAGTAAAAGTGGTGACGGCCCAGAAGAGACGTGAAGGCGTCACCCAAGGCCGTCACGTGTTAACTTGTCAAAACTTGCGCGCGGAGTAGCTGCTATTGTTTTGGTCATAACTTTTGTATACGAACTCGGATTTAGGTGATTCAAAAGCCCACGCGAAGAGGACGAAGAGATCTACAATTTGGTAAAAAAATGGTCTTGACGGCGTCAAAAGAAACGACCTGACGGCATCAAGCCTTGCCAACAGAACACATGCCTATAAATATAACATCATAACTTCACTTTTTGTAAGCCCTAAACCCTAAGGTCGATTTCTGGGTTTAGGTGGGTGTTTTTCCAGCAACTTAGAGGTTTCAATCACTCCATAAACATCATGTATTGGTTTGATGATTCTATCTCAACTATGTCTTTCATTATTCTTGTTGATTGTCCTTCTTTGATTATGTTTTGTTAATTCACCTTGTGTCTACTTATGATTATTTAAAACTTGTATATAATTGATTAGATCTCATTGATTTCTTGTTTATGGTTGTGTCTATCTCCATCAATTAGGTCTTGTTGATGTGTGTGTCTATCTCCATCAATTAAGGCGTGACAACTTCAATAGATCTAGTTGGTTTAGTTTATAATTATTATTTCCTATTGATTCTTATTTTGATTGAATGAATTCGATGTTAGGCTTAAGAAAACTGGCAGATCTCCATCGTGTAATGTGCTTGAACGTCTTAAGAAACATGTAGCCAAGGCATACTAGGCTATTAAGGTAGTATTTAATGCATGAGCCACTGTTTACAATCCCTATGGTTGTGCCGGGCATAGCATAGGAGGAGATAAGAGCTCATATAATTGGAGAGATATGTATGCCACTCCATGAGTTATTAGGAATACACCCGTCAATTAAAATAAGGTTTACAGTCAATAGGTAGAATTGGATAGCTAGCAAGGAGTAACATATCATGGGTAGACATGCTTCACTTATCTTGTAGAACCTTAGTTTAGTTTTCTTGCACATTAGTTTAATTAGTAGCTTTTGGGTTAGTTGATTAGCAACTAATTCCGCCCCTCCTTCCAATACCCGAGATTTTTATTTGCTTTTCATAAAATATAAAAACACAAAAAGAATCATCTTTCACCTTTAGACCTAGTTAGATCAATTTCAATCCTAACGACACTATTCCTGAGTTGAACGATCAATCCCCCGGTACTTGTCACTATACTATACTACAACGATCAGGTACACTGCCTGGTGGGGGTTGTAAGCTTCTCAAGATCCCTTGAGAGGTAAAGCCTGGTGCAATCCCTACGCATCACTCAGGAATCATCTACCCTATAGCAGATAGCCCATGGGTAAGTCCTATTCATTGTGTACCCAAGAAAGGTGGTATAACAGTAGTGACTAATGAAAATGACGAACTTGTCACGACTAGAACTGCCACTGGTTGGCGCGTATGTATTGATTACAGAAAACTAAATGAAGCCACAACAAAAGTTCATTTTCCTCTCCCATTCATGGACCAAATGTTTGAAAGACTAGCGGGAAATGAATATTTCTGTTTTCTAGATGGATTCTCCGGATACTTCCAAATACCAATCGATCAAATGGATCAAGAGAAAACAACATTTACTTGTCCTTTCGGAACCTTTGCGTATCGACGTATGCCCTTTGGCTTATGTAATGCACCTGCTACTTTTCAAAGGTGTATTATAGAAATATTTCATGATATGATTGAAGAATCCGTGGAAGTTTTCATGGATGATTTTTCAGTCTTTGGAAATTCTTTCGATAAATGCCTAAGTAATTTAGATAAAATGCTTCAACGTTGTGAAGACACAAATCTTGTTCTTAATTGGGAAAAATGTCACTTCATGGTCAAAGAAGGTATCGTGCTCGGACATAAAGTGTCAGGAGCAGGACTTGAAGTTGACAAAGCAAAAGTTGATGTAATCTCGAAACTTCCACCACCTACTAATGTGAAAGGCATTAGAAGCTTTTTAGGACATACCGGATTCTATCGACGATTTATTAAAGATTTCTCAAAAATCGCTCGACATTTAACTAAACTTCTAGAAAAGGATATTACCTTTGAATTCAATGACGAATGTCAAAAAGCTTTCGAGACTCTTAAAAAGAAACTCACATGTACGCCAATTATAATAAGTCCAAATTGGAACTTACCATTTGAATTAATATGCGATGCAAGCGATTTTGCCGTCGGAGCTGTCTTAGGACAGAAAGATGGTAGACATTTCCATCCTATCTACTTTGCTAGCAAAACACCTAACGCTGCTCAACAAAACTACACGGTTACTGAAAAAGAACTCATGGCCGTTGTGTTTGCATTCGATAAATTTCGAGCATATCTAGTTCTATCCAAAACTGTGGTCTATACAGACCATTCCGCTCTCAGATATCTGTTTAAAAAGCAAGATGCTAAACCACCTCTTATTCGTTGGATTTTGCTTTTGCAAGAATTCGATATAGAAATCAAAGACAAGAAAGGTGTTGAAAACATAGCCGCCGATCATTTGTCTCATTTAGAAAATGAGGATGAAGAAATAGAATTTGAAATAAATGATAATTTTCCAGATGAAACCCTTAATTTAATTAGTTCTCCAGACACGCCTTGGTTCGCAGACATTGCAAACTATCTGGCGGGGGACATACTAAGAAAAGGAATGACTCACCAAGAAAAAAGAAAATTCTTCTCAGATATAAAAAAATATTTTTGGGATGAACCATACTTATTCAAAATCTGTCCTGACGGAATAATCCGTAGATGTGTCTCTGGACCTGAAACTCGTGCTATTCTTGATAAATGTCACCATGGACCCACTGGTGGACATTATGGTGCTAACACTACTGCTAAAAAAGTATTCGAATCTGGATTCTATTGGCCAACAGTTCTAAAAGAAGCACATACTCTAGTTCGCCTTTACAAATCATGTCAGAAAACTGGAAAAATTTCTAAAAGAGATGAAATGCCTATGAATTACATTCAAGTCTGCGAAATTTTTGACATCTGGGGTATAGACTTTATGGGACCATTTCCTAAATCATCAAAATTTGAATATATCTTAGTCGCTGTTGACTATGTCTCAAAATGGGCAGAAGCCCAAGCTCTTCAAACTAATGATGCCAAAGTTGTTATAACATTTCTTAAGAAACTATTCTGTCGATTTGGAATACCTAAAGCTCTAATTAGCGACAGAGGAACTCATTTTTGCAATAAATTAATGGAAAAAGCTATGAAAAGATATGGAGTTAACCATCGGTTCTCTACATCATATCACCCTCAAACAAGTGGTCAAGTTGAAAATACTAACAGAGCTCTTAAAAGAATACTTGAAAAAACAGTTAAAGAAAATCCAACTGTTTGGTCAAGGAAATTAGATGATGCTCTATGGGCATTCAGAACTGCTTATAAAACTCCAACTGGAACAACACCATATAAACTCATATATGGTAAAGCGTGCCACCTACCATTTGAATTAGAACACCGTGCATACAGGGCACTTAAAAATTGTAACCTAGATCTTATAGCAGCCGGTGAAAAACGGATGTTTCAACTTCATGAATTAGACGAACTACGCTTTTATGCTTATGAAAACTCTCATCTTTATAAAGAAAAAACTAAAGTTTGGCATGATCAGAAATTAAAAATGAGAAAAGAATTCAAGAAAGGTGACAAAGTCCTACTTTTTCAATCAAAATTCAAAATCAAACAACCAAAACTTACAAGCCGCTGGGTTGGACCTTATACCGTGAAAAACCAATATCCATCCGGATATGTTGAATTATATGGACGTGACGATAAAAGTTTTATAGTCAATGGTCATAGGCTTAAACTATATAATGAGGAAGAAAGTTTCAACCTTAGAAGGGAAGAATCAACACCATTCTTTCCAATTGACTTAAAACAAACTAATCACATGAGTCGAGCTATAGACTTTGAAATTAGCGCTTGGCGGGAGGCAACCCGTTTTAACCTATTTTATTCATTTTATTTCCTTTTTCACTTATATTAAAACTTTGTTTTAAACCACACTGTAAATCTTAAGTGTGGAGGAAAAGAAAAAACCCAAAAATATTTTCCATTTTTGTATGCTTGTTTTATCTCTTGCAGATTACTATGAAGACTACATTTGGGAAGCACTGCTCTTCATGATCTCTCATTTGTCCTTGGGAAGTTACTCTCTTATTCTGCTAATATTTTTTCTATTTTATTTTCATTTTCCCAGTTATAAACATTGAGGGCAATGTCCAACTTGAGTAGGGGTGGAAGTCAAATAGTAAAAATATTTATTCTAAAAAAAATGATTATATGACTAAACTATTTTAAAATTAAAAAATTATATACTTTTACAAGTAATTAAGGCAAATCCACTTGGATTGACACTATAGCTAGACACAATTTCATTCACCAACAAATGTGAGATTCTTATAAGCCTTTATGAGTGTATATATGCTACACTTTCTCCAAACATATGAGTGAGCCGACGATTTAAATTAGCTCTAGAACTTGCACTTATTCATCAATAATGAATGCCGTAGTGAGATTGCATTTCTTATGCTTTATAGACTATTTTACATGATATTGAGGCAAACTTAGGATTTACACCAAAAAGCCATTCTATGAAATCATAATCTAGTTGACTACACTGGTCACTAGTATATTAAAGAAAATAAGCTTCTAGCGCTCATTTTTAGTGCTATTGCCACCTAGAACAACATGCTGAGCCTAAGCCTTTTTCCTGTTCTTAAACCAAATTGCTTATGCTTAAAAATAATGAAGAATTGATTATCGCTGCGAAATGAAAATAGTATGAAAGAAAAGAAAAGTTATGGGAAATGTTTCTAAAGAAAAAAAAAAGAGAAAAGAAAAGAAGTGATTATTATGATGGAATAAAAAAAGATCCTTGTATATTGATGTTATGCAGCTTTTTAGTTCATCCTTCTACGAATCCTACAAGAAACAACAAAGAAAATTACCCATGCCTTGTTCATACCCTTAATCCCTAAGCCAACCCGAAAAAGTCCTCATTGATATCATTGTCTGGTGCTTACGCCTTGTCGGAGTTGTCTTTGTAATTTGTGAAATCCTATGGTAGCTATTTAGTCGTGTCTGTGCATATAATGAGTGAACTAAACCCTATTCGAGTGAATTGTGTGAATCATTTAAAATAATCCTTCGTGAGGTGTTTTTTGTTATGTGTCAATGCCTTTCTAACATAATAATAAATCTGATAATATATCTCCATGATCACAAAACAAACTTAATTTTCTCGCCTGATTGCTTGAGGGTAAGCAATAGCTAAGTGTGGAGGTATTTGATAACGCTCTAATTATACATATTTCTTGAGCATTATTCTATATGTTTTATGATCATTTTACGTGAACTTTTGGTACTTAATAGCATTAAATGAATGCAGGTTCACTCTTGGATGGTCTGAGCATGAAACACCTAAAAACCTCATTATTTCGCCACTTGAAGTGAATAAATAATGAAGTCTTCCATGATTAGCTTTTCATGTAAGCCAAGTGTGCGGGTTTTACAAGAAAGTGCGCCGCACTTACCTCTCGGTCAATGGAAGTCAAATATATATAATTAAATAAAAGTACGCTGGTCTTGCAAACTTAGTACGCCGTACTTCCCCTGCATTTATGAAGCTTTGGCGCCAAGAAAATAAGAAAGTGCGTCGCACTCAGAAAGCAAGTGCGCCGTACTTCGAACATCAGATTGCCTATAAATAGAGATCATTTGCAAGCATTTGAACTCTCCACTCTATAATCAATTTCCACAAAGCTAAGTCCAAAGTAACACGTGATCCAGAGCCAAGTTACAGGGGTGAATGAATCAGAATAAGAGGTGTTAAATACTTGTTGGTGTCAAATTCTTGGTTACTTGTGACACTTGTGTAAGCATTGGATCAATCCAATCTGTATGTCTCTTGTTTATCATTTACGCACTTCTGTTATTATGAACTCATTAGCCATGAGAGGATAAACCTCTTGTGATTGCTTGGATATGTGAATATAATAAAGCGACCTATGATTATGTTTTGATCTCTACCAATTTCAAGTTTATATTGCGAACTATTTAATTTCTAGTCTTATCACGTTTATTTATTGAAACTAGTAGAATATAATATGTTGGGATAGGTCGAAAGAACCAACGTGTTAAACGCAATTCTAGGAACTTGTCTGTGTTACTAGTCTTTGAAAGGAGAAATCCACTTAGAAGAATCAGTAATAATCTAGACTTGATATGAAATACTATTTCGAGAGAAATCACTAAATAGGTAGATATGAATCTTGAATTGAACCTATGAGTTATGAAATTGCTCTTTTGACGAAAATAGTTCTCTTATAAGTTGTGCTCCTTATCAAACTGAGATCAAACATAAACATTGTCACTAGATTATCTAAGCTATCCAAGCAATCATTTGTCTTAATATTCGAATTCCTTTTATTCCTATAATCGGTACTTGTCTTCTTTTACTAATTGTTATACTTAAGCAGAACGAACTAAGTCCCTGTGGATACGACCTGGTCTTACCATAATATAATACTACCAATGGGGGTTATACTTTACCCGTGATTTTGGTTTATTAAAATTGGTGAAACTAGTATTATAAATTTAAAGCTTTCCTTACACAACACTAACCTAGAGACTCGATTGTAGTAGAAAGGGTATAAGAAGAAGACCCTCGAGACAATCACAAGAGTGGATTAGGTTCTTGTGATTCTTCCCTTGCAATTAGATGTGTTCTTTCAAAAGATGTTAGTGTGTTTTACTAAGAACACAAGAGAGAATTAGAAGATTAGAGAGAAAGAATGTAGAGAGAAAGAATAATGGAAAGGGGTGAGGAATACAAGAGGCAAGGCATGGTATTTATAGGCAAAACCCAAACTAGGGAAAATTTTACCGAGGCTGGCGCGTCACCCACGCGTCAACGCGTGGGCAGCGCGCCACGCGTCTGTAAACAATCTCACATCTTTAGAACAATCTCACCCAATTCTCCTAACGAAAATGGAATGCACCTTGACTATTTTCTGGTTCCTCACATCTTCGTTCCTTTAAGTTGTAAACAAGTTTTCAAAAATATGGGCAAACGTACTCGATCACCTACACCATCATCATCATCATCCGGAATGAGCGAGGATGATAAACTTCCAAACTCTAAGTTACCCCCTTTAGAATACCTTCAAGCTCTCCCCATCATTGACAATGCTTCCAAAGAATTCAAGCAAACCAAAGGAATGTTCAAGTGTTTTGGAAGGTACCTAAACAAGCTCAAGAAGAAGATAGACCGGTTGTGAGAAGATTAAGGAGTGTTTGGCTTATGAATGCTTTAGAATCATCTTTGTGTTTAAACTATGTGAATTATTTGTTTTTCACTTTCATGGTTTATTACGTTTGTTGGATTATGTTTATATGAAATTTTATGCATAATGACAATGTTTAAGGTGTTTGCCATTTTTTTTTTGCTTATGGCAATTCTTACTAAGTATAGTGAAATCCTCGACCTCAAGGTCAAAGTCCCATGATATGTATGTTTACGTGTCTAATTTTTGCATGGCCTAACCAGAAATGCCTTATCTTTTTGATTTTAGGAGTTTTCAAAAATTTTGAAAATCGTCTCGCGGGTCAAAAACGCGGACTGCCTAATTTTTTACCCCTGGCGGATCTGGCGGTACCCAAAATTGGGTTCCGCCAGTGTATTTTCTGGGAATTCCAGAAATGGCCCAACGGACCAGGCGGTACCCTCAAATGGGTTCCGCCAGTGTATTCTAAAGGTTCCGCCAGACACCTGCAGAAAATTTTTTCTATTTTTCTTAAGTCAAAAACTTGTAATGTGTCAAAATCATTATCCTAAGTGAGAAACATCTTCCATTAACTCCAATAACCATATTAGAACAACTTTCACTCACTAAAACAATTAGGAAGCCACTTCCCTCCAAAAATTCAGATTCAAACATAACCAACCCAAGGAACCATTTTAAAGGATCCTTCAAACCATTGAAACATTTTCAACCAAATCACATCCCATGATCACAAAACACTAAGTGCATATGTTGGTCTTTCACTCCACCTTGTTCCATTAATTTGACTTGCAATGATTTGACATGTTCATGAAAACAATGTAAATCATTTGAAACCTCAACCTTTGAATGGTAAAACATCAAATCCAAACACCCCTTCCAACATCCTCTTCATCCTATAAATTTGAAAGTTTTGCAACAATTCAAATCACACTATTACCATTAAAACTTCTTCTATCAAAACAATCAAAACCACACCTTTGAAAATGACCAAATCCAACACATCATCCGAGTCATCAAAATCCTTCTCAAAAATCACTAGGATTAGTGTTAAACCTTGTTGTTTTAACAAAACCGTCAAGTCAAGCTCATCTTCTTCAAGTGATGCTTCACTTAACATTTCTTCACCTATCCAAGATTTCCTTAATCTCACTACCTCAACACAATCCCCAACACATTGTAATACCAATGCAATTACCTTTCAAGAATTGCTAAATCTTGATACTCCAACACCCTTTCCAACACATTGCTACACAAACATGGCTACCATTCCTCCAACAACTAGACCTTCAAGTGATTCATCATCACCTTCTCAACAAGCTCAACTATCAAAAACATCATCACCTCAATCACCAACAATTTCACCAATGGAACTTTTCCATACACCACCAACATCACCACTACCTTATTTGGAAACTTTAGAAGACCTATCACCCAAATCATCAAGTCCACCATCCTTGTCACTTTTTGACACAATTGCTCAAATGGAAACCCAACAACAATCTAGTGAGCAACTAGATGATGAACCTCATCAACCATCATTAGTAGAACGGTTGGCTTACCGTTATGCTAGACCATCCATTTTTCCAAATGATCAAGGTCATACCCACTCACAATCATTTGTGTTTCACCCAATTTACAAAGACCTTCATGGAAATCCTATCGGCGAACCAAGTTTCCGCCATTTTGTTCAAAACCAACAACCACCACCACAACAACAACCATCACCACAAGAACCTTCCCAACATCTTGAGTCTCTACTTTCTTCTTATAAGAAAATAGAAGCATCCATGTGGGAAAAACCTCCAAACCTTCATAATGAGATTCACACTCATTTAAACCACCTTCATGCCTTCAAACGTATGGTTGACTCTCAAATCAACCATATCATGGTTTTACAAACAACACTACAATCAACAAACGAAGGAAGCAAAAACACTACTCAACCTTCCACCTTTGCTCCTTCAAGTTCAAACCATCCACCATCAACATCTCAAACCACCCTTCCACCAAACTTTCCCCGCCATGATTGCAATCATTGCGAAAGAACCGCTCACATAAGTGAAGGGTGTCAAAGGGAAATTCGTGAGCTATCCGAAGAAATGAGGTTTATACTAAACCACATCTTGGATCTTCTACAATCCTTGTCTCACACACCTCAACCCTAGAGTCTCCAAAATGAAACAAAACCGTTTCTTTTGGAAAATGTTTCCCATTTAAACCAACAAACCAAAACCGTGTCATCCTTTCAACCTTCAAAATAAAGCCCGCTACAACCACAACCCACATTTTCATCCTTAAACAACCTTAGCCTTGTTTTTGGAAAATGTTTCTCACAAAGGAAAATGATGATTTCCTTGTAGCTTTTTATGGTCTTAGCTTATTTGTAGTTTTTCTTTATTTTTAGAAGTAAAATGGTGTAATCCAAATTTCTTGTCTTTGACTTTCTAAGAGTCAAAATTTTACATGAAATGAATTTCATTACACTACAAGGTTTTCATTGTTTGTTGACCTTTTAGGTTGCTATGGTACCATACATATATCTTGTGTTGTTTAAACTAACCTTTCTTTTTGTAGGACCATTTTCCATGTTTTCCTCCCTTGATACTCCATTTAGGGGAGTAATATTCAAGGGGGAGCATGAGTGTTGTACTATTTCACTTCACAAACTCTTAGTTGTGTTTAAACATGAAATACTTTCATGACGTATCATGTGCAACAACTAACCTTTTTCTTGTAGGTTCAAAATCCATGTCTCCTCTCTTGGCACTCCATTTAGGGGGAGTATCGTTCAAGGGGGAGCAAGTACTTACTTCCGCTTCGCTACTCTTCTTTTTGTTTCGACAAAAAGGGGGAGAATTTAGATATAAACTTGTTTCAAAATTTTTTTTCTTGTGCATATCACATCATCTTAGCAAAAACAATTTTTTATACCTAACTTTATAAGACTTAACACTAAAACTAGTGACTTACTTATAAATAAAGTTTGTGTTTTGTCATCAACAAAAAGGGGGAGATTGTTAATACAAATATCGCCTAAAAACGTTATTTATATTTTACGATCTTTGCTAAGTTTTGTTAATGACAAAGTATGAAGTTTAGCTATAAGTAAATCATCAATTTAAGTGTTTAAGTCTTGTTTAACTAAGGTTAACATTTCCTTTTAAACAAAGCATTGTGTTTATTTCTTAAACTAAAATGAGTCTTGTCACATCATATTTATTTCTTAATATAGTAAGGTCACATCACATTTAGGGCAAGCTTTGTCATTATATATTTATGGTAAGAAGTGTGTTTGACTTACTAAGTGGTAGCTTGCAAGTTTAGTGTTTGACTTGATATTATGAGATGTGACATTGTTTGGTTTGCAAGAGTAATGAGATGTGACTTTGTTTGGTTTGCAAGATTTATTGCAAAAACCAACTGCAGCCCTGGCGGTACCCTGGGGGTACACGGGCGGAACCCTTTTGAGGGGTCCGCCTGATCCGCCAGACCTGCAGAATTGTTTGCTATAAATACCAAACCATTTGTTAGTTTTTGGTAACCCTTTTAGGACATATTTTCACATACTCTCTCAACTAACTCAGTAACCTTTTGATATGTATGATTCTCTTATGTAGCAAGGGACTTCACAAGATCATTCAAGAAGTTACAAGCTTCAACTCTAAAGTTGCAAGTTTTGGTAGCTTGGTCATGTATAAGCTTTGATAGTTTATACTTCATGTATGTCATGTATATAGATGTAAGTGGTTAGTATTTTAGGCCTCAAAATACGTAGTGTGTCGGGAGTTGTTGTACCCTTGTAAAAGAACTAACGGGAGTGGTTGTACCCTTGGAAAAGAACTCGACATCTAGCTTTGTGTCGGTAAAAGTGTAAGTGATGAACGGGAGTGGTTGAACCCATGTAAAAGAACTCGACATCTGGCTTAGTGTCAGTAAAAGTGTAAGCGACGAATGGGAGTGGTTGTACCCTTGTAAAAGAACTCGACATCTAGCTTAGTGTCGGTAAAAGTGTAAGCGACGTTGTAAAGGTTTTCTCCGCCAGTGAAAGGAGCTTGTTGATTAGTGCTTATAACTCTCGAGTTGGAAACTCGGGGCGTGGATGTAGGGCAAGGAAAAAGAGTCCTTGTAGCCGAACCACGATAAACAATTGTGTTGTGGTTTGATCGTTTCTTTCTTTATCTTTGCTTATTACATGTTGTCTTTTAGTTATAATTGCTAATCACATATAAAGCTTTCCAAAAGAATTAAAACAAGTAAAGTTGTGTTTATATCTTGAAACAAATGTAAAGCTTTTCAAAGAACTAAAACACGCAAAGTTAGGATCATCACAAGTAAAGCTTTTCAAAGTATGAAACAAGTAAAGTTAGAATTGTTATTCACATGAAAAGCTTTTCAAAGAATCAAACATATAAAGTTGTGTTTATATCTTTAAGCAAACGTAAAATTTTTAAAAGGATATTTAAGCTAAATAAGAATCGAAAAAGCGGTAAACTATTCACCCCCCCCCCCTTCTAGTTTTCCACAGTAACCATGGTTAGGTTTAGAAAGAAGTGTATTGTCACAACTCACTATTTCACGTCATTTACCATTTCAGGTCATTTTCCCAAACTTCGACTTTTTACTATTCATAAATCACTATTCATCAAAACACTATTCATCGTTTTACTATTCATCGTTTTCGAGGTCAGTTTGATGTTCTGAGAAACTTTTTGGAAATTTACTATTCACCAAACACTATTCATTTCCGGAAAAGTTTTCATCATTCACTTGCATTACTCATTTTATCGTAAATTTAGTTTACGGGTATTCAAATTCGCGTAACCGGATTGGTTTAGGTGCGAATTCATTTCATTAGTGTTAAGTACACTGCATACGGACTGGGGATAGTCTGCATATCATCATAACAGCATTTTCATGTTATACCACTCTCAGGATTTTCAAATTTCTATATTCAGTACATTTAACGTTTTTACGTATAAGTATTTATAGTAAACGTTAACACCCGGTTTATACACGACGAATATATCTAAACATTCCCACGATGGTCCCGACATATTTTTATATCCATTTTAACATCATAAAAGTTATAACATTCAGTTACCCAGTATTTTGGAAATTTATTTTATTTATAACGTACGCGTATGGATATAACGTCGGTTTTCGTTAAAACTAAACATTAATCACCCGATCACTCAGTAAATGTACCCAACATATTTTTAATATGTTTTTAACATTATTATAACTTTATTTCATCCCGGTATACTTCGTGAACATTTATTTCTAATAAAACCGGTACCCGATCGTAACTAAAAACACAAACTAGTGTAATTTCATACAAGTATTTCTAATTAAATCCCAAGTACCCTAACCCCCCCCCCTCCTACCCTTTGAAAACCGGCCCCAAGACCACCCCATTTTAACCCTTGGCATTAACTAGCCATTTTATACTAATAAACACATTATAACATCACTTTACCAAATTTACAAAATCATAAGTCATCTTTTAAGCTAAGAACAAATTTTATCTCATCTCTCCCATTTCCATCTTCATCCACACGACCCAAATCAATCTCATAGATCAAGTAATCATTTTTCATAAAGTAAAACACAAAACTTGTTCATTTTACAAGCCTAATCAAGAATCAAGCAACAAAAACACAAGAACATCAAGCATAATCATCCTATAATCATCTCATTTGGTCAAGTAAGTTATCAACTTTATTTTTTCATGGATCATCTTATTTCTACATGTATTTCATAAGTATTATGCTAAAAACCATGTACAAGTAGCTATACCACACTTTATTTTGTCTAAAAAGAAACATACAAACCCTAACTTTTTAGTTATGAATCCTCTTGCTCTAATAACTTGGTTAGGAGTCCATGGCACCCTAAGAAGGTGTATGGTAAGATTAGATTAGCCATGGGGTGATTACAAGAGGTTTGGTGATGGTAGAAATTAGTTTTTAACCTTGGAAACTTGATTTGGAACCTATTTTAGACATGCTGTTCCGTTTTGTAAAAATCTGGAAAATCAGTAAACACCAAGGAAACTTTGGCAAAATTTTTAGAAAATACTTTCAAAAACGAATCCGTAGGCGAAAGAACGGATTAAAAAGAGTCTATAACGAAGGAGTTATGATTTTTGCAAGATTGTAGACGAAAAGTATTTTTCTGAAAATGTATGCTGTTGGACGTTTTTCATTGGACAAAAAGAGACTTTAGACGTAACCCGGAGGAGCCGAGCTTTCCAAAATATATTACTACATACTAAGACGTAACCGTGGACATAAAGAACAAGTAAAACGGACAAGTAACGACAAAGATATACTCGTTTGAATATCGGCTAAAACCATTTTATAATTGACAGCTTTTATTAAATTTGGCGCAAAAACTACGAAGTACATTTTTGAGCTAGAAGTAATATCAAGTACCGAGCTTTATAACTAACGTAGTATTAGTTATTATGAGTATGTTTTCATCATTTCAAGGATTACAACCCGAATATTTCAACGCTAACATGGAAACTTACGTTATATATATATAAGTATATATATATATATTATAACTAGCTATTTATATTTTCTAATAGCAATATTTTCCAAATTCTTGGAATATATATTTTTGATAATACAAGTGTTTTTCCAAAGAGTAGAGTGGTATAGAAACATGAGCATGGACATTCATAACATCATTTCATGATCTAAAGTAGATCGTTCATCATTCATATTAGGTTGCGGCTAGTGTGCGCGCCTTGTTTTTCAGCTCATTACATGTTCATGGTACCATCATATCAGGTGAGTCATAGCCCCACTTTTACTGGTTTACTTACTTTACAAACTCTTTGGGGGAGATACATGTTTAAATACTCGTGTTATACTTTTATACGATTTCAAATCCTATGGGGGAGAATACATTGCAGCAACTATTTTTGTACAATGCCAAAGTATAAAGTTCTTACATTGCTTAAGTAGTCTTATTACCACGTCACGACAAGTCCCCTTTATTTCATGGACCGTTAATTTCAAGTACTAAGCGAGAGTGAGTGAATAGATCTATTGAGGGTGACGCCTCCATTCGCGTTGGGTTGCTCCAACGGGACGAATGCATTTCATGTCTTATCAAGTGAGTGTCTGGTAAACACTCTGTTGGGGCATTACAAAGTCTAGCTTCGGGGCCATGAGCTTAAGAGCCAATGTGGGTTTCATTATTGAAATCTTAGTACTTTACTTTATACTTGGGCATTTGTACATACAAAATTACTGATAAATTCCTGATACTTTTGCATCAAGTCTTATTACTGAAATACGATACTTTTGCATCAAGTCTTATTACTGAAATACGATACTTTTGCATCAAGTCTTATTACTGAAATACGATGCCTTTGCATCAGCCTTATTACTGAATTACAATGCTTTTGTATCAAACTTATTACATTTGGCAGTGGGTTGTAAACACACAGGTTACAAGTCTCTTATGGCGGGACTTGGAACTGAGTGGATTTACGATGCCTTTGCCGGGAAATCTTCATTTCAATGCATTACATTCTTTTTCACAAGACTCTATGAACTCACCAACCATTGTGTTGACACTTTAGCATGTATTTTCAGGTTTTAACCAATGGCACGCTACAGGAGGTTTTGGCAGGGCATGGCATGGTCATAGAAGACTCTGATTATTCATTTGGGGACCGTTTTTAACTATTTTAATGGCCTACTTCCGCATTACTTTTAACAATGTAAATTCAACATTTTGATTTAACTATTTTATTCAAAATGATTCAAGTGCAAACCATTTTTGAACTAGTGTTGTGATATCAATTGAGTTACACCCCAGCTACATGTATGCTTCCGCTGGACCCGATTTTGGGGGTGTGACAGATTGGCATCAGAGCTTTGGCTATAGCGAACTAAGTGTTTTTAAAACCTAGACTATAGCTACTTTCAAGAAAACTTAACCCTATGACCGTCACGTGCCTGCCTGCCAAGCTGAAGCCTCATTTGTGGTTAGTTGCTGACATAGGTGATGAGATTTATGTCTCATTATCTGATATATATTATATTCATTTATTATAGTTGTTTACTATAATTGTTTTTCATATAAGCATGTTCACGTATCATATATGTCACCGCATTATGTTTTTCCTTGCATAGTTTCATCATTTGACCTCGAGTTTGGTCACCTGCCTTAGTCTTTCTGAACGTCTTGGTATTTGTGAAGGACATAGTCTTAGTATAACTGAGCTGAGTATTTCAAAATTCATGGAACCTCGGTGGAATATAGACTAGTCACCTATATTCAACCCGGGATAGTGGGACATAGGCTGACTACCTATGTCCGACTCAGAAATGAATTTTGCAACACTGAGAATGGTTATAATAAAATTCTGTCTGGATTGAATCCTTTACTCATTTTCCAAATGTTTCATGCATGTGTGTATACCCTCATTGTCAGAACATTCATACTTTTCATCACCTCATGAACCGCCGCTTGGAAGCATGTAAATTGATCATTTCATTTCATGAACATTCACATTTATGCATAATACACTTACATCACAGTATTTTCTTGTATCACAATATCATTTTTGTCGCAGTTGTCACAGTCTCTTCCCTTCTCACCATCACTATCATCACCTTTTCACCAATATGTTTTCAGAGACCAACATAAACTGAACTTCGGGACGAAGTTCCTTTTAGAGGGGAAGACTGTCACAACTCACTATTTCACGTCATTTACCATTTCAGGTCATTTTCCCAAACTTCGACTTTTTACTATTCATAAATCACTATTCATCAAAACACTATTCATCGTTTTACTATTCATCGTTTTCGAGGTCAGTTTGATGTTCTGAGAAACTTTTTGGAAATTTACTATTCACCAAACACTATTCATTTCCGGAAAAGTTTTCATCATTCACTTGCATTACTCATTTTATCGTAAATTTAGTTTACGGGTATTCAAATTCGCGTAACCGGATTGGTTTAGGTGCGAATTCATTTCATTAGTGTTAAGTACACTGCATACGGACTGGGGATAGTCTGCATATCATCATAACAGCATTTTCATGTTATACCACTCTCAGGATTTTCAAATTTCTATATTCAGTACATTTAACGTTTTTACGTATAAGTATTTATAGTAAACGTTAACACCCGGTTTATACACGACGAATATATCTAAACATTCCCACGATGGTCCCGACATATTTTTATATCCATTTTAACATCATAAAAGTTATAACATTCAGTTACCCAGTATTTTGGAAATTTATTTTATTTATAACGTACGCGTATGGATATAACGTCGGTTTTCGTTAAAACTAAACATTAATCACCCGATCACTCAGTAAATGTACCCAACATATTTTTAATATGTTTTTAACATTATTATAACTTTATTTCATCCCGGTATACTTCGTGAACATTTATTTCTAATAAAACCGGTACCCGATCGTAACTAAAAACACAAACTAGTGTAATTTCATACAAGTATTTCTAATTAAATCCCAAGTACCCTAACCCCCCCCCCCCCTCCTACCCTTTGAAAACCGGCCCCAAGACCACCCCATTTTAACCCTTGGCATTAACTAGCCATTTTATACTAATAAACACATTATAACATCACTTTACCAAATTTACAAAATCATAAGTCATCTTTTAAGCTAAGAACAAATTTTATCTCATCTCTCCCATTTCCATCTTCATCCACACGACCCAAATCAATCTCATAGATCAAGTAATCATTTTTCATAAAGTAAAACACAAAACTTGTTCATTTTACAAGCCTAATCAAGAATCAAGCAACAAAAACACAAGAACATCAAGCATAATCATCCTATAATCATCTCATTTGGTCAAGTAAGTTATCAACTTTATTTTTTCATGGATCATCTTATTTCTACATGTATTTCATAAGTATTATGCTAAAAACCATGTACAAGTAGCTATACCACACTTTATTTTGTCTAAAAAGAAACATACAAACCCTAACTTTTTAGTTATGAATCCTCTTGCTCTAATAACTTGGTTAGGAGTCCATGGCACCCTAAGAAGGTGTATGGTAAGATTAGATTAACCATGGGGTGATTACAAGAGGTTTGGTGATGGTAGAAATTAGTTTTTAACCTTGGAAACTTGATTTGGAACCTATTTTAGACATGCTGTTCCGTTTTGTAAAAATCTGGAAAATCAGTAAACACCAAGGAAACTTTGGCAAAATTTTTAGAAAATACTTTCAAAAACGAATCCGTAGGCGAAAGAACGGATTAAAAAGAGTCTATAACGAAGGAGTTATGATTTTTGCAAGATTGTAGACGAAAAGTATTTTTCTGAAAATGTATGCTGTTGGACGTTTTTCATTGGACAAAAAGAGACTTTAGACGTAACCCGGAGGAGCCGAGCTTTCCAAAATATATTACTACATACTAAGACGTAACCGTGGACATAAAGAACAAGTAAAACGGACAAGTAACGACAAAGATATACTCGTTTGAATATCGGCTAAAACCATTTTATAATTGACAGCTTTTATTAAATTTGGCGCAAAAACTACGAAGTACATTTTTGAGCTAGAAGTAATATCAAGTACCGAGCTTTATAACTAACGTAGTATTAGTTATTATGAGTATGTTTTCATCATTTCAAGGATTACAACCCGAATATTTCAACGCTAACATGGAAACTTACGTTATATATATATAAGTATATATATATATTATAACTAGCTATTTATATTTTCTAATAGCAATATTTTCCAAATTCTTGGAATATATATTTTTGATAATACAAGTGTTTTTCCAAAGAGTAGAGTGGTATAGAAACATGAGCATGGACATTCATAACATCATTTCATGATCTAAAGTAGATCGTTCATCATTCATATTAGGTTGCGGCTAGTGTGCGCGCCTTGTTTTTCAGCTCATTACATGTTCATGGTACCATCATATCAGGTGAGTCATAGCCCCACTTTTACTGGTTTACTTACTTTACAAACTCTTTGGGGGAGATACATGCTTAAATACTCGTGTTATACTTTTATACGATTTCAAATCCTATGGGGGAGAATACATTGCAGCAACTATTTTTGTACAATGCCAAAGTATAAAGTTCTTACATTGCTTAAGTAGTCTTATTACCACGTCACGACAAGTCCCCTTTATTTCATGGACCGTTAATTTCAAGTACTAAGCGAGAGTGAGTGAATAGATCTATTGAGGGTGACGCCTCCATTCGCGTTGGGTTGCTCCAACGGGACGAATGCATTTCATGTCTTATCAAGTGAGTGTCTGGTAAACACTCTGTTGGGGCATTACAAAGTCTAGCTTCGGGGCCATGAGCTTAAGAGCCAATGTGGGTTTCATTATTGAAATCTTAGTACTTTACTTTATACTTGGGCATTTGTACATACAAAATTACTGATAAATTCCTGATACTTTTGCATCAAGTCTTATTACTGAAATACGATACTTTTGCATCAAGTCTTATTACTGAAATACGATACTTTTGCATCAAGTCTTATTACTGAAATACGATGCCTTTGCATCAGCCTTATTACTGAATTACAATGCTTTTGTATCAAACTTATTACATTTGGCAGTGGGTTGTAAACACACAGGTTACAAGTCTCTTATGGCGGGACTTGGAACTGAGTGGATTTACGATGCCTTTGCCGGGAAATCTTCATTTCAATGCATTACATTCTTTTTCACAAGACTCTATGAACTCACCAACCATTGTGTTGACACTTTAGCATGTATTTTCAGGTTTTAACCAATGGCACGCTACAGGAGGTTTTGGCAGGGCATGGCATGGTCATAGAAGACTCTGATTATTCATTTGGGGACCGTTTTTAACTATTTTAATGGCCTACTTCCGCATTACTTTTAACAATGTAAATTCAACATTTTGATTTAACTATTTTATTCAAAATGATTCAAGTGCAAACCATTTTTGAACTAGTGTTGTGATATCAATTGAGTTACACCCCAGCTACATGTATGCTTCCGCTGGACCCGATTTTGGGGGTGTGACATGTATAGAGAATGAACCATGGTTAGGTTAAAGGGTGTATCCAAGGGAATGTTCCATCCTTGGTGTGGTTAAGAGTTAAACATAGTTAGGTTAGAAGAAGCATATACAAGGGAATATTCCATCCTTGGTGTGGTTAAGAGTTAACCAAGGTTAAGTGTAGAGAACTAACCATAGTTGGGTTAGAAGAACCATGGTTGGGTTAAGAATGGGGTAAGTTGAGAAGTGATGAGTGTGTAAATACTCATCATTTTTGGTCAAATATGAAATGCAAAACGTTTAAAAACACCAAGAAACGCATCAAAATACAGAAAATATCCCAAAGATCGTGTTTTATATGTTTCAGATGCAAAATGATTGAAAACAGATGAAAACCGAACAAAGTTTGCATAATTGGCAGTTGCAGTCCCCCAACTTTCAAAATTTGTCAAAACTAGTCCCTGAGCATTTATTTTAAAAGAAAAGTCAACTCAAGTTCTTTAAAAGTCAAAAGATATAAAGAAGTAACCATAGTTTGGTTAGATGTGAACCATGGTTGGGTTAAGAGGAGAATATCCAAGGGAATATTCCTTTTCTTGGAGAGAAAGGTTTGGGATGTGAAAGGGTGTAAGGAATATAAGGTATGAGTTGGATTGTGTAAGTGTGTAAGGGAATAAAGGTTGGATAGTGTAAGAGTGTGTAAGAGAATATGTAAGAGTTGGATGTGATGGGGAGCCTAGTGTGTGTAGAAGGTGAAATGGTTGTGAGTAGTGTGTGTAAATTTGAATGTAAAGGTATTGGGAGTATAAGATATGGGTTGTATAAGATGTGATGTGTATAGGGAGTAAGTTGTATGTGTAAGTATGTGTAAGAGTGATTGGATGGGGAGCCTTGTGTGTGTCAAGAGGGGTATGTGAATGAAGTATGTGTATTTTGAAAATAAAGGTGTGTGTAGAAAAGAGTGTATGTATAAGAAAGTGTCTATGTGTAGAAAAGAGTGTATGTGAAAGGATGTGTGTGTAGAAAAGAGTGTATGCGTGTGTATAAGGAAGGTGTATGGGAAGTTGGTAAAGATAAGGGAATATTGTGTGGGAGTTTGTGTGGAGACAAGAAGTACTCTTGGTAAGAGGTGGTGTAAGGGAATATGTAAGAAGATGTTGGGGAAGAATTTTGGGAGAAATTGTGGGAGGAATGGTAATTTGTCTTTTGTGAAAAGAGATTAAGAAATAATCTTATTGTCATTAAGGAGAAAAGGTTTAGACATTTAAGATTATGAGTTGAGAAAATCATAAGTTACTTATAAGTCCAAGTAACAAAACGTCTAGAATCCATAGTGTTGAGGCAACATGATCAAGATCTCTTTATGTTTTAATGATGACAAATAAACCATCGAAACACATAAAATAACAAACGTTAGCCAAATTCCCCAGAGCCCATATCTGCTCCTGGCGAGCTGCCCGCGCGTCAACGCGTGGGTGACACGCCAGGCCACTGTATGGCTTCGGGAGAAATTTAAAAGTCGGCTTTCCCCTTACCCGACAAATGTGGATCTTTTAATACAGGTATGAATATGTTATGTGCTTAATTGAGAACACTCGAAACGAGTTTTGGGATTAGAGAGATCCAACTTTTAAAGCACCCATTTACGGGAAATTGCCAACTCATGTTTTCTAACTATCGCCTCTAGCCAAGGCCTTTCTAAACTTAGGGAGCTTATATATTTCACGTAACATCATGTGAAAGCATCCATATGCTCATATCCCGTGTTTTCGTCCTCTCTAATTACGTAACGGGTTTACTCCCTTATTGGTCAAACTAAGTTCAAGGTCTCTTTGCATAAACACATCCTTTCCCACTTGGGTTATGCTTTACATCAAGGAAAAGCACTTAACTTGTTTGAACCAAGGTATTAGTTGAGAACGTCGAGTCATGGAAAGTCACGAGATATGAAACTATGGGTTCTCGATGTTGTGTTACTTGAACTTATAAGTAGCCTATGATTTTCTCAACTCATGATCTTAATTGTCTAAACTTTCTCTTCTTAATGACAATTAGATTATTTCTTAATCTTCTTCTTAATCTCATTTTACAAAAGACAACAAAACCAAATCTCCCACAATCCTTCTCAAATATCCCTCTCCAACATTCTCTTACAACATTCCCTTACACTCTCTTACAAAAGTGTACCTTTGTCCCTTCACATACCCCCATACAATATTCTCCCAATCTACCAACTTCCCATACAATCTTAATACACACACTTATACACCATGTGTACACACACTTGATTTCAAAATACACACACTACTCTCACAACCATCTCTTCTCTATACACACTAGCCAACTCACCATATCCAATCATATCCAACTCATATATTCTCTTACACAATCTCTTACACTCTTACATATTCCCTTACACACTTTACATCTCAACCATCCATTCCCTTACAACACATCTCAACCCTCTATTTCATCACATGGGATTTAATTTGAATTTCCAAAAGAGGCTCCATTTGATCCTAGCCATCTAATTCAAACCAACACATCTCAACCATCCATCCAACCTCATCTCTATTCCATCACATCTTTTTAATCCAAGCCATCCATTTCAAACCAAAACCATCTCAACCCTCCATCTCATCCTTTCCCCCCAAGCAAAGGAATATACCTTTGGAATATCCCATGGCATATTCTCTTCTCTATTATGCCATGTGAGGAATATCATTTCTACCCCTTCCAAATTACCCTATCTACACTTTATACCCTTGGTAATTTGCTTTCTCTTTAAACACTTCACAAAACATTTTCCAAATTGGCTATTTGAGTTGGTAAACCTTAGATTGATTAATGTTAAGGTTTTGTGTGAAGTACAATTGGGGGTTTAGCAAGGTAAGGTATTTACAAGGCCCAAAACCTAGAATTTGGGAAATTGTTATAGAAGCCTGGCGCGCTGCCCGCGCCTTGACGCGCGGGTGACGCGCCGGCCTCGGTAAAATTTCCCAAGTTTGGGTTCTTGGCCTATAAATACCACCCTTGCCTCTTGTATTCCTCACCCCTTGCCATTGTTTTTTCTCTCTACATTCTTTCTCTCTAAACACTCTCAAATCTCTCTATCTCTAATCTTGTGTTCTTGATTCTCACTCTAACATCTTTGAAAGAACACATCTCCTTGCAAGGGAAGAATCACAAGAACCTAATCCACTCTTGTGATTGTGTCGAGGGTCTTCTTATCTATACCCTTTCTATTACAATCGAGTCTCTAGGTTAGGTTAGGGCTTGGTTGAACAAACACTTATTCATTCATTTCAATTGTTTGTAAGGGAAGTCTTGTGTCTTTGTGACCAAGCCTAGATCATTGGGGATCTTGTTGGGGTTTGATACTTCTGGTTGGAAGTTTTGGCTGTGGTCTAGGTGACCAAGTGTAAGTCGAATCACGAGATTCTTTAGGGTGGTTTCCGAGGGCGGAATACCGTGGGAGTAACTCCTTATTTGTGAGCATCGATATTGGTGAATATCGGTGGAGTGAATTGTAACGGTTTGTAGTCCACCGAAAGGATTATACTAGTGGAATAGTATCGTGTCGTGCATTCGCAACTGGACGTACAGATGGTATAAACCCCCCATCCCGAACCAGTATATATCGTGGTCTCTCTTTACTCGCTTTATATACTTTGGTTGAGTTTGTGGTTGTTTGGATTGATTATACAACCACTTGGTTTTCTCTTTGGCTTAAAGTTTTTAAACATCTAAAAAGCCAAAGAAACCGTATTCACCCCCTCTATGGTTCTACACATAGTTTCATAACTCGTGACTTTCCACGACTCGACGTACTCAACTAACACCTTGGTGCAAACAAGTCAAGTGCTTTGCCTTGATATAATGCATAACCCATGCGAGTAAGGATGCGTTTACGAAAAGAGAGCTTGGACTTAGTTTGACCAATAAGGGAGTAAACCCATTACGTGATTAGAGAAGACATAAGCACGGGATATGAACATATGGATGCTTTCACGTGATGTTACGTGAAGTATATAAGCTCCCTAAGTTTAGAAAAGCCTTGGCTAGAGGCAAGTGTTAGAAAACATGAGTTGGTGTTTTCCTGTAAATGGTTGTTTTAAAAGTTGGATCTCTCTAATCTCAAAACTCGTTTCGAGTGTTCTCAATTAAACACATAGCATATTCATACCTGTATTGAAAGATCTACATTTGTCGGGTAAGGGGAAGGCCGACTTTCAAAATTCGTCCCGATCCATACTGAAGCATGGCGCGTCGCCCACGCGTCAACGCGCGGGCAGCGCGCCAGCAACAGGTATGTGAGTCTGGGAATTTTGGCTACCGTTTGTTATTTTATGTGTTTCGAAGGTTTATTTTTATCATTATAACATTAGGAGATCTTGATAATGTTGCCTCAACAATCTTCCCCTTTTTGATGATGACAAATAAAAACCGAAAGCAAATAAAATTACAAAACGTAGCGAAGACAAAGCGCGCCTTTGGTGTAGCTTGCGTCTTGACCTTGCCTTGTAATTTGGTGAAGCCTTTGTTTCTTTCTCTTGAATAGGTCTTCACACTCTTGCTTTCTTTCTCCGCCTTTTGTCGAATAAAAAAGGGGGGACTTCCATTTGTAATGGGAAAGTAGCTTATTTCATAGCACCCGAGCGTGCTCCCCCTTGATCATAGCTCCCCTTAGATCGTTGCTCCCCCTTGTTTCAAGGCGGGGATCCATGGGTCAACAGCCTCACCTTTGCAGTGGCGTAGCTACACAAAACAACATGCAACAAGCAAGAAATTCTCACATGTGAAAGTCCAAAATGGGTTAGGTTACCATTTGGATACTTTTAACATGGGTTAGTCCACAAAAGTATATGTATAAGTTTGTCCAATATGACTCCAATAATCACTTGTTGAGCATGAAACATGAATATATGTGTTTTAAATAAGACCAATCACCATAGGTCTATAAATACCAACATAAGAACTCATAGCATGAAAACACAATAAACTACACAAGCAATTTTATTAAAGCAAACACCATGTAGGTCATACAAGAAGACTAGAATATGATCCTAACACACATTATTCAAACAAGCTTGTGATGATTCCTAATAGGACAGTACTAGGACAACCACATTACTCCTCTTCACTCTTCATCATTCTCTTGAAAGGTCACCCTAGAGATGTCTTTGAGAATAGCGGTCATCACCAACATATCACCGTTGATGGATTTATGAAGTTCTCTCATTTCTTCATGAATAGAGTGAATATTCCGCTCAATCACATCTTTGGTGGAGCAACATGCACACCTACGAGTGTGAATGTTTTCAAGGGGTTCACCAAGATCTCCTTCAATCTTGGTCCAAATGTCATCCTCCACCAAACAAAGTTTGATAAAGTCTTTGACAATTGGGATCTACGCACCATTGATGTTATCCCAATCCACATTTTCTTCCTCTTCTCTAGTCATCATACACCTACCATCATTGAAGTGGTATGATGACCCAACATATTCATCATCCAAATCCATTTGTTTGAGTGTGTTTAAGAGTTATTAGTTATTTGCAATGTTTGGTGTCAAGAATACAAGCAAGATTACTCCTTTTATAGATGGATTAGTGTGGTAGTTAGGATTCTTATTTCTCAAAAGTTGGTCAAGATATCAAGATCAAGGTACTTAGATACTTGATAGGATGTTCAACCCATCTAAATCATGTACTAATATCCTAGGATCACATGGTCTTGGGAGGAGTTATTCAAAGAACTATGAGTGTTTTAGTTGAACTTAAGTAAGGATTTTGTAAGCTAGATACTCATACTTGCAACCATTAATTTTCAAGCATGCACCATAATTTATTAAGCCATGCATTGAATTATGGTTGAATGAAGGATCTACTAGATCACCACTTTGAGGGTGGTAAACTCTAAATTAGATATTTTAAGCATGCAACAAGTATTCATCATATAAAGTGAGCAAGTAGAGTTAGATATACCATTTTCAACACAAGTGTAAGTTGTGATCAACATTATATCCAATCTTGGAAATTTGACAAAATCAAAATTATCGAGATTAAGCAAGATAATTTGTGTCAAATTTTCTTGTTCACAACACATAGTATAGACATGTAGAATCTTGAATATTATCAACCATAGTTTAAATAATGGGTTGATATATATCTTTTCTCATGGAACACATATTAAAGTGAATCCAACCATGCCTTCACATAAGTCCTAATCATATAAGCACATAAGCTCTAAGAGCTCCTAAAGGACTTGCAAATGTCTACTTATAAGATTGTTCTCTTAAGATGCATGTCCACCATGAACATCTAGACCTATCCCAAAACAATTTGGATTATTGGAAAATGTCATGCCAAAACCTATGTTTGTTTGTTTTGTGATCTAAGAGTCATTTTATTCAAGTCACCAATGACTTGTTCAATAGGATGACCCCTCGCTTCTCTAACTTCCTTAGGATTGCCTTCATCCGAAACATTAACTTGTAATGACAGTGACCTTTCTTGATCTTGAACTATATGTTCATTAATCACGTCATCCTCTACTGAAGGGGATGACATAGGCTCGGGCATGCTCTCATCAAAGGTTATGTTGAGCGATTCCTCAATCCTCATTGTTTCCTTGTTAAGCACTATGTATGCTTTACTTGTGTGAGAGTATCCTAAGAACACACCTTCATACGACTTTGGGTCGAATTTGGTGAGATACTCTTTGGTGTTAAGTATAAGTACTTTACAACCAAATACCCCAAAGTACTCTAAGGAAGGTTTTCTATTCCTAAGTATTTCATATGGAGTCTTATTAATGACCTTTCTTATATTAACTCTATTGAAGATATAGCAAGCGGTATCTAGGGCATGACACCAAAACTTTTGTGGAATGGATTGCTCGTCAAGCATTGCACGACTCATCTTTCTTAACTTACGATGTGTTCTTTCAACAATATCATGCGATTGAGAAGTGAACGGGCCCGATAAGTTATAAGATATTCCATGTTGTTCACAAAAGCTTCCAAATTGCATTTTATCAAATTCACTACTATGATTTGTTTTAATTGAAAAAATTGAACAATGAAGTAGGTTTTCAAGTTTCTTTCTTAAGATATCAAATTTATTTACGACTCCATCTTTATTTTCGAAAAATAGGACCCAAGTATAACTTGAATAATCATCTACAATCATCAAAGTGTAGAAGTTTCCTCCATAGCTTTGGATTGGAGATGGACCATACAAATCCAAATGTACCAACTCTAAAATCCTATTAGTTGACACTTCATTTTTATTCCTATTATTTGCTTGTCCTTGACTCCCTAGACACATATCAAAATAATGTCTTTCAAAGCTCAACTTTGGTAAACTCCGTACTAGCTCGTTGGAAGCTAGATTTTGGACTAACCTTATATTGGCGTGACCTAACCTCATATGCCAAAGCGTTGAGTAATCTACCATGGATGCAAGACATATGTGTTGCTTAGAATTATCACCCAACTTGCAAGTATACAAGTTATTTCTCCTATGACCTTTAGCTAACACAACACCATTTTTACTAATAGTACAATCTACTTTAGTAAACTTTACTTCACAATCATCATCACTTAATTGACTCACACTTATCAAATTAAAGTTTAGACCTCTAACATGCTCAACATTGGTGATTTCTATGGAGTCATGAAGGACATTACCATTGCCGACAATTTTTCCATTAAGCTTGCTTCCAAAAATGACATGATTGCTGTTATACTCCTTGTATGACGTGAACAATCTTCTATATCTGGTCATGTGTTTAGTGCAACCGCTGTCCACTACCCACTCATCTGGTTGTAGATCACTTTTGAGACAAACCTACAACAAAGATACAACTCATACTTTTGGTACCCATTGCTTCTTGGGTCCATTTTGGTTAGCATTAATAGTGCCCAAGTTGAACATTCTTGGGTCTTGAAGCAAGATACACAATTTTTCAATACAAAACTAGAAAAAGCAGACCAAGGATTATTTTGAAAACCATTTTGATAACTTGGTCTATAATTGTTGTATACTTGAGGTCTAAAGAAAGTTTGGTTTTAAGTAGGAGTTGTTTCTCCTTTGAAAGTTATTGTGTTAGTATTGAGAAGACCTTTGATTATAATTATAAGAATTTCTTCTTTGATTATTTTGATGTGAAGGTCTTTGGTTGTATGAGGTAGAGGGACTTATATTAGGTGTAGGTAAGAGTGGTCTATTGTTCACTCGAGGTTGTGTATAACCAAGACCCTTACGAGAATCCAAGTTAAGACTTTGTTTAGGGTTTTCCTTTCTTTTAATGGGAGCTTGATTACCTCGAGTGTTTGCAAAAGGAGTTTGAGGTGTGATTAGTTTGTCATTAGTTTTTGACGATTCTCCATTTTCCCTCAGAGGTCTGGCGCATTGTTGGCGCGTTGACGCGTCAGCCTCAGAAATCTTTGGAATTTTGTTTTCTTTGGCCTTTACAAAAGCTATTGGTTTTGTTAGACTTACGGAGGTAGTTTGACCATGTTTTGAAAATCCAAGACCTTCCTTATCTTGGGACCTCTTTTGATGACTTATGATTTCTTCTAAATCATTCATACTTTTCTTAAATTTTGAAATGCTTAGAGACTCCTTTTGAAGTTTGGACACTTTGTCATTTAAAGAGTCAACCTCGAGTGTGAGTGATTCACATCGTTTTCATGGTTCAATCACCTTTTTACAATGACTTAGTTTCTTAACTTCACTTTCGAACTCATGAACTTTCTTATTAAGCTTAGTGCGCTCTTGTTCAATTAATCGTTTTTCATTCAGAATTTTCTCAAAATTCCTTCTAAAGTTTTCATTAAATTTTACTAAATTCTCATTCTCCTTTTGCAAATCATTAATATCAAAATTAATAGAAGAAGAAGGGTTATTGGATACCTCAAGTTTTTCTTGAGCAACTAGACACATCACATCATTCGTCGGTTGATCTTCTACTTCACTATCACTCCATGCGCCGCCAACGAATGCTTTGTTTACCTTAGGCTTAGGGAAATCATTCATAAAGTGCCCTTTCTCTCCGCAATTGTAGCATACTTGAGAACGCCTAGAGCTTTCACCAACTTTGTTGTCGAAGGCTCGACCACCACCAAAGTTGTTTCTTCCACCACTACCTCGGTTGCCAAACCTATTACCTCTCCTAAAGTTACCTCCTCTCCTAAAGGACCTCCAAAAGTTCTTGGCCATGAGGTTATACTCTTCATCGCCAACATCATATTTTTCGTTACTATCATCTTGACTATCATTATCATCACTAGCTTGACTACTAATGACTTTAGCGTTAAGAGCCAAAGACTTAACCTTCTCCTTCTTGTCTTTGGTACTCACCTTGTCATTCTCAAGAATCATCTCATAGTGTCACAACTCGTAATTTCATGTCCTTTTTCACATGTCGAAATTTCATTTTTATTTCGGGAAGTTACTATTCATCAGTTACTATTCACTATTACTATTTACTTTCACTATTCATCTCCGAAATTTTTATTTCATATTCTCGTAAGTTAAACTATTTTAACGGTAATCCGAGAGTTTGGCGCTTGTTGGATCATTTCTGCAAAAATCACGAAGCCGTGTCCGAGATTTACTTTTGGGTTTAAACGTCATTCCAGCATCCCGATATGTCCATAAAACACTATAAACAATAGAAATATGATTTTCTCTCATTTTAAGACAATTCTAAAAGTTTTGGAATTTTACGTTTTCCAGTTCAGCGTTTTACGCGAATTACACGTTTTAAACCCGCGTTTCCAGTTTTAACAGCGTTTAAGCAACCCGATGGAACTTACCATTCATTTTATATTTCATCATGGAGTATTTTGACAAGTTTAGTCATTCTTTCAAGTTTCATATTTTTACGACACCCGAATTTACGTTTTGCGGTTTAAAACTTTACGTTTAGCGATTAACGGAACCAAAACCGACTCCGTGAAGTAGATATTAACAAGTTTCCTACATACTCATCAACCATGTGCAGCCCCCCCCCCCCCCCCCCCCTCACCATGTTACTTCCACTTGACCCTTTATTTACCATTATGCCATTGGATTAGATATTTTCATACAAAAACACAAATAACACATTTATATTCATTTCAAGAATCAAAGTCAAGGTTTTCTCTTGTTCTTCCTCCCTAGCCACGACCCAAAATAAAAACCAAGGAAGGATCCATCAATTTTTGAAGATCAAGTGTTAATCAAGCTCTACTTTCTTTCCTTGTTAGGGTTTTGTGATAAAAACCTAGGTTTCTTAATCCATTTCTCATCAAACTCCATATATATTCAAGTAAGCTTCAAGTGTTATTTTTTCATCATCTATTACCTTCATTTCATTAGTAACATGTTGTATTTTCATGATATATTGGTTAAATATGCAAGTAGTTATGTTATATATACCACTTTTCAAGTATTTCTTAATTATTATGAGATTATAATTAACCTATGATTATCCCCATGAAACCCACCAAGGTTGGTGATGTTTAGGAACCCATGACATCTTAAGAAGGTGTATGGTAGGATTAGACTAGATTTGTGGTGATTGGAGTGGATTTGGACAAGTATTAAACAAGAAAAATGAATTTTAGCCACTATATAAATGTTGCTGTCCCATTTTGTAAAATCCAGAAAAATCAGGGGATTCCGGGTAACTTTGGGCTAAAGATTTAGAAAATACTTTCAAAAATGAAGCCGTGGGCGAAAGAACGGATTAAAACGAGTTTATAACGAAGGAGATATGATTTTTGCAAGTTTAACGACGAAAACTATTTTCTGAAAATTTTACTTGCTGTCCTACGATTTTCAAGGGCCAATCTAAGGCATAAAACTTGATCTAGCCATCCCGACTTATCAAAAATATATTAGTATGTTGTCCCAAGATTCCGGGGATATAAAGAACGTAGAAAACAAGCTTATAACGACCAAGATATACACGTTTCAAAATCGACGAAACTCTATTTATTTCCATCAGCTTTTTAGCAAAATATTACTAAGTATAGAAAAACAGTTTTTGTAATACATCATGTTGAGAGCCAATTTACTCATTGATAAACTCATTTATGGAAAATTTACATCATTGACAAAAAGTTAGTTCACCCAGCCTAGTTTCCAAAACATCCACCCGTTTGTTAAAAGGATTTTTAACGAATAACTTATGGACTTCCAAACTTTCCCGAGAACTGCCAAGAATCTGCCGAAACATCCCAAACACCTTACTTCATGGCTATATATCTTTATGATCGAGACTCGTGTGGATGAACTTCAGTTCTGTGACTTTTTAGATATGGTGAAAATCTTCGCAAAACTACTAAGCTTATTTCCTAACTCTTAATATTCACTATTTCGCGACTAGTTTTACGAGGCCAATTTGGAAATATTTTCAAGTAATGAAAATGTTATATTTTGCGACGAAAACCTTATATTTGCCGATAGAACACCAAAAGAGAATCATGGAGTACCGTTTCAACATATTTACATGAAAAGTAGTTATTAACTTAACGAGACGTTAAAAATGTATTTTTCGACGATAAACGTTATTTTCAAAACTAACTAGTGGTATCGATAACATACGTATTTGCATGTGTAGCATCATTTCATTTCTTACATTAGATCATATCATTCATATTAGGTTTCGGTTAGAGATCGAACCTCATTTCTGTGTATCCACTTTTGTCATCGTAGCTATTGCACTAGGTGAGTCATAGCCCCTACTCATTTAATTGTTTTGCAAACTCTTTGGGGGAGAATACATGCTCGTTTTACTTAAACGCATTAATCGCTTTACATGGTTGATTACCTGTATTTCATGTGATTTGTCTCCTAAACATTATTATTTCTTTATCTGGCGACATTGTCAGCATTGTTTATATAACCTCATTGACTGAATTATTTATATAGCCGTTTTGCTACATTTATCTTTGAATCTAGATACAAGTATTACCTTTGTTCACGTAAACATATTACATTTGGCAGTGGGTTGTAAACACACAAGTTACAAGTCTCTTATGGCGGGACTTGGAACTGAGTGGATTTACGATGCCTTTGCTGGAAAATCTTCATTCATATGCATAACATTCTTTTTCACAAGACTCTATGAACTCACCAACCTCGTGTTGACACTTTAGCATGTATTTTCAGGTTTTAAGCAATGGTACACTACAGGAGGTTTTGGCAGGGCATGGCATGGTCATAGAAGACTCTGATTATTCATTTGGGGACCGTTTTAAATTATTTTAAGGGCCTACTTCCGCATTACTTTTAACAATGTAGATTAAACACTTTTGGTTAAACGATTTTATTCTAAATGATTCAAGTGAAAACCATTTTGAACTTGTGTTGTAATACCAATTGAGTTACACCCCTGCTACATGTATGCTTTCGCTGGACCCGATTTTGGGGGTTTGATAGATTGGTATCAGAGCTTTGGCTATAGCGAACTAAGTGTTTTTAAAACCTAGACTATAGCTACTTGCAAGAAAACTTAACCCTATGACCGTCACGTGCCTGCCTGCCAAGATGATGCCTCACTTGTGGTTAGTTGCTGACATAGGTGATGAGATTTGTATCTCATTATCTGGTATATTATATTCATTTATTATAGTTGATTACTATAATTGTCTTTCATATAAGCATGCTCATGTATCATATATGTCACCGCGTTATGTTTTTCTTTGCATAGTTTCATCATTTGACCTCGAGTTTGGTCACCTGCCTTAGTCTTTCTAAACGTCTTGGTATTTGTGAAGGACATAGTATTAGTATAACTGAGCTGAGTATTTCAAAATTCATGGAACCTCGGTGGAATATAGACTAGCCATTTATATTCAACCCGGGATAGTAGGACATAGGCTGACCACCTATGTCTGACTCAGAAATGAATTTTGCAACACTGAGAATAGTTATAATAAAATTTTGTCTGGATTGTATCCTTTACTCAATTTCCAAATGTTTCATGCATGTGTGTGTATACCCTCGTTGTCAGAACATTCATACTTTTCATCACTTCGTGAACCGCCGCTTGGAAGCACGCCAACTGGTCATTTCATCTCATGAACATTTACGTCTACGTACAATACACTTACATCACAGTATTTTCTTTTATCACGATCTCGTTTTGTCACAGTTGTGACAGTCTCTTCCCTTCTCGCCATCATTATTATTTCCCTTCCCCATCCCCATATATATAAGGAATTAGCTAACACTCTATAGATTCCTATGTCACTCATCACTCACTACTCCCTATATTGACAAGTGGATATTATCAATGACCTCCCTAGGAAAGACTTTCCATACCATCTATAAGGAGAATCTCTCGGTACATTAAGACCATTCAAAACTCAACAGAAATCTCAGGATATCACAAAACTATTCGAACCACTATCACTAGCCTGATCACCAAAAAAAAAAAAAAAAAAAAAAAAAAAATCTATCATCTAGAAAGTATTGGCTTGACTGAATTACAAGATTAGTTTCGATACGAGTTCTCACTAAGCAACACCATAGAGATAAATCCAACCTCTTAACCGAGACTATAGATTGAACATGTCCTCACTAATAGACTTTATTCAAACATGTTAGACACCTATGCCTTTGTGCAGACATACATACTTGACTATTTTATCCTCTTAATACTTTCACTTTTAAATGGATTTTCTCCAAACTACAGTTATACAAAACATATATCTTGTAAGAAATACTTTTCTGAGGCACTTATTTTGATAAGCAAATTCCTTTTGGTTAATCCTTTACAAAATTATTGAATTGTTAGAAATTTGAAACATCGATTTTTGGTAAATCATACTATCCACCTTATGTTGAAAATAGTTCTATCTTGCATAACTATTAAATTCTGAAACATCAAGAAAAATGTTACTTAAAAAGCTGTTTGCTTAAAGTTGTAAATTTATTTATTCAGAGAAGGTTTTTGAACAAAACACACAATCTCAAAACAAACTTTGAAAAATCAATCACTATACTATAACACTAATACATTTAGGATTTTGCGATTTGATGACATAGAGCTTGGGAAAAATCTTAGTAATGGAGACTAAGCATCGTAGGCGGAGAGAGACTCAATTCATGACATCCTGCGGAGGATCACCACCTTATCCTAATCTATTATTTTCAACAACACCCCTTTGACGGACTTAACCTTGTAAGTTTTCTACAAGATTCATGATATCCATTTTAATTATTTCTAATAGAGGAATTTAATTCACCTCAAACACCTAGCGATTACATTAAGATTTCTTTGGAACCACACCACCTATCATCTTCAGACCAATGGTCAGAATTAGAGAACGATTCAAACATAGCGAGACCTGCATTTATTGGGTATGGAGTTACCTGCATTTATTGGGCATGGATTTACCTGCATTTACTGGGTATGGATTTACCTGCATTTATTAGGTATGGTTACCTGCATCTCATGGGTGTGCTTGACTCTAGAAATGGTTGGACTAACCAATTTCCATAAATCAAATTCAGTTGCAACCATAGTTATCGCGCGAGCGTAGAGACTACACCATTTGAGGCACTCTATGGTCGAAGTGCCAACATTCATTGACGGATCGAAATTTGGAAAAGCCCAACTCACTAGTCCAGTAAGTATTCATGAAATAACCAGGAACTTCCTACAAATAAAGAATCAGTTACAAGTTCGATAAGGTGTAAACCCTTAGAATTTCAACTTCATGGCAGAGTCATGTTGAAAGTTCTGCCTAGGAAAGACATCATACCATTCAGAAAAACTCAGGAAGTTAAACCCATTGTACACTGGACCATTTAATATTTCTGACAGAGTAGGCCTGGTGGCCGTCAGACTTGAACCTTGTTAGAGCTCAGAAGTTTACTTAATGAATATCATCATCTTTTCACCAATACCACTTCAGAGACCAACACAAACTGAACTTTGGGACGAAGTTCCTTTTAGAGGGGAAGAATGTCACAACTCGTAATTTCATGTCCTTTTTCACATGTCGAAATTTCATTTTTATTTCGGGAAGTTACTATTCATCAGTTACTATTCATTTTCACTATTCATCTCCGAAATTTTTATTTCATATTCTCGTAAGTTAAACTATTTTAACGGTAATCCGAGAGTTTGGCGCTCGTTGGATCATTTCTGCAAAAATCACGAAGCCGTGTCCAAGATTTACTTTTGGGTTTAAACGTCATTCCAGCATCCCGATATGTCCATAAAACACTATAAACAATAGAAATATGATTTTCTTTCATTTTACGACAATTCTAAAAGTTTTGGAATTTTACGTTTTCCAGTTCAGCGTTTTACGCGAATTACGCGTTTTAAACCCGCGTTTCCAGTTTTAACAGCGTTTAAGCAACCCGATGGAACTTACCATTCATTTTATATTTCATCATGGAGTATTTTGACAAGTTTAGTCATTCTTTCAAGTTTCATATTTTTAAGACACCCGAATTTACGTTTCGCGGTTTAAAACTTTACGTTTAGCGATTAACGGAACCAAAACCGACTCCGTGAAGTAGATATTAACAAGTTTCCTACATACTCTTCAACCATGTGCAGCCTATCCCCCCCCCCCCCCCCCTCACCATGTTACTTCCACTTGACCCTTTATTTACCATTATGCCATTGGATTAGATATTTTCATACAAAAATACAAATAACACATTTATATTCATTTCAAGAATCAAAGTCAAGGTTTTCTCTTGTTCTTCCTCCCTATCCACGACCCAAAATAAAAACCAAGGAAGGATCCATCAATTTTTGAAGATCAAGTGTTAATCAAGCTCTACTTTCTTTCCTTGTTAGGGTTTTGTGATAAAAACCTAGGTTTCTTAATCCATTTCTCATCAAACTCCATATATATTCAAGTAAGCTTCAAGTGTTATTTTTTCATCATCTATTACCTTCATTTCATTAGTAACATGTTGTATTTTCATGATATATTGGTTAAATATGCAAGTAGTTATGTTATATATACCACTTTTCAAGTATTTCTTAATTATTATGAGATTATAATTAACCTATGATTATCCCCATGAAACCCACCAAGGTTGGCGATGTTTAGGAACCCATGACACCTTAAGAAGGTGTATGGTAGGATTAGACTAGATTTGTGGTGATTGGAGTGGATTTGGACAAGTATTAAACAAGAAAAATGAATTTTAGCCACTATATAAATGTTGCTGTCCCATTTTGTAAAATCCAGAAAAATCAGGGGATTCCGGGTAACTTTGGGCTAAAGATTTAGAAAATACTTTCAAAAACGAAGCCGTGGGCGAAAGAACGGATTAAAACGAGTTTATAACGAAGGAGATATGATTTTTGCAAGTTTAACGACGAAAACTATTTTCTGAAAATTTTACTTGCTGTCCCACAATTTTCAAGGGCCAATCTGAGGTGTAAAACTTGATCTAGCCATCCCGACTTCTCAAAAATATATTTGTATGTTGTCCCACGATTCCGGGGATATAAAGAACGTAGAAAACAAGCTTATAACGACCAAGATATACACGTTTCAAAATCGACGAAACTCTATTTATTTCCATCAGCTTTTTAGCAAAATATTACTAAGTATAGAAAAACAGTGTTTGTAATACATCATGTTGAGAGCCAATTTACTCATTGATAAACTCATTTATGGAAAATTTACATCATTGACAAAAAGTTAGTTCACCCAGCCTAGTTTCCAAAACATCCACCCGTTTGTTAAAAGGATTTTCAGTGAACAACTTATGGACTTCGAAACTTTCCCGAAAACTGCCCAGAATCTGCCGAAACAGCCCAAACACCTTACTTCATGGCTATATATCTTTATGATCGAGACTCGTGTGGACAAACTTCAGTTCCGTGACTTTTTAGATATGGTGAAAATCTTCTCAAAACTACTAAGCTTATTTCCTAACTCTGAATATTCACTATTTCGCGACTAGTTTTACGAGGCCAATTTGGACATATTTTCAAGTAATGAAAATGCTATATTTTGCGACGAAAACATTATATTTTCCGATAGAACACCAAACGAGAATCGTGGAGTACCGTTTCAACATATTTACATGGAAAGTGGTTATTAACTTAATGAGACGTCAAAAATGTATTTTTCGACGATAAACGTTATTTTCAAAACTAACGAGTGGTATCGATAACATACGTATTTGCATGTGTAGCATCATTTCATTTCTTACATTAGATCATATCATTCATATTTAGTTGTGGTTAGAGATCGAACCTTATTTCTGTGTATCCACTTTTGTCATCGTAGCTATCGCACCAGGTGAGTCATAGCCCCTACTCTTTTAATTGTTTTGCAAACTCTTTGGGGGAGAATACATGCTCGTTTTACTTAAACGCATTACTCGCTTTACATGGTTGATTACCTGCATTTCATTGGTATGTTTGATTACCTGTATTTCATGTGATTTGTTTCCTAAACATTATTATTTCTTTATCTGGCGACATTGTCAGCATTGTTTATATAACCTCATTGACTGAATTATTTATATTGCCGTTTTGCTACATTTATCTTTTAATCTAGATACAAGTATTACCTTTGTTCACGTAAACATATTACATTTGGCAGTGGGTTGTAAATACACAGGTTACAAGTCTCTTATGGCGGGACTTGGAACTGAGTGGATTTACGATGCCTTTGCTGGGAAATCTTCATTCATATGCATAACATTCTTTTTCACAAGACTCTATGAACGCACCAACCTCGTGTTGACACTTTAGCATGTATTTTCAGGTTTTAAGCAATGGCACGCTACAGGAGGTTTTGGCAGGGCATGGCATGGTTATAGAAGACTCTGATTATTCATTTGGGGACCGTTTTAAATAATTTTAAGGGCCTACTTCCGCATTACTTTTAACAATGTAGATTCAACACTTTTGGTTAAACGATTTTATTCTAAATGATTCAAGTGAAAAACATTTTGAACTTGTGTTGTAATACCAATTGAGTTACACCCCAGCTACATGTATGCTTCCGCTGGACCCGATTTTGGGGGTGTGACACATAGACTTTGAGATTTCCAATGAGATCATCAAGGGGAAGTTCCGCCAAATTCTTGGCTTCTTCAATGGCCGTTACCTTTGGCCACCACTTTAACGGTAGAGCTCGGAGAAACTTTCTCACATGATTCTTGTTATAAAAGCTAGGATCTAAAGCAATGAGGCTTGTGATTATAGCATTGAATCGTTTGTACCATTGTCAATGGTTTCATCGTCGGAGATTGAAAATTTCTCATAGTCTTGTATGAGCATGTCAATCTTGCAATCTTTGACTTGTGAGTTCCCTTGGTGGGTGATGATGAGCGAACGCCATATCTCCTTGGCGGTTTTGCACACAAGGACTCTCTCGAACTCCCTTTGAGGTAGAGCATTGTAAATAATCATCTTGGCTTCATCATTCTTGCCAAGTTTTCTCCTTTCATCATCTTTTAGATCCGCATGTGGCTTTTCCACCAACAACTTTGTTTCGGGGTCTTCCACCATGAACGCAAAGTTGCCATTTTGGATGATTTCCCACAAATCAAGATCTTTAGACCTAACATAGGTCTCAAATCAGGTTTTCCAAATGCAAAACCCATCAGCTTCTAGCAAAGGTGGTCTTCGCATAGAGCACCCCTCAACATAGTTCTCTTGAGCCATGGATCTATACTCAACTTTACCAAAAATCTTTGTTAGGATTTTAGATTTTTAGAAAAAGAAGTTTTTGACTTAAAACCACTTCTCGGGAAGGTTTTAACGCTAAAAAACTTGAGTATTCCACTCTGATACCAATTGTAGAACTGTAGAGGGGGGGGGGGATTAATACGGTTTCTTTGGCTTTTAGAGCGTTTAAAAACTTGAAGCTACGAAGACAACCAAGTGGTCTAAGAAAGAATGACCACAAAGATAATCACAACTACAAGTATATAAAGCAATAAAGAACACTACAATATATACTGGTTCGGGATGGGGGGTTTATACCATCCATACGTCCAGTTGCGAATCCACGATACTATATTATTCAACTAGTAAAATCCTTTCGGTGGACTACAAACCGTTACAATTCACTCCACCGATATTCACCAATATCGATGCTCACAAAGAAGGAGTTACTCCCATGGTATTCCGCCATCGGAAACCACCCTAAAAAATCTCGAGATTCGACTTACACTTTGGTCACAAAGACCTCAACCAAAACTTCCACCCGGAAGTATCAAAACCCAACTAGATTCCAATGATCTAGGCTTGGGTACAAAGACACAAGACTTCCCTTACAAACAAATTAATGAATAAAAGATTGTTTGTTTAACAACCAAGCCCTAACCTAACCTAGAGACTCGATTGTAGTAGAAAGGGTATAAGAAGAAGACCCTCAACACAATCACAAGAGTGGATTAGGTTCTTGTGATTCTTCCCTTGCAATGAGATGTGTTCTTTCAAAAGATGTTAGTGTGTTTTACTAAGAACACAAAAGAGAATTAGAGGATTAGAGAGAAAGAATGTAGAGAGAAAGAATAACGGCAAGGGGTGAGGAATACAAGAGGCAAGACATGGTATTTATAGGCAAAACCCAAACTTGGGAAAATTTTACCGAGGCCGGCGTCTCACCCATGCGTCAACGCGTGGGCAGCGCGCCAGGCGTCCGTAAACATTTTCCCAAAACTTTGGGTTTTGACCTTTTAAATACCTTACCTTGCTAAACCCCCAATTGTACTTCACACAAAACCTTAACATTAATCAATCTAAGGTTTACCAACTCAAATAGCCAATTTGGAAAATATTTTTGTGAAGTGTTTATAAGAAATCAATTATCAAAGATAGAAAGAGTAGAAGAGAAAATTGAGTAGGGGTAGAATGGGTATTCCTCATATGGCATAGAAACGAGAGAAAGAATATGCCATGGGATATTCCTCTAAAGGGAAGAGTGTGAGAGGTTGGGTTAAGAAGTAACCATTGTTAGGTTTAGAAAGAAGTGTATAGAGAATAAACCATGGTTAGGTTAAAGGGTGTATCCAAGGGAATGTTCCATCCTTGGTGTGGTTAAGAGTTAACCATAGTTAGGTTAGAAGAAGCATATCAAGGTAATATTCCATCCTTGGTGTGGTTAAGAGTTAACCAAGGTTAAGTGTAGAGAACTAACCATAGTTGGGTTAGAAGAACCATGGTTGGGTTAAGAATGGGGTAAGTTGAGAAGTAACCATAGTTTGGTTAGATGTGAACCACGGTTGGGTTAAGAGGAGAATATCCAAGGTAGTATTCCTTTTCTTGGTGAGAAAGGTTTGGGATGTGAAAGGGTGTAAGGAATATAAGGTATGAGTTGGATTGTGTAAGTGTGTAAGGGAATAAAGGTTGGATAGTGTAAGAGTGTGTAAGAGAATATGTAAGAGTTGGATGTGATGGGGAGCCTAGTGTGTGTAGAAGGTGAAATGGTTGTGAGTAGTGTGTGTAAATTTGAATGTAAAGGTATTGGGAGTGTAAGATATGGGTTGTATAAGATGTGATGTGTATAGGGAGTAAGTTGTATGTGTAAGAGTGATTGGATGGGGAGCCTTGTGTGTGTGAAGAGGGGTATGTGAGTGAAGTGTGTGTATTTTGAAAACTAGAAGGGTACCCGCGCAATGCGGTGGCGGGTACCCGGTGACTGTTTGTGACGAGCAAATACTTTTCATTTTAAACCTTCCTTATTTAGTATTGTAAATACTTTAAAATGTAGTAGATATATGTTTTTTAGAAGTAGAACATTTAAATTATTAATAGTGTAATGTGTGTTTAGAAGCTAAGATGAAACTGTGTTAGTTTGTGGGTTAGTTTGTAGGCTTTATACATATGAAATATGCATTAACAGGTAGTTAATTGGGCTGTTACATCACATTGATTAAATGGACAATTGTAAGTTAATGAGGTTCATAAATATGAGTGGCTCCTACAACTAAAGAGATTAAAATTCATAATGTAACTTAACTCCTTTTCATATATATGTGTTAGTTTGAAATCCTTCCAATTAAAGAAATGTTTTTGGTCTTATTTTTTTAAGACTTCCTTTTTAGGAATGGCTTAAATGCATTATAATGTAGTTAAGATAAAGTGAAAATTACTACAGAGGCAAGAGTCCAAAACAGTTGCCTCTTTGAGGGTTTTTTTTTTTTTTTTTTTTTTTTTTTTTTTTTTTTTTTTTTTTGTTTCCCTAAATGGCCACATAAATCGCTGCAAACCTTAACCGAAATCCAATACTTACACGTGTTGATTTTTCGTGATTTCTAAAATAAAAAAACAAAAAAAAAACACACACTTCACATACAAAAATAAGATACCCACATGTTCTCTTTCCTCCTTTTTGGGCCCACATCAATATTAAAAAATATACATATATAGAGGCCTACACATCGCTTTCAACTATTACAACTTACATTTTCAACCCTAAACTTTTTAATATTTACAAGTTTTTTATATAAAAAACTTTATTTGTCAAATATTTAGCAAATTCGTTAATAAAAAAAATACCGTTGCGAAGAGCTCTAAATTACGAACAAAACGAGCCCAATATTGATATGCTTTTGACGTACGTACGGTTTTATAAAAAATATTGAAGTTTGATATATATATATATATATATATATATATATATATATATATATATATATATATATGTATGTATATATATATATATTTATGTATGTATATATATATATATATATATATATATATATATATATATATATATATATATATATATACATATATATATATATACATACATATATATATATATACATACATAAATATATATATATATATATATATATATATATATATATATATATATATATATATATATATATATATATATAGCAGATATACTAATAATTTTGACGTACGTACGATTTTATTAATGAATTCACTATATATTTGCTAAATAGTTAACGAATAAAGTTTGTTATATGAAAAATTATAAAGATTAAAGAGTTTAGGTAGTATGTATGTATAATGTCTTCTTTAAGAAAAAACTTTCATAACACACTTTTTGGGTCAAAGACATACAATTCTATGAAAGAGGAGCATCGTTTTAAAATAAAAACATAAACATTCATAAACTAAAAAATGGTAAACTGTACAATTCTATGAAAGGTGAATACCATTTTTTTGGTCCAATGAACCTTTACTTTCAATATTTTATGTATAAAATCGTACGTACGTCAAAAGCATATCAATATTGGGCTCGTTTTGTTCGTTATTTAGAGCTCTTCGCAACGGTATTTTTTTATTAAAGAGTTTGCTATATATTTGCTAAACATTTGACAAATAAAGTTTGTTATATAAAAAACTTGTAAATATTAAAAAGTTTAGAGTTGAAAAGGTAAGTTGTAATAGTTGAAAGCGATGTGTGGGCCTCCTATATATGTTGTTCGCTGTACTTTTTATGTGATTTACATATATTTTGTTTTAATATTCAAGTGGCCCTCTATTCTTTTTGTTCTTCGCTGCAAATGAAACAAGATGTACAAGGTTTTTTTTGTTTTTTTATTTTAGAAATCACGAGAACTCGACACGTGTAAGTATTGGATTTCGGTTAAGGTTTGCAGCGATTTATGTGGCCTTTTCGGGAAACAAAAAAAAACCAACCCTCAAAGAGGCAACTGTTTTGGACAGTTGCCTCTGCAATTTTCACGAAAATAAAGGTGTGTGTAGAAAAGAGTGTATGTATGAGAAAGTGTGTATGTGTAGAAAAGAGTGTATGTGAAAGGATGTGTGTGTAGAAAAGGGTGTATATGTGTGTATAAGGAAGGTGTATGGGAAGTTGGTAAAGATAAGGGAATATTGTGTGGGAGTTTGTGTGGAGACAAGAAGTACTCTTGGTAAGAGATGGTGTAAGAGAATATGTAAGAAGATGTTGGGGAAGGATTTTGGGAGAAATTGTGGGAGGAATGGTAATTTATCTTTTATGAAAAGAGATTAAGAAGATGATTAAGAAATAATCTTATTGTCATTAAGGAGAAAAGGTTTAGACAATTAAGATTATGATTTGAGAAAATCATAAGTTACTTATAAGTCCAAGTAACATAGCGTCGAGAATCCATAGTTTCATAACTCATGACTTTCCATGACTCAACGTACTCAACTAACACCTTGGTGCAAACAAGTCAAGTGATTTGCCTTGTTATAAAGTATAACCCATGCGGGTAAGGATGCGTTTACGCAAAGAGACCTTGGACTTAGTTTGACCAATAAGGGAGTAAACCCGTTATGTGATTAGAGAAGACGTAAGCACGGGATATGAACATATGGATGCTTTCACGTGATGTTACGTGAAGTATATAAGCTCCCTAAGTTTAGAAAAGCCTTGGCTAGAGGCAAGTGTTAGAAAACATGAGTTGGTGTTTTCCCATAAATGGGTGTTTTAAAAGTTGGATCTCTCTAATCTCAAAACTTGTTTCGAGTGTTCTTAAATTAACACATAGCATATTCATACCTGTATTGAAAGATCCACATTTGTCGGGTAAAGGGAAGGCCGACTTTCAAAATTCGTCCCGATCCATACAGAAGCCTGGCACATCGCCCACGCGTCAACGCGCGGGCAGCGCGCCAGCAACAGGTATGTGGGTCGGGGAATTTTGGCTACCGTTTGTTATTTTATGTGTTTCGAAGGTTTATTTGTCATCATTAAAACATTAGGAGATCTTGCTAATGTTGCCTCAACAATGTACATAATTTGTTTGTTAAGAATACATTTCTTATAATTTTCTTAACGTGTAACAGCCAGGCACAAAGGACTATGGGTGTAACTACTTCATGTGGAAAGATGAATTTCAAATGAGGCACTTTAATCAAGCCTCTTCTTCAACGCAGTGCTCAAACTGCATTGCTAAAAATAATAAGATTAACCAGCTTGAAGCAAGAAACAAGGCATTATTGTATCAAAACAAGCTGTTGATGACAAGAATAAAGACGCTAGAGATAGAGTTAGAATTGGCAAGGAATCCTGAGGATCACGCTTGTCAGTCGGGTGCAAGACTCCATGATCTTTTAAATGAAATGAATATTCTACATATGCAGTAGATGTTGTTGTTTTTAAATATTGTGGTAATGTTGTCGTTTAATTGAATAATAACAGTTGTTGTTGTAGTTGTTTGATGTGGTAATGTTTAACATGCTATTGATGTTGTTGATTAAATAAAAACATATTAGACGTTAATTATATAAACATAATAAACAAACACAACTAAAAACATTGCACAAAATATATTACATATAAACAAACAAATCAATTACACAAAATATATTAAAAAAATGACAAAATAATGTAAGACAAAAAGGACAAAAGGGGAAAAAAGTACACCCTCCCTTGGTAGGGAGGGTTAGTATATCTCACCCCTTTTTTTGTCCAAAGGTAGTAGTCTAGTAGTCCAAAGGTAAAAAATGTTATTGTTTGGTAGAAGGAGAACCAAATAAGTGTCGAAAGGAAAACATAATCGAAAAATATTGAGATTTTTAATAGGCTCAGATTTGAAGGTTGCAAAGTGATAAAATATCACTTTACCATCCAATCGGTTTTTAGTAAACCATTCATCATCACCTTATCCCAAATTAATTTACGTTTCAAAATAATTTACTCACAAGTTACACATGTTATTGTAAGATTCTCAAAATTGTACAAGTTTCTCACAAGGCTAATAGTAAGATTCTCAAAATTGTAGGCTTTGCTCGGTTATAAACATATCACAATCTCAGTTACAAACCACAAAGCAACTCTCAATCACAAACAATAAAGAAGCAAAGAAGTAAAATTCTCAAGTGAATCAACATTCTCAGTTACAAACCACAAAAGGCAACAATTTCAGTAACAAACCACAAAGAAGCAACAATACTTTGGCTTCGGAAAAATGTCGAGTTCACCATTTTACACAAACGAGGTAATAAATATTACACTCTTTGAATATTACATGCAAAATATATAAAAAACGACAAAAAGACATATCGAGATATGTAATAGGCTCAGATTATTATCGTTTATAATTTTGGCTGCAAATTCGAAGGTGGCAAAGTGGAAAAAAAAACTCACTTTATCGTCCATTCGGTTATGCCACGCCAATCAAAAAAAGTTTTTTTTTTTTTTTTAAATCATCATCGCAGTATCTCAATTTTTTTTTAACAAAAACCAACTGCTTTTAGTTTCAAGAAACTGCTTATGAACCTGCTTATTCCATAAGCAGTTTCATCACCAAGATAAGCAGTTTCATCACAAACTGCTTAAACCAACCAGTTATCAAGATAAGCTTCACCAACAAAGGGATGCACTAACCAAACCCTCCCTAGTGAGAGGGTACATAACAAGAAACCATCATAAACTGATTAAATTAACCAGTTTCATCACCAAGATAAACATTTTCATCGCAAACTGCTTAAACCAACCATCACCAACAGATCACCAACACCAATAAACCAAGAAACCAAGATAACAAGAAACCATCACCAACAGATCTAAACAACCATAGTGGTTACCATGGTTTTTTTTCACAGATCTAAAAAGATCTAACAAGAAGTACTTTAATCAAGCCTCTTCTTCAACGCAGTGCTCAAACTGTGTTGTTAAAGATAATAAGATTGACCAGCTTGAAGCAAGAACCAAGACGTTATTGTGTCAAAACAAGCTGTTGATGACAAGAATAAAGATGTTGGAGATGGACTTAGAATTGGCAAGGAATCCTAAGGATCACGCTTTTCAGTCGGGGTGCAAGGCTCCATGATCTTTTAGATGAAATGAATAATCTTCATATGTAGTAGATGTTGTTGTTTTTAAATAATGTGTTGATGTTGTTGTTTAATTGAATAAGAACAGTTGTTGTTGTAGTTGTTTAATGTGATAATGTTTAACGTGCTATTGTTATTGTTGTTAATTAAATAAAAACACATTAAACGTAAATCATATAAACATAACAGATAAATACAACAAAAAACATTACACAAAATAAAACACATTAAAAAAAAGGAAAGAAAAGACAACAAAAGACAAAAAAAAACAAGTACCTCCCTACTAGGTAGGGAGGGTCAAAATATAGTTTCTAAGGGGGGGGGGGGGGGGGGGGGGAAGGGGTCAATATATCTCCACACACTCCCTATACCAAACCCTCTCTATTTTCTTTTTAATCCGTGCCTTGTACTATATGTTTATCCTATGTTTCATTTTTTTTTTTTTTATCTTAGTCCTTTCTGTGATAATATAGCTTTTTTTTTAGCAAAGTGATAATATAACATAGTCCTTATATATATATATATATATATATATATATATATATATATATATATATATATATAACTTCCTATAAACTCATTTTTGTTTGCACATGCTTAGTCACGGGAGTGTTTTTATTGAGTTTGTACCAATTTCACATGCTTAGTCACTATTGAAGATTCTTTCTGAGTTATAGAGCAAACTGCTAGCAGTTGCTAGAATATCATACTTGTATTCACACTTGAAGATAAAAAAAAAAAAAAAAAAAAAAAAAAAAAAAAAAAAAAAAAAAGTTACACATATTGCTGGAAGATCAAAAAAGTTCATAGAAGATAAAAAATAAAATACCAAGTTAGTGCTAGCAGGAAGGAATAAGCGCGAAATTACGGGTTTATAAAAGTTGGGTTTATAAAATTTTACGATGAATACATCACCGTTTTACACGAACGAGGTATAATTTCTTTATGCTAATACAAGGTTGATATATCTGAGGACCTACAAGTGGTATCAGAGCCAGGTTGGGACCTGTAGATTATAGGCCCACCACGATTGACACTTTTCCTATAATTTTTGTCTTTCCATGCACTGTGGGGGCGTTCTAAACGCCCTTATGGATAATCATTGATTGTTTGGAGACCGCATTTTGGGTCGGCAACAAAGGAAAATACTTCATCGTTCTCCTTGAATTAAGTAGAATCAGCCAGTGGCCTTGGTGAGAGCTGAAGCTCGTCCTGAAGTCCATGAGCAGTGACCATACGAATTGTGGTGGCGGCCATATCCGCCACATGGATGAAGACACAATGGCTTTCTGTCCTCTGATCCTCAACCTTTAAAGTTCGGTCCTTGCAAGAACCAACTAATATCCGGTGTTGTAAAGCAGAGGAGGGTTCCATAGTGAAGTTAACTTTTATATTTTGCAAGAGAAGCAGAGGAGGGTTCCGTAGTGAAGTCAACTTTTATATTTTGCAAGAGAAAGAAGAAAGGCTTTATATATAGACGTAACATGCAACTAAATTTTCAAAATGTACCCTTAGTATTTACATTCATTCCCAACTCTACCTTATATTTTAGTTACTGTTACTAAAAAAATCTATATTTTACATACAACATAAATTGTAGATACATCATAAATTTTACATGAAAATTACTAAAAACTACATCAATATTGGGTCATTTAAGGGCCAAAGTATAAAAGTTGACTCCAAACACTTGCATGTGCTTCTTGTTTGTAATTGATTAGGCATATACAATACTCCGTAGTATATTGGCATGGTAACAGCTACTTTGTTTATTCATCTATTTACATGTCCTTTGCCTCTTTGTATATTAATCATGATAGTTTGTTATTGATGTCGTTAGATTGACATGCTAACAGCCAAATATATTTCTTCACTTTGATTCATTGTACTTTGATCAATTGAAGTCACCTGTTAACAACATTGTCATTACATATTTACAACAATAAATCATTGTGTATTGACGTGCATGAAGAATTTTATTCTTTTCATCTATGTCTTCTTACAGTAACAAAAATCATATATGTTGAGATCTTATTCAATATGGCTTGTGACTAATAAGTGCAATAATTTTTATTGATATAACATTGTTAATAATTTACAAAGCAAATAATAGTTAACTACTATTAAATCACACTTATTGATCCTTATTTATCATTATTAATGAAAAAAATAAGATTGCACGAATGTTGTAATCAAGCACAACCGTTTAAACCAAAGACGGTCTTTCAGTAATAAATAATTTAAATGCAAGTACCTGGCATAAAAATGGTGGCTAAGTGTGACCCACAAAGAAAAATATAAGTTATTGAGTACTTTGTTACTAAGGATCAAAATTTTAAATATGAGATAAATAAATTGTAAGGGCAAATATGTGATTTCGTTTTTTTCCCGTGGATGAAACAATATTATTATCTTTTTAACAGATGAATGAAACAATATTTGTGTAAGTTTATACGAGTTAAAATGCAAAGCTGATAGAATTTTGATAAAAATGCCGCACTAATCGGGTCGCCATTTCTAAACCGTAAAGGGTAAAATTATGAACTTTATATGTTTGAAAAGGTGTGACTCTGTACTATTCAAAAATCAAGGTCCCACTTATCTGGGAACTTCAAAACAAGGGTTAAATTACCAATTTACCCTTGTGTCTCTATGCAATTAATTCCAGCATCCAGTTAGGCTTAGCAAAATGAGTAGCTCTTTTGTTCTACAGGTCTAGTGGACACAAGACTAGTAGGAAACTTTTCTACATGTCTTAGCTCAAACTTTCATGTTTTGACCAATATAAGGTTGTTTGCAAAATTTTAGAGTATTAGGCCATTCAAAACTGACATGCATTTCTGGGTAACTTTTAGTATAGGATTTTTAATAAAATAATCGGGATGAATTAGGATGCAAGGATTTCGTGGAAATGACCCTGAGAACTGTGGCTAACTTACCATATTTTTATTTCTGCTTAAAATCCACAGAAGACAAAATGGTGAGTCGTTTTTGTTGCTTGAAAATCTGAACAGTTTCAACCAATGACAAGCAAGATGCTTTATGTCTATTTAATGGGTTTTGTGTAAAGCATGCAAGGTTTAATCATTATAATTATTTTTATGGATCTATGAACAAAAAGGACCAGGGGTTAAATGGTTTTAAAATAAAAATCTATGATGCTTTTATAACAATCAAGGTGGAAATCAAGATTAGCAATCACAAAAACCCAATAACTCTTGCAATAACCAACTCATTCAAGCCTAACTTACTAATCTAATACCTAAAATCCTATGATATCTTTAATCAATCTTCCAAAGTAACACATGCAAGAGTTGATTAGCTTAGATCTAGAAAAACAATGATATATATATATATATATATATATATATATATATATATATATATATATATATATATATATATATATATATATATATATATATATATATATATATATATATATATATATATATATATATATATATGATAGCTTAGCTACACCATTACATCAATTTGAGGTATAAAACATCAAATTTTATGCCCGATTAACATCATAAATCCATTTCCATTCCATGATATCCCAAAACTAACATCTATCATTGACATTTACACTAAGTTAGTTATTTTTGCAAATGTAAGATGTTAGTAGCCATTTTCATGACAAAAACTAGATTCAAGATCACACACATATTAATATGCAACAATACCAAATAATAGATGTTAGATGTGGTGGATTATGAAGGTTAACAAGTTTAAGATGTTAAGATGACATCATAATTGAGGTTTTACGCATAGAATTAACATTTTGGTGTAGCTAAGTTGGCTATACCCTTGGTGTAGCTAAGATTTCCCCTATATATATATATATATATATATATATATATATATATATATATATATATATATATATATATATATATATATATATATATATATATATATATATATATATAAAAGATACAAGGGACTTACCAAGATCAAAGACTAGTTAATGTGCACAAGATTTTGAAGTAGGAAAATCAATCATGATGGGTGTCTTGGGGCTGCTATGTCACAACCAAAATAGGGAAAAGGAGAGTATGTGGATAGTTTTTGGAGTGGTGACACAAATAAGAATGAGTTTATGCAAATGAGGTGAAAGGAAAATGGGTTTGTTGCATTTTTAAAAAAGGGAGTGTGTATGTTTGCAAAGACAAGTGTCTAGGACACTTGTCCTAGCTTGGCCGGCCACAAAGGGGGGTGGGGAGGATATATGGATAGTTTATTTAGTTTTCGTACAAGTATTATTGGTTACGGAATGAGTTTAAAGGTACAGAGCTAAATCGGTAACGTTTTATGCATAGTTTGTAAAAATAAATGTCATAAAGGTAATATTTTCATGAAAATATCACATTTGACTTAAAATGACCTAATTTGATGTTTCATATATTTCCCGAGCCTTCCGAAGTGTCATTACGTAATTAAAGCTTACAACGTGAGCCGAAAATGTGTAAAACGTAAAAAGTGCACACTTCGCGTAGAAATGGAAAAATAAAATATTCCATGTGAACACAAGTATATGGGGGAAAATAAATCATATAAATGAGAAGAATGGGCATAGTCTGAGTCAAATTACGAATTTAAATGTACGTGTTACGACGTACGCGGGTAGCTTTCTCGGCAAAAGAAAATTTACTTAAAATAGAAAAATTGAGTAATTAAAATTAGTAAAAAAAATAATGACCTGAAATTTCACGGTTGTTACAGAGTCAAGCAAAAGAAGGTCCCAGAAGTTTATCACGACATAAGTGTCCAAAAGCAACATAAGTTTAGAAATAATATAAGTTTAAAAGTTTAGGTTTTCATCGAATGTTTTTTTAAAACATGGGTCATCCTTGTCGATATCCATATCCTTGCGCCGCCCATCCAAGCATTTAACACTTTACAGACCTAAGATAAGACATGCTAAAAAGTCAACATAAAGTTGAGTGAATTCATAGAGTTTAATAAGTAATAAGCTGAATACAAGTACTATTCATCGATCGACAAGTAATGCATATACAAGTCGGGTAACCATATTATAGCATCGAGCTCATGACACCGAACCTTGACTTAAATTTAATAATGCCCCTCAAAAGGTAAGATTTGCTATTTACCACGATCTCTCAATATTATATACCCGTTGAAATTGAGCGCTACTCACCCGGTCAGGCTTGTCAAGCCAAATATGCATATTCATAATAATAGCGTTTACCACGTAATTAACGGTTCATGAAATTAGGGACTTGACTGGTAAAAGATACTCAGAGGCGGAGCTACAAGGGGGCATGGTGGGCAAGTGCCCCCCCCCCACCGGAAAAAATAGTAGTGTGAATTTCTTGAGCGATTGAGATGTTTTTGAAATTTGCCCCCCCCCCCCCCCGAAAAACATATGCGATAGCCAAATTGAAAGTCAAAATCAATTTTTAAGCAATTTTTGGAGTGTGGAGTTGGTTTTATTTGTTCGAATGGTGAAGAAATGAAAGAAATGGAAGAAATAGAAACCACAGGAAGAAGAAGAAGAAGAAGAAGCATATAAATATTGTATTTAATACTACTAGTAGTATATAAAGAAAGATAAAGAGTCTTGTTTGTAGTTAAGTTGAGTCACATGGGTTAACCAGTAGGGTGTCTATTTATTTTTTATTATTTTTTTTTTTAAATTATTTTTCTAATTTTATTGAATATAGGCAGAAAATTGATGTGGGACATTAAACTGATTAAGGGGGTGTTTGGGAGTGCGTTTGCCAATAGATTTGAAAACGCAAAAATCAGAATCTAGTGTTTGGATAGGAAAAGCTAAAAACTGCTTTTTTGCGATTTAAAGACACCAAAACGCCATTTTGGAAAAGCATGTAGAGGGTTACTGCTGCAAAACGTAGTTTTTGAAACCAAAGACACCACTTTTCAAGTTACCAAAATACCCTCAAAACTTACCTTCATCATCCTTCCTCGTTTACTTCTATTATGATGCTTTTATTACATGGAGGCCAAATTGTTAAAAAAGAAAGAAAAAAAACTAAAATCCATATATTATAATAGTATAATCGTTTCATCAAACGAATCTTATAATGGAAAGGTAGCGCATATGAGGCGGCTATGGTAGTTATTGGTAAACTACAAGGGCTATGGCAGTCATGGTATAAAACGAACGGTGGCATTTGTTTCAATATGCGTGTTTGTGGGTTTTAAAAGAGTCAACAGGGTTGTTAGCTTATTAATGGAGTGAAAGTACATAAGTGTTATGACCAAGAAACACCTTTCGGAGGTCGAGGTTGATGGAAATACATCATGGTTCTAGAGAGAGAAAGTAGAGAGAGAAAGGTAGAGAAAAGGGTTTATATTAAAATGACAATATGAAGTTTACACACACACTTTCCCACACCCCTCATGGAGAGTCATGAGGGGTATTTATAGGCTCCTAACACTACATGTTTGCCTTCTTGATAATAGTAGTCCTTGTAGTTTCTAAACTAGTCCAATTCACATGTGTGACGTTATCTTTATAAAAAAGCCAGGCTAACAATCTCCCTCCAAGATATCATCACACGTGAATGGTTACAATGAGACCTATAAATACATAAACAATGTAAATTACAACAATAGTAAACTATGTTGACGTTGTTGAAGCGCAGAGTCTCTGTAGTCTAGATACTGAGGCAGACTTGAAGTTCTCTCTTCCGATGATCTCGGCGTATGATCTTTGACACTGACGGCAAAGGTCTTTGTAGCTCTGAACTTCAACTGTAATGGTCTAGTTAGGTTATTACTCCCGCCTAACTAGTGAGCCTTTATTCTTTTTCCTGCTCCATCCTGAACCGACAACTCTCTTTTCATCTCGCAGCGGATAAAGTATATTCAAAAGTGTAGGAACATGGTTGTCGTACGGGTAGCAGCATAACAACATAACTCACATAACATTGCATAGAAGGTTGGTAATAAGCTCTGATGAACACATACTTGGTACCTCATGGTACTTCTCTGGTATTAAGCACAGTTCCTTCGATCAACCAACGTACTGAAGATGAAACACTACTTCTTTTGGCATGTTCTTCTCCCTCCTGATGGTTGTGAGTTCTCGGAATCATCATAATCTTGTGTGCATGCCATACAATTACCTGTACTTTACACTTCTAATGCAATTTAGAAGCCATAACAGCTTTTTGAGGCACATTCTGTGAGTATATGTCGCTAAGATATGACTCTCTTTATCTACAATCTCCTCTCTTCTCTTCAACCTATAAGCGACCTCTTCAAATTCCAACCAGCTAGTAAATAACCTCTGACTAGAGAAACAACCCAATATAACAAATCTGACAATAAAGTAAACATCCCGTAGATATGTTACTTAATCTTGTACTATGGTGTGACTAAGAACGGTGTAGAGAGTTCGTACACCATCGAATCTCTGTGTACTCTATACTCTTCAACCAACCAACCATCAAGTATAATACGTACATCACCTCTTGATTATCCACAACTTCGTGTGACACTGAGCACTACAACGTAACTTCTTTAAGTGATAGTTATCTAGGTCTTCGTCCATCCACCCCTTGACCTAAGAAAACTAGATAATCCAAGTCTTCGTCACTATCAATACTAGTGAATGCACAAACAAGTATCTTCGAAAGTCATGCATCCATCCACCCCTAGACTTTGAGATAAATAAGTACACATGCCCTCGAAATGAACTTTAAACCCAGAAAATTGATAAAGAATTATCCCCATAATCACAAAAATCCAATACTAGTCGTTGTCATTTGAATGTGATTCTTGATCAGGATCTTTTAAGCAATACGTGGTGTGTTTTTGGTGTGTGATATATTGGTATTAGGATAATGAAACAAGAAATTGAGTCATGTTCTGTAAAATTTTTACCAATTATATCAAGTGTTTTAGGTGAAGTGGTAATTAGGGTTTAGGGTAATAGATCAATGCTTAAGTTACACGATGAGGTTTAGGGTTTTGTTTATGTGATACACTTTGGTTATTTCCTTACTCAAAATCCCATATCCTTACTCGATATCCTAAGTCAATTTCGGCAGAGTTTCGTTTAGGTAAGCTCAAGTAAAGTCCTTACTCGATTAACAATAAGGAAAATGGCTAACTCGCCAAAAGGAACCTTCCTTACTCGATAAAATGTGGTCTTACTCGATAAAATGCTCACAAACTCAAAACTGTGTCCTTACTCGATACTCTTATACCCATACTCGATAATGTTGAGATTGGTCCATACTCGGTAGAAGCTGACAGCTACGAAAACACATACTCGATAAGTTTCTGGCAGTTGCGATACTCGATAAGTAGTTGCGATACTCGATATAGAGTTGCGATACTCGATAAGGATTCGCTGCTGAGACATCCTAACTCGGTAAAACCTGAGAGCTGTGACCCTTACTCGATAAAAACAGTTAGAAACTCGATAAAACAAGAGATTTGGCTGCTAACTCGATAAAGACGATGGCAAACTCGATAAAAGTACACCAAACTCGATAAAACCACACTAAACTCGATAAAACTAGATTCTCAGGACCCTAACTCGATAAAATGCATGCTAACTCGATAAAACACGATCCTAACTCGATAAACTCTAGTCTAACTTGATAAGATCGTAACTTTTCCTAGAAAAATCACCCAAAAAACACGATTTTTCACCCAAAAACACCACGATTCGCCCCTGGTTAGCTCTGATACCACTTGTTATGACCAAGAAACACCTTCCGGAGGTCGAGGTTGATGGAAATACATCATGGTTCTAGAGAGAGAAAGTAGAGAGAGAAAGGTGGAGAAAAGGGTTTATATTAAAATGACAATATGAAGTTTACACACACACTTTCCCACACCCCTCATGGAGAGTCATGAGGGGTATTTATAGGCTCCTAACACTACATGTTTGCCTTCTTGACAATCGTAGTCCTTGTAGTTTCTAAACTAGTCCAATTCACATGTGTGACGTTATCTTTATAAAAAAGCGAGGCTAACAGGTAGTATTCGGTATAAAAATTTAGTATTTGGTTGTTTATATTTGTAAGTGAAAATAAAAGTGTATAATAGTTATAAATAAATTGTATGCCTGTTTATAAATTATGGTGTAATAGTATATCTGTATATGTCAAAGTTATAAAATTAAACATATAAAGAATTGTCCTTTTTGGCCATTTTACATTTTAAGTCATTCAATAATCTAATTTTCCAAACACTTAAAAACCTGATTATCTAATTATTGCGATATCAAACAACATAATCAAATCCAAACAATATGTTTCAGAATCACGTTTTGTAATAGCTGATTATCCGTTTTGAAAACGCATAATCTATTTTGAATAAGCAATCCCAAACACCATCTAAGTTTATGGGCGTAATGGACATAGCAGAATGATAAACGACCTATTGCACAAGTTTTATTAGATTTTTTTAACAATATTTATTTAGACAAGCTAATAAATTAAAGCAGACAAACGTAAGTTTGTCAATGTCAACTTTCTTTTTTTAACTCTATTTTTGATATGCCGTAAAAAAAATTGCCCCCCTTCGAATTTTTTTCTAGCTCCGCCCCTGAAGATACTCAATAACTATAATCATGTAATCGGGTCAAGCACACCAAAAATTACTTGTATTCAGTTTGTAAAACTAGCATGTATCCCCCTCGCGGGGTTTATAAAACATTTAAATGAGTAAAGGCGAGGCTATAAACTCGCCGTAAGTAAAGTGAATGATCAAGTGAGGTAGTGAAGAATAAACCGCAAGAATCCTACGAGCAACCTAGATATATACGCATGTCTTAGTTTTTAAAAATAATTATGCAACTATGTCTATACGTTATATAGATTATAATCTCAACTATATTTGGTACATAATATCTAATTAATTGTCAAGATTTAATTTGGTATTTTAAATGATTTACAAGTATGAAATATATATTTCTTACAAAATTTCAAGTATTAAGTCTATTTTTGTCCCTAAGTCCAAAATAAGTCATAACGGATCAATTTAAGTCAAAGGGTTCAATTTTAGTCAAAAAGTTCAGATTAAGCCTATAGGTTCAAAATCTGCTAGGTGATTTAAAATAAAATTTAAGGGTACAATTATATAAGTTATTAACCTTTTATTCTATTTAATAACAAAGCTGTTAGAATTTTTATTAATATGTCCATCTTCAAAAATTCGTTACTCGCAAGCCGTAAGTCAAAAAATTATGTTCTTTATATCCCCGAAAATTATTCGAGTATACTAACAATATTTGTGGGTCCCACTAAGTTAAGCGTTACGTAACGGTAGTAAAATTACCAGTTTACCCTTACTATCCAGTTCTGAAATTATTAACATCACAACAGTCCCGCGAAAAATGTGATATCTAGAGTTCTACAAGCCCGATTAATCCCATTCTTGCGGCCACATTTAAGTTAAAATATTATCTACAACTTTTATGTTTTGAGCAATAGTTGGTTATATTAAAATAAAAAATGACTTTTATAGGTTTCAAATCTGTTACTCAGAATATGACATGTTTCACAAAAAACATTTTTGGTATAACTAAGCATGATAACTTATATAACATACAAATACATCAAGAAATAATAAAGTTACAGAAGTGAAAATGAAATGAGAGTGATTGGATTCCTTAAAAAAGTAGAAGAACAAGAAATATTTAAGAACAAAGAACAAGGATCATCCAATAGTCATCAACAAGAAACCTTTGTAAACCTTGCAAGAAAAACTTTTAAAAACTCTTCGAAGAACTTGAAATCATAGCTATATAAACATCTTGGAAGTCATCAAAAACTCTTGAGAATAAGGTCTTGAAGAAGAAAAAGGAACAAGAATCAAAGCTATAACACTTGGGTCTTAATTCTTGTACTACATCTTTAACAAGGAAAATCAAAACACAATTGGTGTATTTGTTGTTGGACACTCATGACCAAAAGGAGAAGAGAGCATATTTTTGAGTCTATTTTGCATGAAAAATTGATGGTGATATGTTCTATGTAGTTTAGTTAGGTTTAAATATGGTAAGGTGTAAGTGTAGACAACACTTGTGTTGGGTCACCATTTTACAACATAATCACTTAGAGATCTAGAGAGAGAAAGTAAGTAGAGAGAGAAAGTGGAAGGAACCCTTATAATGAAATGAAAGACAAAATGATATTACTAAGAGAACCAACACCCTCTAATGAGGGGTTACAAGGCTATTTATAGGTGTAGTCTAGGGCTTCACCAAACTATGCAAATATTACAAACTAGGCCCTTAGACTTTTACCAAACCTATAGACTTAGCATAAAACTTTATAAAACATATTAAATCACTAACGTATTAACTTAATAATGCAACCTATAACAAAACTCAATGACCGACACTTGAAATAATAAAGTCTATTCCCAACAATCTCCCCCTAAGTGTTGGTCATCAAAGGTTGCTCGACGTCGTCATCTTCTATACTTTGACTTTGTAGTTGACGTCCTCAAAAATAGTTAGCAAAATCTTTCATCGTTCTTTGTTGATGTGATGGTGATCATGTTATGAAGTTGTCTGCCGATCGTTACTTCTGTGTCTGAGGTGGTTGTCCGCCATTCCAACATGCTCATACATCTTTGGACTTTGACTTTTGAAAGCACGAAGTTCCTTTGCATACGCTAATATCTTTAGTCTTTATACTTTGCAGATTCTTCTTTTTGGCGTAGAATCTTTCTTTGAACTTTGTGGTGCTAAGATCTTTGGGGGAGCTTTCATTGGCTTCAAGATGTATGCATGAGCATGCTGGAATCTACCATCATGGAGGTGATTTGTACCTGCAGGTAAACAGTTAGCAATAATCAACCGGTACTTACAGATAAGGAATTAGAGCTCGTCAACAGCATATTGTGAAGACTCCTTCTAATCCTTATCAAGGCCGTTCCCATGTCAGATACCCCCGAAGGAGCTTACGAGACCTACTAAGTAGCTCAATGACTGGGTGAGTCGCTGGGGATCACTCCACGACTGTAGACCGCTAAAGAACCACCGCGAACACTAAGCGTAACCCGTGTGGGGTTACCGAAGTGACCTGCTGTCAGGGCTTTTTGATGTTGACCCTGGCAGGAAATTCCGTTCAATCATTGAGAAATACATTTGTAATTCTCTCATAAACATTCTCGGAAGATTGCTAAGATCTGCGAAGGACTTGATAATTTACAACCGGTGTCCATTGATGTAGAACACCAGTTGTAGAAATACTAAGTGTTCCTAAGAGATCTTTGATGTATCTCATGGCTCTAGACTCGATAAGTGCACACTTAGGTTTCCTATGCGAAGACTAGGGAGGGGTCTCCTGCTTCAATATCAACCATCTCTAAGAGATTAGTCGATAGATTACACTGGTTCCCCGTGAGAATGAAACAAGCTCTTTTAAGAAAACTTGAGTGGTTAAGAAGGTTTAGTGCATTGCGTCACTGGGTCCATGAAGACTTTATTTTCAATACCGGTGTTGCCTTAGCAAAAACCAGTAGCATACGAATTGAACCCGGTGTCTGCCCTAAGGTTGAACATATTGAGGGCTATTTCTTTTCACCCTTTTCTTTACTTTTCTTTTTAATTCTTCAACTCCTTCTTTCCCTTTTCATTCTTTTCTCCTTTTTTTCGTATCATACCTAAGGACTTCTAATTCTAACTATGGGTGATGTCCTTGGGTAGATCCCTCCGGCTCTGGCGGATCATAGGACGGTTTTTCCTATCTTAATCACCTTATAACTCCATGAACATCCGACAATAGCCAAGAAACCTTTGATTGAAAATCTCTCAAAGTGTTTGTGATTATCAAACATTTTGTTTAACACTTTGAGAGTTTTGTGTTTACTTTAGAAGGGCTCCCCCTTCACATGTGCTCATAAGTATTAATTAAATTTGCACATGCGGGAGGAGCAAGCACTTTTTGAATTGATCCACTTTCAGTGAACAAGACCGATTCGAGACACGCTTACATCACTAGTTAGACTATCTTGAAGTTATTACCCGGCCTGATCAAGTCCACAGAAAGTTTCTCGAGATGGTACATTTCTACTTAGACAAATCCTTTTCGAGACACGCTTACGTGGCTAGTTAAAGAATTCCATTGTCAGCTTTTAGGTGACAACTAGCTCTAATAACTAACTTGATGTTATTACCCGTCGAGGATAAGTCTTTTTGAGATTACTAACTTCTATGTTTCGTCAATTTCTGGGTCAATTCTGAGTCTAGCTCGCACACGATGTTTGACTTTAAGCAACATTGAACTTTTATATTTTAATCACTTTCACTTTCTCCTCCTCAAAAATAGCATATGAGATGTTGTTTTTGATAAACTTTTGATTAAAATATGTTTTTTGAGTCTTATGGGGAGATATCAACAAGAACTTTTGTTTTTCAAGTGATGATTTTTTCAAGTGCTCCCCCTCAACAAGTGAATACTCATTGAGGTGAAATACTTGTCTTTTGAGCAGAATTATGAAAATAAGAAAATGTTTGATTAATTCTACTCAAAAGTAAGAAGCCTTCGCTCCTTATATAAGGATTGAGGCACTGATGCGTACCTCATGGTCCTTTCAATACAAATGCGGGTTGTACACTGTTATGTATGCACAAACCAAAAAACATGATTTTGACAAAGCATTTTGATTTGGAAATACTCCCCCTCAAAACGAGCATATGTTTTGACAATTTTAAACTTTGGAGCGAATTGGGGAGTAAAGATTTGAAAAATCTTGAGAAAATTTTAAAAAGTTTTGAAAAAACCTTTTGAATAAATTTTGCTCAAGATTAAGAAGTTTTAGATAAACTTTGCGTGAGAACTTGCTTCTAGTTTTTAGGATAAGTGCACGTTTGTTTTTAAGAAATGGTTTAGCAAGGCACTTTCCTTTCTTTGAAAACCGAGTTGTACACTGAAATGTGTGCACAAGTCGTTGTTTTTATACAAAATTAGTTTTCTTTAAACAAAATACTCCCCCTCAAATAATGAAGTTTATTCAAGAGATAGTCTTCTTGAGCAGAATTTTGAATTGTATTTTAAAATACTTTTTGAAAATTCATGAGATGATTCTGCTCAAGGTTTTAGAAAACATAATCAAGTATCATACAACAAAGAATGCTTGAAATTCAAAACTCTTTTACTGTTGATAGTTGTTTGAGACCTGGAGTCTCTCTTTTGAGTTTTAAAATCTGAAAAAGATTTCCATCTAAAGTTGAACCTCATGGGTTCTTTTTGAAGATTTGTTTTTGTGATGAATGGAAAACTTCCGGTATTTGGGATGTTCAGATCAGAGACATTCTTTTATTGAAGCCAAAGCATTCCAAATTTTGAAAATTTGAAAAGGTTTTGAATGACTTTGCTTTGGTCTCCACACTTGCTTTACCGGTGTAAAACGAGAGTGTAGAGTTTGGAAAAAATTGTTTCTCACCATTTTAAATCCTTTTACCAGTTTAGCCTTTAAACACATTTTGCCCTTTAACCTCAAAAATATGTTTCATAAGAAACATTTTGTCGAATGTTGAAAATTTGACTTTCAATGGGATGACATGTACTTGCACACAGAGAAAAATGCATTAGGCACAAACAAGTATACAGATGAATCAAAAATCTCATTCTAAATCTTCCTAAGTGCTCAGAATTCTCAAATAAACACACACGATCACAGATAAATTCATTCTTTCACTCGAAATTATCCAATTATTGTCATGGTTTGGGGTTATGAATTGAGACATTGCACGCATGTTAGCATCAAAATGCACGAATATTGTACAAACAAATGCCCTAGTAGCAGCAAAGACATCTACATCTTAAACCCTAAATCACATGATTTCAAACCTATGTTGTATCTAATCGAGCAAACACACCAATCGAGCATTCTTAAGTGTACTCTAAAGCTATATGAAATAATTAATTAGAATAAAACACCTAAAAAATGAAAGCCCAGATCGATAATTACATAAACCCTAGTGTCTGATTATGCCTTTTTGACCATTGAAAACACTTGAAACATTTAGGGAACGATTAGACAACAACAATGAAGAAATTAAAAAACTCACAATCGAAAAGAAATCGAGGATAAAAAAATCGTTAGTCTGATTCGTTGAGGTTTCTAATTATGTGTGAAACTTTTGAGAGCATTTGTTGAAATATTTATTAGAGCCCATTTTATTTTCCATGCAAGATCCTTTTACCTAAGTTTAAGACATTTGTGAATCTTTACTCATTAAAGGTTAATTACTTTTCCATTTGAAGTCCAAACTAGATTAATTTGGAATCATTGCAGAAAAAATTTCTTTTCTCCCCCTCGAATTAGCTTATTTTTTGTGAAACCTTTTTGTACATTTTAATTCGAGAGATCATAGAAGTGTTTGAAAATGAGATTTTAATCCGAATGATGAAGAAACATTTTATCCTTGAAGAATAATGATGAGGTGTGCAAACTTCATGATATTGTGAAAAGTTTTCTCCCTCTCAAAACATGTTCCATTTTGACAGAGTAAAGCAAAATTTGTTTTAATGGAGGAACATAGTTTTGAAGTTACGAAGTTTGTACACAAAGAAAGAATATTCTAAAATATTTAAAGAAAAGAGTTAGATGTTTGACTCACTTGGTTTTTAAGAAAATTTTGCAAATCATCTGGAGTCAAACACCGCATACCAACATGGTGAAATAAATCAACAAACCTTGATGGAGGTAATGCCTTTGTAAACAAGTCTGCCAACTGGTATTCAGTACTCACAAAATCCAATTCAATTGTACCCTTCTCAATATGCTCCTTGATGAAATGGTAGCGGAGAGCAATTTGTATGGCCTTGGAATGATGAATGGTGTTGTACGAGATACCAATAGCACATTTTAAGTCGTAGTACATTGAGATCTAGTCAAATACATAGCCGTAGTCCGTGAGCTAAGTTATCATCCAAATGATTTGAGCACAGAAAGCAGACATGGCTACATACTAAGCTTTTGTTGATGACAGTGATGTACAATCCTGCTTCATTGACTGTATCCCTTTGTAACTAAACAAGATTTGTTGCGAATCACTGTGCCTTCTGCGTCCAGCTTGTTTTTCCAAATCCATTTAATTCCAATGTTGTGTCGAAGGGTGATGTTGGTAATTATCTCGCATGTGAGCAGGATCCAAATTACGTGTAGACGACTCAGCAAAGTCAGGAATGAGTTGAGCCGGTGCAAACGGGTTAAAGAACGCTTAAAGAACGCCTCTGGGCCATGCTCTGCGGTTTGTGGAACTGATTTAGGTATGGAGTCTTCAGCTGATTGTCGTGAGTTGGACACAGTTTGTTCTGCTGTTGTTGGAGATGCAATTGGAGGACCGTCTCTCCCAATATTTGTTGTTGTTTGTTGAGGTGAATTAGGTACTTGATTGAGATCAAGATGTGCAACGGAAATTGGTGAGACCTCAGAGGGACGGTTGACAATCGTATCATCAAACAATGGAGCAAACAATGTTTCCACTTCTTGACGGGAGAGTGACAAAGGTTCAGCCGAAGATTCCGGAAAGTTTAGACGGTTGAATGCGGGTCCTAAGTTGTTATGCTCAGAAGCCATTGCTGAAGTGCGGGTCCAAAACTGAATTATTCTGAAGACATCCCTGTTTAATCTGTTAGAGAAAGAAAGAAGAGACAAAACAGATAACATGGAGCCCCAAGTGTAACTGGGTTCCAGGTGTTAGAAGCATAAAGATGTAGTGTCAACTAACTTCTTGACACTCGAACACACAATTCCAATGGTTTTCATTCTTGTCTCAGAGGTAGATGTAGTGGAGATCACATTAGTTTTGGTGCAAATGTCTAAAATCTTTCCTGTAGGAATCCACCTAAGACCAGTTGATTTGAAAATTCTACCTGTGGGTACCCACCTAAAGTTAGATCTAGGAGATGTTTTTCTTTTAGATGGAGTGGGAGCATCACTTGGTTGAGAAAACCTACGTCCTATATAGATCCACTTCTTAGGCTTCTGACTTATATCTTTTGGTTCAACGGGTTTGTTCGTCTTAGTCGATTGAGCCTTTTCAAGTGAATTTCCCTTTTGAAGATATTTTAAAGCACAGACAACATGATTATTTACGCCACTACTCTTAGATGCTAGCCAATTCCTATTAGTTTGTTGAGTACTCTTAGGTTTTCGTTTGCTACTACTAGCAGTGTTCAGTACTATAGTGGAAGGAATCACATGAGGTTTTGAACCTAAAATTCCATCCTTTTGAAGTAGCGCCCTTTTTCTAGCCTTTTCTAGATCATAGTTCTTGTACATGTCATATGTGTCATAAGACTCTTTACTTTTAATGCCCGTTTTAGACACTGTTTTCGAACTAATCCTAGATGAGCCAGGTATAATCACATGTTGAGATTTAGCAGACATAGATGCATTTTCCTTTGGCCAAGAATGTGGAGTAACTGGTCTTGTCAAAAAAAAATTTCTCAATAACTTGGGAGGTAAATCGAGATTTTGAAGATTTAAGTCGTTCAGATTTAAATGCAGTTGGTTGTCTAACAACTGATCGTTTTCTGATTATTTGAGAAGTCGGTTTCCCCAAGATTGATGGTTTTGCAAACTTAGTATCCACACTCTGGCCAGTCAGTCTTCTTAATTTGTTTTGCAATGCAGCATGTGCAAACACCTTTGCTTGAATTTGACCTTTTAAAAGCTCATTTTCTTTAACTAATGTATCCACACGTTTACTTAGTTCATTAGGAAATTGACCATTGTTGCCCGAAGTTAGAGATTCGTTTTGCAATTTAAGTTCAAGTGAGATGCAATGTGCCTCTAGTTTTGAAAAATCTTTATGAAACTGGGCAATGGTCTTTTTGAGAAGAATGTTTTTTGAATCAAGAGTTTAGTTTGATGTTTCAGTCATTAGATTATCAGGTAAGGACTCAGACTCAAAATGTTTGTCTAGACATTGAACAACATTCTGGTCAACCTCTCCTTCATTACTGAAGTTAGGTTGCTCAGATTGTCGTTTCTCATTTGCAGGCATAATATGATCAACAGTAGATTGTACCTCATCCATGTGCTCTTTGTCAAAGTTAGGTTCTGTGTTATAGATGGGTATGACATCTTTTTCATCCATCTGTTCTTTGTCAAAGTTAGGCTCTGAGTCATAGAAGGGTCTGATCTCTGCACAGTCTGCATCTGTGTCATTCCCCAATCTGCTGTTGTCATCCCGCTCTTCTGATTCTGTCCCATCGCTTTCCATGACAACCAAATTAGCTTCCAATGCATCAACTTTATGAATTTGCTCTTCTTGAATCTGCAACTTCCTTTTATTAACCCTTTTGTCATGCTCCAGTCTATGAAGTACTCTTTCAATAATTGACATTTCAATAGCATCCAGGTGTTGGAGCAATATAACTTTGAAGGTTTGAGCCTCAATTCGAGTGTATTCTAAGAAATACTCACTTACCACTTCACAGCCATAACTGATAAAATGTTGAAACTGTTTCTTGAGCACTCTGAAGGCGGCATTGGATTCACTTTTGCGGAATTCTTCAGTTGCAAGTTGCTTTTCAAGTTGATTCACGTTGTCGAACATTGAAGTAGTGAAAATATCAACTTCTTCTCCAAACAGGTTTGGAAATTCCCATTTGAATCCACTCTCAGAACGAGTTTCTGCTAAGTCTTTGTTTGAGAGAAGCTTAAGGTGTGAATAAAGTAATCTTAAAGATGTCATGCGTTTCTCTTTGTGTAATTTCACAAATGAATCTTCAGAATCATCAGAATCATACTCTGGGCCTGTATTATTCATGTGAAATTCCTGCATGTTTGCCATTAACATCACATCTGTTGTATCGGCTTCCAAATCTGCTGTATTGGATTCCAAGTCTGCATATTCATCATCAGATGGAATATCTCCCACGAAACTTTGCAAAACAGCATTGAGATTACCCTCTTCAACTTCTATTTGACTAAGTGTGGCATCGTATTCAACATTAGCATCAAAGAGTGGAGTCGAATCATAATCTTGATCTTCCACATCTACAATATTTTCCGTATATGCCATAAATGCCATGCTTGATTCGATAAGATCTTCTTCATCAGTATCTTCCATTGTGTTAAAGCATTCATACGTTGAAGTCATTGCGCCTTTGCCTTTCTCAGTAGATACTTGTCCAAGCTTCACTAGATTTTGCAGAAGAGATTGCATATGAGCATACAGTGTTGCAGGATGGTATTGTGGAATGAAGATCGGCTCAGGTGCATTTGGAGGATTGAAGAAGAGACCATTTGGAGTGTAGATTAAGGATCCATGATCAACAGCCGAAGATGGTGGAACAGGGAGAATGGTCTTCAGTGGATTCATGCTTAAACAAGATTCAAGAATTTGCTTCATTCTGATGTGATAAAGTTCTTCTGTACAATGCATAACTTCAAGATATTTCCACATTTCATAAGCACTGGCTTGAGAGTCCATATTCATGTAAATTGAGTTGGGAAGTGCCAATGTTATGAACCATACAGCCTGTTGGTCAGCATCGTACTGAGCAAGTTCAGGAGCATTCAAATCTTCATCAGTTTGTAGTCTGATAATCCCTGTTGAGTCAGCAAGAAATATCATTTTGTATGGACCATCTCGAATGGATTTAAGTATGAGATCTGCAGCAGGACGATCTGTGAGCCATTCTAGAAATCTCCGTTTCCAATCAATATATGTTACTGGTAGCAACATTGGATGCCTTGATTCATTGCCAAAGAGCAGAACATGACGAATGAGGGAGCTGTGACTTTGTTGTTGATGATACTGTTGAGAATATTGGTAAGGAAGGTAGTTGGAAGAAGGTACTGTTGCTGATGAGAATATTGGTGAGGAAGGTAGTTGGAAGAAGGTGATTGAGACGTTGTAGATGACATTGCTCTCCCCCTTGATTGTTGCGACGTAATCGAAATAATCAAACAAAATGTCACACGCAAGGTCGAAATAGTGAATTCAGATTTTCCCTCCAAAAATTATTTGAAAAAATTATCTCTCCCACAATTTGAAAATCACTATGAAATGCAATTTTAAGGTTGCAAGAAAAATTTGAGTTTCAAAAATTTTGCCGCCAAATTTCACCGAAAAAATTTGAATTTTGGCCTAAAAATTTGAATTTTGGGCCAAAATTTTCAACGTTATATCAAAATATAAATTTCGCGTAAAAATTGAACGTTTAGTCTCCTGTAAAAAATAAATTTTACTCAAATTTTCCCGCCAAAAAACTTTTTTTTTTTTTTGGAAATAAGAAGAGAAAGAGAAGATGGAAAAACTTTGATGAGATGAGATGATTAGTGATTATGTTAAACTTGGATCTTTTAAGGATAAATAAAGGTAGATGTTATAGGTTTTAGACTTGCTAACTTGATAAAATTGGCTTCTAACTCGGTACAACTTTGAATGGATTTGTAACTCGGTAATAATGTATAACTTGGTAAAAATGTATAACTCGGTAAGAAATACTTGAGGACTTAACTCGGTAATCAAAGTTACAACTAAACTCGGTAAAGTCTTGAATTTTTCTAACTCGGTAAGGTTAATTTGCAGACTTAACTCGGTAAGATTTATGTATATGTCTAACTCGGTATATCCTGCAGGAACTGTAACTCGGTAGGATCAAAAATCCTAACTCGGTAAGACTTGATATTGTCTAACTCGGTAAAGAGAATTAACTTGGGCAGAGGTTCCCCTAGTTATAAGCCACAAAGAACCTTACTCGATATACGATAAGGTATGGCTAACTCGCCAAACTTAAGCTTAACTCGATATAAATGGAAGCTAACTCGCAGAAACTTAGGTCTAACTCGCAGAAACATAGGCTTAACTCGCTAAACTGAAATTTCTAACTCGCTAAGATGAAGGCCTAACTCGCAAGAAACACGATGAACAGTAACCGAGATTAAAGAAATTCACTTTTAAACCTAGTTTTTCTACCAAATCAAACTTAAATCAACCTATATTATCCCTTGGCGAATGATACCACTTGTTGGGTCACCATTTTACAACATAATCACTTAGAGATCTAGAGAGAGAAAGTGGAAGGAACCCTTATAATGAAATGAAAGACAAAATGATATTACTAAGAGAACCAACACCCTCTAATGAGGGGTTACAAGGCTATTTATAGGTGTAGTCTAGAGCTTCACCAAACTATGCAAATATTACAAACTAGGCCCTTAGACTTTTACCAAACCTATAGACTTAGCATAAAACTTTATAAACATATTAAATCACTAACGTATTAACTTAATAATGCAACCTATAACAAAACTCAATGACCGACACTTGAAATAATAAAGTCTATTCCTAACAACTTGTCTTAAGGAAAGACAAGTGTAGAGGGATCATCCTCTTTGTATGCCACCTAAGAGGGGGGGGGGGGGGGACAAAGAGTTAGTGTAGACTTTTGAATTTAATTAGGTTATACTTGTTTGTTATGTAGTGTATTTGCTCCCGGTAATTAAAACGTAGGGTTTTTTAAGAAGCATAGCGTAGTACCGGGTAGTAATAAAATATACAATTTAAAAAAATTCTAAAACTTGTTATCATAATCTATTTTAGCAATTTAGATGAGTGGAGAGGTCACCGGAGGATTTAAATGTGGTTAAAACATAAAAAAAAACATAGGTTTAGATCGCGTAAGACGTAAAAGGAACAAGAATCAAAGCTACAACACTTGGGTCTTCATTCTTGTACTAAATCTTTAACAAGGTAAATCAAAACACAATTGGTGTGTTTGTTGTTGAAGACTCACGACCAAAAGGAGAAGAGAGCAAATTTTTGAGTCTATTTTGCATGAAAAAGTGATGCTGATATGCTCTATGTAGTTTAGTTAGGTTTAAATATGATAAGGTGCAAGTGTAGACAACACTTGTCTTAAGGAAAGACAAGTGTCGAGGGATCATCCTCTTTGTATGCCACCTAAGAGAGGGGACAAAGAGTTAGTGTAGATTTTTTAATTTAATTAGGTTATATTTGTGTGTAATGTAGTGTATTTGCTCCCAATAATTAAAACGTAGGGTTTTTAAAATGCGTAACGTAGTACGGGGTAGTAATAAAATTTAAAATTTTAAAAAAAATGCTAAAACTTTTTATCATAATCTATTTTAGCAATTTAGATAAGTGGAGAGGTCACTGGAGGATTTAAATGTGGTAAAAACAAAACATAGAAAAGGTAATCGTTCAAAGGTTACATATCATGTAATTCAATTGTTCAAAGCACAGAAAATGAAAGAACGTAAAATTCACAAGAAAGATTTTGAGAAGTGAAATGACATCAAATGCTAGAATTTATATCTTCACACATTATGTTCCTATATATCCTCTTACACACAAAATAATATAATACTCCTTTCTTCTCAAAATTATTGTCCTCCAATAAAAAAATACACATTTTAAGAAAAGCATAATTATCATTGTTTTCTCTCTCTTACTTTTGTCAAAATGACAGTTTTACCCCTAAATAATTAATTAATGCATTCTTTAAAATTTGTAATAACAATTTGAAGGAAATATAATATTGTAAACTCGATCAAACTTCCCTATCTATATTTAGTAATGAAAAATTAAAGACGTCCTACAAAGGAAACGTGGATTATTATTTTGGGACGGAAGGAGTATGTTTTTTCTCCACTCATTATCTCTCTGCATCAAACAATATATTTTGACACTTGTCAGAATTCTGTGAGTACGAGTATAAGTATGAACATGTAGTTGAAGAAACTATCATTTCTCATATGGGAAATATTATTTGAAAGAGATATGTTATAAAGACCCCTCATTTTTACATTGAAGGCATACGACTTATGAAACTCTAGTCATACGTCGTATTGAAGATCTCATCCCCGATCCAAGTATATCAAGATTTGAAGGTATACTGTGTATTTAATTATGGAAATACACCATGTTAATACAAATAATATCAAAAACGTTATTTGCATTATTCGGTCTCTATACGTTTTGATAATCACAAAATATAAAAACACGATACGTAAAACTATATTTGATAAGTTTTTAACTAAGGAAAATCGTTTCAACAATGTATCGACTACAAAATCACTTAATGTATGAACAAACACAATACCGACATTATTAAAGTGATCAAAGATCTTATTTTCTCAAAACTTCACATTTTTATGTGACAAAATTTTTTTTTACAAAAGTATTTTTGTAATTAAAAAGAAATGTTTTATTAAAGAAAATAAATTTGAATTTCAAATCTCCCAACAACTAGTTTTCCCACTCAAATCAGATAAGTTTTTCACCAGATAAACATTTCACCACATCAGGACAAAAACAGGAGCGTATGTCGGGACGGTCCCGTAAACATGGCGACGGTTAATATACGAGACCGTCCAACTTTAAGGGATCGTCTACTGCCCCTCCAGGAGCCTATAAATACTGCATTGTTTTCTCAGAAAAACTAACCCTCTTTGCACAAAAACTTTCTGGTCTTTCTTCCTCTCTTCTTTGATCACTATAACGTGTCGATATGTGTTTATAAGTGACCCGTTACCCTCTATATCAAAGTGCAAGAGAAGAACGCTCGTATTCGTCAAGAAACGAAGTGTTAGAGTCATTACACACAAATGTAACTTGTGTTACGATTCTCTTCTTCCCCCAAACTCTCTAATTTGTATATATTGTAAATTGGTGTATCTGACTTATGTGTGACTCGTGATTAGGTGTGTTAGGATAAATACAGATAAAGTGTAAATCCGTGAAGTGGTGTATCTAGATTAGGACTTTGTGTAAGTCAGTTTGTCGCTGTGTGTGAAGACTTGGACTTGGTGTGAGTCCGTAAAGTGAAGACTAGGATCGAGTGAAGGTTCGTGAAGACTTGGATCGAGGGAAGATTCAAGTGGACGGGGTGATCGTCTGTGTGAAGATTTGGAGGGGGTAATCGTCGGTGTGAAGATTTGGATTGTGTGTAAATCCAAGTGGACAAGAGTGCTTGTTCATGTAGCCACGTGGGCTTTGTGTAGATTGGTTCTAGCTAGGATTAGGACCCGACATTCTACTTAGTGTCGTTAAACTTGGTGTAAGCTTTGATGTACGGTTTGTTCCGCCAGAAGGGAGTGTGTTGACATAGTGATTGTGAACTCTCGAGTGTGGTACTCAGGGAGTGAAGTAGGGCGAAGAGTGAGCATCGTACTGAACCACTATAAATCTCTGCGTCTCGGTTTGATTGTGTTCTTCCTTTATCTCTTATCTTTACTTTACTTTCTTTACACATTATTATTACCTTTATAGATATAACATAATTATTCAATCTAATGGTTTTTTAAAAAGAATTTAAAAGAACTAAAAGTTTTTAAAACGTCTACTTAAAAGAACAAAAAGGGGGAGAAGTAAACGAAAACTCATTAAAAACTTATTAACATATAATTTACCTAAAATGAGTTTACATTTTGTAATTATCAAAAAAAGGGAGATTGTTAATACAAATAATGTCAAAAAATTCATTTGCATTATTCAGTCACTATACGTTTTGATAATCACGAAATATAAAAACACGATACGTAAAACTACATTTGATAAGTTTTTAACTGAGGAAAATCGTTTCAACAACGTATCGACTACAACATCACTTCAGGTATGAACAAACATAATAACGACATTAGTAAAGTGATCAATCTTATTTTCTCAAAACTTCACATTTTTATGTGACAAAACATTTTTTCAAAAGTATTTTTGTAATTAAAAAGAAATGTTTTATTAAAGAAAATAAATTTGAATTCAAATCTCCCAACAGCTAGTTTTCCCGCTCAAATTAGATAAGTTTTCACTAGATAAACTTTCACCACATCAGGACAAAAATAGGAGCGTATGTCGAGACGGTCTCGTAAACATGACGACGGTCCCTTATATATGCAGGACCGTTCAACTTTAAGGGACCGTCCCCTGCTCCTCCTCGTGCATATAAATACTGCACTATTTTCTCAAAAAAACTAACCCTCTTTGCACAAAAACTTTTTGGTCTTTCTTCCTCTCTTCTTTGATCACTATAGTGTCGATATGTGTTTATAAGTGATCATGTTACCCTCTATATCAAAGTGCTAGAGAAGAACGCTCGTATTCATCGAGAAACTGTAACAATTCGCATTTTCAGGTTCATTTCTATTCCCGAAAAATTTCACTATTCATTTTTACTATTCACTTTCACTATTCATTTTCTGAAATTTAATTTTTATTTCATATTCTCATGTGATAAATCATTTCCATGGCAAAATAAAAGTTTGACACTCATCAGATCATTTTCGCGAAAGTTATTAAGGAACTACACGTTTTAGGTTAAAACGTCATTCAAAAATCCTACGCACAACGAAACTCAACCGCGTTAATTTTCCCCGCATCAGATAAATATTTGATACACTCATGATTTATTTGAGAATTAATCATGACTAAGAAAAATGTGACCAAATAGACCCTGGACCGTAAGAAACAGAAATTTTCGTTTTTAAGCGCTTTTACTTAGCCGTAACCTTAGCCTATACCTGCACCGTGTTTCTAAGACGATTTGAGTTTTCACATTTTTGGAAAAAGTCAACATATTTTTCCCTCCTCCTTTGACCAAAAATCATTCCTTGATTTTATAAATCATTCATTGATTTTTAGGCTTACGGTTTTTTGTCTTAAAGACATTAAATACCAACCGACACTAGACTAATCTCAGTCTAGACATTATAAGCCATTTTAAATCATTATTATCATATTAGAAAAGTAACATTTTACTTTTCTCAATTTTACACAATATTCGTACGTTTTACGTATTACGCATTTTAGACCCGTGTTTCCAGTTTTAGCAGGGTTTTAGCACCCCTAATGGAACCTACCACTCATTTTATATTTTATTATGGAGTATATTGACATGTTTAGTCATTCTTTCAAGTTCCAAAATTTTACGATACCCGGTTTTACGTTTTGTGGCTTAATCATTTACGGTTAGCATTTTACGGAGTCAAAACTAACTAAGTAACTAGGATAATATCATCCAAGGACCAAGTCATCCTTCCTAGCCCTTGTAAACCGCCAATAGGGGGAGTCACACCCTTGTGTGGCTTAATCTCATGCTTCAAGCCTTAAGATGTTAGAAAGTGTACAAGCTTCCTTTGTAAGCTTTGACTAGTCCTAGTTAGTAACCTCCTCATGACCATATAAATACCCCCTCCCCCTCCTTTTTGCCTTACCATATCACACACAAAAACACCTCACACTTAGCTAGTTTACTTCAAGTTTTATGCAAGAAATCAAGTGCAATATCAACACATAAACCCTAGTTTGGTTTTGATTCATCAAACTACTTCAAATCCTTTGAAACTCTTGGTGATTCTCTTGAGTTTAGATCCACTCAAGTCACCTAAATCTCCATCATAATTCCTTCAATAATACAAGAGTAGAAGGGTTGCTAAAGTGGAGAAAAGCTTATTCTATCAAAGTCCTTTCCTTGCTAGTTACTTACCTTTCTTTTAGAAAGCCCAAAGTTGTAAGCAAACCCTAATATATTTTCTTGTTAAATATCATTTTCATGCTATTTATATTTCATTCATACTATATATTTTCTTGTTATTATGTTCATGATGTATAAAAATTGGTAAAACAAGTATTGGTATATATATGTTAACTTATGTTAAGATAACAAGAAAACTAGTGACTTTCATGGAGAAATCTGACCAAAATGGTATAATCATGATTTTGTACAATTACATATTGTAGTAGAGGACTTAACAAGGAAAACATAGCAATTTGAATCACCTAAAACGAGTACACGAGTCAAAAGTTATGACCATAAGAAGTTAGCGAAACCAAAACGCCAAAACTGCCTAAAAACAACCTGTTAGCATTCTGACCTTTTTGAAAGTGGCACTTCTGGTCCGATTCATCAAAAAGTTAAAACACGAAAGTTGTCCGGAACGACGTTTTCGTTCAGGTTCAAAGAAGCTTGAGCCCTGAAAACGCTTTTCGAGTGATATTTTTCTTCAAATTCTTAACATCCCATTTTTATACCAAATGACCATGTAATAGTTATGATTAAATGAAACCAAGATGTCTAATGACCTAAAGCCAAGACCACAACCATGGCTAAGGCCAAGGAGGAGTCTCAAGACAATGGTAATAATGACCAAAGTCACGGCAAAGCCACGGCTAAAGACCATATAAACTTACCAAGACGAAAACATGAACTATAGAGTTAATGGCAACATAAGCATCCAATTTGAATCTACTCCATCAAAATAACCATGAGACTCATTGTAATAACAATCTTCATCCAAAAGTAAACTTTCCTAAGTTTATTCAAATATTGGAACATGTAACTTTTCGGATCAAAAACTTATATATATTTTATCAAATACTACAATAGTAGGGAGCCTCATGTGAGGGGTTCATTGAAGTAAGCCGTCGAGATAAGTTGTGAATTTACGAATTAAAGTGTCCTGGCTCCTCGAACGCTTACTACATGACCTCTGAATTATGTCGGCCCGAACGGTAGTAAGAGATATACAAACTATACATGTTTCATAAACCATTTTTATTCAAAGACTTACACTATACTAAGTACTACATCATGGACTAAATGCAAGACATATATAGGCAATTCTTCATATTCTTTACTCCAATCCTAAGTCGCAACATTCTATTATAGGTTGCTCGTAGAAACCTTCACGATTCGACCATCACATTCACTACTTGCTTTATAACTTAAGGTGAGTTCATAGCCCCACTTTCCATTACTTCAATGTTTTACAAACCCTTGGGGGGAATACATGCTATTTTAAACCGAACACAATGCTTTGAAACTGTATGCTGCCTGATTGTTGTATTATTACTAAGTACCATCCTTGCCAATCCTAGGCCCCATATCATGAACCATTTAATCACTAGTATTAGTGAGCGTGAGTATTGTGAATAGGCCTATTGGGATTGACGAATCCCATTTGTTTTGACTAGATGAGTTCAAACAAATGCATTATATTTGAAACATTAAGTATGACGGCAAAGTACTTACCGGGGCAACAAAACCGCCGATTGATATTGGTACCCGTTAACGTATTGGTTGCATGAGCTTAGTATATAATAATAACTGTTTTGTTTTCCAACCATGAGTTTGAGTCTAATTAACTCATACTACCAACATATTGCGTTCTAACCATTAAACAAACTCTATGAATATCACTCAACCTTTGTGTTGACCTTTTAAGCATGTATTTTAGGTCCATGAAAATCAAGAATGGCACGGAGGGGCACGGACTAAATGAAGAAGGCTATAATCTACTTTGTCATTCGATAAAACATCAAAAGACTTTATATTGATGTATTTTGTAAACATGGAACCTTTTTGGGACCTAACTATGTAAACTCTGATATATTTGAATAATTCGAATGATAAGTCTTTTTAAAACGACTCAGTTAGAGATCGTTTTCTATTATTATGACTGTTGTGCCGTCAAGTAACACCCAAGTTGAATTCCGCTGCATCATGAATTGGGGGTGTTACAGAAACGAAGTGTTAGAGTCATCACACACAAACGTAACTTGTGTTACGATTCTCTTCTTCCCCCAAACTCTCTAATTTGTATATCTTGTAAATTTGTGTATCTAACTTGTGTGTGAGTCGTGATTAGGTGTGTTAGGATAAATATGGACAAAGTGTAATTCCGTGAAGTGGTGTATCTAGATTAGGATTTTGTGTAAGTTAGTGTGTCGGTGTGTGTGAAGACTTGGACTTGGTTTGAGTCCGTGAAGTGAAGGCTAGGACCGAGTGAAGGTTCATGAAGACTTGGATCGGGTGAAGATTCAAGTGGACGGGGTGATCGTGCTTGTGAAGATTTGGACGGGGTGATCGCCCGTGTGAAGATTTGGATGGGGTGATCGTCCATGTGAAGACTTGGATTGTGTGTGTATCCTAGTGGATAAGAGTTCTTGTTCGTGTAGCCACGTGGGCTTTGTGTAGATTGGTTCTAGCTAGGATTAGGACCCGACATTCTACTTAGTGTCGTTAAACTTGGTGTAAGCTTTGGTGTACGGTTTGCTAAGCTAGAAAAGAGTGTGTTGATAGTAATTGTGAACTCTCGAGTGTATTACTCGGGGAGTGGAGTAGGGCAAAGGGTGAGCTTCATACCGAACCACTATAAATCTCTGCGTCTCGGTTTGGTTGTATTCTTCCTTTATCTCTTGTCTTTACTTTACTTTCTTTACACATTATTACGTTTATAGATATCATATAACTATTGAATCTAACGGTTTTTCAAAAAAGAACTTAAAAAAACTAAAAGTTTAAAACGTAATTCCAATTTGTGAAACTATTCAACCCCCCTCCCCCCCCCCCCCCCCCCCCCTAGTTTCTACACACTGTATTTAAAAATTCTAATATAAACTCTAACACATTTATTGTTGTCAAATTAACATAAGATTGAATGTTTTGATTAAATTGTTTTTTACTTTTAATTGACTATATTATAAAATTTGTTTTTTTACATATATTTAATAAAATCTCGCATGAATGCAATCATTTTATATTTAAATTGTAAAAATTCAGACATTTTACAAAAAACAAACAGATTTATTTGAGTCAGATTCAAATTTCTCAACCACTTATTCTTTACATCAAAACATGTAAATTCAAATATGCGAATCAAATTCAGACTCAAAGTCTCTTAATAAACAACATCACCTTAGTCATTCTTTTTTAACATAATTTCCATCTTTGTGAATTTGATCATATTTGGTAAAGTTAAAATAAAAAATAATATCCGTGTGAATTATAAGAAGATTAAAAAAAAAATGTTCGCGAAAAAAATCCAGTAAAATTTCACAAGATCAGGTATGTTGGTGCATAAAACTTTTGTGAAATAAGTTTTTATAATTTTGAGTTTTTATACGTTTTTTTTAATGCACAGAAAATGAATTTTGATGCGCAAAAAAATTTTGATGCACAAAATTTTAATTTGTTTTAGTTTGATGCACAATGTTATTTTGATAGAAAAAGACAAAAAAAGTTGGGTACAAAAACAAATTTTTGATGCACAAAAAAACAATTTTATGCACAAACATAATTTTTCATAATTTTTTTTTCGGAAAAAGTATCCACTTTTGAAAGCTTTCTTCACAACTTTTTCGTGGACCAACATACCCGGTCTTGTAGAAATTTTCAAGAAAATTTTTGAAAAAAAAAAAAAAAAAAAAAATATATATATATATATATATATATATATATATATATATATATATATATATATATATATATATATATATATATCCTTCTTATCCTTCTCACGAATATTTATCTTTATGATATAAAGACTAAAATTGTAATTAGTGTAGTTTAGCACGTCTAGATTAGTTTAAAATGTCTTAAGCTAAAGCCGGAGTCGACTAAGAGTTTTTTTTTTTTTTTTTTTTTTTTTTTTTTCAAAAATGTCTTACCAAGTCAAAGGCGGTTAGACATTATGTTGTTTGCTTTTTTTCTTTTGATTCAGACCCAGAACTTGTCTTTTTGCCTCTTATTTTAGGTTGAAGACTTGTATTAAGATAATATATTTTATGGTCAATTAACTATGTTAAAATTATGATTATAAAAAAAAAAAAAGTGCTGTTTCATTCACTTCCAAGATAATTATTTGTATGGAAGGTTAGACATTATGTTGTTTGCTTTTTTCTTTTGATTCAAACCCAGAACTTGTCTTTTTGCCTCTTATTTTAGGTTGAAGACTTGTATTAAGATAATATATTTTATGGTCAATTAACTATGTTAAAATTATGATTATAAAAAAAAAGTGTTGTTTCATTCACTTCCAAGATAATTATTTGTATGGAAGGTTTTCTGGGCCCTATAATCTTTAACTCATAGCATGGAAAGCTTCACAACTAGACTAATGCAGGAGCAATTTCCTGTATGTACATGAAGTCTCATTTCAAACTAGCTAATCTGACGACCTTCCACGGATAGCACCAATTAGTCATTGATAATTCATTATGCAAGTGTTGCTCTTTTCCCTTTTGCATCTCTTGACTGCACATAAAAGCCACGGGAACAATTTAGTACTTTGACTTTCAAAGTCGATAAGATTACATTTGAATTTCATTGCAATTCAGATTTTGGTACCAATGTAATATCATAAATATTAGTGGCTTGTAGAATGTCTAGTAAACTTCATTACAACAGATACAGATAGCCCGTTTACTTATGAATTGGTAGATTCGGGTTAACAATTTATGTCCAACGAACCAAAGAGGTCTACCGGAAATAGGTCAAGCGGATTAAAACAAGTTGAAAGTCACCAAAGTCCATATTTGATTCATTAAAGCCTCCTGGATCATTTCCAAAATTTTCTATCTTTAAAAGAAGTAGCATTTGACACAATAATCATTTGTTAAAAATAAAATATGTTGCAGAAAATGTGTATCAAGTCAACCCAACCCATACGGAAAAAGGCCCACTTTGACCCGCTACGGGGCCCACCCATTTTGACCACTATAACAGATATTAAACAAATTCTGAGAATTTAAAGGAATCTTGATCTAAACTTGAATTGAAAAGTAACCCTATAAAGTCAAAGAGTGTATGGGATAGACCTGTGCTGCGGCAGATCTTTTAGCATCCAAGAACTGGCCATAAATATTGTACAATCTCTGCTTTTCAGCTTCTGAAACCGAAGGTCTAGCATTTGTGGCAATCTTCTCTAGAAGGGCATTGGTAATGACCGGCATATTTCCAGGTTCATGAGCTTCTTTACTGTTCAGAAGATCGTGGACAGCTGCCAGCTGAGCGTCTGATAAGAGGGCTTGTAAGTCCGCTCCACTAAATCCTTCTACCTTTTGAGCTATAGCTTCCAAGTCGACGTCATTGGCCATTGGTAACTAATATCAAAAAGTTGAGAATGAGATTGTCATCCATAAAATGAGCACACACATAAGAGGTGGTAAACTGGGCAGATTGAGTGCATGGTTAACGGGGTTCTGGTCAAAATTTGTAGATTTGGTTTGGTGACAACGGCCTTTAAAAACCATGACCATTGCTTATAAATAATATATAACGTGTTAAATCTTAAATGTGATTACAAGAACTACAATCTAATCTGATATTTAGCGTAAAACTCATGAGGTTGCATAAAGAGATTGAAAACCATCTGAACCCAATCCCCTTTAACAAATTATTTTCAGTTGTCACATTCGGCCTTAAAAAAACATAACCCGAATCAGCACGTCAATATATAAATGGGTCGAAATTGCCACCTCCAATATACAAATGTCACTTTTACCTTTCTAGAAAGAACAGTAAGAATATCACATCTCTCTTTTGGTGATGGAAAATCACAGAAAAGTAGGCGATCCAATCTACCAGGTCGCAGTAGGGCCGCATCCAGTAGATCAGGTCTACTGCAAATTCATAAATATGAAGTGGTTTAATTTCAATAAACAAAACTTAAACTGTTATTAATTAGAAACTAACTCTAAATGTATCTTATATTCCCTCCAGCCATTATCAATGTCCATTTACGAAAAAACAATTAAATGTCCAAAAGCAATATATTTTTATAGCAACGCATCAAATAGTTGAATACTTTCATAAACAACATATATATTGGCAATCACATACAGTTCATATCCCCTAGTTCCTAAAGAAGGGACGAGCAACGGGTAAATATATGAACAATGTTATCCTAATTTGACAATGCCATCTATACAAATTTTCAGAAGTTTGTGAAAGTGATCTTTCACCAACTTTGAAATGAAGTCGAATAAATGAATGTAAACTAATATTACCTACAATATCTTATTAGTCTTGCAAGGAAACGCAAAATAAATTAGTGGCATTCAAGTATTCGACCTATATTTAAAGGCATGCCTACAAAATGTTGATGCTAAGTCATTTAATATTCACTAGAAACTCAAAGTTTCAATCTTGCATGGATGGTTATCATCTCATGTAAGAAGTCTACTTATGACTAACATGCATTTTAGCGTGTAACGAATCGCAATCCGATTTGAAGATCACGTGTGTATTCAGTCAATCAGATATGTAGCAAATTAGCAATGTACTACAAAGGAATGATCTCATGGACAGGCAAGAGCATCTATGAAAGACAAATAATAAAACTTTTTATATCATATTCAGAAAAAAAAAAAGTTTTCAAATAATTACTAACCTTGTGGCAGCAAAAACAAATACTCCGGTTAAAACTTCAACACCGTCTAATTCTGTTAAGAACTGGGAATATTTGATACAGATTTTATTTAGTATGAGTCAACAAAGTAGCATAATTTTGGGCCGAATTGCATACAAAAGGTTGCCAACTTTGTCAAATTTTTATTTCAGGTAACTGAATTATTATGCCACAAATAACTTAAAAAATTATGGATAAAAAAACACTAAAACTTACAAAAAAATCGATAAACCACAAATACTTCCCTAATATTGATAAACCCCTCGAAACTTTCAGAAAAAATTATATGTTCCATGTTTTATTCGTGGCTCTGATATCAGTTACCTACAACCTTTTTGTTTTCAAGGTTAATTCAATTTTACCCAAAACTTTGTACAAAGAGTAGAGATTAACTTGTAAAAAAACTAACTTGATTAACAACTCGATCAGTTACGCCAGTATTGTCATGGCCCCTTTTAGGAGCAATGGAATCAAATTCATCAAAAAAGAGAATGCATGGTGCTGCAGCTGCTGCTTTCGAGAATATATCACGTACCTGCAATTAAACTATCAGCACCAGCAGTATTTCTGATAAAACGACACAAGAAATGTCATGAAACTTTATGATTTCCTCATTATGGAAGAGGCTAGTATGTTCACAAAATTGATACTGCAATCTAACATCCACAACTTGTTTTACATGTACCTGACTAAAGGATAGTTTACCTCAACTTCTGAAGCATTTTATAAGATTCACACAGGGGTGTTTAGATGTGTTTCAAGAATCTGATTGTGCCATAATAATAATAGTAACAATCTAATCAGGTAAACCTGATGCACGAGATAGTGTTTTCATGTGCTACTGCTGTTTAAAGCTATAATGATCAGATAATCAGTTGTTCTCGAGTGCTTGCAAATTCTGATTTTATTACAAAATTAATATATATCATCAAATGGACATTACAGAAATTAAACACGCCAACCTTCTTAAAAAAAGGGAGGGCTTTACCCGGTTTGCGTTCTGTGGGGTGGTGGGCTCAATTGCTCAAACCCGCGGCCAAAGTTTGGAAACCATGGTGACCCAAAAATAAAAACTTAATATGTTTTGTATAAATTAATACTTACCAACTCTTTAAAAAGCATTTATCCCATACACATTCAATAACTATTTACTTCTAGTAGTATTATTAAGGGATAATTACCTGTAAATGTAACTTTCCACTTTTTCTAGTGTTTGTAGCCAACTTTCTTTTTTGCTATTATATACCTAAACTTTTGAATTTTAACCTTCGTGTGTATTTTGTTAATGTATAATGACCATTTTACCCCTTCACTGTTAATAGTTTCGTAAAAATGCAGGGGTAAAATGGTCACAAAAAAAACACAGGTCGAAATTCAAAAGTTTGGGTATACAATAGGAACAAAAAAAGATTGCCTACACAACACTCAAAAAAGTGACAAGTTAGTTACATTTTTATATAATTATCCCTATTATTAATACTCACAAGCCTTTATAAAAATACTAGTAATAAACTAATAATAACATTAATAACAGAATGTGTTCAAAAGAAGGGGTAATAAATAATCTTGATATTTCTTAGGTAATCAGTTTGCTCCAGTAGTACCATATGAAGTTTATTATTTGATCCCTAAATAACCAAAAATCCGAATCCGCTCTGCCTAAACACTAAAACTACGACTTCAAGTCACAATAATTAGATAATCATTTTCATAACGTACATCCAAACAACCCTTAAAATCCTAACCCATGAACAGCCTTTCAAGGTATAAAGGATTAGGAAAATTAATGAGCTTATAACCTCCAATTTATATGTTTGGTTATAGCCAATTGTGATAGCGCATTGCAAAAATGAAGATGCAAATAGTCAATTGTATATAAAAACTGATCTGATTGCAACTAAGATTAAAGTAGAGTATAACTTACTGCTTGCTCAGAAGCACCAATGTATTTATTCAGCAGTTCAGGCCCTTTCACGGAGATGAACCGTAGAGAACATGCAGCAGCAGCAGCACCCACAATATGTGTTTTGCCACAACCAGGAGGGCCATATAAGAGAACATTAGACCTCATTCGTAAAGGAGCTTGTGAAAAGATCATTGGAAACTTCGAAGGCAATTCGATCATCTGACATTTAGCAGACATGGTTACATCTGATTCAGTCTACTTATCTAGTTGAGTTTCAGTGTTTTACACTTGAAAGGTTTAAGTTGTGATTTAACATTAAAAGACACGATAGAGAAAAATATAACTATACCTCTTTGATAGAATTACGAATTTCAGTTAGACCACCAACATCCTGCCAGCCTCCATGTCCTTCTTCAGTGGCAGATTTAGTAATATCACGCATAGCTATGGGTAAAAATCCTTTCATTGCTTGTAGAAAATCATCTTTTGTCAAAGTAGGTTTTTTGTCACTCCCAAAAGCCATGCCACGGGACACAAACCGACCCATGGCAGCATGAACTGCCCTATCAACCAGTATTTCCTGTAAAAGTACTTTGTTTACTTCGCAATGACACACACATCAACATAATAACTGGTGCATATATTTTAGTGTTTTAACCAGAACTGATAAGATGTTGGGCTAAATAAATTATTTCAATGTTGCAAAAAACGGCCTACAAGGCCTTGTAATCGCCGATTCCAAGCTACAAGGCCTGGAACTTGGAGACATTTACAAGGAAGTCGGCCGATTAATCGGCGATTACAAGGTTTTGGGCCGATTAATCGGCTAAAAAACGCAACTCGGCCCTCCACCGCCTCAGGACCGATTCACGATTTTTGCAACATTGAATTATTTAGTTGCTCACTAGAATTTAAGCAATAACCTTATTATGATACCAACATATTTTAGTATTAGTTTTATAATCAAATTATTAGTTTGAGATAAACTTACCTGAAGCAAAATGAATTCAACGGTAACTAGGATTGGTTTTCTACTTCTATATATGTACGTGTTTTTTTTTATCATAAATAACATAAACATTATGAGAGGAGGATATAGTTTATTAAAAAAAAAATGCAATTATATATGCGCTAGATGTATAAGAAAGATAAATACCAGATCATATGCATCATATCCATCACATGATGAAGCTATATCAAGCAAAATGTCATCAGAACATAACAAAGAACGTTTCTGAATCTCATGTCTCAACAAAGCGCCACGTTCAGCAGCTGCCGGAGCAGCCAGTTGGACATGAAAGTCAAACCTACCTGAAATTTAGCATTTCACATGAGAAGGTATTATGATGGTAAATGTATAATAGCAAGATATGAGATATGTTCTCAAGTGTATACCAAAAAAAAAAGAATACACTTTTGTTATGTTTTTCACAAGAAGTGCAACTAACCAGAGCAGCTCAAGGTCTGTGGAATACTAGTGAGGTTCTGTACACAAGCTATAAATGCAACGGGGCCAATTCCACATGAATTCTTACGCTTTTCCTGATAATACAGACATTAGTTTATTAGTTAGGGAGTTACGCACACGAAGAATATTGTTTTCATCCATCTTCATGAAAAAAAATATATATATTTCAAGCAAATTACTGAGGTATGTCTTCTTGTTACATAAATTATCTGACTGCAATGCCATGAGCAATGTCTATATAGATCATTTTAGGTCAGATGCAGGTAGGAATATTTTTTTCTTTCTATATATCATAAGAAAACATGATAGACAAGTACGTGACTTATGCCCATGCAATGTTACACACTATGTAGTTAATCTCGGCGAGATCTCGCCGAGATCTCGTCGAGATCTCGGATCTCGCCCCTAAAAATAATCTCGGATCAAAATCTCGGCCCTAAATCTCGGATCCGAGAATATCGGCGAGATTGGCGAGATTTTGCCGATATTTTGCCGAGATTGGCTCCAAATATCGGCGAGATTTCCGAGATTTTGCAAGTTGTAACTGGATGTGACTTTTTTTCTTTCTTCTTTCTTTTTTCTAACCGGTAAATACCACGAGATTTCCAAGATCTCTGTGGGTTTATGGATACCGAAGGAAGTTGTTGGATCGTGTACACCTTGAACTTGTGTTGATAATGATACTTTGAGTGATATCACTAAGTATGCGGAATCTACTTAATGATACTTAGAAGATTAATTGTAAGTGAAACAGATTAATGTGTGAACAATGAATATAACAAAACAACTAGCTCCAATATTATTAATAATAATAATACGAGTGATCTGAGATATCACTAGGGTTACACCTTGAAGCTCTAAGAAAACGTATATCTAAGTTATCATCTAGGATCTCCTTTTATAGAACAAGGAGTCCTCTTGTACAAGATAAGTATAATACTAATAGAATAAGATATACACAAAATCTTTTCTATGTTTATCAATACGCGTTTCTCTAACAGCTAACAAGTGAGCAGTGGTAATATTTGTTCTTGCAGTGGTAATGAGTTTCCACTGCAAGTACAATCTTCTTGCAGTTGTAACTTCTTCACTAGCCGTGGTAACTGATAGAATAATTCCCAACAATCCTCCCCTAAACTTATGATTTATTAGTAAATCAATAAGTTTCTTCAAGTATACAATAAACCTGAGGATATGGGAATTCTTCCAAACACTTATCTTGTTTTTCTTAATCTTTTATCTGCTCTTACACTTTGATCATATATCCTTTGCAGCAAATCATCTATGACTTCAGTTCTTTCCCAACACCTAAGCTTCACAGTTCTCATTACATCCAATACTCCAGCTCTCAATGGATATTCTTTCTCAACCAACATAAAGACATCAACTCCATCTTGAGTAGAAACATGATGCACAAAACTTGAATCATAGAATTTCCACAAAGTTCTTTGATCATGAGCTTCAAATCTCCAATATCTATCACTTGGGTCAGGTTCATATAGTCTTCTGAAGTGAACCCATAATTCCTTAGCTTTGACATTAACAAGTTCTTCCTTCTTAAACTGATCTTGAACTATTTTCCACAAAGTATCCAGATCTTCTCTATCACAAGATCTAATAACATCTTCAAAATCTCTACAAATATTTGTGACACTTCCAGTTCTGATAATCTTCCAAGCTGAACCAAAACTATCAGAAAAGATTTCCCATCCAACTACTGGATATTTTGCTTGTAGAGGTTCAATATTAAGCACATCAGTTTCTATGAACAACATGTTTGTAACTTGTTCTTCAGTCAACTTGCTAGGACCTTCTTCTTCTTGAGATGGTTTCTGAGTCTTCAACTTCTTTGCTTCTTTTGATTCAAGACTCACTCCAGTCCTTTTTGTCTTCATAGATAATGGTTCTTGATTCATTGGAATGAATTTACTATCTTGTCTTTTGATTCTATAGTAAATACCTTCAATCTGATCATGTGACATTCCTTTGAATTGACTCATCTTCATATTACCAACATGACAACAATAAATCTTCATCTCAGAAATAATTTGTGCCTTTGTAAGTTTCCTTGGCACCTTTTGACCTTTTCTTGCATCTCCAATGATTTGATCAAGAGCCTGCTGATTTTTCATGAGAATGAAATCCTTAAGTTGAGCAGACCTTTGTTCTTCATTCAAAGTTGTATTAGCAATCAATTCAATAGCCTTCTTCCTAATTATTTGATCATTGTTAATCAAATAATCAATTTCTTCTTCTGTAGGCACATATGAAAATTCTGGAGGTTTCTCATACATAATTGTTGGAGAGATACTTGAAATAGGTTCTGCTACAACAGCTTCAAGTTTATCCAACCTTGTTGCTTCCATGAAACTAGCAACTTCATCTTCCTTGATCTTTTTAATTCTTTCATACTCTTCAGCTTGTTGTTGTTCAGCTAACTTATGATCATAGTCAATCTGAGCTTGTTCAAACTCAGAAATCTTTCTTGTCACTTGATCTGAAGCAATTTCAATAGCCTTTCCTTTAACTAAGCTTCTTCTGACAGCTTCTTCCTCTGCAGTGGTAATACCTTGACTAGCAGTGGGAATATTTTCACTCACAGTGGTAAGTTGTTGATCAGTGTAAACTTGTTCTACCTCAGTGGAAATTGGTTGAGCAGTTCCAACTAAATCATCAAAATTAAAACCTGCATCAGTATCCAAGTCTCCAAATCCCAATTTCCTCCCCTCAGGCTCAGCATCATCAACTTTTACTTGATCATCATCAGAATCAGGAAGCTCAGTAAACTCTTTATCCCAATTTTTACTCCTCTCCTTAAGTTCTGCATCTGGTTTCCTCCCCTGTTTGGAAGAAGTTCCCAAATCATAACCAGATCCTGTAGAAATACCATCATGAGTGGATGATGGAGAAGAAACCACAACTTGAACATGTCTTTTCTTCTTGAGATCCACAACTTCAGCCTGCAACTTTTGAATCTCAGTCTTCAATTGATTCAACTCTGTGGCATGTTGTACTTTGGTCAGTGCCAGATCTTTCTCCAGAGTTTGAACCTGTTTGGTTAATTTGGTACATAATCCCATCAATTCAGTTAGTGTCACACTGCCTTCATCACTTCCAACTGTGTTACCTGTTGGGAGAGGTGAATCATAAGGCATTGATTCAGGCTCTTCTCTAGTTGGACTAGATTGAAGCCTTGAACCACCACTGCTTGTTCCTAAACCATAAGGATCAGCAACATGCAATGTTGTCATGGAAGGAGTTGGCTGTTTTTGCCTCCTTTCATATGTGTGAGTTATAGCAGGAAAATGTTGAATTTGTGGAACAGAAATAGTGGGTGTGTGATGGGATACAACTGGGATTGTTGCATCTTCACCCTGTAGTTGTGAAATCTTTGCAAGCATGTTTGGTAAAAGAGGATGAGTCATTCCATCCCAAAGATCTGAAGCCTTACTCATGTTTTGAAATACTTTTGGCTTAAGATATGGAGTGTCATAAATCCTATTATGATTATGCAGTTGAAATTCATTTAACACTGCTTGCACAAACCTTGGATACATCAAAAATTTGTATGAACTTGTTACATTGCCTTTCATGTTATTAAATATAAACTTTGAAAAATTGAAAGTCCTATCAGAAACCAAGCAAACTAAAGGGTAAGCCATGGTTGATCCAAATTGTTCATAAGAAGTTTTCTTAGGACTTAGGCAATGCAACAGAGTGTGTATCAAAAATCTCCAATGGGGGCAAAAACATCCTTTCTTAAAGGTTACTTTTTGATCAGATGTATCATACCCCATCAGACCAATGTAGTGGAATATGTCTGAATTAGGTAATGTGATGATACCATTGAGATCATCTAATTGGAGAATTCTCCTCAAAGATGACTCAGTAACATCAATAGTTACCCCATCAACTGTGGCTCTAAGAGCTTCCACAGGTTCATGTATGTCTCCCTGTTCAAGTGTGATGGACTCCGCAGAGTTCCAAAACTGTTTGATTTGAGAAACAAAGATTGTGGGATTCATAGTTAAGGCATACCTTATATGAGTTGAGTTGAGAAAGTCCACAATCTCATGAAAAGTAGGTCCACTCTTGACGTTTGACTTTTGTAGATAAGCCACTTGGTTGTGTTCATCTGCAAACTTGAGAGTCACCATGATTTTGTGATTTGAGAGATGAAAGTGTTAGTAATCGTGAGTAAAGAGCAAGCCGTATAAAATCAATTTATATTAATAGGGTTTTGAGAAAAACGCGGATGGATAATTATCTATAGAAAGATGTATCTTTTGAAGAAATACAATTTGGTAAGTAGATAATTTCCAAAAAAAAAAAATTTAACCCTATTAATAAGGAAAGACATTTATTTTTGGTAACGGCTAGTAAAAATACGATTACTGACACACAGTTGTAACGGCTAGTTCATCAGTGGTAAAATTTACACTTTCAGTGGAAACAATGAACTTGCAGTGGTAAAAATCAACAAAATTTCAAAGAGCAGTGGTAAGTAAAATATGTAAAATGTGCTGCTCTTATCATAGTTTTTAGCAAACTATCAGCTATCAACGGATTTGATAAGTCTTTACCATGAGCCGTTTGCTTATGGACTAGCTGATTCTTATGTGGGTTAGACATGGTGAATCAATAACCATTTGTTGTGTGTCAATATTACACACCTTATTACTCCAATGATATGTAACATCACAAAATAAATCTCATCTTAACTCACAAATATTAACCCAAGTAACTTTTTAACTGAGTTACTATACACAAAATATCTTCTCAAAAGTCAAACCACAGTTACTCCTCAAACCAACCAAAACAGATGGAAGTAAATAATCTTCATTAATTATTGTAACACCTAACCTTGGCTTATTTAACCTCCTCCAAACACAACATCTCAGTCACCAACAATCTTTCAACCCCAATAGCCCACAACAAAATCTCAAAAACCAATTTGCATTCAAAAATCATGTCAGCAAACCCTGAGTCCTCTAATCAACACTCTTCTGTTCCAACATCAGAAGAAGAAGTACCACCATATCCATGGGGACTTGGAGGTTCTGATTTTGAGAAAGAAATAAAGAACCGATGGGATGTGGAAGACAAGAAATGGAATGCATACATAGAGGGTGAATCAAGCCATAATACAAATCCTGCTGAGCTTGTCTCTCCCTTCATCTGGACATCTGATGAAGAATCTTCAGAGGAAGATAATGAAGAACCAACCTTTCTTCCTCCTTCCACACCAGAGAGATCTCAACCAAGATCAAGTATGAGAGATCCATCTCTCCCAACATCATCAAACTTGATGGTGGATCTTCCTGCTCCAGAACCTTGTCTTCTGCATCAAGAACACATTGGACAGAGCAATAAAGCTCAAATCACACATAAGGGAAAGGAGAAGCAGAAGTAAATGATTGATGAATGTTGCCAAGGACCAAAGTTTGTGAGTATTTTCTTGACTTTGGTACTTGTGCATCTTCACAGTCTTCCTTCTCTTCTTTTTCCATTTTCAGCTTCAGCTTCTTCATTGTACTTGTCATAGCCTCAAGTATTATGTAATAATAGATAGAAGCTAGTAGTACACAAGTAGCCAAATGTATTAGGAATGATCTTTGTAATCCAATTGGAACCTTGAATGTAAGCTGTATCTTATGTCTTGAAATGAAAAGATCTTCATAATTAGCATAATATGTAAGACCTTCAGCATTATTTTGTTTGCAATAGAGACTAAATACAGCTCATTAGACCACTTCCTTGGCTATATCTCTTGGTGACTGTAACACACATCTTGCAATTACATGAACATTTGCAGAACAGACATATATCAAACAACTTGAAACCATATTAGTTCAACTCAGAAAATATCATCAAGTCATTCATAGAAAACATTAATCTTTGACTGTCCCTGCACACATCATAAACAAATTAGTACCTTTTGGGAACCCAAGCCACAAATGACTTGGATCTGCCTCGTGTATCAATATAATTATATCTATCAAAGGTCATTGATACACCATTGGGATTGTTTGTTGTTCCTTTTGGTTTCCATTCCCAACGAGCTGAGGCCTTAACAGCTTTTCCCAATTTTACCCTTTTCTTTTGAACATCAGTGGAAACAATTGGTCTTGCAGTGGTAACTGCATGCCTAGCAGTGGAAACTGCTGGATTAGAAAATTTTGGTCTCCACATTTGGTTCTTGTGATCATTCTTTTCAAAATAAGTATTTTTCCCTGTTTGATAAGATTTAACAAAAGAAGTAACAGGGGACTTAGGATAAACTCTGTTATTACTTCTGGCAGTGGTAACTGCTGGTCTAGCAGTGGAAACATGTTTAATGCCAGTGTTAAGCATAACAGACCTGGGAACCATTTTGCTTAGGGGATTTGGGTGAGTCATTTTATTAGAATTTGATCCATTCACCCTTGTAAAAACTTCCCTTCTTCCCATGTGGTAGGTACAGTCTTTAGCTAAATGGTCAAAGCTACCACATATGTGACAAGCCTTATTGTAAAACACAAAGTCACTACCAAACTGTCTAGTTTTAACATGATTCCAACTTCTCATGTTACCTCTAGGAGATTTAGGCCTATCCCTGTACATTTCAGCATACCTAGTAGTAGACCTAGTGAAATTTGACTGTGTTCTAGGCTTCTCTTTAACTTCTTCAGGAATGCTTTTACACTCCTCAACTTTAACATTTTCAGTAACACTAGTTTTAGACTCAACATTCAAACATTCATCTTTAAGAGATGAGTCACTAGCACTATCAAAAGTCTCAACCTCAACCTGAACCTTTTCAGTTTCAACTGGTTTAACAAATTTTGGTCCATAGGTCATGGGTGGATCTTGAAACTCTTCTAAGCCTGTGTGAGCAAGATCAATACCAGGAGGTGCTGGAACACCTCTTAGAGGTGGTGGAACAGTATTGTATCCAAGACCTGATTTAGCTTTGCTCACAATTTGGGCTTCCCAAATTTTGTCAATGCTCTTGGATTGATGGTCTAGAGTTTTCTTAGTAATCTCAATATTCTCACTAGCCTTTTTAACTTTCTCAATCTCTTCCCTAAGAGCTTTATTTACTTCAAGATAAAAATCTAAGTCTCTTTTTAAAACAGCAATATCATCTCTGAACTTAGATTCATTAGCCCTATAATGCTCTATCTGCTTTTCTAAAACACCTAGACCTCTTTTATGATTTGCTAAATTATAATTAGTATGATGTAAATCTAGCATCAGTTCATCATATTGTGTTTTAGAAACCTCTAACTCTTTAGCAGCCTTACAGTTTTTAGAACAAGCATTATCAGTATATACCTCAGAGTCAGAGAAAGCCATGAGTGCATGCTCAGTGGCTAGCATTGCAGATTCTGTATCATCTTCTCCATTCTGACCCATAAAGCTCCAATCAAAGCTTACTCCATCAATAGCCAATAGCACCTTTGGCTCTTCTGTTGTAGGTTCTTTGGCCTTTTCCTTCTTGTACCAAGTTGACTTATTGTCAGATTTCCTTGGTTTTCTGCATTCTCTTGCAAAGTGCCCCTTCTTGTGACAGTTATAGCACTCCACCTTCTTTTTATCAAAACCTACAGTCTCATCTCCACTTATATGAATCTTTCTCCCTGTCTTCTTCCAGAACTTCTTTGATCTTAAGCTGAGCAATGCTACCTGCCATTTGATGTCCATCTCCTCCATATCATCTTCATCAATTTGATCCAAGTCCTCATGATTGAGGATTGAACCACCCACATGGCTGGATATAAAGGCATAGAAAGTAGCATCACTTAGTCCTGCAATCTGCTTCTTTGAGCTCCTAGTGGAAACATTTCCATTACCAGTGGAAACAATCATGTTACCACTGTCATCATCACTGTCACTTTCATCATCAGAACTGTCATTACCTGATGATGATATGAGTGCAACTCCTGCAGAACTTGTCTTTAACTTGCCAGCTTTCTTAAGTCTTTGTTCAATAACTTTGAAGTTATTGTACACATCATTAAGCTTCATTGTCTCAAGATCTGACTTGTCCTCCCATACAGCAACATTTGTATCAAACTCAGCAGGTAAACTTCTTAAAAATTTAAGATTGAGGTCTTCCTTTTCTACCTCTATTCCAAAAGCAGTCAGCTGAGTTACAATCTTTTGTAGCCTTGTGAATATGCTATCAAGAGATTCATTGCTTGATGAGCCAAAATTCTCATAGGTCTGCTTCAGTAAAGTCTTTTGAGTTTTCTTGGTATAGTCATTACCACCAAATACTTCACATATCTCATCAAAGAGGGTCTTTGCATCCTTGTATTTGGTAAAAGCCTGGACTTGTTCTCTGGGTAGAGCCATCAATAGCAAACCTCTAGCCTTCAAATCATTCTTAAGTTGGTTTCTTTCATCATTTGTAACTGGACCAGCATTTACTTTTGTTACTGGCTTGCCACCAACTGTCTCAACAGTTGTACCAGGTTTGAATGAATTTCCACACGTTATGATCTCCCATAATGTGTAGTCTTGAACCATAAAGAATTGTTCAATCATAAGCCTCCACATCTCAAAGTCATTAATTTTAAGCTTGGGAAGCTTTGCAGCAATATTAGATTGGCTTGTTTCTGTCTCCATTGTATCTTTTGAATCTGCCATTGGATCTTCTAAATCAAAATATCAAAGCCTTGCTCTGATACCACTTGTTGGATCGTGTACACCTTGAACTTGTGTTGATAATGATACTTTGAGTGATATCACTAAGTATGCGGAATCTACTTAATGATACTTAGAAGATTAATTGTAAGTGAAACAGATTAATGTGTGAACAATGAATATAACAAAACAACTAGCTCCAATATTATTAATAATAATAATACGAGTGATCTGAGATATCACTAGGGTTACACCTTGAAGCTCTAAGAAAACGTATATCTAAGTTATCATCTAGGATCTCCTTTTATAGAACAAGGAGTCCTCTTGTACAAGATAAGTATAATACTAATAGAATAAGATATACACAAAATCTTTTCTATGTTTATCAATACGCGTTTCTCTAACAGCTAACAAGTGAGCAGTGGTAATATTTGTTCTTGCAGTGGTAATGAGTTTCCACTGCAAGTACAATCTTCTTGCAGTTGTAACTTCTTCACTAGCCGTGGTAACTGATAGAATAATTCCCAACAGAAGTTGTGTATTCATGTTTGTTTGAAGTTCTGATTAGAGCAGAAAGAGATAAGAAAGAAGAATAGTGCCAGCAAGGGAGAGTTGTATGTTATCAAGAAAAGGAAGTGGTTCCTCTGTGTTAAAAAGTAATGATAAGTGAGGAGCTTTTTTTTTGCTGCTATGTGAGAAATGATTAGGGTTTGTGGAATAATAGGAGGTATTTAGGGTTTGGTATTGGGCTGCTATGTGAATTGATTATTTTGGCCCAATTAATAAAAATACAGTTTATTTTGTTACACAATGTAACTTTTATGCTATGTTTTTGTTTAATCTTTTATGATTTTAATATATATTTAATATATTCTAGATAATATAAAAACCGATATCTCACCGATATCTCACCGCGATAACCGATATTTCAAATCTCGGACCTTGAACGAGACGAGATTTTTGGCCGAGATAACTACATAGGTTACACATGACTAACAGAGGTGCCAATATATAACTGTTTACTAATTAATGGGTCGGTTTGGGTTAGATTTAATATCTAAGAGGTCAAATGAGAAAAATTAATATTTTCAGTTAAATAGGGTACGACGAGTTGAAAGTCACCCAAAGTGTATTTCAAAATGCATAGACCCTCCTTGATCGCTATATGCAAATATTAGATTAATATTGTAATAATATAGTTTTTGTTATCATATTTACTAATTATAGAAATTAAATAAAAGAAAAGGTTTGGACACTACAAGTCCATCTAACCCGTTTCAACCTGTACCGACCCGTTTCGCACTGTAACTGCCCGTTTTGACCTTACACCCAATCATTTTGTCACCTGTAATACTTTTTGGAGGATCTACATAATTGACCATCTAGACTTTAAAGAGGCACAAAAACAGATAGTAATGGCAATTCAGAAGACAATAACGGTAGAATGAAACTACACCTCATATTCGTCCAAGATGCCTGTGAGAAATTCCATCAGCAATGTAGAAGAAGATGAAGAGTGATGGTCTTCTGAGTTATTAGGAGATGCTATAATGCTATCAAGATCGTCAAGTACCACAAGGGCAGGAGTATGATCCAATGCTTCAGATATGTAACTAGAGAGGGCTTGATGGATAGTTTGGGACTTACTTGAAGCAAGTCTAGAGCATCCTACATAAACTCTGGAGAGAACTCTCAGTCAAAACAATTTCTGATTAACTAATCAATAATTATGACATGTTAGCTAAGTCACACAATGCCATACATGTGTGCCAAGACATCTGCATGTTCTTCTATAGTTTTTGCAACAGTCGTAGCTAATAATGTCTTCCCAGAACCCTGGCATAATAAAGAAGCAGATTTATTCTTATACATACAGAGCAGATTTGTTGTTATACATACAGACTTTCCTTATTAAAATATACCCCACTTTTTCTTTCAAAATTGGGATAATATTTTGGAAGGCCACTCAACTTTTAGTTTTTCTCATATAGGCCACCCATTTTTTGAAAGTAACTTATAGGCCACCAAATTATGTATTTATCTTCGTTTACACCAATTCCGGTCAAATTTAATCCGGATAATTATCAAACAGCAAGAATGAAAGTAACACTAACATATAAACTAATACGAATAAAAAACTAGTCGTGAAATTTCAATTTTATCCTTCTAAAGTACTTTTAATAATATAAATTCACACTTAAAGTAAGGGTATAATCGATATTTCATATCAAACTTTTCATTCGTCTTGCTTGGATAAGTTAGAGGTTGGTTTCTTATTTATATATTATAGTTTCCAGGCATAAATTTGTCTGGAATTGGTGTAAACGAAAACAAACATATAGTTGCGCGGCCTATAAGTTCATTCCTAAATGGATGGCCTATATGTTAAAAGTTGAAAACTTGGGTGGCCTTCATATACATTATCCCTTAAAAATACAAATATGCATATCCAGTCTATGACAATTAAAAGTCAATTGTGGTTCTTATATGAAATGGAACAAGGATTAGGAAAAACTCACTGGAGGACCATAAATTAACACATGTCCAGGAAAAGGAAGATTGTAAGTACTTAAAAACATCCCAGAGGAAGGGGACAATAAGACCATTAATCCTGAAGAAAGGAATGCATGTCAGATAAATCAAGGGTTATACACCAAGCAGTAGAGAAAAAATAAATCACAGCTCTATATATATGTTCAAAGCAAAAAGTGCATTGTTAATTAAACGACAAGTATTTCCAAGAGCATAAGACTGATTTAATTGTCTTTTCTGTCAACACAGGAAAAAATGTCATTCCAGATCAAATGGTTCAGATGGATTAAGAATTAAAGATGCATACAATGTCCCAAATCGTTTTACTTGACCAGATATTATTACTTTTATAATTTATAAAATGCAAAAAGAGATAGATATATATTTTTGCTTGGTCAGCCCATCCTATCCCATTTTGCCGGTTACCCACCCCACCGCAACCTCAAAAATAGACATAAGACTTAAAATTATAAATAAAACCCAAAATATTCTTTTGTTATGATTATAAGAAAACACAAGAAAATCAAAAGCTAAGGTAGAGTACCTACTATTAGTTACATCAGCAGCTGCTGTGCCCATCCAGCTCAAGGAAGAAATCTCCATGTTAGAACGCTTGTCAGATATTCTTTCTTTAACAGAAGAAAGAGGTAAACCTTCACCCAATTGCAACTTTTCAAGAAAGAAACTTAAGCTTTTCTTATTCATGGACATCTTGTTCCCTTCAGAAAACTCGAGCTCATATGCTACTCCAGCTTGCATAGAATCCACAGAAACCAACAAAACATACATAATATCAACTAACGATTCCCCAGCTCTCTTTCTTATTTCATGTGGTTTTGCATACTTTGTCAATTCAGTACTTTTCACCTGAAAGTGAAGCAACGTCTTGTTTCCCAAAACAACCGAATTAAGTTCTGTTTTAGAAAAAGACAAAATAGCATCTATTTCAGCCAAAATCCATGCACGAAGGATAACCAGTGAACTTTTTGTCCCTTTATCTTGATGATCTGATTCATCTGCAAAGAGTGAAGTAATTTTCTCATGGTTTGACCAATTAGTGAAGTCATGCTGGGAAGCTGAGTTTGTCTTTGTTAACATTTTCTCTGTGTAACGGTTCCTGTGACCATTAAGATTTTCAAAACCGCCATTTTCAGATAACTTCTTCCCAAATATGTTAAACTGACAAGGAGAAAGAACAAATGAAGGAGGATCTTTTTGCAGAACAACATTGCAAGTCTTCACATGTATCCCTGGAAGCATTGCAGGACATTTTATTTACATTGTTGCATCCAACACAAAACCTGCCTACTAATTACAGGTCTTTCATAATTAATCTACAACAGCTATATATACGAACAGCAAGAACAACTAAAAAGAAGAATTCTACTGTTTGAAAGTGCATTGAGATGAGAAGTCTGCTCGTTAGATATTTTTGAGTCCTTAGAGTTACTGTCCCCAATATAATATTTACCTCCTTATATGTAAGTAAGTAATGGTATAAGCAAACAATGATGTAACGGTTGAAATAACAATGTCAAGGCAGAAGAGGATACATGAAGGCCAATGAAATGAGGTAGCAAATTTTAACTTTGAATCATATTACCAAACTTTAAAGCTATATAAAACAAGCACTGCTGTTCTTTTAGCGATTTTATTGCAGTTTGTATGTTATAACAAGACATCACTAAGTGCTTTGAGTCAGGGATGACTAGTTGTTCTTTAAATCTCAATGATATTGCAGCACTGCACCAGATTCACCTTGTAAGCCATAAACAGAAACATAATGAAATAAATTTTTTCCTAATGTACGTCATATCTAGTGCTTTTTGAGTCAAGAATGACGCTTTTGAGTCAAGAATGACGCTTTCTGTCAACCTTTTAGAGTACGACTTATATGATGCTCACATTGGAGAAACCAATATAAAGCTTTAATTCAAGATCTTAAGTTTTCTTTTAAGAACAAACAAGAAATTGTAATGTTAATTTTAGAGTTGCACACAATCGTATGCAGCTTAGCATCACAAATTATAATGTTTAAGATTCGCCAAGCCTCAACAATCGATGTTGCAAATGGTACATAAAATGACATACACATATGGGCTAACTGCTGCAATAACAGCATTCATACAACAAACAATTTATAATCAAATTGCAATTTGTATAGCATAATCTAAAAGGGAGTTACCTGAACTTATAGAGGGAAAAACTTCAATGTTGTGGAACATAAAGCAAACCTAAGTAATCTTATAGTACTTGAATATATAAATGATACATGAACTGCATGTATAATCTACGTACTTGTTAAGTTACAGAGACCAATTGAGGCACTGTTTAGCTAACTCAAGTAATATAACGGGAGCTGGAGTATTTAAAATACATTTAATGGCATGAAACTGCGGGCCTTATAAAAATAAACTTACAAGAATGTAGGCCTGCTCTCAGATAATACCGCAAAGATTGACAAATCATAAGGTGTCCTTTAGCCACAGAATCAGATATCAGAAGACGAACAACAGCCTGCCTAGTATCCTTTTTGTCAGTTTGAATTCCATTTTCAATATCCTTTGCAATTGCATTTTCATGATTTAGTTTCTTTTCCTTCATAATCAACTTTTGCTCTAAAATTACAGGTTGAAGAGAATCTAGCGAAAAGGATTTGGCTGTTTCTGGATGAATAAAGGCGGCAGAAGTGAGAACCAACCCAATTTCAGTGTCATTGACCCGAGATTTGTGAAAAAATCTATTGTCTGCATCTTGGATACGCAGTAATGCCTTTACAGCTGAATTTTCACTTTTTCTGCGCCTCTTTGGAGCAACAGAAACTTCAGTTCCTGGCACAAGTTGCACTGAACAACACATATTGAGAAGTTACTAACATACTAATCCAATTTCCGGTAGGCATTCAATGTACAGGGAACATGCATTATTCAAAAAGTAAGAAGTAAGCGTTGTTTCAGCAGATATTTATCGAGATGATGAACATTAGACAAGAGCTCACCAATTGGTTCCTTGGGATCAGTTGAGACTACGGAAAAGGTAATAGTCGTGTGCCCATGCAACCATAACGGAAATCTCATCGCTTCATGGACAATTCCAGCCTATAGTAAGTAACAAATGTAAGAGTTGTGGTTACAACATACAAATATATCCATTTTTTTTTATCAGACTGAATATTGTTTGAAAATTATATACACTATAGATTACCCAAGATTGTTATAACATACAACTATATCTTTTTTTTTATCAAATGTACGCGGCCTAACCTGGGTATCCCCGGTGACCATTTCCGAACCCTTTCCTTAGCCACCCCAAAGATGTTTACCTAGGGAGGTTGAACCTGAGACCTCTTGTGAGGACCTCCGGATGCCTCACCACAAGACCGCCTAGGTGGTGGTTTGATTTTATACAAATATATTTTGATTGTCAAAACCATACTTAAGCATTGATAATCACATACAACTCTATTGCACTGTGTCTATAAAAAAATTCCAAATTGCTTATGCGCAAGATATACCATGAATTCTAAAACACGCCTCACAAAAAAGAACTCATAAAAAAGTAAAAAAAATTCTACAATCTATTGAGTGAGCACCTGCTTTAAAATGGCTGCCTCTGCATGTTCTGCATTTAGCTCTAGAACTTCCCAATCATCCTCAGTATCAGGTTCTATTGTCACAAATTTAGCTTTTGGAACATTAGGAATGGCTCGTACTCGAACTATTGTACGATTTGGCAGATTAATGCATTCTGCAAATTGCGGAGCAATCTGCATAGGTGAATGGAAGAAAGTATCAACGATAAGATAATTTTGCATCAACTTTAACAAATATCAACGTGGAAGAACATTACACTAAGTAGATCACTTTAAAATACTCCAATTTACCAGAAAATTATTGGTGAACCAGTTACCAAGCATCTTGATAATGTCCCATAAACTAAATATTGCCGTATAACACTGGGATTTTATACTTTTTCTTTAAAAGCTAAAGCACCCGATATGATTTTTTCAAACAAATTTGCTTAAAATAAGAATACGAGGAAGACTATAAGGAAGATGGAAGCTGCAAAAATTCATAGTAAATTGTTATCTATAACCTCAATTCCTCATATATGCACATAGTATATGACTCGTAGCTACATTTGAACTTCAAAAAAATGTATTAAGATATAAATCTTATATTTTTTAAAATGAGTGTTGAATTTCGAAACACGTATCACATTTAAATGCTCCCTTGTAGAAATCTTGCAACTACAATAATATTTCGTTAGTTTCATAGTACTAAACTTCAACTCATCATTTAGTAAAAATGATGGGAAATCTTGTCAAATAAAAAAACAAATGTTAAACTCTATAAGCAAATGAGAGTGGAAATGATGGAGTGGTAGTATTTAGCTTATATAGCACGCTTACGTAAATTTGGAAAAGCTCATAAGCTTACTAGTTTGGGCTTATGAGCTTAAGTAAGATATAAGCTCGACATTATAAGCTTAATAAAGAAAAGAAAAGGTTTTTAGGCTTTTTGAAATTTACATTTAGACCGTAAAGGGGGTGTTTGTTTCGGCTTATATAGCGGGCTTATGGCTTATGTTTCAGAAGCTCACTTTTTGTGGCTTATTTTGAAACTTACTCCGTATGAGATTATGTAAACTTATCATGACATGATAAGCTTATATAAGACAGAAAAAGTGAGCTTATGAAACATTAAGCCGAAAACCAAATAAGCCATAAGCACACTATATAAGCTTAAACAAACACCCCCTAAATAAGCTAATACCAACACCGCCAAAACGGCTAACAAGTAGCTAAATACCAGATATCCAAAGCGCATATTTGATTATTTGTGACATAAACACTAAAAAAAAAAAAAAAAAAAAAAAAAAAAAAAAAAAAAAAAAAAAAAAAATGCCCACAGAGACAGGATTACACCGCAATGAAAATTGTGATTGGGGAATACCTCAATGAAGGAATTGGTGGAAGAAGCGGAACCAGACCAAGCGACAAACCAAACATGATTATTATTTGCAACTGAACGAAGTTCAAGAGCTAAAAATGAAAACAAATTTGAAGATTGAAGAGTTTGAATGAGATGAAGAGGTAATGAAACGAAGCATCCTTCAAGTCCTGCCAATGATCGCACTTCCATCTCCATTTTCTTTCACTCTCAAGATATGATGATGATATTTGATATCCCCGAGGTCGTTTATTAAAAGGTACTGTAATTACATAAATAGTCCATGTGACGTTTTAGTCCTAAAGCTCAAGTAATTACCCCGTTGTCCCCGTAGTTGACACTTTGTAAGTGATAGGTCCTTTGACCAAACGGTCGTTATTTCTTTTCGTTAACTCTATGTAAGTAAGGGTATTTCAGACTTTTTGCATATGTTCATGAGGGTTACTTTAGGTGGTGTTTGAATTCGACTTAATTGACTTAATATGAATAATAATTAAAAAAAAAAAAAAAAAATTTATTAAGTCATATGAAAATTGTTTGTTTGTGACTTAATAAAGAAAGATGACTGAAAATATTAAGTAATAAAACTGAGGTTGTCTGCATTAAATGTTTGGCGCAAAGCTTTTTGGGGCAATGAGCGGTGAACACCGAGCTTTTTTATTTTTAGTGTTCGTTTGGCATGAGAGCTGTGAGCTTTGCTATTTTTTAGGAAGGCTCATTTTTCCAATGCTTCTTTATGAAGCTGTGATCAGTGAGCTGTGGATACTGCTCACTGCTACTTTTGCTAAACATAGCCTAAGTCATCTCTTAATTAAACATGACTTAATAAAAAATTTTAACAAACAAGCCCTTAGTCCTTTTGTTTTTCTTCATCTTCACCCTCTAATTATTCATACTATACATAAATGAAAAACCAAAATGTGAAAAGTGAAATGTGAAAACTTAAACTAATAAAAGAAATGTTAAAATTTCCAAGTTTTTATAGTATTTTAATTCCATATATATCCAAAAGAAACTTCATAATTTCATATTTATCAAAATGACAAGTTTTCAATGCATGAATGCAATGCTTGAAAGCATGCTTCGGGGAAATAAGGAATTATGGTATTTGTTTTAGGTATGGAATTGCCCCTCATTTTTAAATTAAGTCATTTTATGTAACCAAAATATCACTACAACTATGTGTCGCTAGGGGTAGCAATTCGGGTCGGGTCGGGTTCGGGTTAGCAGTTTGGCGGGTCAGAAAACCCCAACCTGAATCTGACCCATTTAAATTATCGAATCAGCTATGTCTAGTGGCGAACTCAGCTGCAAAATGAAGGTGGTTCCCAATTTTGTTATGGTAAAAAAAATCAATTGATCAATCACCGATCCGATGTGTCGGATTGGATCATGTCAGTTAGGGTCCATTTCTTAGGAATGACAATAAAGTCATTCCTTATCTTAGTCGAGAAAAAAACAAGCATATCAATGGATTGGGTGGCCTAGCACGATTAAAATGCAATATCAAAAGCTAATATCTTATTTGTACATACATTATCAACTTTATTATTGTAAAAGTAAACCAAATGTTACACATTTTTATAAGTTGTCTTTTATTAAATGCAAATTATGGTATATCTTATTTCTATATAATTTAGTTTTAAAGCATACTATTTTTTTTTAGAAAGGCAACATATATTGAAACAACAAAAAAAAAAAACAAAATACAAAGAATGGCATCCCCTTAATTAATCAAGCTAATTAAGAAAAAGAGGGACCCGGAAAAGAAAAAAAACAACACTAGTAACGATACTAACAACCTAAAGCTAAACTAACACATGAACCATAAAATGGAGTATTGAATAAAACACAACTGGTAAAAGGCCATTAGAGCCATTAATCGAAACAGGCCCACATGAAAAATAGAATTCCATATGAACCTGATCACCACAATGAAACTAGTTGTTCTACTATATTTTGATTCTGACCCACTGAATTGCAGACAAAACATGTACCACTTGCAGCAGCTACAATGCAATAATTCCAACACAAACACACTTGCAGCTGATCTTTAGACAGACCTGACTTGCATACGCTTGTAGAGACTTGTGAGCACTTACTGATTTCTTTACATTACAGACCTCCCAAACACATTTGTAGCTAATCTTGAACACCTTTCTGACTATAGAAGTTACTGTATCCGACTATTTAGAGGATCTCTCAACAAACGTTGCCAATCTATCTCCTTATATTTATTTAATCTTCGAACAATCCATTCGTAACTTTTTAGTTGAATATCTTGAAATATTTTGTTAGTACTTGATATCTTGTTACCGAACAAACGTGCATTTCTTTCTTTCCATATGAAGTAACCGGAAGTCCAAATAACCGCTTGCCAAACTCGAGAAAAAAAGGTAGGGACATTAACGTTTCCGTTTAATGAAAAGAATTCATCAATAGAGAAAGCGTTAACCCCCAACCATCCACCAATTAAAAATCTTATCCCAAACACTCCTCGCTAAATCACAATTGTTCAAAGCGTTAACCCCCCAAACCATCCACCAATTAAAAAGCATACTATTTTAGTTACGAGGCTATGTTCAACCCATGCGACGCACGGATTGTATCTAAGTTTTGATAGCTAAATGGTTGGTTTGTGTTTATGATATTTGAAACAAATATAAGTATCGATTTTGCTATTGACTCTATTGTTTATTATTTGAACTAATATTGTTTTAGTTATAGTTTTTCATTTTATTTATGATTGTAGTAATATTTTCATACTCTTTTTAAAACTTTAAACACCATTATGACTTGCACATGTGGGTATTATCATCTTTTTAACTTTTATCAAACTTTTATACTAAATCTATTAAAAAAATTAAATTACTTATTTCATAAAAAGAAAAGCTAAATAAGTAAGTAATTCACAAACACCACACTTTTTTGTGTTCTTGAACCGGGAGTAAAGATAATGAAATAAAACTACAAATTTACAATCATAGTCTTCGAAGTCTAACATCTACATGATATAACAACTTATCATAAAACAAAATCAAGTTCTATAAGAAAAGGATTAATCTTTTTAACTAAACCAATAATCACATATAGTGGCCCAAAGATAAAATAATTATCGATGGCCCATGTGGAAGAGATGCATGAATGACCGCCAACTTCTTGTAGTGCATTTTATTGTAGGCAATGGTACATACTGGTAACATCCTCATCGTGTTACATGTGTTATTGAAAATGAAAAAAATAAATAAATAATTATTGGAACATAAGCACAATGTGACAGTGTTCAAATCCATAGCTTATCTAAAGTACTCGTTGTTATAAAAAGCAAACCCTTGCTCTAGTATTTGAATAAATCATCATCAAAGTTGATCATATAAGCTTTTATCAAAGTTGACCATATAAGCTTCTAGTATTTGAAAAATAAAGTGACCCACTTTTATTAAACTTTGTGTTGTTTGTCTCCTGACAATTATTTTGAGATGGAAGGAGTAATAAAATTTAAAAACCGACAATCAATGACCACTTGCACTTTAATTTTCACTCAAAATAATTAATTTATTTTTCACTTCATCTTCCCCAAATATCTCACTCCTCTTCCTCCATTTCTCTTTCTCTTTTCTTCTTTTTAACTCTTCTTTCTTTTCATTTTCACTTCCTTCTAAGTTAGTTTTATCCCAAGGTGGTGCCTTACATTTTTCTAAGGTAGGTCTCTGAAAAAACTCATATAGAACTGACAAACGATCTAGATTTTTAAGGTGGTTCCTATTGGGATTTATATTTGAGTTAATAATGACAAAACTACAAGTGAAGAATGAAGACAATGCAAAAGACAAGAGACTTGCTTGACAAAGAAGTTTTTACATTATAGTACTTTGTAACCCTAATTCTCTATTATATAAAGAGAATACAGGGAATTAGTTTTATGTGTGTCAATATGTGAACATCAGGAAAGCGTGTATGTAAGCCTAGACGTAAGTTTTCTTGTGTAAACACCTAGGGTTTGTGTTTGGGTTAAGCCTCAAGGATCTTATGATTCCTGTTAGATTAGGTAACCGTACTACACTTGATCACTTAGTATTGGGGCTCATTGCATTTGTATTGTAGTTGTTAGAGATGATGACGAAGAAACCTTGTTTCAATAATAATGATGTTTTGTTTAATTCCGCTATGTATGCTCTTATCATTGTTATTGTTATCCCTAGTGCTCAAAACGATCCATGGAGTTATTCTAAACTTCACAATTGGTATCAGAGCTTGGGGTGCTCATTACCTAGGGATTCACAAGGTTTTTAGTCGAAGAAAGAAGAAGAAAATCGATTTTGGTTTATTTTTGTAACTTTCTGTAGTACTGTTTTGGAAAGAAGATAGCTCATTCGTTAACCGTTGGTTTGGGCTGAAATTGTTGCTGGAGGTTCTCTATATGGCAAGGTTTATTCTCACCGGAAGGATCTTCCATCTGAGCTTTTAATCGAAAGCTATAAAGTTTATTCATTGAAGTTACTGGTCAATTAGAGGAGTTACTGGTGTCGAGAATGCATATTGGAGTAAGGTTACTTTTTAAAGGAGTAAGGCTACGATTAAAGTGGTTACGTTTACCAGTAATGTTACTTTTCTCATTGGGAGTAGACCTAAGTTTGCTTGAACTAAAGTTAATGGTACAAACTCTCGCTCTTATACACTTATACTTACTGCTGCCTTTCATGTTACAACTGCTATCGCTACTTAGTACTGCTGGTTGTTTTAAACTTAGTACTGCTACAAATCGTTGATAAATTTTAGTAATGCCCGTCGTTGAAGATTTGTACTGCTTGTTTATTGTTAGTGCTACCTTAATAAGTTTGTACTGCTCGACATGGAAGGAAGAAAAGGTGAGTGTCCTCTTTTTATGGTATTATGGTTTAATCAAAACGTCTCTAGTTAAAAAGCATTTTGTTTTTAAATATTTTGCAACTAAATCCGAGTCAACCAAACCCAAGTCATAATTACTAAATAGAAATAACAACCAATTACTCACAACATTTAAAACTATCAAAGTCTAAGCAAGTAACAATAATCTACTCCATAATGCTAAACATAATTAAACTAATATTAAAACTAATAAACATGGCAATAACAATTGATATACTAAAAAATAAAAAGATAAAAAAGGATAGAGATAACCAAATGAGAGTAAAGATGACGAGATGATGAAATGAGACCCACTTCATAAGCTTCAAGCCAGCGTCCGTAAACTCCATTATTATACCCAAATACTCAAACGGTACTTACTTTTCAATCTCTACTACTTACCACTAGTCTAGACTAATTTCTGTAACTTGAACGAAATAAAGATTATGTCGAAAGAGTTCTAATAAAGCTTCAAAATTTGACAAAATGAGTTAACGCAAAAAGTAAACATGACATATAAAGAACTAATTAATTTAAATGAAATACAACAAAAGTTAAAAACAAGTGAATTGTAAATCTGATGGACATGTGCATTGTTAAATAAAAATGACAATAAATGATTATTAAAATAGAGACTATCCTTTTTAAACTAATTCATACAGAAAGAAAAATTTGCAACTATGGCCTACAGTTCTGGGTGTGTGATTGGACCGACCCCAAATATAGGGAAGGTGAGGTCCCTGTTCTTGCAGCTGATGATTATATTATATGAGCATTCCCGTATAAAACCTAATACTTTATTGACTTGGATCCGAGAGTGAGTGTTGGTCTATATTTTGGGCCCTAGTATTAGTCTTTAATCTTCTATATAATCATCTCTTTTGCTCCAAATTCCTTCATAAAGTACCTACAATATAAAATAATAAATTTCAATAATATTTGCAACTAAAACCCATATTTTGTTATTTATTTAGCCGTAAATGAGAGAATATGCCGTTCCAATAATATCGCATCTACACGAATTAATCTATATAATGTAAAGTGGGTGTGTGCACTTTTATAGAGAAGAGAGAGAACATAAGAAATCTTAACATTGTATTAGATAAGAACACACACCTCATAACCCATGAGGTAGGAGGTATTTATACCCAAAGTCTAGCCAAGCATGCCATCGCGAATATACAAGTTCCGCGATGGTAACTTGCTGTCGCATTACAAAACATACACAACATACCCTAAACTATGACAAAATATAAATAGAAGTCCCTAACAAATGATTTACACTTTCGTGTTCCAACAATCTCCCCCTAATGGTAGATCATTCGGGTCTTTTATTTATGGGTATTCACTTAGATCTCACTTTCTATATCCAACGCATCTTTCCATGAATCTCCAGATACTTCAAAGGTTGAGTCTTTCTTCCACATACTGAGCAATCAATCCCAGCTTAGCCTTTTGATCATCATCAAGTCTTGTACTTGTCCCATGGTGATCTTGATTCAGCAACTCGTAGATTCCTTTAAGAAGCCACTTCAACGTACTTGAGCTAAACTTCGGGATCTCATTTGTTATCATCAACCTCCTGATTCCCGATGCATTTTCATACACTATCCCAAGCTCGAATAATGGATTCTCAATGAAAGTCCATGGTTCATATTCATCGATACCGGGAAGTATGATCATTGGGTGAGTGAGGTTGATCTTCTTTTGTAAGCTTTCAACTCCCATCTGAAAGTCGTCAATATGTACCAATGCTAATTGTAACCTCATAAAGATTCTTAGAGAATCTCGAATGTCGTCTTCATTCCCATGGTTGTACAAATAGCTGATGTTAGATAGGTACATGTCTTGAATGTCTTGAGGATGCAGATTATGAAAGTCAGCTTCACGAAAGATATAATCGAGACTGTCGTCTCTTCTAACCGCAAAGTTGATGAAGCCATCAGTTCTGAATTGTTGTGAGGTGACATACACATAATGAACAATTCGGCGTCTTGTAAAGAATGTGTAACGAGGAGCTGGGTCTCTATATCTATCTTTGAAGTAATTCTGAGCTGCCTCATTCATTCCGGTTATTCTCATGTATGGTTCCACCTTAAATTCCTTGTGGTCTATCTCAGAAATGATGAACTTTTCACGATGAATCCCTTCTTCCAGGAATCCATCTCCCCATTCTTCAAACATTAGACTTGTGGAAGTTGAAGTTCTATACTTGTCATGTCCATAAATGAGATAATGTAAATCGAAGTTCGAGTACATTGTAGGTTCTGGAAATCTTAGTAGCGGATGTTTTTTTATTGGTTCAGAAGAGGTGGTAGTTTTTCTAACGAGTTCATGATCGTAGATATCTCTGATTCGTGCGTCCATAAGAATCTTACCATAAAGTTCATCCGTTACATGACTTGTGAATCCCGTAGCAAATTGACCGAATGAGAATGCTTCGGGCTTTTCAACCGTTGGTACTCTTGTTGGTTCATTTGCCTTGGACTTTCCCATATTACATTCTTTTTCACTCATCTCTAATACACTGACACTTTCTTCTTCTCTTTCAGACTCACTTGGTACATTTGTTGCAGCACCTTCTTGTTCATGCTGGGTTTCTAAAGATCGTGATCTTGTAGGTTGCCTGCTTGATCTAGTGGCTGATGATGTTTGTTGAGTTGATGAAGAAGTGAAAGTGGTGTGTCTCAATATATTGGATCTTCTCTCTCCCTCAGGATTACTGATGAGACGAAAAATGTACCGCTTTTAGGGGGTCATTTAAGCCCAAAGTCAATATTATTTGATCAAATATTGCTCTAAATCATTCCTTTTGTCATTTTAGGTACTTTGGAGGAGAAATCTGGAAAAAAAAAAGCATTTTTGACGTTTTTGGAGCGAAAAGTGAAGAAAACAGCAAAGTCTCCAAATCAAGTTGGAAACAGTGCTTGACGGCGTCACATATTGCATGTGACGGCGTCACGTTATGGCAAAGAGGTGGATAAAAAGTATAACGAGACACGCCAGAATGTTTTTGGAATTTAACACGGGACGGCGTCACCAAGGCCGTCACGTGTAATTTGCTCTTGACGACCATGATAAGATTAATACATGACGGCGTTAAATCTGGATCTAGGCAATACGAGGATTTCTTTGGCGGCGAGTTGACGGCGTCAGACTTAACACGTGACGCCGTCAGCCCACAAAATCTATATATAGTTTTCTTATTTTCATTTAATAGGAAAGGAGAATTCTAGAGAGACTTTTGGGAGAACTTATGGGGAAATCCTAGGTCGAATTTTACAGGGCTTTCCACCCTTTTATCATCCATGTTCTAATAAAGATAAGTCTTCCAACAATCATTCAATATGTCTATGTGTTGTTTGATTCTATCTTATGCTTGTCTTTACTTTAACATGCTAGGCTAGGTTTTCTTTGTGTTTGCTTAGATGTAATGAAACCTAGCTGTTGATTATTGGTTGGTTGTATGTTATTAATTGTAATGGATGAATGATATCGATGTTAGGCTTAAGAAAACTGGCAGACTTCCAATTGGTAACATGCTTGAACGTCTTAAAAAACATGATCGAATGTATACTACGATTAATTGGTTATATTTAATGCATGAGTAACTACTAAGGAGGCCATGTTAGGAGCTAGTAGTCGGCTCGACATAGAAAGAGGTAGAAGCTTATAGAGTTAAGGAAGATCGTACACGGCCCTACGAATGGTATTAAGGAATATAACCCGTCATCCACGCAATTGTAACAAATTAATCAACTAGTAAAAGATAGCTAGGGAGTAGTGAAATCTAAGTAAACACGTTTCTCTCATTATTGTTTTTCTCCTCATTTACTTTCTTGTTATTTTATTTTCATTGCATTAGTAGATATTTGGGTTAGTTGACTAGCAACTAATTCCGCTCACTCTTTCAAAACCCGAGATTTTTACTTGCTTTCCCAAAAACTATAGAAATACAAAAAGAATCATCCCTCACCTCTAGACCTAGTTTAATTAAGTTTTGATCCTAACGACACTATTCCTCGAGAGAACGATCAATCCCCTTGTACTTGCCACTACACTATACTACATCGGTCAGGTACACTGCCAGGTGGGGATTGCAAGCCTCTTGAGATCCCTTGAGAGGTAAAACCTTTTGTAAGGTTACTGATGACGTATAGTCTATATATGGGCCACGAGCCCAAATGATATACATTACTAAGGCCCAAATCTACCATGAGTGGGCTATTGTAACTTGGGCCGCATTAATAATGGGAACAGGCTCACGTAAGCCCAACCCAAACAAACTATACACGGTATAGATAAGGATCATCTATCTATGGAATAGATATCCTTACCCCGGATAAGCACCACGAGTGCGAAGAGTAAGGAGCAAGATACCTACACGGTTTCTGCGTCCTATATAAGGAATGACGTAACTATCATTCAAGGTACAATTCACAAACCCTAACTCTTAACGAGAACCCTAAATCGATTACTTACTCTCACGCCGGAGTCTAATCGTGGGAGACAATCCCACGATAAGCCTAACGGTGTTGTTTATTTTCTTAGTGCGCAGGTTACAAGTACTAAGAAGCGAATTGGTACGAGAGCAAGAGCCAATAATCAGGAACGCCCACCTTTTGTATCAACAAGTGGCGCCATCCGTGGGACCCTACTAAGAACTAAGGACTAGAATGACAAAGAATAAGAATTCAAGCCAGCGGACTCCGCAGTCAGAAAAACGTGACCATCAGAGGAAGAATCAACAAGATTCGACTTCTAGATAGGTTGCTGGGACAACCAGCGCACCTGGTCACCAAGAGGCAGGGACAACCCAACCTTTTCCTGCGGTAGAACTACCTGTAAGGACTACCCAAGTCACCCAGTGGTCCCAAGCGTTGAGGAACTCCAACGCACCCTCTTCACTACTCCTCATCAAACTGTACCCACAGTGAACAACACTGTGCCACCAGGCGCGCCTAACCGAGATAGGGTGCCTAATACTGAGGCAGACATTCTTGCAACAACTGAGGACACACCCAATCTAACTTTGGGAAATTTTGTATCCCAAAACTATGAAACTTTAACCGCCCTCATGCAGGAAGAAGCAAGGAGAAGGGCAAGTACGAGCCTACAAGCTCGACTGAATTTTGGTCCTGAACGTGAACCATCACCACTGCGCCACCCACGAGGAAGACGCGCAGAACGTACCACTATCCATGATAGGCTGGGTACGATATCTGATTCACAATACTCAGAAGATAGCGAGAGGCGCACTAATGTTCACTCCAGACTTGGCAGTCGGGGGATACAAGACCGATTAGGACCTCAACATTCGCCAAGCCAAGTATCCTCCAAACCTGGAAGTAAGAGGACCCAAGACAGATTGGGGAAAAGAAGATCCCCAAGTAGAGATCCCTCAAGCTCTTCTTCTGAAAGAAGCCGGCGCAAGCGCCGAAAAAGAGACTACTCTTCCTCCAGTGACTCCTCGGACAACGAGGATAAAGAGACAGGACACTGGAAGTCAAGAGGAAGGCGTCGTGATGAAGAGAACGAAGATATGTCTCTTCCATGGCATCGCCAGAAAGTTGACGCGTTTACACGGCGCATCAACGATTACTCAGATCGCAAACGCAGGCGCATGCCCACTAACGTGAAAACATATGATGGAACAGGTGATCCGGATGATCACCTAAAAGTTTTCGAATCATCCGCCACTATCGAAAACTGGCCACAGCCTGTGTGGTGCCACATGTTCAATTCTACGTTAGTAGGGAACGCGCGCACATGGTTTAGCAAACTCCCACGTAGGAGCATCGGTGGGTTCGAGGAATTACGGAAAGCATTTCGTCTCAACTTCACCCAGCGAAAGAAGTGCTCTAAAAACCCTGTTGAGCTAGCAAGAGTGAAACCGCGCCAAGGGGAATCAACCAGCACTTTTTTGGAACGCTTCAAGGATGAGTGCATACAAGTCAAAGCATGTCCTGAAATCCTAAAAATTTAAGGGTTCATGAATGGGATTAATAACCCAGAACTCATCCGAAAGCTAAACAACAAAGTTCCACAGACTTTCGATGAGCTAACAAAGTGCACTAGATCCTTTATATAAGGAGAAGCAGCTGCTGCGGACAGCAAAAGGGGTTATTCGAACTATAGGCAGCAAGAGCAGCCTTGGAGACAATCCAATGATCAGAATAACAACCGCAGCAGGAATTACCGCAGTGGAAGAGACAATGACAAATATACCCCTCTTACAAAAACTCCGAGGGAAATATTTGTAACAGAAGGTGCAAACTTCCCAAAACCGCCACCAATGCGCACTGCAGAGGAAAAGCGCATAGGGAACGGATACTGCGAGTACCATGGTCAAAAAGGCCATACAACTAACGAGTGCGTCCAGCTAAAACAACTAATTGAAAAGTTAGTAAGAGAAGGCATAATGGACCACCTTGTAAAAAACATCAAAGAAGGGAAAGACAAACAAATGAGCGGAGGTAAGAAAGAGCCCCCCAAAGAAAAAGCTGATACCATATACATGATACAGTCATGGCAGCGCAAGATAAAGCAAAAAGTCAGCCAAAAATTCTCTCCAGAAAAAGAGATATCTTTCCCTACTTTAGCTGCGGACAACGCAGTTGTAGAACCTCTGACTATTGAAATACATACGGGAGGACATGACATCCACCGCATGTACATTGACGGAGGAGCATCCGCAGATATCCTGTATGATCATTGTTTCAAGAGACTGCGACCTGAAATCCAAAATCAATTGATACCAGCAATAACGTCATTGACTGGATTCACAGGAGAAAAGATCTGGCCCATGGGGCAGTTACGCTTGCTGGTGGTCGTAGGAGATGAACAACACTCAACCGCAACATGGATAAATTTCATGGTAATAAAATCTCCCTCACCATACAATGGTATCATCGGGAGACCTGGAATATCATCCATGCGCGCAGTGCCATCCACAACGCACAGAATGCTTAAGTTTCTAGTGGAAGGAGGAGTTGTCACCCTCTATAACACAACAGTACCACCAAGAGAATGCAATGCGGTAACAACTGAAGCAGAGACTATTCCAGAACAGCGCGCAGAAAAAACACCAAACCTGAAAGTCGCTATTCATCCCGATTACCCGGAACAACAAGTTTCGATTGGTGGATCTTTATCTGACAAAGGTAAAGCAGCCGTATGCGCGCTCTTGCAGAAGAACCTGGACATCTTTGCATGGGAACCAAAACACATGACAGGAGTGCCACGTTCTATCACAGAGCATAAGCTACAAATCCGATAAGGATATCCCCCAATACGACAAAAGAAGCGCGGCCAGGCCCCAGATCGTGCAAAGGCTATTCTGGAAGAAGTACACAAACTTGTAGACGCAGGTATCATGGGCGAAGTGTACTACCACGACTGGCTCTCTAACCCAGTTATGGTAAAGAAGAGCGACGGCAGTTGGAGAATGTGCGTGGACTTCACGGACCTCAACAAAGCATGTCCACAGGACTGCTATCCACTGCCAGAAATAGACTGGAAGGTAGAATCTCTGTGCGGATACCCTTTCAAATGCTTCCTAGACGCATACAAAGGGTACCATCAAATTTAGATGGCAATCGAAGATGAAGAAAAAACAGCTTTCCACACCAGTCAAGGAGTGTACTGCTACACAAAAATGCTTTTTGGCTTAAAGAACGCAGGCGCGACATACCAACGACTGGTGGACACAACTTTTGAAAAACAAGTAGGCCGCAACTTGGAGGTCTACGTTGACGACCTCGTCATAAAAAGCCACACAGAGGATGAATTGGTGCGCGACATAGAGGAAACGTTCAGAACATTGGGACGAATAAATATGAAGTTAAATCCCAAGAAGTGCACTGATGAGGCGAAAAATGAACCACTTTTAGGGGGTCATTTAAGCCCGGAATTGAATTTATTTGATCAAATATTGCCCTAAATCGTTCCTTTTGTGATTTTAGGTACTTTGTGAGTGAATTCTGGAAAAGGAAGCATTTTTGACGTTTTTGGAGCATAAAAGTGAAGAAAACACCAAAGACTTAATTTTCCAAGCTGGGAACAGTATGTGACGGCGTCAAGAGTACCATCCTGACGGCGTCAAGAGTAAAAGTGGTGACGGCCCAGAAGGAATGTGAAGGCGTCACCAAGGCCGTCACGTATAAACTTGTCAAAACTTGCGCGCGGAGTAGCTGATATTGTTTTGGTCATAACTTTTGCATACGAACTCGGATTGAGGTGATTCAAAAGCCCAGGTGAAGAGGACGAAGAGATCTACAATTTGGTGAAAAAATGGTCGTGACGGCGTCAAGAGTACGGGCTGACGCCGTCAAGCCTTGCCGACAGAAAACATGCCTATAAATATAACATCATAACTTCACTTTTTGTAAGCCCTAAACCCTAAAGTCGATTCCTGGGTTTAGGTGGGTGTTTTTCCAGCAACTTAGAGGGTTTCAATCACTCCATAAACATCATGTATTGGTTTGATGATTCTATCTCAACTATGTCTTTCATTATTCTTGTTGATTGTCCTTCTTTGATTATGTTTTGTTAATTCACCTTGTGTCTACTTATGATTATGTGAAACTTATATAGAATTGATTAGATCTCATTGATTTCTTGTTGATGTTGTGTCTATCTTCATCAATGAGGGGTTTGTTGATGTGTGTGTCTATCTCCATCTATTAAGGCGTGACAACTTCAATAGATCTAGTTGGTTTAGTTTATAATTCTTGTTTCCTATTGATTCTTGTTTTGATTGAATGAATTCGATGTTAGGCTTAAGAAAACTGGCAGATCTCCAAATGGTAACATGCTTGAACGTCTTAAGAAACATGTAGCCAAGGCATGTTAGGCTATTAAGGTAGTATTTAACGCATGAGCCACTGTTTACAATCCCTATGGTTGTGCCGGGCATGGCATAGGAGGAGATAAGAGCTCATAGAATTGGAGAGATATGTATGCCACTCCATGAGTTATTAGAAATACACCCGTCAATTAAAATAAGGTTTACGGTCAATAGGTAGAATTGGATAGCTAGCAAGGAGTAACATATCATGGGTAGACATGCTTCACTTACCTTGTAGAACTCTAGTTTACTTTTCTTGTTAATTAGTTTAATTAGTAGCTTTTGGGTTAGTTGATTAGCAACTAATTCCGCCCACTCTCCCAATACCCGAGATTTTTACTTGCTTTTCATAAAATATAAAAACATAAAAAGAATCATCCTTCACCTTTAGACCTAGTTAGATTAATTTCAATCCTAACGACACTATTCCTAGCTGAACGATCAATCCCTCGGTACTTGTCACTATACTATACTACAACAATCAGGTACACTGCCTGGTGGGGGTTGTAAGCTTCTCAAGATCCCTTGAGAGGTAAAGCCTGGTGCGATTCCCACGCATCATGCACCTTTGGCGCCGCTGCCGGGGAATAGTTATTGTTTAGGTTGAATTTGATTTTTATTAGGTCTACTCATTAGATTCCTTTTTAGTGAGATTTTTATTTTCTTTTTATTAGCTTTCTTGTAGTCTATCTTTTCTTTGTGCATTTGTTCGTAGAAACCTTTCCATTGACTCTTCCGTTCACCATTATGGAGAATGCGAATCCACCATACTACCGACCACGAAACCCATTCTACCCTAATGACATCTTGATGTTCAAACAATATCGAGATGAACCCATATATGATGCATGGACTCGTTTTAAAAATTTACTCCGAATAGTCCCTCATCATAGTTTCACTTTAGCATCCCTAACCCAGACCTTTTACTATCGTGTTAACCGATATGACCAAATGTGCATTGAGGATTTTGCCAATGGGGACTTTAGGGAATTAAATGCTGAAGAAGCATGAGATGCCATAGAAGATTGTGCCCAATATTATTATAGATTAGACAACCCGACAAACAACATAACAAATCATTTGACAACAAATTTGAAGGATCATGAAACAAGTTTGTTGGGGGATGAATATACTCATGTTGAGATACCTAGTTGGATGGCACCTAATATCATAGTACAAAACAAACATATAGGTAATCTAGGTACAATGGAGGATGAGGTGGATAATCCAAGCCCACAAAGTACCCCACAAGTCCTACCATCATTTGAGGCACATACACCGCCTGTGACTTACCCGGAAGATGTAGATGAGACTATAGGAACCCCAATTGAGGTAGAACTCTTGGACCAAGCACCACTAGAGGATATAGGTTTGAATACTTGTAGTGATAACCTTACTCCTAGTTCTAGGAAATTTCCTAATGTTGATGAACCGGAACCTCAACCTTTACACAACTTCCCATCCTTAGATTTATTTCTAGGAGACAAAAGAGGAACCGACCCACCCATCAACCTATATTATCCGGGTAGTTTTAGGATGAAGGAAGCCATTCACTCACCCCCTTCACCTCACGTGGCATATTTCCACCCTAAGGGTGTGTATCACTACTTCCACCCACACTTAATCCTAAGTGTAGGGAAAACCTTCCCTATTTCCGTTAAATAAGGGTAGAGTCAGGCTCGTGACTCGAACAAAAACAAGCGCTTGTTGGGAGGCAACCCAACCCATGTTTTTAATTGTTTGATGTTTTTATTTTATTTGTTTGTTTGTGTCATATATGCTTAATCATAGTTGTTTAATTTTCATGTTTCGAAGAAAATGATTTATTTTGTTTTTAACTTCGTCTTAATTGCATATAAAGGTATTTTACAAAAAGATAAGTGTAGGGAAATTTATATCTTGTTAAAAAGAACTAAATTCGAACATGAAAACTTCACAATTCATGATTAGCATATATTTTATCTTGTTTGTGTGTCAATAATTATGGATATGTTTTATGAGTTCCTATTTGTAATTCATTCCACAAGTATCCTATCCTTTTGTTGCTTTGTCTTGTTTCTATTTCTAAGTCTGGAATTACATCTAGTTGTGATTTTTGTTCGGTTTGATGCTTTGGTTTTTGTGTTTGTTGATTACAGGACAAGAAGATGATTTATATTTCTGGAGGGAAGCTTTCAACATTCGTCTTCTTGGAGGTAGATTTAACCATGTTGTCACATTATCTACGGTGAACGAATCAGGGGAGTATTAGTTTCTTTCATTCTTATTTATTTACTTTTACATCTTTTATCTAGAACATTGGGGACAATGTTCGGTTTAAGTGTAGGGAGGGTATATTAGAAACTATTACTCCACTTGGTTTTTGTTTTGTTTAATAGTGAATGTGTAATAAAACTGAGAGAAATATTTGTTAGGGCAATTTTAGCACCAAATTTAAAATTTTTTGCAACATGTAGGAGTGAAACTTTAGTCTTAATAAGCGTCTCATGGATAGGAGTTGTATGACTAGCACAAAAACCATACCACTAAAAAATTTCCACCCCAAATATGTGAGGTTTGCCCTTAGATCTTTAGGAAAAAGCATTCATTGTTGGTGCTTATGAGTGTACCGGTAGTATTTAGATTCTAGAACTTGTGATAGTGATGCATCTCGAGGCCGCTAGTGAGACTACATTCGTGTAGTTAGGATTTACTACATGATAAGAGGCATTAGGATAACCCTTGTTCTACACCTGTAATATAATTACATTGACTTCAGAGGTCAAGTAATTCTCCCACACCTTTGCGTTGTACTCATTTTTAGTACACGATACCCCTAGTACACCCCTCCGAGCCTATCTTTTCGTTTCTAACTTTAAGCATTTTACTTAAAGGAAGAATTTGTTTACAATCCACCCCAAATGTGCAACCAAATCACCTTAGCCTTCCTTGTATGCGCTCATCTTTAGTGCATTATTGTTAATTGTTTAAACCCTTTGTTAGTTGTCTAATTGATTACATGGTTGCTAAGTCGAGTCATATCTTGTACATATTGTTTTGGGACAATTGGGACTCATGGGTAAGGTACTTGTGTTATGGAGTAATGGGGAAGAACATCATATATTACCCCCATATATGCGTTAATATTTAAAAGTACTCCAAGTGTTTTGATTATCTTGATTCGAGTAATTAGAATAGTTGATTGTAAAGTATGTAAAAGTTCAAGTGTAGGGAGGAAACGAGCTCCCTTTGATGTATTATTTTGGATGGTAGAGTAAAAGTGTATGAAAAAAAAGGAGAGAGAAAAAAAAAGAGAAAAAAAAAATAGAAAAAGAAAAGAGAAAAACATACGGGCTACCATCCGTTTCTTTTATTTATGTTTAAGTCAAATAGTGTCTTGAAAATCCAAAAAGAGTTGTGGTTAGTTTAAGTTGAGTCGAGTCTTGGCTTAGCAACGCCTCATTGTACATGTAGTTAACTAAGACAATTGACTTGCCACCAGTAAAATATCCGTTTATCCAACAAAACCGTGTTTTCCATATCCCCTACACCCAACGTTATAACCCTTTAAAAGACCTCTTTGATAGTTTATCCTAGGTGCTTACGCCAAGTGGTAGAGGTTTGATCCTTTCCCAAGCCTATGGTAATCTATTTGCTATGACAGGTAGAGAGTGATATTTCTCCATTTCCAATTATGACATATAAATTTACAACACCCGAGAGATGAGAGTATCCAAATATTTAATGTGAGGTGCTAGTGTATAATTTCCGTGCTTGTTTTGACTAAGGTGAAATGATCATTTGTTGTAATTACTTTTATATTAGTGTTAAATGACCCCTAACTTGTATTTTGATTGGTGGAAAAGCTCATTTGCTTGAGGACAAGCAAACCCCAAGTGTAGGGATATATGATGAGGCAAAAAATGAACCACTTTTAGGGGGTCATTTAAGCCAGGAATTGAATTTATTTGATCAAATATTGCCCTAAATCGTTCCTTTTGTGATTTTAGGTACTTTGTGAGTGAATTCTGGAAAAGGAAGCATTTTTTGACGTTTTTGAAGCATAAAAGTGAAGAAAACGCCAAAGACTTAATTTTCTAAGCTGGGAACATTATGTGACGGCGTCAAGAGTACCATCCTGACAGCGTCAAGAGTAAAAGTGGTGACGGCCCAGAAGGAATGTGAAGGCGTCACCAAGGCCGTCACGTATAAACTTGTCAAAACTTGCGCGCGGAGTAGCTGATATTGTTTTGGTCATAACTTTTGCATACGAACTCGGATTGAGGTGATTCAAAAGCCCAGGCGAAGAGGACGAAGAGATCTACAATTTGGTGAAAAAATGGTCATGACGGCATCAAGAGAACGGGCTGAAGCCGTCAAGCCTTGCCGACAGAAAACATGCCTATAAATATAACATCATAACTTCACTTTTTGTAAGCCCTAAACCCTAAAGTCAATTCCTGGGTTTAGGTGGGTGTTTTTCCAGCAACTTAGAGGGTTTCAATCACTCCATAAACATCATGTATTGGTTTGATGATTCTATCTCAACTATGTATTTCATTATTCTTGTTGATTGTCCTTCTTTGATTATGTTTTGTTAATTCACCTTGTGTCTACTTATGATTATGTGAAACTTATATATAATTGATTAGATCTCATTGATTTCTTGTTGATGTTGTGTCTATCTTCATCAATGAGGGGCTTGTTGATGTGTGTGTCTATCTCCATCAATTAAGGCGTGACAACTTCAATAGATCTAGTTGGTTTAGTTTATAATTCTTGTTTCCTATTGATTCTTGTTTTGATTGAATGAATTCGATGTTAGGCTTAAGAAAACTGGCAGATCTCCAAATGGTAACATGCTTGAACGTCTTAAGAAACATGTAGCCAAGGCATACTAGGCTATTAAGGTAGTATTTAACGCATGAGCCACTGTTTACAATCCCTATGGTTGTGCCGGGCATGGCATAGGAGGAGATAAGAGCTCATAGAATTGGAGAGATATGTATGCCACTCCATGAGTTATTAGAAATACACCCGTCAATTAAAATAAGGTTTACGGTCAATAGGTAGAATTGGATAGCTAGCAAGGAGTAACATATCATGGGTAGACATGCTTCACTTACCTTGTAGAACTCTAGTTTACTTTTCTTGTTAATTAGTTTAATTAGTAGCTTTTGGGTTAGTTGATTAGCAACTAATTCCGCCCACTCTCCCAATACCCGAGATTTTTACTTGCTTTTCATAAAATATAAAAACATAAAAAGAATCATCCTTCACCTTTAGACCTAGTTAGATTAATTTCAATCCTAACGACACTATACCTAGCTGAATGATCAATCCCTCGGTACTTGTCACTATACTATACTACAACGATCAGGTACACTGCCTGGTGGGGGTTGTAAGCTTCTCAAGATCCCTTGAGAGGTAAAGCCTGGTGCGATTCCCACGCATCATGCACCTTTGGCGCAACCGAGGGTATGTTCCTTGGATACTTAATAGAACCCGATGGAATCAAGCCTTGTCCTGAAAAAACGAAGGCTGTTATTGATCTCCCCTCACCGCGCACACTCAAAGAAGTCCAGTCATTGAATGGAAAGTTAGCAGGCCTAAACCGTTTCTTATCCAAGTCAGCAGACAAGTCCCTTCCTCTCTTTAAAACACTCACGAAGTGCACTAAAAAGGGAGATTTTCGCTGGACCAAAGAAGCGGAGGAAGCTTTCCAACAACTAAAACACCATCTGGCATCTCTTCCCAAACTTGTCGCACCGCGACCAGGGGAAGAGCTAATCATGTACTTATCGGCAACCCATGGAGCAGTTAGCGCAGTGCTATTGACAGATAGGAACTCCGTCCAGACACCCATATACTTTGTAAGCAAAGCCCTGAAGAAGACAGAGACTAACTACAGCGCTATGGAAAAGCTGGTCTTAGCCCTTGTATTCGCAGCCAAAAGGTTGCGCAGATACTTTCAAGCGTACCCAATAGCTGTAATCACTGATCAGCCAATCAAACAAGTCATCTCTAAACCTGACGCATCAGGACGCTTACAGAAGTGGAGTGTACTGTTAAGTGAATATAACATCTCATATAGACCGCGCACTGCAATCAAAGGACAAATCTTAGCCGATTTCATTGTGGAGAAACCAGATAACGACAGTCCAACATCTGCAACAAAAACTGATCTACAGGAACCCTGGATTCTGTTCACAGATGGGTCCTCATGTGTAGATGGATCAGGCGCGGGCCTTATCCTTACAAATCCAGAAGGTATGGAATTCACCTACGCCCTGCGCTTTGAATTCACAGCCACAAACAATGAGGCAGAATATGAAGCCCTACTAGCCGGACTACGCATCGCAATCCAAATGGGTGTACGCAACCTGGAAGCGAATGTAGATTCTCGGCTAGTTGCTAACCATGTGCTAGGTGAATATGAAGCCAAGGATGAACACATGATCCAATACCTAGAAAAGACCAAGTCCTTAATAAAAAACTTCGACAGGTTCACAATAAAACAGGTGCCTAGAGGAGATAACAGGAAAGCGGATGCGCTCAGCAAAATCGCATCTACAAGCTTCGTGCACCTCTCAAAACAGGTATTGGTAGAAACCCTAAAAAACAAGTCAATCTTGGACATGGAGATATCCACAGTGATAGAAGAACAAGATCCTACATGGATGACGCCTATCATTGAATTCATCAGCAAGGGAATCTTACCACAAGATCATAAGGACGCTCGAAGAGTGCGGCGCACAGCGCAACGGTTTGAACTACGAGACAACATACTCTATCGACGCTCTTTCTTACAACCCTGGCTCAGATGTGTTGGACCTCTTCAAGCAGACTACGTACTCAGAGAAATCCACGCTGGATCATGTAGTATTCACTCAGGGCCGCGATCTGTGGTGGCAAGTGCTCGAAGGTCAGGGTATTATTGGCCAACTATGCATCGCGACCCATGCAATCTGATAAAGAAATGTAGCAATTGTCAAGTACATAGACCAATCCCGCGTCGACCACAACAAGAGCTAACACCTATTACCTCACCATGGCCATTTTATAAATGGGGCATTGACATCGCAGGACCCTTTCCTGTAGCAGCAGGAGGAGTAAAGTTCCTCATCGTAGCCATAGACTACTTTACGAAGTGGATTGAAGCAAAGGCGGTGGTGAGCATCATAGGAAACCAAGTCAAACGCTTTGTCTGGGACAACATTGTCTGTCGCTTCGGACTACCGAGAGAGATTATATCAGACAACGGAAAACAATTCTGTGATAACCCATTCAAAGATTGGTGCACGCAATTGAACATCACGCAACACTTCGCTTCAGTAAAACACCCACAAACCAATGAACTAGTTGAGCGCGCAAACCGCAGTCTAGGCGAAGGAATAAAAGCGCGCCTTGACAGACATAAAGGAAGGTGGGTGGATGAGCTCTCGCATGTCTTATGGGCGCATCGCACAATAATCAAAACCAGTACTGGCGACACGCCATTCTCCCTAGTCTATGGAACAGAAGCCGTCATACCAGCTGAGATAGGAATGCCAACTATACGCACAGCAGAGGTCAACGTCACAACAAACGACGAGGAACGGCGCATAGATTTAGACTTACTGGAAGAAAGGCGTGAACGCGCAGCTATACGCGAAGCAAAAGCTAAGGCAAAAATGAAGAAGTATTATGATGCAAAGGTCAAACACACTTTATTCAGACCAGGAGACTTTGTTTACCGCGCTAATGATGCGAGCCACGCAGAAGACACAGGCAAGCTCGGACCAAAATGGGAAGGACCTTACGAGGTCACAGATGCGCTTGGCAACGGCGCATACAGACTGCGCGACATAGAAGGTCACGACCTAGCGCGCACTTGGAACATCTGCAACCTCAAAAGATGTTACTTTTAGGCTATGGCTACTACACAGACACCTTTGCGTCCTACGAGATGCCCAATAAGTGTTTGTTTTTCTTTACTTTCCTAGGAATTGTATTTTTAATGTTATGGTTTCTAGCTAACTCCATAGCGTATTTCACTTTATTACATATATACTTATATATGTCAATATTGTTATCTTATATTTTTGCCTACATGGCGTGCATGCACTAATTAAAGACCCACGAAGGCATAAAGGATGAGTTAACCTACTAATTCACTCGTTGAGTAAGAGGGTTGCAAACCCATCAACATTGGATCACGTATCCTTGCTAAGCGCCTTACTTTTGAGACGTCGAGGTAAGTTTCACATGCGCATCTCACGACGGGTGCGCAAATATTAAGTACACCATACAAGCTTAGCAAATAATGAGCCAATACACTTGGTCAAATAATAAAACTTAGCAAACAATGCAAGTATATTTCTTAAAGTCACGCACTTAATGAGCCAATACACTTGGTCAAATAATAAAACTTAGCAAACAATGCAAGTATAATAACGCAGCCAATATACTTGGTCAAAAATAATAAAACTTCGCAAACAATGCAAGTACATTTCTTAAGTTATGCACTTAATCAACAAAAAGGTATCTTATTCAATATTACCAGGAAAGATACATTTCATTATTTACATATACAAAAAGCCTACACGCTATAGCGATGCTCAGGGCTCTCCTCCGGAGCAGCAGAACTCCCCGCCTCCTGAAGCTTCCTCAGAATCAAAGCGTCCTTAGGAGATACGGTAGGAACACTTACGGGCACACCATCAGACCTAGGGATGTGTGCAGCGCCCACGCCACACAACACTGCCTTGCCCTTGATGCCCTTCTTCTGAGCAGCCCTCTGTTCGTGACGCTCCAAAACCTCTTTCAAAGGAATCTCCCTTTCAAGAGCAAATGGGTTAAGGATATCACGAGGCCTCGCAAACACAGGAACCTGCAGCTGCGACACATCAGGCTTCAGAAAATAATCTGATTGCCCCTCTGCATTCTCTCCAAGGTGGCGCTCCAACGTCAACCCCGCCATAAGTACATCTATGGGGTTGTCTTGGTCGTGCTCCAACCTCCCAATGTGCGGCAGCTCGAGGACCTTTAATCCCGCCATAGCCTGCATCAGCTCGTCGTAGGCAGCCGCATTATAACCAGGGACCTCTGCTAAGTCCTTGGTCAGCAGCTTGGCCTCGTGGAGATCCTCCATAGCCTGCGACTTCCCCCGCGCCATCGCACAGTGCACCACCTTCCCAAAGGCGTGCAACACCTCTTGGGACTCCAGCGTGCCCATAGCTGCCAGGCGCAGCCCATGGCTAATCAACACCTACATCAACAAAGACAATTTGTGTTAAGTAAAAAAAACATGGCAACAAAATTATTATGAAGAAGAAGAGTATAAAAGAAGTACCTGCGCTCAGCGATGGTCGACATCAAATGAGGATATAATTCCTCATCATACTCGATGCTCAGGCCGCGCAGCTTGTCCTCCTGCAGCTGGATGATCTTCATCATATCTTCCTTAAACTTGGTAATATTAGCAAAATGCTCCACCTTCTTCTCCTCTAGGAAGCGCACAGCCCAAGTCAGGTCAGACTTATAATGATGAAGCTCCCTGCGCGCTTTCTCCACCTCAGCCAAGGCGGACAGCTTCTCATGGGTGATCTTCTCAGTATACACCCGCGAGGACTCTAACTCCACCTGCGCATCCGCCAACTGCGCAGGGAGCTTCGCTAGCTCCTCATCCTTCTGGGCGAGAGTACTGCTCTCCCCGACATACTTCTCCCTCAACTGAGCCACCAGCTCAGACTGGCGCGCAGCAGTCGCAGCCAACTCCTCCATCAAGTGCTGCGCCTCTCCATCTTCACCAACCTTGGCCTTCCCCTCCTTGTTTTCATTCTGTGGAGAGGAAACCACATCCACGAAGACCCCATCATTCTTCGCGGCATCATCCCTACAAAACATAAAGGCGACAGTTCATAAATATTGCGAGAAGTAAAATACAAGAAAACATGATAGAGGCACAGACACTTACAGAAACGGAGAAGCCTCAGCAGCCTTCTTCCCCGCGCCAGAAGTAGATGTCTCCTCTGCGGAAGACTCCGCATCCCTAATGAGGTGGCGACGTCTCTTCCTGGTGCCACTGCTCCCAGCCTCTCCCTTGTGCTTAATATTCTGCGCAACCTCCTCCTTCAGCACCTCCTCAGGCTTTAGGATCTCTATGCTGTCAGACGACTCAGCGCGCGCCTCCTCTTGCGCCACCTCCACATCGGGCGCCACGCTCTGAACGGGCGTCACTTGGAGCGGCGGCGTGTTTTCTGGGACAACCTCTGGCAGCACGGTCAAGCGACCCTCAGTAGCTTCCAATAGTGGCTGCTCACCCTCGCTTAGAGGGCGCACCCCTATCGTCACCTGCTTCGGCTTGTCCAGCTTCACAACGGTGAATAGATCCATCTCTGCGCACATAAACAAAACAAGAAAGAAGAAAGGATTAGTTATTAAAGGTGCGCATACATAAATACTTACAAAATTTGAAGTAGAAGGGACGAACACCCACCCCATCCTTCCTCACTTAGAAAAGTGGGCACCTCATCCGCAGCGCCGAAATAATTGCGACTCAACCCCATGTGCACCAAAAACTCCTTCGGATAAGGGTTAATGGCTAGGCGGTTGGCATCAAGAGTCTGCGCATCAGTCAGCCTATAGGAACCGGGTGCGGGGCGCCCATCCTTTGGCAATGTATCCTGAGTATAAAACTCATAGGGCGATGGAAATACCACATCATCAACCCAAAAAAAATACTCCCTCCAATTTCTTAGGGAGTCCACCTTCTCAGTGTAACACTAAAGCGCCCCCGGGCGCTTCGCAAAAGATACCCACCCATTTGACCACGTCGTGTGGTAAAAGAAGCGGAATAAGGATATGGTTGGTTCTATCGCAAGTAAACGGCAGTTTACTTCAAAGTTCGACACCTTAGCCGCACCTATACAGTGCAGCTGAGAGATGTGGAGGCGATAGTGGTTGAGCAAATCGCTCAGAAAGATAGATATGGGTACGCGGTAATTCGCGTACTCAAAGAATTTCGTGTATAAACCTATTTTTCCTTCAGGGAAATCAGCTATACACGAGTCAACATCTGGGGCCTCTGGACGCACATCCAGAGGCACGAAGTAGTCAGACGTAAACTAAGTAACATCATCAACCGTCATCGCAGAGCGAAAGTTCTCTAACTGGGCAACCATTTTCATTAATTCACTAAAAAACGCACACAACAATTACCTACGGAAAGGATTATATTCTTTGCAAAAGATAACTTTCAAGAAAGTGAGCAATGGTGAGTGTATGTTTTACTGTGTGTGATTGTAAAAATGGGGCGGTGACTCTTATATAGGGAGTAAAAAAAACCCTAGATGATGTCCACGTGGATCCCACTCACAAAAACGTGTGGCTAGAACCGAAACGGTACATGCACTTTTTCCCGATTTACGAGGGCCACGTGGACACTACCACCAATTTTTGAGGTATCCTTTTGAAATACCTATGACTAGGTGCATTGCACTTTAGATTGGGCGGCAATATTTCAACGTTCTCCCGCCACGCTTACCGCTGGTAATATTAGTCTAGTATCCGCGGCTATGAGCCGCGCACACTAGACTGGGGGGACATGATGACGTATAGTCTATATATGGGCCACGAGCCCAAATGATATACATTACTAAGGCCCAAATCCACCATGAGTGGGCTATTGTAACTTGGGCCGCATTAATAATGGGAACAGGCTCACATAAGCCCAACTCAAACAAACTATACACGGTATAGATAAGGATCATCTATCTATGGAATAGATATCCTTACCCCGGATAAGCACCACGAGTGCGAAGAGTAAGGAGCAAGATACCTACACGGTTTCTGCGTCCTATATAAGGAATGACGTAACTATCATTCAAGGTACGATTCACAAACCCTAACTCTTAACGAGAACCCTAAATCGATTACTTACTCTCACGCCGGAGTCTAATCATGGGAGACAATCCCACGATAAGCCTAACGGTGTTGTTTATTTTCTTAGTGCGCAGGTTACAAGTACTAAGAAGCGAATTGGTACGAGAGCAAGAGCCAATAATCAGGAACGCCCAACTTTTGTATCAACAGTTACGAAACCACGCATCAAGTTTTTGGCGCCCCTGCCGGGGAATAGTTATTGTTTAGGTTGAAATTTCTTTTTACTAGGTCTACTTGCTAGATTCCTTTCTAGTAAGATTTTTATTTTATTTTTATAGGTTTTCTTTAGTCTATCTTATTTCTTCATTCCTTTGTTCGTAACCATTACCATCCGCCATCATTGAAGGTGGTAATATCTTTGAACCCATCAACGCACTACAACATAACCCACCACAAAACCCACCATAACCAAAGTAACCTCCTAGACCCTGCACTTTAGGAGAGTACTCCCGTCCTAGCCACCAAGGCTATCAAAACACCATTGAGCTCACTCAAGGAGCCAATGTGTCTCCCTTGTGATCCGACACCATCCGGTTGGTGCAAAGCGGATGTGCATTCCATGGACTTCGTTCCGAAGATCCTAATCAACATCTCAAGGATTTCCTCAAAATCGTAGATTCCATAGATCTTGATGTTGAAACTCGAGAGACGACCCGATTGCGTCTCTTCCAATTCTCTCTACGTGACCAAGCTAGTCAATGGTTTGAGCGTTTATCCGCGGGATCTATCACCTCTTAGGATGATCTCACCACTCGTTTCGTTGCTCAATTTTTCCCACCGGGGAGAACCACTAAGCTAAGAAATGACATATTGATGTTCCAACAATGTCAAGATGAAACTCTCTATGAAGCATGGACTCGTTTAAAGGACTTACTCCAAAAAGTCCCTCATCATGGCATAGATCTTTGGCTCCAAGTCCAAATCTTCTATGCCACATTGTTGGCATGAATATTAAGATATTTAATCTAAACATCCTCTTCATGTTTTGATGATGACAAAGATGTTAGTTACAACATATAACGTAAAGGTTTAAGTTACATGTGATCACAATTCGTCTATGCATTCATACGTCAACAAGCCTCGACATCTCAACGTCTCAAGTATGCTTCAACAATCACTTAAGGTATGTACAAACAAATGTCTAATACATTTATGATCAAAGGGATTTTTATTTAAACATTACAAAGTTTATAAAATGATATAAACATCTTATATATTTTTGAAAAACACTTTCGGTAATTAAAGGAAAATGGTTAATTCAAAATAAATATATGAATTCAAATTTTTAACCAAGAACAGTTAAAATTTCACTAGATAAATGATTCGCCTTAAACTAGTTATCTTTTATTTCTCAACCACTTGTGAATGGTCAATAGTAAAGTCAAACTAATCAAAGGCAAATGCTTCCGTGAAATACAGTGTTTTCCCGGGTCGTAAGTCCCAACGAGGTGTGCGATGTTTTATTGTAAACGAATCTGTGATCAGTGAAAGTGAACAGGGATATGAATAAAAGTGTGTGTGTGTGTTTAACTAGGGTTTTATAAAATAAAATGACTTAAATAAACTAATGGAATGATTACGTGAAACCTAGATATTTAAAACGTTAAAACGTAAACCAATTTAAAATCAGACGCGATTGCGTACTGAGAAAAAGGTGAGTTTTAAGAAAAATAAACTACAAGGGTTAAAAATGAAAATCCTACAAACTTAAACTTAAAATAAAATTAAACTAAAAAGAAAATTATATTTTTTATTATTATATTATTTATTTAATTAAAAACTATTTTAACTATTTAATTAAAATCAAACTAAAAATGATAATTATTACAAATTAAACTAAAAACTTATAAAAATATTTTCTAAACCTAAAATAGAACTTGAAGAAAGTATAAAAAATAAAAATAAATCTTTTTGTCTTTTTATGAACTTTTTATTAATTAAAAACTATTAATATTAATTATACTAATTAAACTATTTTAAATTACAAATAATACTAAAATGACTTGGAAAATTAAGAAAATTTTTGTAAATCTAATTAACCATCATAGGAATCCTAAAAAATTATAAAAACTTTATTTTATGTATTTTTAATTTAATCTACTAATTATTATGCTATTTATTAATTATTATCTAATTAAACTATTTAAATTATGAAAACTATTAAATGAATAGTATAAATCACAGGAAAATTTCTAAATTTATATTATGACTTATAACAGCTAGGAAAAATATAAAATCTAGATATTACTATATAAAAACTAATTATGCTAATTAAAACTTATTTATTGATTAATTACTAATAAAACTATTTTTAATTCTAATTAATACTAAAAGACAAAATTAAAATCTGAGAAAATTATTATAATTACTTTAACCTAAAATGAAATTAATAAAAATATAAAAACACAACTTTCTTAATTAAAATCTAAAAATGAAAATTAAAATTAAATTAAATTAAATAGAAACTATCACTTACTATTATATTGTTTTTTTCTTGAATTTTCTTTTACAAAACTATATTATACTTAAAAATAGACAACTTTTGTAAAAACAAATATTTTATAGCTTAAAAATAAGCACTGTGGAAGCTTATTGCTTCCACAGTTGACTTTGGTTGACTGAGATGGTAAATAAGCTCAAATGAGCTTATGTGGGACCCACTTTGGATATTTCTGGTTCTAATAAGATATTTGGACTTGTCAAAGCTTAAGTAGGTTAAATAAGCTCAGTAGAAAAGCTGTTAAGCCACAATAAGCTAATCCAAAACCTGAAATGCAACACAGAATGGGACAAAGTTTATGGACTTATTTAGGTGGGGTCCACAGTGGCACAAGTCAAACAAGTGGTCAATATTTATAGCCTACTAGGAGGGGGGTTGGGAAAACCTATTTAGGAGGTGTGGGGCCCACTGAGATGCTCACAAAACCACCACAAAGTGGTGGTTGTGGCCTTGGTATCTGCTGCACAGGGGATGAGTAATCCCTGCAGCCCACTTTGAGGGTGAGTGGGGCCCACCTCAAAAATCCTAAAAATATAAAAATGGTGGGACTCTAAAGTTGAGGTGGTAGAGAACAATTCCACAAAATTTCAAGACCTAGATTTCAATAGACAAATCTAAACAAATCCTACAATTTTGATAAAAATCTGAAAATGGAGATGTTGACTTTTTATGAAACTAACCTAGGTTTGACTTTGGTGAATTTCTAAGGATCACTAGAGATTGTATAAGTTATATTAAGCTATAATAAAGCTAATATAAGCTAAAACTATGATTTATAAGTTGAAGGGGGGGGGGGGGGGTTTTGAGATCTCAACTGCCCAACAGTGGGCAGTTAAGGGGTAATTGGTGGGATTTTGACTTTGTTGTAAAAGAGACCAAGGTTTTATGACTTAACTGACCTAACTAAACCTAATGTGACTTGACTGAACCAAAAACAACAACTACAACACTATTGAGGTCAGTGGATTACACTAATCCAAACACCCCTCTAACAATCTCAATATGTGATTTTCAAAGGAATCTTATGAATCAGTCCATAAAACCAATCTACAAGATTATAATATGAAGAAATCAACTTAATGAAACATAGAAACAATACCTAAAACAGCAATTACTCATGCATTCATACTATGCTAAATTCACAGTTAGATTAATAAAAATGGCACAATAGGAATCTAATGAACACCCAAGCAATTTTAAGCAATAATTTGACTAACAAGCATTAAATAAACCCAAAGCAACAGAATAAGCAACACTTAAGCTATAGAACAATGAAAAGTGAAAGTAAGAGTTATGGCTTACAAATGAAATCTTGACTGAGAAACTAATAAACAAGGACCATGAACCACTCTAACATGCTTTCCACAAAGCTTTAATACCAAAGCAATCCAGAACCACACCTTGCTCAGCTTCTATCTTGTTCTTCCTTATATTTTTTTTTTCTCTTATTTAACTTGATTATTTTTGGTATTTTCTTATTTATGGCTAAACAAATAATTAAAGTATTCTAACACTTAGATGAGCTTTTTCAGAGCTTATATGAGTTTATACAAAGCCTTAACAACAACTAACAACACAGTTAAACTTTTTGTGATTTTGAAATTAAATAAAAACTGCATAAACTGAGACAGCAAAGGAAACTTGAAATTAACTTTAATTAAAGATTAAGATACATGAACCTGACTGAGTACAAACTACTTTATTTGAAATTACAACTGAATTCATAAACTACACTACTTACGACCTAATTAAAATAAACCTAATCTAATAATCTTTCTCCATTGCTTCTCTTCCCTTTTGTAGCTGTTTTCTGAGCTTGTGGGACCCACTGGGGTGTTTCCCACCACTTCACAGCCCTTGAAATGGTCTATCCAATCCCCACCGTTTAAATCTTTTCTTGGCGCCAAAGGGTCAAGGGGTAGCGTGGAGGGTTTTCAGGAGCATTTAATGCATCCTGGTTGTAGTGGAGGTGGAGGGGGACAAAGTGTGAAAAGGGTGGGTCAAGTGGTGGTGATACCACTGAGGTGGAAGGTGGTTTTCGTTTGCAGTGGTGGAGGGTGAACAGTAGACGGGGGGAGTGGTTTTGGAGGGGGTTGACCAGGTTTGACCTGGTTTTTATTAATAAAAGGGTGTGGGCCGGTTGGTTTTGGGCTTGGGTAATAAAATAGTAGGGTGGGCTTTGTAGTGTGTTGGGTTTTGGTTTTGGGTATAAAATAAAACATAGGTCCGGTTTGGTTTATTACTTGGAAAATCACAAGGACCAAAAATGTAATTTGGTGAAAGTTAAGGGTGGGGTTGTGGCATTTTTCCAATTTTATCACAAGGGTTATAGTTGCCATAATGAATAGTATACGGGTATGTTTTGATAATTTTCACTTTTAAATACCCGGGGACTAAAACTGACAATTCACCAAATTTCAGGGACTGATTATGTAATTCCACCAAACTTTTCACATAAGGACCAAACCTGCAAAAGATTATTAGTATAAGGACCAAAATTGAATTTCTCAAAGTTTTTACATCCCAGGGACCATTTATGTCAATTTCCAAAGTACAGGGACTAAACTTGTAATTTTATGAAACTTTGCACCAAAGGACTAAATATGTAACTTTATGATTAAAAAGGACCTTTGGTGACATTTTCATGTTTTTAGAATAACCAGGGACTAGTTTTGCCAATTTATGAAACTTGAGGGACTGAAACTGCCAATTATGCAAACTCTGTACGTTTTTCATTTGTTTTTGCATATTTTGTATTTGAAACATATAAAACACATCTTTAAGATATTTTAAGTATTTTGATACATATTTGAGTGTTTTTGTATGTTTTGGCAGTTCAGATTAGTATAAAATGATGAGTATTTAGACACTCATCAATCCCCCACACTAAACTATTGCTAGTCCCTAGCAATCTATTGAGAAAAACTTAATGGATTTGAAAAACTCTTTACCAAAAGCCATCACTTCTGGAGTAGCCAGGTGTAAGAACTGTGGCACACCTGATAACCGTGTGATTTTTAGCAAACCACCAGCTGTCAACGGATTTGATTTGTCTTTACCAGAAGCCGTTTGCTTCTGGACTAGCCAACTCTTGATGGAATAGTCAACATCTTGGTGAGCTGATTACCAATTATGGATTTTCCACAGCCTTTACCACAAGCCATAATCTTGCGGGCTAGCCAACTCATTAGCTTTTGAGGATAATGGGGAGTTGAGGAACCATACAATTTTTGGCAAATTGCAAGCCATAAACGGGTTTGAGTTATCTTTACCAAGAACCGTTTGCTCCTGGATTAGCCAATCCTGTTGTGGGTTAGACATGGAGGATTGATACCATTTATTGCGTTCTAAGTGAGAAAATTTTTTTAAAATTTTGGCGAAAATGGGGGTTCTTGATGGAACATGTGTTTAAATTCGTTAGAATAACGAATCTCCCCCCACACTTAGAACTGAATATTGTCCTCAATATTCAAAATACCAGGTGTTAAACCGAAACTTAGAACGTAAAAGAAAATATTCCATAGCCTTTATTTATTTAAGATGTATATACATACAATTATTTTTTAGATAAAACTTCTTAAATAGAAGCTATCACTATATGTACATTTTTTTTTTTTTTTTTTTTTGAGCTATATACAACATGTGGGGCATCTCCCCCACACTAGGGTGTTACACACGGGTGAAAACCCATGTTTTTGCTAATGTTTTTGATTCCCGAGTCACTAGCTTGACTCGACCCCGTATTTGTTTCCTTTTCTCCCGAACTGTCAGGTTTATCACGCAAGCTAACCGCTTGTGAACGGTTAACTGTAATAAAGAGGTCCTGAACAGACCGGGAGAAAAAGTAATTTAAAAATCTATGGGGAAGTAAGTGGAAGAAACCATCTCCATCGGACTTTCATTCAAGATGTTTGGATAAACATTTGAAGCACGTGAAAGTTCCACACCGATGAGACAAGTAACCGGCTCATAATTTATAAATGAGAATGCCGGGATCAAAGATAATGTCTTCACTCCCGAAAGAGTGAAGAACAGGATAAGGAACAGAATATATGAAGAAAAGAAAGAAAGTCATGATAAAAATCATGATTAACTCTTCTTCCTCAATAGGAGAATTCATTGTTTCATGAATCTCCTCATTTAAGCTCGGTTGATCAAGACATATTATGGGTATGTCTAGATCAAAATAGAATTTATCATACTCCGGTGGAGATATGATATGAGTGAGTTCATTGGAGAACTCATCAAAGGTGAATGATTCATATTCGGGATTGAGTTGAGTGAGTTCATTGGGGAACTCCTCAAAAGTAAATGATTCATAAACGGGAAGAGAATTATAAGAATGAGAAGTGGTAATACCACTTATCTTTTCTTCCGTTTGATCAAAATGGAACGTTTGCAATTCAGGAATAGAATCATTGATCAAAATCTCACTATCCTTGACGGGGATAGGAGATGAAATAGGCTTTTCATTAAAAGCCTCGATTCTAGAAATGAGAAGACTAGCATTTAATAATGTAAGACGAAGAGCCTCGTCTTGGATAATTTCTTCCTCATTCTCTTCTTCTGAGTTGACAAGCTCAGAAGGTAATTCCCCCACATAACTTATGTCTCCACAAGATAAAGAATAGTTCTCATCAGAATCAGAGAACATCTCAGTATGATTATTTGGAAAGACAAGAGGGGGAGAAATATCACACACATGATCAAGAATTCCCTGTGACTCACTTGGGATTGGAACAAGGTTCTCAACAATAGACTTTATGAATTCGTCTGATTCCTTTATAGGAACAGTGTCAAGATGCTCGTTCCCCATGTTCAGAGAGTGAGTGGGAACCTCGGGTGTGATAACATTATACTCAGGGAGATGAGAAGGACTAGCAGTAATGGAGTCTACAAGTTCCATTATTTCTACTGCTGGTGATTCAGTTATATACTTTTCTCCCTGTATATCCATGGAAAGAGTTTCAACTGATGAACATGATATGGTATCATCACTGTCATCATCGTCCTCATAAAAAGCAGCATAACTAATATTGGCACGTATTTTGGCTACTCTTTGCTCAGCAATTAAATCTTCCATGCTTCTTTCGTCTCTAGCAGCATGTTTTTCTACAAGTAATTCCGCGATAGATTTATCACGAGAATATGGAATGAGTGGAAACTGTGGGGGTGTGAATGTGTCAAAACCGGAAGGTTGACATTGATCATCATTATGAGGACCCCCACAATATACACAAGAAGAACTTGGTGCATTGTGAGACGACATATTAGCTAACTCCTCTCTAATGTTTTTAAGTTTTTCAAGAACCTCTAGACAAGGGTCTTGCTGGTTTTGAGGAGTTGCTTGGTTCATTTGGTATTGTGGAGGTGGGTCTTGAAACGAATAGTCGTAATTGTTACAAGGAAATGGATTCCTTGTTTGACAATCAGAGCTAAAATGTGGACCTCCACAGTACTCACAACAGTAAAACTGTGGAGTCTGGCTTGGTGTATTTTGATATGAAGCATCATTGATATTTAGATAATATGATTCTTGCTCGTATGAATGTGATGGGTGGTCGAAAAAATTTGAGGAGTCGTTGAATGAGTTTTGATTAGGATCACAAGCAAATGAATTACTCGATCCACAAAACAAACAACTCCCGTTTTGAATATCATTACCACATTGTACACATGTACACCAACGACATGGAAAACCGAAAAGCGGCTCACCACAACCATCACAAGGGACAAAAACTGGAGGTGGGACAAGTGGTGTGCTCTGAGAGCTAGCAATTTCCACCACTTCCGTTATGGTCTCGGGTTTTGGTTCTTGATAAACGTGAAGGTTAGGTAAGTTGTTCTTTTCAGTTACTGCTCTAAGCTCTGTACGTTTGCTTGACAAACTTTTAACCGTAAACCGTGAAAGATCAGGATTGATTCTTGAAGGTTTAGGAGCATTTGTGAGCTCAGGTTTTTGGATAACCGTGGTTTGGACGTATTTAGCACCTCCATCGTCAGAGGAAAGTACAAGGTCCTTTGTCACCTCGGTTTCATGATCTCTTTCCCTCACCGGAGAGGGAATAGGAATCGAAGGTCCATCATAATCAACATAACATCTCGATATTTTTGACAAGGCCATAAGTTTTTCAACTTCGCTTTTACAGGCCCTTTGTTTAAAGAAATCGTCATCGAGAGATGCCATTAGAATTAATTATGTGACAAGTGGAAGAAAGTAGAATCAAAGGGTTTAGGGGATGAGAAATGAAGAATCAAATAGGTAGGGATGTAAAGGTGAATATTTTTGGTGTTTTTGAAAATTTTTATAGTACTAATAAGAAGGAAAATATTTTTGGTTTTTTGTGTTCGTTGAAAACTGATTTTAAAAAGTTTTCGGGAACAGTTTTGGTTTTATATGATAATAATATGAACAAGGATGGATAAATGTACAATGAACGTGTATTCAGGTTCACAAATACGCAAAATCGTTTTAGAATAAGCGCACAACCTCCCCGGCAGCGGCGCCAAATTTTGATTCGCCTTAAACTAGTTATCTTTTATTTCTCAACCACTTGTGAATGGTCAATAGTAAAGTCAAACTAATCAAAGGCAAATGCTTCCGTGAAATACAGTATTTTCCCGGGTCGTAAGTCCCAACGAGGTGTGCGATGTTTTATTGTAAACGAATCTGTGATCAGTGAAAGTGAACAGGGATATGAATAAAAGTGTGTGTGTGTGTTTAACTAGGGTTTTATAAAATAAAATGACTTAAATAAACTAATGGAATGATTACGTGAAACCTAGATATTTAAAACGTTAAAACGTAAACCAATTTAAAATCAGACGCGATTGCGTACTGAGAAAAAGGTGAGTTTTAAGAAAAATAAACTACAAGGGTTAAAAATGAAAATCCTACAAACTTAAACTTAAAATAAAATTAAACTAAAAAGAAAATTATATTTTTTATTATTATATTATTTATTTAATTAAAAACTATTTTAACTATTTAATTAAAATCAAACTAAAAATGATAATTATTACAAATTAAACTAAAAACTTATAAAAATATTTTCTAAACCTAAAATAGAACTTGAAGAAAGTATAAAAAATAAAAATAAATCTTTTTGTCTTTTTATGAACTTTTTATTAATTAAAAACTATTAATATTAATTATACTAATTAAACTATTTTAAATTACAAATAATACTAAAATGACTTGGAAAATTAAGAAAATTTTTGTAAATCTAATTAACCATCATAGGAATCCTAAAAAATTATAAAAACTTTATTTTATGTATTTTTAATTTAATCTACTAATTATTATGCTATTTATTAATTATTATCTAATTAAACTATTTAAATTATGAAAACTATTAAATGAATAGTATAAATCACAGGAAAATTTCTAAATTTATATTATGACTTATAACAGCTAGGAAAAATATAAAATCTAGATATTACTATATAAAAACTAATTATGCTAATTAAAACTTATTTATTGATTAATTACTAATAAAACTATTTTTAATTCTAATTAATACTAAAAGACAAAATTAAAATCTGAGAAAATTATTATAATTACTTTAACCTAAAATGAAATTAATAAAAATATAAAAACACAACTTTCTTAATTAAAATCTAAAAATGAAAATTAAAATTAAATTAAATTAAATAGAAACTATCACTTATTATTATATTGTTTTTTTCTTGAATTTTCTTTTACAAAACTATATTATACTTAAAAATAGACAACTTTTGCAAAAACAAATATTTTATAGCTTAAAAATAAGCACTGTGGAAGCTTATTGCTTCCACAGTTGACTTTGGTTGACTGAGATGGTAAATAAGCTCAAATGAGCTTATGTGGGACCCACTTTGGATATTTCTGGTTCTAATAAGATATTTGGACTTGTCAAAGCTTAAGTAGGTTAAATAAGCTCAGTAGAAAAGCTGTTAAGCCACAATAAGCTAATCCAAAACCTGAAATGCAACACAGAATGGGACAAAGTTTATGGACTTATTTAGGTGGGGTCCACAGTGGCACAAGTCAAACAAGTGGTCAATATTTATAGCCTACTAGGAGGGGGGTTGGGAAAACCTATTTAGGAGGTGTGGGGCCCACTGAGATGCTCACAAAACCACCACAAAGTGGTGGTTGTGGCCTTGGTATCTGCTGCACAGGGGATGAGTAATCCCTGCAGCCCACTTTGAGGGTGAGTGGGGCCCACCTCAAAAATCCTAAAAATATAAAAATGGTGGGACTCTAAAGTTGAGGTGGTAGAGAACAATTCCACAAAATTTCAAGACCTAGATTTCAATAGACAAATCTAAACAAATCCTACAATTTTGATAAAAATCTGAAAATGGAGATGTTGACTTTTTATGAAACTAACCTAGGTTTGACTTTGGTGAATTTCTAAGGATCACTACAGATTGTATAAGTTATATTAAGCTATAATAAAGCTAATATAAGCTAAAACTATGATTTATAAGTTGAAGGGGGGGGGGGGGTTTGAGATCTCAACTGCCCAACAGTGGGCAGTTAAGGGGTAATTGGTGGGATTTTGACTTTGTTGTAAAAGAGACCAAGGTTTTATGACTTAACTGACCTAACTAAACCTAATGTGACTTGACTGAACCAAAAACAACAACTACAACACTATTAAGCTCTGAATTCATAGTTTTAGCTTTAATTAAAGATTAAGATACATGAACCTGACTGAGTACAAACTACTTTATTTGAAATTACAACTGAATTCATAAACTACACTACTTACGACCTAATTAAAATAAACCTAATCTAATAATCTTTCTCCATTGCTTCTCTTCCCTTTTGTAGTTGTTTTCTGAGCTTGTGGGACCCACTGGGGTGTTTCCCACCACTTCACAGCCCTTGAAATGGTCTATCCAATCCCCACCGTTTAAATCTTTTCTTGGCGCCAAAGGGTCAAGGGGTAGCGTGGAGGGTTTTCAGGAGCATTTAATGCATCCTGGTTGTAGTGGAGGTGGAGGGGGACAAAGTGTGAAAAGGGTGGGTCAAGTGGTGGTGATACCACTGAGGTGGAAGGTGGTTTTCGTTTGCAGTGGTGGAGGGTGAACAGTAGACGGGGGGAGTGGTTTTGGAGGGGGTTGACCAGGTTTGACCTGGTTTTTATTAATAAAAGGGTGTGGGCCGGTTGGTTTTGGGCTTGGGTAATAAAATAGTAGGGTGGGCTTTGTAGTGTGTTGGGTTTTGGTTTTGGGTATAAAATAAAACATAGGTCCGGTTTGGTTTATTACTTGGAAAATCACAAGGACCAAAAATGTAATTTGGTGAAAGTTAAGGGTGGGGTTGTGGCATTTTTCCAATTTTATCACAAGGGTTATAGTTGCCATAATGAATAGTATACGGGTATGTTTTGATAATTTTCACTTTTAAATACCCGGGGACTAAAACTGACAATTCACCAAACTTCAGGGACTGATTATGTAATTCCACCAAACTTTTCACATAAGGACCAAACCTGCAAAAGATTATTAGTATAAGGACCAAAATTGAATTTCTCAAAGTTTTTACATCCCAGGGACCATTTATGTCAATTTCCAAAGTACAGGGACTAAACTTGTAATTTTATGAAACTTTGCACCAAAGGACTAAATATGTAACTTTATGATTAAAAAGGACCTTTGGTGACATTTTCATGTTTTTAGAATAACCAGGGACTAGTTTTGCCAATTTATGAAACTTGAGGGACTGAAACTGCCAATTATGCAAACTTTGTACGTTTTTCATTTGTTTTTGCATATTTTGTATTTGAAACATATAAAACACATCTTTAAGATATTTTAAGTATTTTGATACATATTTGAGTGTTTTTGTATGTTTTGGCAGTTCAGATTAGTATAAAATGATGAGTATTTAGACACTCATCAATAAACTTTCCCTAGAAAAAGACAAGAAAACTGCCGTTTTCATCTGGGCGGCCCCCTTAATTTTAAGGGGGCGGCATAGAATTAAAGGGGCCGGCACACGCTCCTGTGTCAGAAACTTTTGCCTATAAATACTGGTTCGAATCTGTAATTTTTCCTCACCTTTTGTACAAAAACTTTTTGTCCAAATCCTCTCAAATCATCTTCCTAAAACCTTTGATCATAAGTTTATTAGTTGTTGTTTCAAGTGATTCAATCTCTCATCACTCAAAGTGAAAGAGAAGAATCCTCCCTATCATAAAGCCAAAGATGTATTAGAGTCTAGTTAGTGTTGATGTAAAGTTGTGGGTTATGTATGTATATATGATAAGTAGATCAAGATGATCTTACTTAGTAGTGAGTCAATGAGTGAGTAAGAAGTTGTGGGAAGAAGTAGTAGTGTGGAGGAGTCATGTAGTTGTGAAGAAGTAGGTGTGTGAATAAGTAGTGGAGTATAGAAGAAGTTGTAAAGTAGTGATGAAGTCGTGAAGAAGTCGTGTAGAAGTTGTGTAGTGATCAAAGCCGTGTCGTGAGATTGGTTCTAGCTACTATTAGAACTCGACATTTAGCTTAGTGCATAAATTGGTGTAAGCAAAAGTTGTGTACGGTTTTCTCCGCCAAAAGGGAGCTTGTTGTGTAGTGAAGAAAACTCTCGAGTAGGTGACTCGGGAGTGGAGTAGGGCAAGGAAGGTGTCCTTGTAGCCGAACTACTATAAATCATTGTGTCCGGTTTGCATTTCCTTTCTCTGATCTCTTTTCATTTATTCATTTATTGCTTTACATCTATGTTTGCCTATATGTCTTAGTTGTTGCTTATATAGTTGTGATGTTGATTGTGTTATACATAGAAGTTAATATTGTGATTGTATGCATAACTATATGATATGGTCTAATAGATTATTATTCACACTTCTCATATTGAGTTTAACTTAATAGATAATTTGATACAAAACATTTTAAGATTTTAATAGGAAAACGTATTCACATAAAGATCAACCAAAGCTCCTTTCATAAAACTAAGTTTTGAAAACTAATCCAAAAGCACACATATATAATTGATCATATTTATTATATGTTGTTTTTATATTAAACTTTAATTGAAGATTTTGAAACAAACTTTTCATAAACAAAAAAGAGGGAAAACTATTCAACCCCCCTTTCTAGTTTTCCACAATTGGTACCAGAGCCACGTCGCTCTAATTTTCAAAACAAATGGTTTTAAAAATTGAGTACGATCCATGTATCAAATTATCCATTAAGGAGGATTAAATATGAAAAGTATTTTGTTGATTAACTTGTATTAGTTTTGATGTTATATACACTAATTATAATAGCTCGAAATAATTTTATGCTTAAAATAAGTGTTATATGTTCGGTATCAAAATCATAAAGTTACACACCTTTCCGAAAAGTCAGAAAACAATTTTTTTTAAAAAAATGAAATTTTGAGTACCAGATGGGCGGCCCCCTTAAATACTGGGCGGTTCCCTTAAATATTTAAGGGGTCCGCCTGTCTGTTCGCAGTTTTTTCAGAAACTTTGAAGAATTATAAAAAAATAACCGTAACTCCGTAGAAGTCGTGCCACCCGGCATTTTAAAAGTAATTGAGTCTACTTTTATTTAAAAATGCTTACAAGTAACCTTTACAAACTTAAATAAGTCAGAAAGTTAAAATACTACACGGAGGTCAAAAATTTGAGTCTCGTTTTAACGTAAAACTTGTATTTTACCTTTTCCTTCGAGTCGAGCATTCCTAGTCGGTATATCTTTGAAAAATTAAGTATTTATGCTTTCAAAATATTGATCTTAATTAAATTTTAAAATGGGTAGGAAACTATTTTATTTTCAAATAAAATCGAGCTAAGCAAACATTGGTATATATAATACACAAAACGACGACAAGTGTTTTATGTGCTATGTGAACTTATTTGTGATTTTATTTTGTTAATAGCGTATATTAGATAATCGTTGCTATTTGTAATTTAGCTATTTAAATATCTTAGCATATGTGCCATGTATTCTATTAGTTCGTAGCTAGTTGTCCGATTTTGCTTAATTAGATCTTATGCTAAATTTCTTGCGTTAAGTTTGCATAACTAGTCTTGCATTGCATATAGGTATAGATTGCTTAATGTTACTTAAACATCTTATAAATGAGTTGAATCTAGTTACCTAAATATTTTAAGCAATCTAATCTATTTTCAACAAACGCGAAATATTTTTAACAAATTACCTTGTTTTACCTTAGATTGTTTAAACAAGAAAAATTGGATCACTTTAAAACATTAGTAGTTATATAAAAGAAAATGTATTTTCAAAATCTAAGTGTGTTTATTACACGTAACAATAAATATTTTTTCACATAAACAAAATATATAAAAATCATGAAATAATGAGTCAACTTTCAATCATTCACTAATCTCACTCATAAATAATCTTAGGATTAATGGAACACACCATCAAAATGCTTATGTATTTTAAATGAGTGTTTGTGAGGGTCAAGAAAGATCTTGATATTATATCAATTCATTATTCAAATTATGGTTGATATATTTATGAAATTTAATTGACACATTTTTTAGTGTGGACAAGAAATTTGATTGCTATTTGTTTAGCTTCAAGATTATATCAAATTACAATAAAAGATATAGTATTGAATCTACATACTCAATCACACTAGATTGATATAAAAATAGCTACATCCTTCGTAGATGAAAAGTGTATGCATTGGATCATAACTCACACTTGTGTTGATAATGTCATATTGAATCTACTTGTCAAATAACTGTGTTCCTCATATTAGAATAACATTTTAAACACATTTATAAAATATAAAATGAAGTAGGATTGACGACTTGGATGTTTCGTCCGAAATATTCAAGCAATTTATATTGCAATGAAATGGATAAATGTGTCATATCCGAAAAACCAAACTAACAACATATGTAAACTTTGCTGACACTACTTAAAATTACTTCTCCAAGCTAAAATACATGTTTAAGAATAATACACACTATATATTCTATGTATTTCATTTTCTTTGTAGCATAAATGGTTGCGTTACAAGATAATACACTACACATATGTAAACTTTGCTGACACTACTTAAAATCACCTCTCCAAGCTAAAATACATGTTTAAGAATAATACACACTATATATTATATGTATTTCATTTTCTTTGTAGCATAAATGGTTGCGTTACAAGATAATACACTACACATTCCTTTTTGAAATAATATAAGTTATTAGAATTGAAAAATAACTTGTCATAATGCATAAACAAGTAAAATTCTTTTTTCTTAATACTTGTTAAATTATGGTATATAACATTGGCAAAAATCATAGAAAATAATATTTATTTAAGAACATATAGATGTCTAGTTTTAATATCATTTGAGAATCACAAACTCATTTAAGATAAATAATCTTAATGAGATTCATGTCACAAGAAATGCTAAGGAGCATTCTTAAATCAAGCACATTTATTAAATCAAGTAATATGCCATCAAAACCAAACAACCGCTAAATCATGAACAATAGATTAAAACATCTTGTTTACTCTTATCTAAACTTTCAACACGTCTCTATTGAGATCATGAATAAAATATATCATCTAGATTTACCTTCATAAAAACATGACGTTTGAGTCACATTAAGCCAAGCATTAGTGAACCAAGCAAAATTCATATTTGGTAGTCTTCAATAGGTAAATTTAGGAATTTAATTTCTTCTAAAAAGAGAATGACTACTGGAGAACCTATTGTCTAGAAACTCAATTTAACCTAACGGTTGAATTGCTTCTATGTGAGAAATTGGGTGTGTGTAACCCGTAAAAATGGTCGTGTTTACCCTTAATTGAGCACCACTAGTAATAGTCTCATACTCATTCTCCAACTTGATTAAATTTCTATTCCTAAATGTACCTAATGCTAAGCTTACTTTTATGAACTTTGCTTCTCATTAGATACTTTCATTCCTAGATTTATGGCATATCGCATATATGTTGTTTCTAGATGTTTATTTGATCCTATGTGATTTGATTATATGCCTTTACATGCTTAACTCTATATGTCTCATTCATCTAGGTTCATATTTCTTGCCTTTAGACCCTACACCCTTATTTCATGAGAACCTTAGTGTCACAATCCGATAGGTCATATTAGTCTCAAAACTGTCTTAAGTGTCCTAGAGTCTCCATGCATACTTACTTCCTTATTCATCATCTTGTTTCCTTCCAAACAATCCACTCCTTTGTCAAGAGACAGTTAGATTGTAATCTAATACCTCTCTAAGTTGATGTGACAACTTAAATATTTCATCCAAAATATTTAAGTATTTTTAATTAGCAAAATGCGAATTAAAATGTCACTCATTGTTCATGTCTATTTCTTGAGTCATGACTCTATTATTATATAGATGTCAAACACCTTCCGTCCACCTTTAGGAAAACATCCTTGTATGTTATCCTTCATCCTTCGTGTCATTCTCAAGATCATCGTTTTCATGTTGGTTTGTCTTTATTTGTGTCACATTCTATGTCCAGATGAGCATGTCTTTATTGGGAAGGGAAATCACACTCACTCACATATATCCTTCTACCTCACACCCAAAACCGAGTCATCCTTTGTACTACCAATCTCGAGTCATCCACAATTTCCATGCCCTAAAAGAAACCAAGAATCAATAGCATACCTCCTAAAGCACTCCTCATTGATTTAACACAAGATAACACCAACACTCTATCACCACCACCTCAATGCTCATCTCCTAGTGCTCCTAATGCACCTTCCAAAACACCATCAACTCATGGAACCTCTACCTCCTCCATACCATCATCATCAATCAATGACTATATCAACACCCACTTGTCACCTCCACCAAGAACCACCATCTCCAACAAAATCTTGTCATCATACCACCAAAACAACTTTTCATTGACCTTACTAATGAAGATGACACCACTATATCCATCAATGGATATATCAACTCACAATTGTCTCCACCACCAAAAGTATCACCACCACCTCCTACTCAAGAAATTCCTTCCTTGAACATCACTCTTTCGCTTCCACCTAGTCATCTCCACTTGATCCTTATTTCCCATTTTCACAAGAAGATTCAACCATCTAACCATTCCATACATTCTACTAAGTGCGTCATCACCATCAAAACTTAAATCCCTGAAAGTCAAACCGTCTCTCATGATACATAAACCCATGTTCATCCTTGTGTCACTCTTTGAATCAAAGGGCAACCGTCATATCCATATTCTCATAAACATGTTTGTTCATGTAGTCAAAAGGCAAGTGAATTTCTTTAGGAAATGCGTCCTTTCCACTTTCTAGCAAGTGAAGAACACAAAGAAGATATCCAAGCTTCAAGTGTTGTCGAGTTATCACCACCTCATCCAAGTGAATTTCATTACAAAATGCGTCATTTCCACTTTCTAGCAAGTGAAGAACACAATGAAGAAATCCAAGCTTCAAATGTTGTCGAGTCATCACCACCTCATTTCAGTTATCCACCTTCGGTCGTCAACCAACAAAACACCTGAAAATCCCATGATTCCCTATCATCCACCTTTGTCAAACGATATATTAATCTAAACCATAATTGTCAACCCTTTGTCATCACCTTCCCTTTACATTCACGCTCATCCCTCCTCATTTTTCTATATTTTTTTTTTTAAAAAAAGGAACGTATCATTATCGTCTTCATTTTTCTTTAACTCTTTTAGAGTATATATATATATTTTTTGGCATCTTTTGGTCGAATCTTTGCATTAGGTCCTAATCATTGTCATGTCTTAAGCGTTGGTCATATTATTTTTTTTTGAAATTTAGGTTGTTGTTTTTTAAAACAATAATTGCATGTGTCATATTTTTAGTCCATATACCTTAGACATCCATATCTTGTTCCCCAATAAGTGTCATGCATATATCTATCATCATCATTATGTATATGTGCATTCTTTTTCAACTAACTTCGCCATGTAGCACTCTTCCGTTGCTTGATTACTTTATGCCTCAAATAAGGGGGAGCATAAACCAAGGGGGAGCATTGGTGATGTGTATTACATCCCTATCTATATATATTTTTGTTGCAGGAAACTAACCTTTGATGCAGGTTATAAGTTTGCAATTTATTTGATCCATGGATTCGCTAGAGTCATATTTTACAGGTTGATATGATCAAGGCTTCACTTACGATGATGCAAGCTCGCCTCTTTATTACAAGAATTGAAGTTTAGTTGAAGTCTCGTCTAGGAGTCCACCTTTTTGCTTCGACAAAAGGGGGAGAAAAAGTGTAAACAAGTAACTTATACATTTTACTATAAGTTATAGTTTACATAGTTTGTCATCATCAAAAAAGGGGAGATTGTTGGCATGAATATTACGATATTTAATCTAAACATCCTCTTCATGTTTTGATGATGACAAAGACGTAAGTTACAACATATAACGTAAAGGTTTAAGTTACTTGTGATCACAATTCGTCTATGCATTTGTACGTCAACAAGCCTCGACATCTCAACGTCTCAAGTATGCTTCAACAATCACTTAAGGTATGTACAAACAAATGTTTACTACATTTTATGATCAAAGGGATTTTTATTTAAACATTACAAAGTTTATAAAATGATATAAACATCTTATATATTTTTGAAAACACTTTTGGTAATTAAAGGAAAATGGTTAATTCAAAATAAATACATGAATTCAAATTTTTAACCAAAAACAGTTAAAATTTCACTAGATAAACTTTCCCTAGAAAAAGACAAGAAAACTGCCGTTTTTGTCTGGGCGGCCCCCTTAATTTTAAAGGGGCGGCATACAATTAAAGGGGCCGGCACACGCTCCTGTGTCAGAAACTTTTGCCTATAAATACTGGTTCAAATCTGTAATTTTTCCTCACCTTTTGTACAAAAACTTTCTGTCCAAATCCTCTCAAATCATCTTCCTAAAACCTTTGATCATAAGTTTATTTGTTTTTGTTTCAAGTGATTCAATCTTTCATCACTCAAAGTGAAAGAGAAGAATCCTCCCTATCATAAAGCCAAAGATGTATTAGAGTCTAGTTAGTGTTGATGTAAAGTTGTGAGTTATGTATGTATATATGATAAGTAGATCAAGATGATCTTACTTAGTAGTGAGTCAATGAGTGATTAAGAAGTTGTAGTGTGGAGGAGTCATGTAGTTGTGAAGAAGTAGGTGTGTGAATAAGTAGTGGAGTATAGAAGAAGTTGTAAAGTAGTGATGAAGTCATGAAGTCGTGAAGAAGTCGTGTAGAAGTTGTGTAGTGATCAAAGTCGTGTTGTGAGATTGGTTCTAGCTACTATTAGAATTCGACATTTAGCTTAGTGTCGTAAATTGGTGTATGCAAAAGTTGTGTATGGTTTTCTCCGCCAAAAGGGAGCTTGTTGAGTAGTGAAGAAAACTCTCGAGTAGGTGACTCGGGAGTGGAGTTGGGCAAGGAAGGTGTCCTTGTAGCCGAACCACTATAAATCATCGTGTCCGGTTTGCATTCCCTTTCTCTTATCTCTTTTTATTTATTCTTGCATTTATTGCTTTACATCTATGCTTGCCTATATGTCTTAGTTGTTGCTTTTATAGTTGTGATGTTGATTGTGTTGTACATAGAAGTTAATATTGTGATTGTATGCATAACTATATGATATGGTCTAATAAATTATTATTCACACTTCTCATATTGAGTTTAACTTAATAGATAATTTGATACAAAAAAATTTAAGATTTTAGAAGGAAAACGTATTCACATAAAGATCAACCAAAGCTCCTTTCATAAAACCAAGTTTTGAAAACTAATCCAAAAGCACACATATATAATTGATCATATTGATTATATGTTGTTTTCATATTAAACTTTAATTGAAGATTTTGAAACAAACTTTTCATAAATGAAAAAGAGGGAAAACTATTCAACCCCCCCTTCTAGTTTTCCACACACATCAATCTCTCCACGAGGCAAACCATTGACCAAGCGGCCGGTGGCAAGCTACGTGATCGAAGTGCGGAAGAATCATGAGAACTTATAGAATATCTTGCTCTCTATGACAACGAAAGTTGGAATGATCCCCGTGATTTGAACAAAACAGTCAAGGCAATATCTTTGCCTTCGAACAACTCAAGCACTCCCGACCGTAGGATCATGGAACTTGAAGACCAAGTCAAGTTTCTCATGAAATCTTACGAGGCTCCTAAACCTTCAATCCAAGTGAACAAAATCACTTCTTCATGCAAATTATGCAGTGGTCCTCATGAAACTCATAATTGCAAGGAACTCCCCAAACGAGCTTTTAAGGAATTCTCATCCTCACGTGCCGATAAAGTGGAGGATAGGTGGCCCACCACTAATCGTAGGCCTCAAAATTTCAGCGAGGCCTATGAAGCGTGGAAGGATAAGCCAAATTTCAGAGGATACCAGAATCGGAGCGTATCCTTCAATGATTCTCCCCCACTCACCTGGTCTGAGCATCATCCACCTTAGAACACACCTGAGCAAAGCTATGAAGAAACACTGCAAAAGTTTTTTCTCTCTCAAGAGACACAACTTTCCACACTCGAGACTCAATTCAGACAACAACAAGCCGATATGAATAACAATGTTGGTAACCTGTTGAACGCTATCAATGATCGCATTGCTAGTAAATTGACTCAGGATAAAGAGGTCAAATCCGTCACCATCATTAATCAGCCACCCTCCCAAGTAAAAATAAAGAGCCCTAGTAAACTCTTTAAACATATATCACCAAAGGTGAAGGAAACTAGGGACCCTTTTTACCCCTCGGGACCAATCCACTTCGTAAACACCATTACCACAATACCTGCTCCTAAATCCGATCAGAGCCAACAACCAACTAGGAATGGGAATCATGAGGTAGAAGGTGAAGCCCCCAAGAAGGACCACGATGTAACTAAGGGCCCCTTAGACTTACTCGAGGACTCCATCACACAAGGGTCGAGCGAATGGAAGGAGTCGAAAGAGGAATCCGAGGGGCCTAAGGAAAATCTGGGAGTTTTGGATACCTCTATTATGGAGAAGCTCGAGAAAGACACGGTAGGGACTTCTATAGGGTGTAGAAATAGGATAGAGGAAGGCTGCTCCAAAGTTTTTAAGGTTTCTTGCACCACTAGGAAAAAGCTTATAACTGATGCATACATAGATCCTGACCTCCCAATAAATGCGATTTCTCTCTCCCTTTACAACGAAGCCTTTCCTGAACAAATTGCATGTAAAGGACTCAATAGCATCAGGATAGAGAAAAGGTTACCAATTATGATTGGAGGATTCATCTATGATGTTGATCCAACCGTGATCGATAACATGGACTCATTCATGAGTCCAACATTAACTAACCTCGTCCTCGGAAAACCATTTGTAAAAGAAACAGGAGTGACCCTCGATGAAAGCGATGGTAGTGCACTATTTACCAATGGTGTCAGAAAAGTAATTTTTCGTAAGGGTAATGAGGCAGTGTATGAATACCAACCATCATTGGATGGTAATACAAATGGGATACAAGGTAGAAGGTCGGGAAAGATAAAGCGACGTGATCCGAATAACCTCAAAATCCCTTGCATGATCGGTCACAAGCATTTTCATAATGTCTACATTGACGTGTGCCTACCCAAGAATGTTATGTCCTTGTTCCATTACAACAATATTTGCAGATGGGAGTTAATTTATAAAGGAGAGAATGTTGTTGGCAGAGATCATGAAGTGCAAGTGTTTGTAGGAAATATGAAATTCACGATGGATTTTACGATCGTGGAAAATGTTGAAGATTATATCGACCCTCGGTTATCGCAAGTTGTTTTCGGGGCGCCCTTTGTGAAATCACTAACTTAATGGTTGACGACCGGAACGGAATCATGACTTTCACCGATGGAATTAGGAGAATCTCATACCAAACGCCATATAAGATGAAAGATTTGGAAGGAATAGATTGTGACGGGCTTGATAAGCTAGGCTCCCAACTTGTTTTATGTGATGATGATGTTCGAAGAGGATGTAAAAATACCTTTGACTTATCATGTGGGTTCTTAAAGGGTGCCAGTAAGCTTAGTTACAAATATCGGGAAGATATTTTTGAATTTGAAGATCCAAAATACCCGCACTATGAAAGTGACCCTGATAGAGATTTGGAGGATGACCTAGAAACCGTGACTAACGACGAGGTCACGTAATAGACCGTGACCTTGAGTCTAGCTACAAGACTCATTAATAAAGAAAAGCGCTTCTTGGGAGGCAACCCAAGCTTTATTAGTTTGATTGTTTGTTTGTTTGATTTTATTTGTTTCCGTATGCATGCTTTATTTTTATTGTTTGTGGCTCATGTTTCAAAGTAAATTGTGAAAATGCTTTATTTTGTTGTTTAACTTCATCTTAACTTCATATAAAGGTATTTCGCAAAAGATAAGTGTAAAGGAAATCTAAATTTGTTTTTAAGAACGAGATTGAACATGAACCACAACAATATTAAACGAATGTGCATATTAGTATTTGTTTGAGTCAAATGCTTGTATCGAGTCATAATGATGTTTTTCAGGATTTCCAGGAATTAAGGCGTGAGTTTTTCCAGAAATTTTCCGGACACTTAACATACGATTTCTGTCAGAGCACTCTGACGGCGTCAGGATTATAACCTGACGGCGTCAGGTGTAAAATTCTGAATTTTTTTTGCAAGTTTTGTTTTTCTACCAGAGTCTTAAAGTTTTTGTTAATTCTTTAGTTTTATAAACTCCAGGAAACCTACAAACATTCATTCCACAAGCATTATATCTTAATTTGCTTTCTAGGATTTTTAATATATATAGATTGCCGCCAATTTTATGCGAGGTTTGCCTTGATTATTTTCTCAGGTTTAACAGGTTATATTGGACAAGAAGATGATTTATATTTCTAGAGGGAAGCTTTCAACGTTCATTTTCTTGGAGGAGGATCTAACCATGTTACCACATTATCCACACCGAACGAATCTGGGAGTATTTGTTTCATTCTTTTTACCTTCATTACTTTTACATCCTTTTTATTGAACATTGGGGACAATGTTCAGCCTAAGTGTAAGGGGAGGGTAAATGATGATACCTTAGAGAATACAATTGCACTTGAGTTTGTTTGTTCAATAGTAGGTGTGTAATAAAACTAAGAGAAATACTTGTTAGGGCAATTTTAGCGCCAAATTTAATTTTTTTTACAACATTTAGGAGTGAAGCTTTAGCCTTAATGAGCATCTCATGGATAGGAGTTGTATGACTAGCACGAAAAACCGTACCACTCAAAATTTTCCACCCCAAATATGTGAGGTTTGCCCCTAGATTTGTTAGGAAAAGATGCTTATGAGTGTACCGGTAATACTTAGATTCTAGAACTTACGTTAGTGATGCATCCCGAGACTGCCAGTGAGACTACATTCGTGGAGTAGGATTTACTACATGATAAGAGGCATTAGGATCATCCTCGTGTTATACCCGTATTATAATTACTTGACCAATGAAGTCATAATCACTTGACTAGTAAAGTCAATTAATTTTTCCCACACCTTTGCGTTTTACTCATTTTGAGTACACGATACCCCTAGTACACCCCTCCGAGCCTATCTTTTTCGTTTCTAACTTTAAGCATTTTACTTAAAGGAATAATTTGTTTACAATCCACCCCAAATGTGCAACCAAATCGCCTTAGCCTTCTTTGTATGCACTCATCTTTAGTGCATTATTGTTATATGTTTAAACCCTTAGTTAATTGTCTAATTGATTACATGGTTGCTAAGTCAAGTCATATATTGTACATATTGTTTTGGGACGATTGGGACTCATGGGTAAAGCACTATTGTTATGGAGTATTGGGGAAGAACATCATTTATTACCCCCATATGTGCGCTAATACTTAAAAAGTACTCCAAGTGTTTTGATTATATTAATTCGAGTCATTAGAATAGTTGATTGTAAAGTATGTAAAAGTTCAATTGTAAGGGGAATGCAAATTCCCTATGATGTATTATTTTGGATGGTAGGGTAAGAGTGTATGGAATATATATATATATATATATATATATATATATATATATATATATATATATATATATATATATATATATATATATATATATATATATATATATATATATATATCAAGAAAAAGAAAAAGAAAAACATACAGACTACCATCCCGTTTCCTTTTATGTTTATTTTATGTTTTGTTAGTTTATGATTAGCTTAAGTCGAGTCGAGTCTTGGCTTAGCAACGCCACATTGTACATGCAATTGACCAAGATGATTAACTCGCCACCAGTAAAAATTACCTTTATCCAACAAAACCGTGTATATCATATCCCTACACCTCACGTTATAACCCTTTAAAAGACCTCTTTGATAGTTTATCCTAGGTGCTTACGCCAAGTGGTGGAGGTTTGATCCTTTCCCAAGCCTATGGTAATCTATATGCTATGACAGGTAGTGAGAGATATTTTCCATTTTCATATTGTGATATATACTTTTATTACACCGAGAGATGTAAGTATCTAAACACCATTTGTGAGGTGCTAGTGTATAATTTCCGTGCTTGTTTTGGTTGAAGTGGAATGATTATTTGTTGCAATTACTTTTATATTAGTGTTAAATGACTCCTAGCTTGTATTTTGATTAAAATAAAAGCGCATTTGCTTGAGGACAAGCAAATCTCAAGTGTAAGGGTATTTGATGAGACGAAAAGTGTACCGCTTTTAGGGGGTCATTTAAGCCCAAAGTCGAGATTATTTGATCAAATATTGCCCTAAATTGTTCCTTTTGTCATTTTAGGTACTTTGGAGGAGAAATCTGGAAAAGGAAGCATTTTGGACGTTTTTGGAGCGAAAAGTGAAGAAAATGGCAAAGTCTCCAAATCAAGCTGGAAACAGTGCTTGACGGCGTCACATATTGCATGTGACGGCATCACGTTATGGCAAAGAGGTGGATAAAAAGTATAATGATACACGCCAGAATGTTTTTGGAATTTAACACGTGACGGCGTCTCCAAGGCCTTCACGTGTAATTTGCTCTTGACGGCCATGAGAAGATTAATACATGACAGCGTCAAATCAGGATCTAGGCAATACGAGGATTTCTTTGGCGGCGAGTTGACGGCGTCAGACTCAACACGTGACGCCGTCAGCCCACAAAATCTATATATAGTCTTCTTATTTTCGTTTAATAGGAGAGGAGAATTTTAGAGAGACTTTTGGGAGAACTTGTGGGGAAACCCTAGGTCGAATTTTGCAGGGTTTTTCACCCTTTTATCATCCATGTTCTAATAAAGATAAGTCTTCCAATAATCATTCAATATGTCTATGTGTTGTTTGATTCTATCTTATGCTTGTCTTTACTTTAACATGCTAGGCTAGGTTTTCTTTGTGTTTGTTTAGATGTAATGAAACCTAGCTATTGATTATTGGTTGGTTGTTTGTTATTAATTGTAATGGATGAATGATATCGATGTTAGGCTTAAGTAAACTGGCAGACTTCCAATTGGTAACATGCTTGAACGTCTTAAGAAACATGATCGGATGTGTACTATGATTAATTGGTTATATTTAATGCGTGAGTAACTACTAAGGAGGCCATATTAGGAGCTAGTAGTTGGCTCGACATAGGAAGAGGTAGAAGCTTATAGAGTTAGGGAAGATTGTACACGGCCCTACGAATGGTATTAAGGAATATAACACATCATCCACGCAATTGTAACAAACTAATCAACTAGTAAAAGATAGCTAGGGAGTAATGAAATCTAAGTAAACACGTTTCTCTCATTATTATTTTTCTCCTCATTTACTTTCTTGTTATTTTATTTTTATTGCATTAGTAGATATTTGGGTTAGTTGACTAGCAACTAATTCCGCTCACTCTTCCAAAACCCGAGATTTTTACTTGCTTTCTGAAAAACTATAAAAATACAAAAAGAATCATCCCTCACCTCTAGACCTAGTTTAATTAAGTTTTGATCCTAACGACACTATTCCTCGAGAGAACGATCAATCCCCCGGTACTTGCCACTACACTATACTACATCGGTCAGGTACACTGCCTGGTGGGGATTGCAAGCCTCTTGAGATCCTTTGAGAGGTAAAACCTTTTTCAAGGTTGCAAAACCACGCATCAATTACCCAAGTCAGTGTTATCCTGATGTCATTTGTGAGTATGAGGTCTGCACGTTTGTTCTAAGATGAAGACTTTATCATTTAGCTCTGTTATTGTTTGTAGTAAAGCCTTGTGATTTGCAACCATTGACAAGCGAAGAGCTGTAATGTCTTTTGAGTCATGTGCAGAGTCATATGTAGACATGAGTGAAAAGTAGAGGTTCGGTTTTTCTTTCTGAAGATGAGGTTGATCTTTAAAAATTTGAAGCATCATATCTTCAAGCTGATTAAATGTGAGTTTCTCGTCTCCAGTAACCTCTTCAGCAACTTCTTCATGAATTTTTCTTCGTTTATCTTCAGCTTCACATTGTTCTTTGAAGTCAGCTGAGAATTCATGTACCGCTCGATTTAGATATCCCATTGTTATATGACTGATAAGAGTATCTAATCGAGTGTGAGGAGTTGTTGATGATGATGGTGGGATTGTTGTTGTTGTTTCAATATGTGGTGGTGCGGGTATTGTTGGTGAAGTTTTGTGTGTTGTAAATGTTGTTGTTGTTGTTGTTGTTGTTGTTGTTGTTGTTGTTTGTTGTTGAGTTGGTGGAATAGGCGGGGGAAATGGTAACGATTCGGATTCAAGAAGAGTTTTCGATGGTAAACTAGTCGTTGTGTCAACACATGACGCAGGATTAGTTTGTTCAGGAGTTCCTATGAGTTGGTGTAACTCAGATGATTTAATGATACTACTAGTGTCAGATTCTAGCCTAGTCTCCTTACTAACTTCCGGCCTATGTGTTTTGTATACCTTCTCTCCATCATTTCCTTCATTTACGACATTGTCATTGTCATGTGTATCAGACAATATCATTTCAGAGTCATTTATACTCTGTTTACCAATATCTTTGCTCACTTGAACATCTCCTTCTTTCCTTGTATCCCCAAACTACTGAATTTCAGCAAGTCTATGTATTCTCTTATGCCTTTTATCCCCTTTATCAATTCGTTGTTTCTTACTCCCCATCTCTAGTCCTAAGTTGGCACTAGAATCTAATTCCTTATGTGTTTCAGGGTAGGTCCGCTCGGTTTAGAGCTTTCCATAGAAACTAAAGATCTACTTATGTATTCCTTATAAGCCTTCGACTTCTTGTCAGCAAGATCAAGCAACTCTTGAGGTATGACCATTGGAGGCTTAGTTGTTGCATCTTTTTCCAGTTACAGATTTTTCATGACTTTATCATTAACTCGTACTTCGATCGGCCTTGCTGACAATCTATTGGATTTCATCATATCTCGAATGAGAAGTTTGATGAATCTCACAAAAGGAATATAGGCACCCTTCTTCTTCTTCTTCTTCTTCTTCTTCTTCTTCTTCTTCTTCTTCTTCTTCTTCTTCATCATCCTCATCTTAGTCTTTTGTTTGTTTTGTACCAATTCACCTAGCTCAATCCAAATTAACGAAGCATAATCAAAGTGGCACTGGTTAACCACTCCATAGAAAATCTAATATATAGAGAATCTCCCTGCATCAATTTGTGTTTCTTTGCCTGCGAGGCATCGGTTGAGGATTGAGAACATTGTTGCCCATACACATGGGAGACACTTTCTCTTGAAGTCAGAAGTGTTTATGAGCTTGATTAAATCATTGTCAAAGCCAAGTTCCAAAAAGAATTGCTGGATTTGGTTGTTGCCTGGTAGAACTTCAAACCCATGTCTGTTGTTAGATGTTGCTGTCGGTAAGTCCAGTGCATTTCTGAGTGAGTCACTTGTAAGTTTTGTTGTGTATCTGTCACACCCCCAAAATCGGGTCCAGCGGAAGCATACATGTAGCTGGGGTGTAACTCAATTGGTATTACAACTCAAGTTCAAAAATGGTTTTCACTTGAATCATTTAGAATAAAATAGTTTAATCAAAATGTTGAATCTACATTGTTAAAAATAATGCGGAAGTAGGCCCTTAAAATAATTTAAAACGGTCCCCAAATGAATAATCAGAGTCTTCTATGACCATGCCATGCCCTGCCAAAACCTCCTGTAGCGTGCCATTGCTTAATACCTGAAAATACATGCTAAAGTGTCAACACGAGGTTGGTGAGTTCATAGAGTCTTGTGAAAAAAGAATGTAATGCATATGAATGAAGATTCCCAGCAAAGGCATCGTAAATCCACTCAGTTCCAAGTCCCGCCATAAGAGACTTGTAACCTGTGTGTTTATGACCCACTGCCAAATATGATTTAGTTTGTGTAAACAAATGTAATATGTGGACCAAGATTCAAAGATAAGTGTAGCAATGTCGCTATATAAAGGTAAGAGTGATAATGTAGCCATGACGATGTTGCCATATAAATAAATCTGACCATAAGCAATACGCATAAATAGTTTATCGAACAAAGTTTCATAGCACCAATTTAGAAAAGAATATTGATTGCACTAAGTTCAAGGCACCGAAAAGGTTTTCTAGCTATATGTAGGAGGTTACGCTCCCAAGTAATGTAGGTAATCACATACCTATGAAATGTAGGTAATCACACATACCTAAGAAATGTAGGTAATCAAACATACCTAAGAAATGTAGGTAATCAAACATACCTAACAAATGTAGCTAACGGTTCTTAACTTAGGCAATCATATGTAATCTGTAATAGTTTAAATTATGCACTCATGTCCATGAGTAAATAGCAAGTAGGTAACAAGTGAATAGTATTGTACTCGGATAATCAAACAAGTATTAGATAAGGCTGAAAATATTTGAGTAATCAACCATGTAAAGCGAGTAATGCGTTTAAGTAAAACGAGCATGTATTCTCCCCCAAAGAGTTGATAAAACAATTAAAAGAGTAGGGGCTATGACTCACCTGGTGCGATAGCTACGATGACAAAAGTGGATACACTGAAATGAGGCACGATCTCTAACCGCAACCTAATATGAATGATAGTCTCTAATGTAAGAAATGAAATGATGCTACACATGCAAATACGTATGTTATCGATACCACTCGTGAAATTTGAAAATAACGTTTATCGTCGAAAAATACATTTTTGACGTCTTGTATAAATATAAAATACTTCACGCGTATTTACGTTGTAGTGACAATCCCTTGTAGTTGTTTAGTGATTTATTACGAAAATAGAGCTTTTCGTCGTAAAATATTATCCTTAAATAATAGTTGTAATCCTTAATATATAGCCTCAAAAAGCTAGTCGTGAACGAATAATATTAAGTTCTGGAAAACGAATTTGACGTTTTTAGTAAGTTTGTAACATGATCTAAAGACGTGTTATTAAGTTTTTGATCTCATCGAGTTCCGACCCTCGATAGAAAAATATGTTTAGTTGGTCCGTTGTGAAAATAACCAATTTTGGTGTGGTTTTCGGGTAATATAAATGAGGTTGTAAGTTATTCGTTATAAGGCCAACGGGTAAACGGTCAAGTGTTTTGGATAGCGTGTCGGGAATACTTGAAATTACTTAAGTACGGCTAGGACTCAAACTGAGCCGAACATGGATAAAAATGGTAGCGAACATGGAACTTTGCAAAGTCATTTTACGTCAAAACTCTATTAGTGTAAAAGCTGAGTAAATACATATATAAATCACCTATGTTCTAACGCTTGTATCTTCTTCGTTATAAGCTCGTTTTCTACGTTCTTTATATCCCCGGAATCGTGGGACAAAATACTAACATATTTTTGATAAGTCGGGATGGCTAGATTTAGTTTTACGCCTCAAAACAGTCGTGACAACTGTTCATCAGAAAAGAATTTTCAGAAAAATAGTTTTCGTCGTTAACTTCGGAAAATCATATCTCCTTCGTTATTAACTCGGTTTAATCCCCGTTTTCGGCCATAGTTTCGTCTCGGAATGTATTTTCTAAATCTTTGGTCCGAAGTTACACCCTAGACCCTGAGTTTCCCACGTTTAACAAAAATGGACAGTAGCTTTGAAAGTTTGTCAAATCTTAGTTTCCTAGTTACTAACTTGTGCAAAAACCTTCCAAACAACTTCAACACAACTCTTAAACTACCATACACCTTCTTAGGGTGTCATGGGGTCCTAAACATCACCAACCTTGGTGAGTTTCATGGGAATAATCATAGGAAAAGCAAAAACCCATTATATGTAGTAAAAATCAATTAAAGTGGTATGGATCATAACATACTTGCATGTTTTGTTACTAGCTCATAAAAATACATTATGTAATAGTTTGAAAGAGTAGAAAAATGATTAGTAACTTACTTGTGGTGATTATTGAAAGATGGTGATGAAAACCCAATTAATCTTTGTGGTTTTTATTTCAAAACCTTGTAATATATTACTAGTAATTGTGTGATACTTGAACTTGGAAGATTTTGTAATGTTTTGCCCTTTTTCTTGATGTAGCCGAACCACCAAAGAGAGGAATTAGAGAGTTCTTGTGCTAGTTCACTTTGGAGGATATGTATGTATGTTTTCCTTAAAGGTAAGTAACTAATAATACTTGAAATGGTTTAAGAAATATCTAGTGGTCATCTTGTAAATACTTGGTCAAAGTCAAGTAAAAATCTAGTTTTGGGGGGCAAGACACCACGTTTTAGGGGAAAGGGGGAAACATGAAGTGATTTGTTATTATTAGTTGTAAAATTGTAAGATTTACTTGATATTAGTTTGAGATATTATTGTTATCGGGTACCGAGTTAACTAAAAATAAATCGTAACAAGTTGAAATAAAAAATGACGAAGTTGTAAAAATCATGAAATTACATTCCTGATGAGAATCGGGTATTAAAATAATTATCGGGTTGAAATATCGCAAACCGACGGAGTAATAAGCTCCGACCATAAAATGTAGCAATTGATTTGAAAACACCGGGTAAACTAATAATATAATTCTTATATTATTATAATGAGTGTGAAAATATGTTAGGATCATAGTTGGGAGTATTGGGTATACGTTAGTAGTAAAACTAAGTGGTAACGTTAATTAAAAATTAAGCATACGTAAATTGAAATAATGCGTATCCGTGCATTATCTAATGTGTTGATGATGTTACAGATGATGTGTAGACTACCCTAGTCTATATGATGCGTCCCTACTGATGATGCATGAATTCGTAACTAAACCAATCCGGTTACGCGAATTTAAATACCCGTAAATTAGATTTACGATGAAATGAATGATGAGTGTGAATAGTGTTTTCCCTCCGGAAATGAATAGTGTTTTGTGAATAGTGAAATTTCTGGACGCTCCTCAGAATCTCAAACTAACTCCGAAAATGATGAATTGTAAAATGATGAATAGTGCTCGGTGAATAGTAAATGATGAATAGTAACTTCCGAGATGAGTAATGAAATTTCGACGTTTTGAAAAAGAACATAAAATTACGAGTTGTGACATTCTTCCCCTCTAAAAGGAACTTCGTCCCAAAGTTCAGTTTGTGTTGGTTTCTAGAGTGGTATTGGTGAAAAGATGATGATATTTATCTTGTAAACTTCTGAGCTCTAATGGAAGCTCAAGTCTGTAAGCCACTAGGCTCATTCTGTCTGAAATATTGAATGGTCGAATGTATCTCGGGTTTATCTCTCCATGTTTGTGAATTGTGTCTCAATGATGTTGTCCTTGGGATCGTGTGATATCTATTGTTGTAAGTGAGTCTAATTTATAGCAAATGGTCAGCCCAACCATTTCCAGAATCAATTACACCCAATTTGGGCATATCTCCCTATGTTTGAATCATTCTCTAATTCTGACCATTGGTCTGAAGATAATAGGTCATGTGGTTCCAAAGGAATCTTAAAGAAATCTGCCAACAGTTTGAGGTGAATCAAATTCCTCCATTAGGAATAGTTGGAATAGGTATCATGAATCTTGTGGAAAAATCTTACAAAGTTAGGTCCGTCAAAGGGTGTTATTGAAAAGAATAGATTAGGATAAGGTTGTGATTCCTCCGCAGGAATGTCATGCCCTGCTAAAACCTCCTGTAGCGTGCTATTGCTTAATACCTGAAAATACATGCTAAAGTGTCAACATAAGGTTGGTGAGTTCATAGAGTCTTGTGAAAAAGAATGTAATGCATATGAATGAAGATTCCCAGCAAAGGCATCGTAAATCCACTCAGTTCCAAGTCCCGCCATAAGAGACTTGTAACCTGTGTGTTTACGACCCACTGCCAAATATGATTTAGTTTGTGTAAACAAATGTAATATGTGGACCAAGATTCAAAGATAAGTGTAGCAATGTCGCTATATAAAGGTAAGAGTGATAATGTAGCCATGGCGATGTTGCCATATAAATAAATCTGACCATAAGCAATACGCATAAATAGTTTATCGAACAAAGTTTCATAGCACCAATTTAGAAAAGAATATTGATTGCACTAAGTTCAAGGCACCGAAAAGGTTTTCTAGCTATATGTAGGAGGTTACGCTCCCAAGTAATGTAGGTAATCACATACCTATGAAATGTAGGTAATCAAACATACCTAAGAAATGTAGGTAATCAAACATACCTAAGAAATGTAGCTAACGGTTCTTAACTTAGGCAATCATATGTAATCTGTAATAGTTTAAATTATGCACTCATGTCCATGAGTAAATAGCAAGTAGGTAACAAGTGAATAGTATTGTACTCGGATAATCAAACAAGTATTAGATAAGGCTGAAAATATTTGAGTAATCAACCATGTAAAGCGAGTAATGCGTTTAAGTAAAACGAGCATGTATTCTCCCCCAAAGAGTTAATAAAACAATTAAAAGAGTAGGGGCTATGACTCACCTGATGCGATAGCTACGATGACAAAAGTGGATACACTGAAATGAGGCACGATCTCTAACCGCAACCTAATATGAATGATAGTCTCTAATGTAAGAAATGAAATGATGCTACACATGCAAATACGTATATTATCGATACCACTCGTGAAATTTGAAAATAACGTTTATCGTCGAAAAATACATTTTTGATGTCTTGTATAAATATAAAATACTTCACGCGTATTTACGTTGTAGTGACAATCCTTTGTAGTTGTTTAGTGATTTATTACGAAAATAGAGTTTTTCGTCGTAAAATATTATCCTTAAATAATAGTTGTAATCCTTAATATATAGCCTCAAAAAGCTAGTCGTGAACGAATAATATTATGTTATGGAAAATCAATTTGACGTTTTTAGTTAGTTTGTAACATGGTCTAAAGACGTGTTGTTAAGTTTTTGATCTCATCGAGTTCCGACCCTCGATAGAAAAATATGTTTAGTTGGTCCGTTGTGAAAATAACCAATTTTGGTGTGGTTTTCGGGTAATATAAATGAGGTTGTAAGTTATTCGTTACAAGGCCAACGGGTAAACGGTCAAGTGTTTTGGATAGTGTGTCGGGAATACTTGAAATTACTTAAGTACGGCTAGGACTCAAACTGAGCCGAACATGAAGAAAAATGGTAGCGAACATGGAACTTTGCAAAGTCATTTTACGTCAAAACTCTATTAGTGTAAAAGCTGAGTAAATACATATATAAATCGCCTATGTTCTAACGCTTGTATCTTCTTCGTTATAAGCTCGTTTTCTACGTTCTTTATATCCCCGGAATCGTGGGACAAAATACTAACATATTTTTGATAAGTCGGGATGGCTAGATTTAGTTTTAAGCCTCGAAACAGTCATGACAACTGTTCATCAGCAAAGAATTTTCAGAAAAATAGTTTCCGTCGTTAACTTCGGAAAATTATATCTCCTTCGTTATTAACTCGTTTTTATCCCCGTTTTCGGCCATAGTTTCGTCTCAGAATTTATTTCCTAAATCTTTGGTCCAAAGTTACACCCTAGACCCTGAGTTTCCCACGTTTAACAAAAATGGACAGTAGCTTTGAAAGTTTGTCAAATCTTAGTTTCCTAGTTACTAACTTGTGCAAAAACCTTCCAAACAACTTCAACACAACTCTTAAACTACCATACACCTTCTTAGGGTGTCATGGGGTCCTAAACATCACCAACCTTGGTGGGTTTCATGGGAATAATCATAGGAAAAGCAAAAACCCATTATATGTAGTAAAAATCAATTAAAGTGGTATGGATCATAACATACTTGCATGTTTTGTTACTAGCTCATAAAAATACATTATGTAATAGTTTTGAAAGAGTAGAAAAATGATTAGTAACTTACTTGTGGTGATTATTGAAAGATGGTGATGAAAACCCAATTAATCTTTGTGGTTTTTATTTCAAAACCTTGTAATATATTACTAGTAATTGTGTGATACTTGAACTTGGAAGATTTTGTAATGTTTTGCCCTTTTTCTTGATGTAGCCGAACCACCAAAGAGAGGAATTAGAGAGTTCTTGTGCTAGTTCACTTTGGAGGATATGTATGTATGTTTTCCTTAAAGGTAAGTAACTAATAATACTTGAAATGGTTTAAGAAATATCTAGTGGTCATCTTGTAAATACTTGGTCAAAGTCAAGTAAAAATATAGTTTTGGGGGGCAAGACACCACGTTTTAGGGGAAAGGGGGAAACATGAAGTGATTTGTTATTATTAGTTGTAAAAGTGTAAGATTTACTTGATATTAGTTTGAGATATTATTGTTATCGGGTACCGAGTTAACTAAAAATAAATCGTAACAAGTTGAAATAAAAAATGACGAAGTTGTAAAAATCATGAAATTACATTCCTGATGAGAATCGGGTATTAAAATAATTATCGGGTTGAAATATCGCAAACCGACGGAGTAATAAGCTCCGACCGTAAAATGTAGCAATTGATTTGAAAACACCGGGTAAACTAATAATATAATTCTTATATCATTATAATGAGTGTGAAAATATGTTAGGATCATAGTTGGGAGTATTGGGTATACGTTAGTAGTAAAACTAAGTGGTAACGTTAATTAAAAATTAAGCATACGTAAATTGAAATAATGCGTATCCGTGCATTATCTAACGTGCTGATGATGTTACAGATGATGTGTAGACTACCCTAGTCTATATGATGCGTCCCTACTGATGATACATGAAATCGCAACTAAACCAATCCGGTTACGCGAATTTAAATACCTGTAAATTAGATTTACGATGAAATGAATGATGAGTGTGAATAGTGTTTTCCCTCTGGAAATGAATAGTGTTGTGTGAATAGTGAAATTTCTGGACGCTCCTCAGAATCTCAAACTAACTCTGAAAATGATGAATAGTAAAATGATGAATAGTGCTCGATGAATAGTAAATGATGAATAGTAACAGATGAATAGTAACTTCCCGAGATGAGTAATGAAATTTCGACGTTTGAAAAAGGACCTGAAATTACGAGTTGTGACAGTATCTGTCAACCGTGACTTCCAGCATTACGGGTTTTGAATCTTTAACAACATGAATTGTATTCTAGAATTGTTGTATGTATATTTGGCGAATTGGAATGGCTGTGTTGTTAAGAGCAGGAAATATTGGGTGATTTTTCAGTATCTCAACAATGATCGGGTGATCACACTTGAATTGGTGTGGGTTGAACAAATGATTACTATCACCAAATCTAAGGTGTTCAGATGTTGGAAGAAGTTGTTCAAAGGTGAGTTGTTGTTGTGGTTCAGCTTGTTCTTGAGCCATTGTTCTTGATTGATTCTGAAATGATATGAAATATATAAGTTCATGATAATGTATACATTTGTTTATTTTTCACTTTGTCTATTTTTATATGCTCTGTCATTTCTTTTTCGAGCATATTTCTTTTCTTTTCTTTTCTTATGCTTTTCTTGCTTTTGTAGCATAAGCGCATGCTCTTTTCTTTTCACATGCGATTTAATTCACTCTGGCTGTTTTTATTTTCCTCACCAAAAGTTTGTTGTTGTGTGATACTTTTTAAAAAAATATTTGAGGTATAGATTAAACGTTGTTTTATAACGCTCATGCTTTAGAAAATACGTTTATCTAACCCTTTTGAAAATTTGGGAAAAAGTATCAACTTGTTTTTCAAACTTAAGACATCAAGTTAAACTAGAAGACTTGATTTTGGTAGTCAAACTTTCAAATAAAATTTGGTTGCATGAGCGTAAGATTTCTTAACAAATGACAAAACTTTAAACTCTCTATTACGTGGCCTAGTTAAACGAGTCCATTATCAGCTTTTAGGTGATAACTAGTCCTAGTAACTATCTTGAAGATGAGAAGTTTTAAGTGAAGTCAATTGTAATACGTCTTAAAAGAGCTTTTGTTGCATAAGTGTGAGATTTCTCTAAACGTATCTAAACCTTGAATACTCTATTACGTTGCATAGCTAAAGGGATGCATTATCAGTTTTTAGTTGATAACTAGCCCTAATAACTACCTTGAAGAAGAGATATCCTAAGTTTAGATAGTGTCGAGTTGTCTCAAAATCATTTGGTACAAAACAGTTATGAGTGAAACATTTGTTAAGAGGTTGCATGAATTTGTTTAAATAAATACTCATGGCATTGGCAACCAATAACATTTGTAAAAACATTTGTAAACATATCCGTCAAATCATTTTAGTCATGTACACAAAGTATTCATAAAAACTTGCAATCATATAATAGTCTAAATGTAGTAATTAAACATATGCATCACTTATTGTGTTAAAGGCACTAATAGTGGTGCAATCCTAGTCTAATTAAAGTAAGAAAACTAATCATATGCAATATTCCATTTCTCAAAAGTTATCATATCTTCATTTGATAATAAAGGGTTTTAATTAATGTAAACATTTTGAGATAAATGCTTGTGTAATTGTTTAAAAAAAAAAAAAAAAAACTTGGCTTTCATCAATTTTGTTTTTCAAAAACAAATTTCTCATTTTTTTTTCATGTAGAACAAAATTTGATTTTGTTTTGGGAAAGAAAGTTTGGATCACTACATGTTACTTAGTCAAAATTTAATAAAATGTTTGAAAAACTTTATATAGATACAAGATTTATAAAAAATTTCAAATATTTTAAAAAATTTGGGCAGAGTGACATTTAGATATTGTGGGCAAAAAAGGTTCACAATATCAAGTATCGCGGATATTGTGGGTAAGAAAGTTTGATGACATGTTTTATATATCCGAATATCCAAAATTTGTGATGATGGTTTTATTTAGACCCATTATTTTAGCTAAGTTTTTTCAATTCGGATAATCGAAATTTTGGATAATAGTTTTATATATCCGAATATCCAAATAATCATTTTGGGGAACTTTTACATGAGTTCCAAAACTAAAATTTTATAAAACCTAACATTCTAATAAACTATGATCAAAGTTTTCGGATATCTGAATACGGATATTTTTGAACACCCATAACCTAAATCAAGAAATCCTATAACTTAAGTTAACTATTTTGTAGAAAAATAATAAGATTATTTAACATTTATATAAAGATGATATGTGTGAACATATATGAAATAAAGAAAACTAATTTTATGAATTTATTGTGGTGTTAGCTAAATAAACATTTGTTATGAATATCTAATACATGTGTCTCTTACTTTTTGCACTTTGGTGATTACTTGTATCAAAACTAATATTTATATTTTCTATTAGTTTTATGAATTTTTGTACGGGGCGGATCGGTTTTCTAGGTTTGCGTTTTCATATATCATAAAAATCAAACCAAAACTTTCAGGTTTTTCAGATGTATTAACCCCTCACTAAAACTCCATTTCTATATTAGATGATGCTCTAAATGTGATGTTGAAGTAGGGATGGGCATGGTTCTGGAACCGGAACCGGTGGATCCGAGAACCAATTTTTTTGAAAAGTGTGAACCGAGAACCGAACCGAATTTAGTTTTTGGTTCCGGTTCCGGTTCCGGTTCCGGTTCCGGTTCTTTTGGATCTACCCGTACAGGAACCACTTTTCTATTAAGCTAATAAAAAACGCAAAACATCAAACTTTTTAAGAACTTGCAACCATTTACATTTAAGCATATACCAATTAACAACTTAACCATAAACTCGAATAATTAATCATTCTATAGTTACTTTCACTTTTTCATATTTTTAACAAAACAATAATGCATAACAATCCGAAAAACAAAATAAAATAACTTAAAAGTTTGTTCATATCTGTTAGGCAAAGTATCAATAAAACTAAACGTGCTACGTGATGATGATAGATAATAAATAACGTATTAATAAAAGTGCTAGCAAATTTTACCATGATGAACATGTAAAAGCTAATGGAATACAAATAAAAATAAAATATAAACTTACTTTCATTGTTTTGATAATGATGAATGATCTTGGAATGTTGTTAGGTTTAGATTAATTATTGATTTGTGGATGTTTTAGTGAATTAAATATTAGGGTTTAGAGTTGGCTTGATGACTAGTAGGTTTATTTATTTATTTATTTATTTTGATAAGAAGTAAAAAAAATTACATATTTTTATAATTATTGGATCTTTGGTTCTGGAACCGAGAACCGGTGGAACCGATCCAAACCGACCCAAGAACCGAAAAATCTCAAAATCAAGAACTGGAACTGGAACCATTGGTTCTGGTTCCGGTCCGGTTCTTCATGGTTCCGGTCCGGTTCTTGGTCCGGTTCCGGTTCTTTGGTTCTTTTGCTCATCCCTATGTTGAAGGAGTATTAAATTTTAAAATTCAAGTACTTTCACTTCTTCATAATATACACAACCACCCCTCCTGTCCCTTTCAAGAAGATATTGTTCTTGCAGCTTTTTATATCTATCCTATAATAATCATTTGCTCTTTAGGTATTGCGTACAATGTTATTGAATTTGTCATTTATATAGTTTAAAAAATAGATTAATATACACCTATATAAAAAGAAGTCTTTCTTTATATAATTATTTACACTTTTAGTCTTAACTTAATGTTCAAATTTATATTTTTGCTTATTTCGAAATAAGCGTTTATCTTAAACTTCAAGGATAAAAAAATGTGAAAACTGAAAATGGAATTTGCTGGTACATAATGCAATAATTATACTAGTATAACTTAAAATTTTAAAATTTAATTCAAGATAGATTAATCAATAATAAAAAGAGTGTTATTCGAATTAATATTTTAGATAGTTTTTGAAATTAATATTAATATACTTATGAATTTGAATTTAATATTAATATTTTTTTGGGTATTTGTTTATGTTATTTTATACTCATTATATATATATATATACATACATATATATATATATATATATATATATATATATATATATATATATATATATATATATATATATATATATACACACACATATATATATATATATATAGACACACACACACACACACACACACATATATATATATATATATATATATATATATATATATACACATACATATATATATATATATATATATATATATATATATATATATATACATATATATATACATATATATATATATATACATATATATATATACATATATATATATATATATATACATATATATATATACATATATATATATATATATATATATATATATATATATATATATATATATATATATATATATATATATATATATATATATATATATATATATATATATATATATATATATATATATATATATGTTTTTAATTATAATGATGTTGAGAGATGCCAATAGCATTAGCATGGTAACAAATATTTTTTTTATGGTCTCCTATAGCTTACAGCATAACGTGGTACTAATATTATGTGATCTTGCGCATATTATTCTTTTCTTTAGTGATATTTAAGTGCATTTCAAATGTTATTGTCAACCTTTTATTTAATGAACTTTGTTTTTGTAACTTGGTAAACATTTCATATTTAGAGCATAGAATGTTTGAAACAATATAAATGCGAGTAGCAACTTTGAAAATGAAAATACCAAACTTAAATTTTTTGTGAAAATATTTGCATTAGTAAAAACATACTTTATTCTCATGACCTAATAAAGAGGTTGTAAAATGTTTTAAATATTATGTCACACAAAAATTAAGGATGTTGCTAAAATACATACATGAATAATACAATGCGACCCAACTATTGTAGTTCAATATTATGAAACTTCAAGAGATTTCAATACAAAAGAATAAACATATACAAACTATATACACCATAATATCTCACAAATATTTGAGATGTAATTTGAACTAAAAATCATTTATTGGAGAGCAATCTCACTTACTGAAACCACAAACTCTTCGATAATCAAAAGTTTATTTATAAACACAGGTGTAGTTCATGGGGTTAACCTTATAGAGAAACAATTTATATACATATACGGATCAGCTGGCAATTTGATAAGTCCTAATTTGTACTATACTATTACATGATTATTTCTCATATATTGCATGTTTATATTTGAATTGATACTTAATTGCCTAAGTTTTCCAAGACACAGAAAAGAACATGATTTGGAGCTATTCTTGACAATTCTATATGCAAGCTGTAAAAGAGCATACTACAAATGTAACTCTCGGCATACGCCGTATTGATGTCTGGAAGAATTCAGTATTGGTGAATATTGAAGCATAAAACATATCTAACTCTGGCAATACGCCATATTTTGAAGCTCTACTGTCAAAGCCCAAGTCAACCAATGAAGGTATACGGCGTATGAAACTCTTGCCATACGCCGTATTGAAGATCTTATCCCCAGTCCAAGTATATCAAAGATTTAAGGTATACGACGTATCACAACTCGACAATAAGCCGTATTTAAAAGATACGCAGAATATGCTTTCTTCGTCAGCAATTAAGATATCCAGAACACGCCGTACGCCGTATTGAAGATCTTATCCCCGTATTGAAGATCTTATCCCCAGTCCAAGTATATCGAAGATTTGAAGGTCTGCGGCGTATGAAACTTTGGCCATACGCCGTATTGAAGATCTTATCCCCAGTTCAAGTATATCGAAGATTTGAAGGTATACGGAGTATCACAACTCGACAATAAGCCGTATTTAAAAGATACGCAGAATATGCTTTCTTCGTCAGCAATTAAGATATCCAGAATACACCGTATTCACCCCTGAATACGCCGTATTCCAGCCCTGACAGAAGACTATAAATACAAACCCTATATAGGAGTTTTCATGATCATTCACTCACCACTCATCATCGCAGCCAAATTTCACCATTCTAAAGCCCTAAGATCAGTCTCAAGAGCTAGGAAATCAAGAAGAGAAGGTCTTGTATCATCACATTATGTTTAATCATTTGATTTGCATATCGATTTCATCATGATTTATATTTGTTATTCGTTTAAATTATCTTTTTGTGCTTTTACATACATTATGGTTAACACCGTTGGGTGTTAGCCATGTTATAAATATTACATGATTGTTATTTCCATTTATTAAGATTTAATGTTTAGTATTGTTTAGTTTATCTGTTTAAATATGTGCTCATTTATATGTTTAAGTATTTTAAGTCTAGCTATCGCATGGACCAAGTGGGTAATAGATGTATAATACAAGAAAATTTAAGTTGGCATAGTGCTCTTGAATATAGTGACCACGTGAGAAGAGCAGGTATTGCATGGACCAAGTGGGTACCACATATAAATCACATAGATTATTTGACATAATTTAATGCATGCTTCTAGTTGAATAGGTGCATGAACTAAATGGCCTAGGAGATTACATGTGTAAAGGCTAGATGGATGGACCAAGTGGTCTAGTATAGGTTAGATAGGAGTATGGAGGTATTGTCTGGACCAAAGAGATACTCCCCATACATCCTGAAGTCACCAACACTTTACAATTAAATCATTGCACTAATAGATGGATAATTAAAATGTAATAGAAGTAACATGGCTAGCACTACTTTCTCTTATTGATTACAACACACATAGAATAGTTAGTTAAATTTACTTTTATTGTTTTAGTAGTTAAATATAAATCAATCAATCAAAACCCCCTTTAAAATCCGTAAAACTCACTAGGTTAAGTCTAAGCATACTATTTCTGAGATTGACCTCTTACTTACCCTAATGGCTACATCTGATCGGGTACACTGCTCGTGAAAGTGTGTCCTTAGGTATAAGACCGGCTAAATATAAATTTAAAAGTTGAATTAAAAATACCTACAATAAAACGCACATCACAATTCGTGTTTTGTTTTTAGCTAGCACTTGATCAGGTACATTTCAAGATGTCACCTTGCCCAAGTAAACAGTTGAAGACATACGGCGTATAAAAATCTAGACATACGCCGTATTAAAGATCTTATCCCTAGTCCAAGTTATTGAAGATTTGTAGGTATACGACGTATCACATTCTCGCAATACGCCATATTTAAATAAGGATGGCAAATAAACTCGAATATTCTATTCTTGTAAGAACATAATGTGGTTTGTGCTAAGGAATTCCAAGTTGCTCGCACTTCCACCTCTCGTAATCTTCATATTCCTCATCAGTTTCATATTCATCATCTCGGCTAATGACTTCCTTGCTAGGGTTTAGATCTAAATAATCTTCCATCATTTCTAATTCCTTTTCGTCTAAACCCAATTCTTCATACACACGACTATTTTTATAAAAGTACTCTTCTAACTTTTCCCTTACTTCTTGTTTCTGTGCATCTTCAAAAAGGGTTGGTTTAAAGAGATTGTCTTGAGATTCTATATCTTTGGACTGATTTTACTCCTTTGGTTCTCCATTGCAAGAACCATTTTTCTTCCAGTCGCATGATGGCTAAATTCCAAAATCATACCCATTAGTATCATCAAAAATAGGGTTACAGTAGTATAGAACATTATCATTGCACTTTTTCATTCCTTGCACACTTTTTGGAATTTCATTCTCCTCATCCGTCGACCATGATTTTTCATCATTAGGAATTAACGACCAATTGTTTTCGACCTTATCCCATGTTTCAATGACTCTGACTTCATGTGTGAAAATATCCTCCTCAATATGAAGGAGATAATTAAACTTAGCAAATTCCGTGCAAATTGGTGAGTCATAAGAGAAAATGTCAACCTCGATCATGAATATGTCGTTCTCTAATTCCTGTTCATCGTGCACACTAACATAACCAGGTGCATCAAAATTTGCAACAACATAAACATGTGCGTCATGTTCTGCGTTACCCTTTTTGAATTTGTCCATATTAATTATTACTTTTTCAGTTCCAACTTCCATGGACACTAATTTATCATAAACGTTTATTCGGGTATGTGCAGTGGCAAGAAAAGGACATCCTAAATGAATTGGTAGTTTAGATGTTTCTTTAGTGTTTACTACAAAAAAGTCTACAGGAAAAATAAACCCTTCTACCTCAATTAAGACGTTGTCGGAAATTCTGAGTGGTTTCATTAAATTGTTGTTGGCTAGTTCTATTTCAATTTTAGTGGTTTTGAGTTCTTCTAAACTGATGTGTCTTTTGTCGTGTAGGTAGTTTATGTATTCAAGTTTTAAATTTATATTTTGCCGACTTTACCTATAACAAACACTAACAGGCAGTTACTTGATCGATGGTGAGCTAGTTGATAAGTAGGATGTCGATCACTAAGAGTGGAACGTTAACACTTAAATATCTATCAGTATTTTAATTCTACAAGTTAGTCTAATTAAACCTAATCTAATGCAATAAAGGGGTTTTCAGCCTGAGAGACTCGCATGTGGTTTAGATTTAATGAAAACTGTAAATCTAATGAGACAAATAACACACACAAGCAGAAACACATATAATAAAGAAGAGGTCAAGCCAATAGTAAGGAAAACGTATTAGCCATTGTTTAGTCATATAAGATGTTTGATAAGTCTAAGACCTGCAGCGATGGTACTCACAACTTGGCGTGGTCTGTCTTAAATGTAACACCTCCATTTTTCACTGATCGCAGCGGATAAAGTGTTTGGGGTATTACTTCATAGAATCACAGATACAGTAATAGAAAACGACTCGAAAAGAGACGTTTTGGAAATTTAGTTATCATTCATAATTATCAGAGTTTTAATTATAAAAGATATACTTTTATTTTTGATGAGGTCCCAAAAATCTAAGAGTTAGATTGTGTTTGAATGATAACCATGAAAAGTCCTCCGAGTTCAGTACCTCCTTCTGCCATGGATCCATAGAAGTAATATACCTAGAATACATGCTTAAAAAGTCAACACTAGGTGTTGAGTTAGAATCATAGGTTTAGGGGTTAGTGAATACAAGTTCCATGGTTTCAGTTGTTACACCCATCTGGGAAAATACAAGTTTTGTGATAATTGTGATGCATGCACAATTATCATGAGTTTAGTATGTTGCACTAAGCTCATGAATCACACCTTAACGATCCGGGTCATGTGGGCTGCAGACCCATCATGAGGGGATAGAAGGATAACTTGTCAAAGTTATACCTTGAGTGGATTCAAATATAGTACTTATTGGTACCACCTAGTGGGGTGTTAATACCAACGGGAGTTGTCAAACTCCAATAGATCTATCAACTATATTCGCGTTCGCGTGGGTAAAATCTCTAATCGATATATAACCAACCAATGGGGAGAAGAGGATCAAGAATAACGGGCTAGATTACCACGAGGGTAATAAGTCATTAGAATCCCGTATCAACCTTTTGTTAAAAAGGTTAACGCGTAAAACCTACGAATACGATATTTTGAAGAGTACCGGGTAAGTTATTTCCCGGGTCGTTTCCCGACGAGACGTAAATTGAGGATATTGATTTGGGTTTGGAATTAAAGTGCTTGATTGACGGGTTTTTGGGTTGGGAATTTAAAACTACGGGAAATGACAAATAACGAACAAGAAGTAAAAATAAACGCAACTAAACCATGAATCTAAGCAAGAGAGGCTAAATAAAACTTAAAAAAACTACCTAAAAGTCTACGGGAAAGATAATCGGTAGCTAAGGGAATCCTAGAACGCAATCTAAATTAAAAACGTAAAAGTTGATTTAAATAAAACGTAAGTGTACGAAATAAAAAGTGAATTGTAAGCTACGCTAATCCTACGGAGGTAAAAATGATTTTTCTACGTTAAATTTGAAAAAGAAAATTTTGGAAAAAAGAAAAAAAAAAAAAAAAAATATATATATATATATATATATATATATATATATATATATATATATATATATATATATATATATATATACATATTGCTTTTTAATATTTTTTTATGAATTAAAAACTAAAATAAAGAAATTAAATTTTAAAAAAATACTAAAACTATTGGGAAATTTTTGAAAATTTTTTGGAAACTAAATTATGATGAAACTAACCTAGGAAAAATAGAGGAGGGGGGACACAGTACTAACTAAGCTGAAAAAAAGCAATTATATAAGCTGAAATGGATTAAAGCTAAATAAACAAGAACTATTACTATATAAATATCAAACTACACAAATAGTAACAAGAAAGACTAAAGAGATCAGTTGGTATGGGAGTGTTTGTGCGTCTGCTGTGTGAAGGACTGAGACCAGGGTTCGAACCCTGCTCTTGGCCTTTTTAAAAACTATTTTTTTTTTCAAACTTTTTGACACAAACTTATTTAAAACATGAAAATAAGCATCTTTCTAAACTACAACTCTTTATGAAACTGATTAATAAGCAGAAATAAAAAGGAAAATACAAACAGTTTAGACTTAAACTAATTAAAGGAAATTTCTAAATCTAAAAGCTCTCCAAAATCTGCTACTAGGCTAACCAACGAACTAAGCTAATACCAACAAGGCACAATCTAATTAAGCTAAAAACTCTTAAATAAGCATAGAATAAAGGCCTAATGGGCTGAGAATAAAGGGGCTGATTCTAACAGATAACAATGGGAGAAATAAAAACAAAACTCTCAACTGTGGTGAGCCCAAAAGCTCACACAAGCTTGCAACTAAGCTAAGAACAACAGGGAACTAAAATCCTAAACTAAATGAGCTAAGCTAACTGATTATGGGTCAATAGATAAACAAATAAGCAAGAAAAAGCACAAATAAGCTCAACAGCCAAACCAACCAAACATGCTCAAAGGGGGCTAGTTTGGACTAATGCACAGGCTCATAAAAAAAATTCTAAAAATAAAATAAAAATATGACAACATAGACCACCTAGCAAAGATTACTCATGAAAATTTTTGGGTCAAGATGTCAAGAATTGAGCAAATTAAAAATGCCCGATTGAGGGCTGTTGGGACATAGGGGTACTGTTACAGCAGGTAAAAAAAATGGAGAAAAATGTGATTTTGGCTAAAGAAAAACTAAAGACTAGATGTGAACTAACTATTAATAACCTAAGTGGACTAAAGTTAACTAGAATTAAGCACTAACTAAGCCTTAATAAGAACCTATGCAAAACTACTTATGAAATAGTGAAAACTCAAAAGAATTTGATGACAAGCTAAGACAGTTGAAAACTTTTTGGAAATGGAAAACTTGGTCTAAAAACTACTAAAAGCAATCAATTAAATTAGTCTAAAGCTTGAAAACGGTTTAAAACCGTTTCTACTAAATGTGAAAAGCTTATGCCAAACACCCCTTTTTCTTGCTTAAAAACAGATTTTATCTTTTGTATTCTTGCACTTTAAATAGAAATAAAAGAACAGTGAATTACCAAAGTCTATGAAAGTTGAAAACAAAACAGATTTGTGCTAAAATAAATGCTTAAAATGTAAATTTAAACAAGGTAAATAAAAGAAAACTTGAGTTTCATTACTGAAAAGTGAATTACAATACTGAATTTGAAACAGAATTTTAAAGAAAAATAATACGATAAAAAGTGGTTACAATTTTCTAAAGGCATGAAAATTGGACAAGTTCTAAGTGTGGAAAAAGGGCCATTTTATACAAGTATGCTGCTAGGGTTTCTAAGTTGGTCACTCTTTGTCTTCTTGCTGCTTGTGTTTCTTTACTGAGAGGAAAGTCCAGCTGGAGCTATTTTGTGCTTCTCTTAAAATAATCACAGCCCTTGCCTTTATCTTCCTCCCTACTCCTTTGGTATTTGGCCGTTGGATGAGAAAATGATGTTGGGGATTGCTGACATGGAAGATATGTTGAGAAGACATCATGTGACACCCCTTGTTTGCTTCTGGGTGAGCTGGAAAGCAGGTGTTATCTCAAGAGCTTCTCACAGCCATTAGATTGGCTTGGTGCCCACTTCAATAATTCTGAGCCGTGGATGGAATTGAGCCTCAAGGATTACCAACATGGCATAGGAGGGAGGAGGTAAAAACAGTAGCATGTGATCCTTTCTTGTCTTGATTTGGAGCTGAGTTGGAACAAGATAGTGACAGGGGTGAGGTTTGTTGTTTTGGCGGGAAAAAGTAACAGAGGCAAGGGTTGTGGTACTCTTTGACTTGGTGTGGTCAATTGGGTAAGAGTAAAACGGGGTGTCTGTTTTATTGTTTGTGTTTGATGGGTTGGGTGAGTGTGAGTGGATCGGGTCAGCATGTGTGAGTTGGGCTGGTGGAGGTGGTGTGTTGTGTGTTTGGATTTGGGCTGGTGAGGTGTAAAGGGAACTGGGCTTAGGGGGTTTAAAGGTTTAGTAGATTTTTTGTTAAGTTTGTTATTAAGTATTTTTAGTTAGTAATAATTAGTGTTTTAATGAAAAGTAAGTAAAACTAATTTTGTAAAAAATATTTTTGTAGGAGTTTTATATATATATATATATATATATATATATATATATATATATATATATATATATATATATATATATATAATTTACATAAATAATAATACTACTAATATAATTACTAATAATAATACTAATAATAATAATTCTAATAAGATAACTTTGATAAAAATAATAATAATAATAATAATTATTATACTAAATTTACTAATTCTAATAATAATAATACTAATTATAATAAAATAAAAAGTTTTTATCAAAAATGTTTTGTGATTTATTTGATAAAATGGTTTTTTTAAACGGTATTGGAAAAGAGGTTTTTGTTTTGAAAATGATTTTGCACTTAAGTTTTTGGGGTTTATGGGTATTTTGGTAATTTGGTTAAAGTTAGGGGTGAATTGGGAAATTACGGTTTCGGTTTGGTTTTCCATACCTCCCCCCATGCCACATTGCCGGGATTGACTTCGATCTTTGACTCCTTGTCATTTTCTTCAAAAATGTGTCGAGTCGATCCGGTAATGCTCCATGTTGCTCCGGTTTCTCATCCATGCTCCGCTTTGCTCACTTTTGCCTTGTTTTCAATCCATTTGTACCTGAAACACACAAAAACACACTCCAAGGATATTTTTAACATTATATGGTCATTTTTGGGTGCTTTTGGTCATTTTGGTGGGTTTCTCGGGTCTAAAATGATGAGTAAAAGGCCACTCATCAATCACCCACACAAAGCAATGGCTAGTCCCTAGCAATCTGATCATATAAAGTAATGATGGGATCACAAGATTTATTATGTTACCAAGTATACCCCGTTTTGACTTCTTATTCCATTCAAATACTTTAAACGATAATGAAATTAAATATCATGCTTGATTTCCAAAAGATGGCATCATGGAACGGGACTCACGCAAACTGGGTGTCTCCGGTGAATTGTAATCGTCATCCTCTTTTTATACTTCCCAAACTAAGTCTAAAACCCTTGTGCAAACATTTTTGTAAAATGCTAACGTTACTTATATTAGTAATCTGTGTAAGTCGAGACTAACTTTTCTCTCCCACAATGTCCATGGTTTAAGAATAATAGGAGCATTTCTAATTAGCCGTGGACCATTTTCAAGAACATCATCAACACCTTTCTTCGAAGTGAATTTAAAGAAGAAAAAAAAACCCCTTAGCATTCATCATAACCTTCTGTATACCATACTTAGCCCAGGGTGTGAATCAACTACTCGAGGTACACAAGGTAAGTGTCCCTTTGATATTCAGTCTGATAAAAAAAACTTCTGCTGAATAATTTGGTATGAGCTTATGAACTTATAATCATAAGCCATAAGCTGCTTATGAAATATAAGCTTAAATTGTAATCAAGACTCGACGAAATGTATACCCCTGCAACAGCCCTTCAATGCTCGACGAAATTAGTGACTACTTTTGTGCTTGGTGACTAACTATTTACAGATGAACAAATTTTAGTCTCCATGTACTATTGTCACCATTTTGCCTTTAGTAACCAAACAAAAGTTGGCACAAAATTTTTGTCACTATAGGTACTTTTTCTTGTAGTGAAAAGAGGAATGTTGCGCTTCGTTACTTCTGGAAAAACAACTTTTCCGCCAGAGAAACCAGTGAGCAAGCAAAACTCAGTCCTTTCATACATTGTCTAATAATCTTGGTGTATTTAGACTTACCCAAACGTAATTTTAACCATATCTAAACATATTCCATGCTCATCTTTTATATGTATTTTGATTGTTTATGTATTTTTGTATGTATGAAGCGAATATTTTGAATAAAGATACTAGAGATGGAAATTTGAACATTGAATGTTGGGATAAAAGTATTTAAAATGTTCCTATCATTGCCAAATATTAAAACACATTATGAAAATTGAATATCTTAATAACATATAATATCAGAATAACTATTAAGTTAACACTTCAGAATACTAAACATATGAGTTTATTAATATCTTAGTGTACTATGATATTACTGTTACTATCATCGTAACAGTAACAAGATCATATACTGTATGATATTACTGTTAGTATGATATCATTGTTATTGTTAATATCATAGTAACACGTAACAACTTGGAAATAAATATTAATATCAGAATAAAAGCTGAGTTTATTTACAGTACAGTAACAATATTATAGTATCAGAACAGATATATGATATTGTTACTGTTAATTCATTATCATCAGAATCAGAATGTGACATTCAGAATAAGAAAACCTTGCTTATAAATTTATATTTCTGAAATTGTTAATGTTAATATCATAGTAACATTAACAGTAACATTATCTGATATTGTTACTGTTAATATCAGATTAAGATTTGAGTTTAGTAACCGTTGAATTAACATTTGCATTTGAGTTGGTGATGATGGAAATGATGGAAATAATCAAATTGATTGTAGGTTTATTTTCCAGTAAATGAACCTGCAGCACATTGGTGTGTAGCAGAGTTTCACATCAGTTCTGGCGTCATTACCTTTTACGATACCCTTGTACCAGTTAAGGAGCCTGAAGGTTATGATGAATGCTAAGGGTTTTTTTTCTTTAAGTTCACTTCGAAGAAAGGTGTTGATGATGTTCTTGAGAATGGTCCTCTTGCTATCTTAATAACATATATTTAACATTCTTAAATGGATGGGCAGATTAATCAAATGGATGGGCAGATTAATGAAGATGGTGGGTTCATATATTTAACATTCTTTGAGTAATTACATACCTCATCCCGTAGCATACCCCGGTAAGCAGTACCTAAGCCCAACAAAGCATGCCAAAACCGGATATCAACGGACACACCTACGTCACCCCAAGGGAACCTAAAAGTTTGATTACCACCGCTGTTTAGATATTCCAATATCTCCTCAGGGACAACTACTGATTTCTTTGACGCCCTAGGCTGTTTTATAAGATCCTGAAGACATTGACCTTGTAAAAAATGAAGACGTTGACAAAGACTTTGACGCCCCAACGCCCCTGGCTGTCCTCTCTACCCTATAACTAACATTGCTGATCTGCTGCAGGGTGTTATTAGTCTGCTACATGAGGGTGGATTTTAGGAGAAGTGTAAGACCGAGAAGCTGATGCGAAGACCAGGGTCTGAATCAAATACTCGAGGTACACAAGGTAAGTGTCCCTTTGATATTCAGTCTGATAAAAAAAACTTCTGCTGAATAATTTGGTATGAGCTTATGAACTTATAGTCATAAGCCATAAGCTGCTAATGAAATATAAGACTAAGGCCAAAATGTAAGCTTAAATTGTAATCACAACTATTTATATGAAATTGGTACCCTTTAAGTAATCCAACTTGATTTGGTTAAATTCGTTATTTTCCCTATTCATTGCATATCAGGTTGTATACAAACTTGTTGGTTCAACCAACTTGGTTGTATGAGCATTTCATCGGATGAATAAGGGTGTAGAATGTGACTTAAACTGGAAAGCCTAAAAGAAAAGAAGTCTACAAAAACTGGAAGGAGTACTTACTTCACTAGAAAACTTGGAAGGAGTACTTTTTTAGTCAGCCATGTCAGTCGAGTAACAAACATTCTGTCAAACAAATTTTAGAACATCAGTCGAGCAAAATGTGGTGTGGTATCAACAAGTGTTTTATGTCACCTAACCAGATCACTCATATTCAGTACTACATCAATTAGTTTCTACACACTGATCTTGTACGTCCAAAAAAATCCCGCTATTCTATCATGATAAGCCAAGGCTGTCTCATCCACACGCCACAATCGCGACATCTACCACCCTTTGTTGGTACACCTTGGGCTGTATTAAAGAGTAAAGCTTCGGATCTATGCCCGTTTTATCAAACACATCGTATGTCCTCAACAACTCTGGCATCTTAGCACTCAGATGCGCGGTCCCTCAAATTCAACCACCATTTACGCTTTTCAGGCTCCTTAACTGGTCCAAGGGTATCGTAAAAGGTAATGATGCCCGAACTGATGTGAAACTCTGCCACACACCAGGTTTAATTCAACCATTACACGCATATGGAGTGAAATTTCTATGGATTTTATTGAAGGCCTTCCACGAGTCCCCACAAGGGAAAACTGTGATATTAGTAGTGGTGAACCGACTGAGCAAATATGCTTACTGTATACCCGTGCAACAGCCCTTCAATGCTCGACAAAATTAGTGACTACTTTTGAGCTTGGTGACTAACTGTTTACTGATGACCAAATTTTAGTCTCCATATACTATTATCACTATTTTGCCTTTAGTGACAAAAAATAATGTTGGCACAAAAATTTTGTCACTATAGGTACTTTTTTTTTTTTTTTTTTTTTGGGTAAAAGGTCAAAAGACCCGGTAAATACATTACACCAAAAAACGTTTAAGTACAAAGGAAATGGGTAATTCCCATATCTCAGCCCGTTACATAGGCAAAAGCTTACATAACAAGATAGTAGTACTACCTATTTTCCAAAAGGAAAACAAACCACTACTCAATGATAACAAAAACAATGACAAAAGAAATTGCTTCCTAAGACCTTGAAGCTTAGTGCCGTACATGGCATTAAAAGCATCCAAATTCCCTGGAAGATCATAAACCTGCTGCACATAGTCATCATAATCATAACCATCATAGTCATATTCACGCTCGTGATCCTCACCAAGTAGATTATCGGACTCATCAAACGTGTTAACAACCTCCTCATCATCACTATCAGACACAACAATATCTCCCACTTTAGAAAATGGGTTAACCCTCTTAGTAGAAGAAATAGATGGAGAAGCAAAGGAACTAGGCTTGGAAGTCCCAACCTGTTCCTTTTCCTTCGGATCACTCACAAGAGGTTCTTGTGATGTAGTAGCAGTCTTTAAAGACCCATCCTTTGTAGCTTCCTCAGTACTTCCAGACGTCACCTCCAAAGTCACTTCCTTAGTAGGAATACCAAAATCATCAGTATCAGCCATGTTAAGTGCTTTAAACTGATTAGATGTAGCAATCTTAGTTCCACTAGTACTAGGCACATCAGCATTCATCTTCCTGTTGACATCCACTTTCTTGGGTTCAGGAGGAGGCGCTTTGGGTCTATATTGCACCTTCTTTACCACACTAGGCTTTGTGAAACCTCCTTAATTTATTAGGACCAGATTGACCACCACTATTACTTGACTTCTGGAAAAACAACTTTTCCGCCAAAGAAACTAGTGAGCAAGCAAAACTCAGTCCTTTCATACATTGTCTAATAATCTTGGTGTATTTAGACTTACCCAAACGTAATTTTAACCATATCTAAACATATTCCATGCTCATCTTTTATATGTATTTTGATTGTTTATGTATTTTTTGTATGTATGAAGCGAATATTTTGAATAAAGATACTAGAGATGGAAATTTGAACATTGAATGTTGGGATAAAAGTATTTAAAATGTTCCTATCATTGCCAAATATTAAAACACATTATGAAAATTGAATGTCTTAATAACATATAATATCAGAATAACTATTAAGTTAACAGTTCAGAATACTAAACATATGAGTTTATTAATATCTTAGTGTACTATGATATTACTGTTACTATCATCGTAACAGTAACAAGATCATATACTGTATGATATTACTGTTAGTATGATATCATTGTTATTGTTAATATCATAGTAACACGTAACAACATGGAAATAAATATTAATATCAGAATAAAAGCTGAGTTTATTTACAGTACAGTAACAATATTATAGTATCAGAACAGATATATGATATTGTTACTGTTAATTCATTATCATCAGAATCAGAATGTGACATTCAGAATAAGAAAACCTTGCTTATAAATTTATATTTCTGAAATTGTTAATGTTAATATCATAGTAACATTAATAGTAACATTATCTGATATTGTTACTGTTAATATCAGATTAAGATTTGAGTTTAGTAACCGTTGAATTAACATTTGCATTTGAGTTGGTGATGATGGAAATGATGGCAATAATCAAATTGATTGTAGGTTTATTTTCCAGTAAATGAACCTGCAGCACATTGGTGTGTAGCAGAGTTTCACATCAGTTCTGGCGTCATTACCTTTTACGATACCCTTGTACCAGTTAATGAGCCTGAAGGTTATGATGAATGCTAAGGGTTTTTTTCTTTAAGTTCACTTCGAAGAAAGGTGTTGATGATGTTCTTGAAAATGGTCCTCTTGCTATCTTAATAACATATATTTAACATTCTTAAATGGATGGTCAGATTAATCAAATGGATGGGCAGATTAATGAAGATGGTGGGTTCATATATTTAACATTCTTTGAGTAATTACATACCTCATCCCGTAGCATACCCCGGTAAGCGGTACCTAAGCCCAACAAAGCATGCCAAAACCGGTTATCAACGGACACACCTACGTCACCCCAAGGGAACCTAAAAGTTTGATTACCACCGCAGTTTAGATATTCCAATATCTCCTCAGGGACAACTACTGATTTCTTTGACGCCCCAGGCTGTTTTATAAGATCCTGAAGACGTTGACCTTGTAAAAAATGAAGACGTTGACAAAGACTTTGACGCCCCAACGCCCCTGGCTGTCCTCTCTACCCTATAACTAACATTGCTGATCTGCTGCAGGGTATTATTAGTCTGCTACATGAGGGTGGATTTTAGGAGAAGTGTAGAGGAGACCGAGAAGCTGATGCGAAGACCAGGGTGTGAATCAAATACTCGAGGTACACAAGGTAAGTGTCCCTTTGATATTCAGTCTGATAAAAAAAAACTTCTGCTGAATAATTTGGTATGAGCTTATGAACTTATAGTCATAAGCCATAAGCTGCTAATGAAATATAAGACTAAGGCCAAAATGTAAGCTTAAATTGTAATCACAACTATTTATATGAAATTGGTACCCTTTAAATAATCCAACTTGATTTGGTTAAATTCGTTATTTTCCCTATTCATTGCATATCAGGTTGTATACAAACTTGTTGGTTCAACCAACTTGGTTGTATGAGCATTTCATCGGATGAATAAGGGTGTAGAATGTGACTTAAACTGGAAAGCCTAAAAGAAAAGAAGTCTACAAAAACTGGAAGGAGTACTTACTTCACTAGAAAACTTGGAAGGAGTACTTTTTTAGTCAGCCATATCAATCAAGTAACAAACATTCTGTCACACAAATTTTAGACCATCAGTCGATCAAAATGTGGTGTGGTATCAACAAGTGTTTTATGTCACCTAACCAGATCACTCATATTTAGTACTACATCAATTAGTTTCTACACACTGATCTTGTACGTCCAAAAAATTCCGCTATTCTATCATGATAAGCCAAGGCTGTCTCATCCACACGCCACAATCGCGACGTCTACCACCCTTTGTTGGTACACCTTGGGCTGTATTAAAGAATAAAGCTTCGGATCTATGCCCTTTTTATCAAACACATCGTATGTCCTCAACAACTCTGGCATCTTAGCACTCAGACGCACGGTCCCTCAAATTCAACCACCATTTACGCTTTTCAGGCTCCTTAACTGGTCCAAGGGTATCGTAAAAGGTAATGACGCCCGAACTGATGTGAAACTTTGCTACACACCAGGTTTAATTCAACCATTACACGCATATGGAGTGAAATTTCTATGGATTTTATTGAAGGCCTTCCACGAGTCCCCACAAGGGAAAACTGTGATATTAGTAGTGGTGAACCGACTGAGCAAATATGCTTACTGTATACCCGTGCAACAGCCCTTCAATGCTCGACAAAATTAGTGACTACTTTTGAGCTTGGTGACTAACTGTTTACTGATGACCAAATTTTAGTCTCCATATACTATTGTCACTATTTTGCCTTTAGTGACAAAAAATAATGTTGGCACAAAAATTTTGTCACTATAGGTACTTTTTTTTTTTTTTTTTTTTTGGGTAAAAGGTCAAATGACCCGGTAAATACATTACACCAAAAAACGTTTAAGTACAAAGGATATGGGTAGTTCCCATATCTCAGCCCGTTACATAGGCAAAAGCTTACATAACAAGATAGTAGTACTACCTATTTTCCAAAAGGAAAACAAACCACTACTCAATGATAACAAAAACAATGACAAAAGAAATTGCTTCCTAAGACCTTGAAGCTTAGTGCCGTACATGGCATTAAAAGCATCCAAATTCCCTGGAAAATCATAAACGTGCTGCGCATAGTCATCATAATCATAACCATCATAGTCATATTCACGCTCGTGATCCCCCCCAAGTAGATTATCGGACTCATCAAATGTGTTAACAACCTCCTCATCATCACTATCAGACACAACAATATCTCCCACTTTAGAAAATGGGTTAACCCTCTTAGTAGAAGAAATAGATGGAGAAGCAAAGGAATTAGGCTTGGAAGTCCCAACCTGTTCCTTTTCCTTTGGATCACTCACAAGAGGTTCTTGTGATGTAGTAGCAGTCTTTAAAGAACCATCCTTTGTAGCTTCCTCAGTACTTCCAGACGTCACCTCCAAAGTCACTTCCTTAGTAGGAATACCAAAATCATCAGTATCAGCCATGTTAAGTGCTTTAAACTGATTAGTTGTAGCAATCTTAGTTCCACTAGTACTAGGCACATCAGCATTCATCTTCCTGTTGACATCCACTTTCTTGGGTTCAAGAACATCAGTTGCATAGTCATCAACGGCACTATGTTCAAGAACATCAGTTGCGTTTGATGGTGAATGTGCTGCATTTGATGGTTTCGGCTGCTCGTGTATACACACCTTTGCATCCTCAATCCTGGGATCACATTCCATACCAGCAACTACCGATCCTTCCTTCTCCTCTTCCAACTTTCTTTTGTTCATAATCTCCTAATACTCAATCGTGGGATCACACTCCATACCAGTAACCAACGATCCTTCCTTTTCCCTCTCTTCCGACTTTCTTTTCTTCAAAATCTCCTGATACTCAATCATTATGGTATCAAACTTACTCATATCGACATTATTAACAATACCAAGTAAAATTTTAATCCGTGTCATATTGATTTAGATAACAGTTTCAAACCTTTAACATTCCAATGGCAAAAAGGCTTTTAACTCAGTGACATTATGAAAGTGGTCACTCACATCACTAAAACTTGGTCACAAGGGTATTAGTGATGACATAAAGTAGTGACTAACGTTTGTTGTCACTATCATTTCTGACGACTAATTGTTCGTCACTAAAAGTACAAGTGGTCAGTATTTTAGATGAAGTGACGAACTAGGAAAGTAGGCACTTTACTTTGAATTTTATGACCAAACAATTGTCACTAATTGAAAAAATACGGCAAAAAACATTTTTTTCTGCTTGTAATCACTTATTTCTTTATTAAATAACCATCCTTTCTTCATTCCAGTTTCATACACCAAAAAGTAAAAACACACACCGTAACTACACCATAACCGCATTCAAATTGCATTTACTTGAATGAAAGCTTAATGGGGATGTTCAATTCAGTAAATGTCTCAAACTAACACGTAAGAATTGGAATATAACCAAGTAATATTGAAATTGAACGGGTCGAGTGGGTCCATTTTTGAATAAGGTAGTTTTTTTTTTTTTTTTTTTTTTTTTTTTTTTTTGAATGGCAATTGTGGCTACATGGCCCCTAGCTCAGAAGGCGTAGCGAGCCCACACAACCAGGTTGGGTCCAGCCAAGAAGGCAATGGCACCCTTCCCTTTACGCACGGGGGAGGAAACCCCTATCACCCTAGACAAGACTCGAACTTGAGACCTTGCCTAGGAGGGTAAAACCTCCATACCGCTAGACCAGAGGCCTATTGGTGGAGCATCAGGTAGTAGAGGGCCAGTGGTTGATGAAGAAGCTTTTCGTGGAGCATTTTGAAGTGATTAACAATGCTTTGGGTATGAAATTTGTTATGGGCCCGTATTCGTTTCCAGCCTATGCAACTTTGTTAGGGTCTTTTCTCCATTTGCAAACAAGTCGGGAAGAAATTCAGTTAGTAACTTGTATTTGATGGTCTCTGACATGGTTGTAAAATATTATGTCTTAACAACCTTTAAGGTTTGTTATTATTGTTAAGAGTGAAACCGATAAAATGGGTTGAAAATAGTTCAGTCCTTCCAAGCTCTAGAGTATGATCACCAATATCAAACCTGAGAGTCGATTCATACTCATGTAATCCTAATTCAAGCTTTCTAATTCAAGAGATGGTTATCATGGTCTAAGGATATTAATTTTTTCCATTTTGAAAATACAGTTTGGCCAAACAACTTAAGTCTATTAGGTGTCTTGTTTGTGATTTTTAGTGTCATCAAATAGCAGCTTAGTTAGGGACAAATAGCAGTTTAGTTAGGGACATAGAGATGTGACGCTATTTTAAATAGCGAATTATGAAAGGAAATCGCTAAAATTGTCTCTATATGTAGCGACTTGTCTTGGGTGTCGCAAAATTAGCGATTCTAGTAACTAAATGCGTCGATGAGCCAAAATAATGTTAGTAAATCGGGTCATGATAATCAAAGGTTTCCGGATAAATTCTTGAATCGTGTAGAAGAAACTACCTATATGAGTATGAAGTTTTTCCGCTTCAAGAAGCTTGGACTTGGCTTCCTATATGCTCATGAATGTATATGCACGCAGGGCTTGTAAAGCGTCAAGTATAAACAGTGGAGAAAATGAACTTGTGTGTATATTATCGAAAGACATTTTCATTTATGCATGAGTTTGATTTGTTTTGATTATTTGGGTGATCAAGGATTACACTAAAATGGGGGAGGATTGTTGGTGATTTACCCGAGATCAAATGGATTTCAAGTTAAGTTATATTACGAGTTCGGAGGTGCGGAGTGGACACTTGTATAAACTAATTAACTTGATTTCAGGTACAAAAATTGGTAAAGATTGTTAATGTAAGTCAAGGGGTATATAGTGACAGAATTTTCATTGTCCATACAAATGTCTTTAATGGTTACAGTTAGCGACAGTTATGGTTGCAGTTAGCGACAGTTTTTTCTGTTGTAAAACTGTTGCTGGAATTATTAAAGGATGGTTATGACTTTTCCCCAAAGGGTGTGTGACTTTTCACCAAAAGTCACAACTTTTCCAACAACCACCAATAAGTTTATATATATATGTAAACATGATTTGGTCTTTCCATATGAACATATAGTCAGTCATATCAACAACACATACAAATTCTCCATGTTTTGCTCTCTTTCCTGTGCCTAGAATTTGAGTGTTAATTCTTGTCTTATCTCTATACAAATTTCGTGTAACCCAAGGCACCAAATAGGGTCGAAATATTGTATCAGGAAAGTGAACTTTTACACGATTCAAGAATTTATCCGGCAACCTTTGATTATCATGACCCGATTTACTAACAAATAAGTCGCTAAAAGCGTCGCTAAAAACATGACTAAATGGATGTTTGATGTTCTTAAGTTGTATTGGTGATTCTTCTAGTTTTCTAGGTTTAATATGTAGTGAGTTGATACATTAAGTTTGGAAGTATAGATTCTGTTTCAAACAAAAATAATCTAAAAATCCCTAACCGCCATCTTAAATCAATCGAATGGCGAAACCACCAAAAAACATACTGTAGATTCTAATAGCTTTCAGTCCCAACTATTGGTTAGTAACTTTTTTTTTTTTTTTTTTTTTTTTTTTTTTTTTTTTTTAAGTTGATAATTTAACAAACAAGCCCATAGTTGTTTCACAAGGCGGATAATAACATTCAAATCAGTCACTATCACAAAGCAACAAGGCACACCATGCTTAACGGGGGTCCGGACGGTGTGCAACAACTACGCCAGTCCATACCGGATTACCCCATGCCTGAATCCAAGCCAAAGCATGGAAACAACGAACATGATGATCTGAATACTAAACTGCGGTTACAATAGTTCAACAGTACAAGATAATTCACAAAAGAAACATACTAGGCACAACATGTTTCTACACTGATCATGTACCTCCAAAAAATTCCGCCATTTTTTCACGATAAGCCAAGGCCGTCTGATCCGGATCAAGGACATCCAACGATTTATTATAAGCAAGTCGGTAGAAAATAATGCATACCCACAGGCCACAATCGCGATATGTACCACCCTTTGTTGGTACACTTTGGGCGGTATTAAAGGTGATGGCATAAAGCTTTAGATCTATGCCCTTTTTATCAAACACATTGTATGTCCTCAACAACACTGACATCTTAGCACTCAGACGGTCCCTTAAATTCAGCCACCATTTACGCTTTTCAGGCTCCTTAACTGGTACAAGGGTATCGTAAAAGGTAATGACGCCAGAACTGATGTGAAACTCTGCTACACACCAATGTACTGCAGGTTCATTTACTGGAAAATAAACCTACAATCAACGGAAATATTTCCTTTAATGTGATATTAACAACGCATAAAAAGCCTTGATAATCAAGCCATTGAACTGTTAAAATAATAGTAGGGCTTATTTTGAATACAAACCTTTTCTACGTCCTACGTCCCACCAGCCCTTTGGGGTAGTTTATGTCGGTGACAAAATGGCCAGACGGCAGTGCTTCACAAAATAGTTGAGGGGGAAAAAATGGACTGACCATAGCCCAATCGGCAGTTTTTGGCCTAAATCGCCACATGTAGTTTATCCATAGGTCTAAGTGCTGATATGAAAAACAAAGTAAATAAGACACTTTTTGCAAACAAACTTGTTCATATATTTAACATTCTTTTGAGTAATTACATACCTCACCCCGCAGCAGTACCTAAGCCCAACAAAGCGTGCCAAAACTGGTTATCAACGGACACACCTACGTCACCCCAAGGGAACCTAAAAGTTTGATTACCACCGCTGTTCAGATATTCCAATATCTCCTCAGGGACAACTACTGATCTCTTTGACGCCCCAGGCTGTCTTATCAGAACATGAAGACGTTGACATTGTAAAAACTGAATTTAGGGTGCGATTTGGAATGTTTAAATAATCTTTGAAATTAAAAGTATTTAGGATGACAAAAACATATACCTCGGTCCAACCTACTAGCGGGATTTCTACGCCGTCATCTCCAATCACAGATGGGTAAATCATCTCCTTCTTTCTCTTTGAACGCCTTTTAGCCTGTGGTGGTTGTTTCTCAAATGGTGATTTTAGAGCGGCACTCGGCTCCGTGTTCCTTTTCAAAATGAGTGTTCTACAACTAACTCCTTGTCGGCCGGAATCTCATCTATGACAGCCTTATCTCGAGCAACCAACGATGCTTCCTTCTCCCTTTCATCCAACTTTCTTTTCTTCAAAATCTCCTCAAACTCAATCAAGGGATCACACTCATACCAGCAACCAACAATCCTTCCTTTTCCCTTTCTTCCAACTTTCTTTTCTTCAAAATCTCCTCATAGTCTCTTGCATCTTCTTCATATACTTTCAACGACTCAAAGGATACATCAGAAGAATGCATTGCGCTTGATGGTCTCGACTGCTGGTCTATACAAACCGTTGCATAGTCATCAACAGCAGTATGTTCAATAATATCAGTTGCGTTTGAAGGTGAATGTGCTGCGTTTGATGGTCTCGGCTGCTCATCTATACAAACCGTTGCATAGTCATCAACAGCACTATGTTCAAGAACATCAGTTGCGTTTGAAGGTGAATGTGCTGCATTTGATGGTTTCGGATGCTCGTGTATACACACCTTTGCATCCTCAATAATGGGATCACATTCTATACCAGCAACCACCGATCCTTCCTTCTCCTCTTCCAACTTTCTTTTGTTCAAAATCTCCTAATACTCAAACGTGGGATCACACTCCATACCAGTAACCAACGATCCTTCCTTTTCCCTCTCTTCCGACTTTCTTTTCTTCAAAATCTCCTGATACTCAATCATTATGGTATCAAACTTACTCATATCGACATTATTAACAATACCAAGTAAAAACTTGTACAAAGGATATATTAGCAAGAAAGTCTCAATATATATATATATATATATATATATATATATATATATATATATATATATATATATATATATATATATATATATATATATATATATATATATATTACCGTCTGATTTTGAGTTTTGTAAAAAAGTCAAGATCAGATCTTCATATCACATATTCTTTTTTTGATATCACCTAAACTTTTTGTTATTTTTTAATAAAATTGTAAATATCACCGTAACTATAACTATCAGGGTTTTTTATATCACGGTTCATTTTACATGTAAAAATCTTAATATCACGATTGGTTTAATATATCACTGTTTTATATATCACCGTTTCATAATATCGTTATATCACGGTAGGTCTCATAACTTTATATATATATATATATATATATATATATATATATATATATATATATATATATAAAGAGAGAGAGAGAGAGTTAGGATGAAATAAGAAGATTACTTAAAATAAGAAGGAATAAGAAGAACTATAACCACAAATCCGAGATGCACCGACCTAAATTAGATGCATCCCTATAATCTTAGATGCATTATAACGCACCATAGTGTGTTTTCTAGCTTTTAATCAGATGCATATACGTATATTAGATGCATTTCATGATTTCTCTTATTTTGTGTTCCTCTGCACGTGCCGAAATCATGAAAATCAATTTGCACCATCTATACATCAAATTAACTTTCGAAGCTCAAGATGTTGCATCTATATGAATAGAATAGAAATGCATATAATGCAAGTCGTTGGATCTCAAATGCGTGGTTTTGGTCAATTCTCACCACTTCTTATTTTAATTTACTTCTTACTGGATCCCTACTCTATATATATATATGGGAATTGTTAGCTACACCAAGGGTGTAGCCAACTTGGCTAAACCAGAATGCTAATTCCATGCATAGAACCCGAATTATAATGTCATCTTAACATTCTAAACTTGTTAACATTCATAATCCATCACCTCCAACATCTATTTAGTTGAAATTGTTGCAACTTTTTATGTGAAATGTTATTGAATCTAGTTTCAGTCACGAAAATGGCTACTAACTTCATACATTTGCAACAATAACTAATTTAGTGCAAGTGCCAATGATAGATGTTAGTTCTGAGATATTTTGGAGTTGAAATGGATATATGATGTTAATCGGGCATAAAATTTGATGTTTTATACCTCAAATGGGGATATCGGTGTAGCTAAGTTGGCTACACCATGGTGTAGCCAAGCTATAATTAGCGTCAAATCTTGACTTTTTTACAAAAGTCAAGACTGATCTGGAGTGAGAAATATATAAATTACTTCTTACCAGTGCCGTCTCTGAGTTTATGGAGGCCCAGTGCAGGATTCAGTTTAAAGACAAGTACGGGGCCTAAAATAGAAAGAAAATAATTTAATTAAAAGATAAAATGAGAAATAATCGTTTTCGATGTGCCTGACCATCATTTTTTAATGCAACACTATAAATCAAATACATGAAGTCACTTTTATAGGATATATATACATATCATATAAAAATTTTGAGGTCCCTAGAATTTGGAGGCCCTGTGAGATAGCACGCCCCTCTTCTTACCCTTCTTATTATAATTATTCTCCTTATTGGATCCCTTCCCTATATATAGAGAAGGGATCCAATAAGAAGAATTATTAAAATGAGAAGGGTAAGAAGTAATTCTAGCCACACATTTTAATTTTAATTTGGGAGGGAAAATTTGAAGAAGAAAAATTCGTTTTTATACGTTTCTTTGGTGGAGGGGCTACGGCAGTCAATGAAACGTTTCGGCAAGCTTTAGTGGCCAAAGATTCTCATTGTCGAGATTGGCTAGCTTAGGTGTCTAGTAATTACTTAAATATTTCAGGATCTGAACCACTTTCATAAAACGCTACTTTCTGCTAGTGCCGAAATAATTGAAGAGGGTTGTCACACACTCTAAGTGACGGCTTCAGCCTCGTCACTATTTAATGTCAAATTTCAATTTCGTCAATATATAGTCCAATTCTTGATGGTCTCGGCTGCTCATCTATACAAACCGTTGCATAGTCATCAACAGCACTATGTTCAAGAATATCAGTTGCGTTTGAAGGTGAATGTGCTGCGTTTGATGGTCTCGGCTGCTCGTCCATACAAACCGTTGCCTAGTCATCAACGGCACTATGTTCAAGAACATCAGTTGCGTTTGATGGTGAATGTGCTGCATTTGATGGTTTCGGCTGCTCGTGTATACACACCTTTGCATCCTCAATCATGGGATCACATTCCATACCAGCAACCACCGATCCTTCCTTCTCCTCTTCCAACTTTCTTTTGTTCATAATCTCCTAATACTCAATCGTAGGATCACACTCCATACCAGTAACCAACGATCCTTCCTTTTCCCTCTCTTCCGACTTTCTTTTCTTCAAAATCTCCTGATACTCAATCATTATGGTATCAAACTTACTCATATCGACATTATTAACAATACCAAGTAAAATTATAATCCGTGTCATATTGATTTAGGTAACAGTTCCAAACCCTAACATTCCAATGGCAAAAAGGCTTTTACTCAGTGAGGGAGCAACGAAGTAGTCTCTTGGTGGGCCGGGAAAAGGACAAGCATTATTGAAAATAAGACGAAAAGCTTGAATATTATTGAAAGCCACGAAATCTACGTTGAATTTTATTCATGAAAGAATGTTAATCCAACTATTAAACCATAAACGTAGACAGTTATGTTAGTTGTACAAATAAGAGTTCAATATATATTTCTGATCGATCACATTATTTGTGACTGGTTTCTATTAAAAAAAATATAAGTGACATCTCAAGTTTAAAATGCATATCAAACAACAAAAGTTAAAAATATCACTAGCTTTCAGTTTCAGGAAAAAGAATAAGGTGGGCCAAATTTATTTCGGCATAAAACATTAAAACCCTTTTAAATGTACTTTTACGTGTGTGTGTGTGGGTAGGGATACGCACTAAAAAAAATTGCTTATTTACATCCGTATCGGTGAAACCTAAATTACAAAACCGCACTTGCATGCAAATCTTTGTACCAAGATTAGTGCCTAACAAATGTTAATCATATAAACTTTCAAGATATGTTTAAAAATGATCTGTTATCATTTATAAACAAACATCACATATCAAAACTCTTAACCAAATCAGTATAAATATAGTTAAATCCACTAAAGATCTGTTATATATAGAATGTATCAACAGAAATCTATGACAAAAAAAATGTGTAAGTAAAGGATACCTGTTAATTAAGAAAAGATTATGGAGAAAAGAAAGGAAGATAGTAGAAAAAGATGATAGGTTTTGGTATGGATTATTTTATTATGTATATTCTTGAGTAAAAACAAACTTCCACAAAAAAGTCCCACAAAGATTTGCAATTAATGTCAAATTGCAGTGGCTCCTGTTGGAAAACACGAGGGCCTTTTAGGCTTATACTTGATAAAGAGAGGAACACTTGAGAGCTTTTACAATGGATTTTTCTTTTAGCCTCAAAAGCTTGGGATTTTTCTTTTAGAAAATATACCCAAGTTTTTCTTGAAAAATCGTCAATAAAAAGCATGAAGTAAAGATTCTTACCATGAGAGGGTGGAGAAATGGGACCGCACAAATCCGTGTGAATTAGTTGGAGAGGCTCCTTAGCTCTTGATGTCGCTTCTTTCGGGAACGAACTCCTAGCATGCTTCCCAAGAAGGCATCCTTCACACACTTGATTGGGATGATCAATTTGATCTAACCCTTTCACCATTCCCTTTGTGAAGTATATTTTATGTTTTATACAAAACTTATTCCTTTTTTTACAAGTATATATAAGGGTGCGTTTGGTATGAGGTTTGGTATTGGTTTTTTGTTTATTGTCATTAATCAGTCGTATGGTACAAGATATATGATTCATAATAGTTCATTTTTGGGGGAAAATTTTGATTATTGTTAAGATACATGGGTTTTCTTCTCATTCGCACTTAGTTGGACCCACGGCCACATGCTCACAATTAATGCACAAATTCACGACTTTCAAATATGTAACTAATTTTTGACCACACACCCATATTTTTTATTTTATTTTCGATATTTAAATTTATTGTAATTTCTTTTACTATCTATTATATAATGATAATAGCCGTTAAATAACTAACGACCGTTAGTTATAACGCTAAAGTAACTAACGGTCGTTAGTTACTGTAGCTGGGAATAAAAAAATATTAAATCACTGTAGTTATTGTGGTGTTGTGATGTGGCACTCCCAATCTTAAGAAATTTTGATTATTGTTAAGATACATGGGTTTTCTTCTCATTCGCACTTAGTTAGACCCACGGCCACATGCTCACATATAAACCACAAATTCACGACTTTCAAATATGTAACTAATTTTTGACCACACACCCATATTTTTTATTTTATTTTTGATATTTAAATTTATTGTAATTTCTTTTACTATCTATTATATAATGATAACAGCCGTTAAATAACTAACGACTGTTAGTTATAACGCTACAGTAACTAACAGTCGTTAGTTACTGTAGCTGGGAATAAAAAAATATTAAATCACTGTAGTTGTTGTGGTGTTGTGATGTGATACTCCCAATCTTTAATATATAAAAAAATATATACAAATAATAGATAATTTTAATTTGGGCCCACTCATCCCTTACATCATCCGTACCAAAGTGTAAAAATGATACTTATCCCCATATAATAAGAGGGTTAGGATTGTGTTACTTTGACTCATCAAGTTAAACTATTATCAACCACTAGATTTGATCAATGGCCCAAATTAAAAGTTACCAACTAACTTTCTCTATAAACCAAAATATATTCTTTTTAACTACTCGTACCATTCAAATTTATAGCACCAACATATAAAAGAAAAGAACAATTAACCAAACCCCACAAGGCGTGAGGCCAACAGGAAGTCAGAAACAAAAGAAAGAAAAAAGTCACAAAACTACAGCTAACCAAACATAAGCATCCAAAAAGAATGGTGGGAATAAAAATTTGGAGGGTGCGTATAAGGTAAAACAGATAAGACAAAAAGATTAGGAATAGTAGTTGGTATCTTACAATATAAACCATTGATGAGATCTAATGGTTGACAAAGGTTTAACTTGATCAATACAAGTTTTATATAACCGGAGAGAATCATAACCCAATATAGGAGGGGGACCCACTAACATTTATAAACCTCTTAAAAAAGAAACAGACCCTGAGTGTCTTTTGTGGTGGTAATCTTATTCAAAGATTACATAGATATAGGTGTAACTATACCACGTTTTTCTATACTCCGCTTTAATTAGACCAACCAGCCAGAAAAAGTAATCATTACTACATCGTATGTTGCGAAAAGCTTTTAGTATGTTTTTTTAATATTGGAACGAAGACTTGGTTGATGAATTTTTAGCAATGACTTTTGAAGTAGCAAGCGTTTGACAACAAAAGTGAAAAGCTATTGCACCAAAATGAACTAAACATTCATTGTGAAACAACTAGCAGGGTACCCCGCGTGTTGCGGCGGCTAGTGGCGGAGCCAGAAAATGTGATTACAGGGGGCAATCGAGCACAAATCGGGGTTAAATAACATTTCGGGAGATGTCACCTTTTAGCTTAATTTAAAACAAGTCGGGTCGGATTTGATTGAAAGTAATATAAGCATTATACTTTGACGCAACTAACACTAAATATAGATCTATTCTGATTGGTAATTTCAACCACATTATTATTATAATAGAATAAACCGACAAGGCCTTTGCATTACATATCATACTATCTTATAAAGCATTTAGGCATTCTAAAAAAAGAAATACTTAAAATTAAGCATTGCAAGTTCTTAAACTAAAAGTACAACTAATTAAAACACATTTTCTAACATTAAATACAATTACAAGTTCTTAAGCTAAAAATACAACTAATTAAAACACATCTTCTAACATTAAATACAATATTTAAATAGAAATATTTAAAATTCGGCATTACAAGTTTTTAAGCTAAAAGTAAAACTATTTAAAACACATTTACTAACATTAATAAACAAGTACAACTATTTAAAACACATTTACTAACATTAATAAACTGGTCAATAAATACAATTAATGCAGTTATTAAAACACCCCTTACATAAGAAATACAAATTATCAAGCATATTGTACAACCAACTTAAACACAATTCCTACATTAAATGTCACCAATACAAATAATAAAACACATTATACAAATATTCAATATATCGTATCCCTAAAAAAAGTGGTGGGGAGGGTCCGGTTATGACAAATAGGGAGGGTCAATATATCGTACCCCAAAAAAAAGTGGTGGGAATATCAACTCCTAAAAAGATTATATGTGATACGTATTACTACTACTTTTTAACAGTCCATATGTTTCATTCTCCAATGTTATTCATTATGTAGGTCTCGATTTATTCTTGGATTTATAATTTGTAGGCGCGAAAATTACGTATGAGGCTACTGTCAAAAGACCTTGCCTTGCAGAGGGTCACTTTTTTTGGCATCTCCAAAAAGCCACATATTTCGCAGCTTTTTGACAGCGAAATGAATCATTACACGTGTCAAAATCTGATTAATCGTAAACAAAATATATACAAACATGCATTTCTCAGACACAAAGCAACGAAATGTTTTTCTTTACTATAAAAACGGGGGGACAAGGTGGCAGGCCCCTTGTCTCCCCTTTTTGTCCCCTATTTTTTTCCAGCCGCAGCCCAGTTTTTGTCAGTTTCTGTTCCGTATTTTTGACAGTTTTAAGCGTTTGACATATTAAACTTTATATTTTTTGTTCCGCACTTTCAGGTTTATAGCTTTTTGATATAAACAAAATTATAAAAATAAAAAATAAATAAATAAAAATTAAAAAAACCAACCCCGTCTTTATCCATAAAAAAACTACCCCCGTCTTTATAACGTGGGCCTTTTGGCCCCACCAATCTTTAACATTTCGCTGCTTTTATATATGTGGAAAAGAGTAAAATATAAAAAATTACAAAACTCACCCTTGAACTTTTTGATATTTACAACTTTTTTATCTAACAAAGTTTATTCGTCAAACATCTAGCAAATATCTAGCAAATTCATTAATAAAAAATATACCGTTACGAAGAGCTCTGGATTACGAACAGAACGAGCTCAATATTGATATGCTTTTGACATACGTATGATTTTATATAAAATGTTGAAGTTTGATTATTCTTTTTACTTGATCCCTTTCCAATATAGAGTTAGGATCAAATATGAATAATAATTAAAATAAGAATGATAAGAAGTAACCACACATTTCAGATACACCTACAAAAGTGGATGCATCTTCCTTCAAAATTTCCCTCCTAAATTGAAATGTGTGGCTAGAATTACTTCTTACCCTTCTTATTTTAATTATTCTTCTTACTTGATCCCTTCTCTATATAGAGTTAGGATCAAATAGGAAGAATAATTAAAATAAGAAAGATACGAAGTAACCACAACCACACATTTCAGATGCAACTACAAAAGTGAATGCATCTTCCTTCAAAATTCCCCTCATAATTTAAAACGTGTGGCTAGAATTGCTTCTTACCCTTCTTATTTTAATTATTCTTCTTACTTGATCCCTTCGCTGTATAGAGTTAGGATCAAATAGGAAGAATAATTAAAATAAGAATGATAAGAAGCAACCACACATTTCAGATGCACCTACAAAGGTGGATGCATCTTCCTTCAAAATTTCCCTCCTAATTTGAAATGTGTGGCTAGAATTACTTCTTACCCTTCTTATTTTAATTATTCTTCTTACTTGATCTCTTCCCTGTATAGAGTTAGGATCAAATAGGAAGAATAATTAAAATAAGAATGATAAGAAGTAACCATAACCACACATTTCAGATGCACCTACAAAAGTGGATGCATCTTCCTTCAAAATTTCCCTCCTAATTTGAAATGTGTGGCTATAATTACTTCTTACCCTTCTTATTTTAATTATTCTTCTTACTTGATCCCTTCCCTGTATAGAGTTAGGATCAAATAGGAAGAATAATTAAAATAAGAATGATAAGAAGTAACCACAACCACACATTTCAGATGCACCTACAAAAGTGGATGCATCTTCCTTCAAAATTTCCCTCCTAATTTGAAATATGTGGCTAGAATTACTTCTTACCCTTCTTATTTTAATTATTCTTCTTACTTGATCCCTTCCCTGTATAGAGTTAGGATCAAATAGGAAGAATAATTAAAATAAATAAGAATGATAAGAAGTAACCACAACCACACATTTCAGATGCACCTACAAAAGTGGATGCATATTCCTTCAAAATTTCCCTCCTAATTTGAAATGTGTGGCTAGAATTACTTCTTACTATTCTTATTTTAATTATTCTTCTTACTTGATCCCTTCCCTGTATAGAGTTAGGATCAAATAGGAAGAATAATTAAAATAAGAATGATAAGAAGTAACCACAACCACACATTTCAGATGCACCTACAAAAGTGGATGCATCTTCCTTCAAAATTTCCCTTCTAATTTGAAATGTGTGGCTAGAATTACTTCTTACCCTTCTTAAGAGACTCTTTTCAATGTAATATCTTGAAAAAAATCTCGTTCACATATACTCTTTTAATGTCAATAAACTATTTTAAATGTGTGACATGCTTGGAAATGTGATAAGATCACAACTTAGATATATAATGACGAAAATAAGTGTCGAAGCTTACGTTAGAAAAACTTATATACAGCCAATGTGCAACTCAATAAAGTATTTTAAATACGTATAAAGCTTAGCAAATGTGTGACACCATGACAACTTAAATATAAAATGATGAAAGTAAATGCCGAACATTACGCTATGAAAACTTCTATACAGCCCATATGCGTCACACGCATTTTAAACCTATGAAAACTTCTATACCGCCCATGTGCATCGCACTGGCATTGTTGACTATCATAATAAATAGTTGTATAACTTAGCCTGATGTATTAATATTAGTTAGTTCCAATAAAAAACGATCGAGTCAATACCAAAATAAATAGACAAAAAATATTACGTAAAAAATACATCTTAAAAGATTACATGTCAATAGACATTTTAATTATTCTTCTCACTTGATCCCTTCCCTGTATAGAGTTAGGATTAAATAGGAAGAATAATTAAAATAAGAATGATAAGAAGTAACCACAACCACACATTTCAGATGCACCTACAAAAGTGGATGCATCTTCTTTCAAAATTTCCCTCCTAATTTGAAATGTGTGGCTAGAATTACTTCTTACCCTTCTTAAGAAACTCTTTTCAATGTAATATCTTGAAAAAAATCTCGTTCACATATACTCTTTTAATGTCAATAAACTATTTTAAATGTGTGACATGCTTGGAAATGTGATACGATCACAACTTAGATATATAATGACGAAAATAAGTGTCGAAGCTTACGTTAGAAAAACTTATATACAGCCAATGTGCAACTCAATAAAGTATTTTAAATACGTATAAAGCTTAGCAAATGTGTGACACCATGACAACTTAAAAATAAAATGATGAATGTAAATGCCGAACATTAGGCTATGAAAACTTCTATACAGCCCATATGCGTCACACACATTTTAAACCTATGAAAACTTCTATACCGCCCATATGCATCGCACTGGCATTGTTGACTATCATAATAAATAGTTGTATAACTTAGCCGGATGTATTAATATTAGTTAGTTCGAATAAAAAACGATCGAGTCAATACCAAAATAAATAGACAAAAAATATTACGTAAAAAATACATCTTAAAAGATTACATGTCAATAGACATTTTAATTATTCTTCTTACTTGATCCCTTCCCTGTATAGAGTTAGGATCAAATAGGAAGAATAATTAAAATAAGAATGATAAGAAGTAACCACAACCACACATTTCAGATGCACCTACAAAAGTGGATGCATCTTCCATCAAAATTTCCCTCCTAATTTGAAATGTGTGGCTAGAATTACTTCTCACCCTTCTTATTTTAATTATTCTTCTTACTTGATCCCTTCCCTGTATAGAGTTAGGATCAAATAGGAAGAATAATTAAAATAAGAATGATAAGAAGTAACCACAACCACAAATTTCAGATGCACCTACAAAAGTGGATGCATCTTCCTTCAAAATTTCCCTCCTAATTTGAAATGTGTGGCTAGAATTACTTCTTACCCTTCTTATTTTAATTATTCTTCTTACTTGATCCTTTCCCTATATAAAAAGGCTGTAATTACCCTTCTTATTTTAATTATTCTTCTTACTTGATCCCTTCCTTGTATAGAGTTAGTATCAAATAGGAAGAATAATTAAAATAAGAATGATAAGAAGCAACCACACATTTCAGATGCACCTACAAAAGTGGATGCATCTTCCTTCAAAATTTCCCTCCTAATTTGAAATGTGTGGCTAGAATTATTTCTTACCCTTCTTATTTTAATTATTCTTCTTACTTGATCCCTTCCCTGTATAGAGTTAAGATCAAATAGGAAGAATAATTAAAAGAAGAATGATAAGAAGTAACCACAACCACATATTTCAGATGCACCTACAAAAGTGGATGCATCTTCCTTCAAAATTTCCCTCCTAATTTGAAACATGTGGCTAGAATTACTTCTTACCATTCTTATTTTAATTATTCTTCTTACTTGATCCCTTCCCTGTATAGAGTTAGGATCAAATTGGAAGAATAATTAAAATAAGAATGATAAGAAGCAACCATACATTTCAGATGCACCTACAAAAGTGGATGCATTTTCCTTCAAAATTTCCCTCCTAATTTGAAATGCGTGGCTAGAATTACTTCTTACCCTTCTTATTTTAATTATTCTTCTTACTTGATCCCTTCCCTATATAAAAAGGCTGTAATTACCCTTCTTATTTTAATTATTCTTCTTACTTGATCCCTTCCCTGTATAGAGTTAGGATCAAATAGGAAGAATAATTAAAATAAGAATGATAAGAAGCAACCACATATTTCAGATGCACCTACAAAAGTGGATGCATCTTCCTTCAAAATCTCCCTCCTAATTTGAAATGTGTGGCCAGAATTACTTCTTACCATTTTTATTTTAATTATTCTTCTTACTTGATCCCTTCCCTGTTTAGAGTTTGGATCGAATAGGAAGAATAATTAAAATAAGAATGATAAGAAGTAACCACAACCACACATTTCAGATGCACCTACAAAAGTGGATGCATCTTCCTTCAAAATTTCCCTCCTAATTTGAAATGTGTAGCTAGAATTACTTCTTACCCTTCTTATTTTAAGTATTCTTCTTACTTGATCCCTTCCCTGTATAGAGTTAGGATCAAATAGAAGAATAATTAAAATAAGAATGATAAGAAGTAACCACAACCACATATTTCAGATGCACCTACAAAAGTGGATGCATCTTCCTTCAAAATTCCCCTCATTATTTGAAATGTGTGGCTAGAATTACTTCTTACCCTTCATATTTTAATCATTCTTCTTACTTGATCCCTTCCCTATATAAAAAGGCTGTAATTACCCTTCTTATTTTAATTATTTTTCTTACTTGATCCCTTCCCTGTATAGAGTTAGGATCAAATAGGAAGAATAATTAAAATAAGAATGATAAGATGTAACCACAACCACACATTTCAGATGCACCAACAAAAGTGGATGCATCTTCCTTCAAAATTCCCCTCATAATTTTAAAGGTGTGGCTAGAATTACTTCTTACCCTTCTTATTTAATTATTTTTCTTATTTGATACCTTCCCTATATAAAAAGGCTGTAATTACCCTTCTTATTTTAATTATTCTTTTTACTTGACAAGTAATTAATTGTATTTAATGTACATAATGATTTATTTATTGTATTTAATGTTAGTATTAATTGTAAGTTAGAATTAAATATGAGGGGAATATCTATAAGTAGTATTTGTTGTTATACTTATAGATTTATATGTTGTATTGCTTAATTTTAAATATTTATATTAATAGTAGGCCTTAATGCTTTATAGTATATATATATATATATATATATATATATATATATATATATATATATATATATATATATATATATATATATATATATATATATATATATATATATATATATATTACTTAATACTGCTTTATAAAACATCAATATCCACAACCAAAACACAAACCTCCATTTTTAAGATTTAGACTTTCAAACCTACATCAAAACCTAAATTTACACACACCAAACCAACATCCAAACCTAAAAAATTACCAAACCAACAAAACCACGTAAAACTACAAACTAATACCTCACAAACACATACACACACAACTCTCTCATCCACACACACACACACACACACACACACACACACACACACACACACACACATACACACACACACACACATACCCACACACAACTCTCTCATCTTACCAAACACTCTCATCTTTCACACACTTCGTCAACCACCATCCCCACCACCAAAAAAATCCCAACACCACCGCCCGACCTCATCACCGACCGACCTTACAACGGCGCGAACTCACCACCACCAGACCTCACCCACGCCGACACATGCACCTCCACCGAGAGCCCAACGACCACAAAACACGCTTATCGAGATCAACGCACACCGAAAAGTTTTTTCAAGTTTTGAACTTTTTTGAGTTTTTTTACTAGATTTTTGACTTTCAGTCAAGTTTTGAAAGTTTTCTGTTACAGATCTCTAGTTTTTATATGTATATTTGAGTTTATTTACTTATTTATTTATTTATTTATTAAAAAAAACAATTTTGATGTTTTTTTAATATAGAAAAATGTATATTTAAAGTTATGATTTTATTTATTTTATCTTTTTTTTTAGATATAGATCTTTTCATTCTGAAACTTTTGATGGTGTTTTTGACAACAATCTTTTGTAGATCTTCCGCCGTTGGATAACGCGCACTGCTGCCGAAATCTGCTTGACGCCACCTTTGCCGCTTGTGTAAATTTTGCTACTGTTAATATATGAATATTTTGCTAAATTTAAAATATAAAAATTATTGTATAAGTTTGTATTTTAAATGTTGTGTGTGAACTTTATTTGATTATTTTATTTTGATTGCTTTTTCTTAATCTGATATTTGAAGAGTTATTTTATATAGATCTGCTTTATTCGTTTATTTTAATTTGATATTCTTTATAAATCTGTTTTCTAAAATAAACGAGTCTTTTATTGATAAATTTGAGGTGTTTTTTTTTTTTTTTTTTTTTTTTTTTTTAAAAATATAAATCTGTTTTTTGAACTTTGTTTATAAAGCTGACTTGATTTTTTTTTTAATTTTATTATTTTCTTTTTGTTTTTTTTTTTTTTTTTTAATATTGCCCTTTTTTTTTTCCCTTTCTAATACCTAATTTTGTAAGAGTTTTGATAGATTTTGATTTATTTGGTCATTATTTACGATCCGATTTAGTGAGTTTCTTGAGCTAAAGTAATATTTAAAAAAAAATAATTGGTATCATATATTTAAAATTAGTGACTGACTGTCATATTGTGAAATTTGAAAAAGTAGAGTTCTTCGGAAAAAAAATCAAATTTAAAACTACAGATTTATTGAAAAATGTCATATTGTGAAATTTGAAAAAGTAGAGTTCTCGCAATGGCTTTCTCGAAAAATGTGTGAATTTTCTTTTATTTAAAACTACAGATACGCATGAGAATATGAGATAACAAAAGCAAGTTGAGAAAAAAAACTTGGCATGAGAAACGTACACACATAAAAAAGCGCATGAGATAACATAAGCAAATTGTGATGTGCCGCTACATGGATCGAGAACGTATATCTTGGACGACATGAAGTTAATATCTTTATGAAAAATTACCTACTTCACAACAACTTTTGACGGGACACAAAATTTCAGTAACTACTTTTGATCGACTTGAAATGTTGTTGACCATTGGTAAGTTAACCATTACTATCAATAATCCCTCACACTGTCGACATAATGGTTTCTCTAAGAACCAAAATAAGGCACACACAAACATTGTCATCTATAAACAACGCACAAGGATTCGTAAAAAGAACTGCATACGCGTCAAGACGTAACCAAAGTTATTACTCCGTATTAAACAACAATGTTTGTAACTACTGTAACCAAAGTTATTACTCCGTATTAAACAACGCACAATGTTTATTACTCCGAAAAGATCGATTAACATGTCAAAATATATAAATTCAATAACATGTTAATTGATTACTAATGATGTTATACAGGTTTCTGTATTTCCTTATGTATCATCGATTAGTTTTCTTTTGTTTTTTTTTCCAGTGTTTTGGCCAAAAGTGAGTTCTCATATTATAATAAAAGATAGCAAATAATAATAATCTATTTTAAGTCCACTTTAGGAGACTATTTTGCAAAAAATAATAACATGGAGTATATTGATCGAAAAGATCGATTAACATTTCAAAATATATAAATTCAATAACATGTTAATTGATTATTAATGATGTTATGACTTTCTGTATTTCCTTATGTATCATCCATTAGGATTGTTCGTACGTTTAAAACTTATGTCTTTCTTTACCACTTGATGTTTAGAAGTTCTTACTTTGTTATGTGATTTTGGCTCTGAATATTTATGGACATGCCCACATCCTCCAAAGCTCCAACTCAGTACATACTACACAGAAATCTGCTCACCATTACCAACTATGTACCATAAAGTATATTTTAATTGAGGTGGGACGCCTTGTATTGTATCTTTTGTAGATTTTTATAAAATGTTACCTTTTCTAAAAAAAGCCATAATGTTCCATATATGCTTTACTAACAATGCTCTATTCCACAGATTAAAATCTTAAGACCTAATCCTCCTTGCTTCTTTGGAGAACAGATCTTTTTCCAGACTATTTTCAGTTTCCCTCTAGTCATATTATTTGCAGTTACCTATATGTACTCATTATGATGAAACATTGAAACATATTAATAAAATGCATTTTCGGCCTGATCAATGGGTTAATTATATAATTTGGCCTATATATGATTAACTATATGTTACTCAGATGTCATATCAATGGGTCTTCAAATATGAAAGATCTATCGGGCCCATTGATCAGGCTGATTAGTCAGGCCCAATTAAAATTTCCCGACTGGTCCTTTTAAACCAAAGTCACTTTGTATTAATTTTAAAATCATAATACTCGTGCATCCGTGTTAGTTTATTAATTTAAAAGTTTTTTTTCCCTTAAAAGCGTATTAAAAAAATTCACCTTATACTTGGGAATATAACATATATTGTTAATATAATTTATATAAAGAACATTCATAAAATGCACTTTTTTTAATTTATCAGAGAACACTATAGGTTAAAATAAATATAAATATGAATAATTGAAAAGTTTGATTAAAGAATTTATGGTGATCAGAATTTCATTAAATTACCTATTTCAAAAGCGCGCGCTAGTGACTGAACTTGAATAGTAGTGACCACTTTCATGGTGACTATACTAACAGACTTTAAGGCCCTGTTACTTTAACCTGTTTAGTGACGAAATTGATTAAAGAAGCGGGTTACTTGTCACATACACTAAGTGACTGCTTCAGGTCGTCACTATATAGCGTCACATTCAATTTCGTCTATAGTTAATTTGTGATGGACCCTAGTGACGACAAGTGTCGAGCTTGATTTTGCGTGACTAAATCGGTTAGTGACGTATTATCTACTATTAGTGATTAGTTCTAGGTTGTCACTAGGCCATTTTTCCTGTTGTGATTCAATCTAACCAACTTCCCAAAATGCTTTTTAACTCCGTTCGTTATCACTTTACTAATGCACTTGTCTACAACGTTACAGCATGCTATGGTTATTAAATCAGATACTCTCATTGGTGTTTGAAGCTTTGGAACTAGAGCTATGAGTGTTGCATTTCCTGTTTGAAAAACTCTTTTATAGCTTTTCAAATATCTTGACCCACAAAATTCCAAAACATTTGCTGATCTGGATCATGTGCCTTATCATCACCAGGATGAAAAAAATTATGTTTAATTTCCTTGTCAGTAACCTCCACTACAAGAAAAACTACCTTTACTCACTAATTTGTGACCAGAGTAGTCGTCACTGTTTAATCCAGTTAGTGACGAATATATCGTCACAGAGATGATAGTGACCAAAAGAATTTCGTCACTGGTATTTTTACAAACTAGAATAAAAGAAAGTCTGTAATAGCGAAAATCTAACATATTACTCAGAAAACACAAATAGTATGGTCGAAGCTCGACACAGCCAATAACTAATCAAATTCATCCACTCGATTTACACTAATCATAATAAACATTAGCATAGAAACAGAAACTTGCAGTATTTGGCTTTGTTGCTTACATCTGCAATTTCAAGAGCCCATCCACTCTTTGATATTCATCCACTCTGTGATATTCACCCAGCTTTGTTCCTTACATCTGCAATTTCAAGAGCCCATCCATCAATGACAAAAGCCACATCCTGCAACAATGTAAGAAATTCAAATTAGATGAAACACAAGATGTATCATGAAAATCGCAATAAATAACAGATAAAAGAAAGCACAAAAGATATCATTTATGCTCAGGCATGTAGTTTGTACTCTTCTATATAGCTATACTATATGATCAGCATAATTCGTATCGCATAAACAATTGAATGGTTTGTTAAATTCAAAAATGTAAGTGGTCACCTTAAGGTTCTGCTTTTGTTATTCTCATTGTGAGCAAACTCTTTCCAGATTTCTGCAAACTTCAACTTCCGTTTTCCCGTTAATCAACAGAAGTTGGCCTTTAGGTTCTTTATTCCAGCAAGTAGATTTTAAGATTAATAAAGCAAGATTTGAGAATCTAAGTCCTAAAATAAGTTAAAAAGTTAACCAAGTTTACATGAATCATAGTTGGTAGGATTCAAAATTTTCTATCTACACGCACAAACACACACACACACACACACCTGTCCATGTGTTTTCTGTATGAGCACTTTCTTTTCCAATACGAGTTTCCTAATATTCTTTCTGATTCTGTGCTAAGGTCCCCTGTCGTATCAACCTCAACTCCAGCCTCCTACTGTAAAAAAGAAGACTGTATCCAGAAAACTGCCGAGGTGCAACTAATTCACATTATTAAGTCATACCTAATGGTGACGCCATATAATATTTTACTTTATAAAGTTCTGATTAGAGCCCAAGTGTAGACACAAGGTCCACAAGAATGAAAAAGCAAGTGTTCATAAGAAATCACTATTTTTCAAGCAAGCCATACCATATTTAGGTTTAACTATCATTTGGATTGTGATTATGAGTGCTACCGTGATATTAAGAAAAGTTACTTTGATTGTAGTAAAAAACTTAATATCATTGTTTTTTTCATTGCGATATTAAAAAACTGACGATGATATTTAAAAATTCAGAACATAAGTATGAGTGTTACAGTGATATTATAAAAATCATAATCAACTATAAATCATAATATCCCCTAACCTAATCAAAAAAATCATAGTATCATAATTCAAGATTTAACACAATAATCAACCTAATCAACTATAAATCGGTGGATGAAAGTTAGCGAAACTGATTTGAAGCAAATGATATGGATTAATAAATAAATTCATAAGTGAAACTGGTGAACAAAGAGAGGTGAAAATAATGAGAATAATCACTTAATTTGGATGTGTTATTTTGGTTTTGATCTAAGTTTCAATTATGTATATAGGGTTATTTTGGGTTTAATCTAAGTTTCAATTATGTTTATTAACTGTAGTTAAAGTGTGGTTAAAAGTTTTAAAAAGTCGAGTAATTAAGTTAAAAATTTGGAAAAGTCTGGTTAAACGTTTAGAAAAGTCTCGTAAAAAGAAATTAAAATGAAAATTTTGAATTTCTTTATTTTTTCGATATGGTTTTTGTCTTTTTTGAAAAATACAAATTTGTAGAGTAGAGTTGATTTTCAGCCGCATATCGATAATGACACTTGGCAACATTCCAATGGAGTCGAGCCAGACGAGCATTTAAGCAACAGTCGAGCAAATGAAATCTGAAAAACCAAGTCGCGCAGTCTATATAGCGGAATTCATGTTTTTTTTGGTCGATCTGGGTAATTAACTCTATATAGGAAAAGGTGTCTGACGGCGTCAAGACTAAACTTGTGACGCCGTCACCTCGCCGCCAAAACTCTTCTCGAACTGCCTTGATCTACATTTGACGCCGTCATGTGATAATCATTTCCAGGCCGTCATGACTTTTACTCTTGACGCCCTACTTCGTGACGCCGTTAATTCTCTACTGGACCGTCATGGAATTTTTCTCTTGACGCCGTCAGGAAATTACTCTTGATGCCGTCACCTACTGTTCCCAGCATGGAAAATTAAGACTTTGGCGTTTTCTTCACTTTTATGCTCCAAAAACGTCCGAATTGCTTCCTTTCCCAGATTTCACTCCCAAAGTACCTAAAACCACAAAAGGAACGATTTAGGGCAATATTTGATCAAATAAATTCAATTCCAGGCTTAAATGACCCCCTAAAAATGGATCATTTTTCGCCTCATCATATACCCCCTAAAAATAGATTTCCTCTAGGGTCGACATAGTCTTCGATGTTGTCCACGATCGTAAATTCCATAGTAAATGCCATATTTCCTACAAACACCTGGATTTCATGATCCTTACCAACCACTTTCTCTCCCTTGTAAATCATTCCCCATCTGTAGATATTGTTATAATGGAATAAGGACATAAAATTCTTCGGCAGGAATACGTTAATGTAGACGTTATCGAAGTACTTATGACCAATCATGCAGGGGATTTTGAGATTATTCGGATTACGCCGTCCTATCTTCTCCGACTCTCCATCCTTCGACCCATATATATTCCCCTCAAGGGAAGGACGATACTCGTACACCTCCTCATTACCCCTACGAAAAATTACCTTCTTAACACCATTGGTGAATAATGCACTACCATCTTTCTCATCAAGGATCACTCCCGATTCATTGATAAATGGTTTCCCAAGAACAAGGTTGGTTAACGTTTGATTGGTGAGAGGGTCTACGTCATCAACCACGGTGAGGTCAGTATTGTAAACAAGCTCTCCGACCCTGATTGATAAATTATTCATTACCCTTTTGCACGCAATGCGTTTTGGGAAGGTCTCATGGTATAAGGAAAGGGGGATTAGGTGACTGGGGAGCTAGGATCTATATGACTATCGGTTAGGAGCTATTCCTTAATGGTGCAGGAGATCTTGAAAACTTTATGGTTATCTTCCTTAGTCCTATTGCTACTCCCACTAGTAACATCCTCCATTTTTCTCTCGGGTTCTTCTATAATAGATTTACCCAAAATGGTTGGATTTCTCTCATGCTCTTCCGATCTCTCTTTCTCTTCATCCGATTTGCCAGATTCCCGCGCGGTGTACTGCTCGGATGATTCGGTAGGTTTTCTGGTCGAATCGTGGTCTACCCTTAAGGTCTCATCTTTAGCTGTATGACCAAATTTGTTAGTTTGTTGTTGGGTGTAAAAGCAGATATCGTGGTGATGGTGTTTACGAAATGGATTGGTCCTAGGGGGTTGACAGGTTCTTTTCCTTTAGGGGATAGATGTTTGAATAACTTGCTAGGACTTTTTATTTTCACAGGGGAGGTTGGTGGACTCATGACGGTAACAGATTTAACCTCATCAACGTGAATGGGCTTATTAACAACATGTTCTTTGATAGCCATTAGCAGATTACAAATCTTGTTGTTCACATCAGCCTGCTGTTGTCTAAATTTAGCTTCGAGCGTAGAGAGCTGTACTTCTTGAGATAGAATGAATTTTTTAGGGCATCTTCACAGCTTTTCCTGGGAATGCCTTGTGACGGAAAATGCTCAGACCAAGTGAGTGGTGAGGAGTCATTGAAAGATACGCTCCGCGTTTGGTATCCCTTGAAATTAGGTTTATCCTTCCATGCCTCATAGGCCTCGCCAGAACTTCAAGGGCCTTGACCCACGTGTGATGACGTGAATTCGTTATAAGCACGTTTTGGAAGCTCCATGCAGTTATGAGTCTCGTGAGGGCCACTACATAATTTACATGTAGAAGCGATTCTGCTTACTTGGTTTAAGGATTTTGGAGCTTCGTAAGATTTCATGAGAGACTTGACTCGACCTTCAAGTTCCATGATCCTACGGTCGGGAGTGCTAGAATTGTTCGAAGGCAAAGATATTGCCTTGACCGTTTTGTTCAAGTCACGGGGATCATTCCAACTTTCGTTGTCATAGAGAGCAAGATCTTCTATGAGTTCCCATGATTGTTCCGCACTTAGATCACGTAGCTTACCACCGGCCGATTGGTCAATGGCTCGCCTCGTGGAGAGATCGATATGGTCATAAAAAATTTGGACTTGGAGCCAAAGATCTATGCCATGATGAGGGACTTTTTGGAGTAAGTCCTTGAAACGAGTCCATGCTTCATAAAGAGATTCATTTTGACGTTGTTGGAACATCAAGATGTCGTTTCTAAGCTTAGTAGTTCTCCCCGGTGGGAAAAATTGAGCAAGGAAACGAGTGGTGAGATCATCCAATGTGGTGATGGATCCCGCGGGTAAACGGTCAAGCCATTGACTAGCTTGATCCCGTAGAGAGAATTGGAATAGGCGTAATCGGGTTGTCTCTCTAGTTGCAACATCTAGGTCTATGGAATCTACGATTTTTAGGAAGTCCTTAAGATGTTGGTTTGGATCTTCGGAACGAAGTCCATGGAATGCACATCCGCTTTGCACCAACCGGATGGTGTCGGATCGCAAGGGGGTCACATTGGCTCCGGTGAGCTCAATGGTGTTTCGATAGCCTTGGTGGCTAGGTCGGGAATACTCTCCTAAGGTTCGGGGCCTAAGAGGTTCTAATGGTGGGTTTTGTTGCGGTGGGATGACGGGTTCAAAGATGTTCCCGTTGTCCATGATGTCGGGTGGTTACGAACAAAGGCACAAAGAAATAAGATAGACTAAAGAGAACCTAAAAAATAAAAATAAAATCTTACTAGAAAGGAATCTAGTAAGTAGACCTAATAAAAAGAAATTCTAACCTAGACAATAACTATTCCCCGACAGCGGCGCCAAAAACTTGATACGTGGGAATCGCACCAGGCTTTACCTCTCAAGGGATCCTGAGAAGCTTACAACCCCCACCAGGCAGTGTACCTGATCGTTGTAGTATAGTATAGTGACAAGTACCGGGGGATTGATCGTTCAGCTAGGAATAGTGTCGCTAGGATTAGAAAACCTAAATACTAGTTCTAAACGTGAGGATGATTATTTTTGTATTTTATATTTTTTAGAAAGCAAGTAAAAAATCTCGGGTTTGAAGGATTTGGGCGGAATTAGTTGCTAATCAACTAACCCAATACTAAAGATGCAATCAAAATAAAATACTAGAAATGAAAATAAACTAAATTATACTAAAGTTGTGAGCAGTAAGTGGAGAAAATGTGTTTACTTAGATTTCACTACTCCCTAGACATCTTTTACACGTTAATTACTTGTTATAATTGCATGGATGACAGATCGTATTCCTTAATACCATTCATGGGGTGGCACACTTAACTCCCCAATTCTATGAGCTCTTATCTCCTCCTATACCATGCCCAGCACAACCATAGGGATTATAAACAGTGGCTCATGCATTAAATACAACCAATAAAGACCTAGTGCGCGTCGGTTCATGTTTCTTAAGACGTTCAAGCATGTTACCAATTGGAGATCTGCCAGTTTTCTTAAGCCTAACATATAAATCATTCATCCAAGACAAGTATAAACAAGTAATCAACACATAATTAACATCTAGGTTTCATTAGATCCAAGCAAACACAAGATAGATCTAGCCTAGCATGATGGAATTAAGACAAGAACAAGATATAGACAACCAACACATAGACATATTGATTGAATTAAAAGAACACTTATCTCAATTACATGTGAAAGGTATCAAGGGCTTGGAACCCTTGAAAAACCTGTAAAATTCGCACCAAAATCGTACTTAGGGTTTCTCCAAAACTTCTCTCTTTTTAATGTGAAAATTAGAAAACTATATATAGGAAAAGGGGTCTGATGGCGTCAAGACTAAACTTGTGACGCCGTCACCTCGCCGCCAAAACTCTTCTCGGACTGCCTTGATCTACATTTGACGCCGTCATGTGATAATCATTTCCAGGCCGTCATGACTTTTACTCTTGACGCCCTACTTCGTGACGCCGTCAATTCTCTACTGGACCGTCATGGAATTTTGCTCTTGACGCCGTCAGGAAATTACTCTTGACGCCGTCACCTACTGTTCCCAGCATGGAAAATTAAGACTTTGGCGTTTTCTTCACTTTTATGCTCCAAAAACGTCCGAATTGCTTCCTTTCCCAGATTTCACTCCCAAAGTACCTAAAATCACAAAAGGAACGATTTAGGGCAATATTTGATCAAATAAATTCAATTCCGGGCTTAAATGACCCCCTAAAAATGGATCATTTTTCGCCTCATCACATAGCCGTCACATTGGCCTCATTTTGCTTAATGTACCTAGCAAGTTCACTTGAGGGACCAATCGGGGCTTGGTAATTAGGAGCTTGATACCCTTGATTGAAATTGACTCCTTGAGTCGGGTATAGAGTAATAGGGGCTTGATATTGGTTTTGAACATTTTGCCCACGATTTTGGTTGTTTGATTGAGAAAAGCCGGGTGGTCCATTTTAAGTGTTGGCACGGTAAGTCGGGGTAACTTGAGGACGGTATTGGTTACCTCCTTGGTTTTGAGTCCCGATTACGGCATTAACTTCAAAAGGATTGCCATCGGTGGCAGTGCAATTATAGTATGCGTGTGGACCACCACAAGTAACACAAGTTTCCACCGCTTTGACTTGAGCGGGTGGAGAAGTTTGTGGTGTAGATTCTTTCTTTTGGGCTAGAACCAATGCATGAACGGCTTCCATAAGCTTGTCAATCTTAGCATCGGTGCTAGAATTGGTCGAAGAAAAAGAAGTAGAAGTACTCACTTGTGAAGCAATCGGTTTGCTTCGGGTGGTGCTAACCTTAGACTTAGTCTCAATGATCGACAAAGCATCTTTTGTAGTCCGATTCAAGAAATTACCACCGGCGGCGGCATTGAGAGAATCTTGATCAGATTGGTTCAAGCCAATATAGAAAGTATCGAGTTGATGAAGATCGGAAAAACCGTGGTGAGGACATTTGCGAAGAAGATCTTTGAAACGATCCCATGCCTTACTAAACGACTCATCAATTTTTTGAGAAAACTTTGTAATTTCATTTTTTAAACTTGTCGTTTTGAAGGAGGAAAGAATTCATTCACAAATTTCGACACGAGGTCTTCCCATGTAAGAATAGAACGAGGGGGTTGTTTTTCGAGCCAAGTCCGGGCGGCCCCCTCGAGAGAAAAAGGAAAGAGAAGTAATTTGATTGCTTCTTGAGGGACATTCTGACACTTGATGGTAGATGTGATCTTGTTAAACTATCGGATATGGGATTGAGGATCATCCCTTTCAAAACCGTAGAATTGGTTTGAAGTCAACAAGTTAAGCAATGCCGGTTTAAGCTCAAAAGAATCGGTAACGATTGCCGGGACAACGATGGCTTTTCCGTAACCCTCGGTGGGTGCTTGGAGAAGCTCGAGCATAGTGCGTTCTTCCGCCATCTCAACGGGAGGGTCAGGAATAGTACGAATCTCGGGTTCGACTATTGGGGCAGCATGTCTCCGATTACGTCTACGATATTGTTGAGTCGTTATTGTGGGAGATTCAAAAAAGGGACTTGTAGATGTCGAAGAACGAGTGCGCATGCACTAAAAACTCAATTTTGAAAAAGAAAAAGAAAACAAATTTGGAGAAGAAAATCTTTTTTGTTTTTTGAAAAGTTTTTAGAAAAAGAAAAATATTTTTGGGTTTTTTAGGGTTTTTCGATTTTTTTTTGGTGTTTTGAATACTTGTGAAAAGTATTCTCGACGTTTTTGAATTTTAATAAAATATATATACAAAAGATACGAAAAATAACTTCCGAGGAAGGATCTCAAGTCACTAATCGTCACCCCGTGACGATATTGTCGCAACACGCCTCCCCGGCAGCAGCGCCAAAATTTTTGATCGATATATAACCAACCAATGGGGAGAAGAGGATCAAGAATATCGGGCTAGATTACCACGATGGTAATAAGTTGTTAGAATCACATATCAACCTTTTGTTAAAAAGGTTAACGTGTAAAACCTACGAATACGATATTTTGAAGAGTACCGGGTAAGTTATTTCCCGGGTCATTTCCCGACGAGACGTGAATTGAGGATATCGATTTGGGTTTGGAATTAAAGTGCTTGATTGACGGGTTTTTGGGTTGGGAATTTAAAACTATGGGAAATGACGAATAACGAAAGAGAAATAAAAATAAACGCAACTAAATCATGAACCTAAGCAAGAGAGGCTAAATAAAACTTAAAAAAAAACTACCTAAAAGTCTACGGGAAAGATAATCGGTAGCTAAGGGAATCCTAAAACGCAATTTAAATTAAAAACGTAAAAGTTGATTTAAATAAAACGTAAGTGTACGAAATAAAAAGTGAATTGTAAGCTACGCTAATCCTACGAGGGTAAAAATGATTTTTCTACGTTAAATTTGAAAAAAGAAAATTTTGGAAAAAAGAAAATATATATATATATATATATATATATATATATATATATATATATATATATATATATATATATATATATATATATATATATATTTGCTTTTTAATATTTTTTTTTATGAATTAAAAACTAAAATAAAGAAACTAAAATTTAAAAAATACTAAAACTATTGGGAAATTTTTGAAAATTTTTTGGAAAATAAATTATGATGAAACTAACCTAGGAAAAATAGAGGAGAGGGGACACAGTACTAAATAAGCTGAAAAAAAGCAATTATATAAGCTGAAATGGATTAAAGCTAAATAAACAAGAACTATTACTATATAAATATCAAACTACACAAATAGTAACAAGAAAGACTAAAGAGATCAGTTGGTATGGGAGTGTTTGTGCGTCTGCTGTGTGAAGGGCTGAGACCAGGGTTCGAACCCTGCTCTTGGCCTTTTTAAAAACTATTTTTTTTTCAAACTTTTTGACACAAACTTATTTAAAACATGAAAATAAGCATTTTTCTAAACTACAACTCTTTATGAAACTGATTAATAAGCAGAAATAAAAAGGAAAATACAAACAGTTTAGACTTAAACTAATTAAAAGAAATTTCTAAATCTAAAAGCTCTCCAAAATCTGCTACTAGGCTAACCAACGAACTAAGTAAGCTAATACCAACAAGGCACAATCTAATTAAGCTAAAAACTCTTAAATAAGCATAGAATAAAGGCCTAATGGGCTGAGAATAAAGGGGCTGATTCTAACAGATAACAATGGGAGGAATAAAAACAAAACTCTCAACTATGGAGAGCCCAAAAGCTCACACAAGCTTGCAACTAAGCTAAGAACAATAGGGAACTAAAATCCTAAACTAAATGAGCTAAGCTAACTGATTATGGGTCAATAAATAAACAAATAAGCAAGAAAAAGCACAAATAAGCTCAACAGCCAAAGTAACCAAACATGCTCAAAGGGGGCTAGTTTGGACTAATGCACAGGCTTGTAAAAAAAATTCTAAAAATAAAATAAAAATATGACAACATAGACCACCTAGCAAAGATTACTCATGAAAATTTTTGGGTCAAGATGTCAAGAATTGAGCAAATTAAAAATGCCCAATTGAGGGCTGTTGGGACATAGGGGTACTATTACAGCAGGTAAAAAAATGGAGAAAAATGTCATTTTGGCTAAAGAAAAACTAAAGACTAGATGTGAACTAACTATTAATAACCCAAGTGGACCAACGTTAACTAGAATTAAGCACTAACTAAGCCTTAATAAGAACCTATGCAAAACTGTGAGGAGCTTATTTTAACTAACAATAAGCTTCTGCTGAACGTTTATGGGCTCTATAGGATGTTAAGCCTTTGATCTAGGATTTTGGCTATGAAAAGCATGATGATAATATTAACGGAATATTCTATGAAAGAAACAATACTATCACAACAAGGTTTTGCTAACTTTTCACCGTTTGTTATTCCAACTAGCCCCAATACTACTTGATCATTAGTAGTACGTGTTATCTACACTATAACAAGGAATCAAAGATCCTTGAGGCTAAACAAACCTAACAACAAAAGACCCCATGTCTAATGTTCATCAGACCCCTTGTCTGATGTTCCCACACACACTCATTTTGGTGCTTTACATTTTAACACACTTGGTGTTATTGTAATTTCTAAGTACAAAGCACCTTGGAGGTGATGTTCACTTTGTTTCACTGTGAATCATGCACTCACCACTCTTTGTCTAAAGGGGTGTGATCTCCTTTTTATAGATTAAAGGAGATCATTACAAATTTGATAAGCTTAGTCATCTACTATCTAGCTTATGACTAGGATGTCAAGTCATCTAAGATACACCACGTATCTATGTTTACAACTCACTTTGGAGTGTTCAATTTGATAACTTATGAAAGATATTATCTTAAAGATATACTTGAATTTTATGCACATAATATCTTCTTTCATCCTTATCCATTCAGTAGTATGACTCACTGATTAGCAGCAGTTTCATTTATACTAGCAGCAGAATCCATCAGCAGAATCCTTCTTCAGCAGGCTCTTGTTCTGCTCTAGCAGGCTCTTTTTCTGCATCAGCAGGCTCATCAGCAGAAACATTTTACTCATCAGCAGAATCCATCAGCAGAATCTTGTTCTGCTTCAGCAGTATCTTTTGCTTATCATTTCAGTATTCTTCATGTTTCATTCTTCTTGTTTCAGATCATCAAATCTATCAAATCTATGGAATATTTAATTCCTTACAAAAACTATTTATGAAATAGTGAAAACTCAAAAGAATTTGATGACAAGCTAAGACAGTTGAAAACTTTTTGGAAATGGAAAACTTGGACCAAAAACTACTAAAAACAATCAATTAAATTAATCGAAAGCTTGAAAATGGTTTAAAACCATTTCTACTAAATGTGAAAAGCTTATGCCAAACACCCCTTTACAGGGGTGTTAAGTGGTTTTCTTGCTTAAAAACAGATTTTATCTTTTGTATTCTTGCACTTTAAACAGAAATAAAAGAACAGTGAATTACCAAAGTCTGTGAAAGCTGAAAACAAAACAGATTTGTGCTAAAATAAATGCTTAAAATGTAAATTTAAACAAGGTAAATAAAAGAAAACTTGAGTTTCATTACTGAAAAGTGAATTACAATACTGAATTTGAAACAGAGTTTTAAAGAAAAATAATACGATAAAAAGTGGTTACAATTTTCTAAAGGCATGAAAATTGGACAAGTTCTAAGTGTGGAAAAAGGGCCATTTTATACAAGTATGCTGCTAGGGTTTCTAAGTTGGTCACTCTTTGTCTTCTTGCTGCTTGTGTTTCTTTACTGAGAGGAAAGTCCAGCTGGAGCTATTTTGTGCTTCTCTTAAAATAATCACAGCCCTTGCCTTTATCTTGCTCCCTACTCCTTTGGTATTTCGCCATTGGATGAGAAAATGATATTGGGGATTGCTGACATGGAAGATATGTTGAGAAGACATCATGTGACACCCTTGTTTGCTTCTGGGTGAGCTGGAAAGCAGGTGTTATCTCAAGAGCTTCTCACAGCCATTAGATTGGCATGGTGCCCACTTTAATAATTCTGAGCCGTGGATGGAATTGAGCCTCAAGGATTGCCAACGTGGCATAGGAGGGAGGAGGTAAAAACAGTAGCATGTGATCCTTTCTTGTCTTGATTTGGAGCTGAGTTGGAACAAGATAGTGATTATAATAAAATAAAAAGTTTTCATCAAAAATGTTTTGTGATTTATTTGATAAAATGGTTTTTTGAAACGGTATTGGAAAAGAGGTTTTGGTTTTGAAAATGATTTTGCATTTAAGTTTTTGGGGTTTATGGGTATTTTGGTAATTTGGTTAAGGTTAGGGGTGAATTGGGAAATTACGGTTTCGGTTTGGTTTTCCATACCTCCCCCATGCCACATTGCCGGGATTGACTTCGATCTTTGACTCTTTGTCTTTTTCTTCGTTTTCTTCAAAAATGTGTCGAGTCGATCCGGTAATGCTCCATATTGCTCCGGTTTCTCATCCATACTCCGCTTTGCTCACTTTTGCCTTGTTTTCAACCCATTTGTACCTGAAACACACAAAAATACACTCCAAGGATATTTTTAACATTATATGGTCATTTTTGGGTGCTTTTGGTCGTTTTGGTGGGTTTTTCAGGTCTAAAATGATGAGTAAAAGGCCACTCATCAATATCCCAAACGATTAGATTCATGAATTTTGGTTATGTAGTGGTGGCTGTTAGTTTACTCGTGCAAACAACCAAAGAAAAAGACTTGTATTCGGTTTTAAGTAAAGCATTTTGCATGTATCCCCCTCACAGGGTTTATAAAGCATTTAGAGTGAAAGCATTTTTAAAAAGTATGAGGCTATGAAAACTCACCTGGGTTTAGAGTAATCTAAGTGATGCAAAAGTGACTCGAAAACTAGACCGCCTTACTCACGTATCCTAGTGTGTTGTTGGTTTTGTATGTATGTCAAGCTTTAGTTATCATGTTTATGTTTCTCAAGTTATTGTTTTTAGGTTTGTTAATGTTTTATATATATATAACATAACACCGTTCAGGTCATTGTAATTCAGAAGTATATGACTCCTCACATGAAGCTCCCTACTATTGTATTATGTTATCAACATAATACCGTTCGGACCATCATAATTTATAAGTTAATACTCGTCACACAAAGCTCCCTATTATTGATTTATGTTGTTATTAGGGTTTAGTTATAATCATATCACCGTTCGGGCCGTCATATCTCAGAAGTATATGCAATAATCGTTCGAGGAGTCAGGGCACTTTAATTCGTAAACCCAACAAACTCGTCAAAATGAAATATCCACATAGTACTCCTGGCATGAAGCTCCCTAGTATTGTGTTATGTTTCTAACTTTATTTAGGTTTTATACTTATATGATATTTTCACTTTTTATCCTTATAGTTTATATATATATACGTTTTCTACCTTAAATTTACATTACTTATATTACTTATACTAATAATTATCTATACTTGACACAACTAGTCCCTAGACTTATATACTTTAAGTAACTAACCTAAGACTCTTAAGTTTTCTATATTTACCATTTAGACCTCTAACTGTATCATATTTACATTTTTAGTCCTTTTTAGTTTATACTTATTTTAATATCTATCCTAGGGTTTTAATATTATGCAAAACTAGTCCTTACACTTATAACTTCTAGGAAATGTCAAAAACAGTCCCTAGACTTTATAATTTTAGGAATTTATGATATATACCCTTATGCATGTAAAGTTTGGCAAAACTAGTCCTAATATGCATGTAACTTATATTTTATCTAGTAACTAAGTTTTCTAGCCTATGTTTTACTTATTTTAACTTATATAGGTTATGTATAACTAGTGTATGACAAGTAATAACTTATAGCATGCATGCAAGTATATGACTCGATCTAGGGTTTTAAAATGTAAACTAGTAAACGAAATGGTTCAAGGCTCATGCAAGGGTTCCTAGGTTATCTAAGGCATCCTAAATCTATCCTAAGACTAAACTAAAGCTAAATATACTAAAATGTAAGACTTACTTGGCTAGTTAGGGTTTTACGTGGGTGAAAACTAAGGTTAGGGTTTTTCTAGGGCTCGTATCATCTCAAACCACAACACGACTCGACCAAAGCCTAGCTACTCGACTCCAAGGTCTCCTAAAGGCTTAATACTACTGTACTAATGTAAGCTGAAGAGAAGAAAGGGTGTGGGTTGGAAGTGAGGGCACACGAGGGGTATTTATACCCTCGTTATGGCGGTTTAGGGTGGAACGGGGTGTTTAGGGTGTTTAGGTGCTTAGGGTGCTTGTAAGCTGCTTAGGGTGTTTAGGGGTGGTTTAGGGTGATTAGGGGTGGATTAGTGGTGGTTTAGTGGAGGTTTAGTGGTGGTTTAGGGTGGATTAGTGGTGATTAGTGGTAGATTAGACAAGTAGGTGATGCACCTACTTGTGTGGGTGCTTAGAAGTGTTAGGGTGTGTGCTTGGGTATGACTAAGGTGTTAGAGTGCTAGGTTGAGGTGTTTGGCGTGCTTATGTTTAGGTTTTACTTGTTTAGTTAAGTTTAGACCTAGTTCTAATTACTAAGTGTTTAAGGATTTACCTAAGGTTTAGTGCCTAAGTTAAGTTCCTAAGAGTGTCTAGTGACTAATCCTAAGTCCTAATGGGTTTATTCTAAGTGAGAGTAACTTATGGGAAAGGTTTGGGAAGGTTTGACCTAGTTTTGTAACCTAAATGACCTAAGTGTGTTTAGTGAGAGACTAGGTTTTATCCTATGGTTTAGTGCCTATACTAGTGTCCTATGAGTGTCTAATAACTATTCCTAAGTTCTAAAAGGCTTATACTAAGTGGTAGTGACCTATGGGGAAGTTTTGGGATGGTTTAGACCTAATTCTAGTTATCTATGACCTAGTTATGGTTTAGGGCTTATGGGGTTTGTATCTAAGTTCTAAAGGGTTTATTCTATAGCCTAATGGTTCTAATATATCCTAATATTCCTAAGGAAACTCATACTTAAGCCTTGGACACATTCATACTAGTTAAACTAAGCATATAGGTTCAAATAAGCACATAATCCTACTTAAGTTTTAGTTTAGTGTTTATTAGGGTTTTATGTTATGTTTAGTGTTTTAGATTGGTGAATTACTTATTATGGTGTTGTTATGATTTTATGCTTGATATACCTGGGGTTTATAGGATGTGAGTGTTGAGTTATTTGGCTTGTGTGGATACGTGAGTAGGTCTAGTGAGTCATGCAAGTAATAATTCATATAAAAAGCAAAAATTTACCTGTGAAATACCTACTATAGGTATTTGTAATGGGAATGATAGTAATGGGTGTTTGTGGGTTGTTATATTAAATCTAGGCGACCCCTAGACTCTAGATTCTCGTATTAAGTAGATTTTCAACAGATCTAATCCTGTCACGATTAGTCGAAACCTGCATAAAGTTACATAATGATTATCAATTTTATCATTTATCTCTTCTAGGCCTTACATTAACATGCAAAACAATATTAATGAAATAAACATAATCAAAACACAAGCTTAAGCTGCCTATCAAATTAGTAACAAATCAAAACAAAAAATAATCATTAAACATGGCTAATACCTACAGGTATTAGCCCATAATCTCAGTCATAATACAAGTAACATGTTCTGAAAGATTCAAGTATAAATCAAAATAGAAAAATATGCTAATTAAAAGATTAAAGTGTACTAAAACAAATTAAGTGAATTCTCCTATGTAAATATGCACTAGCAGGACCTTCTTGGTCTTCTTTATGTCTCTAGTCTCGTACTTGGTGGTTATTTGCTCTCTGAAAACCGGATTTAGGGTTTTCTATTTATACTTTTTTGAAATGGTGGATACGACATATCAAATTAGTTCGATAAGGCATATCAAGATAACTTCGCATGGGGTCTAAGATTATTATATTCTAGAATATTCGTCATCGCCATAGTGATATGGTATATCACTTATCTCATACGACGTATTAAGTCTTCAATGTCTTGGAATTCTATTGAAGTCTTTGAGATGGATACGGTGTATGCAGTTGATGTCATACAGCGTATCAGGACTAAAACAAGCTCGTTCTTCATGTTGACCAAATTTTCATATACGGCGTATCCAATATCTAGATATGGCGTATTCTTCAAAGTCGGGAAATGGTTTTCATAATCAACCAAGGCTTGGTATATGGCGTATCTGTCTAGAATGATGCGGCGTATTCTTGTCTGTATTGTGGACTTTCTCGAACTTGATCCTTTAGTTTCAAAATACATCCATAATAGCTAACTTTCACCAATCGCTTGTAAATAGCTGAAATATAAACATTTAAGTGATTAAGTATCAAATATTATACAAAACAATATAAAACAAGCAATATACATAGGATAAATGATGTCAATAATATGACCTTATTTGTTGTCATCATAAACCTAGCCTTTTAATCATTGTTATGGCATCACATTTATACTAGATCCTAAATCAACGAAGTCATTGATCGCTTTAATATTATAAATAGAACAAGTGATGTACAAACTTCTTGGATCTTCATGTTTTGGTGGCAGGACTTCTAGGATAGTAGTGGTGATTCTATTATTTAATGTTGCACTTTTCACTTCTTCAATTTTTCATTTGCTTGTTATTGCCTCCTCAAGTGCTTGAAATCACTTTGGTTTCTTCTTTAAGGCTTCAACAATCAGTTTGTTGATTTTCACCTTGTTTACACTTTCCAAGCAAATCTTCCTTCTATACTCCTCGTCATCTATGACTTTCCTTTGCAGAATAGGAAGCGGTGGCATGTATGGTTCAACATATTGATTAACCACAGGAAGGTCACGAGTAGTACCCTTAAAATTCTCAAAAACTCGATAAACCTGTTTGACAAAAGATGAACTACTAGAAAATAAATTGTTAGTTTCGTTAGAGATAGTAGTAGTTTGATCTTGTTTAGCTTCGTCGAACTTGATGACGGCATTCACATGCACTTTACCAGGATTGCTGGTAGAGGCTCCATAAAACTTTCCTTCAACTGCTCAGGCGAGTTGATCAACCTGATTTTGCAGGTTCTTATGGATGCTGCTTGATTCTTGATTGCCATCTCGGAAGTGGAATTAAACTTTTTTAGCATCTCTTCGGTTTTCGCCTGTCTTTTAGCAGAGTCATCCATAAACTTCTTTAGTGTTTCATCTAGAGATGCTCATCGATCTCTCTTCATAGTTTCCTCTAGATATGCTCTCCGATCTCCTACTGAAGGTACGTTATCATTATGGGAGTAGTATCCATGTGCTCTTTGTCTGTGCCCATTTCCATTTCTTGAGAAAGACTTCCATAAAATTCCCCATACTTAACCTCTTCGATTGAACTTCATCTTTCAATGGTCAATCTTTGGCCAAGTGACAGCTATGACATATGTGACTCCTCCTAAACTAACCAGTCAACCGGGTGCAGTCAATAGGTCAACCCAGGAGAAAGTGCAAGATAACCGGTGAAGAATAGGGTTTCCCCGGGTCGTTATGTCCCAGCGAGGCGTGCAAAGGTATTTAAAACGTATTTGTGATCGGGTGAATTTGAATGGAAAAAGGAAATTTTGTTTTTGATTGGTTTTAAAGTAAAAGATTAAAAACTGTTTTAAGCGATAAAAACTAGATTAATAAAGCAAAACTACAAAGCATGGTAAAGGGTTATGAGGATATTTATAACTACGAAAAGTAAATTTACACTAAAAGCAATAATAAAGCATATAAAATAATAACGGAAAGCACAAATAAAATAAAACGCAATCTAAACTTAAAACGAGCCTAAAACTAAATGATTAAAGCAAAGATAATAATAACACTAGTAGCAAGTAAATAATCTAAAGTTAACGATAAAAGATAACAACTAACAATAATAAACTAAATTATGTTAAGCAAGCAACTAAGAAATATTTGATAAAAAGATATACTTATTAAGCAAATTATCACGATCCTTAAGTGTGGTTTATTATTTCAATTAAGTCATTTATTGATAAATTAATATCTCTTACAACTAATAATTTTCTCACAACGTTGGTTTCTTTTAAAAATAATTTTTCACAAAGAGATATCAATATCTAAATTAAAACCCAATTATTTTCACCGCTTTTGCCCGCTCAAATAATCAAAATTTTAATCTAAGTAACTTAAAATTACTAACCAATATATTTTCTAACTTTTATAAAACCACACTTAATTCACGGAATAATCTACTCAACAAGTATATACAAAAGGTCTACTCACTAAGCATATCTATTAAGCTAACAAACCTAACAAACATAAGCATATTTCTAAACTAACATATATAAACTACTCGCACATAATTAAAACTAAACTACAAGCAATAAATAAAGCAACAATAAAAACTAAACTAAGCATGACAATAAACATACATGGCAATAACAATTAACATACCAAAATAAAAAAGATAAAAGGGTTAGAAATAACCAAATGAGATGAGAAATGTAAAATTAGCGAGATGAGACCCACTCCATATGCTTCAAAACCGGTCGCCTTAAACTCTATGATTGACCCCGCTAATTACTCATTAACCAACTACGGTAAAATATGTAATACTTACTAAATTTGAAACAAGATTTTAAAGACTTAAAAAAAATGATTTTCTTTTTAAATTTTCAATGACTAAAACTTGATTAATAAAACATAGACAAAGATTTTAAGACAAAGTACTAGATTCATTCACCCCTTGGATTTTAAAACAATAAAAATGAACTGACAAACAAACCTCCATTGAAATAAGAGTGAATTCGTATGAGATAACATTAAAAAAAAAACTGAATTGATAATACAAGCTAGCTACAAAGTAAAAGCAAACAGAGAATGATATACTAATTAAGAAATAAATTAAAGTGATGGTTGTGGTTATAACCATGTGAAGCGACCCCTGAGGTGCGGCTGAAGCTCCTGTTCTTCTCTTACACTAATCTAATGATCTCCTCTTTATTATTTCAACATCACCATCTAACCATCATCAACTAAACTATATATTTTTGTAGTTTGTGTTCATCTATTTGTAAACAGAAAAAAAAAGCTTACGACTTAAAGAGTAAAAATTGTTGATGACAAATTTAAAGATTAAAACATTGACAAAATACTTACAACCAAATAAAAGATATTATGAGAAATTAAGACATTAAATTAAGATGGGTATAAAATGATGAGTATTTACACACTCATCAATCCCCCACACTAAACTATTGCTAGTCCCTAGCAATCCAATCATATGAAGTAATGAAAGAATATCATGTATACCCCGTTTCGACTTTTTATTCAATGCGAGACTTTTAAACTGGAACATAAGTAAACAAAATGCTTGATTTTCCAAAAGCGGTATTATGGAACGGGATTCACACAAACTGGGTGTCTCCAGGGAATTGTAATCATCATTCTCTTTTTATACTCCCAACTAAGTTCAAAAACCCTTGCGCAAATGTTTTTGTAAAAATGCTAACACTACTTATATTAATAATCTGTGTAAGACAAGTCTTAACTTTTTACTCCCGCAATTTATAAAGTTTAGGTGTGTGTGCTTATTTTCAAAAGTTTGACCACCAAAAATCGGAGCTCATTATGGTTGTCATTTATTTAAGCCAAATCCTAACACACTAGGAACCTCAGAAATTTAAGAGTAAAAAAGAGCCTTTTCCATGTAGCGGCTTTCTTCTCGGCACATCCCAACCAGTTGGTTTAGGTGACCAGGCTTTTGACACCCCACAGAGAATAGTACCGGAATTGGCGGGATTTCGATTCAAAGATTTTTGATATCCCCGACACATTAAAATCAAAACTTAAATAGATAACAGCAAACGATTATTTAGAGATTAAAGATTCAAAGGTGAGATCACTCCATGTTGCGACTTTCTTCTCAGCTTGTCCTTTTAGCCGAGGCTTAGGAGGCTAGGTTTTTACACCCTCGAGAATAGTATCGGAGCTTTCGGGGTCTTTGACTTTGACAATCTCTAAATTCCCGCTTAGTCGTTACACAAAATCAACGAATACTAGCTCAACTTTCTATTTAAATTTGAGAACAAGCAACTTTTATTTATTTATTCTAATTCTATTCGACACATCTTTTTTTTTTTTTTTTAATTTCATTTTCTTATTTTTCAATTTTTTTCTTTTCTTTTCATTCTTCTTTTTTTTTCATCATCATTTTTTTTTTCATTTTTTTCTTTTTCTTTTTTTTTTCTTTTCACTTTTCATATCATACTCAAAATTTTGCATCATTCAGCAATTTTACATTACTTCACTTTGCAATCTTATTCAGATTTTTAAGGAAGTTGCTTGTTCCAAAATTTAAATAAAAATTTGAACTAGTACTCTATATTAACCTTGCATAAAAACTTGTTTACATAACGAAAACTTTTAATGGTCAAAAGTTTGAAACAGCACGTATTTAGATCCAATTAGGAGCTACTGGGAGAAAAAGCCACAGATTACTTATGTAAGCTCTAAAGAGAACCAACTACTCTATGCTTAGCATTTTCATTTGCACAATTCGTTAAGAATTTAGTCTAAAAAGTTAAGGAAGCATCCAGATCAACACTCTGGCAGAGTCAGGATTCCCCTTGTTCTAACCTAATCAAGACTAAACAACTTCTTTTATTATATTTTTGTGTGCAAAACACTTTTCTTTTTATCAAAAAAGTTTTAAAATTTTACCAAAAACGGGGGTACTAGGGCACTAACAGGTACAATATATGTGACAATTTCGCGGGGGTACTAGGGCACTAACAGGTACAATATATGTGACAAATTCGACAGAATTCCCCCCACACTTAGAATTGAATATTGTCCTCAATATTCAAAGTCCCGGCTATTATGCCGACTCTTTGCACGAAAAAATGCAATACTAATGTCTAAGTGTGAAACGGAAATCTGTTTTTCACAAAAAGGATTAAAAAGATATCCTTGAAATAAACGTTAGCAAAAGGATAGGATATTGACCGACTGGATTGAAAACAGGCGCGTCAATCATCACGATTCAAAGGGTACCTGCAAACACGAGCAAACAAAACATGGCAAACAACAGCAGAGGAAACTCCCCCACACTTAGTGTTAGAAATAAGAAAGAAGATAGATATCATGGGTGAAAACCCATGTGATGCTAATGTTTTTGTTTACCGAGTCACTAGCTTGACTCGACCCCGAATTCATTGGTTCATGGGGAAGCAACATGTGGAAGAGACAATCTCCATTGGACTTTCATTCAAGATGTTTGGACAAACATATGAAGCACGTGAAAGTTCCACACCGATGAGATAAGTACCCGGCTTAAAATAGTATAAACTATAAGCGGTGATGCCGGGGTCAAAAATAATGTCTTCATTCCTGAAGAAATGAAGAACAGGAGAAGTCACTCAGTAGGTGAAAAAGGGAAGAAATATCTTGATGACAATCAAGATAGAGTCATCATCATCAGAAAGAGAATTCATAATTGGTATATCATGAATCTCATCAGTTAAGCTCATATGATCTAGACATATAATGGGAGGGAGGGTTGGGATTTTGATATCAAGCAAATTCTCAAGGTTGAGAATATTTCCCTCCGAAACACAAAGATCATCTTTGTCTAGATCAAAGTAAAAATTATCATACTCCGGTGGAGATATGATATGAGTGAGTTCACGGGAGAACTCCTCAAAGGTGAATGAATCATATTCAGGGAGAGAAATTTGAGAATGAGAAGTGGTACTGCCACTAATCTTCTCTCCCATATGATCAAAAGTAAAGGCTTCAAACTCTGGAATAGGATCATCGGAGAAAATGTCACTATCCTTAATGGGGATAGGAGATGAAATAGGTTTCTCTTTGAAAGCCTCGATTTTAGAAATAAGGAGATTGACATTCAGTAATGTTGCACGAAGTGCTTCATCCTTGATTTCAATGTCAATCTCATCATTCTATTTTTCTAAGCTAACTAGCTGAGAAGGTAATTCTTCCATAAAAACGATGTCTCCACAAGATAACGAATCATCATCAGTAGAATCAGAGAACATCTCAGCATGATTAGTTGGGAAGATAAGAGGATGAGGGATATCACACAAATGATCAAGAATTCCCTGTGACTCTCTTGGGATTGAGACAAGGTTCTCAACACTAGAATTTATGAATTCGTCCGATTCCTTTTCAGGAACAGTGTCAAGATGCTCGTCCCCCATGCTCAGAGAGTGAGTGGGAACCTCGGGTGTGATAAGAGTAGGTTGAAATGGAATCTCAACTGATGGAATGTCATCTGATGAATCTTTATAAAATTGAAGAATATCAAGTGTATCTTCATCATCACTATCATCAGGACTGAAACGGAATCGAGAGCTAGATATGGTTGCTTTTTCTTTTGCAATTGATTCCCTAATAGATCTTTCATAGGCATCTTGGGAATTTATTTTAGCAGCCTGTTCTTCAGCTAACAATTCTTCCATTGATTTTTGTTTTGGATTATCTGGGGTATGTGTTATTCCTTTCAAGTCTTTCACTAAATCCAAAAGATCAAGGAGAAGACTTAGAGGAATTGGCTGATGTGGAGGTTCGTCATAATACGATGTGTCACAATTGTTACAAGGAAATGGATTCCTTGTTTGACAATCAGAACTACAGTGTGGACCTCCACAGTAATCACAACAGTAAAACTGATGTGGCTGTGGGTTGTATGTACTAGAGTCATAACTGTTATCAGGAAACTGCTCATAGACAAGCGTATTTCCCGATTGACAATCAGAACTGTAGTGTGAACCACCACAGTACTCACAACAGTAAAACTGCTGAGTCTCATGGTGTGGTAGCTGATCGAATAAATCAGTTGTGTCATGGTAAGAATATGGATCTTGGTTATAGACAGACCCGTTTCCTGACTCTACCATGCCACAACTGGGGCAATGACCACCATTATGAGGATTACCACACCATTGGCAAATAAGAAAGTGTGGATGAGACATAGAAAGAATCAAATGTGTATAGAGGGGTAGGGATGAAGAATCAAAGATGTGAGAGAGTAAAGGTGAATATTTTTGGATTTTTGGATAAACATTTTGTACAAATAAGAAAGAAAATGTTTTTGGGTTTTTGTGTTCGTTGAAAACTGATTTTAAAATGTTTTCGTGAACTATTTTGTTTTTATATGAAAATAAGAAGATAATATGAATAAGGGTGGTAAATATACAATGGATGTATATCCAGGTTCGCCAATATGCAAAACCGTTTTAAAATAACGCGCACAACCTCCCAGGTAGCGGCGCCAAAATTTGACTCCTCCTAAACTAACCAGTCAACCGGGTGCGGTCAATAGGTCAACCCAGGAGAAAGTGCAAGATAACCGGTGAAGAATAGGGTTTCCCCGGGTCGTTATGTCCCAGCGAGGCGTGCAAAGGTATTTAAAACGGATTTGTGATCGGGTGAATTTGAATAGAAAAAGGAAATTTTGTTTTTGATTGGTTTTAAAGTAAAAGATTAAAAACTATTTTAAGCGATAAAAACTAGATTAATAAAGCAAAACTACGAAGCATGGTAAAGGGTTATAAGGATATTTATAACTACGAAAAGTAAATTTACACTAGAAAGCAATAATAAAGCATATAAAATAATAACGGAAAGCACAAATAAAATAAAACGCAATCTAAACTTAAAACGGGCCTAAAACTAAATGATTAAAGCAAAGATAATAATAACACTAGTAGCAAGTAAATAATCTAAAGTTAACGATAAAAGATAACAACTAACAATAATAAACTAAATTATGTTAAGCAAGCAACTAAGAAATATTTGATAAAAAGATATACTTATTAAGCAAATTATCACGATCCTTCAGTGTGGTTTATTATTTCAATTAAGTCATTTATTGATAAATTAATATCTCTTACAACTAATAATTTTCTCACAACGTTGGTTTCTTTTAAAAATAATTTTTCACAAAGAGATATCAATATCTAAATTAAAACCCAATTATTTTCACCGCTTTTGCCCGCTCAAATAATCAAAATTTTAATCTAAGTAACTTAAAATTACTAACCAATATATTTTCTAACTTTTATAAAACCACACTTAATTCACGGAATAATCTACTCAACAAGTATATACAAAAGGTCTACTCACTAAGCATATCTATTAAGCTAACAAACCTAACAAACATAAGCATATTTCTAAACTAACATATATAAACTACTCGCACATAATTAAAACTAAACTACAAGCAATAAATAAAGCAACAATAAAAACTAAACTAAGCATGACAATAAACAAACATGGCAATAACAATTAACATACCAAAATAAAAAAGATAAAAGGGTTAGAAATAACCAAATGAGATGAGAAATGTAAAATTAGCGAGATGAGACCCACTCCATATGCTTCAAAACCGGTCGCCTTAAACTCTATGATTGACCCCGCTAATTACTCATTAACCAACTACGGTAAAATATGTAATACTTACTAAATTTGAAACAAGATTTTAAAGACTTAAAAAAAATGATTTTCTTTTTAAATTTTCAATGACTAAAACTTGATTAATAAAACATAGACAAAGATTTTAAGACAAAGTACTAGATTCATTCACCCCTTGGATTTTAAAACAATAAAAATGAACTGACAAACAAACCTCCATTGAAATAAGAGTGAATTCGTATGAGATAACATTAAAAAAAAACTGAATTGATAATACAAGCTAGCTACAAAGTAAAAGCAAACAGAGAATGATATACTAATTAAGAAATAAATTAAAGTGATGGTTGTGGTTATAACCATGTGAAGCGACCCCTGAGGTGCGGCTGAAGCTCCTGTTCTTCTCTTACACTAATCTAATGATCTCCTCTTTATTATTTCAACATCACCATCTAACCATCATCAACTAAACTATATATTTTTGTAGTTTGTGTTCATCTATTTGTAAACAGAAAAAAAAGCTTACGACTTAAAGAGTAAAAATTGTTGATGACAAATTTAAAGATTAAAACATTGACAAAATACTTACAACCAAATAAAAGATATTATGAGAAATTAAGACATTAAATTAAGACAGTAACTAACTAAACATGACAACAAAATAAAAGATATTAAGAGAATTTTTGTGATAAAATGGGAACCGACCCACTGTTGCCATCCCCTCCATTATTTATATTGTCCTCTTTTTTTAGCGTATGGAGTAAGCCAAGAAAAAATGTGGATAGAAATGTTGCAACGTCACCCTTGTTGTTGCTAACTTTCATATGTGTAAATAATAAATTGGGCCAGTTCATGATATGTAGCTTGGGCTGCAGTTTTAGGCTTTCACTAGATTATCTTCGGGCTCCGTTAAATCTTTCAAATTCTATCTTTTACTTTGATGCTCCAAATAAAATTATCGATAGACTCAAACTTTCGTGCACAGTTTTGTCATTTTTCCATTCTTTTTCCAAAACTCTATCCGGGGATGGCCTTGACTCCATCTTTAATATCACAGTATCTACCGCTTGTTGCCGAGTCGCACAAAACTGCATGCTTTCGCTCAAAATTGCATGTTTTCGCCCAGAATTCAATCCTTTGTACCTAAAACACATAAAAACGCAAACCAAGGATATATGCAGTGTATTTGGGCATATTTGGTCATTTTTATGCATCAAGATGGGTATAAAATGATGAGTATTTACACACTCATCAATATGTCACAACCAACTTGAACAACATGAACTTTCTTTTTAACATTGGCAAGATCACGATCCAACTTATCAAGTTTAGTAGTAATGGAAGACAATCTTGCAGAATTGTCCACCACCTATTTCCAGCCATTGGATTGTCGTGCCACATTTAAGAATGATCAGCCATGTATTGGATACCTTTCTTACCATTAGCAGGAGTCATCTTTGGAATAGGCACTTAAAATTCACACTTGCTCTCCGACAGCGGTGCCAATTTAGTAATCAAATGATGAGGCAAAAAGTGTACCGCTTTTAAGGGGTCATTTAAGCCCAAATTCGTGATTATTTGATCAATTATTGCCCTAAATCGTTCCTTTTGTCATTTTAGGTACTTTTGAGGAGAAATCTGGAAAAGGAAGCGTTTTGGACGTTTTTGGAGCATAAAAGTGAAGAAAACAGCAAAGTCTCTAATTCCTTGCTGGGAACAGTACCTGACGACGTCAAGGCTTAACACATGACGGCGTCAAGAGTGGCAAAAGAGGTGGAAGTGGAAATTACAACGTGACGGCCCAGAACATTTTTAGTGTTAATGGCCTAACGGCGTCACCAAGGCCGTCAGGGTCAAAATGCAAGTGATGGCCCAGAGTATATTTACACATGAAGGCGTCAAGACTGGATCTAGGCAATACGAATTTTAATTTGGCGGCGAGTTGACAGTGTCAGAAGCCATAACGTGACCCCGTCAGGATGTTTTATCTATATATTTTTTTCCAATTTTTCATTGTAAAGTGTGGAACATTAGAAGCATAAACCCTAGGTCGAATTTCCTTCACATTGCAGGGGTTTCAAACCCTTCTTTCTTCCATGTTTGAATAAAGATAAGTCTTCCAATAATCATTCAATATGTCTATGTGTTGTTTGATTCTATCTTATGCTTGTCTTTCTTTTAATATGTTAGGCTAGGTTTTCATTGTGTTTGCTTAGATGTAGTGAAACCTAGATGTTGATTATTGGTTGATTGTTTGTTTATAATTGTTACGGATGATTGTATTCGATGTTAGGCTTAAGAAAACTGGCAGACTTCCATTGGTAACTTGCTTGAACGTCTTAAGAAACATGATCGGAGGTGTACTAAGATTTTTGGTTGTATTTAATGCATAAGTGAATTCTAATGATCCCATGTTAGGAGCTTTTAGTCGGCTCGACATAGGAGTGAAGTAGGATCTTATAGAGTTAGGGAATATTGTACACGGCCCTACGACTAGTATTAAGGAATATAACCCGTCATCCATGCAATTGTAACAAGCTAATCAACCGGTAAAAGATATCTAGGGAGTAATGAAATCTAAGTAAACACATCTTCTCTCATTATTGTTTCCACCACATTAGTTTAATTTCGTTTATTTTTATTTTATTTTGATTGCATCTTTAGTTAATTGGGTTAGTTGGCTAGCAACTAATTCCGCCCACTCCTTCAAAACCCGAGATTTTACTTACTTTTATAAAATATAAAAAATACAAAAAGAATCATCCCTCACCTCTAGACCTAGTTTAGTAGGCTTTCTAATCCTAGCGACACTATTCCTGAGTTGAACGATCAATCCCCCGGTACTTGTCACTATACTATACTACAACGATCAGGTACACTGCCTGGCGGGGATTGCAAGCTTCTCAAGATCCCTTGAGAGGTAAAACCTATTGCGAGGGCGCAATCCCGCGTATCATCAAACCAGTTGGTTCTCTCTTCAGCTATCTTAATGCTTCTCCAATTAGGGTTTTTGGAATGATACTAAGTATGATTTGATCTCTATTTATCCCTGAAAGGTTAAACATGTCAGATATTTCCAACACCTTCTCAATATGCTCGTTAGCATCCTTGTCGTCTTTTCCGCTAAAGGGTGTTTCCCTTAGCTCCTTTAGAATGTGACATTTGATTTCAAATGCAACGTTATCCTCAATCCTAGTTCGCATAATTCCCGCGCCATGATCGGTACGAGTCATTGCCATGTACTCTTTTATTGTCATATCGTTAATGTGAGACATTTTCCAGTTATCTGAAATATGACCAAAGAAGAATTAGTAGTATTAGCAATATAAAAGTAAACTAACTAAACTAAAAAGAAATGAAAAATAAAAAGTTGCTCTTTCTAACAGAACTTCTAAACGTCGTGTAGGAAATGTTCCTATAAGCCGTATAAGCGTATACACCGTATACAATTAAGGTGTATACGTCGTATTCATGCCCTAGTTAGAAAAAATTCACAACGAGAGCTCACACGCCGTATACGATGGAAGTGTATATGTCGTATAGGTGCCCTAGCTTGAAAATAATTCACTATGAAAGCTCACACACCATATAGAAGTTATACGCCATATAGACCTGGAACAGTGAATTCAACAATCTAAACGCAAATTTAATAAAACTAATAACTATAAAAATTAAACAAAAACTAAAAACTAATATACAAAAACTACTAATAGACACTTAAAATTCACACTTGCTCTCCGATAGCGGTGCCAAAAAGCTTGATGTGTTGTTTTGTATCGAGTCTTAAATTTATAGTATACCGAATACTTTAAGCAATCACAAACACTTACGAGCAGTGTACTCGATTAGTATACTATAGTGAGTCGGCAAGACCGGGTTGTTCACAGGGAGCGAAGCGATCCTAAATTGTCTAGCAGTTTTTAATGGTTGTCGCATATGTTTTAAATCCGACAATTATGATTTTAGTATAATTAATCAAAGAACATAAATTAAAACAAATGAAACAAATAAAAAGATAGATTGGTTCTAGTTAGCGAAGATCAAGTGATAAAGGCATGCTTGCCTTGCTAATCCCCTAATTCATTAATGATCTATTTCTAATGTAATATTTATCTATTGTGCTTTGGTGAAATCAAATATGTAGGGAGTAACTTGGTTATTGATTTTTCCCATACCTTTTTGCTAAAATCCGGGCGCACCTACCAAGTCCTGCTACCCAAACTAATATTCTAATCATTAAGTTTATTCAACTGATCTATGTGACCTACGTTTTTGTGTGGTTTACCAAGCCACTTAGTTTTCTTTGACAAAGGAGAAAGCGCTTTGTCTGGTCCAATAACTCCAGTGTCACTACTAAATATCAAATGTTATAGTCTAGCACTTTAAACAATGTGAGCACCTATTGGTCTTGACTAACCACTAAAACTACGTGCCAATAGTGTTAATAATGAACCCTAATATTACCGACCACCCGGTTTGTACACCAGCTGATGTAAGATCACAAGTTACCATGGTAGAACACAAAGACATAAGTCTATAACAGTGCATAAATTATCCAAAACACACATAGAATAAACTAAAGAACTTCAACCATTAAATAAATAAGGTTTATAACAAGACAAGCATAAAAGGCTTAGTCTTCCATGATAAAAGATAAACAAAGATTATTCATAGTAGACATAATAATCGAAATCATAATAAAAAACTATATAATCTAAGGTTTATGACGTGTTAAACCTTCACTCTTGGGGTCTTCTAGAGTCTCCTAAACCTTGTGGAACTTTAAAACCTTGCAACTCTGCCAAAATCCTAAACTCTACAAATGTGTAGAATAGGGTTGTATTTATAGGCGCAACAGTTGTTTATGGGGTGGAGGAGGATGAGCTTTTCACCAACGTTGTTGTTAATGGTTATATTAGGGTTTGGGTCGTCCAATGATATGGCATATGCCCTTTTAAGGTGATACGGTGTATCGTCATTAAATTGCTCAATCGAATCTTCTAGAATTCTTTTATACGGCGTATCAACGGATGTTGGATATGGCATATAGGTCTTCAGACCTTATGAAAATAAATTTTTAACGAGAGGTCACACGCCGAATGACTTGGGATGTCATGCGGCGTATCCAACTACAATCTTGAATAATCTTTAACGAGAAGGCACACGACGTATGGCAAAGAGTGTCATACGCCGTATACAACTGCTGAAAAAGGTGCTATTCATCAAACATTGGCATTTTAGCTCGATTTCCATTGTTTTCCGCGAGAATTCTCCTTTTGTTCCAAATAATTACTAAAGCAAAATTTTAGATTAATTAAGTACGATATTCAACATAAACAAGGCAAAAAGGAGTAATTATCGTGGGAATTTGATAGCTAAACAATGTATAGATTAGGAGCTATCAATGCTCCTACAAATAAGGTTTTCAAAATGATAAACGATCAATAATTGTGAACTATTCTTGGCGAGGAAGTTTTTTACTTAAGTTGTAACAATATTTTCAAATTGGAAGTGGTACAAGTATAAAATAAGATTATTCATCTACGGAGTTCAAAAATGGATTTATATTTTCTGGTGTTCTAAACCACAAACTCCCATTACAAGTAGGTGTTTTGATAATGCTTATGCATAATGTTGACCGATCAAGTGGTTTGTGCAATGAAACAATACTACATGTTATGATGTTGATGAATACAACATCTAAGCCAAGATAATCAAAGGTAGTCATTTCGGAAAGATTGTACCTTAAGGATGCACAGAACACTATCAGATAAAAGGTTAACATTGAAGATAATAAAGAAACAATTTCATGTGCCAGTTTCTTTTTCTCTAACAATTAATAAAAGTGAAGGCCAATCTCTTGGTCAAGTTGGGTTGTATTTGTCATGTCTTAATTTCACACACGGATAGGTACACGTTGACGTGTCAAAAGGAAAAAAAAAACGGCTCGAAAATTGTAATATGTGATAGGGAGGGTAAAAACTCATGGACACTACAATAAATGTAATATACAAAGAAGTGTTTTAAAATCTAAAGTTATATGATTTCCTAATCATATTATATCTTTATATGATATTTAATATGATTTACGTTTGTCCTATGTATTTCAACAACTTCATTTCAAGATTTTGATTCTCGGCTTACTCAATTTTTCAAGTGTTTCATCAACACATGAGAGGGTTTGACCAATAATTTGAAATGGACAGTATTAAGCGTTTTATAATATGTCTTGTTTGGTTACAGGTTATTATTTTTAAATATTTCCTTTACTTTTTAGTCAATTTTGGTACCATCACGTGTTTCATTTATAAATATTTACAATACCCTTCATGATGTTTTTGTAGTTGGTTATCTTACGTTAGATAAGAAACAACATGATGCGTATATGGTTTTTTCCCTTTTAAAATACCATTGAATTTTACACAGGTTTTTTAGCAAGTTACAAATAAAGGGGTGTTTCGCTTATCAAACATGGAGTATGGTTAGCTTTATGTATCTATTATACTATAACTTTGTATGATACGTTAGGTATTTTTATAAAGATTAATGATAGACTCACAATTGTATTCATTGTTACATATCAAAGTGTTCCTTGAATTATGGCATGGGAGAATGAGAACTACCACAGAGGGAATTAAGAGGCATTATGATGAATGCTGCTATTAAATACACACCCTTGAAGGGCAAATGGAACAATGCCAATTAGGAAACACACCGAAAGAAATGGAAATGTTTCTAAGCGGGATAAGGTTGGAACTTTTAGGTATGTTTATGATGCAACATTAAAACCTTTCTTTGAAAATTTTCTCAATAATTGATACTAACGAAAGTTTATTCTTGTAATGATGTGTAGGAGCTAAAACCTATCACCCAACACACCAACACATGAGGAAGTAAACTCTATCCCCAACCCATCAACCTCCTCCCCGCTCCTCACAATATCACACCAAACCCCTCCCCCCTTCACCCCCTCCCATAGCCCGAATATCCATAAAATCCCCACTATCATCATGAATGCTTTTGATTACTTAACCCATAAGCCCCCATCCTCCTTCCTAAACCTCCAACACCATTTGATATTTCTAGTAGAACTCGGAGGTATGGTATAACACATCACACAAATATATGGTTGCTTTATACTAGAAAATTCCGTAATATGTGGTGCGTTACATCTGATTGGTTAAATATAACACATATTTATGGTATTTATTTCGAAATTATTTCATTTTGTTCATAAAAAATTGTCTCATGAAACCCTTTTTGATAACGTAGCTAAGAGGAACACTTTTGGCAAATTATAAGTAAGTGCAATCGATGTTAGGCTGGATACTAAACAAACACATGTATTAATGAAAATTACAATAATAAGGGAAAATGTTGCTTAACAGTAACAAAGTTTCACCACTATTTCAATTAAGTCACTCGAACTTTTATATTAACCACAGAAATCATTCAAGTTTCAACAGTGTTTCATTTTTTGTGTAAATGTTTAAAATAAATGCATTGTTTGATTGTACTTTAATAATAAACACCCACCTTTTGATTTTCACTTATCTCAACTAACCAAATTTACAACCAACTTATGCACACGTAAAAAGAAATATAAGTCACAAAATAATAACAAAGTTTGAAAAGTGTTTCGTTTTGGCCATTCAAACATAAAATTACACAACAATGAAACACTATGAAACTTTGAGTTTTTTTATGATCAAAAGAAACTTAGAGCGACTAAATTGAAACAAAATTCAAACTCCCATTTCATGATTTTCACCTTTAAAATAACTAGGCCTTAGCAATATGGCAATTATCAGACACACCCGCAATAAACAGTGGGCATGAAATGCAGATTTCTTTCAAAAAATTATCCTATCATATTTAATTGAGTTAACTACATTTTTGGTCCTCGTGGTTTACCGGGTATAACGGTTTTGATCCAATAGTTTAAAACGTAACGGATCCAGTCCAAGATCCGACAACCCGTAACACTTTTGGTCCAAATTTTTGTTGACTGTTAGTTTGACCAATTAAGACACGTGAAATAACTAAAATACCCTCATCTTAATGGACTAAAAGTGTTACATTTAGCAAACCATAAGGACCAAATATGTAATTAACTCATAAATTTATAAAACCAAAAAATAAACTTTTAACAGCTAAAAACTTTTATAGAGATTAAAAACTATCTAAAAAACTCGAAATAAATTATGAATACAGCTAAACTTAATTAAGAACTAATTTTATTTTTAGAAAGAAAGTGAATTTTAAAACTTACAAAAATATTTTTAACAATTTTAAGTGACTAAAACTGCTTATAAGTTGACAGAAATTTGAGAACTAATTTTCTTTAAAAATAAATAAATAAATAAATAAAATAATAAAAAAAACTATTTGAGTTTCTTAAAAAAAAAATCCTTTCTAATTACTTTCAAAATTTATACAAGTTTTTATATACATTTTATTATACGTTTTTATATAAGTTTTATTACACGTTTTTATATAGGTTTTTATGCATCTTTTTATTTACATTTTATACACAAATTTTATACACGTTTTTATATGCGTTTTAATCTATGTTTTTATCTAGGCTTTTATATATGTTTTTATATACGTTTTATCTACAATTTTATCTACGGTTTAATCTACATTTTTATCTAAGCTTGTATATACGTTTTTATCTACGTTTTTAAAAACGTATATAAAACATATATAAAAGAGTAGATAAAATTATATATAAAAATGTATATAACAACGTTGATAAAAACGTAGATATATAAAATAAAAAAAATGCATGCAAAACACATGTAAAAGCGTAAATAAAAACATAGAGAAAAATATGTGTATAAAACGTGTATAAAATTGTGCATAAAAACTTATATAAAAACGTAGATAAAAGTCTAGATAAAAACATGTATAATATGTATATAAAAGCCTAGAGAAAAACATAGATTAAAACGTAGATAAAAACATAAGTAAAAATGTATATAAACATGTGTATAAAAACTATTGGACTAAAAGTGAAACACTCGACAAACCACAAGGACTAAAAATAATGTAGTTAACTCTTTTATTTAACAATATAAATGAAAAGACAAAAATGCCCTCAGATTTAACGGTCAAAACTGGTCAAACAAACGGTGGACCAAAATTTGGACCAAAAGTGTTACGGGTCGTCGGATCTTGGACTGGATCCGTTATATTTTAAACTATTGGACCAAAACTGTTATACCCGGTAAACCACGAGGACCAAAAACGTAGTTAACTATATTTAATTTTACAACTTGTTTCCCTTAAGAGGGGAGGGTACCCTGCGTTTTGAGTGGCATTTTCCTCCAAAACGCAACGCGACGGCGCCATGTGGGTACCGTCCCTCGCGTTTTCGAGTGCTGAGCCATCATGAACAGCCGAGATGGTCCCGGAAAACGCAACGCGACGGCGCCACCACGGTACCATGGCTTGCGTTTTCGGTCGCGTGTGTATGGTTTTTGCGTGTGTATGGTTTGTGTTTGAGTAATGATACAGTGATGTTTCTTCTTTTTTTTTCTTCTTTTGCGTGTGTATGGTTTTTGCAGGTATTTGAAGACCTGGAAGGAAGAAGACGATATGATGCAACTTTGGAAATGAGGAAGTAGCTTTAGATAAGTATAATTATATAAATGACACGCAAAATACATGTGATAAAAGGTATAGCCACACAAAAAGTAGCTTTCATCAATATATTTGAGGTTACTGTATAAGTTACTACTAGTATTTATTACACTTATATATTTCTTTAGGTTTACACTTTATTGGATAGGTAACTATTTGTGCTATTATATCATTCCACTTATATATAAATGTTTGATTTATGTAATATATATATATATATATATATATATATATATATATATATATATATATATATATATATATATATATATATATATATATATATATTAATGTCTTTTTAATTTATGTATTATTATTATTATTATTAATGAAATTAAATTTTAGTTATATATATATATATATATATATATATATATATATATATATATATATATATATGAGGGCCTTTATTTTCAGAACCCTGTTAAGTGCGAGAACTCCAATTTTGCATTAGAAAACATGCATGTTCATATAAAACATGTATGTTTTCTTACATACACATTAATAAACATGCCGGCGTATTAAGGTATATGTAAGAAAACATACATATTTTATATGAACATGCATGTTTTCTAATGTATAATTGGAGTTCTCGCAGTTCCCGCACTTAACAAGGTTCTAAAAATAAAACCATTTTGCATTGATCCATTGCACTTAACAGGTTTTTATATGAACATGTATGTTATGCATATATGTGTATTAAGGTGTATGTAAGAAAACAAACGTGTTTTATATGAACATGCATGTTTTTTAATGCAAAATTAGAGTTCTCGCAGTTCCCGCACTTAACAGGGTTCTGAAAATAAAGATACACACACACACACACACACACACACACATATATATATATATATATATATATATATATATATATATATATATATATATATATATATATATATATATATATATTGTTTATATTTGTTAAATGTGTTGTTTATTTAAATAAATGGGAAAAAAATATGTAGGGTCCAAGGGTGCATGACAGCACCAGAATCTGATGTTATAGGAGGGAGATATGTTTTTTGTGTTATGGTGAATTCTGATGTTATGAGAAAAGGTGCTGATGTGGCACCAATGTGACGGCTCAAGGGTACCTAATGCTCTAAGAGGTGATTTAGACACTTTACAAAATGATTGGTACATTCTAATTTATTATGTTTGGACATTTATACCAGTGAAAATGTAAGGGTAAATGGCCAAACAAAATAAACTAGAATGTACTAATTATAATTATTTTGTTAAGTGTGCAAATTATCTTAAAAAAAATTATCCTTTAATATTTATCCTATGATATTTAGTTTTACTTGGTCAAAATGGACAACCAACGAGGTAAATACAAATGGCCGCTCATGACTTTGACAAATAAAAAAGAAAAAAACCCAATTGTCTTTGTGGTCCGATTGAATCTAAAACACTTTATTTAGATTGTTTTGTTTTGTTTTGAATGACATCATCATCATCAAAAAAATCCAATTGTCACTTGTATCTCCTCCTACCATTAAGTTTTTTCAGATGAAACTGCCATCATCATCATTATTATCATTATGTATAGTGGTAATTTGTTAGGATTTGGTTTAGCAGTATCTTCAAGTGCATTTATTGGATCAAGTTTTATTATTAAAAAGAAAGGTTTACAACGAGCTGCTGCTTCTGGTACTCGTGCCAGTAAGTTTCTTTTTTATAAACTTTTTTTTTGGGCACTTTTATTTTGATTGATTTATTAATGTTTTTGTTTGGTTTCTGAAAAACAAAGGGTCAGGAGGATATGGTTATTTGTTAGAGCCACTTTGGTGGATTGGCATGTTCACTAGTAAGTTTTTCGTATCTTGATACATATTAAGATGTAGTGTCAGTTTAACCCAAGAAAATGAAAAGGAGTGGAAGTTCAATTGTGATGAAAATTCCCTTTTTTGTTCGAGGATAGGATACTATAGTCTTTTTTATTGGGTTATAAGGAGCGAGAAAGAATTGCATACCTGCGTTTACAAATTTTTTTAGATGTTATTTTTGTTTACGAGTTATTATTGATGTGAGAAGTAATGTGGATGTTTGAAATTCACAGTGGTGGTTGGAGAGTTTGCTAATTTTATAGCCTACATTTATGCTCCGGCTGTGCTTGTGACTCCATTGGGAGCGTTGAGTATCATTGTGAGGTGGGTATTTGTGTAATTCATTAGTGATTGAAGTGACTGCCTTTTTGTTGTAACGTTTTTGTGTGGCTTCAAATTTTTTGGCAGTGCGGTTTTGGCACATTTTTTACTTGATGAGAAGTTACGGAAAATGGGGATATTAGGCTGTGTGCTTTGTATAGTGGGTTCGACGGTTATCGTGCTTCATGCTCCTGCTGAACATACCATAAATTCTGTGGAAGAGATTTGGGACTTAGCAACGCAACCAAGTGAGCCATGCAATCTCGTTACTCATTTCTGGATTTTGATTAGGATTATAATAGGACACCACACTTAATTATTCGATGGGCTTTTTGGTCCAGCTTTTCTTTTGTATACAGCATCAGCAATAGCTGTGGTGCTGGTATTGGTGTTGTATTGTGAACCACGTTATGGGCAAAGTAATATGATGGTGTATATAGGCGTATGTTCCATAAATGGTTCATTGACGGTTAGTATATTGTGAACTTTTCGTCGATCATTAATATCTGCATTTGCATTTCTTGATTTTGGCTATAAAAATTAAGTATGTTGATGTAATCAATTTGTTTTAATATTTTGATTGCATACACAATTAGAGATGACGCCATCAACAGAATCTGTAGTCTATTACGCTAATTATTATTTTTTTCCTCTTTGTATTTGATAAGGATCTTTAGAATTCATTGATAGCTATGTCGCTAATGTCTAACCTTGTATTGAATGTCAGCACTTTTAGACAAATGAGATAATAAGAGCATAAACAACCCGTGGAGGTCGTGATTTCATATGATGTTTGTCCCTACTCCCTATATCCTATCGTTTTTGAAACTACAGATGCCTTAATACAAATGAACAATCAGCTATCTTAGGGTCTGTAATGTAGAAGTAGGGCACCTCAATTAGACGTCCAAATATTAGATGTAAACTCAACATTTCTGCTGATTTCTTATTATAGTCTTGTATTCAATTATTATTCTGGTCTATACAAATTAAAATGCTCCCTATCTCCGGATCTTTATTTCAGAATTTTTTTGATTTTCTGGAACCGCACATAAACTTTCTTTCTTTTGTATTTCTTTTCGGGGGATTGTCATTATCGTCATCGGCATATTCCTTATAAAGTTACTGGACTGACAACAAAATGTTTAAAGCAATCAACCACAAGTTGTCCAAATCCATATATAGGAAACTGTTGCTATAACAAATGATAAATATGGATTTATATTAGATCAGTGATTCAGATCTTCCTACTTGGCTGTGCAACGCATACCTAAATCTATTACCAATTTATAACTTGTTCGATGTTTGATAGAACTAAACTAAAAACCCTATGATTCAGATCTTCTGTCTGATACTGGCTTTCATATAGATGGCATCATATACTGAATATGTATATGATTAGGTTACTTCAAAGCGACGATGGGTATTGGTTGAGACTTATTTTAACTTCTATTCCTTTCTTTCTGTTTTGCAGGTTATGAGCGTCAAAGCAATAGGCATCGCCATAAAGCTTACATTGGAGGGTTCAAGCCAGGTGGCACGCTACCAAACATGGATTTTTGTAATGGTAGCTGTAACGTGTATAATCACTCAGTTGAATTACTTAAATAAGGTTTGGATCCTTGCTCCCTTCATTTCCATGTTGCGATTTCATTTGTCAATAAATGGTTAAGAGATTCTTGAAGTTTAACGGAAAAATATGTTCTGTACTTCTGTGATCCCACTTTAAATAACATCAACTGTTGAAACGGACAGACTTGACCAACAAATAAAACATGGTGAAAGATATGGTCCAAAAGAATTATATCCAGCCTTAGTGCAACACAGTGCAAAAAGTTTTTTAACTTCAGGCTGTGTTTGTTTGTTAAGAATGCCACAAGTATAAAACCTTCCTTTGTAACTTTACGTGCCCCATGTTCAAATAGTTTTGATGACTTATAAAACTGATAGCGGGGTCTTTATTTCTCCTCACACCAGGTAAATGATATTATCAACTAGCAAGACATGTAAACTGGCGACTACTCTATCCTTCCATTACTTCTAGTTCCATCAATTACACGAACACACTTTGTAGGGGCTTTCATCTACTCAACACATGGCCACGTAACTCTAATTATTCATGTGCACAAAAGTTTTACCTCTGATGATTGCAATAGTTCCTGTAGTTTACAAGTAGTCAAGTACTCTACTTGATTAATTGGCCATTATTTTTACATTTGAATGGAACCATGAAAGGTTGTCGGTTTTTGTTAGATCAATACACAGCACGTCCTATTAAATGTGGATTGTCATTTACATATTACTATTCATTTTTGTAAACCACTAGGTGCTAGATTTGCCACAATAACTGTCATATGACAGATAAATACCTAAAATACGTTCTATTTGCTTTTCTAAACGCACATCACTATAATTTATGTGCTTAATTAGTATCTATGATAAGCTTTTGGCTTATTTTTTGATTATTGTCATACCATATTTATTTTTATTTGTTTGCTGATTTGATGCTTAAAGGTTTACAAAGTTCCTTCAATATGATTTATCAGGCTTTGGACACATTTAACACCGCTGTTGTTTCACCAATTTATTATGCAATGTTCACATCTTTCACAATCCTTGCCAGTGCCATCATGTTCAAGGTATATTTAGTATTTCATTAGATAAATGCTTTCTTATATCCATTATAAACTGCAACTAATCTTTTAACCATTGTAGGATTGGTCAGGTCAGAGTGCTAGCACAATTATTTCCGTGCTTTGTGGGTTCATGACCGTCCTTTCTGGCACCATGATTCTGCACAGTACTAGAGAACCTGATCCATTACCTGTTTCAGGTAAACCTATAAAAGAATGTGATTTTTGGGTGATATGTGTTATTTATTATTATTGGTCCTTGGATGAAGATTGGTGTGTTTGTTGTCTCTAGTTGTTTTTGGAAAATATCTTTCTAACTTGATGAGGTAATCAACTCATATTATATACAGTATTGGGCGTGAACAAAGAAACCAAATAATTCCAACAAGAAAAATAAATCAAATCAACTCATCTTATGTGACAATGGATACTGCCCTAGTTAATTGCATATATTTATGCTCTAAGATACTTATAATATATCTAATGTCATCTAGAACATAAGGTATTGCAGTAATGACTCTATTATATATTTTGGACTTGATGCTTTTGTGCTTGGTAGGGTCAAGTGTACATCAATTTATGTGAGTGCCACATAAAAGAAGATAGTCGAGCTTCTCTATTTTCTCATCCTTAGTCGAGCTCACTGCCATAAACCCAAATGGACATAGTCATAGTTAATTTTTCATAGCATGCTACTTTTTCTTTAAGGAGGCCTTGGTGCTTTTAGTCTGTGCTCATGACTCATCACATTAGCATGTTTTATTGTTTTTTATGATAGACTGAGCAGGCTTATAAATTAAAATCTAATATACTATGTTTTGTGATGTACTTGTTCTAACAAATTTGATCCTCATCTGATAACATTGCAGACATGTACGCAGCACTCTCTCCTCAAATATCGTGGATTGTTCATGCAAACGGGGAGATATGGAAGCAGAAGGATAATGAAGATTCGTGCCCTGAAGTTCTTGCAATAATTCAACCAGACCATTTCAAATGAAATTTTTGGCTGAATGAATGTATATTGACTTTATTTAAGAATGCTGATGGAATGCCTCACATATATGATATCAATGGCAATCACCAGGTTTTACAGTGGCTTTCTGCATTCTCAGGGCCAAAAGATAATTAACATGGTAATATTTATTCTTCCTTTTCTTATCCAACCCCAATAGAAATGGCGTGAATATATCCGTTCGCTATTTGCTTGGGATCTTAACGTCCCAATAGTGGTATATGATTGAGAGAAATTCATTGATACTATTATTTCTTTTATCTTACATTTTTTTTTTTTTTTTTTTTTTTTTTTTTTTTATTACCATAGTGTTATGCTTTGTAAATGAACAGTGTATACCTTTCAGAATGAGTAACATTTTGGTTTAGTTATCCTGCAAACTTTGATCATGTGAATGGAATAGTGCTGGAATCTTTTTGTATCTTCTACTGTATACCAAGTACATGCTTGTAGTTTGATCCCACAAATAGGATATAATTGGAACACATATTTTTCCTTATAAGAGGACAGCACGCCAAAGGGTATTAAGGTTACAAACTCCGAGTCTGGGCTTTAGGCTAAGCTCGAATGTGTTTCAATAACTCGACAATTCTTGATGCAGGCTTAAGCTAGGATCGACAACATTTGAGAATCTCAATAGCTTAAAAATGTGCATCAATGTTACGGTCTGTTTGGCAAACTGTATCAGAACTTTACGAGAAATATGTATACGACAAAGCTAGCTCAAGCTAAACAATACACCAAGACGTGAGCAGGTGCATACATATGCATATACATATACATATACAGATGGCGAGTTAGGCTGAGTTCTTACAAGCAGGGTTGTAAATGAATCGGACGATCACGGACAAAGGCTTGTTCATGTTCGCGCGTTTAAGTTTATCAGGGCAAATGAATGAACACACACTAAAACGAACAGAAATTCTTCTTCATGTTCATTAGATAAGAAAATAATGTAGGTCGTTCGTTAAGAAAATATTATTGTTCATGCTCGTTTATGTTAGTTTTTTTTTAACAGTGTTTATGTTAGTTCATTAAGGTGTCATATGAACATAGACGAATGGTTATAAATAAACAATCATATATGAACCTTTTACCAAACGGTTGATGAACATTGTAAATTACTCCCTCCGTTGATTTAAGTGTCCACAAACAAATTTTCTGCAAATTACGATGTGTAATAAATGTAGATTCAAGTTAACAAATTGTCAATTTTACCCATGTATTTAATACATCAACTAAATGCATTTAAGGGTAAAATAAGAAAAGCGGTAAATTATAACTTTTATTTGAAATTTTTTTTATGCAAGTGAACGGCTTTTTTTTGGACAAAATAAAATAATAAGGTGAACACTTAAAATTACACGGAGGGGGTACAAGCTAAAATCGCTTTGTAGTTTGTTTGAGCTCAAATACTTAAATTTGAAATGAGTCGACGGTTCCTGTTGTGAAGCAACTACTACCTTCGTTACACAAGGCTCGGCCGTTAGCCCTATTAGACCACACCGTCCATTTTAAAGTCGTTCTAATACCTTTGGTTTAACATTAGTATCCAAATATTCAAATAGACAATTCTACTTTTTTTCCCTACTTTTTGTTAAAAAAGTACATGGTATGCATTTGCAAGTCAACTTATTTTTCCCTAGTTGCGAAAGTTCTACATTTTTTTTTTCACTTATGATAGATTTTCTAGGCCGAACCAATCCTGACACTGAAAAAAAGTGTGATTCATTAAGTAAAGCCAAATTTTTAAAGATGCCGCAAAAATCTTATGGACATGTAAACTAATGTATATAAATGATATATTTGTTATAGTGGCATGCAAAATGATGTAACAAATTATACAACTGTTATAGCGTCATCTATAAAACGAATGATACATTAGCCTTTTAAAATTTGATTCAAATCATACAAGCTCATCGTATGCACTTCATAAAATATATCTGTATCCTTTCAAATGTACATCTAAGAAGGCAATGACACAACAAATACACGACTGCTTACTTCTACACATAATGCACAACATGATGCCTATCATACCCAAAATTACACTCATTAATGTTGTTCTGCAGAACTCACTTACACCTAAGTAATTTCAATTACGTAAAATCAGAATAAATTGAGAGCCACTTGGTAAAACCGCGTTGTTCCTTCTCATGATTGGCTAACATACAAAACTGGGACAAGACCGGCCATTTTTCCATCGCGCCCAGGCCGTTTTTTCTTCACCTGTGGTCATGTAAAATGCCAAATGTCAGATATCATACCCATAATTGCAGAATGTTATTATACAAACAAGCCAACGAGAGAAAGACACTGGTGGGGTGCTTGGAAGATTGTTTTGAAATCGATTTATGACTTAATAATCACAATCGGATAACCAACTTTAAGCATCAGATAATCAGTTTTAAAGGCAAATCCAAACACCCACAATCAACATGTCCAAAAAAATAACCCCTCACGGGTGAGGTTATAGAAAATCCAGTTTAAGATCATGAAATTCCAGTTATTGAGTGACACTATGACTTGTAACATACCATCATAGGATGCATTGGACTATATCAATATTATGATAATTTTATACTAGGTATGTAAATATTTATTTTCATATGTGTACTTACATAGAACCACCCGTCAACTTCATACTCAATTTCAACCTCTTCTCCAGCGGTTAAGTTCAACTGTAGTAAAAGAAATTTAAGTCAATAGTTCTGGTTTAAACTACAAAACAGATGTTGACCAGAAATCTAATCAATGTACCTCATCATCACCACCGGCAGTAAAGTCATAAAGCGCGGATCCAGATTGCCCATTCCCTGAAGAAGATCGTTCCTCCTCGTGAGAATCAAAGCTGCTCGACCCCTGCCCGGCCAATGGGTTCTCAAACGACTCAAATCGCTGGTGAACAGGTGACGAGTATGGAGGCGGCTCTTCGTTGATCTATAGAAAGGAAAGAGTGATATTGAATTACATTGAAAAGTCAATTTTAAGGTCCATTAACCAGAGTTTAAGAACTAACCGGAGAACCATAGCCCTCATAAGAAGAGGAACCACCAGAAGGCTTCCTATTTCGACTCGTACCTGACTTCTCCTGATAATAATATTTATTCCATGTTAACTTGTTACAGGTTATAAGTAAAGGTGACAATTTTGCCCAATTTCCTTGTGAAGAGTTGAATTCATTTATATTATCTCTACAGGTCTGATTGAATGAAACATCCTAAATCACATTATTTAGTAAAAAATAGATTTCAACGATATGAATAGTTTTTGCAATTGTATTTTATACCCCGTTAGGTGCTCTGTGTCCACCCGACCTGACCATGCCAAAATTGCCCATTTTGACATGTTACCCAACCTACCAAGTTTTCCACCTAAACATCAAATAGAAATATAAAATGCATACCACAGGTTGTGAAGACCCATAAGTTGACGGTTTAGAACTGAACAATGAAGGATAATTCATTCCTCCAAAATGAGATGAAATTGATGTCTCAACTGATCCTACTGAATCTGGAGAAGAAGATCCGGAAGACCTCCCATCATCATCCTGCAAAAAAAATTATAATACATAAATTAATCATATTGCATAATGATGAATGCACTCAAGCACAAGATACAGCACAAGTCTTACATCAGCATCTGCAGTCTCTAGAAGAGTTTTAGCCCACATGTCATCATAACTCATGGAAGGTCTAGAAATAATGTTCTCATCATCAACATCAGGTGCATCAGTACCAGCCCCGGCAAGAAACTCATTAACCTACAGAAAGCAAGATAAAGTTACATTATTATATACAGAAGGACAGTATGAGATCTTCAATAAAGCAAGCAAACATATTCCTCATTTGCTCTGAAGTATTAGACCTTCCATAAACAGACAAAATTAACACAATAAAACATCAATCAGATAATTTCTCACCCTATTCATTGCAGGAGCATTGTTCCACAAACCATCATCAGCAAGACCTGTAGCCCAAGCATTTACTAGATCATCATCAAGATTGTCAGGCTCAGCAGCAGCTGGTTTGGTCGCCTCATATATGAGTTCAGATATTCCTGTAGCAACAGCTGCATCTCTCATTCCAGTTGATGCAGTAATATTATGCCGATTGCGATATATTTCAATAAGTTTTGCACTGTTGTACATTGGAATAAACATAAGTTAGATGTCAGCATGGATAATACATATACATCAAGAATGTTTGTCTAAGCATTACACAAGAAGAATCTTTATATTTATTAATGATATCTATATGACAATGGTATTAGTTTTTCTTAGTCACATATATACTATTATGAATCATGCATTCGCAATGAGAGAATGATATTGATCTGATTAATGCCCAGTGAAGGTCAAGGTCACAAGACAATGAAGTTCAAACGCATAAGTTAGCTACTAAGTACTGAGTATATAAAAATATGAATATGGGTCACTTACCTTGTTGGCCCTAAAGGTAGATACTTTGATCTTGGAACATAACAGAATAATGACACAAGATCTAGAAGCCTTTCATGCGCCTCATAGAGCTTCTTCAGTTCTTCATCAGTCCACTCTTTTTGGGCATTATCATGGTTACGCACTTCCCTGCAACCACATTACAAATATACTAATTACACAATTTGGAGTATGGTTGACGTAGAGGTGCCTAGATGGATGACTTGGGGGTAATGGGTCATTATAAGGGGTCAAAATGGGTCATTCCAGGTTGGTTCACTGCCTCGCCTGCAAACACACGTTTTTGAGAATTTATGGATAATTAAAGGACTAATTTTGATTGTAAAAGTAAAATTGTTCATATAATTAATCTGAATCTTTGAATATAATGGTTTATAAAATTGTAGGATCCAAACATGTATCTGGTCAACTTATACCCTGTTTGACTCGTTTCCCTTCTAGTTAACTTTTTGAGCTGACCCATTTGACATAAATCACAATCCAAATCAACCCATGTAGTAAAAGGGTTGAATTGCCACCTCTTGCACAGTGATTTAACATGCAATTACAGCACAATTTGCAGAAAACTAATGAAATAATCACTTTTACGCACTTTATGAGATCATCTTGTGCACTATACATGTCATCCAGGACCTTCAGCATTGGACTAAGCAAAGATCCAAGACCAGTACCGCTAGCACCTTGATCCTCTCCGTTGCTAATATGCATATCTGAAAACTGAGACTGCACACCCCCTTGTGCTAGAGCATGTAAAAATTCGTAGATCTGTATCCTATATGGCTCACCCGATCTGATTGCCATGGTCGTAAGGGCTTGAGCAGCGATGATACGTACCTGAGATTATAATATCATTCACAAGTATGCATATAACCCCGAGGATAAATCAGTAAATCATTATGATGGCTGACTCTACATCAGATGCACGCCTCATCTATAAGAAGCAATGACATAAATTTCACTCCTGACTAGGAGGTAGTATAGTCAAGAGTTATTTAGACTTATGCATAAAACAAGCAATCTACAAACTTTTTAGACTTATTTAGTACAGTCAAGAGTTCTTTTTCTTTTCCTCATAATATGTTGTTTTTCCTTTTCATATACACAATCGGAAAAATTTACCACCTTGCATCACTAGTCTGCAGTCCATGAGTTCCATGTATAATGCTTCCAGCATATATTAATTTATAAATATTAACATACTTGTAGGTACATGAATGAGAAATTCACAAATACGTACAATAGCTATATATTTGTATCAGCGTGTGAAAAGAATGAGCATGGCTAGTAACTGAATGACTGAGACATGAAAAAGATTCAATTTCAGACATGTACCTCCCAGCTGCCAATGAAAGCACATCGCTGCAGTCGAGTGAGAGCATTAGCTAGAGTTGGATTTCGAGAACTAGCAGCTGCAACCATTTTATCTGCATCTAGCATCATCAGTGCGGTGCCAGGAGGGGTTGCTGATTCCCAAGCATACTCAGATGCAGCATAATTTGCATTTTCACCAAGGAACCAAACCTGCAGATATTTTATCAAAACAATACAAAATATAATCAACGATAAATCATTTGTGAACTCACTGAATATGCATTTGAAAGGATTTGCTCCTTACCGCTGCTTGGACTAGTCTCTGTAAAGCCAAAGCTGACTTTGGATCAGATGCAAATACCCTATCAATTGATGTAAGCCCAGCCATTGAACCAGGCTGCGGAGGTGGCAGATCAAGAACAATTGTGACAGCTTCAAGAGCTGTATGTTTACCATCAGGGCCAGCTCCAACCAGGCATGTCTGAACATGAATCAAGAGACTGATTTACAAAATGCTGAAAAAATTTATGCAATATCATTGAGATGATCATAGAAAAACCTACCTTCCATAGTAGTTGCAGCACATCAGCATCAATTTTCCCTGGGACTTTGGTAGCAAATACTCTCGCGATTTCAAGTAGTGTAACTGCCATATCTGGAGTAGCCTATAAGAAAGTATTACAGGACAGAAAAATAAATAAATAAGAGTAGAACAAGATCAAACTAAATATCTGGCAGGAAAAGGTAAGATAAAAGCTTGCGAAGAAAATTAATACAATTAATAACATCATGCAAAAAATCTGATACTACGTGGTCACGTCATGGGCTTATCAAATAATTCACTGGAAGACATCCACTTAAGAGTTAATGAGGGTGTTGGTGTACACAGAAGCAGAACTACAGGGGAAAAAAAAAAAAAAAAAAAAAAAAAAAAAAAAAAACGAAAAAAAAGAAAGAAAGAAAGAAAGTTCGGTAGTACATCACTTTGACTCTCTTATAGCACTACTATGCATTGATCAATCACAAATGGGAGGTTTTGTAACAAAGAATCATCCTTATCTTAGGCTCAAAATGGAATTTTTTTAATTACTACCATGTCTAGAAAATTTGTATACAGTTCTAGCTCCCTCCACCAAGTCAGCTAAGACCAACCATATGCCCCATCAAGAGGGACCCAATCAGGAAACTTTAGATACAGGAAAACCATTAGAGATGTAAAGATAGTCAACATGTGACCAGATCATAACAGGCTCAAAAAAGATAAAATAAAATATCAAGTAAAAAATAATGACCAATTGTAACAACCCATTTACCTTGAAACGTGCATGCAAAGTGAGCAAAATGTCATTCAATAGTGAAGCCGACCAGGCAGGATCAGAGAGCTCTGATGCAATCATTGATTCTAGTTCAGCAAAAGTTTCTTGTGGGCTTTGCATCCATATTAGTGCTTTAATCACCATTGCACGTACATAAACACATTCACATGCCACAGTGGTACGCACCACTTCCATTAAGGACGCCAATAGACTTGCAACTGTATCTTTGTCACCTGTCCCATTTAAAATAGAATGAATGAGTCGAAGACCTAAAAAGAGTGCAAAAGAAGCAACAAAGAAAAGGCAATGACATGTGTAATGCTTCCTAAGATGAATATACTTGTGCCACCAAACCAAATACATATGTTCAACTATGAAACGACCGGATACTTCCAATGGTAGTAAGAACAACCTAACTTGGCGCTTATACAGCTTCAGATTGCCTAAGAGGAATCTGTTAAACGGGAACCTGGAACTGAATGAATCATGTAGACCCAAAGATAAAGCGCTTATCCAGTTACCTTCAAATTGAGATTTCCCGTCTTCCTGCTCATTCTTTTCAGAAAATGTATTAACATCTCCTCCTTCCTCAATATCATGTAGACCCAAAGATAAAGCAGCTGCACGACTTTTCCCCATCTCCTGCACAACCCTAGCAGCTGCATGAAGTACAGGCCGGGAGAAACTACGAAAAGAACTCTCCAATCTGAAACATAGTGAGAGGACAATGGTGAGGTTCTACAAATATAATTAATTACCAATACACCATTACTTTCTACATCAAGTGTAAGCTAAAATCAATCAGATATCTATGTCAAAAGCTTTTGTCCACGAAAAGAAGTACAAATAAATTCGGTTTCAATCAGTTCCAAGTTCCGAAGTTTCACCGTGACTAACAGTTGCAACATTTGACAAGAAATGTAGTTAAAAAGACTAAAAGCATTGTAACTTATTGACCCTCAAACAATGAGACATAGAACCCTGTAGAGCAAAGTCAATACCAGCTACAACTTTAAAGATGGCATGTCAAGGTGAAATTGTAGTAATTTTATGAAAAAATTAATATAACAAAAAACATATAAACCGCTACTTTACTACTGAATGAATAGCTTCAAACACAAAACAACTGACTATTGCAGTAGTAGATTGCACTAAAACTAGCTAATAACTAAAACTGTATGTGTGTCAATGGGTCAGAACGGGAGTCTATGACCATGATGCGACCTGTAACTAGGGGTGGAAACGAGCCGAGCCGAGCCCGAGCCTGCCAGAGCTCGAGCTCGGCTCGTTTATATTTTAAAAAGCTCGAGCTCGAGCTCGGCTCGGTTCGAGCCTTAAGATTTGAGCTCGAGCTCGGCTCGTGGTATTATATATAAAGCTCGAGCTCGGCTCGGGCTCGGCTCGTTTACGATACGGTTATATAAAGCTCGGCTCGTGTTTTGAGCTCGTTTGTTGTTTTAAGCTCGTTTTTTCTTGGTCGTCCTTGGTCCAAAACAGAGAGCATAACGGAAAATAAAAAGGAGAACAAGAAAGAGCAGTAAAGATCATAACCAACCATCAACCTTAATATATCCTATCTCATCTCAATCAACTACAACAGCCAACATCACAACAACCTCACAACACTCCCCATTTGATCAGTCAACTACAATAAACAACCGAGACTCAAACTTAAAAAGAAAGAAAACTAGATCTCAGTTTTTCTTTCATATCATAGATAGCTTTAAGATTTTTCAAGATCTTAATAGCTCGAGAGAAAATCATCATAGATCTAAACGAACAAACCACGAACAATAATTATACCTACCCGAGACCTATCAAAGGTCTTATCGTGATCTTACTGATCTTCTTGAGTCTTTTTTCTCAATCGTATAATAACAAGAAGCAAGGAGTTTGTTTGTTTTCGGTTAGATCTTAAGCACTAGGAAAGATTCAAGTTGAGATTTTTTATGGTTGATATTAACTGTGGTAGACTGCGTTTTAAGAAGTTTGTTTGGTGGGAGAGTGTCTAATGAAGATAGAGAGATGGGGCCTAATACTGTGAGTCAGATTAGGGTGAAATGGTTGTATAAATGACTAAATGAGCTTGTTAGATACTATATATGTATAAATATACGTTTATATTGTATTATACATGTATATATACAAAAAATATACTAGAGCTCGTTTAGGCTCGCGAGCCTAATCGAGCTCTGTATATAAAGCTCGGGCTCGGGCTCGTTTATTAAACGAGCCTTAATTTAGGCTCGGGCTCGGGCTCGAGCTCGTTTAAGCTCGGCTCGTTCGAGCTTTTTACCGATCCGATCCCGAGCTTTTTACGAGCGGCTCGGCTCGTTTCCACCCCTACCTGTAACTAGTAATCAGTTTGCTTATTCATTAACAATGACTTCTGTCATAGCACATTGCTTTATGTTAGCTTTAACTTGTATTGTACAAAAAGTGAAAGCAGAATACATCCTCATACATAACCAAACACACATTTCTACAACACAAATGCTAAGGATTAATAAAGATGTATTTGAGCTAATACGCGAGAGCACTGTAAACTTCAGAATGAACACACTTCTTACAGAACAGCTAGTACAATACAACTGATAATCAACTGCACTTTTAAGATAAAAGTTCCTAATGCATAACCCCTCAACCTTCATAACAGACCACTGAGTTTTACAATACAAAATGATCAGTACAAGCAGCAAGTACCATATTCTGACCAACAATGACTAGAATAATATGTAGAGTTGCCAATGTCAGCCTATTCACTTATGTGTGGGTCGACGAAGGTTAAGACTCATTCCAAAAGATTTAATGTATAAACCCATTCCCAGGCCACCCAACCCGACCATTTTGCCACCTCTAATGAATTGTAAAAGACAAATAATTTATAGAAAGTAAGCACTATCACCTTCTCATCACAAGTTTAATAAGGAGCTGTGGGCGTCTCTTTGAAGCTTTATCCTTGTCTTTCACAGAAGGTGCTTCAGGAGCCTTGAGAACTTCCCTTGTTAGACGATACCACCCAAGAGCACGCTCTTCAGTCCTGTAAGAGACAGATTATTAGCAAAAACTCCAACAAGCAAAGAATGCCTACTTTCATGTCTTTTCTGCACATCAACCAGAGACATGGGCAACCCTCCCCAAACAAGCATAAGAAGAAAAGAAGAACGCAGCAATCACAATCTAAATTTGTGAATAAAATTACTTAAAAGCTTTTATGCCACTAAAATTACACCGCGGACAACTTTTGACCGATTTGAACCGTTTCCTATTAAGGGTTTTTCTTCACTTGTTTGGCCCATTTAACGCAATCATATAACTAAGTCAAAATTTAGGCCACCAGGATTAATGAAAAAAGTACCTGTCACCAGTGTCAGATTTCCCTAGTACGCAAAGGATAGCCTCAAAACAAACTCTGTCACTGGGATCAAGGAGGAGTTGATACAGCAAAGAGGTAAACTGGGATTTAATGTCTGGCCTTTCTATGAAAAAATAAAAAAACAAAATTCAGAACTTGGTTACAGTTATTTTCAATTAAAGTAAAGAAGTTGGCAATATCAGCAACACATACCATCCAGTGACTTAGCTCTAGATATTGAATGGCACAATCTGGCTAGAGCAACTCTAGCAAGCACATCATGTAAATGCAAAACATCCTGCAGAGCTCCTGAGTGATATAAAATCCACAAATTTTAGTTGTAGATTTTTAGTGATGACAATATTGACAAAAGAGCACATTTTCCAACTTACCACCAGGCTGGACGAGCTTCCCTGCGATTAAACAAGCAAACAAATATTACAAACTTGTAAAGTATTGATTCGTACATTGAAAGTAAGATGATGGAATTCTGTAAGGTAAACATAAATATGGAACGTAAGTAGAATCGTATGCACAATATCATCACATCACCACACCAAAAGACCAACCAAATCAAACAATCGAGAATGGGATGCATGACCTTGTTAAATGTGTATTAAAGCTATGAATTTAAGCTATTCTTTTCTGAAAAATCGTCTTTGTTCCATCTCCACAATGTTTTACAATATCATTAATAGCATAAACATGAAGAACCCATCAGTCCACGAAATATGTCTAACGAGGTTGTTTGCCCAATTACCTGCGTTACCCCGGAGTTTAAAACATGCAGTTTTTTACACCATGATGAAATTATAGGCAGTGTTTCTATTTCTTTATTTTAGTACTTGTAACATAGTCCTGCGTTCACATCTTTTCAGTTATGACCAGATAACACGTTCTTGATTCAAAAAGAATAGTCAAAAGAAATTTAATTAATTTAGAGTTGGGTGGAACCAATTTAGACAAATAAGTTACAATGTTTTTCGATCCGCTTACATGTTCTAGATTTTTTATTTTTTATTTATTTATTTATTTTTTTTTTTGATATATTCATCCGCATCAGTTTGCTAGACTGCAGCCTACCCCAATCTGTTTTGAACTTAAGGCTTGGTTGTTGCTGTTATGTTTGTTCTACAGCCTAGTTATTGGAGACACTAGAGTCAAGATCCATTGTTGTGTTGCCAATAATGACTCCTAGAATCCTTGTGTCGAAGAAATAAAAATATCCTCCTATGGTGAGATGTTACATCAGTAAAGGTCACCGTATTTATCAGAATAACTCCACTTGTTCACTGGCAAGCTAGATTGCCAACTTGAGAATGAGTCAAATCAAATGTTTAACTCACTATATTGAGCATTATTGGTAGCATCTATACCACTTATGAGGCTTACGTACAAATGAGCTCATAATTTGTGGAGACTTCTGTAATGTCCAATACCCTTATTGCATACATTTCATAGAACATTAAATCTAACTTATAAATCAGAATACAAAATATGTGGGCAGATAATATAACGAGCATCAGAAGATGTTTTTCAGCCACAAAGCATGCACAGAAAAATCATGATCAGTTAGATTTTTCAATACAATATCATGTTGTATGTGATAAAATCAAATGTATATGCTTCAGTTATAGAAAAAGAAAAACACAGGAATCATTAAACTTCATGGTTTAAAACTTTTAATCTACTAAAAGTACCTAAAGCCATTGCAACAGCATAAGGATCTCTTGTAGCTATCTCAGAGATAATCTCCAAGGAATGTCTAACAGCCACTGGATCAGCAAACGAAACTCTGCAGTCAATATGACATTTATTTAGAGTGAAATCAGTTTAGTAACAAACTTACAATACTACGAAGTACAAAGATTCAATATGTAGCGTTACTACAAAGATACAACGCCTAATGAAGAACTACTTACTCCTGAAAGATTAAATGATATTTTATTAAAATACATGCCATGCTGCTGATATCCAGTTAGAGGAGATAAGAAACTTTACACCAACACATTATCAGTCCACCTAAATCACAGATAGACTCGCGCCTATCCATGATAAAAACTCTGTAAAAATTAACCCTTTCCACCAACAACGCCTAAGAATTACATTATTAGTCACATAGAACAGGGATCATTCCAGTACGGGTTGGGGATCAGGATCGCGGTCCACTAGGTACCTAGAATTCGGTTCGATACGGGGGTAGGTTCATTTGGGATTGCTCCGATACGATGTACCAAATAATAAATATTCAACAGATATATAAAATCCTAAGATTTATAGAATAGGAATAGTTTAATAATTATCAAATTTTCATTAGGCATAACAATAGTCAATCACATTATGGACTTTGGAGTTTTTAATCTGCCATATATCAAACTCAAGAGATATTAACATTAAAAAAACTATCACAACATCAGAATTGGGTAGCTCCTGATTCGGATCGTCAATTTTCCTGATCCCGACTAGATCGTACCCGATTTGGGAACGCACAAACTGTATCGCAATTCGTGGCCTTTCTAGCGAATTATGTTTCTATGGTTCTGCACAAGGTGTCATCACAGCAATTCAACAAGATAAGAACCTTGTCTGTTGACGGCTACGTACCTCTGTCCAAGTTAGCAAAACTAGGTCTTGCTTTTGTTGTGGTTAAGGATTTGGCCTTAAAACTAGCTTAAAAAAAGAGCCAGAGGAATCAGCAGTTCAGACCTTAGGTGTTTCTAATATAGATATACATCACTGATGTTTATTAACATAGACACATAATTAAGCATAATGCTGCCTACATTGGTAGTTGCTTTAAATAGTACTACCTCCGTCCCAAAATTATTGTCCTTATTGACTTTTTCGGTCTTTCTTTCTCAACTTTGACTATAAATATTTTTGTTTGTGTTATACAATTTTTGATAAAAATTATACCAAATGAAAATACATTTAAAACTCAATCCGTACATATATTTTGTATCAAGTATTATGTAATATAAACAAAAATACTTAAAGTCAAAGTTCAAAAGTAAAGACCGAAAAAGTTACCAAATGAAAATACATTTAAAATCACCAAACAATGAAAATTATGGCATCAAGCTATTATCGATGCTAAGAGGCCAAGAAATTATCAGCAGAAAATGTTAAAAAGAGAAGAAACAAACTAACCCCTGCACAGCACGATGAAGAAATATCGGGTTTCCTGGATCCAAGGGAAGTCTTCTCAATGCACTTATGGCGCCGTATTGGAGATTACTTCGGATTATAGACTGATCATCAAAATTAAAATTAGTAAGGAAATGATTAAATTAAGTTCGCACGCGCGCGCGCGCACACACACACACACACACACACATATATATATATACATGTGTGTGTGTGTGAGGCGCAATATGTTATGATATATATATATATATATATATATATATATATATATATATATATATATATATATATGTTATGACATGTGTAGTTTAATTGTAAAAATAAAAGAAAGAAGCATGGACTCTAAATGTTTAGACAGGATGGGTTGCTAGCTTGAAGGAACTTCTCACGGGATTGAATAATGAATCCTACTACAAGAACCACTCATGAATAAATGCTCGAGCATAAGTGAAGAATTAAGCTAAACTGGACTTAATACATGAAGAACATGGGGATAAACAACTGTTTTGTAATAGAGAAGATAAGACTTATGGAACCAACTGCAGTGACTACTCAGTTGCTTTAGATCATTACACTGAATACCATAAAACAGGTCAGTGACTAGTCACACTCTAGTTAACAGTACAATAGGCAGTGTAATGTGAACAGCTATAAATCCATATTGATGTAGATTGATTATCTTAGATGAAAAGAAACAACTGGCATGGAAAAACAAATCAAAGCAATTGGAAAATTGGGTGTGCCCTTACTCTCAAATCTCTCTCTATCTCCTACGCAATCACACACTCATCCCTCTCTTCTATATAAGACTAATTCAACAGCAAATTGCCATAAAATCTATCTATATACATGCATGACCGTAAAGATGTTAAAGATTAATGAATGAATGAAAACTAAAGGGGTGACGTAACTGCCTTCATAATCAGTCTACAAACCTACTTGTAACGAATTTTGATGTTGTATAATCTCATCTTAACTAACATTTGTAACACATTCTTACATGTTCCTAGAAAGACACCCAGTTCCCAATTCTTCTATGTAAGAGTTAAAACAGTGAACTTATTTTGCATGCCAACTTTGAAGAACAGGCATCTCTGTCTTATATCATTGAGGGATCAAAGCCTGCTAATTAATTGTTTAATCGTGACTTTTGTCGCATATCAAGTATAAGGTCAAAATACCCCCCCCCCCCCCCCCCCCCCCCCCCCCCCCCCCGCTTTGAAGCCAGATGCAACACTCACAAGACCTTTGTGTATCCTTCATGCAACCTTCCCATCACAGCAGCATGGTTTCTTTAAGATATCAGCTATATCTATAAGATAGTTAAAAATTGAGTTTATGGATCTATTCTTCACACTAGAACTATAGTCAGTTAGCACCTTTAAAATTCTCAAAAAAGTCATCAAAAACATTCATCAACAGACCGGGGAGGGCTTAAAATAATCGTCCAAAATATTGTCTAGTACTTAACAAATTTTAATTTGTCAGAAAAATTGTTTGCAATCCATAATTGGGCATATTCCTGATAATGGTATCTTGCATTTTGACAAAAAATAATAATAATAATAAATAAATAAATAAATAATAAAAAAATGAGGCATTAATATTGATTGAATGCTTAAGGCTGAAGCAATGCAAACGCCTAAAAAGATTCAGAATTACCTCTTTGTCACCACCTTTTGCCCCAAATATGCCTTTCTTACGCTTATCAGGTGTATCAGCAACCTGATCAACAGCATAAACAAGCAAAAAAAATTATATCACAATCTAATGAAAGTCCATCTAATATGAAGTCATATAGAGCCAATATAAAAATATAAGAATATTTAAAATAGTGTACAAATTATAAAAGTTTATATGAACAAACCTTATCAAGGATACCGAATACAATTTCGTACAACTTTGGCAAGATCTCAGGACTGTCAGAAGCATATGTAAGAGCCTTCAGTGCTTGAAGCCTTCGTGCATGAACTTAAAGAAAAGAAAGGAAACATTAAGTAGATAATATAATGAAAATATAGTATATAAAACTGAGGTAGGTTACATGACCACCCCACCAGTTGAAGATCAATGAGGAATCCCTAGATCTTTTTCCTATTTTTCTTTTAGCAGAGAAAATGCCTTAACTAGTCAGAATAGACAGGTTTCCAGGTATTAAACTAGATATACGTAATTGTAATTCACATAGCTTAGAGGGTACCTATGCGTAAACCCTGTGTCTTTATGTATGATCCTATTGTCATCCTTTTACACAAACAGCTAATATGCAAAACCCTTTCAAGGTTTTTATATTAGGAATAAAGCTTCACCCGGCTAGAAAACATTATTATTCCTCTTCGTCACATACCGATAAAAAAAATAGTTCAGAGGACAGGAGAAGACCCCAGGAATAAACCTGCAAAATGTTTTCATACTAGGGCACGATATTACAAATGTGTGGAAACTTTTTATTTTTTTTTTCCCCTCCCCCTATTTCACTAGACAATCCAAGCTGATGTCATAAAAGTGAAGGCAAACAGCAATATCTGACCACCCTGCCTATTTACCAAGTAGAGAATTGCAAATTTTTCCTTCTTTACCTCCAGTTACATCTAAAAGTGACTCTTAAACTTTACTGTGGTAATCCATCATGGCTATTTACTCTTATATATTACATTATTATAGTTATCCCAGTCGTGTCTATATCTAAAACAGGGATGAGGTTTTCCCAGTCATGTCTCTATCTGTGATTCCAAGTATTATCTTCTTGTCACATAGAAAACAAAGACTACCTAGTAATACATATTACAAGCATATTGACACAAGAGTCAAATCAGACACCAACTGTGCTTAAAGGTTTACTTTACAGTCAGATTAAACTCATGTAATGATTTATACTAAGGATGACATAGCCAAACAAATCATTTTCTTCAGATTTATGGCAAATTAGATACCAAAAGATGGGTGTATAATGATTTTTAAGAGTATGACTACATTGCAAACTAAATTAGAGAATCGCTTACATTCAAATTCACTGTTTACGGACTCTGTAGAAAGTCGATCTAGTATTCGAGGAACAACATCTGCTCTAGTAACCCCACCAACAGCATCAATGTCAGCTAAAGCATCCCAATTTGGTGTAGGAATCCCACCTCCAGGTGTGAGACCTTGTGCTCCAGTATCAGGCAATATTCTTGCTAGGTAATAATAGACATAACGTAGTATAGTTCTATCCTCACATTGCTGACCAAGCTACAACATGAAACACAAAAGAAGACAAGAATAAGACTAATCAGCAACCAAACCCAACATGACAATACCCGATGTCACCGTGTAGGACTACATGACAGATAAAACACACTGCATAATATACAACAGAGACACCTAGTAATTTCTGCATTTACAGGGTTTCGTACATAATAATGATTGTATGTTAAAACTACTATTCACTAACGTCCAATATGTGTTGTGACATATCACATATGTGGGGTGGCTTATAGTAGATGGTGAAAATGTTCAGAAAATTTGATTTTAAGGAAAACAATTGAAGTTTGGGGGGTGTATGTATGGCATCAAGATGTGCTTCATGAAGAGTCACACAAGTTTTAACTTATCAACAATCTTCCAAATATACATATTTTAGAAGAGGGGTGTATATGCAAGTAAGTTCATACCATAAGAAGAGAAGGAGCTAGAGACGGATCAACAGAGTTGTACACAGCAAGCTTCGGGAAAACATGATGAACCAACTGTCTTCGGGATTTTTTCTGCACAAATGCAACACAAAAGCTACAATCTAGAGGATACAAAGTGCGATATATAACTCAAAATTTATGCATCTTGAGGCAAGGAACTCATACTTGGTCGGATGAAGCTGCTAATTCGTGGATACTCCTTGCAAGTTGTGCATACGAAACCGGCTATAATAAAAAGAGTTACAAAGAATCAGCCAATAACCCAAAGTCAAATCAGGTAGCATAAAAAATGATCAGCGTCATACATTAGAATATCACTAGTGTGATATGTCTCCTTAACTTGAAACCGACCAAACAGAGCTCAACTAACTTAATCATCTGCTTAAGTATATAAATTATATTTCCATATATTTACTTACGTGCAATAACGATTGCCAAGATGTTGAAGCTGTGACATCTCACATTACTACAATTTTATATTTTCTTCGAAAACATCACCTATTTGTTCATTATTATAGCCACAAACCACATCACTAGTGCCATATGTCTCGTTAAGACCAATACTAATGTCAGATAAACTAGAACAAACTGAAGTTGGCTCAACCTACTTAATACTAAATTACTAATCTCCAATAAACTACAACTTCGATGCCGTGATGTCTCGCATTACTAGTATTTTACATTTTCTTACATCACCTAGTCAGTCAAAACATAAAGCATCATAAATTAAGATCAAGGGCAGTAGTTAAATCCTAAAGTAACTAAACTTGTACCTAACTAAATATCCTACATAACAATTTCCAGCTAAAACTTATTACAAAACATTTTCTATATAACATGTAATCAAACAATTTAAAATCATGGCATGTCTGTAACCTCTAAATCAGTCAAAACAGAGATACGCATACAAAATTATCAACACCTAACTACTTGACCTAATTAAATATATTACATATTCCGTCAAAAGAATATTCGCAACAATTTCCAGCTAAACTTAAAACACATCATCTATATCAAAATTAAGTTAATACGTAAACCTTTCTCCTTATGTTTATGCGGAATCCGAAACCACAAAATATCGCAATAACAGTTAGCAAAATACTTAATCAGCAACAATTCAACATCATTACATCTAAACTTAAAAAGCAGAATATTGGCAATAAACCTTTTTCTTATGTTTATGCGGAATCCGAACAGCGGCTCGCGCAGCGGAAACCGCATCACTTTGGATCTGCATCAGAGTAGATTTTTTAGACTTGCGATCAGTGATCGGTTTACTAAACAACGGACTAGCAGGTCTCGCTGCTGACGTGGAAGAAGATGGCGGTGGTGGTTGTTGCTGTTGTTGCGGTGGTGCTGATGTAGGATCTGAACTAATCAGATCCATTAGCGTTGTTCCAGAAGAATCCTGTTAGATCAATTCAAATTATAGTTAGTTATGTAACGAGAATTACAGTTAAAGTTTGTTATGAATGATTGTGAGGTGGAATTACCGCCATGGTTCAGTTGGTGATTCCGTTGAATCGGAGTTTGTTTAGTTGTTATGAGTTTGTTTAGTTACTGGTAAGAGTCTGAATCTGAATGAAATAATGTTGTTTGTTTTTTATATAATTGTCTGAATGGTTTTAATTGTCTGTTTTTAAGTATATATTAAAACATAGCAATATGATGAATAAATAGCTTGTGTAAACTTGAAACAAAACATTTTTATCATAAATTCATCACAATTATAAACCACTAAATAAATTATCTTAAAATAAAGCATAAGTTTAACGTTATGAAACAAGTCAAAAACTATCAAGTAACTTACCTAATACCAAATAGTTAAAGACTTAGCTTGCATAATTTGTGCCGCGATTTTATCTCATAAGTTAATCATTTATCTCATAAGTTAATCATATTTTATTACATCTAGATAACGTTGTCTCTAAAATGACATATATACATAATACATTGAACCTATGTGTGTATGTCGTCTATGTTTTTTCACTATCTTTTAACAAGTTACTTTATTACATCCCCAATTTTGTTTGATAAAAGAAATGGCCCAAATCCTCCTCCTGTGATACTATTAGGCCCAAATGGTTTATAAACTAAAGGCCATAAACTTAGGTATATAAACACTTATAAGTTATAAGATCCATAACCCTAAATCCCTAATATACTCCTCGATCACGCACGCAGCCACAACACTCCTTTTTCACCAAACTTTTCTCTTTAACAAATAAACACACGATTTGATTTTTGATGTTGATATTATAACACATGAAATGAAGATCGAATACCCCACGAATGAAAAACAAGCACTCGTGTAGTGTTCAGCCACCAAAACCCCTTATCCATTTTCTTTCTCAACCATGAAACACAAATCTCCTGTATATCACTTGATCTTTGATTTGTTCGATTATGTTAACAAATTTGCAAATCACAAATACCCATATTCTGTTGCTTTTCACTTTTATTCCCCTATGAAAAACGAAATACACTTTTCTTTTGTCAATAAGGTGAAGGGATGTGAGGGTCTTAATAAGGTTAAGAGGCAATTAGATGTTACCACCGCATCTTACTGAGTAAGAGCTTCTAGGTCTTACCGCGTCTGATTCACAAGTGAAAAACAAACAGTCAGAATGTCTGACCGCGTCTGACCGGTCAGATGTCAGAGGCAGTAAGATTTTTTTTTTGTAAAAACAAACACACCCTGAGACTACTTAGCCCTAAGTTAGGCCCTTGTAATTGTAATTCGAAATAATCGTAATTTGAATGAATGAAAATTTTTATGTGTTTGGTTGGTAACATGTAATGTAATTCAGTTTGAATACATTTTCATATATATCAAATGAATTGTAATCTTTATAATGCAAAATGCCATTTACCCATTGTAGTATATACGTTTTTTTTAATCTAAAACAGTTGATGCAAATACAAATGATAGGTGTCAATATCTACATTATTACACGACTAAAGAAGAAAAAACATGATTTAAAGAAACACATTACATAAACATTATACTAGATTAAACCGACAACGTTCCAAAGTCAAATACAAAAAGTACATCGGCATGATCATAGATTCTTTTAACACAATCACACATACGAGCATGTGAAATGGACCCCTCAAAAAGACATGCTTAAAGTTATTAAAACACTACATATCGTTCACACATATACCATAGTCGAAGGTCATTCAGATAACATAAACTGCACTCACTCCTTTTTTTTGTCTTCTTTCAAATCCCAAAAGGTTAACACGTTATATGGTTCGGTTTTTATCTTTTAGGTTGCTTTAAACCTTTCCGCTTTAGACAATGATTTAATCTTTTGAAGCTCATAATTGATCATGCTTGTTTTTTTTTCTTTTTTTTCTAATCAACTTCAAGTTTTATACCTTCATCTGATGCATCATTCGAGTTTTGTCCTTGTTCTTCATTGTTAACATCATCTTGCATTTGTGTTACAAGTTTAGCTCTATTACATTGAGCTCGGTCTTTTCCAAAGATAAGAGTTAATTCTAGATAATTAGCAAGCTTTTTATCCCTCAACTTTACTCTCTTATGGGTCTTTGAAACAAAATATTAAACATCACAATTTAAGCAAAATTTTAAACATCGTAACTTAAGTAAACCACAATAACCTACTACGATATACGAATCCCATACTCCCGAAGCATCAGTGGTAGAACAATTATTCTCTTCATCATAACCAAACCCACTATAATGCAACATGTCATAAACAGCTTGGCAATCGCATGTGTGGTTTACCCAAAATACCCTAGTTGGGAAGTGATTCATTTAATTCAGTTTTGAGAGTTTGCAAAATATCCGGATTTAAATTTGTTATCAGTTTTGTATGCTCTTGTGTTTACCATATGAAGTAAAGTTGATCTAGTAGCCACTACAAGTTCTTGAAACTAAATTTCCATACTCACAGATTATCATCATATGTCAAATATTGGTAGCATTACGGTTATGTACGGTTCTCGGTTATATTACACAAGTGGTTTTTAATATTATACGGCTCGGTGAGAGTAGTGTCCAAACCAAATTTTCATTTTTTTATGGTGATAAATCCACTGCCGTGACATTATTTAGTATGTTCAAAATTGAGTCCAACAAGTTGATTTAGCCAATCGGTTCATGTGAAACAATTTACATTGTAAGTACAAAGTCTCTTACCAATAACTATGTAGTCATTACATTGCAACAAAACGGTCCCTTTCTGCATTGAAGATTAAGGATTAAAGATACTTCAAATTTTATCTATGATAATATCCAATTTTAACATAGACAATGCCATTAATTTACCATTGAATTGCAAAAAGTACAACAATTTCACAAATATTTACTTGTTGACCTAATTCAATGTGTGGTTAGTTTGTGTTGTACTAGAGTATATTGTTCTAAATGTACGAAAATTAATATATTTTATGTAATTAAATAAAAATATGAATTGTGTAAGATTAGATCTACCCTATCTCGTAAAAAGGTTAAAAACAAATGTTTTTCTTTTCATTCTAGATGAATGAAATCTTTTTTATAGCTTTGGTTTTAATTTCTGAAACTGTGTATAAGTAAATAGACGTCTGCAAGATCTTTTGTAATATCCAAAAGAAGATGGTAACCAAAAAGTTACAAAACGTAACATACATAAATCAGCATACAAGAATTGAACAATATGTTCATCCACATTCTTACTTAGTCACAAATGCATCCTTCAACAAACAAAATGTGAAAATCAGGTGTAACCGTATCTTCCTCTCAATAATAAAATTATGAGGTATTCTAAATGTGTTTTAGGCCTCTTATAAGTTAATGTGGTAACCAGAGGCATACTTAGGGGGTTATCGAGGGTTCTCGAGAACCCAATGGATGTTTATCACATAATGCAAATTTTCATACTAGTAATTTTTTTTTTCAAAATGAACCCGGTCCTAAAACTTTGTATCACATAAGTATTACTTAGACCAATAGTTTTAAATTTTATTACAAGTTTTAATGAAATAGTACATTTTAGTTAATTATTATTTCTATTAGAGCATTGTGTGTGGGGTAGTCGTGCCTCGCCGTAGTGATGTAGCACGCTCACCAGAGCTCACCACCACACCGCCACCCTTCGTTGTGCCTCGCGAAAGAAGGCCTCTTTGTCTGCACGACGAAGATAAAATTTGTACGGAGATGAAACTTTGGCAGGCGAATTTGTTATTGCATTTAAATTTTACTTTTCGTCATTTTTTTCAATAAACATAGAACATAATAATAAATCTTGTAAAATGTTTTTTATTTTTGGTATTGTAATGTTTGATTATAGTTAAATGAATGGAAGCTTATTTTCGAGTACGAAGAACTAAAGTAGAAGACGGACTTTTATTTATTACAGAAACAAAGCATAAAGTATTACATTGCAAAGAAAATAAAACTGCGATACATAAAATAAAACTACGATACAGAAAATAAACCACATATTAATCTGTGTTATAACCCTCATCGTAAGAAGAATACCCATCCACAAATCTGCCCTCTTCATACTCTCTTTTCAGAATGTCAAATAAGTTGTCTTTGTGCTCTTGTTCTTACCGTGCTTTCTTCTCCCTACAATCAGCTTTTTCTCGTGCTTCGTTTTCTTCCATTTCTCTCAATACTTCTTCATCCTGAAGAAGTAGTCGTTGCTCTTCCTCCGTAAGCTGAAACAGATTGTCTTCTTGTTCCTCAACCGGTTCCTCTTCGTTGGAAAAAATGGAATGGAATCTGTTGGTGGAGTGTTAAATGTGTTTTCGGGAAATTGTTGGGAGAAGTTTTCTTGAGACATTGTCAAGAGAATTTGATAAGCAGTTGTGTATGTGAGAAACAAAGCAGAGTGTTGGTATATTTAGATAAAGTTTTGAATTTGAATTTTGAATCATCCCGCTTGTACTGTAACCTTTAATTTAAATTTGAATTCTTAAATAGAATTTGAATTTGAATTTTGAATCATCACGCTCGTACTGTTTCAAACGGCTATTTTCCCTTATAAATAACATAACACAATATTTTTCACACACTTCTAAATCTAACCATTTTAATAATTTTGTTTCAAAATCCAAACATCGGAAATGAATACTCGTTGGTCAAAGGAAGAAGAAAAGTTGCTAACGGAAGTTTGGGCGAAGTTTCCCAAGACATAGACATTGGAAATGATCGTCCCGAGGAGTCCTTTTGTAACACCCCCAATTTCGTGATAGGCAGCGAAATTCAAACTGGGTGTTACTTGACGGCACAACAGTCATAATAATAGAAAACAAACTGTAATTGAGTCGTTTTAAAAGATTTATCATTCGAATTATATAAATACCAGAGATTACAAAATGAGGTCCCAGATGGTTCCATGTTTACAAATTACATTAAATGAGTTTTCGAATGATAATAAAATTTATAGCCCTCTTGAATATCCGTGCTCCTCCGTGCCAGCCTTGTTCATTATGAACCTGAAAATACATGCTAAAGTGTTAACACGAGGTTGGTGAGTTCATAGAGTTTAGTGACAAAAATGTAATGTAAAACATTTGAATGATGATTTCCCAGCAAAGGCATCGTAAAACCACTCAGTTCCAAGCCCCGCCCATACAAGACTTAACCTGTGTGTTTACAACCCACTGCCAAATATGATCTGGTTTATGTGAACAAAAGTAATACTTGTATCTAGATTCAAAGATAAATGTAGCAATACCGCTATATAAACAATTTTGACAATGATTCCATATAAATAATGATGACAATGAAGTGGAAGCCATAATACTACGTTTTTGAAAACTAGTGCAATGGGAAGATAATGAAATATGTAACATGTAAACACATAAAGCATTTGAGTAAGGCAATTGGTGTTTAAGTAAACAAGTAGCATGTTCAAGTAAAACAAGTATTGCATTTATGTAAAAACGAGCATGTATTCTCCCCCAAAGAGTTGACAAAACAATTAAAAGAGTAGGGGCTATGACTCACCGTGAGTTGGATGATGTTTAAGGATATAATGAAATCGTTGGATTAGCCGGGGAGAACCTCTACGTGCAACCTAGAATGGAATGTTGCGACTTAGGTTGGAGTAATGTCTAAGAAAACATAAACGAGCCTATATATGTCTTTCATATTGTTCATGATGTAGTACTTTGATAGATTGTGTATGTTGTTATATAAAAACGGTTTATGAAACATGTTTAGTTGGTATATCTCGTACTACCGTTCGGGCCGTCATAATTCAGAGGTCATGCAGTAAACGTTCGAGGAGCTAGGACACTTTAATTCGTAAATCCAGCAACTCGTCGATCCGTTTACCCAAATGAAACCCCTCACATGAAGTTCCCTAGTGTTGTAGCAATCGATATGGAAAATATATGTTTTCGGTCATAAAAAGTTACATGTCCGAAGGTCGAATAAACTTATGAAAGTTTATTTTGAATGAAGATTGTTATCTTTATAAGTCTAGTATGGATGTGATATTACTTTTAAACTTTCATGGTTCATCGATGGAGTAGATCCAAATTGTTTTGGGTTGTTTTGTTAAGTCTTAATGCTTTAGTTAATGGTTTCGGCTTAGAAAGCCTTGAGGTCTTAGCCGTGGCCTTGCCGTGGCTTTGTTTATGGCTACCATGGTCTTGAGACTCATCCTTGGCCTTAGCCACGGTTGTGGACTCGGCTTTAAGGTCATTAGACCTCTTGGTTTTACTTAGCCATAACCAATACATGGTCATTTGAGTATTAAAAAGAGGTTGTTAAGAATTTGAAGAAAATATCACTCATTATGCGTTTCCAGGGTTCGAGCTTCTATAACCCTAAACGAAAACGTCATTCCGGACAACTTTCGTGTTTTAACTTTTTTGATGAAATGGAATAGAAGGCCTCGAAAAAATGTCGTAATTTGATCATAATGCAATTTGGCAGATTCGGCGTTTGGTTTTGCTAACTTCTTTTGGCCGTATCTTTTGACTCGTATACTCGTTTTAGGTGGTTCAAATTTTTTCCTTGTAAAGTCCTATTTAACAGTAGGTAAGTGTCCAATATCATGGGTATACTATTTTGGTCGAGTTTCACAATATATGTCACTAGTTTTCTTGTTTATGTCCATTTAGCTAACTTATGGTTCCCTTAACTTGTTTTAAAGGTTTTTGTACATCATGAACATAATATAAAGACCATATATAGCATAAATGAAGTATAATAAGCAAGAAAATGATATTGAGCAAGAAAGTCTATTAGGGTTTCTTACAACTTTTGGCTTTCTAATGAAAGGAAATCAAGAGCTATTACTAGAACAAGTATTAGAAACCCTAGCTTCCAATATTTAACCACCCTTGCTAATCTTTGCTAGACTTGATCTATTCCTTGTAAGAATCTTATTTACTCAGCCCCTAATCACCTTGTGTAGCTAGTAAAACAACCATGGAATCACCAACGAAACACTAGTTTCATGTACAGGTTAACTAGGCCTTTAACTTTGTAGTGTAACTTGTAGTTTGAAGATCAAAGGATCATGGTACTAGGGATTATAGGGTGTTCGGTTTTGGTGATGTAAATATGAATGTGTTTTCTAAGTCATGAACGAGGATATATATAAGCTAGAATGAGGAGGTGCAAGTATTGGGATATTTTGGAAGCTTAGTGAAGAAGTTTAGACACATGTATGCAATCCGAAAGTTCAAGACTTATCAAGGCTTTATCTCAAGCCAACAAGGCTTGTTGATAGCCATAAATTTCGTTCATAGATTATCTTAGATGACTAGATATGATTTTGATGTTATCTTGCTTTTACGGAGTGAGTTTTGGTCCCGTTAATCGCTAACTGTAAGTCACAAAGTCATGAAACTTACAACCGGGTATCGTAAAAACATGAAACTTGTAGGAATGATTTAACTTATCATTATACTCCATAATAAAATATAAAATGAGTCGTAAGTTCCATCGGGTTGCTTAAACGCTGTTAAAACTGGAAATCGTAAGCTGAAAACGCGTAATTCGCGTAAAACGCTGAACTGGAAAACGTAAAATTCCAAAATTCCTGAGAATGTTATGGAAGGTGAAAAACATACATTTCTCTTGTTTTTGATTTTGTGGGGACATATCGGGATGCCTAAATGACGTTTAAACCTTAAAGTAATTCTCGGACACGGTTTCGTGATTTTTGAAGAAATGATCCGATGAGTGTCAAACTCTCGAATTATCATTAAAATAATTTAACTTAAAATAAAAATTTTGGAGATGAATAGTGATGATGAATAGGAAAGTAAATAGTAACCATGAATAGTAAAATTTTAAGGAATAGAAATTAACCTGAAAATGCGAATTGTTACAGTACCTACCCCTTAAAGGGAACTTCGTCCTGAAGTTCTGTGTGTGTTATATGTTGGAGTGGTGTCGATGAAGAGGTGTGGTTATTTATGAGGACTAGAGTCTGGAATTACCAGTGATGTAGTTTGATTTGTCTCAGAATATGGTGTGTCAATAGAAATTGATAATATAGTTGAATATCAATAGAGATTCATATAATAGTCGAATATCAAAGGAAATTGATTTAACAGTCGAATATTAATAGAAATTGATATAGTAGTTGAATATCAAATAGAAATTGATATACTTGTCAAGTATCAAAAGCCTACTTATATTATTAATCGCTTTTGATGAGAAAATTCACGTCTCCTTTATGTAGGATTTTTTATGAGGCAATTCGCTTTTGGCAAAGTGATATCAAAATAATCGTGTGGACTGATCAATCATTGGGATATTAAATTGATCGAGGTTCCTGTCGTCTTCTGAATATGCACGTGTTGACTGACAAAAGTTACTCAATGGAAGTTTGTCGCATGTGGTTTGGATAATACGAGGAAAGTTGGACAGTAGTATTGATTAACAGATCTGTCGTTTCATGTGTTTATTGGTTGTCGCATGTGTTTCATGGTTCATATGTTTATTGTTTCATGTGCTTGATGGTTAATACTTATTAACAGATATGTATTCAAAAAAAAGGGGAGGATGTAGTGTTTTGATTCTGAGTAACATCTGATTCATCGTCTGATCCAACCATTGTTTTGGTTGTGAGGGTGTAAGAAAAATGCTCTTAGTATAACAGAGACTCTCTCGAGGCTTTGATACCACTTGTTGAACCGTAGACCTTGATAGATCTTCATTAATTGACTCTCTGACAGGACTAGGTGTGGTTAGTCTAGTAATCTCAGGTTTAAGAGGTGTAGGTACTTGGGTACCAAGAGACTGAATTGTCTCCTCAACCTCAGGAACAAGCTCATCAAGAGAAACATGAGTAGGTGATGGAAAAGAACTAGGTGACAGAGGTAAAGGAGAAGGTGGAGGCTGGTCAGTAGAAACATTTAATGCTTCAGCAGATGTAGAGGGCTCTCCATCATTGACCACTGATGGATTACCATCAGCAGCAACACCAGAAGATGATGGATTAGCATCATCAGCAGCATTTGGAGTGGGTAGATCACTAGTAGCATCACCCTCACCTAAATCATCATTACCATGTGGTAACATTACAGCTAACAGAGGGTGATGTTTCCCATTATAATTTGTTTTCATAGAAGCAAATAATTTAGCACTAAGACCCTTTATGGGGAGATGGACTTTGTCTTGTGTTGTTATGTCTAAAATCATTTGAAGAAACCTAGGGTACATTAAAAACTTATGCTTTTTTTTTTCTCTCAATATTTTCTAGCATATTATCAAAAATAAACTTAGAAAAATTATAAGTTAAACCCTTTGAGAGACAGAGAATACGACAATCCAATTGGGTAGAGAATTGATCCTGTTAGAAAGTGTCGGTCATTAATACTATTTTGGTCGAATTTCACAATATATGTCACTAGTTTTCTTGTTTATGTCCATTTAGCTAACTTATGGTTCCCTTAACTTGTTTTAAAGGTTTTTGTACATCATGAACATAATATAAAGACCATATATAGCATAAATGAAGTATAATAAGTATGAAAATGATATTGAGCAAGAAAATGTATTAGGGTTTCTTACAACTTTTGGCTTTCTAATGAAAGGAAATAAAGAGCTATTACTAGAACAAGTATTAGAAACCCTAGCTTCCAATATTTAACCACCCTTGCTAATCTTTGCTAGACTTGATCTATTCCTTGTAAGAATCTTATTTACTCAGCCCCTAATCACCTTGTGTAGCTAGTAAAACAACCATGGAATCACCAACGAAACACTAGTTTCATGTAGAGGTTAACTAGGCCTTTAACTTTGTAGTGTAACTTGTAGTTTGAAGATCAAAGGATCATGGTGCTAGGGAGTATAGGGTGTTCGGTTTTGGTGATGAAAAGATGAAGATAAATGTGTTTTCTAAGTCATGAATGAGGATATATATATAAGCTAAAATGAGGAGGTGCAAGTATTGGGATATTTTGGAAGCTTAGTGAAGAAGTTTAGACACATGTATGCAATCCGAAAGTTCAAGACTTATCAAGGCTTTATCTCAAGCCAACAAGGCTTGTTGATAGCCATAAATTTCGTTCATAGCTTATCTTAGATGACTAGATATGATTTTTGATGTTATCTTGCTTTTATGGAGTGAGTTTTGGTCCCGTTAATCGCTAACTGTAAGTCACAAAGTCATGAAACTTACAACCGGGTATCGTAAAAACATGAAACTTGTAGAAATGATTTAACTTATCATTATACTCCATAATAAAATATAAAATGAGTGGTAAGTTCCATCGGGTTGCTTAAACGCTGTTAAAACTGGAAATCGTATGCTGAAAACGCGTAATTCACGTAAAACGCTGAACTGGAAAACGTAAAATTCCAAAATTCCTGAGAATGTTATGGAAGGTGAAAAACATACATTTCTCTTGTTTGTGATTTTGTGGGGACATATCGGGATGCCTAAATGACGTTTAAACCTTAAAGTAATTCTCGGACACGGTTTCGTGATTTTTGAAGAAATGATCCGATGAGTGTAAAACTCTCGAATTATCATTAAAATAATTGTACTTACGATAATATGAAATAAAAATTTTGGAGATGAATAGTAAAGTGAATAGTAACCATGAATAGTAAAATTTTCGGGAATAGAATTTAACCTGAAAATGCGAATTGTTACAGTACCTACCCCTTAAAGGGAACTTCGTCCTGAAGTTCTGTGTGTGTTATATGTTGGAGTGGTGTCGATGAAGAGGTGTGGTTATTTTTGAGGACTAGAGTCTGGAATTACCAGTGATGTAGTTTGATTTGTCTTAGAATATGGTGTGTCAATAGAAATTGATAACATAGTTGAATATCAATCGAGATTAATATAATAGTCGAATATTAAAGGAAATTGATATAGAAGTCGAATATTAATAGAAATTGATATAGTAGTTAAATATCAAATAGAAATTGATATAGTTGTCAAGTATCAAAAGGCTACTTATATTATTATTCGCTTTTGATGAGAAAATTCACGTCTCCTTGATGTAGGATTTTTTATGAGGCAATTCGATTTTGGAAAATTGATATCAAAATAATTGTGTGGACCGATCAGTCATTGGGATATTAAATTGATCGAGGTTCCTGTCGTCTTCTGAATACGCACGTGTTGACTGACAAAAGTTACTCAATGGAAGTTTGGCGCATGTGGTTTGGACAATACGAGGAAAGTTGGACAGTAGTATTGATTAACAGATCTGTCGTTTCATGTGTTTATTGGTTGTCGCATGTGTTTCATGGTTCATGTGTTTATTGTTTCATGTGCTTCATGGTTAATGCTTATTAACAGATATGTGTTCAAAAAAAAGGGGAGGATGTAGTGTTTTGATTCTGAGTAACATCTGATTCATTGTCTGATCCAACCATTGTTTTGGTTGTGAGGGTGTAAGAAAAATGCTCTTAGTATCACAGAGACTCTCTCGAGGCTCTGATACCACTTGTTGAACTGTAGGCCTTGATAGATCTTCATTAATTGACTCTCTGACAGGACTAGGTGTGGTTAGTCTAGTAATCTCAGGTTCAAGAGGTGTAGGTACTTGGGTACCAAGAGACTGAATTGTCTCCTCAACCTCAGGAACAAGCTCATCAGGAGCAACATGAGTAGGTGATGGAAAAGAACTAGGTGACAGAGGTAAAGGAGAAGGTGGAGGTTGGTCAGTAGAAACATTTAATGCTTCAGCAGATGTAGAGGGCTCTCCATCATTGACCACTGATGGATTACCATCAGCAGCAACACCAGAAGATGATGGATTAGCATCATCAGCAGCATTTGGAGTGGGTAGATCACTATTAGCATCACCCTCACCTAAACCATCATTACCATGTGGTAACATTGCAGCTAACAGAGGGTGATGTTTCCCATTATAATTTGTTTTCATAGAAGCAAATAATTTAGCACTAAGACCCTTTATGGGAAGATGGACTCTATCTTGTGTTGTTATGTCTAAAATCATTTGAAGAAACCTAGGGTACATTAAAAACTTATGCTTTTTCTTCTCAATATTTTCTAGCATATTATCAAAAATAAACTTAGAAAAATTATAAGTTAAACCCTTTGAGAGACAGACAATACCACAATCCAATTGGGTAGAGAATTGATCCTGTTAGAAAGTGTCGGCCATTAATACTATTTTGGTCGAATTTCACAATATATGTCACTAGTTTTCTTGTTTATGTCCATTTAGCTAACTTATTGTTCCCTTAACTTGTTTTAAAGGTTTTTGTATATCATGAACATAATATAAAGACCATATATAGCATAAATGAAGCATAATAAGCATGAAAATGATGTTGAGCGAGAAAATGTATTAGGGTTTCTTACAAATTTTGTCTTTCTAATGAAAGGAAATCAAGAGCTATTACTAGAACAAGTATTAGAAACCGTAGCTTCCAATATTTAACCACCCTTGCTAATCTTTGTTAGACTTGATCTATTCCTTGTAAGAATCTTCCTTACTCAGCCCCTAATCACCTTGTGTAGCTAGTAAAACAACCATGAAATCACCAACGAAACACTAGTTTCATGTAGAGGTTAACTAGGCCTTTAACTTTATAGTGTAACTTGTAGTTTGAAGATCAAAGGATCATGGTGCTAGGGATTATAGGGTGTTCGGTTTTGGTGATGAAAAGATGAAGATAAATGTGTTTTCTAAGTCATGAATGAGGATATATATAAGCTAAAATGAGGAGGTGCAAGTATTGAGATACTTTGGAAGCTTAGTGAAGAAGTTTAGACACATGTATGCAATCCGAAAGTTCAAGACTTATCAAGGCTTGTTGATAGCCATAAATTTCGTTCATAGCTTATCTTAGATGACTAGATATGATTTTTGATGTTATCTTGCTTGTACGGAGTGAGTTTTGGTCCCGTTAATCGCTAACTGTAAGTCACAAAGTCATGAAACTTACAACCGGGTATCGTAAAAACATGAAACTTGTAGGAATGATTTAACTTATCATTATACTTCATAATAAAATATAAAATGAGTGGTAAGTTCCATCGGGTTGCTTAAACGCTGTTAAAACTGGAAATCGTAAGCAGAAAACGCGTAATTCGCGTAAAACGCTAAACTGGATAACGTAAAATTCCAAAATTCCTGAGAATGTTATGGAAGGTAAAAAACATACATTTCTATTGTTTGTGATTTTGTGGGGACATATCGGGATGCCTAAATGACGTTTAAACCTTAAAGTAATTCTCGGACACGGTTTCGTGATTTTTGAAGAAATGATCCGATGAGTGTCAAACTCTCGAATTATCATTAAAATAATTTAACTTACGAGAATATGAAATAAAAATTTTGGAGATGAATAGTGACGATGAATCGTAAACATGAATAGTAAAATTTTCGGGAATAGAAATTAACCTGAAAATGCGAATTGTTACAGTACCTACCCCTTAAAGGGAACTTCGTCCCAAAGTTCTGTGTGTTATATGTTGGAGTGGTGTCGATGAAGAGGTGTGGTTACTTATGAGGACTAGAGTCTGGAATTATCAGTGATGTAGTTTGATTTGTCTCAGAATACGGTGTGGCAATAGAAATTGATAACATAGTTGAATATTAATAGAGATTCATATAATAGTCGAATATCAAAGGAAATTGATATAGCAGTCGAATATTAATAGAAATTGATATAGTAGTTGAATATAAAATAGAAATTGATATAGTTGTCAAGTATCAAAAGGCTACTTATATTATTATTCGCTTTTGATGAGAAATTCACGCCTCCTTGATGTAGGATTTTTGATGAGGCAATTCGCTTTTTGAAAAGTGATATCAAAATAATCATGTGGACTGATCAGTCATTTGGATATTAAATTGATCGAGGTTCCTGTCGTCTTCTTAATATGCACGTGTTGACTGACAAAGGTTACTCAATGGAAGTTTGTCGCATGTGGTTTGGATAATACGAGGAAAGTTGGACTGTAGTATTGATTAACAGGTCTGTCGTTTCATGTGTTTATTGGTTGTCGCATGTGTTTCATGGTTCATGTGTTTATTGTTTCATGTGTTTCATGGTTAATGCTTATTAACAGATATGTGTTCAAAAAAAAGGGGAGGATGTGGTGTTTTGATTCTGAGTAACATCTGATTCATTGTCTAATCCAACCATTGTTTTGGTTGTGAGGGTGTAAGAAAAATGTTCTTAGTTTCACAGAGACTCTCCCGAGGCTCTGATACCACTTGTTGAACCGTAGACCTTGATAGATCTTCATTAATTGGCTCTCTGACAGGACTAGGTGTGGTTAGTCTTGTAATCTCAGGTTCAAGAGGTGTAGGTACTTGGGTACCAAGAGACTGAATTGTCTCTTCAACCTCAGGATGAAGCTCTTCAGGAGCAACATGAGTAGGTGATGGAAAAGAACAAGGTGACAGAGGTAAAGGGGAAGGTGGAGGCTGGTCAGTAGAAACATTTAATGCTTCAGCAGATGTAGAGGGCTCTCCATCATTGACCACTGATGGATTACCATCAGTAGCAACACCAGAAGATGATGGATTAGCATCATCAGCAGCATTTGGAGTGGGTAGATCACTAGTAGCATCACCCTCACCTACATCATCATTACCATGTGGTAACATTGCAGCTAACAGAGGGTGATGTTTCCCATTATAATTTGTTTTCATAAAAGCAGATAATTTAGCACTAAGACCCTTTATGGAGAGATGAACTCTGTCTTGGGTTGTTATGTCTAAAATCATTTTAAGAAACCTAGGGTACATGAAAAACTTATGCTTTTTCTTCTCAATATTTTCTAGAATATTATCAAAAATAAACTTAGAAAAATTATAAGTTAAACCCTTTGAGAGACAGACAATACCACAACCCAATTGGGTAGAGAATTGATCCTGTTAGAAAGTGTCGGTCATTAATGTTATGTAATAGGTTGCATTTAAATATAATTATGATGAAGTTTTAATAATGTTTTCGTGTTTTTATAAAGTCTAAGGGCTAGTTATGTAATATGGTCAAAGATATGTGAAGCCCTAGACTACTAGTATAAATACTCATGTAATACCTCATTTGAGGGGTTGGTGCTCTTAGTAATAACATTGTCTTCATTTCACATACTAGGAGTTCCCTCCCACTCTCTCTCTCTACTTACTTTCTCTCTCTAGAATTAGGCAAGATTCATAAGTGATTAAGGTTGTTCTATGGTCCTACAAGTGGTATCAATCGCTTAGGGATAATTTTAGGTTGTTTTAGATTGTTTTTTGGGTGGAAAATCGGATTTTTAAGGTTTTCGTTACTGTTCATCACGTTTTTATCGAGTTACGGTTGTGTTTTATCGAGTTAGAACTAGTTTTTTTTATCGAGTTAGAAGTGTTTTTGGCGAGTTAGAAGTGTTTTTTATCGAGTTAGAAGTGTTTCTGGCGAGTTAGAAGTGCTTTTGGCGAGTTAGAAGTGTTTACTGGCGAGTTAGGGTTAATTTTGGCGAGTTAAGGTTAATCATGGCGAGTTAGGGTTAATTTTCGCGAGTTAAGGTTAAACTTAGCGAGTTAGGGTTAATTTTTGGCGAGTTAGGAAGTGTTTCTGGCGAGTTAGCCTTGTTTCTGGGGAGTTAGCTTAGTTCTGGCGAGTAAAGGTTCTATTTTGGCGAGTTAGCCATTTTTAGCAAGTTAGCTATTAACCTTATCATTTATCGAGTAAGGATTTCACATAGGCTTTCTAAACGAAACTCTGCCAAAATTTCTCTAGTTTATCGAGTTAGCAAATCTTTACCGAGTTACAAGATTTTCCGAGTTAGAAGTTGCTTACCAAGTTATCAGATTGCTTTAGCGAGTTAGTAAACCAAACCAAAGCTTTACCGAGTTAACAACTAGTACCGAGTTAGAAGCTTATCAAGTTAGCACTTATCGAGTAAGGTGCTGATATTATCGAGTTAGGACAAGTTCTAAGGTTTACCAAGTTAGCAAAAAAAAAAAAAAAAAGTTTTTCTGTAGTAAAATTTGAGTAAAATTTATTTTTTACATGAGACTAAATGTTCAATTTTTACGCGAGATTCAAATTTTGGTATAAGGTTGAAAATTTTGGCCTGAAATTCAAATTTTTAGGCCGAAATTCAAATTTTTTCGGTAAAATTCGGCGTCAAAATTTTTAAAACTCAAACTTTTATGGTAACCTTAGAATTGCATTTAATAGTGATTTTCAAATTTTGGGCGAGAAAATTTTCAAATTTTAATTTTGGAGGGAAAATACGAAATCACTAAGATCAACCGAGAACGAATTTTCAACTTCACCAAAACATCTAATCTACAACAACAACCTTTGTTATCTTTCAATAATTCCTCAGAGCAACGTTTCACTTTGAATTCGAATCAATGGTAACTCACCATGACAGTTTCACAAGTACTTTGTCCAATGGTTTTGCCTCACTCTTCAAGGCATTAAACATCAAACAACACAACAACAATCAGCAAGGATATGCTTCGAGTATATAGATGGGGAATCAGATGCAATATGCAGGGCAGTATGTCGGAAATCAAATAGATCAGTTTGTGAATCAGAATGTGCTTAATCAAAATGGGATTGATTGTTTTATGACTTCGATTCAAAAACCTACATCTAAAATTCACCGCAGTGATATTGGTAATAATTACGATGTCAATCCAATGACAAAGGTAGAAAAGATCCAGTACTTGTTGATGCTAGCCAATAAAGACGAATCGGGTATACCGTTGACTGCTGAGGAAAACAACTTCATAGCTACAACAAGAGTTAATGAGAATTCCGCAGATCTCAATGAAACCTACAACTGTATGGAAAATCAGCAGGCAACAACATCAAGCAGTGATTCTGATCTTCCTCCTACTTATGATTCAGATTCACTCTATGAGGTACCAAATCATGGTAATGATGCTAATCCAATTGCTCATGAGAAGCCACATTATGTGCCACCTGAACCTAATTATGATACATATGTGGGGGAACAAGTTAATAGCAATGTTGACTATGAAACTCCAGATATGGATCCTAATGGAGTTCAAGTTGCACAAAATGGTGCTAATGATGAGGAAACCCGTGCTTTCTTTAAATCTTTATTGAATAATTGCAGCATTGAATTTGAGAAGGTGAAAAAGGTAAATTGCGATGTTAAGGCCGCGAATGTTAAATTGACCGCTGAGCTTGAGAGTTACAAGAAAAACGTTAATGCTTTTAGGTTTCATAACAAAAGATTGTCAGAATTAGAAACTGGTTTTCAAAATTCCGTTTCAAGGGAAAAACTTTTGCAAATCAAGTTTGATACAGTTGATGTTAATTCGTTCAAGAAAATAAAATCTTTAAACGCGGAAATTTCTGATTTGCAAAATCAACTTTCTAAACAAAAATCAGCTTATTCCAATCTTGAAAAAGAAAGGGATGAGTTGAAAAAGGAATTTGCAAAGAAAGAAGATAAACTTTTGGAAGAAATCGTAGAGTCAGAACACATGATTGCACATCTAGAAGAATTAGTGGTTAAGTCGGGTCAGTCAAGTCAAACAATGAAAATGATTTCAAATCAAACTAATCCGATTTACCATACGAAACATAAAATGGCTCTTGGTAACTCAACTCCTTGTAATCTCAAGAAAGCTCAGCAAGAACAGAATGTTTTGTATAATGGTAATGTGATTTACACCAAACATGATCCTCCCGTCGTTCGGGATTCTGTGCAAACGATGGAACTTGTCGAAGAGAGCATAACTAAAATAAAACAAAAGGATTTGAAACCCATTGATTACAACAAATCGAACAAACTTTCGGGAATTACTTTTGTTCCACAAACAAAACCATCTGTGTTTTCCATAAAATGACCATTCGAGAAATTCATTTCTAAAAAGATAGTTGTTTCCAAATCTCTTTAAAAAATAGAACAAATGTATTCTAACAACACTTTTAATACAAGTGAGGCTAGAGACATTCTAGATGACGTTAAAAAGAGAATTCAAGTACTTCAAAATATTGTTAAATCTAAAACTACTATCAGTATTAACGACTGGCATTCTAGTTTTCATATTGAGCAGAAAAAGGTGTTTGAAAACGAAATTACTATCCCACTGAATAACATCAGTGCGAGGGTAATCCATTTCGAAAAAGCTTTCTTAAAAGAAACGGCCGACTTTGTCAAGCACCATAAATCCCTGGTAAACGAAGCTAATGAAACTCGTGAAAACATGAATGTTTTGGAAAGGTTAAATGATTCTCTCTTCGAAGCAGTTCTATCTGCTAATATTATGTCTATCATCATACAAACATATTCGGTTCAAGACGATGAAAGACTGAGAGCTGAGACCTCCGAAATTGTTTCCAAATATGAAAATGCTCTTATAAAGCTTGAAAAAGAAAATGTGTCATGTTTTAAACAAGTTGATCGAAAAAAGGAAGAATGCAAGTATGACAAACTGTCGACTTCGGAGAAACCAAATGTTTCAAACACGGTTCAAAAACCAAAAAAGTCAATTTCACGGTTTGCTCCAAAAGTCGATGAGAAAAAGGATTTGACAAAACCAGTCACTCCAACACCCTTGCCCCAGGAAAGTGAAAACGAAAAGATTGTTGAAAAACAAAAAATTGGTTGTTGAAAGAAACACAAATGTGTGTACACCTGGCCCTTCTAGGAATAATACACCGAATGTGACCATAAAAACTGTTAAAGAGTCTGTTGGTTCTAATGACATGGTCCAAAATCACCATCTAGAGGAAGCTAGGAAAAAGACACAACTTCGAAAAGACGGAATTTTAGGTGTAAAACCTAGCGTGATGAATTCTACAAGATTCCAAAGCACTGCTAGTAGTAGTAAACCATTACCTAGGAACAATCAACAAAATACTAGGGATTGGCTTGCATCTAAGAGTAGTGGCACAAAAAAGCATGATAGGAAAGTTGAATGCAACACAAAGAATTCCAACGTCTCATCAAACAACAAAAAGCAATTTCCAAAAGACTGTAGTGACAAAGTTAAAATTGCTATTTTAAACAACGATGTTAAATTTGTCTGTCCTACATGTCAAAAATGTGTTTTTTCAGCTAATCACGATGCATGTATTGCACAATTCTCAAGAAAGGAAAATCAAGTGTCAAGACACAATCCACTAAGACACCAAATCGAAACAAACCCGTTGATAAGAAGCAAGAGGTTAAGAAACCTAATAGGTGGATACCGAAAGGATGTAGTTTTTCCAAGACTGAGACTTCCGCTGCATCTGATAAAAAACTACGTCTAGATCTTACCTTAGGTGGATTCCCACGGGAAAAGTTTTTAAAACAATTGGTCTTAGATGGATTCCCACAGGGAAGATTTTTGATAGTTGCACCAAGACAAATAATAGTGATAATCAACAGGATAAGGAAGTAGAAACCATTACAACCGTTGATATTCAAAACCCGCTGAGTGATGATTCATGTACTTCTAACACTGTTATTTGTGAAACCTCTTCGTCTTTGGTTGCAGGTGCTTCAACTATCTCAGAACCTAGTTCTTTAAAGGGGTCAAATTCTGTAAATTCTATAATATCATTCTTTCACTCTTCTATTTTTGATTTTCGTTTTCTTTTATAAAAACAAAAACAAAATACAAAAGTTGAAAAATCATCAAAAACAAAATACAAAAATATAAAATAAAAAAATCCAAAAAATATTCTTCTCACGACATGTCTCTCGTATAAATCAATATTCTGTACGTTTCTAGAAATGTCTTTCAACAATGATACGGACATGTACTGATGCTTGAGCGGGAGTTCTTTAATGTTTTTCTAAAACATGTCATTTCTCAAAAGTTTCTTCACAATGGCTTTCGTATACATCAGAACGAAACCCGGACTTTCATGATGGCTTCTGGACACATCAGTTCAGGACCCGCGCTTCAAAGAAAGGAAAGTGCTTAATCAACACAATAATTTCAAATATTTTTCAAGCACTTATCCTAAAACGAGAACCAAACGCTTATCTGGCACGAGCTTTCTTTAGAAAAACTTTCAAAATCTTTAAGCTCAAGACCATGATTGTTGATCTAATGATAAATTAGATTTTCAAAATTCTCTTACATTCTGAGCACCACTTTTTCAAGATTTTTCAAAAAGACTGTCAAAATCTATCAAAATCGGTGCTCATCATCAAAATGATTTGTGTACACCTTACAGTGCACAACTCAAGTTTTCAAAGAAAGGAAAGTGCTACACAAAAATGATTTTCCTCAAAAAAGTGCACTTATCCTAAAATGGACACTGTTGTACGCCTCAGTGCGACATTCCTATTCAAACAAAGAGAAGTATTTGTTTTTCAAAAACCTTGTTGCAAAATTCAACAAATCTGAAACTTCTTTATCTTTCAGAATTTTGCTTCAAGAAGACTCCTTCCCTCTAAACTTTAAAAAGTTTAACATTCTCAAAATCATATGCGAGTTTTGAGGGGGAGTATTTCATAAAAACAAAAATGTTTCGAATTCATGCAAAATGAAATCTGTCTATCTCTCCAAAAAGCTTTTTCTTAATCAGTTGATATAAAAGATATCAGGATATGCTATTTTTGAGGGGGAGAAGACATGATTAAAATGTGATCAAAATGTGTAAAGATTGTGATTAAATCTCAAAAGAGCTCGACTCAGATATAACCAATGAATTGACGAAGCTTAAAATGTCATTAATCGAAAAGACTTGTCCTGGGCGGGTAATAATTTCAAGCTAGTCTAACTAGTGATGTAAGCGTGTCTCGAATAGGACTTGTCTGAGTAGAATGTACCGTATCGAGAGACTTTCTTTGGACTTGACCAGGACGGGTAATAATTTCAAGCTAGTCTAACTAGTGATGTAAGCGTGTCTCGAATCGGTCATGTTCACTGAAAGTGGATCAATTCAAAAAGTGCAAACTCCTCCCACATGTGCAAATTTCTTAAAAATCCATGAGCACATGCGAAGGGGGAGTCCTTAAAAAAAATGCAAAACTCTCAAAGTGTCAACAATGTGTTTTATTTATCATAAACACTTTGGGAGATTTTCACAAATGGTTTTATGGCAACAATAGGATAGTCATGGAGTTATAAGGTGACTAAGGTTAGGGAAAACCATCCTATGATCCGCCAGAGCTGGAGGGATCTACCCAAGGACAAATCCAATAGATTAGAATTAGAAGTCCTTAGGTATGATTGAAGAAAAGGAGAAAATGAGAAAGGAGAAAGAAGAGGTTGAAGAATTAAAAAGAAAAGTTATGAAAAAGGATGAAAAGAAATACCCTCCATATGTTCAACCTTAGGGCAGACACCAAGTTCAATTCATATGCTACTGGTTGTTACTAAGGTGACACCAATATTGAAGATAAAGACGTCATGGACCTAATGACGCACTGCACTTAACCTTCTTAACCACTCAAGTTCTCTTAAAAGAGCTTGTTTCATCTCACGGGGAACCGGTGTAATCTATCAACCTGTCTCTTAGAGTTGGTTGATATTGAAGCAGGAGAACTCTCCCTAATCTCCGCATAGGAAACCAAATGTGCACTTATCGAGTCTAGAGCCCCGAGATTCATCAAAAGATCTCATAGGAACACATGATATTTCTACATTGGTTGTTCATCATTAAGGATGCCAGATGTAAACTTAAGAGTCCTACGCAGATCTTAGCAATCTGCCAAGAACATTTATGAGAGGATTTACTTATCCATTTTCTCAATGATTGAACGGAAATTCCTGCCAGGGTCAACATCAAGCAGCCCTGACAGCAGGTCACTTCGGTAATTCTTTATGGGTTACGCTTAGTGTTCGCGGTGGTTTCAAACGGTCTACAGTCGTGGAGTGATCCCCAGCAACTCACCCATTCGTTTAGCTACTTAGTAGGTCTCGTAAGCTCCCTCGGGAGTATCCGAAATGGGAACGACCATGGTAAGGGTTAGAAGGAGTCTTCAAACTATGCTGTTGACGATCTCTAATTCCTTATCTGTAAGTACCGGTTGATTTATTGCTAACTGTTTTCATGCAGGTACTGACCACCACCATGACACCAGTTTCCACATGCTCATACATACATCATGAAGTCAAAGAAAAGTTCTCACAAAGATCAAAGAATAGCAACAGTCAAAGAAAGATTCTACGTCAAAAGGAAGAATCTACAAAGTAAAGTGACAAAGATCAAAGTGAAAGAACATGAACAACAAATGTATGTATGACAAAGACTAAAGACGTATGAGCATGTTGGAAAGGCGCTTAACCATCAAAGACAAAGAAGTGACGAAAGGCAGATGACATCATTGGATCACTTCAACAACGATGAACAAGGAACAATGAACTGGAACTATGATTCATCTAATGATTCTTAAAGACGTCTAGAGCTATGAATGTTAAAGTCAAAAGACAAAGATGATGACGTCGCGCAACCTTTAATGACCAACACTTAGGGGGAGATTGTTAGGATCATATTTTATTTATAGAAAGTGTCGGTCATTAATATTATGTAATAGGTTGCATTAGAATATAATTATGATGAAGTTTTAATAATGTTTTCATGTTTTTATAAAGTCTAAGGGCTAGTTATGTAATATGGTCAAAGATATGTGAAGCCCTAGACTACTAGTATAAATACTCATGTAATACCTCATTTGAGGGGTTGGTGCTCTTAGTAATAACATTGTCTTCATTTCACACACTAGGAGTTCCCTCCCACTCTCTCTATACTTACTTTCTCTCTCTAGGATTAGGCATGATTCACAAGTAAAATAGGTTGTTCTATGGTCCTACAGATCCCAGCCACCAGACTTGTTGTTGATACATTGGAGCAGTGTGTGCACCAAGAACCTCCACTTGGGACAAAACTGATTCTTCAGCCACTTAGTTGTGTCAGTGCTTTCATAACCAGCTTCCCGTAACCCAGCAAGTATCACTTCAGTGTTGGAGTGATAGACACCATTCTCATCATCCAAACGAAGCTTTGTCCTTATCAACGTGCAAAACCGTAGAGGGGGGGGGGGGTGAATACAGTTTCTTCAGCTTTTTAGATGTTTAAAAACTTTAAGCCAAAAGGAAAACCAAGTGGTTGTATAATCAATCCAAACAACTACAAACACAATCAAAGTATATAAAGCGAGTAAAGAAAGACACCACGATATATACTGGTTCGGGATGGGGGTTTATACCATCCGTACGTCCAGTTGCGAATCCGCGACTCCAATACTATTCACTAGTATAATCCTTTCGGTGGACTACAAACCGTTACAATTCACTCGACTGATATTCACCAATATCGATGCTCACAAAGAAGGAGTTACTCCCCAACGGTATTCCGCCCTCGGAAACCACCCAAAAGAATCTCGCGATTCGACATCACCTAAGGATATCAAAGATCACTACCAAGACTTCCACCCGGAAGTATCAAACCCCAACCAGATCCCCAATGATCTAGGCTTGGTCACCAAGACACAAGACTTCCCTTACAACCAATATGTTAATGCAAATATCGCCTAAAAACGTTATTTATATTTTATGATCTTTGCTAAGTTTTGTTAACGACAAAATGTAAACTTTAGTTTCTAAGTAAATCATAATCTTAGTTTTAAGACTTGCATAATTAGACATTTGCTACATTTTACATTTCACATAAAACACAACACTTTTTATTTCTTAAAAGTAGAAATGTCACATCACATTTATGGTAAGTTTGTCAATATACATTTATGGAAAGATAGTGTGTTTGACTAACCATAAGTCTTCTTGCATAAGTTTGTGTTTGACTAGTTTTTATGAGATGTGACCTTGTTTGGTTTGTATGATTTATTGAAAAACCAACTGCAAGCCTGGCGGAACCCTAGGGGTACACGGGCGGAGCCCATCTGAGGGTTCCGCCGTATCCGCCCGACCTGCAGAAGGTTTTGCTATAAATACCAAGCCATATGTTTGAATTTTGGCTTATCACTTTACATCATATTTTCACACACATTCATTCATTCTTTCATCTAACCCTTTAACATCTCATTTCATATGTGAAGTTTCTTTTTGTAGCAAAGAAGTTCACAAGTTCATATAAAGTTACAAGTATTCAACACAACGTTGCAAGACTTGTTAGCTTAGCATTGTGTAGACTTGTGTAGTTTAAACTTCATTTGATTGTGTAATTTTAGTAGTGATCGGTTAGTATTTTAGTCCGCAAAATACAAAGTGTGACAGGAGTTGTTGTACCCTTGTAAAAGAACTAACGGGAGCGGTTGTACCCTTGTAAAAGAACTCGACATCTAGCTTAGTGTCGGTAAACGTGTATAAGCGACGTGTAAGGTTTTCTCCGCCGGTGAAAGGAGCTTGTTGACTAGTGAAAGAAACTCTCGAGTTGGATACTCGGGGCGTGGACGTAGGGCAAGGAAAAAGAGTCCTTGTAGCCGAACCACGATAAATACTCGTGTTGTGGTTTGATCGTTTCTTTTTTTATACTTGCATGTTATATATTGTGTTTGTGTATATATCTTTGATTAAACGGAAAGTTTCAAAAGATAATTAAACAAGTTAAAAAGATTTTAAACGGTAAACTATTCAACCCCCTTCTAGTTTTCCACACAATAGATTGAATAAAATATATGATTGTTCAACCAAGCCCTAACCTAACCTAGAGACTCGATTGTAATAGAAAGGGTATAAGAAAGAAGACCCTCGACACAATCACAAGAGTGGATTAGGTTCTTGTGATTCTTCCCTTGCAAGTAGATGTGTTCTTTCAAAGATGTTAGTATGAAAATCAAGAACACAAGATTAGAGATAGAGAGATTTAAGAGTGTTTAGAGAGAAAGAATAATGGCAAGGGGTGAGGAATACAATAGGCAAGGGTGGTATTTATAGGACAAGAACCCAAACTTGAGAAAATTTACCGAGGCCGGCGCGTCACCCGCGCGTCAACGCGCGGGCAGCGCGTTAGGCGTCTGTAAATTTTTCTTAAGTGTTGGGTGTTTGGATCTTATAAATACCTATCCTTGCTAAACCCCCAATTGTACTTCACATTAAACCTTAACATTAATCATTCTAAGGTTTGCCAACTCAAATAGCCAATTTGGAAAATGTTTTGTGAAGTGTTTAAAGAGAAACCAAATTACCAAGGGTATAAAGTGTAGATAGGGTAATTTGGAAGGGGTAGAAGTGTATCTCCTCATATGGCATAGAAAAGAGAGAGAATATGCCAAGGAATATTCCAATGCTTGGGGGGGGGGAAGAATGTGATGGAGGGTTGAGATGAAATGGTTTGAATTGGATGGCTAGGATCAAAGGGAGTCTCCCTTGGTTTTCAAACAATATGGCATGTGTTAAATGTGGATGGTTGAGATGAGTTCATTTGAAATGAATAGCCTAGGATCAAAGATGCCTAGGTTAGGGTTGAGAAGGATATTCCAAGGAATATGCTTTTCTTGGGGGGAAAGGAGAGATCAATGGTTGAGATGGTTTTGGTTTGAACTCAATGGTTGAGATCAAGCACATGTGGTGGCATAGATAGGAGATATTGGATGGATGGTTGAGATGAGTTTAGTTTGAATTTAATGGTTGAGATCAAGCACATGTGATGATATAGAGATGAAGGGTTGGATGGATGGTTGTGATGTGTTGTAATTTGAAATCAATGGCTTGGATGAGAGGAGCATCATTAGGGTTTCAAATTAAATCCCATGTGTTGAAATTAGAAGGTTGAGATGAGTTGTAAGGGAATGGATGGTTGAGATGTAGTGTGTAAGGGAATATGTAAGGGTGTAAGAGATTGTGTAAGAGAATATTTGATTTGGATATGATTGGTTTTGTCTTTTGTATAAATGGGATTAAGAGAGGATTAAGACATAATCTAATTGTTATCAAGAGGAAAAGGTTTAGACAATTAAGATTATAAGTTGAGAAAATCATAGGTTACTTATAAGTTCAAGTAACACAACGTCGAGAATCCATAGTTTCATATCTCGTGACTTGAGATCAAGCACATGTGATGATATAGAGATGAAGGGTTGGATGGATGGTTGTGATGTGTTGTAATTTGAAATCAATGGCTTAGATGAGAGGAGCATCATTAGGGTTTCAAATTAAATCCCATGTGTTGAAATTAGAAGGTTGAGATGAGTTGTAAGGGAATGGATGGTTGAGATGTAGTGTGTAAGGGAATATGTAAGGGTGTAAGAGATTGTGTAAGAGAATATTTGATTTGGATATGATTGGTTTTGTCTTTTGTATAAATGGGATTAAGAGAGGATTAAGACATAATCTAATTGTTATCAAGAGGAAAAGGTTTAGACAATTAAGATTATAAGTTGAGAAAATCATAGGTTACTTATAAGTTCAAGTAACACAATGTCGAGAATCCATAGTTTCATATCTCGTGACTTTCCACGACTCGACGTTCTCAACTAATACCTTGGTTCAAACAAGTTAAGTGCTTTGCCTTGATGTAAAGCATAACCCAAGTGGGAAAGGATGCTTTTACGCAAAGTAACCTTTGACTTAGTTTGACCAATAAGTGAGTAAACCCATTACGTAATTAGAGAAGACGTAAGCACAGGATATGAGCATATGGATGCTTCAACACGATGCCACGTGAAATATATAAGCTCCCTAAGTTTAGAAAAGCCTTGGCTAGAGGGGATAGTTAGAAAACATGAGTTGACGTTTTCCCGTAAATGGGTGTTCTAAAAGTAGGATCTCTCAAGTCTCAAAACTCGTTTCGAGTGTTCTCAATTAAGCACATAACATATTCATACCTGTATTGAAAGATCCACATTTGTCGGGTAAGGGGAAATCTGACTTTCAAAATTTGCCCGGAACCATACAAACTCTTGGCGCGTCAGCCGTACGTTGATGCGCGGGCAGCGCGCCAGGAGCAGACATTGGCTCCGGCGATTTTGAGCTAACGTTTGTTATTTTATGTGTTTCGATGGTTTGTTTGTCATCATTAAAACACAAAGAGATCTTGATCATGTTGCCTCAACACAACGATTCAGTCACCACATACTCAGTTCCATCAATAGTAGCTACAATCTCTGTGTCAGACCTTTTTGTAGCAGATGCCCAAAATTGTTTCACCAGCGATTCATCTATTACATTTGGAGAATGTGTTAGAGCATAATGAATCTTGGATCGTTGCAAAAACTGCACCATAGGATCATACAATTCATGGTCTTTTGTCTTACTCAGAAAGGCAACCTTGTTATGATCTTGCTTAAATTGAAGTGATGCCATTCGAAGAAATTGTGTGAAACGGTTATGAATCAAGCAGATGGGAAATGGGTTTAAATTGGTTGATGAGGGAATGAGTTATTTTGGGCGAAGATATGTGAAATAGGTTATAAATGGAAGTTACCCAATCATGGTCAAGAATATCGGAACAAATCATTGACCATATCTGACGTGGAAAGTAACTCCATCAAATTCAAAATTAACCCTTCAGCAGCAATGGTGGTCAATCTGCTGATCAAAAGTCAATTAGCAGAAACAACTCAAGAGTAAAAATATCTTCAGTAAATATCTTGAGTTTTACTATGCCACCCAACTCGCATTAATTACCACCAAGCCTTGACTTCGCCTATAAAATAATCCCCAAATCACACTTTACAAATATCAATTACCCCCAATTATCATCAAAACCCTAATTGCTCAATAATAACCCAATTAAGCACAAAAAACATGTCTTCCAAACCAGAAATCATAGATCTAACCTCCTCCACCTCTTCATCATCATCATCAAGTGATGGTTGGAGCGATAACTTTCCACCCGGTGCTCAACCATGGAAGAATCAAGATGTGAAACCCCCAAGTCCCTCACCATTAGAGGATCATGCAAACGTTCCTTCGGATTTGGATGATTCAGATGCTGAGAGAGAATGAGAGGAAAGGTGGAATGCTCTGGAGAGAGGTGAACCAAGACATGCCCCCAGTCCTGTTGAAAGACAACTCAAGAGTAAAAATATCTTCATATCCGATTTGGCATTCTTAAGGTGGAAGTACTCAATTGGTATCGGAGCGGGGGCTCTTGTTATCTAGGGATCTACAAGGTTTTCATTGTTGAAGTGAAGCAGCTTTGAAGAAGGAGCAAAAAGAATCATCCCTCACCTCTAGACCTAGTTTAATTAAGTTTTGATCCTAACGACACTATTCCCCAAGTAGAACGATCAATCCCCCGGTACTTGCCACTACACTATACTACATCGGTCAGGTACACTGCCTGGTAGGGATTGCAAGCCTCTTGAGATCCCTTGAGAGGTAAAACCTTTTGCGATGGCGCAATCCCACACATCAAGTTTTTGGCGCCGCTGCCGAGGAATAGTTATTGTTTAGGTTGAAATCTCTTTTTATTAGGTCTACTTGCTAGATTCCTTTCTAGTAAGATTTTTATTTGATTTTTATAGGTTTTCTGTAGTCTATCTTTTCTTTGTGCTTTTGTTCGTAAAACTTTTCCATTGACTATTCCGTTAGCCATTATGGAGAACGCGAATCCGCCATACTACCAACCACGAAATTCACCCACTCCAAATGACATCTTGATGTTCAAACAACATCATGATGCATGGACTCATTTTAAATATTTACTCCAAAAAGTCCCTCATAATAGTTTCGACCTGTGGTCCCAAATTGAAATATTTTATCACCGTGTCGACCACTATACCAAAATGGACATTGACCACGCCGTAGATGGGGACCATTGGGCATTAAGTGCTGATGAAGCATGGGAAGCCATAGAGGATTGTGCCCAACTCGCTAAGAAGTTGGACAACGCAACAAACATTTTACGGATCAATTGATAACAAGTTTGAGGGAACAAGCAAGAAGTTTGTTTGGCGATAAAAAGATTAGAGATGTGATACCTAGGTGCAATGAAAACATAGGTAATCTAGATACAATGGTGGATGAGGTCACAAATCCAAGCCCACCGAGTACCCCAAAAGTCCTACCATCACTTGAGGAATACACACCACCCGTGACTTACCCGAAAGAAGTAGAAGAGACTATAGGAGCCCCAATAGAGGTAGAGCCATTGGACCAAACACAACTAGATGAAATAGGTTTGAATACTTGTAGTCACAAAATTTCTCTTAGTTCTAAGGAAGTTCCTAGTTTTGATGAACCGGAGCCTCAACCAAATCTGTTACCTAATCTTCCATCCTTGGATGAAAATTTAGGAATTGAAAAAGGTCCCGATCCACCCATCAAACCATATAGTCTGGGTAGTTTTACGTTGAAGGTAATAGACTTTAAGCCCTGTAGAGAGGAAGTTGACATAGGAGTGAACCATGACCGTACATACTTACATCACCCATTCATGATTGAGCACAAGAAACATTATGGGTTTAAACCGGGTTTATTAGGTCAAGATGGATTCCCAACTAGGAGTCTCTCAAAGTTGATAGAAGATGATCCCTTTTTAGGAGAAAACTTTAACTCACCTATTGACCAGAGTGAACTAGGTAAGGTTATGATGAAAGGAGCACACCCCTTTGAGCATATAATTCATCCACCACTCTTTCCTCACGAGGCATACTTCCATCGAGATGGTGTGTATCGCTACTTTCACCCGCACTCAATCCTAAGTGTAGGGAAAACTTCCTTTATTTCCGTTAAATAAGGGTAGAGTCAGGCTCATTACTCGAAAAAAAACAAGCGCTTCTTGGGAGGCAACCCAAACTTTATTTATTTGTTTGTTTGTTTGTTTGTTTTATTTTATTTGTTTCCGTATGCATGTTTTATTTTTATTGTTTGTTGCTCATGATTCAAGATAAATTGTGAAAATGCTTTATTTTGTTTTTAACTTCGTCTTGATTACATATAAAGGTATTTTGCAAAAGATAAGTGTAAGGGAAATCTAAATTTGTTTCTAAGAACGAGATTGAACATGAATCACAACAATATTAAACGAATGTGCATATTAGTATTTGTATGAGTCAAATGCTTGTATCTAGTCATAATGATGTTTTGCAGGATTTCCAGGAATTAAGGCGTGAGTTTTTCCAGAAATTTTCCGAAAACTTAACACAAAATTTCTGCAGGTCACTTCTGATGACGTCAGGATTACAACCGGACGGCGTCAAGTGTAAAATTCAGAAATTTTGTGAGTTTTGTTTTTCTGCCGGAGTCTTAAAGTTTTTGTTAAATCTTTAGTTTTATAAACTCCAGGAAATCTGCAAACATTCATTCCACAAGCATTATATCTTAATTTGCTTTATAGGATTTTAGTATATATAGAGTTTGCCGCCGATTTTACGCGAGGTTTGCCACGATTGTTTTCTCAGGTTTAACAGGTTATATTGGACAAGAAGATGATTTATATTTCTAGAGGGAAGCTTTCAATGTTCATTTTCTTGGAGGAGGATCTAACCATGTTATCACATTATCCACACCGAACGAATCAGGGGAGTATTTGTTTCATTCTTTTACCTTCGTTACTTTTACATCATTTTTATTGAACATTGGGGACAATGTTCAACCTAAGTGTAAGGGGAGGGTAAATGATGATACTTTAGAGAATGCAATTGCACTTGATTTTGTTTGTTCAATAGTAGGTGTGTAATAAAACTAAGAGAAACACTCGTTAGGGTAATATTTAAATTTTTTTACAACATTTAGGAGTGAAGCTTTAGCATTAATAAGCGTCTCATGGATAGGAGTTGTATGACTAGCACGAAAAACCGTACCAGTCAAAATTTTCCACCCCAATATATGTGAGGTTCGCCCCTAGATTTGTTAGGAAAAGATGCTTATGAGTGTACCGGTAGTACTTAGATTCTAGAACGTGTGTTAGTGATGCATCCCGAGACCGCTAGTGAGACTACATTCATGTAGTAGGATTTACTACATGATAAGAAGCATAAGGATAACCCTTGTGTTAAACCCATATCATAATTACTTTACCAATGAAGTCATAAACAATTGACTAATAAAGTCAATTAATTTTCCCACACCTTTGCGATGTACTCATTTTTAGTACACGATACCCCTAGTACACCCCTCCGAGCCTATCTTTTTCGTTTCTAACTTTAAGCATTTTACTTAAAGGAAGAATTTGTTTACAATCCACCCCAAATGTACACCCAAATCGCCTTAGCCTTCCTTGTATGCACTCATCTTTAGTGCATTATTGTTACATGTTTAAACCCTTAGTTAATTGTCTAATTGATTACATGGTTGCTAAATCGAGTCATATTTTGTTCATATTGTTTTGGGACGATTGGGACTCATGGGTAAAGTACTATTGTTCTGGAGTATTTGGGGAAGACGTCAATTATTACCCCCATATGTGCGCTAATATCTAAAAAGTACTCAAAGTGTTTTGATTATCTTAATTCGAGTCATTAGAATAGTTGATTGTAAAGTATGTAAGCTCAAGTGTAAGGGGAATGCAAATTCCCTATGATGCATTATTATGGATGGTAGGGCAAGAGTATGAAAAAAAAAAATTGGAAAAATAAAAAAAAAAAAAAAAAAAAAAAAAATGAAAAAGAAAAAGAAAAAGAAAAACATACGGACTACCATCCCGTTTCCTTTTATGTTTATTTTATGTTTTTGTAGTTTTTGATTAGCATAAGTCGAGTCGTGTCTTGGCTTAGCAACGCCACATTGTATATGTAATTGACCAAGATGATTAGCTCGCCACTAGTAAAGATTGCCTTTATCCAACAAAACCGTGTTTATCATATCCCTACACCTCACGTTACAACCCTTTAAAAGACCACTTTGATAGTTTATCTTAGGTGCGTACGCCAAGTGGTGGAGGTTTGATCCTTTCCCAAGCCTATGATAATCTATGTGCTATGATAGGTAGTGAGAGATATTTTCCATTTTCATTTGTGATATATACTTTTATTACACCCGAGAGATGTGAGTATCTAAACACTATTTGTGAGGTGCTAGTGTATAATTTCAGTGTTTGTTTTGGTTGAAGTGGAACGATTATTTGTTGCAATTACTTTTATATTAGTGTTAAATGACCCCTAGCTTGTATTTTGATTAGAATAAAAGCGCATTTGCTTAAAGACAAGCAAATCTCAAGTGTAAGGGCATTTGATTAGTCATGATTATTTGATCAAATATTGCCTTAAATCGTTCCTTTTGTCATTTTAGGTACTTTGGAGAAGAAATCTGGAAAAGGAAGCATTTTGGACGTTTTTAGAGCGAAAAGTGAAGAAAACGGTAAAGTCTCCAAAATCAAGCTGGAAATAGTACCAGATGGCGTCAAGACTTACATGTGACGACGTCACGTATTGGCAAAGAGGTGGATAAAAAGTTACACGAGATGCGCCAGAATGTTTTTGGGAGTTAAAGAGTGACGACATCATGCTTTGGGAAGCCAAGGCCGTCAAGAGCAAAATTACACGTGACGGCCAAGAGATGATTTACACATAACGGCGTCAGAACTGGATCTAGGCAATCCATGAAGAGTATTGGCGGCAATTTGATGGCGTCAGGATTACAACGTGACGCCGTCAGACGTGTATTCTCAGTTTTCTAATTTTCATTCATAAAAGAGAGAACTTTTGGAGGAACTTTACCACAAACCCTAGGTTGAATTTCAACCTTATTGTAGGGGTTTCAAACCCTTCTTTCATCCATGTTTCAATAAAGATAAGTCTTCCAATAATCATTCAATTTGTCTATGTGTTGTTTGATTCTATCTTATGCTTGTCTTTACTTTAACATGCTAGGCTAGGTTTGTTTGTGTTTGCTTAGATGTAATGAAACCTAGCTATTGATTGTTGGTTGATTGGTTGTTATTAATTTTATTGGATGATGATATCGATGTTAGGCTTAAGAAAACTGGCAGACTTCCAATTGGTAACATGCTTGAACGTCTTAAGAAACATAAATCGGATGTGTACTACGATTTTAATGGTTGTATTTAATGCATGACTGACTAATAAGGAGGCCATGTTAGGAGCTAGTTGTCGGCTAGACATAGGAAGAGGTAGAAACTTATAGAATTGGGGAAGATCGTACACGGCCCCACGAATGGTACTAAGGAATATAAACCGTCTTCCACGCAATTGTAACAAACTATTAAACTAATGAAAGATAGCTAGGGAGTAGTGAAATCTAAGTAAACACGTTTCTCTCATTATTGTTTTTCTCAACATTTACTTTCTTGTTATTTTATTTTATTACATTTGTAGTTAATTGGGTTAGTTGACTAGTAACTAATTCCGCCCACTCTTCCAATACCCAAGATTTTTACTTGCTTTCCATAAAACCATAAAAATACAAAAAGAATCATCCCTCACGTCTAGACCTAGTTTAATTAAGTTTTGATCCTAACGACACTATTCCCCAAATAGAACGATCAAACCCCTGGTACTTGCCACTACACTATACTACATTGGTCAGGTACACCGCCCGGTGGGGATTGCAAGCCTCTTGAGATCCCTTGAGAGGTAAAAGCTTGTGGAAAACTGGAAGGGGGGGGGGTTGAATAGTTTACCGCTTTTTAACTTAATTATCTTTGAAAAGCTTTATGTGTAATTAACGATTCTAACTAATTAACAATAATAAGTATGCAAGTATAAAGAAAGAAATGATAAAACCACAACACGATTGTTTATTTTGGTTCGCTACAAGGACTCTTTTTCCTTGCCCTACTCCATGCCCCGAGTATCCAACTCGAGAGTTTCAAGCACTAGTCAACAAGCTCCTTTCACCTGTGGATAAACCTTTACAATCATCGCTTACACCTTAATCCGGTACAAAGCTAAATACCGGGTCCTAGTTCAAGGTAGAACCAACCTAACGTCGCCTATCCACTATTTCTGACACTAAGCTAGATGTCGAGTTCTTTTCACAAAGGTACAACCACTCCTTTCACTTTATGTATTTTGAGGCCTAAAATACTAACCGATCACTTTAATACAAGATACAAATGAAGTATAAACTACAAGAGTCTATACACTACAAAGCTAACAAGTCTTGCGACTTTGAGTTGAAACTTGTAACTTCTTGGATGAACTTGTGAACTCCTTTGCTACATAAGAGAATCACACAAGTGAGTTTCTACTGAGATAGATGAGAGTATATATGTAGTATATGACCTAAAGCGATGAGAGAATTCTTGTAAATGGCTTGGTATTTATAGCCAACCAAGCCAGCTGACTGGCGGATCCGGCGGAACCAAAACAAGGGTTCCGCCCTTGTACCCTGAGGGTTCTGCCAGGTCTGACAGTCAAAGACTTAAGAAATCTTTCCATATCAAGCAATGTCAAATCATGTTTCTATAAGTCAACACACTATGAATTGAGTAAGAGACTATCCAAATGTGTAAGAGATCTTTATAGAAAGTCAACTACTAGATTTAGTAAGCTTTCCATAAATGCACATGATGTAAGTTATGATGTCATATTATGTTTTCTATATTAAGTAATATAGTAAAGTTGTGTTTAGAATGAAATGTAAAGTCTAGTTATAATAAGACTATAACTAAAATGATGTTTTACTAAAAACTAAAGTTTACACTTTGTCGTTAACAAAACTTAGCAAAGATCGTAAAATATAAATAACGTTTTTAGACGATATTTGTATTAACTGTCTCCCCTTTTTTGTTGATGACAAAACATAAACTTTGGTTTTAAGTAAATCAATAATTCTAGTGTTAAGTCTTATATAAGTTTGATTTTAAACTTGTTTTACTTAATTCATTATATGATATGCAAGAGTTAAGGATGAGAACAAGTTAGAACAAGTTTAATATTACTTCTCCCCCTTTTTGTCGAAACAAAAAGAAGAGTTACGAAGCGGAAGACTACATGTGCTCCCCCTTGGATAATGCTCCCCCTAAATGGAGTGCCAAGGTAGGAAACATGTATTTTGAACCTACAATAAAAGAAGTTAGTTGCCGCACGAGACAAGTGTAGAACAAGTCGTGAAAGCCCTTTTTGTCAAAATAAAAAGAAGAGTTGCGAAGCGGAGTAATGCAATTCTCATGCTCCCCCTTGAATATTACTCCCATAAATTGGAGTAACAACGAAGGGAAACATGGATTTTGAACGTACACAAAAAATGTTTAGTTGATGATAATGATAATTTGCTTAGCCATAACATAATGTGAGAATATGAGCAAATATATCAAAAGCACAAGCCATATATGAGCAACCAACAATGCAAACAAAAATAGTAGAGAAGAAGTCATTTCAAGTAAAAGGTTGACTTGAAAAAGTCAATAACAAGAAATGAAAAATTCTAGCCTACTAAATAAAAGAAAATTAAATTAACAAAGAGAAATTATTACTTATATAAATAGAGTAGTCCCTAGGATTTCTTAAATGAGGCAAGGCCTCCACAAAGAATGCTCTAAGCTTGAGGTGGATGAGAGATGGTGTCTAAATGCTTCAAAATGTGGTTTAAGATAAACCTGATTTCGTACGTAAGTTCACGGATGTCCTGTCGACATCCTTCACTAATATGAGTGGTTCTCTCATAATTTACGCGATTATGGCGAGGAAAGTTTGGTGGAAGGAGTTGATTGGTTGTTGGTGCATCATTTGATGGCCTAGATGAGTGTAATGTAGATTTAGACTCTATGACATGGTTTAGACGAGAGTCAATCAAATGTTTGAAGGCATAGATATGGTTCAAACTAGTGTTGCGCTCTTCGTGGGTGTTTGAAGACTTGGTTCCTATGGATGCTTCGATTTCTTCATAAGTGGGAAATCGGGAATCAAAGTGTTGAGAATGTGTTTGAGGTGGATTGTTGTAACAACTGTGGTTTTGGCAGATCAATTTGACTGATAGTCTTGACTCAGTTGACGTTTTTTGGTGTCTCTTAGGTATTTGAAGTGAAATAGGTAAGTTTTAGCAATAAATCCCTTTGCGTAAATGGTTTTTATTGTGATTTGGAAAGTTTGGAATTTGGGAAAGTTCATTTTGATCACCTTTGTGGTGTAGAAATGACTTGTGTTGTTTTGGTGTTTTTGTGTTTTTGCGTAACGAGTCTTCGTTCAAGTGTTTGAGCGTTAGCGGGTTACGAGGAGTTTGTTTTTATGAGTTATATTTTAAAAAGAGTGTGAAATTCTATTTTTGGAAACTTTGTTTTGAAAATGATAATTTTTCCGGTTTGTCGTAAAATTTTGGTTTATCGCGAAGACGTTAGTTATCGTTACGTGTTGTTATAAAATATCAAAAGTATAAGGTTTTGAGTGTAATAATTTAATTTAATAAAAAATATATAAAATATATATATGATATATAAAAATTGGCTGAATAGAGAAAAACAAGGGAAAAAGAAACCCAATTTGAGTCCAAATATGACTCTTAGGCCCAAGGATTATCCATAATTAATATATATACCAACCCAAACACTCCTAAAACGTTTTTCCTGTAAATTTGAGTCGATCCATGGAGCAAAAGAAGGGAGAAAAAAATTAGGGTTTATAATTATGAAGCAATAATCAAGAATCAAGGTAAAATTCTTAAAATACATGTTCAATTGTTTGATTAATTAATATAATTCATGTAATAATTATATGATGGATTAGGGTTTGTGTTAACTTCTGTAAATTAATGTTATTAAACTTGTTGGGATCAATAATTAGTAATAGTATGATGTTTGGTTAAGAAAATTGAGCGTAAAACGTGCTAGTTATTGAGTTAGGGTTTGGACAGAAAAGTAGTGCTGTAAAGATGTGAGTGTATTTAACAGATGGTGATGAGCTAGGTCACGAATTTTTGGTCTAAATTGAAGTTTAATAAAAGAGCTTTCTAAAAAGTCCAGCCACGATTGATTTCAAGGTCGGGAAGTTAGTCTTTTGATTTTTCTTTGGTAAGGTGTCAAAGCTGTTAAACCGAGACAGAATTTGGGTAAAAGTTTGATAGTGAATTGTGGGTGAAAAAGTGGTATTTAGGTTAACCCTTCTGGAATAGTTGAGTTTTAGGTTATCTTAGACTACCACGAGAAGGATTCGCGATAAAAAGTTGTAGAAGTATTTTGTTCTAATTAAAACTTTTTGGTGTGCGTTCAGATCCGAATTTGGATAGTTGACAAGTTTGATTTTCTTTTGAGTTCTTGTGTGTGTTATTGGTCCATGGCCTTCTGGGATTAGCTTGTATGTTTACGAGAGACCATGGTAAATTTTTGGAGTGAGTTGTTGAGCCTTAATTGTTGTGATTTCATGTGGGCGAATGTACCCTAAAATTCTGCGTTTCTGATTTGAAAAGTGCAAGGGATTTAGTGAGTGTTTGGTTATGGTAATGGTTAGTATGGTGTCTAGGAGATCCATGGCGGGTCATATGAGTCTTAGACATCCATCATATGTGTACTACATGGGTTGTAGCTTTTGGCTTGACTATGTGTAATGTGGATTTGTTTTTGTGTGTTATAGATTGTGATTTGTTTTGTGGAAGCTGCAAGGTTTGAGGTGAGTTCATAGTCCCATATTTTTACCTTGTTTTAAGCTTGGGATGGTAATGATGCTTGTCTTAAATGGTTTGAATTACTGTGATTATGTGTGTGTGTCAAAGAGCTTGGACTTATAATGTTATCGTATGTATGCTATATGTGAATGATAATGCTATGTGGTTAATGTTATGTGGTGATGCTGTGTGGTCCAATTGGGAGGGTGCTTACCCTGTTGCTCGTGTATACGACCTAATTGGAGATTAGTACTCCTACTCACTTTTATTCTGTGTGGTCTGATCGGAGGGTATTAACTACCCATTATTTGGAGCGGGGGTCACGTTCCGGCTCGGATGTTGTGAATTTGGATCAGTGGGTACGTTCCGCCCGATGGTTGCCTGTTGTGTGATGGTTGGTTTATGAACATATGTAGCTTGTATGATAACTGTAATTATTTGTCCATGAATATTTTATAATCACAGTGATTTTGGTTGCCTAGCGTGCATGAGTCTTAAACCTATGAATTTCACCAACGTAATGTTGACATTTTAAGCATCATTTTCAGGTGAGCTTTCTAAGGATAAGATAGAAGGATGTGATTAGACGAGACCTTAGTTGCATTGGAACTGGTTTATCATCTATGCTGGGATTTTTGGATTGCGTTGGATTTTGTTTTGGTTATTTTGTTTTGGGGTATTGTTACGACACTTCGTGTCTGTACTTGCTTTATTTTATGCATGTAGTTATTCTCTATATAGACACCATGTGTTGTAATGATATCCATGAAGTTACATACTCGCGTTTCCGCCTTGGTTATAGAGAAGTAGGTGGTTGAACCTAGACTATAACCTAGGAGTCCTTCATATAGTTGCATTTAGAATCTATGTGTAAGTATAGTATTTTATATGTCTATTTTCCTATATTTATGAGATGTTTTATTGAGTTTCGGACGTCTATTATATCCCCTATACGTAGTATTGTATATATCGACTTTATTATATCGTCTTTCGCGCGTAAGATGCATCGTTGGACTACCGTTGTCGCTATCGGATGCGAGAGAGGTGGTAGGATGAAGCGGACTAACCGCAGAATCCGAGTTTTCGATAGCATGTATCCATGTTCGGACATGGAGAGGACGTTTATGGGAAATGTTGGTGGAGAAGAAGTGGAGAGGTTTGGAACCATGGTGACTTCTGGAGATGGAGCCATTACCAAATACCCTTGGTAGTGTCCTCACTTTACATAGGAAGGAGAGGTGGTTTAGCCTAAACCTCATGATTTGTATGCACTTGTGAATCATACGGAATTGGAAGAAAGAAATAGAGATGGTATTGCATGTTGTCGATTACCTCAACATGTAGGAAACAGGAATGGGTGGTTGAGTAAAGATGAAGGGGAGTTAGGATGGAATGGTGTGGATTCGGATCTAGAGTCCACAGTGAGTAGTAAATTGAATTGATCTGAGTGGGGAGATAAGCGCGAGAGTGAAGTTTGAGCCATTGTGCGACGTCTTTTGTTTAGTGTTATGTTTTGGAATTCGTATATTGTCTTTTGCCGTCTGGAGCCATGTTGGAGCGTGATTACTCTTGGATATTGGACCTACCTTATCCAAGTGATTTTGATTATAGAGTTTACGTGATCGTTGGAATTGTTCCATGTGAGATGATTGTTTGCGATGTCTTGTGTTTTTTGTTTGCATGATTTTTTGCATGATGTGTTGTCATAGGAGGGAGTACACTTGTGAAAGGGGGCATAGCTAATTATGGTGGCCAACATAATTATACATGCGTCACAACACAAGTGGACTTGCAAGTATGATAGCATGTATTGTATGGTGTATTAGGTGCTATGTGATATATGTGCGTTATCATTGAGATGTGTGGTTTTGGAAGTAAGTATGCGTGTGGAATAGGCTTATAACTATGGTCGCGAACATAATTATAAGGGTATCACACACGTGGACTTATGACCATTATTGCATTGATTGATGTTTGTTGTTATATGTTGTGGTAGATGGTATGTGATATCATGTTGGTGATGGTTGTATGGTTAGAGAAGTATTCTCTTAACCGTTTGGGCAACCGGTATATGTTGAGGTGTGTAAGTTGTAAGATTCCACTCTACCTATCATATGATTGATACCTCAAATATCTGTTGGGATTAATATTGTGATATTTATGATGGTTCATTTGCTAGACACTCTGTTCGGATATATAGTTCTAAGTTTAGCGCCTCTTGTTCATACTATGTTGGTATGAAATTCTCATCCTTCTTATTCGGTGTTGTGATTGATAATAGTCATTTAGATTTGTTTTCATTCGGAATTGGTACATTTCTTTGGTTATTCCATACATTCATTCCTCGGATGAATGTTTTCATTCGTGACAAGTTGGTGTAGATATTTGATCCCTCATTTACACACACCAATTGAATTTCGTGACATGTTTTGTGACCTGTTAGTATCGGTGTTTTTCTATGATTTTGGTTTGATTGTTGTACGAATGAGTCTGTAAGTTCATCGTTTGGTTTGTAATGTATTTGCGTGAGTGTTCACTGGTATGAGATTCGTTTGATGATTATTTTGATTATGTGATTCTTCTGTGTTTTTTTTTCGCATCCAATAAAGGGGTTGTGTTAAAGTCCTTATGGTATTTTAAAATTCGTTTTGGGTATTTCAAGGTCATTTGTTGGAAACTATTATTTTTATGGTGAAAAGGAAGTGTGGAAAAAAATGGTTATGTTGATGTCTTACATAAAATGGTTTATATGTATTTTATAAAAAAAATGTATAAGTTTAAGATATGTCTTGTGAAAAAAAAAAAATGGTGTTCATTTGTTTTTGGGAAGGTCGAGTACGGGAATAAGAACTGTCTATGGTTCTCATTTACCAAACTTGTTATGTATTTGGTTCATCGAGTGTTTCTTTCGTTAAGGTATGCTTGTGGATGTTTTATGGGTACGTGTATTTTATATTTTCTTTGTATCGGTTTTCATGAACATTTTATCCGCGTCTACTTTTATTGGGGGAAAATTTCTCATTGTGTTTTTCTAGCTTTGATTTTGATGTTCGTTACTTCGCTAGTCAGCAATTCGTACCCCTTTTGAGTTCATTGATATACGTTTTAGTTTGACCGGTTTCATGGTTCGCGTCGTTTGCTTAGGATAGATTGTCGTTTTGATTATCAATTGGTTCATTGAAGAAGAAGAGGGTGTTTGCCAAGTTGTTCAAGTGAAAGGTGTAGCTGTAAGATGTATGTTCTTCAGGAAGGTGGTCAACGATAGCGAGTGTTCATGGACATTAGTAAGATAAAAGTGGTGAAGAGTGGAAAGTACCTAAGACACCATCTGAGAGACGATTGTCCTTAGGATTGGCAGGTACTATTGACGATTCATTTCTATCTTTCTATATATTTTGTAGGCATCATGGAGGTGGAAGATCCATAAGAGGAACTGTGTGATATATGATTTAAAGTTGGGAAGTAGAACTTGGAGATGATATTTGTATGGAGCAGAAAGTGTTATCTACATAGATCATAAGAATCTTTAGCATATATTTGACAAGAGGCTAATATATGTAGAAGAGAAGTTGGGTGTGGAATTTCTCAGTGACTACGATTGTCTGATTCGCCATCGTCAAGGAAGGGCGGACATCATGGTAAGAGCGCTGAGCGGGAGTGAACAAGTGAAACTTGGATGTTTATGAGCAATGATTATGATAATTCAGTTCGGAGTTAAGAGGATGATACTGACAGCCTAGAGAGAGAGGTTCAAAGATGAGAACATGTAAGAAGAATGATTACTTGGTTTAGACCGGTAAATGGAAAGGAACGAAGATGGAGGAATGTACTTTGCGGACCAGCTATTGGTTTCATTGAGAGGAAGCGTAAGGACATCAATCATGCAAGGTATTTGATACATCCGAGAATGGATAAGACGTATTATTACCTTAGCAAGAATGTATGGAGGAGTAGGCGAGACTTTTTCGCTCGGTGAGTTGGTAAAGAGCCATGGGGTGTCGCGTTGATCATCAAGAAACATGATGAAATACTTACTTCGCGATAGTGGTAAACGTGTTATCAATGTTGCAAAAATCGTGAATCGGTAGCCGGGCGGTCGACCACCCTGCAGCCTGTAATCGGTCAAGGCGGTGATTAATCGGTGATTAATCGGTTTGGCATTTCCTGCATGTTTTGGGAATTTCTGGGGAGCAAACTAAAGATCTTAACTGATTCAAGCCTTCTATGTTTTCAAACCTCAATAAAAGGCTTCAATTCTGATTATGAGGCCCATTGTGCGTTATAAGTGAAATAAACGATCCCCAAATTAAGTAAAATGCCTAAATTTTTATTTTTTTAAATTTGACCGATTCGACCGATTTTTGGCCGATTCGGCCGATTTTTGACCGATTCGGCCGATTTTTGGCCGATTTTTTTCCCAGACCGATTTTTTTAGCCGATTAGCCTAAATCGCCAAGGTCTATGACCGATTACCTTGGAATCGGCGATTAATCGGCCGATTTTTCCGATTTTTGCAACATTGCGTGTTATAGAGTCTTGAGAACGCGTATGTAGATGAGTACGACTTAGCATTCTCTAATGAGTGAACTAAGTGAGCGTACAAATCAAGTGTTGGATGGTGAGCTGAGAGCATTGGTATGTTTGATTTTGAAGGGAGCCGAGGTATACATTTACCCTTAGTTGAGTTCTCCTATATCAATAGTTATCATTATAGTATTGAGTATGTGTCGTGTGAAAAGTTGTATGGAAGGTAATGTAGGTCACCTGTTCTGTGGGCAAAGGTTGGAACAACCAACTAATTGGTCCTGAACTGGAATGAGAGATCGATAAAAGAGTTATGCGGATAATTGTCGTAAGCCCTTGGAGTTTAGTGTTGGTAATCGTGTAATGCTAAAAGTGTCTCCTTGAAAAGGTGTTGTGCTTTTCGGTAAGAAAGGCAAGTTAGCACCGAGATGTGTTGGACCGTTTGAGATTTCGGAAGGGATTAGATTTGTGGCATACTGGTTGAAGTTAGCTGAGTAATTGAGTGGTGTACATGATACGTTTCACGTATCTAATTGAAAGAAGTGTTTGGCGGATGCTAGTCTGCATGTGCCATTAGATGAAAGTAAGGTCGACAAACTCTTCATTTTGTTGAGAAACCTATCGAGATTATGGATCGAGATGTTAAGGGTTTGCAGTGTGATGAGATAGCGTTGGTAAAGGTATGGTGGGATTCTGAGCGTGGTCCTGAGTTTACTTGGGAACGTGAGGATCAAATGTAATTAATGTTTGTTTTGTGTGTATCCATTATATGTGGTGTTTCCTGTGGTTACCATTTGGTTTTTCATTTGGTTAGAGGGTATTGTACCTACCTATGAGAAGTCATTTGGATCAATAGTGTTATTGATCGGGGAGTGTATCTATTTGCGTGTATTGTTGGAGTGACGGAATGTTTTCTATTGTGTGAATTCGGGTATTTAGTCGGTTCACATTTTTTTGTGATTCTTTCTCTGTGATTTTATGGTGTGGTATTATTCTGCTTAAATATCCATAAATTTTCTTTTGCTGTTGTGAGTGGTGACTCATGTAGTTGAAATCTCGGGACGCGATTTCCCTAAGTGGGGGATGATGTAACAACCGTGGTTTTGGCAGGTCAGTTTGACTGATAGTATTGAATCGGTTGACGTTTGTTTGGTGTGTCTTAGGTGTTTGAAGTGATATAGGTGAGTTTTAGCACTAAATCCCTTTGCGTAAATGGTTTTTATTGTGATTTGGAAAGTTTGGAATTTGGTAAATTTCATTTTGATCACCTTTGTGGTGTAGAATTGACTTGTGTAGTTTTTGTGTTTTTGATTTTTGCGTAACGAGTCTTCCTTCAAGTGTTTGAGCGTTAGCGGGTTATGAGGAGTTTGTTTTTATGAGTTATATTTCAAAAAGAGTGTGAAATTCTATTTTTGGAAACTTTGTTTTGAAAATGATAATTTTCCCGGTTTGTCGTAAAATTTAGGTTTATCGCGTAAGACGTTAGTTATCGTTACGGGTTGTTATAAAATATCAAAAGTATAAGGTTTTAAGTGTAATAATTTAATTTATTAAAAAAATATATAAAATATATATATGATATATAAAAATCGAATGAATAGAGAAAAACAAGGGAAAAGGAAACCCAATTTGAGTCCAAATATGAGTCTTAGGCCTAAGGATTATCCATAATTAATATATATACCAACCCAAACACCCCTAAAACGTTTTTCCTGTAAATTTGAGTCGATCCAAGGAGCAAAAGAAGGGAGAAAAATTAGGGTTTATAATTGTGAAGCAATAATTAAGAATCAAGGTAAAATTCTTAAAATACATGTTCAATTGTTTGATTAATTAATATAATTCATGTAATAATTATATGATGGATTAGGGTTTGTGTTAACTTCTGTAAATTAATGTTATTAAACATGTTGGGATCAATAATTAGTAATAGTATGATGTTTGGTTAAGAGAATTGAGTGTAAAACATGCTAGTTATTGAGTTAGGGTTTGGACAGAAAAGTAGTGCTGTAAAGATGTGAGTGTATTTAACAGATGGTGATGAGCTAGGTCACGAATCTTTGGTCCAAATTGAAGTTTAATGAAAGAGCTTTCCAAAAAGTCCGGCCACGATTGATTTCAAGGTGAGAAGTTAGTGTTTTGATTTTTCTTTTGTAAGGTGTCAAAGCTGTTAAACCAGGACAGAATTTGGGTAAAAGTTTGATAGTGAATTGTAGGTGAAAAAGTGTTATTTAGGTTAGCCCTTCTGGAATAGTTGAGTTTTAGGTTATCTTAGACTACCACGAGAAGGATTCGCGATAAAAAGTTGTAGAAGTATTTTATTCTAATTAAAATTTTTTGGTGTGCGTTCAGATCCGAATTTTGATAGTTGACAAGTTTGATTTTCTTTTGAGTTCTTGTGTGTGTTATTGGTCCATGGCCTTCTGGGATGAGCTTGTATGCTTATGAGAGACCATGGTAAATTTTTGGTGTGAGTTTTTGAGCTTTAATTGTTGTGATTTCTTGTGGGCGAATGTACCCTAAAATTATGCTTTTTCTGATTTTAAAAGTGCAAGGGATTTAGTGAGTGTTTGGTTATGGTAATGGTTAGTATGGTGTCTAGGAGATCCATGGCGGGTCACATGAGTCTTAGACATCCATCATATGTGTATTACATGGGTTGTAGCTTTTGGCTTGACCATGTGTAATGTGGATTTATTTTTGTGTGTTATAGATTGTGATTTGTTTTGTGGAAGCTGCAAGGTTTGAGGTGAGTTCATAGTCCCATATTTTTACCTTGTTTTAAGCTTGGGATGGGAATGATACTTGTCTTAAATAGTTTGAATTACTGTGATTATGTGTGTCAAAGAGCTTGGACTTATAATGTTATCGTATGTCTGCTATATGTGAATGATAATGCTATGTGGTTAATGTTATGTGGTGATGCTGTGTGGTCCAATTAGGAGGGTGCTTACCCTATTGCTCGTGTATACGACCTAATTGGAGAGTAGTACTCCTACTCACTTTTATTCTGTGTGGTCTGATCGGAGGGTATTAACTACCCATTATTTGGAGCGGGGGTCACGTTCCGGCCGGATGTTGTGAATTTGGATCGGTGGGTACGTTCCGCCCGATGGTTGCCTTTTGTGTGATGGTTGGTTTATGAACATATGTATCTTGTATGATAACTGTAATTATTTGTCCAGGTATATTTTATAATCTATGCTGGGATTTTTGGATTGCTTTGGATTTTGTTTTGGTTATTTTGTTTTGGGGTATTGTTACGACACTTCATGTCTGTACTTGCTCTATTTGATGCATGTAGTTATTCTCTATATAGACACCATGTGTTGTGATGATATCCATAAAGTTACACACTCGCGTTTCCGCCTTGGCGAGGTGTGACAATTGTGTAGTTGGGTATGATGGTGATTTCTTGATTCTCCGTAAAGAGGACCATGAATTTCTTTGTAGATTGGATGGAACAACAATGGTTTTGGTTGATCATGTGGAAAGATTAACGGTCGAGCATATCGATAAGCCAAATGCTCTATTAATGAAGGTTGATGATCTAATGGCTCATTTGGTTGAAACCTTGGTTGTTGTTGAGTTTCCAATTGAGCAATGGTGTCAAAAAGAGGCAATGGTGGTGGATTAGATTATCTTGGTGGTAGATCTTCTAAGGTTTCTAAATATGGATGTGGTGATGTTGGTGGTGTTTGGTAGAGTTCCATTGGTGTTAAAGTTGGTGATTGAGGTGATGAGCCTTTTGATGGTTGATTTGGTGCAAAAGATGATGTGGGATCACTAGGTGTTTTAGTTGGTGGTGGAGTAGGGATAACGTTGGTTTTGCAAGATTTTGGAGATGGTGTTGGGGTGACAAGATTAAGGAAATTAGTATCATGGATGGGTGAGGAAATGTTGAGTGATGAATCACTTGATGATGAGCTTAGTTGGATGGTTTTGTTGAAGCAACATGGTTTTACACTCATTCTATTTCTAATGGAGTTTGATGATACGGATGAGGTGTTGGATTTAGTCATTTCAAGGTTTGAGTTAGCTAGACTTGAAAGATTAAGAGATGTGATGGTGATGGTGTGAATTGGAAGTCTGAATGTTAGTCAATTTATAGGAAGATCATGGTATGGAAATGAGTGTTTGGATTTGATGTTGTGACATACAAAAATGGAGGTTTCTAATGATTTGGGAGAGTTATGAAGGTTGTCAAATCATTGGAAGTCAATCCAATGGAAGAGATGGAGTAAGAAGACCAAGATATGCACTAAATGCTTAGTGGTCTTGTCATTGTGTTTTGACTCAGATTTTTCACGGATACGAAGGAACCTTTTTAAGGGTTCCTTGCCTTATGAGTGAGGGTTCCTTGGGTTAGTTATGGTTTAATTTGAATTTTGGCGGGAAACGGGTTTTTATTGATTCTAATGTCTAAGAATGATCCTAATTTAGGTAACTAGTTGTTAGGCATAAGTTTCTAATCTTATAGGATGATTTGGAAGAATGTGGAAAACGAAATATTAAAAATCATAGAAAAATTTCCAGGTAGTCTGGCGGAACCCTGGGAATACATGGACACAACCCTTGTTTGGGTTCCGCCATTTCCGTTGGACGAACCTGGGTTTACCCAGAATTCCTACTGGCGGAACCCACTTTTTGGTTCCGCCAGATCAGCCAGTGCCCAAAATTAGCACAGAGCGTATTTTTAGTTATCGAGATGGAATCGAAAATTTCTAAAAATACTTGGGACAAAAACTTAGAGTCATATCTGGTTAGGAAATGCAAAAAATGAATAAGGAAACACTCTTACTGTTAGACTTTGACGGGGGGCTAGCGAAATTCACTACACTTAGTGAAATTTTTCTTATACTTGAAAATTTGAAAACATTCTAAATGTCGTCGATTCTGCATAAGAGTTAGTTCAATACATTGTCCAACCATAGTAATAGAGTATAAAAGTACAAAACAACATAAGTTACAAAGTTTAACAATAACAACGTTCAAAAACTTAGTTGTGCCAAACGCTCCTTACAAGCGGTCCAACTTCTTCTTAATATTTCCCAAGTACCTTCCAAAGCACTTCCACATCCCTTTCGTTTGTTTGAATTCTTCGGACTCATTCTCAATAGCGGGGAGTTCTTGAAGGTAATCAAGAGGGGCGAGCTTAGAGTTGGGAAGATCATCATTTTCACTCATTGGTGAAGATGAGGATGAAGGAGAAGGAGAACTACGACGTTTTCCTTGAGTCTTAAAGACTCGTTTACCACTAAGAGGAACAAAGGTGTGAGTAATCCAGACGCATACCTTTATCATTTGGTGGAATGGGTGAGATGGCTCTAAAGAGACGGGTGAGATGCATTCCGTATGGTAGAGCGGTTTTTCCATTTAAAGGTATATTGGTCATTCTTTGTGCCATGTAGTAAGCCAAATTGAAAGGTTGTCTAGTGGAGATACTATAGAGCATATAGCTTAACATATAGCTTAAGCATGTGTTCACATGGTCTCTATTCCCTACGGAACTTATGACATTAGCTCTAAGAACCTCTTCCCATCTCCTAAATTGAGGTTGAAGTTCATTAAGTTCCATTCCAAATGGATCTTTGTCCACTTCCTTACCCGAGAGATCTTTCCTAGTAAGGGAAGTTCTAATGAAGAGATGGTCACGAATCACTTCCTTGCTAACAAGAGGAGTGGAGTAAAGGGGATGACGTTCATCGGTGTCTAAAGAAGAAAGTGGCCATTTGTCCGTGTAAAGGCAAGTGCCGTTATTTGGAACACTTAGGATTTTTGCAAACTTATCGAGAGATAGGATAGTTTAATTCATGTTGATTGATAGAAAATTTTACGAATATCTCACCACCATCATCGCTTGTGAGCACAACGGTAGCATAGAATTCTAGAATAAACCTAAGACAAATAGGCTCATCAATATATATGAGACAATCTAAGTTGATCGTAGCTAAGTTTTGACAGATGGAGTTTCCTTCTAGGAAGGATGGGTCAATGGTTCTACCCTCATGAACATAGCGCTTCTCTAACCCCTTAAAGACATCGACTTGGTGTGGAGTAAGACCTTTGGTCATATGGTGTTTGGGTAAGTACTTGAGGGTACCTTTGTGATCGGAGAGAGTTGCGGGAGGCATGTTTGTTCCTAGAAATCATAAAATTATGGTTAAGATTAATATTTTTGAGTATGCATTTTTATGAAAGCAATGTGAAGACTTGGATGTCTATGATGCGTTTTAATGTTCAAAAACGTTTTTATGATGCAACTTATTGTCTTGAAACATATTATGATCTTAGTGTTCCTTAATTAAATGTATTTCTAAAATGTAACCAAAAAGTGCATATAGGATTATGCATTTTAAATGAATTTGGCGTAAAGTTTTTATTTGTTTTAACAATTTGATGAAGTGCTATATCCTAATTATGAATGTGATTAAAAAATGGTTTTACAAGGGATGTTTGGCAAATCGTGATGTTGTAAGAACATAATCAAGTGAGGGTATGATTAGTTTAGTTCTCAACTAAGGTTTTATAATTTTTCATAACTAATAACATAAACCCTAAGATTTTAGAGGTTAAATGTGAATAGGAATGCAATGCTTAAATCGGGTATGCAATTAATTAGACAATACTTACAATATTGCTAGGAATGGAGAATGATTGAAGAGAATACCCAATTTTCGTGTGTGGAGATGTTTTAGTCGTGAATAGTGGTAGTGAATGAGTTGTGGTTGTGGATTAGGGAGTGTTTGGTTTAAACTAGAGATAAATTTGACTGCAGAGTTGGCGGATCCGGCGGAACCAAAAGGAGGGTTTCCCACGTTTAGTCGCAGGGTTCCGCCAGTTCAGCAGAGGTGGAAAATGTCATGATTTGTTTTGATTTTTGTGATTTTATTCTAATGTTCAGAACTATGGTTTTAGGTTACATGAGTCCTATACTAAGTCTAAGAAGGATGAATGATTCTTATTCAAGAGGTTTTGTGAAAGCGTCGACAATGTGGTTATCGTATGAAACTTTCAAGGTTGAAATGTTCCTCAATGAACATTTTTACCAAGGCGATGATGATGGATCTTAGTATGTTAATTGAGAGCCCATTAGATCAGATTATCACTGAGGTCGATGCTTCCTTAGTTGAAGTAAAGGATGAAAATGTTGATAAGTGGAATTCCGTTGTAGACGTGAATATGCTTGTTCTAACGGAGCTTGTTGACATGCTTTTCCGTCCAATACTTATTAGAGATCCTCAAGCTTCTTAGATAATCATTGGGTAAGTAAATATTTATCAAAAGTGCAAGTACCACTTGTGTTTTTTCTATCAACTTAATTATCGGCATTATCCGAGTGGGCATACACTATGGTTTCTATTCCCATTCCTTTGCGATACCATAATCCTAGGTGTGTAGTACCCGTTGATGTATCCACACAATCTCTTCAAAACGAATTGTTTTAGGATCTTTTCTAAAACAAGCACATAGACAAGTACTAAACATAATGTTGGATCCATTTATTGTGAGAACAAGTAAACTTCCAAACATTTCTTTATGTTTAGTTTTATCTACGGATTCACTAATCTCATTCTTGATAAGTTATATAAAACTTAATCATTGTGTACTAGTGAATAACTAGGAATGTCTTTGAGTGATTATTCCTTGCTTTTGGAGCTTGCTTAAGTTATCAAAAAGTCTTTCATAGATTAACACTATAATTTCTTTATCTATTTTGAAAGATCTATTTTGTTTCAATTGTTGTTTTACTAAAATGTCCAAAAACTATTTTTATCAAATTTGTTTAATTACAACTATGACCCATACTTCAAGTTTTATGACCTTGTCTATATTACTTGATTCAATGTTTGATACAAGATGAAAGATGTTATTTTCATTTTGAACTTTTATCCTTAACATTATGACACTAGTTAGTATATGACTTTTGTATCCTTGAACATTTATATTTTCTCTTTTTAATAGTTCATCTTCCTTGTTATTTTTCTTAATTTTCTTGTCTTACCATCGTTGGATTTTCAACTAAGTCATCATCTACCAAAGGTGATGTCTTAGACGGAGGTGGTCTTTCATCGAATGTTGAATTCAATGATTCCTCGACTCTTTAGGTTTCTTTATATATAAAAAAATATAGGATTTGTTGTTTTGCAAATATCCAAGAGACACATCTTCATAATACTATGTGTCGAGTTAGATGTGCAAATCCTTGATGATTATAAAGCATTTTCTCTCATTCATCCTAACGTGCTCTAGTGTGCATTATTACCTTTGTATATCGTATATGAAATTTTATTAAAAGAGTAGTTGAATTAAGACACGATTGAAAGTATAAGGTATAGTATTAAAATATGTTATGTTACAAACATTTGTGAATTGTTTTGTTTTACTAAATTTGCAAGCATCCCAAAAGTGTTGGACATCTTATCACTTAGGAGATTCTTAGTTAGCTCACTTGTAGACAAATATTAAGTGAGACTCACTCAAGAGTTTCTCGTGTCTATTCCTGATAGTTTAAAGACCCGAAGCACCTTATACCTCCTATTCGTTGTAATGTGGAAATCCTTTGATCACAGAGGATCTAATCCTCATTATTACTTACAAAACAGAGACAACTTAGGGTATGAACTACTAATACTACACACGATAAATCTTAATGCTAACAACAAGAGACAATAAAAGGTAAGTTGAAATAACGCGTACCTCTTAAGTTCCATAGAAAAGATACCAAGAAGACAATCATAAAGCGTATTATCTTGGCTTGAAGGAAAGCTTGGAAACTCAATTACTCATGAATCCAAGGAGGTTAGACAAACATATAAAAGCATAGAACATGATATTCTTAATCATAAGTTTCTATTAGAGATTAAACTACTACTAAATCTCTCTCCTAGGCTTAACAAACTTTACTTGCTTTGTTTTACTTGTTGATGGTGCATTTAAGTTAAATCATAATCCGGTTTTATTTCTAAATGACTTTTGACTTTTCAATAATCTTTCAAGATATTTTGAACTTTCTACAAGTTTAACTAACATTTTTCCTTTTTCATTTTGTCTTTTAATTTCATGTTTGTAATCTAGACATATTTTGGATTCTAGAAACGTTATTTATATTTCCGTGCTTGTTTTGGTTGAAGTGGAACGATTATTTGTTGCAATTAATTTTATATTAGAGTTAAATGACCCATAGCTTGTATTTTGATTAGAATAAAAGCGCATTAGCTTGAAGACAAGCAAATCTCAAGTGTAAGGGCATTTGATTAGGCGAAAAGTGTTACGCTTTTAAGGGGTCATTTAAGCCCTAAGTCGTGATTATTTGATCAAATATTGCCTTAAATCGTTCATTTTGTCATTTTAGGTACTTTGGAGAAGATATCTGGAAAATGAAGCATTTTGGACGTTTTTGGAGCGAAAAGTGAAGAAAACGGTAAAGTCTCCGAAATCAAGCTGAAAATAGTACCTGACGGCGTCAAGACTTACATGTGACGGCGTCACGTATTGGCAAAGAGGTGGATAAAAAGTTACACGAGACGCGCTAGAATGTTTTTGGGAGTTAAAGAGTGACGGCGTCATGCTTTGGGAAGCCAAGGCCGTCAAGAGCAAAATTACACGTGACGACCAAGAGATGATTTACACATGACGGCGTCAGAACTGGATCTAGGCAATCCGTGAAGAGTATTGGCGGCAAGTTGATGGCGTCAGGATTACAACGTGACGCCGTCAGACGTGTATTCTCAGTTTTCTAATTTTCATTCATAAAAGAGAGAAATTTTGGAGGAACTTTACCACAAACCCTAGGTCAAATTTCAACCTAAATTGTAGGGGTTTCAAACCCTTCTTTCATCTATGTTTCAATAAAGATAAGTCTTCCAATAATCATTCAATATGTCTATGTGTTGTTTGATTCTATCTTATGCTTGTCGTTACTTTAACATGCTAGGCTAGGTTTGTTTGTGTTTGCTTAGATGTAATGAAACCTAGCTATTGATTATTGGTTGATTGTTTGTTATTAATTGTATTGGATGAATGATATCGATGTTAGGCTTAAGAAAACTGGCAGACTTCCAATTGGTAACATGCTTGAACGTCTTAAGAAATATGAATCGGATGTGTACTACGATTTTAATGGTTGTATTTAATGCATGACTAACTACTAAGGAGGCCATGTTAGGATCTAGTTTTCGGCTCGACATAGGAAGAGGTAGAAACTTATAGAGTTGGGGAAGATCGTACACGGCCCCACGAATGGTATTAAGGAATATAACTCGTCATCCACGCAATTGTAACAAACTATTCAACTAATGAAAGATAGCTAGGGAGTAGTGAAATCTAAGTAAACACGTTTCTCTCATTATTGTTTTTCTCAACATTTACTTTCTTGTTATTTTATTTTATTGCATTTGTAGTTAATTGGGTTAGTTGACTAGCAACTAATTCCGCCCACTCTTCCAATACCCGAGATTTTTACTTGCTTTCCATAAAACCATAAAAATACAAAAAGAATCACCCCTCACCTCTATACCTAGTTTAATTAAGTTTTGATCCTAACAACACTATTCCCCAAGTAGAACGATCAATCCCCCGGTACTTGCCACTACACTATACTACATCGGTCAGGTACACTGCTTGGTGGGGATTGCAAGCCTCTTGAGATCCATTGAGAGGTAAAACCTTGTGGAAAACTAGAAGGGGGGGGGTTGAGTAGTTTACCGCTTTTTAACTTAATTATCTTTGAAAAGCTTTATGTGTAACTAACGATTCTAACTAATTAACAATCATAAGTATGCAAGTATAAAGAAAGAAACGATCAAACAACAACACGATTGGTTATCGTGGTTCGGATGCAAGGACACTTTTTCCTTACCCTATTCCACGCCCCGAGTATCCAACTCGAGAGTTTCAAGCACTAGTCAACAAGCTCCCTTCACCGGTGGAGAAACCTTTACAATCGTTTCTTACACAAAGGTACAACCACTTCTTTCACTCTATGTATTTTGAGGCCTAAAATACTAACCGATCACTTCAATACAAGATACAAATGAAGTATAAACTACAAGAGTCTATACACTACAAAGCTAACAAGTCTTGCGACTTTGAGTTGAAACTTGTAACTTTTTGGATGAACTTGTGAACTCCTTTGCTACATAAGAGAATCACACAAGTGAGTTACTACTGAGATAGATGAGAGTATATATGTAGTATATGACCTAAAGTGATGAGATAATTCTTGCAAATGGCTTGGTATTTATAGCCAACAAAGCCAGCTGACTAGCGGATCCGGCGAAACCAAAACAAGGGTTCCACCCTTGTACCCTGAGGGTTTCGCCAGGTCTGACAGTCAAAGACTTAAGAAATCTTTTCATATCAAGCAATGTCAAATCATGTTTCTAAAAGTCAACACACTGTGGATTGAGTAAGAGACTATCCAAATGTGTAAGAGATCTTTTTGGAAAGTCAACTACTAGATTTAGTAAGCTTTCCATAAATGCACATGATGTAAGTTATGTTGTCATATTATGTTTTCTATATTAAGTAATATAGCAAAGTTGTGTTTAGATTGAAATGTATGATATGTAAAGTCTAGTTATAATAAGACTATAACTAAAATGATGTTTTACTAAAAACTAAAGTTTACACTTTGTCATTAACAAAACATAGCAAAGATCGTAAAATATAAATAACGTTTTTAGATGATATTTGTGTTAACAAACCTTTTGCAAGGGCCCAATCCCACGCATCAGATGTTAAGTTAATGTGGCAAGGAAAAATAAAGATATGAGTATTTATAATCCAGGTTTATGGAAAAATGATTCTAAAGTTAATGAAAATAATCTCGGGTGCTCGGAAAATATTTATGATACGTTTTATTAACCCCGTTAACATTTCAATAAAATTATTAAGAAATTGACAATATTGGTCCCCGAGGGAGTATCAGGGTTTGCTAGTAGTCCTCATCCACTCTACTCACCATATATACCTCCTTTATAATTTTTTAGGGTTTGATAACCCTCTCTCTCTCTCTCTCTCTCTCTCTCTCTCTCTCTCTCTCTCTCTCTCTCTTCGCCGGCCACACACATAAATACACACTAACACCTCCGACCATAAATCCGACGAGTACTCCACCACCGCCGAGCATGTTACTACACCTCCAGCACCATCATTCACCATTTTCAATTCCTTTTCTTTTGAGCTAGGCCACACGCTGGGAAACCCACTATAACACTATTGGGAATTATAGATTTGAAGATTTGAAGATTACAAAACCCACAAGCAAGAATGAAGAAAGAAGAAATAATGAGGGCCTAATATGTATTTGTTAGATAGCTTTCATAGAAAGCTAGGGTTTGTAACCTCCTTCTATTTTATAAAGAGGGTAGGCTTCTAGGTTACAAGCACATCATTCATAGCTAGTCTCTTCAATGAGAGTCTAGAAAACGCATAGAGTGTGTAGTAGTGTTGTAGTAGTAGTAGTTTATTTTATTTTCAATAAAGAAAACCTCGAAGTAACTTTGATTCTTATGTTCTTATTCTGTTGTGCTTAATCATTGTTACTAAATCTAGATAGGGCTTAAACGATCTTTAACAATTGGCATCAGAGCTTAGGGGCTCGTGATCTAATATTTATACAAGGTTTTTATGTTGTTGAAGAAGCAAGCAGTTGAATATAATCGAATGCAGCAGATCTGTGTTGTGGCTACTAAATAAAACCTTACGGTAAAAATATTCACTTTTATTTTATTGATTTAACCTCGTACTGATTTACATGGTGATTGGTTATATTCAAGATTTAATTTGAGATTTTCGATGCAATTAATTTATTCATATGGGTTTGTCGTCTCTAGGAAAGTGATGCGCTATGATGATATATGGATTCATTAACCGCGTACTTATTTAATTGCTTTGGCGTTTTGTGCATGATAAGTTTCATATTCTTTAGTAACTGTCAATTCACAAATACCTTGTACTGATTTATCAAAACCTATACTGATTGGTCGAATAGTGATTTATTGATGGTTGAAAGTATTGTCGTGTTTGTGAATTGGTGGAAACAAGACTCATGATGATAATTATTTAATCATGATGACACATTAATTATTTAATTAATTTGTTGGCAATTATGAATCTTGTTTTGTCGAGAAGTGAATTGGTGGGTTATTAAATTGGTCCAATGGAGAAAATCTTTAATGAATTGTCGCTTTCAAAGTCAATGGGAGTAAGTATACAATCGACAAACAGGTTTTGGTGATTCTTTTTATTGGTCGAATATGGGGTTAATAATATTCAAGATGTTGTTGCTGTTTACGGTATGAATTTGATGTGGTGTAAAGTAGGTTTGTCGTCTGGTGTGCAAGATTTAAAGATCTGTCGCTTTCTTCTTGCGCATGTGGGATAGATTATGGCTTGCTTTCTTAATTGTAAGGTTAAAAGTGAATACTGATTTGAGGTATTAAAGTTTGTACTGTCTTGTCATACTTTTACTGCTGGTCGAAGTTTATTCCTGTTGGTACTATTGTCAAAATGGAGTACAGATTTAAATGAATTGAAATTGTTGTGTTTAGTCAAGTTTGATGCTACTGATTGAGAGAGTTTATCGTTTTCCTTTGCACATGGTTCAACAAAGGTTATTTTGATTGGAAAAATAGGGTTTTGTCGCTTGTATTGGATCAGTTGCTTTCTGATATACATGGTCAAAGCTTTATATGGACCGTGTACGAGTTTCAATGTGGGGTTGAGGTACAATTTATTCTCGATTTATAATGCTGCTACTTTTGGTTATTCCTACTGCCAGTTATCTTGTTTCTGCTGCTGATGACATTCGATTCCTGCTGATCGATTCTACTGCTGTTCGGATGCTGTTGTTTAGTTTATATATATATATATATATATATATATATATATATATATATATATATATATATATATATATATATACACACACACACATATATATATTAGTTGTTATTTTGTTTTTGCTGGTTGATATTTGATAATAGGTACGAAGACGCCCTTGAATCTTGAACAATGAAGATGAGTATGGTTCGTTTTGGAGATTCAGTTCGTGGTATAATTCTTGACTGGAACAGTTACACACGCTTTACAAATATTTTGGGGGGCATATGATACCATACAGTTCATGATATGATTACACAAACTTAGATAATCATAAGCATTGAGTGGTTTCTGGTTGATCCGTCTGCGCTCACTGAGACTATTGGCCATTGCATGTAATCGCCATGCATATATTGACTACAAGAATTATCCAAAAATATTTTATGATGTCTTTTTCGCACTGAAAGAAGAAATGTTTCATGCTACTGAGTTCGAGATTCATGAGATGGTTATTATATTTTTAAGGGGAAGCTTATTGTTCAAAAATACTTATCCATCTACATGCATCACTTGAGGGGAAGCGTTTATGAAGATGCACAAGACCCCTATTGGATGATTACAAAAAGGGTAAGAAGTGTTATGATGTGCAGCTTATTATTTGTGATGACATGTTTTAGCATTGTTTCTTCATGCAGATTATTTTGTAATATCAAATAGGGGAAGATTGTTGGGAATTATAGATTTGAAGATTTGAAGATTACAAAACCCACAAGCAAGAATGAAGAAAGAAGAAACAATGAGGGCCTAATATGTAATTGTTAGATAGCTTTCATAGGAAGCTAGGGCTTGTAACCTCCCTCTATTATATAAAGAGGGTAGGCGTCTAGGTTACAAGCACATCATTCATAACTAGTCTCTTCAATGAGAGTCTAGAAAACGCATAGAGCGTGTAGTAGTGTAGTAGTAGTTTATTTTATATTCAATAAAGAAAACCTTGAAGTAACTTTGATTCTTATGTTCTTATTTCGCTGTGCTTAATCATTGTTACTAATCCTAGATAGGGCTTAAACAATCTTTAACAAACACCACTTTTCTCCTTTTCGTGTTTCTCGTATAGACCGAAGACCTAGGTGGGGTATCTCACTATTTTTGAGGTATTTGTGCCTCGGTCTGACTCAAAAGCCTACGGGTTTTGCGAGTTTTATGATAATAACGAAATAAATATAATAAAAACAAGATTAAAAAGTGTTGTTTGGTATCATTTGTTCACGTTCATGTGGTCCGAATCATGTTTGTGTTATCATGTTTGTGTGGTTGTGTTTCGTGTTGGATTCGGGATGGATCTGGATTGGTTTTGATGATGGTTTGTTTCGGAGTAGACTGTCGAGGATCCCTAGGTCCATTTGGTCGCTAGGTCGTGGGTGAAAGTCAAGGCCGAGACCACTAAGGTCTCGCCAGGTGATTGTTATAGGTCTTGTTGATTGGTTTTGTGGTTATTTCGGTTGTGGGTTGTGCCGTGGTCATATTCTTGTTGTTGTTGTTTCCTGCCGAGGGGAAGGGGTCCGTTTGGTTAGTTTAGGTTGAGGCCGAGACTAGGAGCCGAGACCGTTAGGGTCTCGACATGGATTATTGTTGTAGTTGTGGTTGTCGGTTGGTGTTGTTTTGGCCGAGGAGTTAGAGCCAAGACCTCTAGGGACTCGGCAAGTGGGATTGTAGTTGTGTTATTGTGGTTATGATGCCGTGTGATAGTAGACGGCCACCGAATGTTGAAGTTGTGGTTGTGATTAAGTGGCGGATTACAATGATGATATTGCTATTGATTCGAGCAACGTCGTGTGTTACCGAGACTATCTAGTCTCATGTGACCTCGACAAGCCAAAGTGGACTTATTATATGTTGTTGACTATTTGACCCATGATAAATATGACTCGAAACGAATATAACCCGTGAAAATATAATAACGGTTAAATATTAACGATATGAGTTTTATTATATATAGATATAATTAACTTTTAAAAATTTAGTAACGACGTATAATCGTTATTTCATATAATAATAATAATAATAATAATAATAATAATAATAATAATAATAATAATAATAATAATAATAATAATAATAATAATAATAATAATAAATATTGAGATACGATAAGTACGTTATATAACGTTTGCAAGATTAATAAGAAATATTAATAAACGTTTAACACGTTCGTTAGTATTTCTAAATTAATACGAGATCGTTAAGTAACAACGAATACGTTATCTAATATTAGAAATAATAAATGCAACGCGGTTGAATATGAATACGGACGGGTTGCTAATTGTTTCGAGGGCACGTTTATCGAGATATACGATTTGTAGGATTATCAAGGTTTAGATCAAATTGATGACAATAGGGTTGACTTAGTAACCATATAGGTGTGATCGTTTTAATGTGGTCTACGTAGTTTGACCCAGTCGACTCGTGTTAAGTCTTGTCTTGTTTCTTGTCAAGTTCGCTTGGTTATCCTTTGGCGTGAGTTCACTTGAGTCTATGTCGTGTCCTCACTGCACACACAATGATACCAAACACAAACACAAATTAATGGATAATGAGAGAATTGGAGATAGAAGAACGGGTAATTACTTGGGAGTAATTAGCTTATGGGGAATTTGGTTCATCGCTGAGAATCTCGTTTTGAGATAAGTTGGATATGTAGAAGGCTTCGCCGGTTCTGTATCGATGTAATGCCTCTTTGATGCTATTGTGAATCTGTTATATTCCAGTCGTGTCAGTCGTGTATATTGCACGGCTGTGTCCCAGGTGAGTTCATGGCCCCTCCCTTTTCAATAGTTTTCATAACTACTTTTGGGGGAGAATACATGCTCGTTTTCAACTAAACTCCATGATTGTTTATCTGAAAACGTGAAATATTTGACTGAGTTTTGATTGGTTAACTGGTATATCTGGATTGGTTGTTTGAAGGTGTAATGTGATTATCTGGTATACATGAGAGAAACATGCAAAACCGTTTTATTATGGACCATGCTTTATGTTATATCTTTATGTCTTGCTATGCTATTTGACTACGTTATGATATGATGTTTATGAGCTTATATGTTGGACTATAGGGAGTACCTATAGGGATTTTAGCATGGCGTCATTACATGAGATTATATGTTGGAACTATAGGGAGTACCTATAGGGATTTGATTAGTGATGCTTTTGTATGCATCCGATGTATTGATTCATGACCTAGTCTAGCATAGCAAGGGTTTTTGGTTATCGGTTCACAAGTGGGAATTTGTTTAAACTCCATGGACTTACCAGCGTAAGCTGACCATTTTATCATGTATTTTCTGGTTCAAAGCGTTAGCTCACTATTTGAAGGCGCTTGGCAAGGGGAATTGGTCATAGGCAACTATGATATATATTTGGGACCACTTTATTTGTTTTATGGGCCTATTTCCGCACTTCTTTTATAAAATGTGAACTTAATGTTTTTGTTAATGCATTTTATTCTCAACGAATAAAATAAAAACCATTCCTTGTAACTTGTGTTGTGATACCGATTTCGTAGCACTCCATTGCATGTATGCTTCCACTGGACCCGAATTTTGGGGCTGTTTGATGTGTGCTTTTTCACACATCCTTTTTAGCCTTAAATCAGACCAAATACACTAAATACTAACCAAATATGCCAAGAGAATGTGTATTTTTGTATTTGTGTATGTGCAGGTACGGATATGAGAAAAAATGAACAAAAACAAAGCCAAAACCGACAAAAACGAGCACGAGATTGGAAAAAGGTCAAATACCGGAGCCGGGGAAGCAAAGTGATAAAGGAAAGCTCTAAATGTCATAAGAAGTCTTCAGAGAATCACAAAGTTGCATAATAAGTCCTTGGACAAATTTTGGAAGAAATATCACATTCAGTCCCTACACTTTCAGGAATTTACAAAAATGGTCCTTGGAGTAATATTTCAAGTAAAGTCAAATAGTGGTCCTCTAAGAATTTAGTAAAGTCAATATTAGCCCTTGGAACACAAGTTTGAATAATTACAAAATTGGTCCCTGGAGTTTCAGTTTGATACATTTGGTCCTTGTTTAAAACTACTCTTAAACCTAAAAACATATTACACCGGATCCACAATATTATTAGTCCAATTTATTCCCAAAGCCCAAAATTAAAACCAAGGCCCAACACCTAAAACTATATTACCCGATCTACCCATTTTCACCCCGGTCAAACCCTTTACCCAACCCGGTCAACGCCCCAATTAATAAAAACAACCCCAAACACACTTCCCGCCCCCTTTTTCATTTTTACCCAGGATATTAGAACCCTAAGTACTGTTCACCGCATGTAAATTTCCCAATTGACAGCTATTAAGGGCATTGTGGTCAAATCAAGCAAGTTTCTAGAAGAATTCTGACATGGCAGACCTGCCATGTTAGTGATCCGCGTGCAATTCTGTGTCTAATGATTGGGGTATGATAATCTAAGGGATGATATCACATGATGGGAGCACACGGTTGATCTAAAGGACAAGAATTACTCAAAGAAACACAAGACGACGCGAATTGTTGAGCTGTACACACTAGAAGGATCCAAAGAGCTCACCCCCTTAAGTATAAAAGGCCTCCTCCATCACAGATGTTAGTGTGTAATTTTCTAGAGTTTCATATTTGTTTAGTTTTAAAATTATTGTATTTTCCTTTCAGAGTATTGTAATGAATTTTTAAATTTAATATAATTTAGTGTTTCTCACAACTTATTGTCTTTCATTTAAATTTTATTGTTGTCTTTTAGTTTTAAATCAGTATTAGTTAGCTTGTTTAAACATCTCATTTTAGTTTAAGTTATACTCATTTTAAAAATCCAAAAGAATAAAAAAATCTAGAAAAAAAAAATATAGTTTCAATTATAATTTCAAGTTTCATATATCTTATTTACTGTTTTGTATAAGCTTATATCAGCTTTCATATAGCTGTTTATGAGTTTATATAGTCAATCTCTCTTTTAACTCAAAAGTCAAGAAAGGTCAACTGAGTGCTTATTGGATAAGCTGTGCTTATTTTGGAGTTGAAAGGCAGCCATTGAGGAGCTTTTGGCTTGTCTAAAAGACACACAAGCATAGTGAAACCCCCTTTGTTTTGCTGAGGGGGTATTGGTTTGTAAGTGTTACTCCTTTAAATTCATCTCTGCAATAGTAGATTAATAATAGTTTAGATCTGCTTATTAGTTATAATTTCTGCTTATTATCATTGTTTAGTATCTCAGTTACTGTTACATCAATATCTGATTCATTGGGTTTGATATAATTTCATTAGCTGTCATCTATTGGATTTGAGTTTCTGTGTCTGTTTTGCATACTAAGATATTTGATTGTGATTGTTGTTGGTATTTGATTATGTGCTTCTGAATTGATTAGGTGTCACTATTTATACTGAGATTGAGGTTTGGATTTAGTTGGATTGGATTTGAGAAGTGACAGTCATATCATAAGGGAGTGTTTGGAATTAGTTTGTTTGCTGTGAGATTTGGTGGTCAAGAGCGTATTGATAGTTTAAACACAACACTTAGGCTGCATTTAGGATTAGTATAACATAAAAACAAGAGTTCACTTAATAAATAGTCAAATCACTTGTAATTGATCATATCAGTTAGACATATAGTTGCATAATTTCACCATTAGTTGCATATTAATATTAGAGTGCTTAAATTAGTTTCACAATAGCTTATTACAACTTAGGTAATCAATAAAAACAGAATTAAATTCATTTTGGTCAAAGTTCCTGTTTCGTCAAAAAGGTCAAAAACAAAAGGAACTCAGATTTTGGGTCACACTTTGTAAGGTTCTGTAAGATTCATTTTTCATTGAAAATACTTTTGGTTAGTGGATTTGTAAAGTTTGTCAGATAGTAAAACAATTTCAAAAAGGAAAAGTTGATTTTGAACTTGTTTTCTTATTGGAAAAGGACATGGAAGTTGTCTGTTTGGAACCTTATCATACCCTGTGCATCTGTTTTGGTTAAATTTCTAGGCATCACTGGGAGTAGTAAATTGAATCTAGCATCTGTTTTCTTGGTGATTTTATGTTCTCAGATAGTAGGAGTATGATTTGCCCCCATAAGCTTTTATTTCTGAGCTTATTTTGTCAGCTTATTTGACCTATTAAGTTGATTGGTTCAAGCATAGTTCATATTTTCTGATTGAGGCCTGCAATTGTGATTAAGGTGTTTAGATCTGAGAGTTGTTGTTCATTTTGGTTCATTAGTACCCTAAGTCACTGTTTCACTAAGCTTTTAACCATTTGCTTATTCTGCCAGCTTATTGCTTTTTCCATAATAGCTTATTTGAACTGTTTGAACTCACATCTATGTTTATGAGTATCATTTGATCTGAGTTTTATTTATTTGAGCATATTTAAGTCATATAACTATTGGTCAAAGTTTGGGTCAACCCTAATCAACTGTGCTATTCAACAAGCATTTTTCCATAAGCTGTTATAAGCCAAGAAGCACTTCTAGGTCTTATTTTTCAAATTTTACATTTTCCCATGTTTAGAATATTATTTTAGAATTTCCCTGAATTTTTCATATTTTTCCAAGTTGATTTGCTATTTTTTCATAATTAGTTTTCATTTTTAATCAATTTTAATTACATTTTAATTACCAAAAACCACAAAAAAATCAAAAAAAGCCTAGAAAAATCCAAAAATATTTTATAAAATTTATTTTCATTTATTTTAGACTTTTAGAAATTTATTTTTCATTTTTCTCATTAATTTTGAATTTAATTTGAATTTTTAATTAGATTTAATAGATTTTAATTCCTAAAAATTTCACAAAAAACCAAAAAAATTAGTTTTTAGTTTTAAAATTACTTCTTAGTTATTTTATAATTTTCAAAATTTATTTTGCATTTTTCTCACCTTATTTGCATTTTCTTTTAATTTTTAATTAGATAATTAGTTTTTAATTCTTAAAAATTAATTAAAAAGTCAAAAAAATATTTTTCTTTTTTTCAAAATTTCCTTTTATCATTTTTAACTTTTCAAAATTATTTTCAAGTCCGTAGGAGTAGTGTAGCTCAAAATTTACGTTTTATTTCATACGTTTACGTTTATTTCGCATATTAGCTTACGTTTTTAATTTTGCGTTACGTTTTTAGTTTCCTTATTTGAAATACGTGTTTAAGTGATTATTTGTGCTTCATTTGCTTTTTCATTAGTATAATCTCATCAATATCACTTTTTACCACTTTCACGACACGTTTCACGAATCGGGAATTCGAAATTCCATTCACCCTTCACACGGACTACGACCTCGGGTTATCCGTAGTTCTTTGCGGATTTCTTGAGTACTACTATATATACTTGATTTGATGTTATCAACACCAAAATTTTGGCGCCGCTGCCAGGGAAGGTTGAAGTGAATTTTTCATTTTCGTTTTTCGAAATTGTGTTTTGAAAACCTTCCTTGTATATATTTTCTATAAAAACCAAAAAAAATTGAAAAATCAAAAAACACTTTTCCTAAAGTGTTTTCAAAAATACCAAAAAGAAAGTTACAGCCTCGACCCCCTTGGAAGGGAGGGCATTGTAAACCAAATAAGCTTCCCAATATAACAACGCGTGAAATTAGTTGCTAATCGGATTACTTTGAATTCTACAACCGAATAAGCGGAAAATACGGTAAGCTTTGACATTAAATTGCAAGTTGAAGAGAGAAACACTCTTCTCTCCCGTTCCGTCGCGAGTAGATTTAAGGGAAACGGTTTACAATTAACGTAACGTTAGAAAAAGAAAACAAAAGTTTAAGTTTTTGAATTTTGCTTTATAAAAATAAAAAATACAAAAATATTTTCCTTTTCAAATTTGATTTTCCTTTTATTTTTCAAAATTTGATTTTTGTGGTGTATGAACACCCGTTCATCTTCTAAACGTCTTATTTCTCCATTATCGAACCCAGAAAGTTTGATACATCACACACACAAAGTTCATTTCCCAAACGTTACGGAAATGGAACAAAATAACCACAACAATCAACACCCTCCGGGTGGTGTTGTTCAAAATGCACCAGCTCCCGATCTCCGAACGATGGAGGAGCTGTGTCAACCGACAATCCACGGTAGAGGCGGTCCGATTGCCCCTCTCAATATCGAGGCTACGGATTTTGGACTGAAGCATCACATGATTCAACAAGTCCAGAATTCATGCCAATTTCACGGTTTACCGGGTGACGATGCCAACAAGCATCTCGACAAATTTTTAACCGTCACCCAAAGTATGAAACAACACGGGGTCTCCGATGACGCCCTTCGTCTTTCTCTCTTCCCCTATTCTTTGACGCATCATGCCACCGCTTGGTTTGATCGTCTTCCCAAGAACTCGATTCATACCTTCGAAGAAATGGTATCGAAGTTCTTGGCAAAATATTTTCCACCGTCGATGGTGACGAAACTTCGAAACGACATTAGCAATTTCTGTCAGCTTCCCGACGAATCTTTATTCGAAGCTTGGGAACGCTATAAGCTTGCTATTGATCGGTGTCCCAACTATAATATGCTTCTTGTTACGATAATCGATACGTTTTATAATGGTTTGACTTTGCGACATCGGGATACGATCAATGCAGCTGCGGGTGGAACTTTTATGAAACGACGTCCTGAAGATTGTTACGAACTTATTGAGAATATGACTACTCATTACAATTACTGGGATTCCACTGCCGAGAGGAATGAATCAAGAACAACCGTTGCTCACAATTCTTCTACGTCTAATTCGGAAATAGCCGCCATTACTAAGAAACTCGATGATTTGTCAACTGCTGTTTTACGAATGCACCAAACGTCTCAGAATCAAAATCAAGTCAATATGGTCAACAATGTTTGTGAGAATAGTGGTGGTCCTCATTCGTATTTGAGTGCCCAGCCTCCGGTGGCTTCACTCAGGAGAATGTGTATGCTACTTCTAGAACCTACAATATGGGCGGTAACGGATACCAACCACAGGGTGACCGAAATCTTCTTAGCTACCGTTCGAACAATTACGTTGGACCACCCGGTTTCAATCAACTAAATCAAGTCAATCTAGTTAATCAAGTCAATCAAGTGAATCATAACATGCAAAACCAAAACATTCAATTTAACAAAATCAAAATCAAAATCGGATGAACAATGGCTTTCAAAATCAAAATCAAGGTTTTCATCAAAATCGGGGAAATTACAATCAAGGCCCGAATCTAGGGAACTTTCAAGGAAATTATGGAAATTTTCAAAATGCTAATCATGGGAATTACAATCATGGAAATCAAAATTTTCAGAATCAAGGTTTCAATAACAACAATCGTGGTCAAAATTTTCAAAATCCAGTTGTGAATCAAAATCAGTCGTCCTCGGATGAGTTACTTAAGTAGTTTATGAAAAATCAAGAGGAAATGAATAAAATGTTAATTAATCAAATGGCTGAATTGAAGAAGTCTTTAAATGATCGACCCTCAGGCTCGGGTACTCTTCCAAGCAACACGATCGCTAACCCGAGAGGCGATGCTAAGGCAATCACGACTAGGAGCGGTGTTACAATCGATGGACCAACGGCTCCGAGTACCTCTTCTTCTTCTTCTCTTAAGGTAGTCGCCCGTGAAACCGAGGCGACAACGGATACGGGAATTCCTCGTAATAATGGAAGGACCGAAAACCTCCAACCTCCGGTGGTCTCAACGTCTAAAGGAAAAGATAAAATTGTTAACGATACTGAGAAAGAAATTCCCGTAAAAAAAATTTGCCTTATCCGTCACGCTTAAACGAACAAAAGCACCGTGAGAGAGATAAAAACCAGATGGAAAAGTTTTATCAGATTTTTCAAGAATTACACTTTGACATAAGTCTCGCGGATGCTATACTTTTAATGCCTAAATTTGCTTCAATGTTAAAAGGTCTTTTGAGTAACAAGGAAAAATTATTTGAAATATCACGAACCCAGATGAATGAAAATTGCTCGGCGGTTATCCTCAAAAAGCTTCCCAAAAAGCTTGAAGACCCCGATCGATTTCTCATTCCTTGCAATTTCCCTGGGATGGTTCAATGCTTCGCCTTGGCCGATCTTGGTGCTAGCATTAACCTAATGTCGTTATCCATTTGGAAAAAGTTGTCTTTACCCGATTTGACTCCGACTTGCATGACCCTCGAGCTAGCCGACCGAACTACTTCCCGCCCGATGGGAATAGTCGAGGATGTCTTCGTCAATGTGGGAAAATTTCATTTCCTTGCCGATTTTGTCATTGTCGATTTTGATGCCGATCCACGGGTACCTCTCATTCTCGGAACAGGTTTCCTAAGGACCGGCCGTGCTTTAATTGATGTTTTGAATGAAGAAATTACCCTACGCTTTGGTACCGAATCCGTAACGTTTAATTTGGATCAAACCGCGAGGTACTCCTCCGATTATGACAAATATTCAGTAAACCAAATTGATGTTATCGACGAAGTTACGGAGGAGTATGCTCAAGAGTTACTTGGTTTTACCGAAAATGTTTCGAGTGGCAATCCCACTCCTTCTTCTGAATCGACTATTTCCGATCCTTCCCCTTCCCTTACTCCGTTTGAGGGAAGTGATTTCATCTTGGAAGAGATCGAGGCCTTTCTTACTAATGATTCGATTTCACAGGAAATTGATCATTCCGTTTGTGACCCGGAGGGAGATGTGCTTTTGATTGAGAAATTATTGAATGAAGACCCAAACCCGTACCTCCCTCCGATGGACCTTAAAATGGTCGATGTTAAAGAAATTAAGCCATCTACTGACAATCCTCCGGAGCCCGAGCTCAAGGATTTGCCTCCTTATCTCGAATACGCATTTTTAGAAGGAACCGACAAAGTTCTCGTCATTATTTCAAAAGAACTTAAAGATGAGGAGAAGAACCATCTCTTAGATGTGCTGAAGAAGCATAAAAGTGCCATCGCTTGGCAAATTTCTGATATCAAGGGTATCGACCCTCGTTTTTGCACGCATAAGATTTTACTTGAAGACAATTACAAACCGTCCGTTCAACAACAACGACAGGTTAACCCGAAAATTCATGAGGTTATCAAAAAGGAAGTTATCAAACTCCTCGATGCTGGAATGATTTATCCAATCTCGGATAGCTCCTGGGTTAGCCCGGTCCACTGTGTACTGAAGAAAGGAGGAATGACCGTAGTGACAAATGAAGACAACGAATTGATTACGACACGTCTTGTTACCAGATGGAGAGTGTGTATTGACTATCGTAAATTGAATGATGCGACTCGTAAGGACCATTTCCCACTTCCATTTATGGATAAAATGCTAGAACGTTTAGCGGGAAATGAGTTCTATTGTTTTATTGATGGATTTTCTGGTTACTTTCAAATACCGATTGACCCTCCGGACCAGGAGAAGACTACGTTCACTTGCCCTTACGGAACGTTTGCCTATCGACGTATGCCCTTTGGCTTATGCAATGCTCCAGGCACGTTCCAAAGGTTTATGATGTCTATATTCTCATATATGATTGAGAAAACCATGGAAGTTTTCATGGATGATTTCTCGGTTTATGGAGATTCTTTCACTTCTTGCCTCTCCCATTTAGAAAGAATGCTGAAACGGTGTGAAGACACCAACTTGGTTCTAAATTGGGAGAAGTGCCATTTTCATGGTTAGAGGGCATTGTCCTCGGCCATAAGATATCTAAATCCGGGATTGAGGTCGATAGAGCAAAAGTTGATGTGATTGAAAAATTACCTCATCCCACAACTGTTAAAGGAATTAGAAGTTTTCTAGGTCATGCCGACTTTTACCAACGTTTCATTCAAGATTTTTCTAAGATAGCCCGGCCCCTGACCCACTTGCTTGAAAAAGATACTCCGTTTATCTTCTCAAATGAACGCACCGAAGCATTTAACATACTTAAAAGAAGTTAACGGAGGCTCCTATTTTAGTTGCCCCCGATTGGGACTTGACTTTTGAGCTAATGTGCGATGCTAGCGATTATGCCATTGGTGCAGTCCTGGGGCAACGCATGTCTAAACATTTTCTGCCGATACACTATGCTAGTAAAACAATGACCGACGCTCAATACCATTATACGACTACTGAGAAAGAGATGTTAGCCGTCATTTACGCCTTTGAAAAGTTTCGACCTTATTTGCTATTGAAGAAAAGCATAGTGTATACGGATCATTCAGCTCTCAAATACCTAATGGCAAAGCAAGATGCTAAGCCACGTTTGATGCGGTGGGTTCTGCTCTTTCAAGAATTAAATGTTGAAATTCGAGACAAAAAGGGAGCTGAGAACCTTGATGCTGATCACCTTTCGCGTTTAGAGAATCCCCATCAAAGTGTTTTCGAGAAAAAGGAAATTAATGAAGCATTTCCTCTTGAGACACTTGGGAGTTTATCACATTGTGATCCTAGTACCCCATGGTTCGCCGACTTTGCGAATTACCATGCGGGGAATTTCATTCGTAAAGGGATGTCGTTCCAACAAAAGAAGAAATTTTTCAAAGATGTTAAGCATTATTTCTGGGACGACCCCTACTTTTTTAAGATTTGTGCGGATCAAGTGATCCGGCGGTGCGTTCACAGCAAAGAAGCCGCTGAAATTCTCATGGCATGCCACAATGGACCCACGGGGGGACATCATGGTGCCAATTTTACCACAAAGAAAGTATTTGACCCCGACTTCTATTGGCCGACGATTTATCAGGATGCCCATGAGTTGGTGAAATCATGTGATTCTTGCCAGCGTCAAGGAAAAATTTCTCAGAGAGACGAGATGTCTCAAAATCGATTTCGTGGGTCCATTCCCGTCTTCTCATGGTAACAAATATATACTCGTGGTCGTCGACTACTTGTCTAAATGGGTTGAAGCGAAGGCGCTACCCACCAATGATGCCTGAGTTGTAGTCAAATTTCTTAAAAGTCTCTTCGCCTGATTTGGTGCACCTCGTGCTATTATAAGTGATCGTGGGACCCATTTCTGTAACGACCAATTCGATAAAGTTATGCTCAAATATGGTGTCACACATCGTCTTTCTACGGCATATCATCCACAAACGAGTGGTCAAGTTGAGGTCTCCAATTGTGGCTTGAAACGTATCTTAGAAAGGACCATAGGTGAACATCGTGCCTCATGGGCTGGTAAGTTAGATGATGCACTATGGGCTTTCTGTACCGGTTACAACACACCCATTGGGTGCACTCCTTACAAGCTGGTATACTAGAAGGCCTGCCATTTGCCCTTTGAACTTGAGCATAAGGCCTACTGGGCCTTGAAACATGATAATTTTGACTTACAAACCGCGGGTAATCATTGTAAAGTTCAATTGAATGAATTAGTCGAGCTTCATGATCAAGCCTATGAGAATTCTTTGATCTACAAAGAGAAGACAAAGAGGATTCATGATGCTAAGATTAAAGATCGCGTTTTCAACATTGGTGATCGAGTCCTTCTTTTCAAATGTCGATTGAAGATTTTCTCGGGCAAGTTAAAAACCCGTTGGTCTGGACCATTCACCATTACCCAAGTTTTTCCTTATGCAACCGTCGAGCTAGCCCAATCTAATGGTCCCAACTTTAAGGTGAATGGTCATCGTCTCAAACATTACTTCGGAGGGGACATACCACCCATGGTTGTCCCGGATCTCCAAACTTTCCTTAAGGATAACTAAATTCGGGGATCGAGTCAAGCTCATGTGACTCGGTAATAAAAAACAAGCGCTTCGTGGGAGGCACCCCATGCTTATCCATTTCATTTTCTTTATTTTCTATTTTCTTAAGTGACATGAGGGGGGCGACACTTTCCAAACTTGTGTTTTCGTGGTTGTTTATGAATGTTCAGGAATTTACTCGAAGTTTGAGGACTCTCGTGCTCGTACTTTGTCGCTCTCTCCACTCGAGTCTCATTCTTCGCTGCTCTTTCGGAAAGTCACCATATTCAAAATCTTATCAACTAACGTTTATCTCTTGGAATACTTAGTAAACGACCTTAGATATTACGTAAGACTACCCGTACCCTTAAAACATTGAGGACAATGTTTCACTTTAGTCTGGGGGGGGGGGGTGAATCTTCGATTCGATTTGACCTGTTACCTTCGTCTGAGCTGTTAACTTACGCAACTCCGTTTTTCCACCAAAAAATTTAAATTTTTGTCACCTCTTTATATAAAAAAAATGATGAATGATATATGATATAATAATAAGATTTGACACCTTGTTTTGACTTTCCTACCGGCGAGAGTAGAAATAAATGTTTCGACTTGACCGAGCGTGTTGAGCCCTAGCTCGTCTCCCTTAACCAATATAATCAAAAGATTATGGCTAAGCATCCGCGGATCTCATTACTTGGGATTTTAAATTTGGGGAGATCGAGGAATGATAGAGTTTATTTAGAAGTTTCGTGCTAAACGTGGAGTAGTTGGATCTCTTTAGAGCCCACGAAAGGTACTTATGGCCTCCCTGTTCCCACAAGATTGCACATCAATAAATAGATCTCTAGGATTAATTAAGTGTATGGGGTTTGGGCAATACTTAGTTTTTTCTCGTTCCTAAGAAAATCTAAGCATATGGGGGTTTGGTACACATAGGGGTACCGCCAGTGTTACGGTGAAATAGACTATTGCATCTTGCCGGTTCGCAACCGATGTTGTGATCTTAGTAAAGGCCGTAGGACTCGGGGTTTGGCATATGATTATGAATATCAATAATAATAATCCAAAGCCAAATAAAAAGGCAGAGGAATCCAAAGCTATAAAAAGCAGCGGATATAAATCCAAGGTCATAATAAAGCACTTACATCTTGGCGGCTCTTAAACCGTTGTTGTAAAAGAAATAAAGGACTAAGGACCAAATATTATTAAAGTGCTTATAATTATGCAAAAATGCCAAGCTTTGACTCCGAGGGTTTCCCTAATAAAAAGCTTCCGTTTCGGGTCTCAAACATGGGATGTCTCGGCTGTAAATAAAAAGGGGGCCCCCACAAATCGTGTTAAACTAGAGACCTTCATGTGGACCCGATTTCTGTATGCAGGGTTTTTTGAGGGAAAGTTTGGAAACTACTTAGCGTTCAAATTTTGTGCTCTTCTCGGACTAATAACTATCAAAACGAGAAAATATGAAGCAATTCATTTCTCACAAATTAAAATCTTGAGATACCAAACTTAGGAACTGGGAACAAGCGGTAATTACACAAGTAACTTTTGTGGGTAGTGTTAGCATCAAACTTGTGGATAAACAATGATCTCGATTTTACGCTTAGTTTGGAAGCTTGTGAAAAATCAAGGATGACGATTTTTATCCGTATGGTCTCTTCTCTGTGAGAAGTGTTTCTACTCGTTGACCCTGAAAGTTATCAACAGGTAAGAATTGATAATGAAAGTCAAGGCAAACCATCACATATATAAAAATGAAAAAGTACAAAAAAAATTAGTAGTAGTTGTTATTCATGAAAATCAGAAAACAAAGCATTTTTGAGAATAAATGATTTTGATATCTCTTTTTAACATCATTGCTACATTACAACGTCAGTAAAGAGAGGTTTTGAAATTATTTATCTCTTAAGTGTGAGGTGATGACATTGCGTGAGGACACGGCAATACCTTAGTCTGGGGATTTTGATGTGTGCTTTTTCACACATCCTTTTTAGCCTTAAATCAGACCAAATACGCTAAATACTAACCAAATATGCCAAGAGAATGTGTGTTTTTGTATTTGTGTATGTGCAGGTACAGATATGAGAAAAAATGAACAAAAACAAAGCCAAAACCGACAAAAACGAGCACGAGATTGGAAAAAGGTCAAATACCGGAGCCGGGGAAGCAAAGTGTAACACCCCCAATTCATGAATGCATCGGAATTCAACTTGGGTGTTACTCGACGGCACAACAATCATAATAATAGAAAACGAACTCTAATTGTGTCATTTTAAAAGATTTATCATTCAAATTATATAAATATCAGAGATTACAAAATGAGGTCCCAGAGGGTTCCATGTTTACAAATTACATTAGATAAGTTTTTGAATGATAATAAAATTTATAGCCCTCTTGAATATCCGTGCCCTTCCGTGCCATCCTTGATCATCATGGACCTGAAATACATGCTTAAAAGGTCAACACAAAGGTTGAGTGATATTCATAGAGTTTGTTTAATGGTTGAACACAATATGTTGGTAGTGTGAGCTATAGACTCACACCAATGGTTGGAAAACAAAACAGTTATTATTATTCACTAAGCTTATGACACCAGAATGTTAACGGGTACCAATATCAATCGGCGGAGTTATCCCGGTAGGTACTTTGCTGTCATACCTAAATCTCAAATATAGTGCATTTGTTTGAATTTAGTCAATACAAACGGGATTCGTCAATCCCAATAGGCTTATTCACAATACTCACGCTCACTATTACTAGTGATTAAATGGTTCATAATAAAGGATATTGGTTTTAGCAAGGATGGTACTTAGTAATATTAAAATAATCAGGTAGCATACAATTTCAAAGCATTGTGTTCGGTTTAAAATAGCATGTATTCCCCCCCAAGGGTTTGTAAAACAATTAAGTAATGGAAAGTGGGGTTATGAACTCACCTTAAGTTATAGCAAGTAGTGAATGAGATGGTCGGATCGCGAAGGTTTCTACAAGCAACCTATAATAGAATGTTGCGACTTAGGATTGGAGTAAAGAATATGAAGAATTGCCTATATATGTCTTGTATTTAATCCATGATGTAGTATTTAGTATAGTGTAAGTCTTTGAAAAGAAATGGTTTATGAAACATGTATAGTTTATATATCGCTTACTACCGTTTGGGCCGACATAATTCAGAAGTCATGTAGTAAACGTTCGAGGAGCCAGGACACATTAATTCGTAAATCCACAACTCATCTCGACGGCTTACTTATTGTAGTATTTGATAATATATATATATATATATATATATATATATATATATATATATATATATATATATATATATATATAAGTTTTGATCCGAAAAGTTACATGTCCAATATTTGAATAAACTTAGGAAAGTTTACTTTTGGATGAAGATTGTTATTAGAATGAGTTTCTTAAATATTGTATGACAATTACTTGTAAAATCTCATGGTTCTTTAGATGAAGTAGATCCAAATTGTATGTTTAAGTTATCGCTAACTCTTTAGCTCATGTTTTCGCCTAGGTAAGTTTATATGGTCATTTAGTCATGGCCTTGCCGTGACCTTTGGTTATTGTTCCATGGTCTTGAGACTCAACCTTGGCTTTAGCCATGGTTGCGGTCTTGAATTTAGGTCATTAGACCACTTGGTCTTATTAAACCATAACTATTATATAGTGACTTTAGTATATAAATTAGCTGTTAAGAAACTGAAGAAAATCTCATTCTTTATTAGTTTTTTGGATACGTGCCTTGAGTTTTTGAAGAAAACGTGATTCTGGACAACTTTCGTGTTTTAACTTTTTCGCGAAACGTACCAGAAGGGCCTCTTTTTGCGTGTTTAATGTTCTGTCACATAAGGTTTTTAGGCAGTTTTGCCGCAAAGTTTTGGTAACTTCAAATGGTCATAACTTTTTACTCATGTACTCATTTTAAGTGGTTCAAATTGCTATGGTTTCCTTGTTAAGTCCTCTACTACAATATGTAATTGTCCAATATCATAATTATACCATTTTGGTCAGATTTCACCATGAAAGTCACTAGTTTACTTGTTTAAATAACATAAGTTAACATATATATACCAATACTTGTTTTACTCATTTTTATACATCATGAACATAATCACAAGACAAAATATAGCATAAAAATGATATTTAATAAGAAGTATGTTAGGGTTTGCTTACAACTTATGGCTTTCAACAAAGAAATGTAAGTAACATGTAAGGTAAGGACTTTGATTGATTTATGCTTCACTCTACTTCACTTCAAGCAATCTTTCTACACTTGTATTCTTGAAAGAGAGATGATGAAAGTTGAGGTGACTTGAGTAGATTCAAACTCAAGAGAAATCACCAAAGTTTCTAGGGTTTGGAAGTGTTTTGATTACTGATGAGGCACAAAATGAACCACTTTTAGGGGGTCATTTAAGCCCGGAATTGAATTTATTTGATCAAATATTGCCCTAAATCGTTCCTTTTGTGATTTTAGGTAATTTGGGAGTCAATTCTGGAAAAGGAAGCAATTCGGACGTTTTTGGAGCATAAAAGTGAAGAAAACGCCAAAGACTTAATTTTCCATGCTGAGAACAGTACCTGACGGCGTTAAGAGAAAGATCCTGACGGTGTCAAGAGTAAATTCCATGACGACTGATGAGTGTGTAAATACTCATCATTTTTATCGTATCTGAACTGCCAAAACATCCAAAAACACTAAAAAATGCATCAAAATACTGAAAATATCTCAGGATTGTGTTTTATATGTTTCTGATGCAAAATGTTTAAAAACAAATGAAAAACGAACAAAGTTTGCATAATTGGCAGTTTCAGTCCCTCAAGTTTCAAAAATTGACAAAACTAGTCCCTGGAAGTTTGAAATAAAAGAAAAGTCAACCCAAGTCCTTTGGAATTCAAAAATTGTCAAAACAAGTCCTTGGGTGAAAAGTTTGAGAAAATTACATGTTTGGTCCCTGTAGTTTGAAATTTGGCAAAAAAGGTCCCTGGGTTTAAAATATTGGAAATTTACAACTTTGGTCCTTTAGTTATTATTATATGGCAAATTTAGTCCATGGTTACCACTTTGGAAAAGTTTCATTTCAGACCCTGGATTTAAGAAAAATTACAAAATGGTCCTTGTGAAATTTCATACAAACCAAACTGGACCTAATGTATTATTACTCTCCCAATCCAAATAATAAAAACCCAATCCACCTTATCCCTCCAAGCCCACCACACAACCTCCAAAGCCCAACTCCTCAAAACCCACTCTCCCTCCCGTTTTAATATTACCCTCGGTCAAACCCTCACCCTTTTACTACCCCCTTCCAACTCACCTCCCACTCAAACCTGCAAACAGCCAAACCCCCATCATCACCCCTACCTTCACCACCTGCACACTCTAACTATCCCCCCTCCTACTCCAAACCAAACACTACACTCCAAGATGTCACCCCTGGCAGCAATAATATCCAAGAAACAGACAAAGGAAATTGGGCGCGAAAAGTTTTGAACGGCCAAGATGCAATTTCATGATCCTATGGTCCAATATGAAGCTGGGAAAAGTCCAAGGGTGCCCCAAAACCTTAATTGGAGGATATAAAAGGCAAGAGGAAGCAGTGAAGCAGCTAGTTAGACTTTTAGATTTAATTTAGTTATTTCAAGAATTGTAATGTCAAATTTAAATTAAGTTTCAGTTGTAATGTGTTTCATTTATCATTAATATAAGTTGCATTTTCAGAAATTCAAGTTTCATTTTATATTTCAGTTGCCTTATAAATACAAAAAAAAAAAAAATATACAAGAAAAGAGAAGAAGGTTGTGCAGGAGTTATGCTGAGAATGGAGAATGGGGATTAGAGACTCATGGGAGTCACATAAGTTGTCCTTGGTTCACATTGCATTGGCAGGGAAGCCCTCTGTAAGGAATTCTCTTGATTTCCCATGATTACTAATCCTTGTCATAATCTGTTCCTTCATGCTTATTCATGTTTGCTTGTGATATTTGAGTCAAGTTATGGCTCAGTAATCGGTATTTGATCACTATAATCTTTTGTGTTCACAAGTCTAGTTTACAAGTCATTTAGAACTAATTGGTATAAGTAGTAATGTTGGTGTAAACCTCAGTTTTTTTGTTCACATAAGTTTGAATCATCTTAATATACCTTTGTAAACCTGACTTGGGGAATGAAACAGTCAAATGCTTCTTAAATCTCAAAACAGTCATGAATAAAGGGGTGTTTGGATGAACATGGTTGTCTGTGTTTCTGTCATTACATAAGTTAGGAACCTGTTTAGAAACAAAACTTAGGTTAGTATTAAAGACTTAGAAATATAGAATTGGTAGGTTTAGTTGTAAAAGTCAAAGATCTCACCAAATCCTTCATAGCAGCCAACTGTTATGGATTTTGAAAATGCAACCCCTTAAATTAGCTTAAAATTAGTTTAGGTAGGTAATTAATCCTCATTTAGGTTTTAAATAACTTATATAAGCAGTCTAAATCCTTGGAATCTCACCAAAGTCAACTGTAGTGTAGTAAGTTAAAAAGTCAAAAGTTGCATATCTCAGTTTTTCCAAAAGTTGTGGGATTTTTCTTGAATTTTGTGTAGTGAGTTAGGATCTGAAATTTGTTGTGCTAAAAGTACCCCAGCTAGGGTACAAGATTCCACAATTATCTGATTTTTAGAAATTTTCTTTGTTTGCTTATTTGGGGTCTCAACTGACCTGCAGGGGAAGTCACCTCCCCTGCACCCAGCTTTTGAAATTTTGACCCATTGTTCAAAAGACCACATCCTGCTCATCTTTGAGCTCATAACTCAAACCTTGGTATTTTGAAAAGCTGGTTATGCTAAGTTTTTAGATGTATGCCCATTTAGGTCTGGTCTGCTCATGAGTTAAGCTTATTTGACCCTCCAAGTTCACCTCACACACTGACCCATCAGTGTGTGCATAGGGTATTTAATACATTCTTAAAAAGCTCATTTTTTAGGGGTAGTCTAAGCTACTTTCCATTCTTTAGGAAGGGTAGTTGTACTAGCTTGCTGATTTCAAGCTTCTTTTGGCCTAGAGAGCTTATTGGCAGGGCTTATTTAAGCCTGCAAATAGCACTTCAAACCTGTTTAGACTAACAGCCTTAGTTTAAGCTTGAATTTGATCTTTAGCTCCTTACAATGATCATACTTGTGTGTTTTGGCTTTTTCCAAACTTGTTTCATCCACTTTTAGCTTGATTTACCCTCTGCTTAAGCTGTTTCATTTGTTTGTGTATTCAGTTTGTGATTTCCTGTTTATGCATGAAAATTGTTGTTATATTGTTGTAATTAGCTTACTTGTGTTAGTTTGAGTTTGTGTAAACTTATGCTTACCTAGGTTTATGCTTGTATGCTGATTTTGCCAATTGCTTATTGCACAAGTCCACTTTGAGCCTTTGCTCACTGAGCCAGTTTCCCAACACCATATCAAACTCAAACCTTGAGCTTTTACCTTGGTCTTGGGCATTTTGATAAGCCCTCCTAGCATGCTTCTTGGTTCCACCATGACCCTGGACCCTGGGTCATCCCTGTGGGTCCCACAATAGGCTGCATATTGCCATTTTGGCCTGTTTGGCCTAAGAGGATTCTGTGAGTGCTTATTCTAGGTTCTTGGCTTCTCTAGTAAGCTTGTTCATTGGTTTCAGCTTATTTTGTACACATAACAGTTGGATAGAACTTGTTTTGCTTGTGGTAACTTATTAACAGCTTATTTCAATCAAAATTACATTGTTGAGCTCAAAAAGCTCATCTGTTTGGCTTATTACATTGCATTGAGCATATCTCTGAGATCCAAAACTAGTTCTTTCACAAAAGACTCATATTTTCAGTAGTTTAAGAGTTTTGTAAAAGAAAAACAAGAAAAAGACAAAAATAAGTTAAGTGATAGCTTCTATTTAAGCCATTTGGCTTATTTTTCTGCTTATTTATAAGCACTTCTCATTTTTATATTTTTCTTAGGCTTCTTATTAGTTAAAATAATTTTAGGAATTTTTCCAGATTTTTCTTTGTTCATTTGGTATTTTTTATAATTTATTTTAGTTTAAATCAATTAAATAATTAGATTTAATTAATAATAAATAATTAAAAAGTAGGAAAAATAGTTTTTCTATTTTAAAATTAGTTTTATAATATTTTAGATTTTTCCAAATTTAATTTTCATTTTTCTAAGTAATTTTCATAATTAATTAATAATTAGTGTAATTTAGTTAATTAAAAAGTAATTAATAATTAGTAATTAATTAATAGTAATTAATTAAATAGTGTAAAAATTATTTTTCTTTTTCTAAAAATTTTCTTAAGTCATTAGGATTGTAAAAATATAATTTTCACGTTCGTAGGACTTTATTTGCTCTCGTTTCACTTTTTATCTTGCGCGTCCGCGTTTATTTTAAATCCGAACGCGCGTTTTTAAGTTAACTTACGTTTCTAGGTTATCTGTTCATCAGTAATTGTTCCAATAGTGTTTCTAAGCTATTCTCAATCATAATCTCGTAGTTTAATCATAATAACCAAATTCCTGATCCTTCTGTTAAATCACCCGATCACTTTAAACGTTTTTAATTACAATTGCTTACCTCACTGGGACATAACGACCTGGGAATACACTGTACTCCTTGGTTAGTTGGTTTTAGATGTTTGACTTGGTTGACCATCACCTGTTCAACTTAGTTGACCGTTCTGAACCAATCAAAATTTAGCGCCGCTGCCGGGGAGGTAGCTACGTAATCAAAACGTTCTTTAGAGATTAGTGATTTTTCACACATCACTGTATAAATACCACCAACTTTTTGTAAATCTAAATCATAAAACAAAAATGTCATTAACACTTTTCCTAAAGTGTTAACAACTCCAAAAAAAATCAAAAACAAACAAAACAGATCGTTATGTTTTCTATATCGTGTTTCTTTTAAGGTGATTCTTAAAGAGATACGATTTTGATAAACGAATCGACACCAAAAATATTGTCCAAAAGTTTATAACCCATACACAAAAAACCCAAAAACATTCGTCTCTTTCTTGTGAATAATAATTCTACATAAAAATAAACCGTCGCAAACCAAGGCAGAACACCTAACAACTAGGGGTGTGGACATAATAAGTTCCCAAACCAAAGATTTAAAACTTGCCTTTGTATCCTTGTGAGTGGTGTACCTTTCTTAAAGAAGCCACTTGCTTGTGATTATTGGTTTAAGTTCACTGTTGATTTGCCTCGATTTTTTTTGATTGGTTTTTATCCCTAGTGCATGCGCACTTGTTCTTCTAGGTCTACTAGCCCATTACGTGAGCTTGTAAGAAAACCTAGAAGACCTCGTAGATGTTCAGCACCAACAGTCGGATCTGAGATCCGCACTGTTTCCACTCCAGCTGTCACCATGGCGGAAGACCGCCCCATGTGTGAGCTTCTCCAAGCACCCATCGAGGGTTACGGAGATGCCATTGTTGTTCCAGCCATCGTGGCTGATAGTTTTGAGCTCAAAACCGGGTTACTCAATCTTGTAACCTCAAGTCAATTCTACGGTTTTGAGAGGGTCGATCCTCATGCTCATATTCGATGGTTCAATAAAATCACATCAACCATAAAGTACAAAAATGTCCCCTGTGAAGCAATCAAGCTTCTTCTCTTCCTATTCTCCCTAGAGGGTCAAGCCCGAATTTGGCTTGAGAAACAACCCCCTCGCTCAATTGAGACATGGGAAGACTTGGTAAAAAAGTTTGTGAATGAATTCTTCCCACCTTCAAAGACAATGAGTCTTAAGAACGAAATCACCCAGTTCACTCAAAAATATGATGAATCTTTTGGTGAAGCGTGGGATCGTTTCAAAGAATTACTTCGCAAGTGTCCACATCATGGTTTCTCCGAGTTGACGCAACTCGATACTTTTTACAATGGCGTGAGCCAAGCTGATCAGGATTCACTCAATGCCTCCGCGGGAGGTAATTTCTTGAGTAGAACCACAAAAGAAGCTTTGCAAATCATTGAAAATAAGTCCAAGGTCCGCTCTACACGAAGCAAGCCTGTTGTTTCTCAAATTAATGCGGGTCCTTCCACTTCATCTTCTATGAGTCAATCTAGTACGGATGCTAAGATTGACAAGCTCACTGAAGCTATTCAAGCTTTGGTTCTCGCCCAAGCAAAGAAAGTTTCATTTCCACAACATCCTCCACCTGCTGAGGTTAAAAAAAGTGGAAGTCTGTGTGACTTGTGGTGGGCCGCATGCCTACTGTAGTCGGGTCATCTAATCAAGGAGGCAATCAATATCGGCCTCCTATGGACCCGAACTATCGTCCTAATCATTAACCTGGACCACCTGGTTTTAATCAAAACCAAAATGTCCAAAACCGTAACCAAAATCAAAATAGAATGAACCAAGGTTATCAAAACCAAGGTAACTTCAATCAGGGTCACGGTTTTCAAAGTCAAAACCAAGGTTTCCAAAATCAAGGTTTCCAAAATCAAGGAAACTTTAATCGAAACCAAGGTCAGGGTACCCCAATCAAGGGTACTTTCATGAAAAAAACAACCAGAATCAAAGGAATTTCCAACACCAAACTCAAGGAAATTTCCAAAATCAAGGTCCCAACCAAAACAATCGTGCTCCAAATGTTCCTAACAATCAAGCCATTGTTCCTACTGGGCCTTCATCTAACGAGTTGTTAAAACAATTCATGAAGTCCCAAGAAGAGTTGAACAAGTTGTTAGTTAGCCAGATTTCTGACATCAAGAAGTCTTTAAATGATCGACCCTCGGGCTCAGGTACTTCTTTACCGAGCAACACGATCGCTAACCCGAGGGGCGATGCTAAGGCGATCACAACACGAAGTGGTGCTTCATATAATGAACCCGGGATTCCTACTACCTCTTCTTCCTCTCCTCCAAAGGTAGTGGAACGTGAACCTGAGGTGACAAAGGACAAAGTGCAATCTAATAGTCCACGAAGTACCGCACATGTCCACCCTCAGGTTGTCCCAGAAACCATGCCGAAACCTGGAGTTATATTTGATCCACCTGAGACTCCAGCTGAGAACCCTAAATCTAAAACTTCTATTCCTTACCCATCACACTTGAATGAACAAAAGCTCCGCGAAAAAGCTAATCACCAAATGGATAAATTCTTCCAAATCTTCCAAGATTTGCATTTTGACATTAGCTTCGCGGACGCCATTCTATTGATGCCTAAGTTTGCATCGACAATCAAAAATCTGTTAAGTAATAAGGAAAAACTCTTTGAGATGGCAAGAACTCCTCTGAATGAGAACTACTCAGCAGTTCTTTTGAAAAAGCTTCCTGAAAAGCTTGGAGACCCCGGGAAATTTCTCATTCCTTGTAATTTCCCGGGTATGGTTGAATGCTTCGCCTTGGCCGATCTAGGTGCTAGCATTAACCTTATGCCATATTCTGTGTGGAAGAAACTATCTCTTCCCGAACTTACTCCCACGTGCATGACTTTAGAGCTTGCCGATCGTTCAATTTCTCGTCCCCTTGGCATTGCCGAGGATGTGTTTGTTAGAGTGGGAAAGTTCCATTTTCTAGCAGATTTTGTGATTGTTGACTTTGATGCCGATTCAAGGGTCCCTCAATTTTTGGAAGGGGATTCCTTAGAACTGGGCGCGCTCTCATCGATGTATTTGAGCAAGAGATCACATTGCCTGTTGGAACTGAAGCTGTCACCTTCAACGTCGATCAAACTTCGAGGTACTCCTCCAATTATGACTCTGAATCGGTAAACCAAATTGATATCATTGATATTACTGCGAAGGAGTACGCTCAAGAGGTTTTAGGTTTTATTGATGATTCTTCGAGTGAAAACTTCACTCAATCTTCTCCCATCATTGCCAATTCTTCTCCTTCCCTCACTCCGTTTGAGGGAAGTGACTTCATCTTAGAAGAAATTGAGGCCTTTCTCAAAAGTGATTTGAATCCCGATGGAATCGATAACCAAGAGATTGACCCCGAGAGGGATATTCTCCTGCTTGAGAAATTATTAAACGAAGATCCCTCTCCTCTTCCTGTTCTACCACAACAACGTCATAAAGAGGAAGTCAAAAATGTTGAGAAAACTGATGACTTTCCTGTGGTTGAGCTTAAGGACTTGCCGCCTCATCTTGAATACGCATTTCTGGAGGGTGATGATAAATTACCCGTCATAATTGCTAAAGATTTGAGTGTTGAGGAAAAGGCTGCTCTCATAAAGGTTTTGAAGTCACATAAACAAGCAATTGCTTGGCGACTCTCCGACATCAAGGGCATTGACCCTGAATTTTGTACTCACAAGATTTTAATGAAGTATGACTTCAAACCAGCAGTCCAACAACAAAGAAGGGTGAATCCCAAAATTCATGAGGTCATCAAACAAGAAGTTTTAAAACTTCTTGATGCCGGATTGATTTACCCTATCTCGGACAGTCCTTGGGTTAGCCCAATTCATTGTGTTCCAAAAAAGGGTGGCATTACTGTTGTCACAAATGAGGAGAATGAGTTGATTCCAACTCGTTTGGTTACAGGTTGGCACGTCTGCATTGACTATCGTAAGTTAAATGACGCCACCCGCAAAGATCATTTTCCTCTGCCCTTTATGGATCAGATGCTCAAGAGATTAGCGGGGAATGAGTACTATTGCTTCCTCGATGGTTTCTTGGGTTACTTTCAGATTCCCATTGATCCGGAAGATCAGGAAAAGACCACTTTTACGTGCCCCTATGGAACTTTTGCGTATAAACGTATGCCATTTGGTTTATGTAATACTCCGGGCACGTTTCAAAGATGTATGATGGCCATATTTTCCGACATGATCGGGAAAACTATGGAGGTCTTCATGGACGATTTTTCGGTCATTGGGTATTCGTTTCAATCATGTCTCTCCCATTTAGACAACATGCTCAAACGTTGTGAAGACACAAAGTTATGTCTAAATTGGGAGAAGAGTCACTTTATGGTCAAAGAGGGCATTGTCCTCGGCCATAAAATTTGAAAGAATGGGATTGAGGTTGACAAAGCCAAAATTGGTGTCATTGCAAAATTACCTCATCCCACTACCGTCAAAGGTATTAGGAGCTTTTTGGGTCATGCCGGTTTCTATCGTAGGTTTATTCAAGATTTCTCTAAAATCTCCCGGCCTATGACCCATCTCCTCGAAAAGGATGCTCCTTTTATCTTCTCACCTGAGTGCGTAAAAGCTTTTGAAACTCTAAAGAAAAAGCTTACTGAGGCACCAATTCTTGTTGCCCCCGATTGGGACTTGCCCTTTGAACTTATGTGTGATGCTAGTGATTACGCAATAGGGGCAGTCTTGGGGCAACGCAGGTCTAAACACTTTCAGCCTATACACTATGCAAGCAAAACAATGACCGAGGCTCAAAGTCATTACACCACCACTGAAAAAGAATTATTAGCTGTGGTGTATACCTTTGAAAAATTCCGGTCATATTTGATCTTGACCAAAAGCATAGTGTATACGGATCACTCGGCTTTGAAGTACCTTTTTGCAAAACAAGATGCAAAGCCGAGACTACTTCGTTGGGTTCTCCTCCTGCAAGAATTTGATATCATAATTCGTGATAAAAAAGGAGCTGAGAACCTAGCTGCTGATCATCTCTCCCGTTTGGAAAACCCCCATCAAGATATCTTCAAAAAGAAGGAAATTAACGAAACCTTCCCTCTCGAGACACTCAATGCGGTTGCCTTTCGTGGAGATTCTGTTACCCCATGGTTTGCCGATTTTGTAAACTACCTTGCGGGTAACTTTATTGTGAAAGGGATGTCGTCCCAACAAAAGAACAAGTTCTTTAAGGATGTCAAACATTATTTCAGGGACGACCCCTACCTTTTCAAAATATGTGCAGATCAAGTCATCCGACGGTGTGTATATGGTCAAGAAGCCACTGAAATTCTCAAGGCTTGCCATGCTGGTCCCACGGGGGCCCACCACAATCCAAACTATACCACCAAAAAGGTGTTTGACTCCGGATTCTTTTGGCCCACGATTTATAAGGATGCCCAAGAATTGGTCAAATCCTGTGACGCTTGTCAACGTCACGGGAATATTTAACAAAAAAATGAAATACCACAAAATGCAATCCAAGTTTGTGAAATATTTGACGTATGGGGCATTGACTTTATGGGGCCATTTCCATCATCTCATGGAAACAAGTATATACTCGTGGCTGTTGACTATTTGTCAAAATGGGTTGAAGCAAAAGCTTTACCCACAAATGATGCTCGAGTTGTTGTGAAGTTTTTAAAAGCTCTTTTTGCTCGATTTGGAACTCCACGTGCTATAATTAGTGATCGTGGTACGCATTTTTGCAATGACAAATTTGATAAAGTCATGCAAAATTATAGTGTAACTCACTGTCTTTCTACTGCGTACCACCCTCAAAAAAGTGGACAAGTAGAAGTTTCCAATCGTGGCATCAAGATAATTTTGGAAAGAACCGTTGGTGAAAATCATGCATCGTGGTCGGATAAATTAGATGATGCACTTTGGGCTTTCCGTACGGCTTACAAAACACCCATCGGGTGTACGCCTTACAAGCTTGTGTACGGGAAAGCGTGCCATCTACCGATCGAGCTTGAGCATAAAGCCTATTGGGCCCTCAAGCATGCAAATTTTGACCTAAAAACTGCGGGTGATCATCGGAAAGTTCAATTGAATGAATTAAATGAACTTCGTGATCAAGCTTACGAGAACTCTTTGATCTATAAAGAAAAGACAAAGAAGATTCATGACTCAAAAATCAAAAACCGCATTTTTAACGTTGGTGATCGAGTCCTTCTTTTCAACTCTAGACTCAAGATCATCTCGGGAAAGCTCAAAACCCGATGGACTGGTCCATTCACTATCGTTAAGGTTTATCCTTATGGCACCGTCGAGCTATCTCAAAATGACGGTCCTAATTTGAAAGTGAATGGACATCGTTTAAAGCACTACTTTGGAGAGGACATACCATCCATGGTTGTCCCTGATCTCCAAACATTCCCCAAGGACAATTGAATTCGGGGATCGAGTCAAGCTAGCGACTCGACAAACAAAAACAGTAGCAACAACATGGGTTTTTACCCATGTCTCTGATTTCTTTCTACTTTCTAACACCCTAGTGTGGGGGAGTGGCCGTCCCCTGCAGCTATTTGAGATGTAAATATCTTTGAAAAAAAAAGAGAAAAAATGTGTGATTGTATGTACAGATAAATAAAGTGAAAAATGCAAAACGATATTTCTGCAGTTAGTTTAGAATATTATCTTTTTACGTTCAGAGATTCGGCATAATAGCCGGGACTTGAATATTGAGGACAATATTCAATTCTAAGTGTGGGGGGGGGGAAATTCTAGCGAATTTTATCACAAAATGCTCTCAAGTACCCCCGTTTTTGCCCAAAATTTTCAAAATTTTTTCACTTTATTTCAAAATATTTGTGGTTATCAGTCCGCCGTGTCTAAACGACAAAAGGATTGGCTAATCCAGGAGCAAACGACTCTTGGTAAAGATATCTCAAATCCGCTGATGGCTTGCAATTTGCCCAAAATTGTATGGTAAATCAACTCGCCATATCCCATAAAGTGAATGAGTTGGCTAGCCCGCAAGATTATGGCTTGTGGTAAAGGCAGTGGAAAAACCATAATTGGTAATCAGCTCACCAAGATGTTGACTATTCCATCAAGAGTTGGCTAGTCCAGAAGCAAACGGCTTTTGGTAAAGACAAATCAAATCTGTTGAAAGCTGGTGGTTTGCTCAAAATCACATGGTTATCAGGTGGACCATAGTTCTTACTTGAATCGATACATATGGCTACTCTAGAAGTTATGGCTTTTGGTAAAGAGTTTCAAATCCATTAAGTTTTTCTCAAAAAGATTGCTAGGGACTAGCAATAGTTTAGTGTGGGGGATTGATGAGTGTGTAAATACTCATCATTTTTATCGTATCTGATCTGCCAAAACATCCAAAAATACTCAAAAATGCATCAAAATACTGAAAATATACCAGGATTGTGTTTTATATGTTTCAGATGCAGAATGTTTAAAAACAAATGAAAAACGAACAAAGTTTGCATAATTGGCAGTTTCAGTCCCTCAAGTTTCAAAAAATTGACAAAACTAGTCCCTGGAAGTTTGAAATAAAAGAAAAGTCAACCCAAGTCCTTTAGAATTCAAAAATTGTCAAAACAAGTCCTTGGGTGAAAAGTTTGAGAAAATTACATGTTTGGTCCCTGTAGTTTGAAATTTGGCAAAAAAGGTCCCTGGGTTTAAAATATTGGAAATTTACAACTTTGGTCCTTTAGTTATTATTATATGGCAAATTTAGTCCATGGTTACCACTTTGGAAAAGTTTCATTTCAGACACTGGATTTAAGAAAAATTACAAAATGGTCCTTGTGAAATTTCATACAAACCAAACCGGACCTAATGTATTATTACTCCCCCAATCCAAATAACAAAAACCCAATCCACCTTATCCCTCCAAGCCCACCACACAACCTCCAAAGCCCAACTCCTCAAAGCCCACTCTCCCTCCCGTTTTAATATTACCCTCGGTCAAACCCTCACCCTTTGACTACCCCCTTCCAACTCACCTCCTACTCAAACATGCAAACAGCCAAACCCCCATCATCACCCCTACCTTCACCACCTGCACACTCTAACTATCCCCCCTCCTACTCCAAACCAAACACTACACTCCAAGATGTCACCCCTGGCAGCAATAATATCCAGGAAACAGACAAAGGAAATTGGGCACGAAAAGTTTTGAACGGCCAAGATGCAATTTCATGATCCTATGGTCCAATATGAAGCTGGGAAAAGTCCAAGGGTGCCCCAAAACCCTAATTGGAGGATATAAAAGGCAAGAGGAAGCAGTGAAGCAGCTAGTTAGATTTTTAGAGTTAATTTAGTTATTTCAAGAATTGTAATGTCAAATTTAAATTAAGTTTCAGTTGTAATGTGTTTCATTTATCATTAATATAAGTTGCATTTTCAGAAATTCAAGTTTCATTTTATATTTCAGTTGCCGTATAAATACAAAATATATATATATATATATATATATATATATATATATATATATATATATATATATATATATATATATATAAAATACAAGAAAAGAGAAGAAGGTTGTGCAGGAGTTATGCTGAGAATGGAGAATGGGGATTAGAGACTCATGGGAGTCACATAAGTTGTCCTTGGTTCACATTGCATTGGCAGGGAAACCCTCTGTAAGGAATTCTCTTGATTTCCCATGATTATTAATCCTTGTCATAATCTGTTCCTTCATGCTTATTCATGTTTACTTGTGATATTTGAGTCAAGTTATGGCTCAGTAATTGGTATTTGATCACTATAATCTTTTGTGTTCACAAGTCTAGTTTACAAGTCATTTAGAACTAATTGGTATAAGTAGTAATTTTGGTGTAAACCTCAGTTTTTGTGTTCACATAAGTTTGAATCATCTTAATATACCTTTGTAAACCTGACTTGGGGAATGAAATAGTCAAATGCTTCTTAAATCTCAAAACAGTCATGAATAAAGGGGTGTTTGGATGAACATGGTTGTCTGTGTCTCTATCATTATATAAGTTAGGAACCTGTTTAGAAACAACACTTAGGTTAGTATTAAAGACTTAGAAATATAAAATTGGTAGGTTTAGTTGTAAAAGTCAAAGATCTCACAAAATCCTTCATAGCAGCCAACTGTTATGGATTTTGAAAATGCAACCCCTTAAATTAGCTTAAAATTAGTTTAGGTAGGTAAAGTAATCCTCATTTAGGTTTTAAATAACTTATATAAGCAGTCTAAATCCTTGGAATCTCACCAAAGTCAATTGTAGTGTAGTAAGTTAAAAAGTCAAAAGTTGCATATCTCAGTTTTTCCAAACGTTGTGGGATTTTTCTTGAATTTTGTGCAGTGAGTTAGGATCTGAAACTTGTTGTGCTAAAAGTACCCCAGCTAGGCTACAAGATTCCATAATTATTTGATTTTTAGAAATTTTCTTTGTTTGCTTACTTGGGGTCTCAACTGACCTGCAGGGGAAGTCACCTCCCCTGCACCCAGCTTTTGAAATTTTGACCCATTGTTCAAAAGACCACATCTTTCTCATCTTTGAGCTCATAACTCAAACCTTGATATTTTGAAAAGCTGGTTATGCTAAGTTTTTAGATGTATGCCCATTTAGGTCTGGTCTGCTCATGAGTTAAGCTTATTTGACCCTCCAAGTTCACCTCATACACTGACCCATCAGTGTGTGCATAGGGTATTTAATACATTCTTAAAAATCTCATTTGTTAGGGGTAGTATAAGCTACTTGCCATTCTTTTGGAAGGGTAGTTGTACTAGCTTGCTTATTTCAAGCTTCTTTTGGCCTAGAGAGCTTATTGGCAGGGCTTATTTAAGCCTGCAAATAGCCCTTCAAACATGTTTAGACTAACAGCCTTAGTTTAAGCTTGAATTTGATCTTTAGCTCCTTACAGTGATCATATTTGTGCGTTTTGGATTTTTCCAAACTTGTTTCATCCAGTTTTAGCTTGATTTACCCTCTACTTAAGCTGTTTCATTTGTTTGTGTATTTAGTTTGTGATTTCCTATTTCTGCATGAAAATTGTTGTTATATTGTTGTAATTAGCTTACTTGTGTTAGTTTGAGTTTTTGTAAACTTATGCTTACCTAGGTTTATGCTTGTATGCTGATTTTGCTAATTGCTTATTGCACAAGTCCACTTTGAGCCTTTGCTCACTGAGCCAATTTCCCAATACCATATCAAACTCAAACCTTGAGCTTTTACCTTGGTCTTGGGCATTTTGATAAGCCCTCCTAGCATGCTTCTTGGTTCCACCATGACCTTGGACCCTGGGTCATCCCTATGGGTCCCACAATAGGCTGCATATTGCCATTTTGGCCTGTTTGGCCTAAGAGGATTCTGTGAGAGCTTATTCTAGGTTCTTGGCTTCTCTAGCAAGCTTGTTCATTGGTTTCAGCTTATTTTGTACACATAACAGTTGGATAGAACTTGTTTTGCTTGTGGTAACTTATTAACTGCTTATTTCAATCAAAAGTACATTGTTGAGCTCAAAAAGCTCATCTGTTTGGCTTATTACATTGCATTGAGCTTATCTTTGATATCCAAGACTAGTTATTTCACAAAAGATTCATATTTTCAGTAGTTTAAGAGTTTTGTAAAAGAAAAACAAGAAAAAGACAAAAATAAGTTAAGTGATAGCTTCTATTTAAGCCATTTGGCTTATTTTTCTGCTTATTTATAAGCACTTATTATTTTTATATTTTTCTTAGGCTTCTTATTAGTTAAAATAATTTTAGGAATTTTTCCAGATTTTTCTTTGTTCATTTGGTATTTTTTATAATTTATTTTAGTTTAAGTCAATTAAATAATTAGATTTAATTAATAATAAATAATTAAAAAGTAGGAAAAATAGTTTTTCTGTTTTAAAATTAGTTTTATAATATTTTAGATTTTTCCAAATTTAATTTTCATTTTTCTAAGTAATTTTCATAATTAATTAATAATTAGTGTAATTTAGTTAATTAAAAAGTAATTAATAATTAGTAATTAATTAATAGTAATTAATTAAATAGTGTAAAAATTATTTTTCTTTTTCTAAAAATTTTCTTAAGTCATTAGGATTGTAAAAATATATTTTTCACTTTCGTAGGACTTTATTTGCTCTCGTTTCACTTTTTATCTTGCGCGTCCGCGTTTATTTTAAATCCAAACGCGCGTTTTTAAGTTAACTTACGTTTCTAGGTTATCTGTTCATCAGTAATTGTTCCAATAGTGTTTCTAAGCTATTCTCAATCATAATCTCGTAGTTTAATCATAATAACCAAATTCCTGATCCTTCTGTTAAATCACCCGACCACTTTAAACGTTTTTAATTACAATTGCTTACCTCGCTGGGACATAATGACCCGGGAATAGACTATACTCCTTGGTTAGTTGGTTTTAGACGTTTGACTTGGTTGACCATCACCTGTTCAACTTAGTTGACCGTTCTGAACCAATCAACGACCCAGTGCAAACCTGACGGCGTCACAACAAGGGCGTCAAGAGTTAAATTGGTGATGGCATGCATAAGGTGAATACATGACGGCGTCAGACCCAGATCTAGGCAGTCCGAGGAACTATTTGGCGGCGAGATGACGGCGTCAGACATTTGTTATTGACGCCGTCACCTATCAAACTCTATATATAGTTTTCTATTTTTCATTTATTAGAGAGGAACATGTGTGGAGAAAACTAGGGCCAAACTTTGTAAACCCTAGGTCATATTTTACAGTGTTTTCAAGGGTTTTCACCCCTTGAGTCCTTTCATGTTCTATTGAAATAATTCTTCTCTTAATTCAATCAATATGTCTATGTGTTGGTTGATTATATCTTGTGCTTGTCTTGATTTTAACATGCTAGGCTAGATTTATCTTGTGTTTGCTTAGATCTAATGAAACCTAGATGTTAATTATGTGTTGATTACTTGTTTATGGTTGTATTGGATGAATGATTTCAATGTTAGGCTTAAGAAAACTGGCAGATCTCCATTGTGTAACATGCTTGAACATCTTAGGAAACATGAACCGATGTGTACTAGGTTTTATTGGTTGTATTTAATGCATGAGCAAATTCTAGTGATCCCATGTTAGGAGCTTCTTAGCCGGCTCGACATAGGAGTGAAGTAGGCGCTCATAGGATTGGGGAAGTAAGTACGCCACCCCATGAATGGTATTAAGGAATACAATCCGTCATCCACGCAACTATAACAAGTAATTAACGTGTAAAAGATATCTAGGGAGTAGTGAAATCTAAGTAAACACAATTCTCCCACATATTGCTCACAACTTTATATATTTTATTTTCATTTCTAGTATTTTATTTTGATTGCATCTTTAGTATTGGGTTAGTTGAATAGCAACTAATTCTGCCAAACTCCTTCAAACCCGAGATTTTTACTTGCTTTCCAAAAAAATATAAAAATACAAAAAGACATCTCTAGACCTAGTCTTTAGGTTTTCTAATCCTAGCGACAGTATTCCTAGCTGAACGATCAATCCCCCGGTACTTGTCATTATACTATACTACATCGATCATGTACACTGCCTGGTGGGGGTTGTAAGCTTCTTGAGATCCCTCGAGAAGTAAAGCCTGGTGCAATTCCCACGCATCAAGTTTTTGGCGCCGCAGCCCGGGGAATAGTTATTTTCTAGGTTAGAATCTCTTTTTATTAGGTCTACTTTCTAGATTCCTTTCTAGTAAGATTTTATTTTTATTTTTAGATTCTCTTTATTCTATCTTATTTCTTCGTGTTTTTGTTCGTAACTCTTCACCACCCGACATCATGGACGATGGGAACATCTTTGAACTCGTCATCCCACCACAACAAAACCCACCACTAGAACCTCTTAGGCCCCGAACCTTAGGAGAGTATTCCCGACCTAGCCACCAAGGCTATCGAAACACTATTGAGCTCACCGGAGCCAATGTGACCCCCTTGCGATCCAACACCATCCGGTTGGTGCAAAGCGGATGTGCATTCCATGGACTTCGTTCCGAAGATCCAAACCAACATCTCAAGGACTTCCTTAAAATCGTAGATTCTATAGACCTTGATGTTACAACTAGAGAGTCAACCCGATTACGCCTATTCCAATTCTCTCTACGTGATCAAGCTAGCCAATGGCTTGAGCGATTACCCGCGGGATCCATCACCTCATGGGATGATCTCACCACTCGTTTCCTTGCTCAATTTTTCCCACCGGGGAGAACTACCAAGCTTAGAAATGACATCTTGATGTTCCAACAACGTCAAAATGAAACTCTTTATGAAGCATGGACTCGTTTCAAGGACTTACTCCAAAAAGTCCCTCATCATGGCATAGATCCTTGGCTCCAAGTCCGAATCTTCTATGACCATATCGATCTCTCCACAAGGCGAGCCATTGACCAATCAGCCGGTGATAAGCTACGTGATCTAAGTGCGGAACAATCATGGGAACTCATAGAAGATCTTGCTCTCTATGACAACGAAAGTTGGAATGATCCCCGTGACTTGAACAAAACGGTCAAGGCAATATCTTTGCCTTCGAACAATTCTAGCACTCCTGACCGTAGGATCATGGAACTTGAGGACCAAGTCAAGTTTCTCATGAAATCTTACGAAGCTCCTAAGCCTTCAAGCCAAATGAACAAAATCACTTCTTCATGCGAATTATGTAGTGGTCCCCATGACACTCGTGATTGTGTGGAACTCCCCGGAACAACTTTTGTGGACTATGCATCCTCGCGTACCGACGAAGCGGGAGATAAGTGGTACACTTTCAAACCCGAGCCAAACGCTTACGGTGATTCCTACAACCCCTCTCGGAAAAATCACCCAAACCTTAGGTGGAAACAAAATCAAGCTAATTCTTCCAATCCGCCTAATCTTTACCAACCAAACGGTCCACCCTCCAACCGTAGTTTCAACAACAATCCTTCTAACAACTGTGGTAGTACCAACAATCTTGAAGGATTGATGTCTAAGTTCATGGCATCTCAAGAAGCTTGCATAGCTAGGTTTGAAACCGAATTCAACCAACAACAAACGGAGATGACCAACAAGATAGACAACTTGTTGAAATCCCTTAACAACCAAGCGTTAACTACGCCTAGGAAGGATAATAGGGACGCCAATAACGGAACCAAATTAAGGACCCCTCGTCATCCAAACATGCCCACTTTGTCAATGTTGTCACCATTAAGCCAAAAGATATGGATATAGAAGAAAGTAACAAAGATGAAGTTGAAGTAGAAACCGAAACTAGGGATGAAATTAGGGAAGTTGAGGTTAATAAGGGAGAAGAGTTAGAGGAAGTAGGGACTATAGAAAAGCACTTTGATAAGTTGCCCACCAAGGAAGAACGGGAATACCATAAGGATTTATTCGATGGCCCCGAGACACCATATATCCTTGGCACACCCCTTATCAAAATGGGAGACCCCTCTAACATCAACATACCATGCAACATCGGGCATATGCATATATGGAAAGCTTACATCGAACCTAGATCTCCTATAAACATCATGACTAGGACTTATTATAATTGGGTGATGAAGAAACAACTTGATTATAGGATGATGCCCAATAAGAATTTGATAAGTAATTTTGTGGGATGAGTGAAGGGATTGCATGTGATATAGGTAATTTCACCTATGAGATCGATTTTATGATAGTAGAAGACACTAATCCGGTGATAGATGATTGCCTAAGCCAAGTAATATTCGGAAAACCATTTGTTGAGGCTACTAAGATGAGTTATGATCCGACTTTAGGGATAGTTAGGTTCAAGGAAGAGAATGATGAGATTGCCTACCAAATGCCCTATAAGATTGAGCAATACCGCCTCCTTTCTAATATAGAAAAAGAACAAAAACAAGCAGCTTACTATAGGAATGATGAGGATAGACGTAGAGGAGTAGAGTATGTGATGAATAGGATGCTTGGTTTCTACAAAGAATGCTTGCAACTAAGTCCGGAATACAAAACTGGCTTAGAAGACGACCTAGAGAGTGAAACCAACGATGAGGTCACGTAGTAACCCATGACCTTGAGTCTAGCTACAAGACTCGTAAATAAAGAAAAGCGCTTCTTGGGAGGAAACCCATGATTTGTGTGATTTTATTTTGTTTGTTTGTTATTTGCTTCCGTATGCATGCTTTATTTTATTGTTGGTAGATCATGTTTCAAAACTAAAATAGTGAAAACACTTTACTTTGTTGTTTAGCCTAGTCTTAACTTCACCCAAAGGTATTTTTGCAAAAGATAAGTGTAAAGGGAAACCCCAAATATGTTTTTAAAGAAACAAAACCGATCATGATTCTCCACAATATTAAGTGAACATGTATATTCGTGTTTGTTAGAGTCAAATGCTTGTATCGAGTCATAATGATGTTTTGCAGGATTTTCCAGGAAGTAGGACGAAGTTTTTCCAGAAATTTTCTGGAAACTTAACATAAGAATTTCTGCAGGTCACTTCTGACGGTGTCATGAGTTTACTCTTGACGGCGTCATGTGTAAAAATCTGGAAATTTTACCAGTTTTGTTTTTCTAACGGATTCTTAAAGTTTTTGTTGAATTATTAGTTTTATAATCTCCAGGAAATCTGCAAACATCATTCCACAAGCATTAAATCTTATTTTGTTTTCTAGGATTTATTAGCATATGTAGATTGCCGCCGATTTTATGCGAGGTTGCCTTGACTGTTTTCTCAGGATTTACAGGTTATGTATGACAAGAAGATGATTTATTATTCTGGAAGGGAAGCTTTGATTGTTCATTTTCTTGGAGGAAGATGTAACCTGGCCACCTTATTATCCATACCGAGCGAATCAGGGGAGTATTTGATTTCATTCTTTTTACTCATTTCACTTTTACATTCTTTACTTGAACATTGGGGACAATGTTCATCCAAAGTGTAAGGGGAGGATAAAATGATGATACCTTACAGATACACTTTCGCTTGAGTTTGTTTGTTTGATAGTAGATGTGTAATAAAACTATGAGAAATACTTGTTAGTGTAATTTTAGCGCCAAATTTAAATTTTTTTACAACATTTAGGAGTGAAAGTTTAGCCTTAGCAAGTGTCTCATGGATAGGAGATTGTATGACTAGCACAAAACCGTATCATTCAGAAAAATTTTCCACCCAAATTTGTGAGGTTCGCCTTTAGATTTGATAGGAAAAGCATTTACTATTAGTGCTTATGAGTGTACCGGTAACATTTAGATTCTAGAACTTGCGTTAGTGATGCATCCTGAGACCGCTAGTGAGACTACATTCGTGTAGTAGGATTTACTACATGATAAGAGGCATTAGGATCACCCTTATGTTAAACCCGTATCATAATTACTTGACCATTTAAGTCATATTACTTGGCTAGTTAAGTCAACTAATTTTTCCCACACCTTAGCGTTGTACTCATTTTTAGTACACGAAACCCCTAGTACACCCCTCCGAGCCTATCTTTTCGTTTCTAACTTTAAGCATTTTACTTAAAGGAAGAATTTGTTACACCCCACTTAAATGTACACCCAAATCGCCTTAGCCTTCCGTGTATGCACTCATCTTTAGTGCATTATTGTTATTTGTTTAAACCCTTAGTTAATTATCTAATTGATTACATGGTTGCTAAGTCGAGTCATATCCTTGTACATATTGTTTTGGGATGATTGGGACTCATGGTTAAAGTACTTATGTTATGGAGTAATGGGGAAGAACATCATATTATTACTCCCGTATGTGCATTAATCTTAAAAGTACTCCAAGTGTTTTGATTTTCTTAATTTGAGTCATTAGATTAGTTACTTGTAAAGTATGTAAAAATTAAAGTGTAAGGGGAATTTTCAATCCCTATGATGTATTATTTTGGATGGTAGGGAAAGAGTGTATGCAAAAAAAAAAAAAAAAAAAAAAAAAAAAAAAAAAAAAAAAAAAAAAGATCGAAAAAATTAAGAAAAAGAAAAAGAAAAGAAAAAAAAAAACAGACGGACTACCATCCCGTTTCATTCTATGTTTATTTTATGTTTTTGTTATTTTTCATTTATTAGTTTAAGTCGAGTCTAGTCATGGCTTAGCAACGCCATATTGTACATGTAATTAACTAAGATTGTTAACTCGCCACCAGTAAAGACTGCCTATATCCAACAAAACCGTGTATTCCATATCCCTATACCTAATGTTACAACCCTTTTAAAAGACCTCTTTGATAGTTTATCCTAGGTGCTTAAGCCATGTGGTGGAGGTTTGATCCTTTCCCAAGCCTATGGTAATCTATTTTGCTATGACAGGTAGTGAGAGATATTTTCCGTTTCCATATTGTGATATTACTTTATTCCACCCGAGAGATGTGATTATCTAAACACTATTTGTGAGGTGCTAGTGTATGACCTCCATGCTTGTCTTTGGTCTTTAGTGGAACGATTATTTGTTGTAATTACTTTTATATTAGTGTTAAATGACCCCTAACTTGTATTTTGATTAGAATAAAAGCGCATTTGCTTGAGGACAAGCAAATCTCAAGTGTAAGGGTATATGATGAGGCGAAAAATGAACCACTTTTAGGGGGTCATTTAAGCCCGGAATTAAATTTATTTGATCAAATATTGCCCTAAATCGTTCCTTTTGTGATTTTAGGTACTTTGGGCATGAATTCTGGAAAAGGAAGCATTTCAGACGTTTTTGGAGCATAAAAGTGAAGAAAACGCCAAAGACTTAATTTTCCATGCTGAGAACAGTACCTGACGGCGTCAAGAGAAAGATCCTGAGGGCATCAAGAGTAAATTCCATGACGACCCAGTGCAAACCTGACGGCGTCACAACAAGGGCGTCAAGAGTTAAATTGGTGACGGCCTGCATAAGGTGAATACATGACGGCGTCAGACCCAGATCTAGGCAGTCCGAGGAACTATTTGGCAGCGAGATGATGGCGTCAGACATTTGTTCTTGACGCCATCACCTATCAAACTCTATATATAGTTTTCCATTTTTCATTCATTAGAGAGGAACTTGTGTGGAGAAAACTAGGACCGAACTTTGTAAACCCTAGGTCATATTTTACAGTGTTTTCAAGGGTTTTCACCCCTTGAATCCTTTCATGTTCTATTCAGATAAGTCTTCTCTTAATTCAATCAATATGTCTATGTGTTGGTTGATTATATCTTGTGCTTGTCTTGATTTTAACATGCTAGGCTAGATTTATCTTGTGTTTGCTTAGATCTAATGAAACCTAGATGTTAATTATGTGTTGATTACTTGTTTATGGTTGTATTGGATGAATGATTTCAATGTTAGGCTTAAGAAAACTGGCAGATCTCCATTGTGTAACATGCTTGAACGTCTTAGGAAACATGAACCGATGTGTACTAGGTTTTATTGGTTGTATTTAATGCATGAGCAAATTCTAGTGATCCCATGTTCGGAGCTTTTTAGCCGGCTCGACATAGGAGTGAAGTAGGCGCTCATAGGATTGGGGAAGTAAGTACGCCATCCCATGAATGGTATTAAGGAATACAATCCAACATCTACGCAACTATAACAAGTAATTAACGTGTAAAAGATATCTAGGGAGTAGTGAAATCTAAGTAAACACAATTCTCCCACATATTGCTCACAAATTTAGTTTAATATAGTTTATTTTCATTTCTAGTATTTTATTTTGACATCTTTAGTATTGGGTTAGTTAAATAGCAACTAATTCCGCCAAACTCCTTCAAACCCGAGATTTTTACTTGCTTTCTAAAAAATTATAAAAATACAAAAAGAATCATCCCTCATCTCTAGACCTAGTCTTTAGGTTTTCTAATCCTAGCGACACTATTCCTAGCTGAACGATCAATCCCCCAGTACTTGTCATTATACTATACTACATCGATCAGGTACACTGCCTGGTGGGGGTTGTAAGCTTCTCGAGATCCCTCGAGAGGTAAAGCCTGGTGCAATTCCCACGCATCAATTACTTAAAACAAGCTAGGGTTTCTATGTTGATGTTGCTCTTGATTCTTGTATGAAACTTTGAAGTGAATTAGCTAAGGATATTGTGTTTGTGTGTGTGATGGTGGACGGCAACAAGGAGGGGGAGGGGGTACTTATATGGTCTTGAGGAGGTTACAAAACTTAGGATATTTTAGGAGATTAAACACATGTACTCATCCTAAGGCTCTAAGCATAAGATTAAGCCACACAAGGGTGTGACTCCCCCCCCCCTATGGCGGTTTGAAATGGATAAGGGGGGATGAGTTGGCTTGTGATGAGATTATCCTAGTTATTTGGTTAGTTTTGACTCCGTGAAATGCTAACCGTAAATGATTAAGCCTCAAAACGTAAAACCGGGTATCGTAAAAATGTGGAACTTGAAAGAATGGTAACATATCAATATACTCCATAATAAAATATAAAATGAGTGCTAGGTTCCATTGGGGTGCTAAAACCCTGCTAAAACTGGAAACACTAGTCTAAAACGCGTAATACGTCAAACGTACGAATATTGTGTAAAATTGAGAAAAGTAAAATGTTACTTTTCTAATAGGATAATAATGATTTAAAATGACTTACAATGTCTAGACTGTGCTCAGTCTAGTGTCGGTTGGTATTTAATGTCTTTAAGACATAAAACCGTAAGCCAAAAAATCAAGGAATGATTTTTGGTCAAAGGGGGACGGAAAAATATGTTGACTTTTTTCCAAAAATGTGAAAACTCAAATCGTCTTAGAAACGCGGTGCAGGTATAGGCTAAGGTTACGGCTAAGTAATAGCGCTTAAAAACAAAAATTTTTGTTTCTCACGGCCGAGGGTTTATTTGGTCACATTTTTCTTAGTCATGATTAATTCTCAAATAAATCATGAGTGTATCAAACATTTTTCTGATGCGAGGAAAATTAACGCGGTCGAGTTTCGTTGTGCGTAGGATTTTTGAATGACGTTTTACCCTAAAACGTGTAGTTCCTTAATAGCTTTCGCGAAAATGATTTGATGAGTGTCAAACTTTTATTTTGCCATGGGAATGATTTATCATACGAGAATATGAAATAAAAATCAAATTTCGGAAAAGTGAATAGTAAAAATGAATAGTGAAATTTTCGCGAATAAAAGTTAACCTGAAAATGTGAATTGTTACAGTCTCTACCTCTTGCGGGAACTTTGTCCCGAAGTTCTATGTGTGTTATATGTTAGAGTGGTGTCGATGAAGAGGTGTGGTTACTTATGAGGACTAGAGTCTGGAATTACCAGTGATGTAGTTTGATTTGTCTCAGAATACGGTGTGTCAATAGAAATTGATAACATAGTTGAATATCAGTAGAGATCCATATAATAGTCGAATATCAAAGGAAATTGATATAGCAGTCGAATATTAATAGAAATTGATATAGTAGTTGTACATAAATTGATATAGTTGAATATCAAATAGAAATTGATATAGTTGTTAAGTATCAATAGCAATTGATATAGTAGTTGAACAACAATAGCAATTGACTTAGGAATCGAATAAATGGAAATTGATATAGTAGTCGAATATCAATGGAAATTGGGATAGTAGTTGCAATCATAGCCTAATAGGTAATATGTTGTTGTACCTAGTATTTATATACTTATGTTATTTTGGAAACAAATAAGCCCACTTGTTTATAATTCTTTATTTAAATAGAGAGGCATCCCAAACAATGTAAATAGGGAAATATAAACTTATGGTTCGGTGATTTAAATTTTTTTATTTAAATGAAAAGGCATCCCAATCCATTCAAATAATTATAAATCATCCTACTTAAGGATTCCCAACACAACGTTCACACTTAGCCGGTGAGTTACAAGGTAGTGTATTACGAGATGATACTGGTGTTCCAAAAGTACAAGATGAATATTCAATCTTGTAAAGCTGATGAGGGTGCTTGTGGTGTAACTAAGGATGATTTGAGCTTTAAAAGTGCATCAAGATCTGTTAATGAGCTTGTGGTTGCAACGGTTGTGAAGATAATGATGTAATATGTTGATGAACAAAAGTGTGTAGTGTATGCTTAACATTAATATTGGTAGAGATGTCAAGTTTGCTTTAAAATTTTAAGAGATTTTAAAGGTTTATGATGGAATGTTATCCTTAGGACCTAAACAGGATAGTACTTCTACGGGATGAAGGGAAGAATTGATAACTATCCCAAGATAGTAGTTCGGATTATCTTATAATTGAAAACTTTCAAGAATGAAATTAGATAGTACAAATAAGGTGTTTTGATTTCGTTGAGTGGTAAGACACTATCGTGTCTCTAGATTGTTTTAATGAATTCTGGTGGTTTATTGAGTTCATGTAGGAAATTAATCTGAACATAACCCTAGCATAACTATTCTCAGTATTTGAAAATTTTAAGTTGAACATAGTTAGTCAGACTATGTTCCACTGTCCCTAGGTTAAATATAGGTGACTAGTCTATATTTAGCCGAGGTTCGATAAAATTTTCAAATACCTAAATTAGGCATACTTGTGATATGTCCGTTGCTTTTGAGAAACAGTCCACTAAACAAAGGCGATGTCAAGCCATTCAGTTGCAAGTCCCGCCCATACAAGACTTGTAACCTATGTTTTCACATTCCATTGCATAGAAGATAGTACGGGTAGATACATGTGGAATGGAAGTTTTAAGTAATTCTAAAACAGTCCATACTTGGCCAGGATTACGAACTTTTAACAATGAAGGTTTCAGAAGAAAACTTTGATGAATGTAGAGAAACTTCAGCTTTTGTAGATGATGGATTAGTTTGCCCTTTAGAAATCTCATATTTCTATTTGGAAATCGATAAATTGTGATGGGTTTTTGATATCCTATGAAATGATATTGATGATGTGATGGAATAATTCCAGAGACCATTGCGCAAATCACAATGTCTCGGAAGTAGATTAGACCATTGTGCAATTCACAATGTCTGGGAAGTAGATTAGACCATTGTGTGACTCAAAACATTTGAGAAATGATTAAGACCATTGTATCATACAATGTCTGGGAAATAGGAAAGACCATTGTAATTAGTTACAATATCTTGGACATAAAATGTTGGAGTAGGAACATGATTGGGAGGATGTGGTTGTGTCGAAATGCCCTAGAATAGGCATGTATAGATATGTTTAGTCCATTGTTTAGATAAAATGATTGAAAATAAATCGAGTGTATATATCAATATACTTATATATGTTCGTGTAGTGTAAAATGCCTAGTGTGTATATATCAATATACTTATATGTTCATGTAGCATAAAATGCTAAATAAGTCCATAATCGTTTGGAGGATGGAAGGCACGAAGAGCGGAACGCTATAAAAATGTTTTTGCTTGTACGTGTGGTTATAGTTTAGGTCTCAATTAGACCCGTTTCTCTATAACCATGGCTCTGGTACCAATCTGTAACACCCCCAATTAATGAATGCAGCGGAATTCAACTTGGGTTTTACTCGACGGCACAACAATCATAATAATAGAAAACGAACTCTAATTGAGTCGTTTTAAAAGATTTATCATTCAAATTATATAAATATCAGAGATTACAAAATGAGGTCCCAGATGGTTCCATGTTTACAAATTACATTAGATGAGTTTTTGAATGATAATAAAATTTATAGCCCTCTTGAATATCCGTGCCCTTCCGTGCCATCCTTGATCATCATGGACCTGAAATACATGCTTAAAAGGTCAACACAAAGGTTGAGTGATATTCATAGAGTTTGTTTAATGGTTGAACACAATATGTTGGTAGGGTGAGCTATAGACTCACACCAATGGTTAGAAAACAAAACATTTATTATTATTCACTAAGCTTATGACACCAAAACGTTAACGGGTACCAATATCAATCGGCGGAGTTATCCCGGTAGGTACTTTGCTGTCATACCTAAATCTCAAATATAGTGCATTTGTTTGAATTTAGTCAATACAAATGGGATTCGTCAATCCCAATAGGCCTATTCACAATATTCGCGCTCACTATTACTAGTGATTAAATGGTTCATAATAAGGGATATTGGTTTTAGCAAGGATGGTACTTAGTAATAATAAAATTATCAGGTAGCATACAATTTCAAAGCATTGTGTTCGGTTTAAAATAGCATGTATTCCCCCAAGGGTTTGTAAAACAATTAAGTAATGGAAAGTGGGGCTATGAACTCACCTTAAGTTATAGCAAGTAGTGAATGAGATGGTCGAATCGTGAAGGTTTCTACAAGCAACCTATAATAGAATGTTGCGACTTAGGATTGGAGTAAAGAATATGAAGAATTGCCTATATATGTCTTGCATTTAGTCCATGATGTAGTATTTAGTATAGTGTAAGTCTTTGAAAAGAAATGGTTTATGAAACATGTATAGTTTATATATCGCTTACTACCGTTCGGGCCGACATAATTCAGAAGTCATGTAGTAAACGTTCGAGGAGCCAGGACACTTTAATTCGTAAATCCACAACTCATCTCGACGGCTTACTTAATGAACTCCTCACATGAGGCTCCCTACTATTGTAGTATTTGATAAAATATATATATATATATATATATATATATATATATATATATATATATATATATATATAAGTTTTGATCCGAAAAGTTACATGTCCAATATTTGAATAAACTTAGGAAAGTTTACTTTTGGATGAAGATTGTTATTAGAATGAGTTTCTTAAATCTTGTATGACAATTACTTGTAAAATCTCATTGTTCTTTAGATGAAGTAGATCCAAATTGTATGTTTAATTTATCGCTAACTCTTTAGCTCATGTTTTCGCCTAGGCAAATTTATATGGTCATTTAGTCATGGCCTTGCCGTGACCTTTGGTCATTGTTCCATGGTCTTGAGACTCAACCTTGGCTTTAGCCATGGTTGTGGTCTTGAATTTAGGTCATTAGACCTCTTGGTCTTATTAAACCATAACTATTATATAGTGACTTTAGTATATAAAATAGCTGTTAAGAAACTGAAGAAAATCTCATTCGTTATTGGTTTTCTGGATACGTGCTCCTGATTTTTTGAAGAAAACGTGATTCCGGACAACTTTCGTGCTTTAACTTTTTCGCGAAACGTACCAGAAGGGCCTCTTTTTGCGTGTTTAATGTTCTGTCACAGAAGGTTTTTAGGCAGTTTTGCCGCAAAGTTTTGGTAACTTCAAATGGTCATAACTTTTTACTCATGTACTCATTTTAAGTGGTTCAAATTGCTATGGTTTCCTTGTTAAGTCCTCTACTACAATATGTAATTGTTCAATATCATAATTATACCACTTTGGTCAGATTTCACCATGAAAGTCACTAGTTTACTTGTTTAAATAACATAAGTTAACATATATATACCAATACTTGTTTTACCCATTTTTATACATCATGAACATAATCACAAGACAAAATATAGCATGAATGATATATAAATATCATAAAAATGATATTTAACAAGAAGTATGTTAGGGTTTGCTTACAACTTATGGCTTTCAACAAAGAAATGTAAGTAACGAGTAAGGTAAGGACTTTGATTGATTTATGCTTCACTCTACTTCACTTCAAGCAATATTTCTACACTTGTATTCTTGAAAGAGAGATGATGAAAGTTGAGGTGACTTGAGTAGATTCAAACTCAAGAGAAATCACCAAAGTTTCTAGGGTTTGGAAGTGTTTTGATTACTTAAAACAAGCTAGGGTTTCTATGTTGGTGTTGCACTTGATTCTTGTATGAAACTTTGAAGTGAATTAGCTAAGAATATTGTGTTTGTGTGTGTGATGGTGGACGGCAACAAGGAGGGGGAGGGGTACTTATATGGTCTTGAGGAGGTTACAAAACTTAGGATATTTTAGGAGATTAAACACATGTACTCATCCTAAGGCTCTAAGCATAAGATTAAGCCACACAAGGGTGTGACTCCCCCCCCCCCTATGGCGGTTTGAAATGGATAAGGTGGGATGAGTTGGCTTGTGATGAGATTATCCTAGTTATTTGGTTAGTTTTGACTCCATGAAATGCTAACCGTAAATGATTAAGCCTCAAAACGTAAAACCGGGTATCGTAAAAATGTGGAACTTGAAAGAATGGTAACATATCAATATACTCCATAATAAAATATAAAATGAGTGCTAGGTTCCATTGGGGTGCTAAAACCCTGCTAAAACTGGAAACACGGGTCTAAAACGCGTAATACGTAAAACGTACAAATATTGTGTAAAATTGAGAAAAGTAAAATGTTACTTTTCTAATAGGATAATAATGATTTAAAATGACTTACAATGTCTAGACTGGGCTCAGTCTAGTGTCGGTTGGCATTTAATGTCTTTAAGACATAAAACCGTAAGCCTAAAAATCAAGGAATGATTTATAAAATCAAGGAATGATTTTTGGTCAAAGGAGGAGGGAAAAATATGTTGACTTTTTTCCAAAAATGTGAAAACTCAAATTGTCTTAGAAACGCGGTGCAGGTATAGGCTAAGGTTACGGCTAAGTAAAGCGCTTAAAAACGAAAATTTCTGTTTCTCACGGCCGAGGGTTTATTTGGTCACATTTTTCTTAGTCATGATTAATTCTCAAATAAATCATGAGTGTATCAAACATTTTTCTGATGCGGGGAAAATTAACGCGGTCGAGTTTCGTTGTGCGTAGGATTTTTGAATGACGTTTTACCCTAAAACGTGTAGTTCCTTAATAACTTTCGCGAAAATGATTTGATGAGTGTCAAACTTTTATTTCGCCATGGAAATGATTTATCATACGAGAATATGAAATAAAAATCAAATTTCAGAAAAGTGAATAGTAAAAGTGAATAGTAAAAATGAATAGTGAAATTTTCGGGAGTAAAAGTTAACCTGAAAATGTGAATTGTTACACAAAGTGATAAAGGAAAGCTTAAAATGTCATAAGAAGTCTTCAGAGAATCACAAAGTTTCATAATATGTCCTTGGACAAAGTTTGGAAGAAATTTCACATTCAGTCCCTACACTTTCAGGAATTTACAAAAATGGTCCTTGGAGTAATATTTCAAGTAAAGTCAAATAGTGGTCCTCCAAGAATTCAGTAAAGTCAATATTAGCCCTTGGAACACAAGTTTGTATAATTACAGAATTGATCCCTGGAGTTTCAGTTTGACACATTTGGTCCTTGTTTAAAACTACTCTTAAACCTAAAAAAATATTACACCGGATCCACAATATTATTAGTCCAATTTATTCCCAAATCCCAAAATTAAAACCAAGGCCCAACACCTAAAACTATATTACCCGATCCACCCATTTTCACCCCGGTCAAACCCTTTACCCAACCCGGTCAACGCCCCAATTAATAAAAACAACCCCAAACACACTTCCCGCCCCTTTTTTCATTTTTACCCTGGATATTAGAACCCTAAGTACTGTTCACCGCATGTAAATTTGCCAATTGACAACTATTAAGGGCATTGTGGTCAAATCAAGCAAGTTTCTAGAAGAATTCTGACATGGCAGACCTGCCATGTCAGTGATCCGTGTGCAATTCCGTATCTAATGATTGGGGTATGATAATCTAAGGGCTGATATTACATGATGGGAGCACACGGTTGATCTAAGGGACAAGAATCACTCAAAGAAACACAAGATGACGCGGATTGTTGAGCTGTACACACTAGAAGGATCCAAAGAGCTCACCCTCTCAAGTATAAAAAGGCCTCCTCCATCACAGATGTTAGTGTGTAATTTTCTAGGGTTTCATTATTTGTTTAGTTTTAAAATTATTGTATTTTCCTTTCAGAGTATTGTATTGAATTTTTAAATTTAATATAATTTAGTGTTTCTCACAGCTTATTGTCTTTCATTTAAATTTTATTGTTGCTTATTATTGTTGTCTTTTAGTTTTAAATCCGTATTAGTTAGCTTGTTTAAACATCTCATTTTAGTTTCTGTTATACTCATTTTAAAAATCCAAAAACATAAAAAAATCAGAAAAGTATATATATATATATATATATATATATATATATATATATATATATATATATAATATAGTTACAATTATAATTTCAAGTTTCATATATCTTATTTACTGTTTTGTATAAGCTTATATCAGCTTTCATATAGTTGTTTGTGAGTTTATATAGTCAATCTCTCTTTTAACTCAAAAGTCAAGAAAGGTCAACTGAGTGCTTATTGGATAAGCTGTACTTATTTTGGAATTGAAAGGCAGCCATTGAGGAGCTTTTGGCCTGTCTAAAAGACAGGCAAGCATAGTGAAACCCCCTCTATCTGCTTATTGGTTATAATTTCTGCTTATTATCATTGTTTAGTATCTCAGTTACTATTACATCAATATCTGATTCATTGGGTTTGATATAATTTCATTAGTTGTCATCTATTGGATTTGAGTTTCTGTGTCTGTTTTGCATACTAAGATCTGTGATTGTGATTGTTGTTGGTATTTGATTCTGTGCTTCTGAATTGATTAGGTGTCTCTATTTATACTGAGATTGAGGTTTGGATTTAGTTGGATTGGATTTGAGAAGTGACAGTCATATCATAAGGGAGTGTTTGGAATTAGTTTGTTTGCTGTGAGATTTGGTGGTCCAGAGGGTATTGATAGTTTAAACACAACACTTAGGCTGCATTTAGGATTAGTATAACATAAAAACAAGAGTTCACTTAATAAATAGTCAAATCACTTGTAATTGATCAAATCAGTTAGACATATAGTTGCATAATTTCACCATTAGTTGCATATTAATATTAGAGTGCTTAAATTAGTTTCACAATAGCTTATTACAACTTAGGTAATCAATTAAAACAGAATTAAATTCATTTTGGTCAAAGTTCCTTTTTCATCAAAAAGGTCAAAAACAAAAGGAACTCAGATTTTGGGTCACACTTTGCAAGGTTCTGTAAGATTCATTTTTCATTGAAAACAATTTTGGTTAGTGGATTTGTAAAGTTTGTCAGATAGTAAAACAATTTCAAAAAGGAAAAGTTGATTTTGAACTTGTTTTCTTATTGGAAAAGGACTTGGAAGTTGTCTTTTTGGAACCTTATCATACCCTGTGCATCTGTTTTGGTTAAATTTCTAGGCATCATTGGGAGTAGTAAATTGAATCTAGTATCTGTTTTCTTGGTGATTTTGTGTTCTCAGATAGTAGGAGTGTGATTTGCCCCCATAAGCTTTTATTTTTGAGCTTATTTTGTCAGCTTATTTGACCTATTAAGTTGATTAGTTCAAGCATAGTTCCTATTTTCTGATTGAGGCCTGCAATTGTGATTAAGGTGTTTAGATCTGAGTGTTGTTGTTCATTTTGGTTCATTAGTACCCTAAGTCACTGTTTCCACTAAGCTTTTAACCATTTGCTTATTCTGCCAGCTTATTGCTTTTTCCATAATAGCTTATTTGAACTGTTTGTACCAACATCTGTGTTTCTGAGTATTATTTGGTATGAGTTTTGTTTATTTGAGCATATTTAAGTCATATAAGCTATTGGTCAAAGTTTAAGTCAACCCTGGTCAACTGTGCTATTCAATAAGCATTTTTCCATAAGCTGTTAAAAGCCAAGAAGCACTTCCAGTGCTTATTTTTCAAATTTTACATTTTTTCCAAGTTTAGAATATTATTTTAGAATTTTTCTAAATTTTTCATATTTTTCTAAGTTAATTTGCTATTTTTTCTTAATTACTTTTCATTTTTAATCAATTTTAATTACATTTTAATTACCAAAAACCACAAAAAAATCAGAGAAAGCCTAGAAAAATCCAAAAATATTTTTGAAAATTTATTTTCATTTATTTTAGAATTTTAGAAATTTATTTTGCATTTTTCCCATTTATTTTGAATTTAATTTGAATTTTTAATTAGATTTAATAGATTTTAATTCCTAAAAATTTCACAGAAAGACAAAAAAAATAGTTTTTAGTTTTAAAATTACTTCTTAGTTATTTTATAATTTTCAAACTTTATTTTTCATTTTTCTCACCTTATTTGCATTTTATTTTAATTTTTAATTAGATAATTAGTTTTTAATTCATAAAAAATAATTAAAAAGTCAAAAAAATATTTTTCTTTTTCTCAAAATTTTCTTTTGTTATTTTTAACTATTCAAAATTATTTTCAAGTCCGTAGGAGTAGTGTAGCTCAAAATTTACGTTTAATTTCGTACGTTTACGTTTATTTCGCGTATTAGCTTAGGTTTTTAATTTTGCGTTACGTTTTTAGTTTCCTTATTTGAAATATGTGTTTAAGTGATTATTTGTGCTTCATTTACTATTTCATTAGTATAATCTCATCAATATCACTTTTTACCACGTTCACGACACGTTTCACGAATCGGGAATTCGAAATTCCATTCACCCTTCACACGGACTACGACCTCGGGTTATCCGTAGTTCTTTGCGGATTTCTTGAGTAATACTATATATACTTGATTTGATTTTATCAACACCACTGTTACAGTCTTTAGATGCAGCGTATCTTCAATGTAATGCGGCGCATGTCCTTAAGTATCTTGGATTGTATTTGGTGAAGTCTGGATAGCAATGCTCCGTATGTTAGAACTGTGATGCGGCTTATCTGAGCTAAAATAAGTTGGTTCTTGTTAGCATTAAAAATTATATTAAAAATTGATGGTCATTCTCATTTATTGTAACGTTGTAATGTGTCGTAGTTTTTGTTATAAGAATAGTCAATGGGCCTTGGTCTTGGTAAGCTAATATGTCATGTGTTATGTAATGTAAACCTTTATATGTAAAAGGAAACCAAGCCCAAGACCAAGCCCATGGAAAGCCTCTTAAGGCATCATGTTAAGAACTATATAAACACCTCAAAGGCTCATTTGAGGTGTGTGCTTGTGTGTGTATTGTGTGTGTTTCTTTTAATAAAAGCTCTCTTATTTCATCTCTTATTCTCTCATATCTAACGACACATATATCATATCAAGTCACCATCTTTACTTCATCTAGTGCTTATATTTGTGTTAAAGTTGATAGATTTAAGGTCATACAAGTGGTATCAATCGCCTAACAATGATTTAGGAGTGTGTGGAAATCGTTTTCATCAAGCTTTCTCTTTGAAAGTTGCGTTTTTCATTTAAAAACGTGTGCTTTTCATTAAAAAGTTTTGATTTTTACATGGTTTAGTGTTAAAGTTGTTGTTTTAATTGAAGTTTTAGTGATTACTAGTGTTTTGGGAAAGATTTGATCAAAAGAAACAAGTGAAAAAGGTGTTTTTGGTTGAAAAAATCGTATTTTTGAGCTGTTTGGCACGTTTACGCGTAAGTTTTAGCCTAAAACCCACTTCCTACGCGTAAGTTTAGGCTCAAAACCCTTTTCCTACGCATAAGTGAAGATCCTACGTGTAAGTTTGGCCTAAAACCCCATTTCTATGCGTTAGATTGAAATCCTACGCCTAAGTCTGATTTCCTACGCATAAGGTGAAATCCTACGCATAAGATCTACGCTTAAGATCCTACGCATAAGTTTTTCTACGCAAAAGATCCTACGCATAAGTTTTCTTCAACGATCAGAGATTACTCAGTACTTCCCTGACTTGGATAAGTTTGTGGAATACTTCGACACGGGATATCTTTCAAGCTTGGATAAGTTTGAGAGATCAATTTGGTTGAAACAACCTTACGCGTAACATTCTTACGCATAAACTCTAAGTTTACGCGTAAAATCAAAGTCTACGCATAAACAATATTGTTTACGCATAACCTTAGATCTTACGCATAACTTAAAGGTTACGCATAACATCTTACGCGTAAGATTATTCATTGTTTACGCATAAGATCAAGGTTTACGCGTCAGATTTTGACTTTTGTCAACCAAACTTCAAACGGCCATAACTTTTGAACCGTAACTCCGTTTTCGACGAATCAGCTGTCAAAACGACCGTGAGACCGAGAAGAAGGACACTTTGAAGAATGTAAAGATCATTCAAGCCAAGCTTCGAGGCCCAAATCCACTCCGAACAGAAGTTATTGAGGTTTTAAGGTTCCAGATCAAATTTTTCACCATCCAAACTTGCATCAACTTACACTAAACACAACTCCTACTTCGTTGGAACGATCCAAGAATCAACTTTATCAATCTACACTTCATCAATGGTAACTCAACAAGATATTCATGTAGCCGGTGCGGAAAACCGACCTCCAATGCTTGAAAAAGGTGGATATCTCCCATGGACAAGCCGCATGCTTCGTTACATCAAAACAAAGCCTGATGGTAAATTAATGATCAACTCCATTACAGATGGTCCATTTATGCCAAGACAAGTTCAAATTGAAGGCAATCCAAATACAACACCTCCTACTCAACCATTCGTGCGTGAACAAACAGAAGCAGATTACACAGATGAAGACAAGAAGCAGATCGCCGCAGATGATATGGCAATGCATTTAATCCAACTTGGATTACCACGGGAGATCTTTGCTGCAGTCGACAGTTGTGAAACTGCTTATGCTATGTGGGAACGTGTTAGAAGGATATGTCATGGAACAGAGATTGGACAACAAGACGTTGAGAACAAACTTCTTACTGAATGGGAGAACTTTACATCCACTAAAGGTGAACAGATTGAATCTTACTACACAAGGTTTTGCACTTTGATGAATGAGTTAATCAGAAACAAGTTGAAACCTCGACCAATTGCAACAAACATCAAATTCATCAATAACCTTCCAAAAGAATGCGGTCGTTATGTTACAATTGTCAATCAAACAAAGGACTTACATAAGGTGAATTATGATCAACTCTATGACTTTTTGAAGCAAAACCAAGCTGAGGTTAATGAAGTAAGGAAAGAAAAATTGGCAAAGAATCATGATCCTCTTGCATTAATTGCTACTACACCAACACCGCTACCAGTGAACACACAACAATCATCATCATCTTCCACTCACAACTACTTGCAACCATCATACATTCAACAACCAACACCGGTCTACCAACAATAGTTCTACCCACAGCAACAACAACATGTTATTCCACAACAGCAATACCCACAATTCAAGGAACCAGAATTCACTGAAAATGATGAAGCTTCTGCAGCATTGACCCAAGCGTTTGCTTTTCTGTCAAAGGCATTCCAAGGACGTTATTCTACACCAACAAACAACAACCAAAGGATTTCATCGAACACTCGCAACAAGCAGATTGCTCACCCGAGTTTCAATATGGGCAACGCAGGCCAAATGGTTGGAGTTTATGGGAATCAAAAGGGATATGCTACTGGATTTCATATGGGTAATCAGAATATGCATAATGCAGGTCAGTATGCAGGGAATCAGTATGGTCAGAATGCAGGGAATCAGATGGGTTAGTTTGTTGGAAATCAGAGGGGTCAGAATGTTGGTTATCAGGCAATGGGTAATCAGAATAGAAATGTTGCAGCTCTAGTAGTTGGGAATTTGGGAAATGTGAATCAGGGTAATCTGGTAAAGTGTTTCAACTATCAGGGTGTAGGTCATATGGCAAGGAACTGTCCTACTAAGCCGAACAAAAAAGATTTAGAGTACTTGCAGAAAGCAGTGATGTTGGCACAAAAGGTTCAGGCAGGGTTTCAGTTGAACGCAGAGGAGATTGATTTTATGGCTCTTATGGATGACATGGAGGATAGAGAGGATATCGATGCAAACTGCATATTCATGGCAAATCTTCAAGAAGCTAAGTATGACACAGATTCTGGTACACTTCCTGTTTATGACACCAATGCACCATCTGAGGTATCAAATTTCAACACATGTCACAATAATGATATATTTGATATGTCTCCTCATGAGGAACAGCATTTTGAGAAGCAAGCATCCACTTATGATACATACCTGGACACGCCAAGTAGTAGCAATACTCCTTCAGCAACTCCAGATGTGAATCATAATGGAGGCTTCGTTTCACAGCATGCTGAGAATGATGAGGAAACACGTGCTTTGTTTGAATCATTATTGAATAATTGTTGTATTGAAATTGGGAATGTGAAAAAGGTCAATCGCGATGTTAAGGCCGCGAATGTTAAATTGACCGCTGAGCTTGAGAGTTACAAAGAAAACGTTAAAGCCTTTGAATTTCATAACAAAAGATTGTCTGAATTAGAAACTGGTTATCAAAATTCCGTTTCAAGGGAAAAACAATTGCAACTCAAGTTTGATACACTTGATGTTAATTCTTTCAAAAAGATAAAATCTTTAAACGCGGAAATTTCTGATTTACAAAACCAACTTTCTAAACAAAAATCAGCTTATACCAATCTTGAAAAAGAAAGGGGCGAGCTGAAAAAGGACTTTGCAAAGAAAGAAGACAAACTTTTGGCCGAAATCGTAGAGTCAGAACACATGATTGCACATTTAGAAGAATTGGTGGTTAAGTCGGGTCAGTCAAGTCAAACAATGAAAATGATTTCAAATCAAACTAATCCGATTTACCATACGAAACATAAAGTGGCTCTTGGTAACAACACCCCCAGTAATCTCAAGAAAGCTCAGCAAGAACAGAATGTTCTGTATAATGGTAATGTGATTTACACTAAACATGATCCTCCCGTCGTTCGGGATTTTGTGCTAACGATAGAACATGTCGAAGAGAGCATAAATAAAATGAAACAAAAGGATTTGAAACCCATTGATTACAACAAATTGAACAAACTTTCGGGAATTACTTTTGTTCCACAAAAAGAACCATCTGTGTTTTCCATAAAACGACCATTCTCAAAAATGTTTTCTAAGAAAGTAATTGTTTCCAAATCTCTTTCAAAAATGGAACAAATGTCTTCTAACAACACTTTTAATACAAGTGAGGCTAGAGACATTCTGGATGACGTTAAAAAGAGAATTCAAGAACTCCAAAATATTGTTAATTCTAAAACTACAATCAGTATTAACAACTGGCATTCCAGTTTTCATATTGAGCAGGAAAAGGTTTTTGAAAACGAAATTACTATCCCACTGAATAACATCAGTGCGAGGGTAATCCATTTTGAACAAGATTTCTTAAAAGAAACGGCCGAATTTGTCAAGGACCATAAATCCCTGGTAAACGAAGCTAATGAAACTCGTGAAAACATGAATGTTTTGGAAAACCTAAATGATTCTCTCTTCGAAGCTGTTATGACCACTGATATTATGTCCATCATTTTACAAACATATTCTGTTCAAGACGATGAAAGACTAAGAGCTGAGACCTCCGCAATTGTTTCAAAATATGAAAATGCTCTTATAAAGCTTGAAAAAGAAAACGTGTCATATTTTAAACAACTTGATCGAAAAAAGGAAGAATGCAAGTATGACAAATTGTCGTATGAGCGTGCCTTAAAGAACATGAAAGAGCAAAATGATCTTTTGAGGGCTCAGCTTGAAAGTCAAAAAGGAAAGGGTGAGGAAACCACGTTTGCAAAACCATTGACTCCGGAGAAACCAAATGTTTCAAACACGGTTCAAAAACCAAAAATGTCAATTTCACGGTTTGCTCCAAAAGTCGATGAGAAAAAGGATTTGACAAAACCAGTCACTCCAACACCCTTGCCAAAGAAAAGTGAAAATGTTAAGATTGTTGATAAAGGAAAAGCGGTTGTCGAAACACCAAAAGTGATAGCACCTGGCCTTTTTAGGATTAGTCCCACTAATGCGTCTGCCTCCACTTCTAAGACAAATGCGTGCAAAAAGGATACTTCTAAAAAGTCTAGTGATGCTAAAAAGGACAACAATGTAAATCCTAACGCGTGTGCCTTACATTCTACAGGATTAGAAAGCACCTCTAGGAGCAGCAGACTAAAGCCTAGGAGCAATACAAGGAACAATAGAGTCTCGCCTGTCTCTACGAGTAGTAGCAAGAATAAAGTTGAAGAAATAGAAGAATACCCTAGGAATTTATCGCTTTGTAATAAGAAACATGATTCATCTGAATGTAATGTCGAAAGTACTGGTTCTAATGCATGTAATGACTCTGTTTGTTTAATATGCAAGAAATGTTTAATCAATGATGTTCACGATGAATGTGTTTCTAAGAATGTGAATGTTACGCCTAAACAGAAGTATGTTCCAAAGGGAACTAGTGCCAGATCAAGACCTATAGAAAGATTAGTTGCACGCTTTAGGTCTACCACTAGTAGTCGAATGCCTAGGAACTACCTTAAGTTTTGTATGTGGATACCAACGGGTAGAGAGTTCATTCTTCAGAATGGAAAATTAGAAGTTGTTCAAAATAAACATGTAGCAACCTTTGATGTGTGTGATTCAGAATTTACTCCTAACCCCATGGAACCAAATTTAAAATGGTTTCCAAATACAAACTCTGCTGTTCTTGGCAGGTTATCGAAATATGTCTTTGGATCGTCGACTCGGGTTGCTCCAAGCACATGACCGGGAATTTAAAGCTGCTAATCAATTTCGTCTGGAAATTCGTGGGAACTGTACGCTTTGGAAATGATCATGTAGCAGCTATTCAGGGTTATGGAGATCTTCGGTTTGGGAATTTTTTAATCACTCGGGTTTACTACGTCGAAGGGTTGGGACACAACTTGTTTTCAGTCGGGCAGTTCTGTGATGCTGATTTAGAAGTTGCATTCAGAAGAAACACGGTTTTTATTAGAAATTTGGTTGGTGATGATCTCTTAACTGGTAATCGTGGTACAAACTTGTATGCTATCGACATCAACCAAATGGCTTCTACATCACCAATTTGTCTTATGACAAGGGCAACCGAAACTAAGTCCTAGCTGTGGCATAGAAGATTATCCTATCTCAATTTCGACACGATTAACAAGTTAGCCAAAGACAACATCGTCACCGGACTTCCTAAGTTCAAATACACCAAGGAACACCTATGTCCATCATGCGAACAAGGAAAAAGTAAAAGAGCATCATATAAACCCAAAACCATACCAAGTTCGGAAGCAAGGTTACATATGTTGCACATAGACTTATGTGGCCCAATGAGAGTTGAAAGCATTAATGGGAAGAAGTATATTCTCGTTATTGTTGATGATTATTCAAGATATACTTGGGTAAAGTTTTTGAGATCAAAAGACGAAGCACCAGGCATCATCATCACCTTTCTGAAGCGTATTCAAGTTCTACTTCAAGCTCCAGTAAGGATTATAAGAACAGACAATGGCACAGAATTTACTAACCAGGAGTTAAGAACTTACCTTGAAGATGTCGGTATCACACATCAAACATCAGTTGTTAGAACTCCACAGCAAAATGGGGTAGTTGAAAGAAGAAATAGAACTCTTGTGGAAGCTGCTCACACAATGCTGATTTTCTCTAGTGCACCTTTATTCTTATGGGCTGATGCTGTAGCCACTGCTTGTTTTACTCAAAACCGATCCCTAGTACATTCAAGATTCAATAAAACCCCATATGAGCTAGTGAACAACCGTAAACCTGACATCTCTTACCATCACGAATGATAGAGAAGATAGAGAAGATCTAGGAAAGTTAAAAGCTAAGGGTGATATTGGAATCTTCATTGGATATTCAGAAAACTCGAGGGCATTCAGGGTGTATAATAGAAGAACGAAAAAGATAATGGAGACGATGAATGTGAAGTTTGACGAGATTTCACAAATGGCTTCTGAGAGACTCGCTCTAGAACCCGCGCTTAATCCGATGGATTCTAATCAAAACAGATTAGGACCCGCACCAAACCAGCAGACTTCTAGACACATCAGTTCAGGAATCGTGCCTCAAGGAGCTCAGTCAACAAACACGGATAAACCTTCAGAACAAGAACTGGAAAAGTTCTTTGAGTTAATGTTTGATGAATATTATGGTGGAACTTCGACAAATGCATCTCAACAACATTCCGCTGCACCCGCTCAAAACCATCAACCACCACCACCATCACAAGATGCATCTACAACAATCGAAGCTGAAGCACCAACTCCCTCAACATCATCAACATCTACTCCAGCAACTCCAGTCATTGAAATTGTTCTACCAAGAGTTGATGAGCAAAATCAAAACACTCATTTTCAAGAAGAACCAACAAATAATTCAAACGATGTTGCGTTAGAAGAAGAAGAAATATTTGAAAACCCATTTGCAACAGACTTTGCTGAATCTTCTTCAAGGTTACAAGAACCATCTAACACACATTCGTTACACCCAAGGTACCCTTCTACGTTTCAATGGACAAAAGACTATCCAATAGAACATGTTATTGGTGAACCTTCAAAGCCAGTTCAGACAAGGAGACAACTTGCCACCGATCTCGAATTGTGCATTTACATTTGCTCAATCAGCCTCAAAGAACCAAAGAACATTTGGGAAGCAATGGCAGAATACCCTTGGATAGAAGCGATGCAGGATGAAATTCTTCAACACGATTTACATGACAGTTGGGAACTTGTTGAACGACCACTTGATATACGTGTTCTTGATCTCAAGTGGTTGTGGAAGAACAAACTGGATGAGGAAATGACTGTTATTCGCAACAAAGCTCGTCTCGTGGCTAAAGGTTATCCACAAGAAGAAGGGATAGATTTTGAGGAATCATTCGCGCCTGTAGCTAGACTTGAAGCAGTCCGGATTTTCTTAGCCTATGCCGCTCACAAAAGCATCACAGTCTATCAGATGGATATTAAGACTGCTTTCTTAAATGGAACTCTGAAAGAAGAAGTGTATGTGAGTCAGCCAGAGGGATTCATCGACAAAGATCATCCAGACTACGTCTACAAGCTTAAGAAAGCAATTTATGGTTTAAAACAAGCTCCAAGAGCGTGGTATGATGAACTATCATCTTTCTTGCTTAAAAACAATTTCACAAAAGGAACCAGTTGATGACACCTTGTTTATCAAAAAATTCAAAGATGACATTTTGATCGTTCAAATTTACGTGGACGACATAATTTTTGGATCAACCAATCCTAACCATTAAAAACATTTTGAAAATCTCATGAAAAGCAAATTTGAAATGTCCATGATAGGGGAACTAAAATTCTTTCTTGGTTTACAAATACATCAATCCCCTCGTGGTATTTTTATCAATCAAGCAAAATATACAATAGAGATTTTGAAAAAACATGGAATGGAAAATTGTGATTCTGTTGGTACACCAATGGTCACTTCACCAAAAATAGGTGCTGATTTGTTTGGGAAACCTATCGATCCGAAGAAATATCAGAGCATGATCGGTTCTCTCATGTACCTAACTGCTAGCCGACCCGATATTCAATTTGTTGTTTGTTTATTAGCACGGTTTCAGGCAAAGCCTATTGAACTTCACCTCAAAGAGGTTAAACGGATCTTTCGGTACCTACGAAGCACCATTAACATGGGACTTTGGTATCCGAAGGATTCGGGGTTCAATCTAACAGCATTTTCAGATGCAGACCATGCCGGTGATCAAGTTACAGCAAAGAGTACATCAGGTGGAGCACAATTTTTGGGTGAAAAGCTAGTAAGCTGGTCATCAAAGAAATAGGATTGTACTGCACTATCAACCGCCGAAGCCGAGTATGTGTCTCTATCTGCTTGTTGTGCCCAAGTTCTTTGGATACGGACACAGCTCACAGATTATGGCTTTACTTTTGACAGAATACCTATGTATTGTGACTCAAAAAGTGCCATAGCCATCTCGTGTAATCCCGTGCATCACTCTAAGACGAAGCATATCAAAGTACGCTATCACTTCATCAAAGAACACGTGGAAGAGGGTACTGTTGAATTATTTTTCGTTAAGACTGATTACCAACTCGCCGATCTATTTACTAAAGCCCTTCCAAAAGAACGGTTTGACTATTTAGTTCGACGAATTGGCATGCGAAGCCTAACTCCTGAGGAGCTAGAACGTCTTCTCGAATCTTCTTGAAAAATGTTTTCAAAATCGCTTCGCTGTAAATATTTTTGAAAAAAAAAATACAAAATTTGAAAAACCAACAAAAACAAAATACAAAAATATAAAATTTCAAAAAATACAAAAACAATATAAAATCAAAAAATACAAAAATATTCGTCTCACGACATGTCTCTCGTATAAATCAATATTCTGTACGTCTCTAGAAATGTCATTCAACAATGATACGGACATGTACAGATGCTTGAACGGGAGTTCTTTAAATGTTTTTCTAAAACATGTCGTTTCTCAAAAGTTTCTTCACAATGGATTTCGTATACTTCAGTACGAAACCCGAACTTAAACGATGACTTCTGATTATTTTTCAAATCAAGGACTCGTACGTTCAATGATGAAATCTTTTTCAATAAGTTCGAGTCTAAACAAACGAAAAAGATTTCAAGCATAAACTCGTTTTCAAACAGAATTCTTGAGCACTTTTTCAAGATTGTTCAAAAGATTTCTCAAAATCTCAAAATGAGTGCTCAAGATAACTCCCTCTAAACCCTTAATTGATTTTAAAATATGCTATCATTAAGGGGGAGTACAAAAATAAAATTGTTCCAAATTCATGCAAAATGAATCTGTCTTTCTCTCCAAAAAGCCTTTTCTTAATTTGTTGATATCAAAAATATCACAATATGCTATTTTTGATGGGGAGAAGACATGATTAAAATGTGATCAAAGATGTTTAAAGTTTGTGACTAAATCTCAGAAGAGCTCGACTCAGTAAGTACCAATGAATTGATGAAGCTTAAAATGTTAGTAATCGAAAAGACTTGTCCTGGACGGGTAATAATTTCAAGCTAGTCTAACTAGTGATGTAAGCGTGTCTCGAATAGGACTTGTCTGAGTAGAATGTACCGTATCGAGAGACTTTCTTTAGACTTGACCAGGACGGGTAATAACTTCAAGCTAGTCTAACTAGTGATGTATGCGTGTCTCGAATTGGTCATGTTCACTGAAAGTGGATCAATTCAAAAAGTGCAAACTCCTCCCGCATGTGCAAATTTCTTAAAAATTACATGAGCACATGTGAAGGGGGAGTCCTTCAAAATTGCAAAACTCTCGAAGTGGTAACAACAATGTGTTTTATTATCATAAACACTTTGAGAGATTTTCAATAAACGGTTTCATGGCAATGATAGGATAGTCATGGAGTTATAAGGTGACTAAGGTTAGGGAAAACCGTCCTATGATCCGCCAGAGCCGGAGGGATCTACCCAAGGACAAATCCAATAGATTAGAATTAGAAGTCCTTAGGTATGATTGAAAAAAGGAGAAAATGAGAAAGGAGAAAGAAGGGGTTGAAGAATTAAAAAGAAAAGTTATGAAAAAGGGTGAAAAGAAATAGCCCTCCATATGTTCAACCTTAGGGCAGACACCGGGTACAATTCGTATGCTACTGGTTGTTACTAAGCTGACACCGGTATTGAAGACAAGACGTCATGGACCCAGTGACGCACTGCACTTAACCTTCTTAACCACTCAAGTTCTCTTAAAAGAGCTTGTTTCATTCTCACGGGGAACCGGTGTAATCTATCGACCTGTCTCTTAGAGATGGTTGATATTGAAGCAGGAGACCTCTCCCAAATCTCCGCATAGGAAACCAAATGTGCACTTATCGAATCTAGAGCCCCGAGATTCATCAAAAGATCTCATAGGAACACATCTGGTTGTTCATCATTAAGGACGCCAGATGTAAACTTTAGAGTCCTACGCAGATCTTAGCAATCTGCCAGAACATTTATGAGAGGATTCACCTTTGTGATTCTCAGTGATTGAATGGAAATTCCTGCCAGGGTCAACATCAAGCAGTCATTGAGCTACTAAGTAGGTCTTGTAAGCTCCCTCGGGAGTATCTGACATGGGAACGGCCTTGGTAAAGATTAGAAGGAGTCTTCACACTATGCTGTTGACAATCTCTAATTCCTTATCTGTAAGTACCGGTTGATTTATTGCTAATTGTTTTCATGCAACTATACATCATCTCCATGGCGAAGGATTCCACATGCTCATACATGCATCACAAAGTCAAAGGAAAGTTCTCACAAAGATCAAAGCAATGCAAGGTTCAAAGAAAGATTCTACGCAATGTGAATATATCTACAGAAGTAAAGTGACAAAGATCTGTGTAAAAGAACGGGAACTAAAAATGCATGTATCACAAAGACTGAAGATGTATGAGCATGTTGGAATGGCGAACAACAACCACAGACGCAGAAGTGACGAAAAGCAGATTACTCCACATCACAAAGGAACAAAGAACGATGAAAAGTCAGTCATCAAAGATCACAAAGCATGAAGGAACAAAGACTAAAGACTATTCTCCTACGACACACGATGGTCAACAACAAAGTACAAAGAAGACCTAATCACGTGGAGCATCATTCGAATGACCACCCCTTAGGGGGAGATTGTTAGCATTAAAAATTATATTAAAAAGTGATGGTCATTCTCATTTGTTGTACCGTTGTAATGTGTCGTAGTTTTTGTTATAAGAATAGTCAATGGGCCTTGGTCTTGGTAAGCTAATATGTCATGTGTTATGTAATGTAAACCTTTATATGTAAAAGGAAACCAAGCCCAAGACCAAGCCCATAGAAAGCCTCTTAAGGCATCATGTTAAGAACTATATAAACACCTCAAAGGCTCATTTGAGGTGTGTGCTTGTGTGTGTATTGTGTGTGTTTCTCTTAATAAAAGCTCTCTTATTTCATCTCTTATTCTCTCATATCTAACGACACATATATCATATCAAGTCACCATCTTTACTTCATCTAGTGCTTATATTTGTGTTAAAGTTGATATATTTAAGGTCATACAGTTCTTCTTCGTGACCGAAGTTTCATATGCAGCACATCAAATAAATTAGATGCAGCGCATTCTTCAAAGTCAGGCAATGGTCTTTAAATCATCGTTTAGTAGACTCTTCCAATCTTGATCATTTAGCTTCATATTTCATCCAAAATCACTAACTTTCACCAATTGCTTGTTTTTACCTGAGAATTACTAAAGTAAACAATTAAGTATCGATTCTCACAGATAATCTATACTACTATATAATGCATTTAATTCCAAACCTAACTCCTAACAAAAAATTAAGATAAGGAGCTCCAATTATGAGGTGACATCTGTCACTTCTCAACTAACTCCAAGCCTAACTCCTAACCAAAAATTAAGATAAGGAGCTCTAATCATGAGATGACATGTGTCACTTCCCAACTTAAAATTCACCTTTATTTTCAAATTGAAATATCTTTTTATCTATTTATTTTTTTATGATCTAATTTCACCATATTTTTTAAAATTTGTGCTTTTTAATTCAACATCCATTTTGATATATTTTTATGAGTTCTTAGTTTTTACATTGTTAGTAGGTTTATTTTTATTAATTCAAATTTTTACCACTTTAACCTTTATTTCAATCAATACAATCTTGATTCGACAAAATCATATAGTTTTGGGGGAGTGTTTGACGAGTAAGAGATTACGAGGGTCTTTCTATATGCGGGAATAATAATGTCACGGGAAAGCAACGGGAAACCCAAGCAAATAAATACAACTAAAATATACATTCGAAGTGTTGTGAAACGAATTCATTAAGCGGGTAGGAAATTGCGGAAAAAGTTGGGCTATCAATTCGTTTACTATATTATAATATTTATCGCCGCCGCTGTGCGCGGGTATCCAACTAGTAAAACATTTCAAAAATCTTGTGCTCAGCCTTGAACAAACATATCTTTAAATTTACTTGGTAAAACATTTCAAAAATCTTAAATCCAACAAAAACGGTTTTAGTGATAAGTGACAATCATTGGAATCTAATTTTGTTACACAACACTGATAAGAAAAATATTTACCTATATTTGTACGACCTGGTCTTACCTATAAACCATTACTATAAATGGGGGTTATACTTTTACCCGTGTGCTTTGTGTACTAAGGAATCAGTAGAATTAGTTTTATAAATTTAAAGCTTTCGAAACACATCAGCATGCATGCTTTGTCTAAGACTTGCGGGGATAAGGTTATGGATGAGTGTTGCTTGAAGGTTGTGAATACCCGGGTGACAAGAAAAGAGATGTGATGAAGTCAAGATCATTATTCATATTTTGAAAGTGTTGCGGTTGTACATGCAACAAACACAATAGCCCCCATAGGCTTCCACTTGGTCAAGAGAGGGATGAGACATTGTTGGAGGGTGAAGCTTTTGAGAGAGGATGATATTTAGGAGATTCAAGTCAACAAGATGAGCAAATTCTTGAGCCTTGATTGAGTGTAGAGAGTTGGGATTTTTCATTTGAGATGTTTATGATGGTGGTAATGAATGATCTTGAGGGGGAAGGTTTGGAGACTCTTTGTGAATAGATGGAGACTCATTTTGAGGTTGAGAAGCAAAGAAGGAGGAAAATAAGGAAGATGCTTCCTTGAAAGATGTAGGTGATGGGTTGTAATTTGGATTGTGATTGTTTGAAGTGGTTGAAGTGTTCTTGAAGTTGCCTAAGCTTTGTTTCTTCCTCCAAATTAGATTGACTGACATTCTAGGTTTTCTAGGGGATGACATTGTGAGAAGGTGAGAAGATGAGGTTATGCCATGATATTTGAGGAACAAAATGATGGTTTAAATAGGATGGAAGAGGTGCTATCTTAGGCAAAGCATGCATTTTATGGTTTACTAATTCAAATTATATTTAAATACTTAGGGAAGTGTAGGTTAGACTAGCAGGTAAGCAGTTAGGGCAGAAGAATCAAGGAAACAGAAGAGATACAGATGACAAAATAGACATGTTGGACGGTCCCTTAAATAAGATGACGATCCTTTAATTATAGGGGACCGTCTAGTGATAAGGGACCGCCACCAGTAGGTTTCAAAGATTTTTCAGAAAAACATATCACTAGCGTGTGCCTATATGAAACATATGTGGAGATGTGATTACCTCGACTCTAAAGAAAGAAAAACCTAAGAGATAATCCAAAGTCTCCTTAGTTCAAGTTTGCTCATTTTTCCATGTCGGACTACATATTTGTTATGTGATCCGATAAAGGATTTAGAGTTCATTATGCATGTATGAGAAGACGTTTTTGAGTTGTATTAATCAATGCAAGAAAAATATGATTTTCCTAGTCATTAGAAGGTTTTGAAAAGAGTAAATTGGGGTTTTTAATGCACAAAACGAATTTTGATTTGGTTTTAATTATGCAAAAATTGTTGTTAAGATAAATACGATTTAAAGAAATACTTCCCTAATTTTAATTTTGTGCACAAGAGAAGCCTAGACTCCGAAAATAAGAGAAGAAGAACTTATGGAACCTAAGAAGAAGAGATGTGTTCCATCATTCCTAATCCTAGACGAAGATAAAAGAAAGGTTCCCGTTTAAGAGGTTTGGTGAGGATGTCGGCTATGTTTTCTTCAGATGGAACCTTTTCAATGGAAATATTGCCCTTTTGTTCGTTATCCCTAAGAAAATGGTGACGAATTTCTATATGCTTAGTATGAGAGTGCTGCACGGGGTTCTTGTTTAAATCGATGGCTCCTTTATTGTCACACATGATTGGGATTTCGTCAAGTGTGATGCCATAGTCACCGAGAGCTTGTTTCATCCATAGTGCTTGTTGACATGCCTTTCCGGCGCTTACATATTCGGCTTCCGTTGTGGAGATAGCTCGTGCCGTTTGTTTCTTGGGGAACTAAGAATTTAAGCAACAACCCATGAAGGTACAAATGCCACTAGTGATTTTTCAATCCACATAATCCCCCGCATGATCAGAGTCGACATATAGTATGGTTTCTATGCCGGTCCCCTTAGGATACCATAACCCTAAGTGCGTAGTGTCTTTAATGTATCGGAAGATACGCTTAACTGCTTCAAGGTGAGAAGTTTTGGGATCTTCTTGGAAGCGAGCACAAAGGCAGAAACTAAACACGATGTCGGATTCACCCTCGTCATCCTTAGTGAGCTTTGTGTCCGTAGCCATAGGGGTTTTCATAGGCTTAGTGTCTTCTAACCCAAATTTCTTAAGCATTTCTTTAATGTACTTAGATTGCTTAAAGAATATTCCATCTCCTAATTGTTTTATTTGGAGTCCAAGGAAGAAGTTAAGTTCGCCCATCATGCTCATTTCAAACTCTTCATGCATGATTTTAGAGAATTCATCTGTCTTGACAAGTTGATCCGAACATAATGTCATCAACATTTATTTGGACGATTAATATGTTTGAATATTTCTTCTTAGTGAAAAGAGTGTTATCTACCATTCCCATAGAGTATTCATGTTTAATAATAAAAGTTTTAACCTATCATACCAAGCTTTAGGAGTTTGGTTAAGACCATCCAAAGCTTCCTTAAGTTTATAAACATGCTCCGGTTTCTCAAAGTCAATGAATCCTGGAGGTTGTGCTACATATACTTCCTCATTGATGAAACCTTTTAGGAACGTACTTTTCAAATCAATTTGGAACAACTTAAATCTAACGCACAAGTGTAGGAAAGTAATATCTTAATGGACTCTAGTCTAGCTATGGGTGCATAGGTTTCGTCATAATCAATTCCTTCTTGTTGATTATAGCCTTGTGTCACTAGCATTGCTTTATTTGTAGACACAACTCCATTTTCGTTTAATTTATTCCTAAATACCCACTTAATTCCTATCATGGTTACATATTTAGGTTTTGGTACTAACTCCTAAACGTCATTAGACTTAAATTGATTTAGTTCTTCTAGCATTGAGATGATCCAATTTTCATCTATCAATGCTTCATTAACATTCTTGGGTTCTATGATTGAGACAAAACAAAAGAAATTACTTTTGTCTTGAACTTGTGACCTAAGGGTTCTTTGATTTAAGTTTCCTATGACATTATCTAAAGGATGATTTTTTGATTCCTTAACGTTTGTGGTTTCACCTATTTCTATGGTTTCCTTTTCATGATTTATACCTAGGTTCATCATGTCCTCTACTATTTCGTTTTCTTCATCTAAATCATCATCTACCAAAGGTGATGTTTTAGGTAGGGGAGGACTCTCATCGAAAGCCACATTGAGTGATTCTTCGACGACCATTTTTTCCTTATTTAGAACAATATAGGCTTTACTATTTTGTGAATATTCTAGAAATACACCTTCGTAAGACTTTGGGTCAAACTTTGTGAGATAATCATTGGTTTTCAGGATGTAACATTTTCTTCCAAATACTCTGAAGTAATCTAGAGTAGGTTTCCTACCTCTCAAGATTTCATAAGGGGCTTTTCCTAGGATAGGCCTAATGAGAATTCTATCAAGTATGTATGTGGAGGTATCAACGGCGTTGCACCAGAATTTTTGAGGGATGGATTTCTCATTTATCATTGTTCTACTCATTTCCTGTAAGGTTCTATTTTTCCTTTCGACTACCCTATTTTATTGTGGAGTGTGTGGAGCTGAGAAGTTGTGACTAATACCATTAGCATCACAATAGACTTTGAATTGCACTTCATTATCAAATTCTCTACCATGGTCTGTCCTAATGGAAACTATGGAGCATCCTAGTTGGTTTTAAATTTTCTTGGTAAAAGTTTTGAATTGCTCGAAAGCTTCGGTCTTGTTCTTAAGAAACTTAAAAGTGTACCTAGAGTAATCATCCATTATTACTAAGGTGTAAAGATTTCCTCCGTAACTCCGTACATCGGGAGGACCGAAAAGATTCATGTCAAGAAGTTCTAGACATCTAGATGTTGAGACCATATTCTTAGGTTTATGGCTAGAGTGTGCTTGTTTTCCTACTTTACAAGCGTCATAGAAATGTTGGTCGAACTTAAGTTTAGGAAGATTCCTAACTAGATCCATAGAAGCTACAGATTGTAACAGGCGCATGTTTACGTGGCCTAATCTTCTATGCCATAACGTTTAATTATCACTAACCATAGCTAAACATACATTGTTACTAGGTGTTGGGTTCACTCAGTACCCAAGTCTCGTTAAACAAGGATTTGAACACAAATTAACCTAAGTGTTGGAAAACATTAAACGATATCATATCACTGAGTGAATAGTTGCTCAGTGAGCTACCTTCAGGATGCTTAGGACGAGTCTAAGAAGAAAGTCTCTCCATTCAGTGAGGCGGAACTCAATGAGTGACACCTAAGCCAAAGAAGAAGGTGATGGGTTCAGTGAGGATGACAATAACTCACTGAACCCGCAAGACTCCTCAACAACTAAAGAAGTATTGATTGAAGACTGAAGAGTGAAGACCTAAAGACTGAAGTATGGGCAAGACAAAGCGGGAAATGTTTAAAAGGATTAGTGGGTGTCCTTATCAACCTGAAGTCAAACTTTCTCTGAAAGGCATAAAGTCAGGATGGTGTCATCACTGTCCCTAAGAAAGGCGTATTGTCTTGTATCCAAAATAGCCCAATGTAACAGAGACAAAATACGTATGTATTTTGTCTTTACTAGCTTAGGTCATCTTTTGTCTTTATCATTACTGTTGAAAATACTTGTGTATAAATAGGAAACATAAGTGAGGAGTAAAAGAGGACAAGTTTGTGCAATTAATGCTTAGACATTCACAAACAACTTTTACTCCTCCAAAGAACAACACTGTCCCTGAGATAGCTCAGTAGGACCTTTAGTTGTCACTCAAACTTAGTTTGTGTTTAGTGAGGAGTCATACCATACTTGTCATTTCAATCACAAGTGTTATTCTGCAAACACTTGGGTATAATTCTTTAATTACCTTTTAATAATAATTAAACGTTGAAAAATATTTTGTCTTTAATCTATAAGTTTTTACTTATTGTTAATCAATTGTATCTTTGCTTATTCCATGGAACTTGGTTAGTTTAACCTATAGTTAATATTAACCAGGTAAAAAGGACCAACAAGTGGTATCAGAGAGTCTGATTTGTAAAACTTTTCAAACTGAAGAGTGCTCAAAGTTTTTAAAATCAAGATCCTACCATGGCTGACATTGATGTGCCTCAACTAGTCGATAAAATGGGTGGAAACTATACTGCTGCTGCTCCTAGACTTGAAGTTGGTAAATCCAACAAGTGGAAAAAGCGCATGCTTTGCTACTTGACTGGGATGGAACCTTATAACATTAAGCTCATTAATGATGGTCCATATGTACCTAAAACTGCTCAATGTTTAATCAAACCTGAAGCCCAGTGGACCCCAAATGGGAGGAGGGTGGTCAATCAAGACCAATGCCTGAAAAGCATCATTATATCTTGTCTCCCTGATGATATAATGGAATCAGTCATCAATTATCCTACTGCCAAGCAGACATGGACTGACTTGGTTCATAGCTGTGAAGGTCCCTCAGATACCAAGGAAAACAGGATCATGGACCTGAAACTTGAGTACAATACTTTCAGGGCCAAAGACTCTGAAAGTCTCTTAGAGACCTACACTAGGTATAAGACCCTTCTCAATGAACTGACCAATGATGGTGTCACCTTATCTAAGCATGAAATCAATGTTGGCTTTGTCAACAGTCTCCCTGAGAAGTGGTTAAACTTCTCTCAGGGTCTGAGAAATGCAAATTATCTCCAAAATCTTGAGCTTCCTGAGTGATAACGCTCAAAATTAACATGTTTTTAGTCGCGTTATTGTTTGTTTTATGAGTGGAAATTGGTCATATTTGTATATATTTGTTACTTAATAGTGGAAAAGTGTTTATGCATGCAAATATAGCCAAAAGCAGGTAAAAACGATTAAAAGATGAAGAAATGAAGTGGACATGCATTTTTGGAGAGTTTCAAGAGGATCAAGGAAGAAAGAAACGTCGCATAGACAAACGGATTTGATAAAGAAAGGTTGTCTACATGAAATTATCTAGGAAATATCAAGTTCTAATGGACAAAGTCATGCCATGAAAAAAAATAATGCATGCAATGTAAAACGACGAAGAAAAGGCATAGAAATATGGTTCAGACAGATTCCAACCGATCGGTTGCAATTCGCAACCGGATCGGCTGGAAATGTGCCAAAGATTGACCATCCGATCGGATGGTGAGAAACCGATCGGATGGGGTTGACTGAAGTTACAAGTTTTGCATTTATTGGCGAATTTACTCCCCATAATCATGTGTGGCTGATCATTTCTGCTTATTAACTGAGGATGGACGTTTTTACTTGAAGGATAAGTGTCATTATGCTATATAATGAGCACTTAGGGTCTGGAGTTACTTGTACCACCATTATCTAACTTAGTATTACACCAAATCTTGTTAGTTTATCTTATATTGCCTGAAAGTTTACTAAGTGTTGTAAAAACGTCCAGAACGTGTTGAGTTAGAGTCTCAAGCATTGGTTCGAGTGTGGAGTTGTTTACTTACGTTACTGAGCAATTGGAGGAGTGTGGTTGCTAGAGTTCCACAAGTTTATTCATTGTAATTCTCAAGACTAGGTACACCTTGATACTTATAATGAACAATTGTTACTTTAAGTTTTATGAAAGTTTTCTTATTTACTTGTGTTTTAATATGATTACTATGGAGTAATTTGTGATATACTTGTGTATATGATGTGATTGGTTAATGGAGTATTATTTTATGAAAAAGGTGATGCATGAAAACATATCTATTTTATGAGTTTGTTGAAATAACATCTTTTCTTGCTTAATTTGTCGGTAAAAACAATTTCTTGAAAAATAGGTCCGAAAGGAATTTCAACTTATTTTTATTCCAAAATTTTAATGTACCAAATTAGTATGGAATAGGATGCTTGACAACCATCTTATTTACTTGTTAAAATAGATTTGAGACGATTTCATCACGAAAAAGGACCGAAAGGATTCGTAGGAATTCATAAGAAAAGAATTGATTTTCTAAACAACCATGTGATCATAGGATTGTCATACTAATTTGATATGTCCGAAAGGAGTCATTTAGGTGATAGAATTCTTAGTGTTAGTGAAAACATGACATACATCATAGATTGTATAACTACTCATTTTTAGTTGCGTATCATAACAAGTTTTACACCAAACTTTGTACTCAAATTGTTACAATACTCCTAATTACCAATCAAGGAATTATACACAAGTATATGTTTAGTTCTTATTGAGTTTCTTTTAAGATTTTACATAAATTTCGATTGACAACCCTTATTTAACAAACATTTTTCTTATTACTAAAACTACCAAATCCCAGGGACGATCTCGACTTACCCACCTTTATTCCACCGGGCGAGTATACTTGCTCGTATGTGCCAGATAATAATCGGATAATTCGTGTTTATAAATTTTAAAACTTGTACTAATAAAATGCACATAAAGTTTTTTGCGCCGCTGCCGGGGATTTGATTAATTTTCTTAGTTTTTAGTAATAAAATTGTTTGTAATTTGTGAAATTTTAAAATTTTTAGAGTAAAAAGTTAAAAAAAAAAAAAAAAAAAAAAAAAAAAAAAAAAAAAAAAAAAAAAAAGTTGATTTTTGACCAACCGATTCGGATGGATATCCATCCGATCGGTTGGTGGTCTCGGTAAATTTTATATGTTTTTAGTAATTAATTTTTCTTTTTCTGTTTTTAGTTAATTAGTTTTAATAATTATATAATTAATGTTAGTTTTTAATAGTTTTAAGTTGCAATTATAAGTCATTTTAATGTTTTAGTAGTTTTAATTTTAATTAATGATTTAGTAGTTTTAAAGACACCTTAGTTAATGCTTTAAATGATTGGGGAAATGTTACCTACATTATAATGTAGGTAACTACCTACATTTTCTTTGAAAAAAAAAAGAAAAATATACCGTTCTGTCCCTGCAGTAAAGCCCCTGATACAATTCAGTCCCTGTCCCTACCTTTTTTTCAAAGAAAATGTAGGTAGTTACCTACATTATAATGTAGGTAACATTTCCCCTAAATGATTTTATAATTATTGTTTTATTAAATATTAGTTTTTAAAAAAAAATTTAAAAAAAAGATAATTTTAGTGCAGAAAACTCCAACCGATCCGGTTGCGGGTTCCAACCGATCGGTTGGAGGAGGTAATATTGTGCCAACTGATTCGGATGGATTTCAAACCGATCGGTTGGACGTCTCGGTAAAATTTTAAACATTTTTAATTTTTAGTTTATTTTCTATTCTTAGTGTTTTATTTAGTTAATTTACTTGTTCTTATTTCATATTAAAAGTTATTTGATTATAACTAACCCTCATGCTAATGATTTGGATTTTTTTATGGTTATGTTATAGTTAGTAAGTGCTTAAGTTGAAATGGAGAGTTTGAGTCAGATTTCTGCGTATTTGAAAGACTTGGAAGATTTGTCAAGGATTCCGGTGATTCCTTGGAAAAGTTGGAGAGCATGTTGGAAAAAGCTAAGTTGGATTTAGAAGGAGAAGAGGTTGTTGGTGACAATGTTTCTTATTTGCCACATGAAATGTGTTACCCAAAGAAGGACAAGGAGAGAAAAGTTGTTGTTTTCACTAGAGCACCACCTAAGGAATATGATGCTCCACACATGAGGTATTCTACACCTTGTGCGGTGGAAGGAGTTAAAGCGTGGGATGCGAAATTGAATATGGAATATGGAGACAATTACATTTCGGAAGAAATGTTTGACAAACTTGGTTTTGTTAGGCTTGATTATGGAAGTTATGGTAAGAAGGAAGTGAAAGGAGTTAGAGTGAATATTCATGGTCACATCTTTAAAGTTTTGTTGTTTTGGAGTATACTAATGAAGATGAACCGGAAGTGATCTTTGGTTGAAATTTTTTAGTGAATACCAAGTGTACTTTGGATTTTGCACTTAGGGAGTTGAGAATTAACATAAGTGATTTGGAAGAAGGAAAGAGTGTGAATGAAATGCTTGTTGATGTTTGTGAAGGAATGGAATTGATGAAGGAAGGAAGGGATGAAGTTTGTAAGATGGGGAAAGCTAACCGAAACAAAACACCATTGAACAAATTAACCCAACCCTCCACCCAAAAAGAAAACAAATTATCATCATCACACCAAATTCACCAAAAAGTACCAAACCTTTAACCAAAGAGCAAAAACAAGCTATCTTGGAGAATCTTGAAGCAAAAATTAGTGAATTGATGGAAAACAAACTGGTCATTGAGGTGTTGAGGAATTATATGGAGTATAGGAAGAAATTAGATGGAGTTATGTTGGAAAAGTTTAAGTTGGAGGATAATAGTTTTGATGAAGTAGAGGAGAGAAGGATAATTGAGAATGGGCTCCCAAAGAAAATGAATGATCCCGGAAATTTTGTTTTACCGGTTAAAATTAATGGGACAACTCCTTTATATGCATTAGCCGATACGGGTTCTAGTGTGAGTATTATGCCTTATCCATTGTATAATAAGTTAGGATTAAGAGACCCTACACCTAACAATTCTAAACTCACTATGGCGGATAATTCTAAGGCAAAAGCAATGGGGGAAGTAAGAAATGTGAGAGTTCAAATTGGTTATCAAGCATTCTTGGCGGATTTTCTTGTGTTGGATGTTGCAGTTGATAAGGAACTACCTTTGTTGTTAGGTAGACCATTTTTAAGAACTTGTGGAGCTATAATAGATATGGGAAGAGGTACCATGACAATTGATGATGGAGTTCTTAAGAATACTTACTATCCAAAGCCTAGAGGGGGTATTAATAGAGATGATAATGATGAGGACCAAGAGGAGGATTACCTTGGTTGCTTTGAAGTAGGAAGGGATGAAGATGGTAGGCCTAAGTTTGGTCCATGCACACCTAGTTTCTTTGATATTGAAGATGAAATGGAAAGAGCTCTAGCAATGGAGGATTTCTTTAATCCATTTAAAAATATTTTTGTGTTTAACAAGTTGATAGATTTTCTTGGATCTTTACCAGTCCAATTGAAGAACTTGGAATGGGGTTCTGAAGGTCATAGCATTTACAAAAGAGAAGAAGGAGATGGTGATTGGCATTGCAAATTTGATATCACATGTCCTAGCGGAAGGAACTTTGCACGAACTTTCAAAACTCAAAAGACTACTAGGAAGTTGGCAAACAAGTATCGTGGAGAAGACATTCTTAGGAATGAATACTTCTATGGATGAAGAAGAATGATCACATGAATAAAGCACATCTTATGCTAGTTTGTTTGTTTCATATTTTTATTTTTCATGCATTTTATTTTATGTTTTTTTTTTGTTATGCATTTCATGTTTGAATGAGACTATCTATTTATTTATCTATATTTATCTATTTATCTTTTTATTTAGTTTAAGTTTTTAGTTTTTAGAGGTTAAGTTATGTTTTAGTTTTAAGTTTAGAAGTAGAAGTAGATGACCAAATTTTTGGTAGACAAAGTGTGTTTGGAATACATACAAGATAATAAGTTTGAGAAAAGAAAGAACTACTGGCACTTGTGTCAAGTCTAGTAGTGGAGAAAAAACTTTGAAAAATCAATTTCATACCAAACCGAACGGATGTATTCACAACTGATCGGATGGAGTTGAATATATAAACCAAAATTTTCAAAAACTTAAAAAACACATACACACAATCCACCAAAAATTGGGGTTAAAAATTCGACCATAAGAAGTTATTAGAAGGTTGCAGGAGTGATAATTAATCATCAATGGCATCAAGTCAAGTAAGTTATATCATTAATTTTGTTCAATTAAGTTTTAATTCGGATGATTGAAATTAGGTCACGAATTGGGTATTTTTGAATTAGTTCGAATTGAGATGTAATATTTTGGGGATAAGTGATTAGATGATAGGAGAAGGTATTGCAAAAAGAATTAGATCAATTGGTTAAGTTTTGAGTAAGAATTCATTGATTGAATTTTCGGATTGAATTGGGTATAATCTTTGGAGCTAGTTTATTTGCAAATGATGAATCCCAGAAGTTACATGATTGATAATTAGTGATGTTAGATTATTATATTGTTGATTAAAGCATTAATTGGAAGATGTTAGTAGATGATGTTCTTGGTTTTTATAGAATCATTAGGTTGATGATTGGAAATGTTAAGAATCATTGATAGGAGAGTTTGAATGTTAGAAGTACTCAAGAATGGGAGATTACAAGTTAGAAAGAAGCTCGGATTGATTGGGAAAACGTTTAGGATGGATTGAGGATGAATGTAGTATGCAGAAACTCCAACCGAATCAGTTGCGAGTTGCATCCGATAGGTTTGGAGTATGCCAAAGTTGCAACCGATTCAGTTAGACCTCAAACCGATCGGATGGACGCCTCGGAAAAATTTTTGACATTTCTGAAAATGTGTTTTCTAGTTTCTAAATTGATTGGTATTAGTTCTTATACTTATATACTAACATAATTTGAGATTTCTTTCACGGAAATGTTGCAAGATTGGGACGAAATCAAAGAAACCCGATTGTTAACAAGTATTTGAAAAGGAACGAGAGGAAGAGGATTACTTTCAGTTTGAAACCGGAGTCTAATGACAATGTCAGGTTTTCTCATGTGCAAAACAAAGATGAGAAGAATGCATATAGGGAACGTCTTTCAAAACTTCAAGAGAGGAAGATTGCTAAGCCTAGGTTGATTGATTGGGAATTGCTTGCGGAGTATGAATGTGAGGATCAATTGAGGAGCATGATGACTATGATTTATGTGTATCCTGGAGATGGAGATAGGTTTGAAGATTATTCTTGGGAAAGAGCTTTTAGTATTCGTGAGAATGTTTACAAGGAATGGTGTTTGGAGTTCTTTTCTATGTTCTACTTTGATAGAAAGGTAAATGATGTTCTTGGGGATGTTTGTGTTTGGTTTAGATTGTGTGGTCGCGAACATGCTTCATCTTTGACAAATTTTGCAGTTGCCCTTGGTTTGTATGAGGAGAGTGAGGTTAATCATAGGTTGTTTGGACCACATTTTGTGAGTTTAGCTAGAGCTAATGATCAATACACGGGTATTGATGAATATTGGAATAGAATTGGTGATCTAACTTGTCTTAGGAGAAATTCTTATAGGATTAGGAATCCGTTGTTGAAGGTTTTACAAAAGTTGATTTCTTGGGGATGGATACATAGGAGCGTTGGTCAAGACAAATGTAGTCAACCGGACTTATGGGTGATGAAGTTGTTGGAGGAAGACAAGGATGGGAATGTGGCATGGATTATTGCTGAGTATCTTTCTAAGAGAGCACTGGGGATTAAGAAACAAAGTGATGTTTGTGGAGGTCATTATGTGACAACGTTGGCTAAAAATCTTGGGTATTTTAAGGATAATGAGTTGAGGAAGTGTAGAGTGAGGTTGGAGAGTGAGATATGGGATGCTTTTAGTTTTGGAAAAGCATTGGATAGGATTAACAAGACTTTGGGACCTTGAACCGAACCAAGTGTGGGGGCACAATCCGGAGGATATGCGGAAGCGCCATCACAACCTCAAATGGGGAGTTTTCCGGGTAATACCCAAAGTGGTTTTGATTCAGGATGGGGTGATTGGAACCGAGAGTTAAATGCTATTGAGTGTAGGGAAGTTTGGAGAGATTCAATGCAAATGAGGAATAATTACAACTATGATTATTCCATGCCTATGATCCAACATTTGGCACAAGATGCCAATTATGAGGTACCTCCCTACAACCCACCAAATGTTCCACCATACCCTTTACCATATTCTCCATATCCTTGACCATACCCTACCCTTATCCTGGTTATTCACCATTTCCCGAGCCATATCCTTCATACGGTAGACTTCCCGAGTATGGTAGTTCAGGTGTTAATGTGGGTAGACCAAGTTTTAATCCTGGAGGATCGAGTTATGATGTTGGAGGTTCGTCGTCAAGAGCTGGAAAGAAGAAGAGACGAGTGGTGGACGAGGACGATGAAGAAGATGTTGATGAGGATGAAGAGGAAATCGAGGACGAGTTCATTCGTTCCGATGTGAGTTATTGATGGTGACATTTGATCACATGGATTATGGTTGGTTTTAAAAACAATTATGTGTCGAACAATTTCTATTTCTATTATCTTTAACTATTTCTCGTAGGATTTATAACGTAACTTAATTTTCTATTTATTTGGTTTAGATATGTTTTTGTTTGTGTTTGTTTGGTTGTTTCGTATATTTTGCAGTTTTCTTGCAGGAGTTTTGTTACGGAAGCATATAGTTGATCAACGTTTGGAGTCGGTAAACTCATTTGCTTATTATGATTAAATATGCATGTTGCATATTTAACTCCGGTATTTTCTAAATTTTTCCGTTTTCCTTAACTTTGAAGTTATTTTTATTACATGGAGGACAATGCAAAACTTAAGTGTGGGGGAAGGAAACAAATAGAAAAATTGCATAATTTTTAATTTGTTTTAAAATTTTAATTTGCTCGTTTTTAGAGTCGTGAACTTTAGTAACTAGTAGTAGTTCGCCCTTCATATTTTAGTTAAAATAAGGTTGATTTCATGGTAAATAATAATGATATTTTTTGGAGAATAAATTCAAGTTTTAAAGAGCAATTCGTCTCAGAATTGATAACATTTGCTAGCACAATTTTATACTCTTATTTCTTTAAATTGTGAGGATTAGTTTTTTTTTATGAGAGTAGTATTTCTTATACTATTTACGTATTTCATGATGAGTGTGCCGGTGGTTATGTTAATTCTAGAACTTGTACTTGTTATGCATTACGGTTAAAATTATTTTCGAATGATAAGGATATATTCATATGATAAGAGGCAAACTTAGGAATAAAACCAAATGGCCATCCGTTTACAAAATAATTTTTGCTAACCACATTGGTTAGTTATCCTCGTATTTGGAACCCATTTGTTAGCGTTCATTTTTAGCGCTAGATACCCTAGTTAAACCCTTTGAGCCATCCTTTTCATTTTGTTAAATCCAGAAAAATACAAAAATATTTTACACTTTAAACCTTAGCCTTACCCTTGTCAAAGTCTAAATGGTGGGTTACTAGTTGCTTGGTATGTTGGTTTGTTTTTGATGATTATTAGTTAGCCACACTTCACAATTCATGTGTGTGCCATTCCAACGAAGACGAAGAGTGCACATTCTTATTTGTATTTTTTGTGGTGTATGCTTATGCGAAGTGTGGGGGAGGTGTGATATAAAAAAAATAAATGAATAAAAAATAAAATAAATAAAAAATAAGTCATCGCAACTATAAGGTGACAAATATAGCCAATGTGTTATATTATTATAAAGAAAGTCATGAGATATGTTGTTAGCCGATGTGCTAAGTTTGAAGAATATTTTTATGGTGAATCAATGTATCAACATGTGAAAGTTCGAAGAGGAGAAAGATTGTAACTATTGTCATTTTTGGGTTTGTGGAGTATTTGAGATTAGCAACTATGGGACTTAGACTTTGATTTTATTTTTCTTTAAAACCAATTTCATAAATATTTCCATGCCTTATCCTTACCATTTTAACTTAGTGGAATTATTTTGCACAAAAGTTTATAAAACCTTAGCCTAAACATTACAACCCGAATAAAAGAACTCTTTGATGAATTATTCTATTGTTTTGATACTTGTACAAGACTATGGTAAGAAACATAAATCATGACTGTGCAATGAGTGATCTATTAATCGTTACACATATTGAGTGATGAGTGAATTTCAAATTATCTTCGTGAGGTGCTTAGAATTGTTATCAAGCTCTTTATTCACTTGATTGAGTTCAAATAAAATATTTGCACTATTGCCATTGAATTCAATTTTCTTTTGATTAAGACTTGCTCGAGGGCTTGCAAAGCTCAAGTGTGGGGGATTTGATAACGCTCAAAATTAACATGTTTTTAGTCGCGTTATTGTTTGTTTTATGAGTGGAAATTGGTCATATTTGTATATATTTGTTACTTAATCGTGGAAAAGTGTTTATGCATGCAAATATAGCCAAAAGCAGGTAAAAATGATTAAAAGATGAAGAAATGAAGTGGACATGCATTTTTGGAGAGTTTCAAGAGGATCAAGGAAGAAATAAACGTCGCATAGACAAAAGGATTTGATAAAGAAAGGTTGTCTACATGAAATTATCTAGGAAATATCAAGTTCTAATGGACAAAGTCATGCCACGAAGAAAAATAATGCATGCAACGTAAAACGACGAAGAAAAGACATAGAAATACTGTTCAGACAGATTTCAACCGATCGGTTGCAATTCGCAACTGGATCGGCTGGAAATGTGCCAAAGATTGACCATCCGATCGGATGGTGAGAAACCGATCGGATGGGGTTGACTGAAGTTACAAGTTTTGCATTTATTGGCGAATTTACTCCCCATAATCATGTGTGGCTGATCATTTCTGCTTATTAACTGAGGATGGACGTTTTTACTTGAAGGATAAGTGTCATTATGCTATATAATGAGCATTTAGGGTCTGGAGTTACTTGTACCACCATTATCTAACTTAGTATTACACCAAATCTTGTTAGTTTATCTTATATTGCCTGAAAGTTTACTAAGTGTTGTAAAAACGTCCAGAACGTGTTGAGTTAGAGTCTCAAGCATTGGTTCGAGTGTGGAGTTGTTTACTTACGTTACTGAGCAATTGGAGGAGTGTGGTTGCTAGAGTTCCACAAGTTTATTCATTGTAATTCTCAAGACTAGGTACACCTTGATACTTATAATGAAAAATTGTTACTTTAAGTTTTATGAAAGTTTTCTTATTTACTTGTGTTTTAATATGTTTGCTATGGAGTAATTTGTGATATACTTGTGTATATGATGTGATTGGTTAATGGAGTATTATTTTACGAAAAAGGTGATGCATGAAAACATATCTATTTTATGAGTTTGTTGAAATAACATCTTTTCTTGCTTAATTTGTCAGTAAAAACAATTTCTTGAAAAATAGGTCCGAAAGGAATTTCAACTTGTTTTTATTCCAAAATATTAATGCACCAAATTAGTATGGAATAGGATGCTTGACAACCATCTTATTTACTTGTTAAAATAGATTTGAGATGATTTCATCACGAAAAAGGACCGAAAGGATTCATAGGAATTCATAAAAAAAGAATTGATTTTCTAAACAACCATGTGATTATAAGATTGTCATACTAATTTGATATGTCCGAAAGGAGTCATTTAGGTGATAGAATTCTTAGTGGTAGTGAAAACATGACATACATCATAGATTGTATAACTACTCATTTTTAGTTGCGCATCATAACAAGTTTTACACCAAACTTTGTACTCAAATTGTTACAATACTCCTAATTACCAATCAAGCAATTATACACAAGTATATGTTTAGTTCTTATTGATTTTCTTTTAAGATTTTACATAAATTTGGATTGACAACCCTTATTTAACAAACGTTTTTCTTATTACTAAAACTACCAAATCCCTTGGGACGATCTCGACTTACCCACCATTATTCCACCGGACGAGTATACTTGCTCGTATGTGCTAGATAATAATCGGATAATTCGTGTTTATAAATTTTAAAACTTGTACTAATAAAACGCACATCACTGAGATCTATGGTAAATTTCTCAATGAGGATAACCTGATCTTAAGAGGATAACCTGATCTTAAGGAGATACCCAGACTGCAAAAAGGCTCAAGAGACCAAAAAGACCCTGACTTCTTCACCCATATCCACTGCTTTCTATTCCAATGGTGTTGTGCAGGAATTTCAAGAGGAATCTGATGATGTGGTTGATGAAAGAACCAGTGAGGAGTACCTAAATGATTTACAAATTGAATTTCATGAGAGGGCACTTCTTGCAAACTCAAAAAGGTTATTTATAAAAAACAAAAACTTTTCAAATACAAAAGAAAATGACAACTCTGAATGTTTCAATTGTGGTAAAAAAAAATCATTTTGCAAAAGACTTTCTCTAAACAACCTCAGTACCCTCTTATAAATTCTCAGGAAACAACTCTTTCTCATGAACCAGCAAGTTCCAACCAAAAATGCTTCTATCTAGTCAGTATTTTCAAAACAAGTCTGAAAAATTTCCTCAAAAAGATTTTAAAGCCAAATATAGATAGGCCAAAGCCAAACTTGCTCTTCTTGATTCAGCTTCCACAGTCTCTCAGTCACCACAAGCTCCCAAACCTTCTCAACAGAAAAACAAGGGGCTAGTTGCTGAAACCTTTGATTAGGACGAGGAAGAAGTGTCTTCTGATGATGAAGAAATTCATGTCAGTGCCCTGATGGCGCTCTCAGAAGACAACAAGCTGGCTGTGGGAAAGAATCATGCAAGGAATGGAGAGTGGGTGAGCATCACCATGAGAAAGGTAAACATCTTACTTTCTATGGATGATGATTTTGATTGGAAATCTTACTTAGATTATATCAATGTTGATCTTAAATATATTGAAGAGCAAAGATTAAATTTTTTTTTCAAAATACAACAAATTGAGTTTTGAGTTAAATCAGTGTAGAGATGAACTTCTTTCTTTAAAACAAGCCAAACTTGAAAACATCACACTTCAAATTCAAATTCTGAACTAGTAAAACAAAATCAAGCTCTTTAGGAAGAACTTAAGATTGAAAAGGCTATCATATATAAGTGGACTCAGAAAAATCCTAGAGTCTTTGATACAATGATCCTTACACCTAGTACAAGAAAACTATACTGGGAGAGGACCAACTCACTGAATCATCTGGTGAGAGTCATGGTGAAAAAGCCTTCTTGCCTACTGGATAACTTTCAGTAAAGAAATGGAACCAAAGGTCCAATGACTGGATCATTAGAGTCAATCCTGACAGTAATCTGCCAAACTTCAACACTGGGAAAATTTTGGAACCTGAAAGTCAGGCAATCAAAACCATGCTCGGATTCACTGATGAGCCGAATCACACTGAGCCCATCACTGAGCCTGAGTCAGATTCCCAATCACCTTTCCCACCACTGAAGCAACTTCAGGGAGCCACACCTTGTTCAGACCTTACTCTATCGGTCTATCAACCACATTCTCCTAAGGAGAAATCAGGTTTAGGGAGAACTATCCTGAAGAGACCTATATCAGTTTCCACTAAAACTCACACACCTTCAGTCTCCATTGAAGTAAAACCTGATAGCATTGACTCAAAATATGATCAGTGTAAAACCCTAAAGTCCGTTATCCGAAATTTCCATATAACTTGAATTTTTTTTCCTAAACTTTGTACCATTAAATTTTGAATCTATAAATAACCTAAGATATAAATAAAATTCGACACAACCTAAGAATATATTTGTAATGTAGGTGCAATATTTAATTTCTAGCTAATACACCACACGACTTGAAGTTAAATAAGTCTAACACTTATGATAACTTTAATATTTGAATGATACACAATTATATGATCCATAAAACTTATGATAACTTTAAATTACATAAATTTGGTAACTAAGATCACCTCACACGTTTATATATTATCATGGGCCGATCCTATTTACTTTGTACAACAAATGGAAAATTCGATTTGATTTAGTCTTCTAATCTCACCTTAATCACTCCTATAATTCATCCCTAACCACCCTTAATTTCAGACCCAATTAATCACCATAACACACGACATTCCTTATTTGGAAGATCAGAATATATCAATTGATATATATCTTGCATTCATTCTAGTTGTCAACCATGAAAAAAAAATGCAAGACATAATCCCATAATCTTTTAATATATTTGGAGAGATCATTCTTGAAGAAGGACATAGCCGCTATTGTATATTCATTCACGATTCACAAATAAAATCTCAACTGACACCCTTGTTAATCATATATTCGGATCACAAAATTAAGGAGTTGACAGAAAAGAGACAAGGGCAAAAAATCATTTTGCAAATTAAATCCAACATTCCCTTGATTATTGAATTCAATCCAACCACCACTTTTCTTGATTACTATATACAATTCGTCCTAGGAAATAAAATACCTAGCACCCACTTTCATTAATTCAAGATTGTCAACCTCGACGAATCTCGGTGCTCTTATTCATACTGGTACTATTCGTGTACGTGTGCACTCTAGGTTGGTTTTATTTGTTCTGGTTCACGTTTGCTCCAGTAGTTGTTTGTTCGAATTAAGCTTCGGTTGTGGTTACGAGAGCGGTTCATTAACAGAAGGTAGTATAATTGATGGCATCATGGGGCAAATTTTATTAGGGGTTCGTGATTGGTACGTGTGTGTGAGTGCTCCAAGATGGGTTCGGTCATGTTCGTTTAACTTGGTGTGGTGTTTGGTTTGATTCGAATGTGGTTGGGTCGAGTCTCAATGCATGTTTTATTGAGTGTTCGTGTTTCGATTTCAACTTATCTTCTTGGAGGTAAATGTTCAACCATAATACCCTCGTATTACAATCATCTCTTGTAATAGCTAGTCTTCCTAAGAAATAAAATGCATGCACAAAACCATGCATGATTCTCTACGTACGTAGCAAGTCCACTTCAAATAGAGTTCTAATAGTTCATGCACTTCATCATATACTAATATTCATTTAGACCTTGTAAAAAATCTATGTATTTAACTAAGCTTTAGCTGATATAAATCGTGTCTATAATTCATAGTGACATACATGTATGGGCCACATAAAGATTATATCCGAGTTCTTGAAATTATTAAAGAGTTAACATATGATGTCGAGTTTTATAATTTGTGACACGACGGGGTCAAAAATTATCCTCTTAATATAAATTTATAGTATAAATCTTAAAATAATTTATTTGACATTTTTGATATTAAATTTTGATAATTTACATTTATTGCCCTAAACTTTATATTGACAAAATTTAATCCTAAACTATAATATTGGTCATTTTAAACCTTAAATATTATTTAATTGTCAATTATATCCTTAAAGTATTAAATTACTATTTCGGGAAACTTACTTTGAAATCCTGCTTATTTAGGAGACCTGCTAAAAGAAATAGAAAGTTACTTAAATGACTAAGTTACTTAAAGTGGAAACTTACTACAGATGGAAGCTTACTATTTTTGGAAAGCTGATATAAATGGAAAGTTACTAAAAATGGAAAGCCGACTAAAACGAGTAATCTGATTTAAAATAAGTCATTAATATTAAGCCGATCATTAATTTGCATAGATTCGCTGAAGAAGGAGTAACTTCCTATTTCTATGGTTATGTTATGGTTTTGTTGCCAATTTGAGGTACAAATATTCCTTACTCTTTCAGCAAGAGTGTCACAACTCACCATTTCAGGCAATTTCAGGTCATTTCTCGAACTTTGGAAAACACTATTCATCAAACACTATTCATCAAAACACTATTCATCAGTTTACTATTCATCATTTTTTGTGTCAGTTTGACATTCCGAGAAGCATTCAGAAAAATTACTATTCACTAAACACTATTCATTGCCGGAAAAGATTTCATCATTCATGTACATTACACATTTCATCGTAAATTTAGTTTACAGGTATTCAAATTCGCGTAACCGGATTGGTTTAGGTGCGAATTCATTTCATTAGTGCTAAGGACACTGCATACGGACTAGAGACAGTCTGCATATCATCATAATAGCATTTCCATGTTATACCACTCTTAGGATTTTCAAATTTATATATTTGATACATTTAACGTTTTTACGTATAAGTATTTATAGTAAACGTTAACACCCGGTTTATACACGACGAATATATCTAAATATTCCCACAATGGTCCCGACATATTTTTATATCCATTATATCATCATAAAAGTTATTACATTCATTTACCCAGTATTTTGGAATTTTACGTTTTCCAGTTCAGCGTTTTACGCGAATTACGCGTTTTTAACCCGCGTTTCCAGTTTTAACAGCATTTAAGCAACCCGATGGAACTTACCATTCATTTTATATTTTATTATGGGGTATTTTGACAAGTTTAATCATTTTTTCAAGTTTTGTATTTTTATGATACCCGGATTTACGTTTCGCGGTTTAAAACTTTACGGTTAACGATTAACGGAACCAAAACCGACTCCGTGACCCAGATAACACCAAGCTTCTTACATACTCATCCCAAAAATCACCATGTGCAGCCCCCCCCCCCCCCCCCCTTATCCATGTTACTTGAACTTGACCATTTATTTACAATAATGCTATTGAAATTAGATATTTTATACAAAAACACCACATACACTACACTTATATTTTTTTTAGATCAAAGCAACTCATTTCTCTTCTTCTCCACCAAAACCCACGACCCAACTTCATTTCATAACCAAAATCCATTATTTTTCAAAGTACAAAGCATCAAAGTTGTTCATTTCATCATCCTAATCAAGAATCATAACACAAAAACACAAGTAATCCAAGGTTTCTCATCATCTAATCACCTATTATTTCAAAGTGAGTATTCAAATTTATTTTCATGTTTTCATCTAATTAACATATGTATCTTATGGTATTCATGCTTACTTTCATGCACAAACTAGTTATACCACTTTATTTTTGTATACTTTTTGAACATACAAACCCTAGATTGTGATTTTGGTGTTCCCTTGTTAAATTAACTTGATTACTAGTCATTAGAAACCCATGGCACCCTAAGAAGGTGTATGGTAGGATTAGTATAGATTTGTGGAGTTTGCAAGAGTTTTGGTTGATGTAGAAACTAGTTTTGAACCTTGGAAATGGTTTTGTAACAACTATATAAACATTCTGTCCCATTTTGGTAAATTCTGGAAAATCAGTAAACATAAAGTAAACTTTGGAAAAATTTTTAGAAAATACTTTCAAAAACGAATCCGTAGGCGAAAGAACGGATTAAAAAGAGTTTATAACGAAGAAGTTATGATTTTTGCAAGTTTATTGACGAAAACTATATTTTCTGAAAATTGTTCCTGTTGGACGTTTTTCGTTGGACAAAACGAGACTTTAGACGTAACCCGGAGGAGCCGAGCTTTCCAAAATATATTACTACATACTAAGACGTAACCGTGGATATAAAGAACAAGTAAAACGGACTTATAACGACAAAGATATTCACGTTTGAATATCGGCAAAACTCATTTCATTTTGAAAGCTTTTATAAATATTAACGCCAAAACTACGTAGTAACTCTAGATTTCTAAAATAATACCAAGTACCCAATTTTATGACTAATGAAGTATTAGTTATTACAAGTATATTTTTATCACTACAAGGCGTTATTTCAAGGATTTCAACCCGAGGATTTCAACACGAACATTGATACATACGATATATATATATATATATATATATATATATATATATATATATATATATATATATATATATATATATATATATATATATATATATATATATATATATATAAGTATATATATTGCAACTAGCTTTATTTTTCTAATAGCCATATTTTTCCTAAGTCTTGGAAATGTATATTCTTGATAACAACAAGTATTTTTTTCAAAGAGTAGAGTGGTATAGGAACATGTGCATGGACATTCATAACATCATTTCATGATCTAAAGTAGATCGTACATCATTCATATTAGGTTGTGGCTAGTGTGCGCGCCTTGTTTTTCAGCTCATTACATGTTCATGGTACCATCATATCAGGTGAGTCATAGCCCCACTTTTACTGGTTTAATTACTTTATAAACTCTTTGGGGGAGATACATGCTTAAATACTCGTGTTATACTTTTATACGATTTGAATCCCACGGGGGAGAATACATTGCTTCAATTACTTTCGTACAATGCCAAAGTATTACAAATTCCATACATTGCTTAAGTTTCCTTATTATCACGTCAGGACAAGTCCCCTTTATTATTTCATGGACCGTTAATTAAGTTCCAAGCGACAGTGAGTGAATAGATCTATTGAGGGTGACTCCTCCATCTGTGTTTGGGTTGCTCCAACAGAATTACAGATGCATTTCATGTCTTTATTATTAGAGTGCCTGATAAACACTCATTGGGGCCAAGTATCGTCTAGCTTCGGGGTCATGAGCTTAAGAGACAATGTAGTATTTTTGACATATTGTCACCTTACTTTATACTTTTGGCTATTGTACATACGAAAATTACTTATGGAATTACGATACTATTCCATCTCTATTACTACTGAATTATGATACTTTTTCATCACTATTACTACTGAGTTACGATGCTTTTGCATCAATCTTATTACCTTTGTTTACACAAACCAAACTTATTACATTTGGCAGTGGGTTGTAAACACACAGGTTACAAGTCTCTTATGGCGGGACTTGTAACTGAGTGGATTTACGATGCCTTTGCTGGGAAATCTTTATTTCAATGCATTACATTCTTTTTCACAAGACTCTATGAACTCACCAACCATTGTGTTGACACTTTAGCATGTATTTTCAGGTTTTAAGCAATGGCACGCTACAGGAGGTTTTGGCAGGGCATGACATGGTCATAGAAGACTCTGATTATTCATTTGGGGACCGTTTTAAACTATTTTAAGGGCCTACTTTCGCACTACTTTTAACAATGTAAATTCAACATTTTGATTTAACTATTTTATTCTAAATGATTCAAGTGAAAACCATTTTTGTACTTGTGTTGTGATACCGATTGAGTTACACCCCAGCTACATGTATGCTTCCGCTGGACCCGATTTTGGGGGTGTGACAGATTGGTACCAGAGCTTTAGCTATAGCGAACTAAGTGTTTTTAAAACCTAGACTATAGCTACTTTCAAGAAAACTTAACCCTATGACCGTCACGTGCCTGCCTGCCAAGCTGAAGCCTCATTTGTGGTTAGTTGCTGACATAGGTGATGAGATTTGTATCTCATTATCTGATATATTATATTCATTTATTACAGTAGATTACTATAATTGTCTTTCATATAAGCATGTTCACGTATCATATATGTCACCGCATTATGTTTTTCCTTGCATAGTCTCATCATTTGACCTCGCGTTTGGTCACTTACTTTTGTCTTTCAAAACGTCTTGGTATTTGTGAAGGACATGGTATTAGTATAACTGAGCTGAGTATTTCAAAATTCATGGAACCTCGGTAGAATATAGACTGGTCATTTATATTCGACCTGGGATAGTGAGATATAGGCTGACCACCTATGTCTGACTCAGAAATGAATTTTGCAACACTGAGAATGGTTATAATAAAATTCTGTCTGGATTGAATCCTTTACTCATTTTCCAAATGTTTCATGCATGTGTGAGTATACCCTCATTGTCAGAACATTCATACTTTTTATCACCTCGTGAACCGCCGCTTGGAAGCATGTCAATTGATCATTTCATTTCATGAACATTTACGTCTATGCACAATACACTTACATCACAGTATTTTCTTTTATCACAATCTCATTTTGTCGCAGTTGTCACAGTCTCTTTCCTTCTCACCATCACTATCATTTCCTTTCCCATCCCCATATATATATATAGAATTACCTGACACTTTATGGATTTCTATGCCACTCATCCCTCACTACCACCAATATTGATAAGTGGATATTATCAATGACTTCCCTAGGAAAGACTTTCCATACCATCTATAAGGAGAATCTCTCGGTACATTAAGACCATTTCAAAACTCAACAGAATTCCCAGGATATCATCAAACTATTCGAACCACTATCACTGGTGTAACAATTCGCAATTTCAGGTTAACTTTTATTCCCGAAAATTTCACTATTCACTTTTTACTATTCACTTTTCACTATTCATCTCAGAAATATTTATTTCATATTCTCGTAAGTTAAACTATTTTAACGATAATCCGAGAGTTTGACGCTCGTCGGATCATTTCTGCAAAAATCACAAAGCCGTGTCCGAGATTTACTTTTAGGTTTAAACGTCCTTCCAGCATCCCGATATATCCATAAAACATTATAAACAATAGAAATATGATTTTCTCTCATTTTAGGACAATTCCAAAAGTTTCGGAATTTTACGTTTTTCAGTTCAGCGTTTTACGCGAATTACGCGTTTTAGACCCGTGTTTCCAGTTTTCAGCAGGGTTTTAGCACCCGATAGAACCTACCACTCATTTTATATTTTATTATGGACTATATTGACATGTTTAACCATACTTTCAAGTTTCATATTTTTAGGATACCCGGTTTTGCGTTTCGTGACTTAATAACTTACGGTTAGTAATTTACGGAGTCAAAACTAGCTACATACTTAGGATATTATCATCCAAAGACCATGACTACTCATCTAGTCACCCTTATCCCATTCCAAACCGACTTAGGGGGGGGGGAGTCAGCATGTGTGGTTAAATCTTGACTTTAGCCATTAGATCTTACTTAATTACAACTTTGTCTCCAAGTTTAAGCACCTTCCTAGCCACCTTCCTAACCTCCTCATTCTAGCCTATATAAATGATCACATATGACTTAGAAAAACTCATTCTCCTTTCCTTTCTTCATCATAAAAACGCCACATCTATTATACCTAGCACCATGATCCTTTGATCTTCAATATACAAGTTACACTACAAAGTTCAAGGTCTTAGTATTCTCTACCTAGTTCTTAAGTTTGTTTGGTGATTCCATGGTTGAATTAGGAGCTACACAAGGTTACTAGGGCTGAAGTTAAATGGTTTTCACAAGGGTTAGATCAAGGCTAGCAAGGGTTACAAGAGTTATGGTAAAGGGTTTACAAGCATAGGTTTAGTGTCCTAGTTCATACTTGACTTCTTTTCTTTAGAAAGCCAAAAGTTGTAAGCAAACCCTTATACACTTTCTTGCTCAATATCGTTTCATGCTTATTATGTTTCTTTCATGCTATATATGGTCTTTGTATTGTGTTCATGATGTTTAAAAATGGATAAAACGAGTATTGGTATACATATGTTAACTTATGACAAGTAAACAAGCAAACTAGTGATTTTTATGGAGAACCACGACCAAAATAGTACAACTATGATATTTGACACGTACTTACTGTTAAAGAGGACTTAACAAGGAAAACATAGCAATTTGAATCACCCAAAACGAGTACACGAGTCAAAAGTTATGACCATTTGAAGTTAGCGAAACCAAAACGGCAAAACTGCCTAAATAGCATTCTGATCAAATTTTGATTTTGAAATTCCCACTTCTGGTCCGATTCATCAAAAAGTTAAAGCACGAAAGTTGTCCGGAACGATGTTTTCGTTCAGGAACAAAGAAGCTCGAGCCCTGAAAACGCTTTCTGAGTGATAATTTTCTTCAAATTCTTAACAGCCCGTTTTAAGTACCAAGTGACTATATAATAGTTATGATTTACTAAGACCAAGAGGTCTAATGACCTAAAGCCAAGACCACAACCATGGCTAAAGCCAAGGTTGAGTTTCAAGACCATGGTAACAATGACCAAGGTCACGGCAAAGCCACGGCTAAAGACCATATAACTTTTAAAGATCAAAAAGCTTATATATATATATATATATATATATATATATATATATATATATATATATATATATATATATATATATATATATATATATATATATATATATATATGTTATCAAATACTACAATAGTAGGGAGCCTCATGTGAGGAGTTCATTGAGTAAGCCGTCGAGACGAGTTGTGGATTTACGAGTTAAAGTGTCCTGGCTCCTCGAACGTTTACTCCATGACTTCTGAATTATGTCGGCCCGAACGGTAGTAAGAGATTTACAACCTATACATGTTTCGTAGACCACTTATATTCAACGACTTACACTATATACTATGTACTACATCATGAACATTATGCAAGACATATATGGGCAATTCTTCGTATTCATAGACGTTACTCCAAACCTAAGTCGCAACGTTCTATTATAGGCTGCTCTTAGAGACTTTCGCGATTCGACTACCACTTTCATTTCTCATTACATAGACTTAAGGTGAGTCATAGCCCCTACTCTTTTCGTACTTGTTTTAACTCTTGGGGGGGATACATGCTCAACTACTTGCTTACTTGTACAAATACTCAAAACATTTATACTTGATTGTTTTATACTTGATTGTCTTATACTTGATGGCATTATACTTGATTTCATACATACATGACTGTCTTTTATCTTTGGGAAGTGGCTCCCAGTAAACTTATATCTTTGGGAAGTGGCTCCCAGTTTTCTTTGGGAAGTGGCTCCCAGTTGTCCTTGGGAATTGGCTCCCAAAGTGAGGTCTTCGGAGATGAAGTAGAGACTCACTACTAATTGCTTAATTGTCTTGATGAACTTATACATGTCTTTATTATACTATATGTTAGCAGTGGGTTGTGAACACACAGGTTACAAGTCTTTTATGGCGGGACTTGTAACTGAGTGGATTCTCAATGCCTTTGCTGTGTGATCATTCTTTAAGGCTTTTCAACTGTTTTAAGACAAACTCTATGAACTCACCAACCATTGTGTTGACACTTTAGCATGTTTATCTCAGGTTAGTAAGGCGATAGCTAGTGCGTGGAACTTAGAGTCAAGCTGCATATTCTGAAGACTTACGCTTTTATCATTTACCATTCAACATTTTGTATACATTTATGTATCATACTTTGGAATCTCATGTTTGTAACTTTGAATTCATTAATCGAATGGCAACTTTTCAAAACGTCTCATTTAGAGTTCGTTTTCTATACCTTGTACTTTGTATTATGAAGTAGCACCCCTATGACACAGTCTTCCGCTGCGGTATTTTGAGGGTGTTACAGATTGGTACCAGAGCCTTGGTTATAGAGAACTAGGTTGCATTTAGTACCTAGACTATAACTGCTATATACGTTGGGACCTTCCTCTTTATTTGCCTTAGACACACTACATACACATACGCTTTTTGGTAGTTGTTGGTTTAGTTCCACGCTATTAGATGATGTGACTTTAGTATTATAAGGAGCCTCAGAGATTCGTCGAGTCATTAAAAACATGGAGCTCAGTAATAACTAATTAGTTAACTTGATCTTGTGACAGTTCTTGTTTGATGAGACACAAAATTTGAGTTAAATAATATTATTGCTTAGCTTTAGGGATTTGATAGCTTGATTATCTTACTATCGGCCTCAGAAGGCGGATTTTGTGTCAGAAATTCTTAAGTAGGATGATTTAGAATCTCCTTATTTAAATGGATTGGGACGTCTCTTCAGTTAAATAAAGAAATTGTAAATCACCGAACCATAAGTTTATAAGACCTTACTTACATAAATTTGGACGCTTCTTTATATAAGTAATGTGTTATAAATAAGTGGGCTTAATTGTAGCCGATACAACTCCTTAAACACAACCTTAGACGAATCAGAGTGAACACCACTATATTAGAGATTCCGAATTCTCCTAGACACACTAAACTTCGGGACGAAGTTTCCTTAAGGGGTAGAGACTGTAACAATTCGCAATTTCAGGTTAACTTTTATTCCCGAAAATTTCACTATTCACTTTTTACTATTCATTTTTTACTATTCACTTTTCACTATTCATCTCAGAAATTTTTATTTCATATTCTCGTAAGTTAAACTATTTTAACGATAATCCGAGAGTTTGACGCTCGTCGGATCATTTCTGCAAAAATCACAAAGCCGTGTCCGAGATTTATTTTTAGGTTTAAACGTCCTTCCAGCATCCCGATATATCCATAAAACATTATAAACAATAGAAATATGATTTTCTCTCATTTTAGGACAATTCCAAAAGTTTCGGAATTTTACGTTTTTCAGTTCAGCGTTTTACGCGAATTACGCGTTTTAGACCCGTGTTTCCAGTTTTTAGCAGGGTTTTAGCACCCGATAGAACCTACCACTCATTTTATATTTTATTATGGACTATATTGACATGTTTAACCATACTTTCAAGTTTCATATTTTTAGGATACCCGGTTTTGCGTTTCGTGACTTAATAACTTACGGTTAGTAATTTACGGAGTCAAAACTAGCTACATACTTAGGATATTATCATCCAAAGACCATGACTACTCATCTAGTCACCCTTATCCCATTCCAAACCGACTTAGGGGGGGGGGAGTCAGCATGTGTGGTTAAATCTTGACTTTAGCCATTAGATCTTACTTAATTACAACTTTGTCTCCAAGTTTAAGCACCTTCCTAGCCACCTTCCTAACCTCCTCATTCTAGCCTATATAAATGATCACATATGACTTAGAAAAACTCATTCTCCTTTCCTTTCTTCATCATAAAAACGCCACATCTATTATACCTAGCACCATGATCCTTTGATCTTCAATATACAAGTTACACTACAAAGTTCAAGGTCTTAGTATTCTCTACCTAGTTCTTAAGTTTGTTTGGTGATTCCATGGTTGAATTAGGAGCTACAAAAGGTTACTAGGGCTGAAGTTAAATGGTTTTCACAAGGTTTAGATCAAGGCTAGCAAGGGTTACAAGAGTTATGGTAAAGGGTTTACAAGCATAGGTTTAGTGTCCTAGTTCATACTTGACTTCTTTTCTTTAGAAAGCCAAAAGTTGTAAGCAAACCCTTATACACTTTGTTTCTCAATATCATTTCATGCTTATTATGTTTCTTTCATGCTATATATGGTCTTTGTATTGTGTTCATGATGTTTAAAAATAGATAAAACGAGTATTGGTATACATATGTTAACTTATGACAAGTAAACAAGCAAACTAGTGATTTTTATGGAGAACCACGACCAAAATAGTACAACTATGATTTTTGACACGTACTTACTGTTAAAGAGGACTTAACAAGGAAAACATAGCAATTTGAATCACCCAAAACGAGTACACAAGTCAAAAGTTATGACCATTTGAAGTTAGCGAAACCAAAACGGCAAAACTGCCTAAATAGCATTCTGATCAAATTTTGATTTTGAAAGTCCCACTTCTGGTCAGATTCATCAAAAAGTTAAAACACGAAAGTTATCCGGAACGATGTTTTCGTTCAGGAACAAAGAAGTTCGAGCCCTGAAAACGCTTTCTGAGTGATAATTTTCTTCAAATTCTTAACAGCCCGTTTTAAGTACCAAGTGACTATATAATAGTTATGATTTACTAAGACCAAGAGGTCTAATGACCTAAAGCCAAGACCACAACCATGGCTAAAGCCAAGGTTGAGTTTCAAGACCATGGTAACAATGACCAAGGTCACGGCAAAGCCACGGCTAAAGACCATATAACTTTTAAAGATAAACAAGCTTATATATATATATATATATATATATATATATATATATATATATATATATATATATATATATATATATATATATATATATATATATATATATATATATATATATGTTATCAAATACTACAATAGTAGGGAGCCTCATGTGAGGAGTTCATTGAGTAAGCCGTCGAGACGAGTTGTGGATTTACGAGTTAAAGTGTCCTGGCTCCTCGAACGTTTACTCCATGACTTCTGAATTATGTCGGCCCGAACGGTAGTAAGAGATTTACAACCTATACATGTTTCGTAGACCACTTATATTCAACGACTTACACTATATACTATGTACTACATCATGAACATTATGCAAGACATATATGGGCAATTCTTCGTATTCATAGACGTTACTCCAAACCTAAGTCGCAACGTTCTATTATAGGCTACTCTTAGAGACTTTCGCGATTCGACTACCACTTTCATTTCTCATTACATAGACTTAAGGTGAGTCATAGCCCCTACTCTTTTCGTACTTATTTTAACTCTTGGGGGGGATACATGCTCAACTACTTGCTTACTTGTACAAATACTCAAAACATTTATACTTGATTGTTTTATACTTGATTGTCTTATACTTGATGGCATTATACTTGATTTCATACATACATGACTGTCTTTTATCTTTGGGAAGTGGCTCCCAGTAAACTTATTTCTTTGGGAAGTGGCTCCCAGTTTTCTTTGGGAAGTGGCTCCCAGTTGTCCTTGGGAATTGGCTCCCAAAGTGAGGTCTTCGGAGATGAAGTAGAGACTCACTACTAATTGCTTAATTGTCTTGATGAACTTATACATGTCTTTATTATACTATATGTTAGCAGTGGGTTGTGAACACACAGGTTACAAGTCTTTTATGGCGGGACTTGTAACTGAGTGGATTCTCAATGCCTTTGCTGTGTGATCATTCTTTAAGGCTTTTCAACTGTTTTAAGACAAACTCTATGAACTCACCAACCATTGTGTTGACACTTTCGCATGTTTATCTCAGGTTAGTAAGGCGATAGCTAGTGCGTGGAACTTAGAGTCAAGCTGCATATTCTGAAGACTTACGCTTTTATCATTTACCATTCAACATTTTGTATACATTTATGTATCATACTTTGGAATCTCATGTTTGTAACTTTGAATTCATTAATTGAATGGCAACTTTTCAAAACGTCTCATTTAGAGTTCGTTTTCTATACCTTGTACTTTGTATTATGAAGTAGCACCCCTATGACACAGTCTTCCGCTGCGGTATTTTGGGGGTGTTACAACTGGCCTGATCACCAAAAATTCCATCATCTAGAAAGTATTGGCTTGACTAAATTACAGGATTATTTTCGATACGAGTGCTCACTAAGCCACACCATAGAGATAAATCCAATCTCCTAACCAAGACTGTAGAACATTCAATTGAACATGGACTCACCAATAGACTTTATTCAAACATATTAGACATTTATACAATTGTGCAGACATACCTACCTGGCTATTTTATCCTCTTCATACTTTCACTTTTACATGGATTTTTCTCCAAACTACAGTTATGCAAAACATATATCTTGTAAGAAATACTTTTCTGAGGCACTTATTTTGACAAGCAAATTCCTTTTGGTTAATCTCTACAAAACTATTGGACGTTAAGGAATTTTAAACATCAATCCTTGGCAAACCATACTATTTACCCCAGGTTGAAAATAGTTCTATCTTGCATAACTATTAAATTTTGAAGCATCAAGAAAAATGTTACTTAGAAAGCCGTTTGCTTGAAGTTGTAAATTCATTTATTCAGGGAAGGTTTATGAACAAAACACACAATCTCAAAACAAATTTTGAAAATCAATCACTATATTACATCACTTATATACTTAGGATTTTGTGATTTGATGACATAGAGCTTGGGGAAAATCTTAGTAATGGAGACTAAGCATCGTAAGGGAGAAAGACTCAATTTATGACATCCTGCGGAGGATCACAACCTTATTCTAATCTATTATTTTCAACAACACCCCTTTGACGGACTTAACCTTGTAAATTTTCTACAAGATTCATGATATCCATTTCAATTATTTCTAATAGAGGAATTTAATTCACCTTAAACACCTAGCGATTACATTAAGATTTCTTTGGAACCACACCACCTATCATCTGCAGACCAATGGTCAGAATTAGAGAACGATTCAAACATAGGGAGATATGCTCAGAGCATGAGTGATTGACTCAAGAAATGGTTGGACGAACCAATTACCATAAATCAAATTCAGTTGCAACTATAGTTATCGCGCGGGCTTAGAGACTACACCATTTGGAGCACTCTATGGTCGAAGTGCCAATATCCATTGACGGAACGAAATTTGGAAATGCCCAACATACTAGTCTAGTAGGCATTCATGAAATAACCGGAAATTTCCTACAAGTCAAGAATCAGTTACAAGTTCAATAAGTTGTAAACCATTAAAACTTCAAGTTGGTAAGCAGAGTTATGTTGAAAGTTCTGCCTAGGAAAGGCATGATACCATTCAGAAAACTTGGAAAGTTAAACCCGATATACACTGGACCATGTAATATTTCAAACAGAGTAGGCCTACTGGCCGTCAGACTTGAGCCTTGTTAGAGAACAACAGCAACAGGATTACACAACCACGTATTATCAGCTTTTCAGAATTGTCACTCATAATTCCATTTGGAAAGGAATCCAACCCAAAGTCAAACATAAACCTTGCAGGAGATCAAGTAGAAATCATGGACCGAGAGGTCGAACAGTTGAAGCAGAGTCGAATTCCTATCGTTAGAGTTCGCTGGAATTCTCGCATATCATCACTTTTCACCAATATGTTTTCAGAGATCAACACAAACTGAACTTCGGGACGAAGTTCCTTTTAGAGGGGAAGACTGTCACAACTCACCATTTCAGGTCATTTCCCGAACTTTGGAAAAACACTATTCATCAAACACTATTCATCATTTTTGGTGTCAGTTTGACATTCCGAGAAGCATTCAGAAAAATTACTATTCACTAAACACTATTCATTGCCGGAAAAGATTTCATCATTCATGTACATTACACATTTCATCGTAAATTTAGTTTACAGGTATTCAAATTCGCGTAACCGGATTGGTTTAGGTGCGAATTCATTTCATTAGTGCTAAGGACACTGCATACGGACTAGAGACAGTCTGCATATCATCATAACAGCATTTCCATGTTATACCACTCTTAGGATTTTCAAATTTATATATTTGATACATTTAACGTTTTTACGTATAAGTATTTATAGTAAACGTTAACACCCGGTTTATACACGACGAATATATCTAAATATTCCCAAAATGGTCCCGACATATTTTTATATCCATTATATCATCATAAAAGTTATTACATTCATTTACCCAGTATTTTGGAATTTTACGTTTTCCAGTTCAGCGTTTTACGCGAATTACGCGTTTTTAACCCGCGTTTCCAGTTCTAACAGCATTTAAGCAACCCGATGGAACTTACCATTCATTTTATATTTTATTATGGGGTATTTTGACAAGTTTAGTCATACTTTCAAGTTTCGTATTTTTACAATACCCGGATTTACGTTTCGCGGTTTAAAACTTTACGGTTAGCGATTAACGGAACCAAAACCGACTCCGTGACCCAGATAACACCAAGCTTCTTACATACTCATCCCAAAACTCACCATGTGCAGCCCCCCCCCCCCCCCCCCCCCCCTTATCCATGTTACTTGAACTTGACCATTTATTTACAATAATGCCATTGAAATTAGATATTTTATACAAAAACACCACATACACTACACTTATATTTTTTTTAGATCAAAGCAACTCATTTCTCTTCTTCTCCACCAAAACCCACAACCCAACTTCATTTCATAACCAAAATCCATTATTTTTCAAAGTACAAAGCATCAAAGTTGTTCATTTCATCATCCTAATCAAGAATCATAACACAAAAACACAAGTAATCCAAGGTTTCTCATCATCTAATCACCTATTATTTCAAAGTGAGTATTCAAATTTATTTTCATGTTTTCATCTAATTAACATATGTATCTTATGGTATTCATGCTTAATTTCATGCACAAACTAGTTATACCACTTTATTTTTGTATACTTTTTGAACATACAAACCCTAGATTGTGATTTTGGTGTTCCCTTGTTAAATTAACTTGATTACTAGTCATTAGGAACCCATGGCACCCTAAGAAGGTGTATGGTAGGATTAGTATAGATTTGTGGAGTTTGCAAGAGTTTTGGTTGATGTAGAAACTAGTTTTGAACCTTGGAAATGGTTTTGTAACAACTATATAAACATTCTGTCCCATTTTGGTAAATTCTGGAAAATCAGTAAACATAAAGTAAACTTTGGCAAAATTTTTAGAAAATACTTTCAAAAACGAATCCGTAGGCGAAAGAACGGATTAAAAAGAGTTTATAACGAAGAAGTTATGATTTTTGCAAGTTTATTGACGAAAACTATATTTTCTGAAAATTGTTGCTGTTGGACGTTTTTCGTTGGACAAAACGAGACTTTAGACGTAACCCGGAGGAGCCGAGCTTTCCAAAATATATTACTACATACTAAGACGTAACCGTGGATATAAAGAACAAGTAAAACGGACGTATAACAACAAAGATATTCACGTTTGAATATCGGCAAAACTCATTTCATTTTGACAGCTTTTATAAATATTAACGCCAAAACTACGTAGTAACTCTAGATTTCTAAAATAATACCAAGTACCCAATTTTATAACTAATGAAGTATTAGTTATTACAATTATATTTTTATCACTACAAGGCGTTATTTCAAGGATTTCAACCCGAGGATTTCAACACGAACATTGATACATACGATATATATATATATATATATATATATATATATATATATATATATATATATATATATATATATATATATATATATTGCAGCTAGCTTTATTTTTTTAATAGCCATATTTTTCCTAAGTCTTGGAAATGTATATTTTTGATAACAACAAGTATTTTTTTCAAAGAGTAGAGTGGTATAAGAACATGTGCATGGACATTCATAACATCATTTCATGATCTAAAGTAGATCGTACATCATTCATATTAGGTTGCGGCTAGTGTGCGCGCCTTGTTTTTTAGCTCATTACATGTTCATGGTACCATCATATCAGGTGAGTCATAGCCCCACTTTTACTGGTTTAATTACTTTATAAACTCTTTGGGGGAGATACATGCTTAAATACTCGTGTTATACTTTTATACGATTTGAATCCCACGGGGGAGAATACATTGCTTCAATTACTTTCGTACAATGCCAAAGTATTACAAATTCCATACATTGCTTAAGTTTCCTTATTATCACGTCAGGACAAGTCCCCTTTATTATTTCATGGACCATTAATTAAGTTCCAAGCGAGAGTGAGTGAATAGATATATTGAGGGTGACTCCTCCATCTGTGTTTGGGTTGCTCCAACAGAATTACAAATGCATTTCATGTCTTTATTATTAGAGTGCCTGATAAACACTCATTGGGGCCAAGTATCGTCTAGCTTCGGGGTCATGAGCTTAAGAGACAATGTAGCATTTTTGACATATTGTCACCTTACTTTATACTTTTGGCTATTGTACATACGAAAATTACTTATAGAATTATGATACTATTCCATCTCTATTACTACTGAATTATGATACTTTTTCATCACTATTACTACTGAGTTACGATGCTTTTGCATCAATCTTATTACCTTTGTTTACACAAACCAAACTTATTACATTTGGCAGTGGGTTGTAAACACACAGGTTACAAGTCTCTTATGGCTGGACTTGTAACTGAGTGGATTTACGATGCCTTTGCTGGGAAATCTTTATTTCAATGCATTACATTCTTTTTCACAAGACTCTATGAACTCACCAACCATTGTGTTGACACTTTAGCATGTATTTTCAGGTTTTAAGCAATGGCACGCTACAGGAGGTTTTGGCAGGGCATGGCATGGTCATAGAAGACTCTGATTATTCATTTGGGGACCGTTTTAAACTATTTTAAGGGCCTACTTTCGCACTACTTTTAACAATGTAAATTCAACATTTTGATTTAACTATTTTATTCTAAATGATTCAAGTGAAAACCATTTTTGTACTTGTGTTGTGATACCGATTGAGTTACACCCCAGCTACATGTATGCTTCCGCTGGACCCGATTTTGGGGGTGTGACAAAGTGTACAACTACTTCTCTCTCATGACTTTTTTCTCACTCCTTTATATTACTTGATTGACCCCTTTTATATTGATCCTTGATATTGACTCTTGATTGGCACTTTAATCTTGACGCTTGACCTTGAACCTTTGATTATGACTTGACACTTGTACTTGATATTGAACCTTGACTACATGACCCTTCAGTATTTTACCCAGGTGCTACTTGTTGTGGAGTAGCCACAACCATAACATTGATGCACCAATGTTATGTACTCTAGTAGGGCTAGAGAGATGTCCCCCAGCATCCCTGATTATTGTTATCGACTACTGCTTTGATTATTATTGGCCTGCAGGGGCGTATAGATGCATCCTAGATTTGTCTTGACTTGATACTTGCTTGGGCTACGGCCATTATGATTATGACTTGGACTACATTATATAATTACTTGGTGACTGGGCTTGCGTGCATTGCAACCCCTCACAGCTTGGGAGTTGATCACTCCAATCTTGGACTACTTGTTTACTTGGATACTTGCTTGGCCTGGGGGTTAAATACTGAAAGCCTTGAAACTTGTTAATCCTTGATATTATATTTGACGAACCTTGAAAATCTTTAATCCTTGATATTATACTTGAAGACCCTTGAAACTTGTTAATCCTTGATATTATACTCGACGACCCTTGAAACTTGTTAATCCTTGATAATACACTTGACGATCCTTGATACTTAACTTTGATAACTTTTCATATTTAACCGTGATAATCCTTTGACATACCTTGTGACACCATATGTAAACTCATTTCATATTCTCTTATCCTATTACTTGATGTGCTTGTTATCTTCATATCTGTTCACTGAGCTTTTTATGCTCAGCCGCGTTTCTTTTCCATGCGGCAGGTACTTAAGCTAGGAGCGGGGTTTAGATTTTGGGATGAGAGTGTGTGTACCTACCCTAGAGTTCCTTGAACGATGGACTTTGTTTTATTATCGTATTTTCCTTATTTTGGAATTCATTTGTAACCTTGGTACTCATTGTATTGTTAAAGTATTAAGCTTGTGTTTTGCTCTGTTGGACACTATTTATTGTGATATCTTTACCCTTGACGGGTTGTGGTGTTACAATTTATGGTACTAGAGACCAGGCTGACGACTTATAATACATAAACCTGGACCTGTGAGTTTGGACCATTAGGTTTCCACTATAGGAATATTGGTGAACACTTTGAAAACTTGATTTAGGATTTTTCCCTGTGCGAACTTAAGTTTTAACCTGTGAGGATTGGGTAGATATTAGGCTTCCTTCGGCGTACTTCCTTTCGTGTTTGTCCTTGACTTCCTTATTCTGACCATTTGGTAACCGTTTAGATGGTTAAAACTCGTCGCTCTGGACCACCTGACAAAAACCCGAAGAAAATAGTGACTCATGCCATTAAGGATACCTCAAGACAGATTCAGCATGTAAGAAGGAGTAAGGGGACTACTGTTGATGCTACCGGCTGCCAGAGGATGGATGAAAAGGAGAAAGAGATGTACAGAACTAAAGCAAATGATAACAAAGGTATTAACACCAAGTATTATGGAAAGTGCCATAAGTCTGTGAAAGAAGAAGAGAGAGATCGCAAAAGTCGTTTTGCTAGCCGCCTTTTGCCGCAAAACAAGAATAACAGGAATGGTTGGATTAATGAGAGGGAGGAAGAGAAAGAAGAGAATGACGTAGAATCCGATCTAGAGTCTACGGTGACCAGCCGCTATAATCCAAATTGAACGAAGGGAATTTGTGATCGTGAACTATTTTCTTTTACTCTTTTGTTTAGCCTATACTAGACTTTGAATTTCATTTCCATTTCCAAGTTACTCTAATAATATTGAAATTTTGAATTAAGTTCCCCTCTGTGAGTTTTGTTATGGCAATCCTGTTTGTGTTTATCAGTTAATTGTTCTGGGAATCTTGATGATTTTGGAAGTATTGGTACGATGGTTTTGCACCCTAATTTGATTTATCTGGTAGATTCCGTTACTTTCGGATAATTCTCATCTTTCTATTTGACTCCATTGATGATGTTAGCAACTAGTATCCCACGCGTATCACTTTGACAACAATACAATGTTCATATTCGCAATGAGGCACATTTGGGCAAAGAAGATGAACAAAATCCCAACCTTTTTGAATGGTTAACTTATCTGTCTAAAGATTTTTGATAAACCTTACACTTGATCCTAGTTCATCAATTATCCATCTGGTTTGGCGAATGTAGTTGTTCTACAATTCCGTTTACCTTTGATATGATTTTGACCTACCTTTGAAAATCCGTTTCCGATGGCTTCATTTGAAAGACTGAAGAAACAAATAAAAGAACTTCTAAGAAATGAGTTTACTAACCGAGAGTAAGCCCGTGAAGTATATCAATTTTATTGGTGAAGAAGAGGAGAGACGACGTGGGGTGAATGTGAAGGTTCCTTAAGATGATTTTGACGCCGTTTTTGTATTCGTAATAATAAGTTAATGATTCGCATTGTATTGGCTATCACGTCAACTATTTATGGGTATATGGTGAGATTATGTTTTCTTGAATATTTGGAAGAATTTTTATAGTATGATATTGTGGTATGTTCTGAAATGGAGTTATGAGTTGAGGTTATTTTTGGAATTGCCTTTCGTATTTGTGACAACTACTATGACGGTTAGTGACGCTAATAGTATTAGCTAAAGCTCTGACCATTTTGTAAATCTGGTAAATAGCGTTTTCTCGTGAGTACTTGGACAAACTGTCATTGTATGACGTAATAGTACATTCAGAGACGAGAAAGAACATGGAAACCATTTTGTATCTTGTTAGAAATTTGACGATCATTTGTGCATTTTGGGAGAGTGATAATTGGTGGAGCAACGGTGTTCTTAGATTAGAATATCTCTTTAAATTCCACAAGATCGGAAACTATCACCAAGTGATCAAGACCGACAATAAATTTGAAAAGTTAGTCTTTTGAACCTTATAGAAGAATTTTGGAAGATGCTTACTAATTTGCGTTACCATTGATAAATTTCTTGAACAAAAGGAAACGACTTAGTTTGATTGAGAACAGAGTTTTGGGAAAAGCTGAAATAGAAATTAACTTCCATATTTCTAAAAAGAACAAATTTTTGGACATTTCAGGAAGAGACTCGGTTATACTCTTTTAAAGCATAGAAGATTTTGCGTATGCATCAAGACAACTAGAAACGTATGAGAAGATAAACTTCACTGCCTAACCTGAAACTGACAACAACGGTGGCTACCATGAAGAGTGAAGACATTCCTTACAAGGCAGAAGTGATGGCGATGCAGGGGACAAGAAGCTAGTCAAGATGGCGAACCTGGAGCTGATGAAGACATGCAGTCTCACTTCCCTATTCATCTTGGTTGTACTAAGATGAATTAAGAGCAGAAGCAGACTAGATGATGAAAGGATTTAAAGATCGTGTCAGGAATTCACATTACTCCATGGCATTCCAAGAAGAACTGCAAAAAGCTTGATGAATCAGACTCAGGTTCACAGTTTTGTTTCACTCCAAGATTGATGGACAAAAGAAGACAGATTACTTGGACTTGAAGAGAATTTATGTTTGAATGGGTGGTTTTTGGAACAAACCATTTTGTTGATTATGTGAAGGATGAAGTTAATGATGACTAATGCTCACTCTCATTAATTTCTTGAGTTCGTTATCTGGTAATGTGATCCTTGGATGATTTAGGTTCTCCAATATCATCTATGTTCCGTGTTCATTCTGCGTATGTTTGATAATGGTCTTGTTTCGGAAATTTTGGTGAATTTTGGGAAAATTGATGCTTTTGAGACGACGTACCTTAATTGCTGATATGATTAGATTTCCGTTACTCTTGCGAGTAGTTTTGTTTTCCTTTAGTTATTCATTGAGACTTCCACTATTTTGTTATTGAATGTTCCTCTTGGTTATGACGCTTGATTTCGGTTGACCTCTGGGATGATAAAAGTAATAGGTGAACTAAGATTGGCTTGTTTGTCTACGACTCGTGATAAAGTATGAACATCATGGGGGCATATTTATGTGGTGTTAGTATTATGACGCCTGATCAACGTGATAATACTTACACCATATAACGTGCACTTATTGTGGCCATAGAATATCTTGGGGAGTATCTATAAAGCTTAGAATTTGACCTCCATTGAATTTTCTGCGATTTGTGATTTTTTAGGTTCATTCTACCTATGCCTTGACTCTGCATTCGTCATTAGATAATTGGATAAATTTGAACTCTCGATTTTGCATTCTGTTGATCTCGATACATCTGTCACCAATATCAAGCTCTTTGTAGAGATCTATACAATTTGATACAGTTAATTTGATGTGAAATTTTGTTCGTATCCCATATGAGCTTTCTGGAAGATACAATTATCATCCTCTACATATGGTGTCATGCCCTTTTGACCAGATTCAGCCAGATATGTCACTTCCGGGAAAAAAAAGGAAGCCATTCTTGATAGACAAGAGAGAGTCATGAGAAACTATGTCGTTGTGAGGATTTTTGGAAGAACCTCCCCGAGCGTGAGGATATTTGTGGTGATATTTTGTGATTTACTATGACTCCGTATAACTTTTGAGACTTCAATTTTCGAGGACGAAAATTTTCTTTTAGAGGGGAAGAATTGTAAAACCCTAAAGTACGCTATCCGAAATTTCCGTATAACTTGAATTTTTTTTCCTAAACTTTGTACCATTCAAGTATGAATCTATAACTAACCTAAGATATAAATAAAATTCAACACAACCTAAGCGTATATTTGTAATGTAGGTGCAATATTTAATTTCTAGCTAATACACCACACGACTTGAAGTTAAATAAGTCTAACACTTATGATAACTTTAATATTTGAATGATACACAATTATATGATCCATAAAACTTATGATAACTTTAAATTACATAAATTTGGTAACTAAGATCACCTCACACGTTTATATATTGTCATGGGCTGATCCTATTTACTTTGTATAGCAAATGGAAGATTCGATTTGATTTAGTCTTCTAATCTCACCCTAATAACTCCTGTAATTCAGCCCTAACCACCCTTAATTTCAGACCCAATTAATCACCATAACACACGACATTCCTTGTTTCGAAGATCAGAATATATCAATTGATATATATCTTGCATTCATTCCAGTTGTCAACCATGAAAAAAAAATGCAAGACATAATCCCATAATCTTTTAATATATTCGGAGAGATCATTCTTGAAGAAGGACACAACCGCTTTTGTATATTCATTCACGACTCACAAATAAAATCTCAACCGACACCCTTGTTAATCATATATTCGGATCACAAAATTAAGGAGCTGGTAGAAAAGAGACAAGGGCAGATAATCATTTTGCAAATTAAAGGCAACATTCCCTTGATTATTGAATTCAATCCAGCCACCACTTTTCTTGATTACTATATACAGTTCGTCCCAGGAAAGAAAATACCCAGCAGCCACTTCCATTAATTAAAGATTGTCTATCTCAACGAATCTCGGTGCTCGTATTCATACTGGTACTATTCGTGTACATGTGCACTCTAGGTTGGTTTCATTTGTTCTGGTTCATGTTTGTTCCAGTGGTTGTTTGCTCGAATTAAGCTTCTGTTAAGGTTACGGGCGCGGTTCATTAACAAAAGGTAGTATCATCAATGGCATCATGGGGCAAATTTCATTAGGGGCTCGTGATTGGCACGGGTATTGAAGTGCTCCAAGATGGGTTCGGTCGTGTTCATTTAACCTGGTGTGGTGTTTGGTTTGATTCGAATGTGGTTGGGTCGAGTCCGAATGCATGTTTTATTGAGTGTTCGTGTTTCGATTTTGACTTATCTTCTTGGAGGTAAATGTTCAACCATAATACCCTCGTATTACAATCATCTCTTGTAATAACTAGTCTTCCTAAGAAATAAAATGCATGCACAAAACCATGCATTATTCTATACGTACGTAGCAAGTCCACTTCAAATAGAGTTCTAATAGTTCATGCACTTCATCATATACTAATATTTATTTAAACCTTGTGAAAAGTCTATGTATTTAACTAAGCTTTAGCTGACATAAATCGTGTCTATAATTCATAGTGACATACATGTATGGGCCACGTAAAGATTATATCCGAGTTCTTGAAATTATTAAAGAGTTAACATATGATGTCAAGTTTTATAATTTGTGACACGACGGGGTCAAAAATTATCCTCTTAATATAAATTTATAGTATAAATCTTAAAACAATTTATTTGACATTTTTTATATTAAATTTTGATAATTTACATTTATTGCCCTAAACTTTATATTGACAAAATTAATCCTAAACTATAATATTGGTCATTTTAAACCTTAAATATTATTTAATTGTCAATTATATCCTTAAAGTATTAAATTACTATTTCGAGAAACTTACTTTGAAATCCTGCTAATTCAGGATACCTGCTAAAAGAAATTGAAAGTCACTTAAATGACTAAGTTACTTAAAGTGGAAACTTACTACAGATGGAAGCTTACTATTTTTGGAAAGCTGATATAAATGGAAAGTTACTAAAAATGGAAAGCCGACTAAAAGTGTAATATGATTTAAAATAAGTCATTAATATTAAGCCGATCATTAATTTGTGTAGATTCTCTGAAGAAGGAGTGATTTCTTGTTCCTATGGTTATGTTATGGTTTTGTTGTCGGTTTAAGGTACAGATATTCCGTACTCTTTCTGCAAGAGTACAACTACTTCTCTCTCATGACTTTTCTCTCTCTCCTTTATATTACTTTATTGACCCCTTTGATATTGATCCTTGATATTGACTCTTGATTGGCCCTTTATTCTTGACGCTTGACCTTTAACCTTGACCTTGAACCTCTGATTATGACTTGACACTTGTACTTGATATTGAACCTTGACTACTTGACCCTTCAGTATTTTACCCAGGTGCTACTTGTTGTGGAGTAGCTACAACCATAGCATTGATGCACCAATGTTATGTACTCTAGTGGGGCCGGAGAGATGTCCCCCACCATCCCTGATTATTGTTATCGACTACTGCTTTGATTATTATTGGCTTGCTGGGGCGTATGGATGCATCCTAGATTTGTCTTGACTTGATACTTGCTTGGGCTACGGCCATTATGATTATAACTTGGACTACATTATATAATTACTTGGTGACAGGGCTTGCGTGCATTGCAACCCCTCACAGCTTGGGAGTTGATTACTCCAATCTTGGACTACTTGTTTACTTGGATACTTGCTTGGCCTGGGGGTTAAATACTGAATGCCTTGAAACTTGTTAATCCTTGATATTATACTTGACGACCCTTGAAACTTGTTAATCCTTGATATTATACTTGAAGACCCTTGAAACTTGTTAATCCTTGATATCATACTCGACGACCCTTGAAACTTGTTAATCCTTGATAATACACTTGACGATCCTTGATACTTAACTTTGATAACTTTTCATATTTAACCGTGATAATCCATTGACATACCTTGTGACACCATATGTAAACTCATTTCGTATTCTCTTATCCTATTACTTGATGTGCTTGTTATCTTCATATCTGTTCACTGAGCTTATTATGCTCAGCCGCGTTTCTTTTCCATGCGGCAGGTACTTCAGCTAGGAGCGGGGTTTAGCTTTGGGGATGAGAGTGTGTGGACCTACCCTAGAGTTCCTTGAACGATGGACTTTGTTTTATTATCGTATTTTCCTTATTTTGGAATTTCATTTGTAACCTTGGTACTCATTGTATTGTTAAAGTATTAAGCTTTTGTTTTGCTCTGTTGGACACTATTTATTGTGATATCTTTACCCTTGACAGGTTGTGTCACAACTCGTAATTCCAGGTCATTTTCCAAACTTCGACAATTTACTATTCATCAGTTGTTATTCACCGATCACTATCCATCCTTTTACTATTCATCATTTTTGGAGTCAGTTTGAGATTCCGAGGAGCGTCCAGAAATTTCACTATTCACATAACACTATTCACTTCCGGAGAGAAAACACTATTCACACTCATCATTCATTTCATCGTAAATCTAATTTACGGGTATTTAAATTTGCGTAACCGGATTGGTTTAGTTGCGAATTCATGCGTCATCAGTAGGGACGCATCATATAGACTAGGGTAGTCTACACATCATCTGTAACATTATCAGCACATTAGATAATGCACGGATACACATTATTTCAATTTACGTTTGCTTAATTTGTAATTAACGTTACCACTCAGTTTTTACTACTAACATATACCCGATACTCCCATCTACAATCCTAATACATTTTCATACTCATTATAATAATATAAAAACTATATTATTAATTTACCCGACGTTTTAAATATATTTGGTATACGTACCGTTAAAGGTTTATAATTACGACGATTTACGTAATTACGATTTACAACAATGTACCCGATACTCCTATATACACTTCTCACTAAATATCTAGATATTATATCCAAGATATTTTGTTAACCATTGAAATTACCATTATACCCTTTCATTGAAATTACCAAACTACCCTTGAACTATATATAGAAAATTCACTAGTTTATTTCATTATTTTTCATAAAAATCTCCTCTCTTTCTCTTTGGGGTGCACGGCAACAACACAAGAACAAGGAGGAAACATAATTTTTCCAAGATCAAAGTGGTTTCAAGAGTTATTAGTGTTCTAGTTAAGGTTTTAGAATAAAAACCTTGAAGTTAATTAAGTATTCCAACTCCAAAAATTCTTCATCACTTCAAGTAAGTTACTAATAATTTTTCCTACTCTTTTAAATATTTACTTGATGTATTTTCATGATCTTGTAACAAAACATGCATATATGTTATGTTTCATACCACTTATTACTCATTTTCTTTATAAACTTAGATCTATAATTTTTATTAGCAATCTCATGAGATCCACCATTTTTGGTGAAGACTAGGAACCCATGACACTCTAAGAAGGTGTATGGTAGGATTGGATACTTGTGGAGTTGATTTGAAGTAGTTTAGTTAAGTTTTGTACAAGTTATTAACTAAGAAAACCAAGTTTTGGACAATATATATAGTTGCTGTCCCATTTTGCAAAACGTGGGAAACTCAGGGGCTAGGGTGTAATTTTGGACCAAAGATTTAGAAAATACTTTCAAAACCGAAGCCGTGGGCGAAAGAACGAATTAAAACGAGTTTATAACGAAGGAGATATGATTTTTGCAAGTTTAACGACGAAAACTATTTTTCTGAAAATATTCATGCTGTTGGACGATTTTCGTCGGACAAAAAGAGGCGTTAGACGTAACTTAGAGAAGATGATTTACTAAAAATATATTATTATATATTAATACGATTCCGGGGATATAAAGAACGTAGAAAACGAGCTTATAACGACCAAGATACAAGCGTTTAAATTTTAGACGATTTTAATATTTTCTTTCAGCCCAACACTTGGAAAATTTTCCAAGTATTAACCATTTCGCCAAGTGACCATTTTGAGAGCCATTTTACTCACTGATAAACCCATTTCTGGAAAATTTACATCATTGACAAAAAGTTAGCTCACCCAGCCTAGTTTCCAAAACATCCAACCGTTTGTCAAAAGGATTTATAACGAATAACTTATTGTCTTCCAAACTTTCCTGAAAATTGCCCAGAATCTGCCAAAACAGCCCAAACACCTCACTTCGCGGCTATTTTTCTTTATGATCGAGACCCGTATGGACAAACTTCAGTCTATGAATTTTTAGATAAGGTGAAAATATTTCTAAAACTACTGAGCTTCTTTCCTAACTCTTAATATTCACCATTTTGCGACTAGTTTTGCGAGACCATTTTGGTCATATTTTCAAGTTATGAAAAGTGTTATTTTACGACGAAAATACTATATTTACCGATAAAACACCAAACGAGGATCGTGGAGTACCGTTTCAACGTATTTACATGGAAAGTGGTTATTAACTTAACGAGACATCAAAAATGTACTTTTCGACGATAAACGTTATTTTCAAATTCACGAGTGGTATCGATAGCATACGTATTTGCATGTGTAGCATCATTTCATTTCTTACATTAGATCATATCATTCATATTAGGTTGCGGTTAGAGATCGAACCTCATCTTTGTGTATCCACTTTTGTCATCATAGCTATCGCACCAGGTGAGTCATAGCCCCTACTATTTTCACTTGTTTTATAACTGTTTTGGGGGAGAATACATGCTCGTTTTCATCTAAATGTATACTTGATTTAATTGATTATGCTACATGTTTAGTCAAACATTTATTTGTTCCAGTTATGAATTCGTTACTCAATCGAATCTAGTGTATATTCATCTGCATTACCCTTAATCTTTTTACCATTGGACCCAAGTCTTCCATTATTATGCACACTTAACCGAATGAACCGACTCCACCACTATGTACATACATGACTCAATGTAAAGGTAACATATCCGAATGTACGGGTAACATATCCGAATGTACGGGTAATATAACTGAATGAATTGGTCATGTAACCGAATGTATTGGTCGAACTACACTTATTTTGATTATTAGTCCACATATTACTTTTGTTCACGTAAACCAAATCATATTTGGCAGTGAGTCGTAAACACACAGGTTACAAGTCTCTTATGGCGGGACTTGGAAATGAGTGGATTTATGATGCCTTTGCTGGGAAATCTTCATTCAACTGCAATGTACTTCATTTTACACTAGACTCTATGAACTCACCAACCTCGTGTTGACACTTTAGCATGTATTTTCAGGTTTTAAGCAATGGCACGCTACTGGAGGTTTTGGCAGGGCATGGCATGGTCATATAAGACTCTGATTATTCATTTGTGGGCTGTTTTAAACTATTTTAAGGGCCTACTTCCGCACTACTTTTAACAATGTAAATGCAACATTTTTTATTTAACTACTTTATTCTAAATGATTGAAGTGAAAACCATTTTTGTACTTGTGTTGTGATATCAATTGAGTTACACCCCAGCTGCATGTATGCTTCCGCTGGACCCGATTTTGGGGGTGTGACAGGTTGGGTTATTACAATCAGTTAGTTGAACTTGTTAGAAATTTGAGTGAAAAGATTGAGTCCACTGAAAAATCTTCAGGGACAATATCTAAACAACATCCTTCAACTTCCTCAAGTACCAAAATCCTCATCCAAACCCCAACAAAGATGTGAAATATGCAACTATAAAAATCACACCACTGATAATTGTAACAGAATCCTGTTTTGTATGATATGCAAACAAGAGGACCACAGGACCTCTGATCATAAGTCACACTTTGCATCCCTGAATGCACACAAGGACTACAAAACTCAAAACCATCAGTATGCCTCTCCTTCCAAACAAAGACTAAAGGCAAAGCCTTTCCTGCAATGTCCTCACTATGGCTTCAATGATCATCTACATGATGATTGTATGATGTACCCATGTTGTAACATATGTGGAGATCCCTCCCATGATGATTCAGGACATGACAAGGTTATTCAGGCCAGGAGAGGAAATACTTCTCAGTCTGCTGCGTCTTCATCAACTTCCAAATGTAAAACATGTGGAAGCTCAATACACTCTACCTCAGACCATGACTCAATAGCCAAATTCAAAAAGGCTATGAGAGTCAAGCCCACCAGAAAGTGGGTAAACAAGAAAAACTAACCTAGTTTACTATTTGTTCAGAAACATACCAGGGATCCTGTTTGGCATCTAGACATTGGATGCTCAAGGAGTATGGCTGGTGTGAAGAAATATCTTCACAAATATGTGGAGGAGCCAGGACTCAAAGTTGTATTTGGTGATAATTCATTATGTCCTACTGAAGGTTATGGTTCAGTAAACTGTAATGGTATAGTTTTTACAAGAATAGCTTATGTCAATGCTCTCAAGTACAATCTTATCAGTGTGAGTCAACTATGTGCTGCAAAATACATAGTTCAGTTTGATGACAAAAGAGGAACCATCTTCAATGCTAACAAGGAAGTTGTGTTGATTGCTCCCAGGAGGGATGATGTCTATGTCGTCCTAGACATGTAAACCCTTACTCAAAATGGGACTTGCCTCTTTACTAAGGCAAGTGAAACAATCAACTGGCTCTAGCATAGAAGGCTCTCTCATCTAAACTTCAAAAGTATCAACAACCTGGCCAAACAGAACAAAGTTCCTGGCCTTCGTTCCCTGGTGTTTACCAAAGACAAGCCATGTTCTGCTTGTGAGAAAGGTAAACACCACAGGGCATCATTCAAAACAAAACAAAACTTCTCCATCAAAAGCTGCCTTCACCTCCTCCACATGGACCTATTTGGACCTATCAGTCCTATGTCAATTAACCATGAGAAATATACTCTGGTCATTTTGGATGAATACTCAAGATACACTTGGGTTTACTTCCTGACCAAAAAGAGTCAGGCAACTGTTACAATCATGTCCTTTGTCAGGAACATAGAAAATCAAAATGATGTCAAAGTTAAACAGATTAGAACTGACAATAGTACTGAATTTAGAAACCATGACCTTGAGTGGTTTTGTGCTGAGAAAGGCATTTCCCATAACTTCTCTTCTCCCTATAATCCTGAACAAAATGGAGTAGCTGAAAGGAAGAACATGACACTCATTGAGGCAGCAAGAACAATGTTGAATGGCTCAGTCCTCTCTAAACGCTTTTGGACTGAGGCAGTCAGAACAGCTTGCTATACTCAAAATAAGTCCATTATTGTGAAAAGACACAATAAGGCCCCTTATGAGATATTTAAAGGGAGTATTCCTGATATCAGCTACTTTTATGTATTAGGGTGTCCTGTGTTTATTCATAACCACAAGGATCACTTAGGTAAATTTGATGCCAAAGCTAACGATGGATACTTCCTGGAATACTTTCTTGTCTCCAAGGCCTTCAGGGTGTTCAACACAAGGAGACAGCAAACTGAGGAAACCTATCACATAACTGTTGATGAGAGCACTGAATCCATCAGGTTCTCCAACTCCTCAGTAGAGGAAATTGGTGTTGATGACTCATCAAGATATCATCCTGATGAGTATCACCCTGAGAATAATCCCTCTACTCAATACCAAGTTGACGCAGATATCTCATACTACATCATTCCTCACAATCAACCTTAACCAACCAACACTGAGTTCATAAAATTCAACAAGTCTCCAATGAGACAACACCCACTAAACCAATTGTTCAGGAACCCTTAGATCAACTTGTTCACATGGAGGCACTGAAGATCAAAATCTTGAAGCACCTCAAGCTCCAGTGATTGAACCCACTCCTCCAAATCAGGCTTCTACAAGTTCTAACTCCTATCCCAGACCTCAGGATAGCTGGACTAAGTCCAAAACAATTAAACTTGTGAACATCATTGGTGAGCCCACTGAAGGGATGCTTACCAGAAGCATGGCTACTAAACTCAAGGCAGCCTCAGCAAATGTGTGTCTCTATGTAGACTTTCTTTCTGACATAGAACCTAAGAAGGTCAAAGAAACCCTGAAACATGAAAGTTAGGTTCAGGCCATGAGAGATGAATTGGAACAATTTGACAGAAACAAAGTTATGAACCTAGTTGAATGCCCCCAGGGTGTTTTTGTCATAGGAATGAAATGGGTCTTCAAAAACAAGACTGATGAATGTGGAACAGTCATAAAAAATAAGGCAAGACTTGTTGCAAAATGATATAATCAACAGGAAGGTATTGATTATGAGGAGACCTTTGCACCTGTTGTTAGAATGGAAGCCATCAAGATCTTCCTAGCATATGCAACATACATGAACTTTAAGGTCTACCAAATGGGTGTAAAAAGTGCATTCCTTAATGGTAACCTTAAGGAAGATGTTTATGTGCAACAACCTCCTGGATTTGAAAGTAGTGAATTTCCCAACCATGTCTGCAAGCTTAACAAAGCCCTTTCTGGACTGAAACAAGCACCCAGGGCAACCTTTTCAACCTTCCTAATCCAAAACAAGTTTGTTGGAGGAAAGATAGACAACACCCTATTCATCTATAGAACAAAAGGAGATGTGATCCTAGTCCAAGTGTATGTTGATGACATCATCTTTGGCTCAACATATTATAAACTTTGTAAACAGTTTGAAAAACTGATGACCACTAAGTTTGAAATGAGCTTGATGGGTAAACTCACTTACTTTCTTGGGCTACAAATCAAGCAGACTGACAAAGGCATAACCATTTGTCAAAAAAAATACACTAGGAACCTACTGAAGAAGTATGAGCTTACTGATTGCTCCTCAGTAAAGACTCCTATGCTTCCTCTAAATAATCTTGGCCCTGACCTCACTTGTAAGTTAGTGATCTAAACCCTATACAGAGGGATGATAGGGTCACTGATGTACCTTCTTGTGTCAACGCCTGATATACAATTTACTGTATGCATGCGTGCAAGATATCAGTCTGACCCAAAAGAATCTCATCTCACTGCTGTCAAAAGAATCATCAGATACCTGAAGGACTCCAAACCTTGGTTTGTACTATCCAAAATGTGCAGGGTTTGATCTTAAAGGGTACACTGACTCTGATTATGCAGGCTGCAATATGAATAGAAAAAGTACCTCAGGATCATGTCAATTCTTTGGAGGAAAGCTTGTTTGCTGGAGTACAAAGAAACAACAATCAATGGCCATGTCTTCAGCTGAAGCTGGATATGTGGCTGCTGCAGGGTGTTATACAAATGTACTTTGGATGAAGAGTCAACTCAGTGACTATGACATTCAGTATAAGATGGTGCCCATCTTTTGTGACAACACTAGTGCCATAGCCATTTCCAACAACCCTGTTCTTCATCAAAGAACCAAACACATTGATATTAGGTACCACTTCATCAGGGACTACATTATGAATGGAGATATTGAATTACACTTCATCCCCACTGAATATCAGCTAGCTGATATCTTTACAAAACCCATGGATGAACCGACTTTCACAAGACTAAAAGCTGAATTGGGAATGTTGGATATAAACAATCAGGTTACTGATTGAATATTAACAACCTGGTGTAAATATTTCATAAGGTCCCTGATCAACACTATCCTTCAGTGAAGTCATGTACATTCTTCACACTGAAACCCTTCTTGATATCAGTCACCTTGAATGAAAAGTCATTCAAGGGGCCTCAAGAATATCAAAAGTGACATTTAGTGCCAAACTAAATGCCTTAGGTATCTAGTTAGTAAATGTCCCAGGTTGGTAACTGACTTATATATAATAATAGAATATATGTCTTTTAGCTTTTTGATAACCACTTCTTGGGCTCCCACAACCCCTACTAAAACCCACTAGGCCTTTAATGCCTCTCCTCACATAAATATCAAATGATATTTATGTGGTGACATCATCTCTGCAAAAATGCACTTTTTTAGAGAGGCGCAACTGTTCACCTTGACATGTTGCAAAAAAAGAGGATGATGGCAAAGGTGGCTACTAATGCGGATATCAAATCATTTTATACCACAAATTTAAAACCCACATTAAACGGTTTGATATCCATGCCTTTTTCAAAACCCTAAATACCCCCCACAAATAACTACACACACACACGCTTTTAAAATCCTTCAAAACTTTTTTGCAAATATTTGCTCTCAACCGTGTGTGTGGTATTCTGACCGAAACCCATTGTTTTCTGACCATAAAAATTATACCTTTTTCAAAAACAATGGCCTCTTCAAAGGTTATCAAATACTCTCCTAATGTGGAATTCCAGATTGAGAGTGTTGATATGACCAAAAACAATGTGGTGGAGAATTTCTCCTACCCTAAAGGCTTTCTGGCCGATAAGGGTGTGGTTTAATATCTTCAAAACTGCTTCCTCACCACAGCTTTTACCAAAACCCCCTCTGTCATATATCATGACTTACTGAAGGAATTCTGGTGTACATCTTTGGTTGAAAAATCTAATGTCACTAAGGATGCTATCATTAAGTTATCAGTGCTGAATGGGAAGAAAACCCTCTCCCTCAAGTACAAGACCTTTATTAAGGCCACAGGCCATGATGTCACTAAGACCTTTAAGACCTTACCCAAGGCTGATGAAGTGACAGCCTTATTGCTGGAACTTGGGACACATGATAAACAACACCCTGATGTGACCCAGGGCCCTATTAGCTAAGGCCCCAATCATAAAGACCTGGTTTCGTGCCCCATGGAGGATTCTGATGTCATTTGTCATTCAGGTCCTTGGGGGCAATAAATCCTCAACCGAGCAATTGAATGCCACTCAAGCAATGATGGTATTCAGTCTCGTAGAGGGTAGAAAAATTGACTTTGGAGAAATTATCTTCAAGGACCTCATCACAAAACTGACCACAGGAAAATCTAGGCAAAGACTTATGTCTTACCCTAGGTTCATTTCCTGTGTCCTTCAGGATTTATTGGGCACTGAGTATGTGAGGTCTGATGTCATGGGCTTTGCACCTGATGTCTTGCACAAGGCAAACTACTCTAGAGACCCTAATAAGGTCACAGAAGTCGCCCTGACAACTTACATGTTGACTGCTACTTAGGGTGCTGATAAAATATCACCCGTTCCTTCTCCCTCAAAGAAAAAGAAGAAGAAAAAGGGACAGGGGTCCAGGAAGGTGGTCAAACCTGGATCACTCACCACTGGATCCTCTGTCTCAAAGCCTGGTAAAAAGAGGCAACCACCGACCTTAACCACTGAGACACCCATTGTTGAGGCCGCTTCACTGACCCTGAAACAAACGTCAATAGAGGGAATTGAGAAATCACACTCAGTGTCCTCAGGAAAACCTTCTCCTTCAGGCTCTGCTGACATATACAAGTTAGTGGAGTCAGGACAACCTCAACCCTCACATCCTACTAAAGGCTCTGACAAATCACAATCAGAGTCTCAGGGAGAAAGGCGTCCTAAATCCTCGATGGGGTAGCACTACTCCATTTAGACGGGGACCCACACCCATTCACATCCTGTTAAAGGCTCTCGTAAATCACAACCAATGTCTCAGGGAGTTACCGTCCCTAAATCTTCGACAAGCTAGTAAAAGCTTGTTGGAAAGGGGGACATTACCATCTCATCACCTGATGAGGACATTCGCAACTCAAAGCTTTTGTCTGAGGGCACCACAACTCATCCCAAAGACTCAGAGGGAAATATACAACCCGCTGATAGGGAAACAACATTCACGGTTCCTAAGGATGCCACTAAAAAACACCCATCAGTGTCTGAAGGGACCACAGGGGACAAAGACTCAGGGAGCATGAAACCACTTCGTAATATGGAACCTATACCCCCTCACAGAGATGCACATTCCTCGAGAACTGACCTCGCGAACCAGGAAGAGAAAAACCACTCTGTTTACCTGGAGGGGTCAGGGACTGACCAAAACGAAGGCAATCCCTCTTCTGAGGGGGAGCCGGATAGGACTCAGGCACATTCTCTTGCTGTAATGGACCTATTACTCAAAGAAGAGTCAGAAGAGGAGGTGTTTGATTTTGAAGAAGATGAAGCTTTGGTTGCTGGGGAAGACATGGATACTGATGATCAACCACATACTGATGAGTCTTCCCAGCATCCTGAACAACCCACCTCATCTCCTCCTTCTGAGGATCAACAACCACCATCTCCTGAACATCCATCATCGTCTTCATCATCATCTCACAACAATGAAGAAGACAAATCCAGGTCTTCAGGGTCCTCACCATCATGACCATCACCATCATTAGGCTACCAGCATATTGACTATTTCAAGCCAGTGACTGCCCGGGCTATTTGGGAGTTACTTGATTGGAATAATGGATGGCTCTACTCCAGGTTGAAGACATAAACTCAAACCGACATCTTGAAGCTACGGCCTCTTATGCTGATTTGAGGACAACTATAGAAACATTCATCACCAAGGCCACTGAAACAAAGGAAGTCACTGAGAAAGGACTCAAGGAAATGCAGACAACTATGGAGAAGTTGGGTGAAGATCAGGGCGCTCAACTTACTACCCTCCTGAAAGCTGTCAAAGATCTGAATACTGAATTCCAAGATGATCCTGTTCTTATAGCTAAGCTTACTGAGTTCATGGATTCTCATAAGTCTACCTCTAAAGCTCTCAGTGAACTACCAACTTTGTTCAAGTCTATTGACATCTCCTCTATCCAAGCACATCAAGAGGCTGTTAACAAGACTCTTAGTGAGCAACAAGTGAAGCTCAATGCCCTGATCAAAAGCTATGATGAACTGACTAGGAAGCACAATGAATTGGTCTCCTGCTACACCAGTAGGATTGTCACCCTGAATGCCTCTCAGAATGCCATGGGTTCTGGCATTGCTGCAATGAAGGCCGAGTCTTCAAAAATTAAAGGAATGGTCTCGGATATATTGATGCTCCTGAAGTCTGAGTCTTCTTAGGTCCCTCCTACTTTAACAGATGCTCCCACTGTCGCTCAAGCATCTGTTGAGGGGGAGAAAGTTATCTCGACTGAACCTATCAGGCCAACCCCAACTCCCACTCAAAGACTATTTGGGCAGCTGGTTCCTAAAAGAATAGCTTCAGGCTTGACTTCAACAACAATGATCATCATTGAGGCCATTCCTATTAAGAGCTTCATGCCACCACCATCCACCTTAGCATTAGTCCTAGCAACTCCCATCTCCACTGAGGCAACCACTACAACCATCACTCCTGAAGCTGTATCCAGTAAACCCCCAGCCTCCTACAAAGGGAAGGGAATTAAGGTTAGTAGGGACTCACCTCCAAGGTTGGTCCTTGCTCCAAAGTGCGTCGTGACCCTGATGAACTAGAAATTATTGAAGTCACACTATATAATGGAAAGATCTTCAGGGGAACAAATGAATAGGTTGCAGCAATCATGGAAGAAGATGACAAACTCAAGGCTGAAATGCTCAGTAAGTCTGTGATTAAGAAGGTTGCTGAGGAAGAGATCAGGGACACTAACAAAACTATAAGAATGAAGAGTTCCTTAAAATTCAAGCCAACTTGATCAAGAAGCAGAATGAGAAGGTCAGGCTACTGAATGACAGAAAGAAAAGGAATTATGATAGGTATGTGTGGACAATGACTAAGACCAAAGGTGAAGGTCCCATCACTGATATCATCATCCATCCCTTTAAAAAGAATGAGCCTATTTGTGCTACAATTCAGAGAGGACCAAGAATCCATGAGAAGTGTGTCCCACTGAAACTCTCTGAATTTGGGATTAAGGAATGAGATATGATGGGACCTATACTCATGAAGAAGAAGAACAAGTGCATGCCTGAACTTCTTGAAAGCCTGACCAAGAAGTATCAGGAACTTGAGAAGGTGGCCAAGAGGTTGGGCATCGATCATCAGGCCGCACTTGCATCTCACAGATTGACTATTCCAGAACAATGCCAAACCTCAGGGAAGAAGAGGAAATCGGTTGAGCTTGAAACTGAACAATATATTTTTGCTCTTCACTACAACCGTGAACCTCCTGCTGGTATCAAGTTCGCAAATAGCAAGGTAATTAAGGAACCAGAGTATGGTATCTTCTTTCTTGATGAATAGGTTCACCTGCCTTTCAAAGGGTAAGTGCGATGGAAAAGGTGGAAACTCCTACTCTCCTGGCATACAAACTGATGCCTCGCCATTACTAGAGCCCTGAGAATGAGGAGTTCATGTTATTGATGGACAAACTGACGAGTGAGAGACCTGAAAAGCATGTTCTACTTGAAAAGAAGACCAAGCTTGAACTCATGAGAATAAAGGAAGCCTGAGTACTTCACCCTGAGTAATTTGTTTAGATGATAGGACTTTTGTAATATTTGATGAATAAGATGATGGCCCATGTTTAAAAATTCTTTGTTCCTTATTTATTAGTATCTTCAGTGTAAGAAGAAGCCCAATTTGCTCACTTACACTGATCAAACACTTAGGCATAATTTATATCTAAATAGGGGGAGATTGTTGGGTTCACTAAGTACCCAAGTCTCGTTAAACAAGGATTTGAACACAAATTAACCTAAGGGTTGAAAAACATTAAACACAATCAAGTCACTGAGTGAATAGTTGCTCAGTGAGTTACCTTTAGGATGCTTAGGACGAGTCTAAGAAGAAAGTCTCTCCATTCAGTGAGGCGGAACTCAGTGAGCGGAACCTAAGCCAAAGAAGAAGGTGATGGGTTCAGTGAGGATAACAATAACTCACTGAACCCCAAGACTCCTCAACAACTAAAGAAGTATTGATTGAAGACTGAAGAGTGAAGACCTAAAGACTGAAGTATGGGTGGGACAAAGCGGGAAATGTTTGAAAGGATTAGAGGGTGTCCTTATCAACCTGAAGTCAAACTTTCCCTGAAAGGTATAAAGTCAGGATTGTGTCATCATTGTCCCTAAGAAAGGCGTATTTTCTTGTACCCAAAATAGCCCAATGTAACAGAGACAAAATACGCATGTATTTTGTCTTCACTAGGTTAGGTCATCTTTTGTCTTTATCATTACTATTGAAAATACTTGTGTATAAATAGGAAACATAAGTGAGGAGTAAAAGAGGACAAGTTTGTGTAATTAATGCTTAGACATTCACAAACAACTTTACTCCTCCAAAGAACAACATTGTCCCTGAGATAGCTCAGTAGGACCTTTAGTTGTCACTCAAACTTAGTTTGAGTTTAGTGAGGAGTCATACCATACTTGTCATTTCAATCCCAAGTGTTATGCCGCAAACACTTAGGCATAATTCTTTGATTAACTTCTAATTAGAATTAAACGTTAAAAAATATCTTGTCTTTTATCTATACGTTTTTACTTATTGTTAATCATTTGTATCTTTGCTTATGCCATGGAACTTGGTTAGTTTAACCCATAGTTAATATTAACTAAGTAAAAAGGACCAACACTAGGTTTACTACTTATCTTCATGACATATAGGTCACCTTTCCTAATCCCTTTGGCAATTACTTTTCCATCCTTTATGATTTCGCTAGCATCTTAGGAAAAGATTACCTTACACTTATTGCCACATATTTGACTAATACTTAGGATATTAAAGCTTAAGTTATCTACGTGTTCAAAATTAGTAATAGTAAGGGAGTTATGAGTGATCGTACCTTTGTCAATGATATTACTTTTGAGTTTACTACCAAAAGTAACATTACCTCCACTGCATGGTTGATATGATGAGAATAACTTACGATTTCCCGTCATGTGATTAGTGTATCCACTATCTTTTATCCATTCGTTGGGCTCCAAGTCAATTCCCAGGCATAATGATAACATATACAAACTTAAACATATGGTCCCCAATATCACATGGGTTCCAAAGTTGTTAGCATTAAACATCCCATGCATTTGTTGCATTTGTCTAGGATGTTGAAATGGTGAGTATCAAACCATAGGTAGAAAATTATTTTTCCATGTGACAGGATACGTCTTTGGATAGTTTTGTTTTATAGGTGTTTTTGGTCTAGCTTGTCTTTGGATGACATTCATTTTTCTAGGTGGTGGATATCTAGATCTGATAGTTGGTTTGTTAAATCCTACTCCAAGTTTTAGTAATGGTTTATAAAAACGTTTAACATATCTAATACTAGCAATGGGTATTTCAGAATTCATTACACTTAACTGTTTTGGATGAGGACCTAAGACAGATTTAGGCAAAGTCACAGATTTACCCACTAGGGACGGTCCTTTAAATGCACGAAAATCCTTTAAATGTAAGGACCGTCTGGAGCTTTTGGGTGAACTTCTCTAGTAGCCTCGTCCGCATGAGGTTTCAAAGATTTTACTTCTTTTGTTCCACTTGTTGAGGCTTCAAAGAAATTATAGCCTATACCTCTGTTGTAAAAATCGGCCCAGGCGGCCGATTAATCCCCGCATAATCGCTGATCGCTCACAAAGCGCCTTGATTTATCATAATCGGCCTATTTAATCGTTTTGGTCAAAGATCGCTTAAAAATGGGTCAACAAACCGATTAATCATAAAAAATTGGTCTAATCGGAAAAAATCGCTTAAAATTTGGTCAACAAAATCGCTTAAAAGTCGGACAAAATCGCTTAAAAATTGATCAACAAACCAATTAATTAAACAAAATTAGTCAAAGATCGCTTTAAAATGGTCAACAAACCGAGTAATATCTATGTTTGACTTTGAACTTTAAAGAATTATGTATTATGTTTATATTTGAACACTTGAAATATTTGAACTTTGATGCATTATGCTTATCTTATACATATAATATAATGTAATATCCAAAATTACAATTTTGTGCATGAAAATTCCAATCCGATTAATCCCCGCATAACTGATTAAACACTAGGCCCTACCCGACCGCCTCACTAGCGCCTAGTGATTTTTACAACCTTGGCCTATACCGGTTTTATTATCGGAAAACTTTTGAGCATCTATCATTTGTTTAAGGGAGTGAGTGCTCTTTTCAAATTATTAAGTCTTGAGGCTTCCTCTTTGAGTCCCTCATTTTTGATTTTAAGGTTTTGACACGACTTGCATCCTAAGTTAATTTCTTTGCCTTTTTCGAGTCTAAATAAATTATCTTTTAAGTCCAAAATTTCTTTTTCTAGTTTAACTTAATAGATTTTAAAGATTTGTTTCTCAAAATTATCTTTTGACCCATTTTGCAAATTCGATCATACTCATTGTCTAAATCAAGTGAGGGCCTATTTGGTACGCATATTTTTTTGGAGATGTTAGATTTTTGTTACAAAAATAATCTCCTCAGAAATAAGTAGCTCTGTTTGGATACATCAACTTCAATCTCTTAATTTAAAAAAGTAGCTGCCAAATGAAAAGCTGATTCATGAAGCTTTTAAAATATTTTGGAGCTGTTAAAACATAAAATTACGTTAATAGCTAATAATTACATTTAGCAACTAATTTATCAAACACTTTTATTGAAAAAAAAAGATACAACTTGTAGCTCATGTTAACAGCTTTACAGTTTACAGCTTACAGCTTACAGTTTACAGCTTACAACATACAACTTATAGTTAGTTTTGCCAAACATAGCCTCTCTAGTGAGAGAGTGTCATCATTATAGAGACCGGTTTCAAGATGTACCGCTTTTGAAGATCCGGTCATTAGACAAGCTTCATTTTTGGCATCTTCGTCGCTATCACTTCAAGCACCGCTCACGTATGCCTTTTGGTTTTTATCTTTTGCTTGGTGTGGACAATCTCCTACCAATCACGGATCCCCACATCCAAAGTATCATTTATCACCCTTGCTATATCTATCGTCATGAGCCTTTTGAGGAGGTTTCTTTTCATCTCGTGGTTGTCTTACATATCTACCTTTTCGCTTGAATAATTTCTTGAAATCTCTAACTTCCATGGCGTACTCCTCATCTTCACTTTCCAAGCTTGAGTCTTCATCATCACTTAACTCCTTTTTAGCTTTTAAAGCAAGTGATCTTCTTTCTACTTTGCTCTTGACTATCTCGGAATCATTTTTGATGATTAACTCATGGAATATTAGATTACCAAAGAGCTCATCTAATGATAGTGAAGCCAAATCTTTAGGTTCTTCTATTGCCGTGACCTTTGCTCTCAACTTTGGATGCAATGTCCTAAGAAATTTCCTAACACAACTCTTGACAGAAACACCTTCATCAAATGCCTTTAGGCTAGTAATAATAGTACTGAATCTAGCAAAAGCACTATCTATATATTCGTCTTCAGGAATAACGAATTATTCATATTGTTGAACCAAAAGATCGATCTTGTTGTCTTTAACTTGATTATTACCTTGATGAGTGATTAACAAGGTTTTCCAAATATCTTTAGCCGTATTACACATGAAAATTCTTTGAAATTCCTTTTTAGGTAAAGCATTATAAATAACCATTTTTGCTTCATCGTTTTAGCTAATTTCTTTTTAAGATTTTAACTTTGTTTATCGTAAGAAACAATTTAATCTTGTTTTGTTTCCGGGTTTTGTTCAATAGGCTAAAAGTCACCCATAGTAATAACATGCCAAAGATCAAGATCATTTGACTTCACATAAGTTTTGAATCGAGTTTTCCAGTAAATGAAACTATCAACTTCGAAAAGTGGTGGTCTTTGCATAGATCACCCTTCTTGATATTTTTCAAAATCCATTGATCGATTCAAGTTTTAAAATTCAGTATACTTTAAAAATCTTGAGTGTCGTAGCTCTGATACCAATTGTATAAACTAGAAGGGGGGTTTGAATAGTTTCACCATTTATTAGTTACGTTTTTGAAAATTTTCTTTGTTTTATAAAATGTTTTTCGATTCGACTTCTTATGTGAGATCAACACAACAAGTAATAATAGTATGCAAGTAAATAAAGAAAAGGGAAGAAACGATCAAACCGGGACACGGAGATTTATAGTGGTTCGGCTAAGCTTACTCTTCGCCCTACTCCGCTCCTCGAGTCTCACACTCGAGAGTTTCATAAACACTATATCAATACGCTCCCTTATGGTGGAACATACCGTACACCAAAGCTTACACAAGGTTTAACGACATTAAGGGGAATGTCAAGTCCTAATCCTAGCTAGAACCAATCTACACCTAAGCCCACATGGCTATACAACTCGTACCAACATGATGGAATGAATCAACACAATACACAATTCCGAGCTTGAACTCAAGTCGGATTACACACAAGAATTAATGTATAAAGAATGGAGGTTAAGGAGAGATCCATAACAACGGCTTGAAAGGTGGTAGACTTTTCTTCAACACTTCGTTTGTTGATGAATACGAATGTTCTTCTCTTGCACTTAGAGGAAGGATAGATGTGATCACTTCAAAACAATCTTACAACCTGATAATGTGATCAAGGAATGAGATTTAAAAATAGTTTGGAAGACAAAGTTTTTATGTGCAAAGAGGTGGTTTTTTTGAAAGGAACAGTTCTGTATTTATAGGCGCCAGGAGGAGCGGGGGACGGTCCCTTAAAGGTGGAAGGTCCTTTATCACTAAGGGACCGTCCTTCCAAACGCTCCTCTTTTTGTCCCGACGCAGTGAAAATTTATCTGGTGAAAAATCTTGTCGGGTTTAGGCGGGAAAAGTGGTTGTTAGACATTTGAATTTTGAATTCATTTTCTTAATAAAACATTTCTTTTAATGTTACAAAAATACTTTTGTAAAAATGTTTTGTCACATAAAAATGTGAGGTTTTGATGAAAATAAATCCTTTGATCACATAAACAAGTTGGTAGATGTTTATTCATACCTTAAGTGATGTTGTAGCCGAAAACGAGTTTTCTCGATTAAAAACTTATTAGACATAGTTTTATGTAACGTGTATTTATATTTTGTGATTATCAAAATGTGTAGAGACCGGATAATGCAAATGACGTTTTTGACATTATTTGTATTAATAATACACTTACCAAGACATCTAATTTTGCTACTCAACCACGGAAAATTCGTCCTCGTTACCCACTTGATCGCCCGACCTCATTTTCTCTTTTTCCTTGGCAAAAGACCACGACACGCCAATCATCTCCCCTACTTCCTTCAGTTGTTCCATATTAAGTATACATCTACCACTGTCAACTTCACCTTCTTTTGTAGTATCAAACAGGAATATCCCACTCATGTCCCCTTCTTCTTTGTAGTATTCCTTGTAAATATTCGAAACCCTTTTTTTGTTCTCCCCTAATCCTATCACTCCTACTCGCCTTGCTACCTCCATAGCTTTCGTTATAATCCTCCTTCCTACCTTCTTTTTATTATTGCTTATACTTTTCTTATTTCCTTTGCCTTTGTTGACTACATTCTCGACCTTGTCATCCACAAAACCTGCTTCATTGAATGACTTCCTCTTTATTCTTAACCTATAACCTCCGCTACCAACCGAACTAGAAGGTGAGACCTCTCTCTTATCTCTTCTTACCATCGCAATTTCACATTCGGTAACAACAGGCTCTTTCTGAGCTTTGTCTTTCACATTGTTATTACACACGTGATGGATTTTATTACACCCCTCTGCACATCCACTTTGGTTAATGATAAGCCCAATGTGGAAAACTAGAAGGGGGGTTGAATAGTTTTACGTCTTTTTAATTTGTTACAAAAGATTGTTTGAGTGTTTTCTTTATTTTCAAAAATTTAGATTCGATAATATGTGATCTCAAGTCTTGCACAATATAAACAACAATAAATATGTATGATATAGCAATAATTATGTAAGTAAAAAAATAAATGAGAGATGGAAAGATCGAACCGCGAGACAAGAGATTTATAGTAGTTCGGCAACAAGGACACCTTCCTTGCCCTACTCGACTCCCAGAGCACCTAACTCGAGAGTTTTCTTCACTATGTCAACAAGCTCCCTTATGGCGGAGAAAACCTTACACAACAATGTACACACCACAACTTCGTCACAACTTAATCACAACTTCTACACAACCTCTTCACACCAATCAATCTTCACACAAATCTACTTCACAACTTTCTACTTCACACCTATCTACTTCACACCAATCTTCTTCACAACTTTCTACTTCCTAACTCTTCTCCTTCACAACAAACTACTAACCAATCACACTATCTATATACCTAGCTAAACTATCTACAATCAAACATTCACAACTAATTACACAAAGAGATAGATACTATTGATGATGCTCTAACAACTTGGATGTGGAGGTCACAACAAGTTGTAATACTTCTTGTCTTGGAGGATAGAAGTATTCTTCTCTTGCACTTGAGAGGATGATGTTTGGATCACTTTGAAACAAAGATTTATGTATATATGATCAAAGGATTAAGAGAATAGAAATGGAGATCTAGAACAGAAAGTTTAGGAGTGCAAAAGGTGAAAAAATTATGTGGAATGAACTAGTATTTATAGGGGAACAAACTACTGCTCTGGAGCGTGGCCGGTCCTCTTAATTAGGGGCCGGTCCCCTTAATAATTAAGGGGGCTGCCTTATGAATTAAGGGGGCTGCCCCCTCCAGAACGTTGGAGTAGTTTGTCCTGTTGTGGGGAAGGTTTTTCTGGATAAAATTTTCCATTTTTGGTTGGAAATTTGAAATTATATATTTATAGTGATTTAAACATATTCTTTTAATTCCAAAAATGTTTTATAAAAGATATAAAATGTTTATGACATTTTATAAAAGTTCTAATGACTTAGAAAAAATTTTCCTTTGAACATAGATTGCAATAAACACTTTGTTTGTACATACCTTAAGTGATTTTGATGTAAAGATAATATTAATCACTAAATACTTGTTTACGTCATAAATTTTAGTTCAATGAGTTTATGTTTTGTAATTATTAACACATAGAGGTATTGATAATATGTTAATAATATTTTTAGGCATTATTTATGTCAACAATCTCCCCCTTTTTGATTATTACAAAACCTTAAACTCATTAGGTCTAAAAATTTATTTTTAGACAAGTAATTTAGAGTTTAATATTCTCTTCTCCCCCTTTTTGTAAAATCAAAAAGGTTAAACCGAGTAAGCTTCATAAAAGAAGTTAAACGGGTAGAAAGCTCCCCCTTGATGTACGCTCCCCCTCATTTGAGAGGACCAACGAAACGAGCTATGGAAAGCTTGGCTACAAAAAATATGTAAGGAGAACAAGACATATATATATATATATATATATATATATATATATATATATATATATATATATATATATATATATATATATATATATATATATATATGCAAAGCAACAATTACGCAAATAAAAATAGATTCATTCAAGCATATATGAGACAATCATAGAGATGATCATCATTACAACATTCAATATGCTTGAAGCATATTGATTACAATAAAACAAAAGAAACAACATAGTCCTATATTGCCGAAGAGAACACTTGGACTTGCTTGCAACCCATGGTTGAGTGTTTTATTTGCTGGAGGGGAACATGAGCATAGAGCTTAGTTGTTTGATGGAGAGGGATATGGAGTGGGGTATGGTGCGGAAGAGGTGGATCTCACTATGTTGTATCGAGTTAAGGGTGGTATTGGGTGAGGAAGAGTGAGAAGATATTCAATCCAGGAAATATCTTCACTCAAGTAGGGGATTTGTTTTTGAAGGAAGATGCAACAAGGGCAAAAGTGAGTGTGGTTTGTAACTTGATCCAAGTTGAGAGATTGGGGTAGGCAATTTGCATAGGGTGATGATGGAGGTTGCCCTTTGTTGCGTTGTGCAAGATGCATAGCAAGGAGATCACTAAGATCATGGATTTGGTTTATTTCATCATGGAACTTTTGCTTTTCCGTGGCAATGTGGAGAGAATCATTCTGTTGATATGGATGAATTGGGTTTGAGTAGTTGGAATTATAGTTTTATGGTTGATCAAACTTGTATGGATCATTATAAGTGGTTGGAGGTTGAGATGTGTAGTTTGGCATGAAAGAAGATGTTTGGCCAATGTTGTATGGCTTGTAAAGAGGATCAAATGAATGTCCTTGTGGGTTTGGTGTAAAGTTTGGGAAGTAAGTAGTTGGAGGTGTTGAGTGATTTCCAACTTCATTGGTTATGATGGATTTGTTTCGAGGGCTTTTTCTTCGCCAAACGGGTTTTTCCGTCATCCTTGCTAGCCTTGAGGCTTTTGGTTTTGGTTTGTTTGGAGAGGTCATGATGGGATGAATGGAGAGTTTTGAATATTGGGGATATTTATAGTGTAAGATTTGTGTGTTTATGGATGGATAAAGTTTGTTTGGGAGATTAGGACAAAATATGTTGGTGAAAATTGGGAAATGTAGGTTGAAATGGGCTAAAAAGCAGAAAAGATTCTGTAAACCCGACCATCAGATGGCCGGTCCCCTTAATTAGGGGGCGGTCCCCTTAATGATTAAGGGGGCCGCCTTACATAATTAAGGGGGCCGCCAATCTGGTGATTTCCAGATTGCCAGAATTGGGTTTTTTGACAGAAAATTTGCAGAAAGGTTGTGTTTTTGGATTTGGATTCAAGCAAGTTCAATTCCTTGAGGCAATATAGCATCTAATCTAATCATAATATAGCATGCATGCAAAAACACTTAAGTAAAAGAGCAAACAAGCAATTAATAATCTTCTAGAGGAGACAAGCAAAGGCAAGGGCACTCAATCTTCCTAGGGCAACTATCTTAGATCAAAGGCAAAGGGAACTAGTGAGTCAAAAACAAGTGATGAAACAAGATGACAACATTATGAGTGATTTTATCCTAGTGTGTGCCTATATGCAACAAATGTGGAGTTTTGATTGTTTCGACTCCTAAATGCAAAGAAAAATAAGTTTCCTAAGAAACAATCCAAAATCTCCTTGATTCGATTTTTGCTCGATTCATGAATGTCAATGATATATTGTAATGAACTCTAATGTAAGAACATGGATGGTTATGTGATTTAGGATGATTAGAGATGTATTTTCTAGTAAGATGTTAGAGAGAGAATGAGATGAGAGAAGTGGGAGCCTTGTATGTGAAAACTTGTGAAAGGTTAGATTGCAAATGAAGGTCCAACCCTTTCCCATGGGTGGGAAAGGGTATATATAGTTACAATGAAAACGCCCCCTGAAACGGGCTGTAGAGCGGGCTGACAGTGGGAAAGAGACCCGACCCGAATCCACAAATACTAACTAATACTACTCTACATACTAACTAATATGATAATTACTACGAGCTACAATATGCTAAACTATACTCGAGGTGACCGATTCTTCATATGAATAATCGTATTCCTAATAATCTCCCCCTAAGGGAGGTCACCCCGGAAAATAAATGTTGAGTCATAGCATTCAAGTCTTTGATGACATCTTTGTAGCTCGTAGCCTTTAGATTCTTCGTTTTTGAGATCTTTGTACATTAAGTGGTAGACTCTAGATGACACCTTTAATGTGATGGATGATCTTTGGAAATAGCTTCGACTTCATCATCCATATGAGTGTCTGAGGGTTATCTTTGAGTAGTAACGCTCCATGTGATATGAACCTCTTTGTGTTGGCATGCTCACACTTTTCAGGATCATGATCTTCTTCATCATAGTTGAGGAAGCACGGTTGAAGCCCATTCAATGATCATGATATCTTTGAGTTATGAAGTTGAAGTGTGAGCATGTGTTGATGGATCAGCATCCTTTCAGCAATCAACCGCAACTGTTAGAAATTCCTGCAAGTAGACAGTTAGCAACAAATCATCCGGTGCTTATAGGTTTGGAATTAGAGATTGTCAACAGCATAGTGTGAAGACTCCTTCTAACCCTTACCAAGACCGTTCCCAATCGGCAAACCCTGAAAGGATTTACACGAACTACCTAAGTAGATCAACGATTGGGTGAGTCGCTGGAGATCACTCCACGACTGTAGACCGTTAGTAACCGTCGCGACCACTAAGCATAATTCACAAGGAATTACCTAAGTGACCTGCTTTCAGGGCTGCTTGATGTTGCCCCTGGCAGGAATTTCCATGCAATCACTGGGAGTTACTAAAGCAACATCCCTCATAAATGTTCTGGCAGATTGCTCAGATCTGTGTAGGACTCATAAGTTTACCACTGGTGTCCTTAATGTTGAACAACCAGGGTAGAAGTAGCACGTGTTCCTATGAGATCTTTTTATGCATCTCGAGGCTCTAGACTCAATAAGTGCATTTGTTTTTCCTATGCGGAGATTAGGGAGAGGTCTCCTGCTTCAATATCAACTATCTCTAAGAGATATGTCGATAGGTTACACCGGTTCCTCGTGAGAATGAAACAAGTTATTTTAAGAGAACTTGAGTGGCTAGAAGGTTTAGTGCAGTGCGTCACTGGGTCCATGACGTCTTGTCTTCAATACCAATGTCGCCTTAGCAACAATCAGTAGATTATGAATTGAACCCGGTTTCTGCCCTAAGGTTGAATAGTTGGAGGGCTATTTCTTTTCACCCTTTCTCATTTCATTTCTTTTTAATTCTTCAACCCCTTCTTTCTCCATTCTCACATTTCTCCTTTTTTTCATTATCATACCTACGGACTTCTATACACTATCTATTTGGTATTGTCCATGGGTAGATCCCTCCGGCTCTAGCGGATCATAGGACGGTTTTCCTAGTCTTAGTCACCTTATAACTCCATGACTGTCCTAAGTTGCCATTTGCCAAATCATTGAAAATTCTCTCAATGTGTTTATGATTGAGAAACACACTTTGTTAACACATTGAGAGTTTTTGTCATTTTCAAATGCTTCCCCTTAACATGTGCTCATAAGTATTGATTTGAAAATTTGCACATGTCGGGAAGAGTTGCACTTTTGAATTGATCTACCTTAAATGAGCATGACTGGGCATTTGAGACACGCTTACATCACTAGATAAACTAGCTTGAAGTTATTACCCAGCCTGATCAGGTTCACCCAAGGTTTCTCGAAATGGTACATTCTACTTAAACTAGTCCTCTTCGAGACACGCTTACATCACTGGTTCAACCAGCTTGAAGTTCTTACCCGTCCAGGACTAGTCCTTTCGATTCAGGACATTAGTGTTTCGTCAATTCATGAGTCAAGACTAAGATGCACTCATATGAGATGCAAGGATCCTTTTACTCAAATCATTTTTCTCCCTCTCAATATGTGCATTGATATGCGAAAGAGTTTGGCACATAGGAAAGAGCAGATTTTTGTTTTCATGTTCAAAAACATCACTTTTGAATCAGTTTTTCATATTTAAATCACATCTTCTCCCCCGATCAAAAATTTCAAATCAATTTGAGATTTGTGATCCCAAGTGATTTAAATAAATATAAAGTTTTGGAGAAGGATGTGACATGTTTAAGAATGACTGATTTTGAGACAACATTTAAGCTCCCCCTCAAAAATTGAGGGAGTATGTTATGTGTTAGAGATGATGAGTTTATAAATGATTTTGAGTTTAGCGAGAAACTCATGAAAAATTTATATACTAACACATAACAATTGCACTTAATCCACTTGAAGTTATGCACAAAGATCATTGTTTTGATGATGTATAGTTTTTGAATTCATTCTCCCCCTCAATCGATGACATATTTTAAGATTAAACATTTTGCATAAAATATTAATTTTATAGCATCGATTGAGTGGTAAATTTTAAACAACACTTCAGGTTTGGTTGATCTTCAAAAACCATGGTACCACCAAGTTTGGAGCAAATACTTTCCCGAAGAATCTTTGAAGGAAAAGTATTTGAGATGCAAAGAAGACTTCTCTTCTGTTACCAGAAATGATGCACTTAAGCGTACATCAGATCGGAAAGACACGAATATAAAGTAATTCATGCCTTTGTAAGGAACAGTCGTCTTTTTGGCGACGAACTTTCCCCAATACCAAGACCGGGTTGCTATTTGAAGTAATAGCAAACCATAATTAGAAAGAATAATTTTATGAACGACATGTTTTAGACAAGAAAACTTTATTAGAAACCGAAAAACTCTTGCTCAAGCATATGTATGATTCCGTGTCATTATTGAACGACATTTCTAGAAACGTACATAATATTGATTATACAAGAGACATGTCGTGAGAAGAATATTTTTGTATTTTTTGTGAATTTTCAGATTTTTATGGATTTTGTAAGTTCTATAATTTTCTATTTTTCTTTTTGATTTAATACTATGTACAAAGGATATATGAAACAACCCCTTTACTCCTCCTGATCTTCCTGAAGACTTATGAGATCCTCAGGAGTGAGACTCTTCATACCAAGGCGAGGGAGGATAAATTGAAATCGATCCCTAGAAAGTGCTTTGGTAAAGATATCAGCAAGCTGGAACTCAGTCCTCACAAAGTAAAGTTCCACAATTCCTTTCTCAACTTGCTCCCTGATGAAGTGATGTCGAATATCGATGTGCTTAGTTCTTGAATGCTGGACATTGTTGCAGCAAAGCACAATTGCACTTTTGTTGTCACAATACATAGGAATCTTGTTGCACACGAAGCCATAGTCCGAAAGTTGAGACCTCATCCATAGAATCTGAGCACAGCACGAGGACATGGCAATGTACTCAGCCTCTGTGGAGGATATTGAAGTACTCATTTGTTTCTTTGAAGACCAACTAACTAGCTTGTTTCCCAAGAACTGAGCACCCCCAGATGTACTTCGACGAGTATCCTGACATCCCGCATGGTCAGCATCCGAATAGGCAGTGAGGGCCATTGAGGTATCCTTAGGGTACCATAGGCCCAGGTGGATTGTTCCTTTAAGATACCGAAAAACCCTCTTGACAGCTTCCAGGTGTTTCTTGGTAGGTTTGGATTGATACCGAGCACACATGCAGACTGCAAAAAGAAGATCCTGTCGGCTAGCAGTAAGATACATTAAGGAACCAATCATGCTTCGATACTTGGTTTGTTCAACAGGGATTCCGATATCATCTTCATCAAGTTTTGATCTTTCCATCATAGGAGTATCAACTGCATCGCATGAATCAAATCCAAATTTCTTCAAGATTTCATTAGCATACTTGGATTGATTGATGAAGATCCCATTGGGATTCTGAGATATTTGCAAGCCTAGAAAGAAGGACATTTGACCCATCATGGACATCTGGAATTCAGAACTCATCTCCTGGGAGAATCGATCACACTCTTTGGGATCAGAGGAGGCAAATATTATATCATCAACATATATTTGCACATGAAGAAAGGTTTTGCCCGTCTTTCTGGTAAAGAGTGTAGGATCAACAGCACCTTTGGAGAACTTGTTGGCAAGAAGGAATTTTGACAACGTGTCATACCATGCCCTGGGAGCTTGTTTAAGCCCATAAAGGGCCTTCTTCAAGCGATACACATGGTTAGGGCATTCAGGATCCACAAATCCTTCAGGTTGACTTACATACACCACTTCCTTAAGATCGCCATTTAAAAACGCGGTCTTGACATCCATCTGATACACCACCATATTTTGACTAGCGGCATTTGCTAGAAATATTCTTATGGCTTCAATTCTAGCAACTGGTGCGAAGGATTCTTCGAAGTCAATACCTTCTTCTTGACGATATCCTTTTGCCACAAGTCTTGCCTTGTTCTTTAATACATCTCCATGCTCATCAAGCTTCACTTTAAATATCCATTTGAGAGCAATTATCATAACACACTCAGGAGGTGGCACTAATTCCCATACATCAAGTCGATCAAACTCATGGATTTCATCCACCATAGCAGTGAACCATGAATGTTTAGACATTGCATCCTTGACATCTTTAGGCTCAACTTTAGAAAGGAAAGAATTGAAGAAACACCACAAAGCGTCGATAGCAAGTTGCTTACGGGTTGATACTGGACGTGTGGGATTTCCAGTAATGTTGTCAATTGGATGGTCGTTTGTCCATTTCCTAAGGTGTTCATGAGGTTGAGAATAGGGAACTGAGGTAGCCGTGTTTGATTCATCTGAGGATGTAGCATCATTTGACGGTTCAGGTGCAAAGATGTTAACACAAGGCTCATTATCGGGTGGAGCGAAGGGATTCTCACCAAAAGAGTTATTTACAGCTGCAACTCGTTGTACAGACGAGGATTGACCATTAGATGTGGTGATTGACTGACTGAGGGTGGGAGCTTCAGGATCCCATGATAACGAGGTGGATGGACCAGAATTATTAATTGGGACATTAGCTATCACAGCTGGTTGTGGAATGACAGTGACTTCTAGAGCGTCCACATTTTGAGGTTCAAAGTATTCATCAAACATGGGGTCAAATAGCTTTTTCCAATCATCACTTGTAGGAGGTACGAAGGGAGTAGCAGGGGTGGAATTCTGTACAAGCCTGGAGCTTATAGGTCCAGGAGATAAGAGGTTAGGTACGGGTCCAGAACTTGATTGTCCAGGAACCAGTTGCTCTGTCAGCTCATCGAACGTGACGTGGATTGTTTCCATTATGTCTCTGGTACGTTTGTTGTAGATTCGGTATCCCTTTCGTTCTAGAGCATAGCCAACAAAGAAACCAATGTCAGCCTTGGCCTTGAGTTTCCCCAGGTCTTCACTGTCATTTGTTAGATAGCACAATGCACCAAATACACGAAGAAACGAAAGATCCGGTTTTCTGCCATGGACCAATTCATATGGAGTCTTGCAGTGGAGAGGATGTATCAAGGATCTATTCTATGTATAACATGCTGTAGCAATTGCCTCAGCCCAAAGAAATATAGGGGCTTTGGAGAAGATGAGCATAGTTCTTGCAGCTTCAACTAATGTGCGGTTGCGTCTTTCAACAACTCCATTTTGTTGAGGAGTTCGTGGAATGCTCTTTTGATTACTAATTCCGACACCTTCATAAAATTGAGTAAGTTGTTTGTTCACAAACTCCATTCCATTATCAGTTCGAATGAATCTAACTATTTTGTTGAGACGAACTTGCAACATTTTGATGAGTTTGATGATGGTTTCCGGAGTCTTGTCTTTTGATCGTAGAAACTTTACCCACGTGAATCGAGAGAAATCATCAACAATAACCAGCACATATTTCTTTCCATTGATACTTTGAATCCTCATTGGTCCACAGAGATCCATGTGGAGGGTGTGTAGGACTTCCATGATGGAGTTGACTGTCTTGGGTTTATGTGTGTGCTTTTTGCTTTTGCCCAATTGACATGCGGAACACAAGTGGTCTTTTTCATACTTCAGTCGAGGCAAGCCTCGAACAAGATCTTTACGTGTGAGTTCATTGATGGTACCGAATTTCAAGTGGTTTAAACGACGATGCCACAACCATGATTTGTTCTTGGAAGCTTTAGAAAGCAAGCAAATTGGTGAGGACCATAACATGTCTTCGATAGAGATGGTATAAAGATTAGTGCCCTGACTCCCCTTGAGTAGTTCAACCCCATCTAATTCTCTAACAAAACAGGTGTGTTTTCTGAAAGCAACTTCAAGATCAGAGTCACATAATTGACCAACAGAAAATAGATTGTGCCCAAGTCCTTCCACGTAGTAAACTCTGGATATCACACTGTCTCCAAAGACGTAATCCCCATAGCCCATTATAGATCCAAAATGGTCATTTCCAAATCTAACCGTACCAATAAACTTTTCCACGAAATTCTTGAGCCGCGAACGATCTCCAGTCATATGTTTTGAGCAGCCTGAGTCCAAATACCAAAGGACGATTTGTACGACCTGCATTTGAAACCAGACAATCGTGGATAACTGAAAAATCTGGAGCCCCACAACCAGCTGGGGTCCGTTTGGTTAGCACACACAAATATTGGATTATCATATGTCACAGATATCTCACTGGGACTTTCACATTTTGATGCACTAGAATTGGGAGTGGTACTAAGTTCTTCTATTGGGAACAGTCTACCAGTAGGTCTCCACTTCTTAATAGGCACAACTTTGGAATTAGTGATCCTAGTCATTGGGCACTTTTTCCTTAGAGTGAATTTCCTTCTAGTAGGTCTCCATTGATAACCAACATTAGTGAACACTTTTCCTGTTTTACTCCATACTTGTTTTGTCGGTTTAACACACGAGACATTCACAACTGGAGATTTCATAGTGTATTTAAGAAAGGACACAACGCAAGCATCATGATTACCATAAAATAAGCATTTGTTACAAGTCTTACAAATAGCACCAAAATTCGAATTAATTACATCATTGTTAACACAAATGTTTGAATCAACTCGATTCCTTTCATTAAGCATAACTTTATTGTTCCTAGATGATTCTTCTACTTCCTTCATAAGTGTATTCTTAGCCGGAAAGGTCCTATCATTCTTTGTATTGCACCTAGGCTGTGACTTGCTAGCATTAGATACACCTTTTACTCCTGTAGAAGCAATGACGGGAACATTAGTATGATTAGTTGCTACTTGTTTACCGGTGATCATGATCGTGGATTGTGACATGGTTTGGGGATGATCTAATGTAGCATGTTTGTTACCACTTTTAGAGTGTGATGCAAATGACCTTTCCAACTTGTTATCATTCTTGGGGCATGATTCTATGGCATATTCTAATAGTTCCTGGGCTCTATTAGTGAGGAAGCAAGCACCAATAACAACATCATCATTAGGTTTAGATATTCTCTCATCTTCAAAGGTTTCTCTAAGCATGGCCAGACAGTCCTTAAGATTCTTAAGGTAGTTGTTGTGAACTAACTTATTGTTCCTAAGGGGAAGAAAGACATTAATAGCATCACACGCATATTTCTTACAAGCATGTACATTGGAAATTGCATGATCACATGAAACGACGAGCATTTTACCCTTCACCATAGTCTTTAGATTCTCAATTTCATTTAACAAAGAAGTGACTCTTTCATTGTTTTGGTCACGTGTTATTTTAATGGACTCAAACAATTCTTTGTAACGTTGTTTGGCGTTTGACATTTCAGCACGAAGCCACTCATTTTCATGTTGTAATTCATTGATCATGCCCTGTTTCTGAAAGTTTTGAGAATCAATAGACTTCTGGTAATTGGTATTGGTCACATCGCTTTTGTTCAATTTTAATTGTGCAATTTAGGCCCTCAACTGCCGAATCATGTTTGAGTAAGCTTGAATTACATCATCCTTTTTGGCTAATTCAAAACATGTATCAAATTCAGGAGCATCCGAAGATGTCTTGGCATTTGATACTTTTACGTTTTCTTTCAGATGTTGGTATTTTAGTTGCAAGTTAAAATTATCAACTTCAAGTTTTGAAAAACTCCTGAGCATGTTGTCATGGTCGTCGTTTTGAATTTTGTAGTTTAGTTGGTAATTCTCCCCCTCAAGCTCAATCACATGATTCTGAAATACATTTAAAGTAATGGACATTTCATGAAATTGCTTAGCAGATAAGGCAGAGCCAGTAACAGTGTAAAAGACATCTTATGCAATGCAATTAGCAATCAAATCCTCATTCATGATGAGGATGTTTTTTCTGTCAATTTCACTGTATTTGAGATCGATGGCCAATTGTTTGCCCTCATTTTCTACTTCTTTAAAAACCTTTTCCATTTGATTCACATCATTATTGATGGTAGTTTTAATGCCTTCAAAGTGTTCTTTAAGAAGATCGAAAAATGGCATAACTTCAGTAAGATAACACTGCTTAGTTTGCTCAAAACCCCTTTCCCCTTCTGTAATCCCTGTTGGTGTAATTCTAGTTTTGCATGTTTTTTCAAAATCCTTAAACAATTGGCCTAGAACATATAACGCAATTAGGGTATTACACTGTGTGGGTAGGGTATATGGCACAAGATGTTGGGGTGTGTGCAAGGGATAGATGGTTGGGTCTGCAATCCTAAAGATGGTACGTGTATTACCCATGATTCTTTCAGCTTTCATTTTTTCCATGTCAATATTCCAGAACACTTTTTCAGGAAGTATTTTCTTTTGAGGGACAAAAATAGCTGAGTGATTGTCATTTGTATAATCATGGTGAAACACAATATTTTTAGCAACACATAGTGGATCCTTAAGACGCTCAGCAAGTTTTTCCCTAGTTCTATCCTCAGCCTCATCAATCTCATCATATGATTTCACATCAGGAGGGGCATGGTTAGGGTCAAGCATAGTGAGTGCATCATATAGCGCAGGTTGAGCACCTATACCAATTCTAAGAAATTTAGCTTTAGTCTTAGAGGTATCACGTTCACTAAATTCATCTCCTAGTTTCCTATGTTTTTCCATCATTTGAGCAGATTGAATGGTTTGACCTTGCATGTACAACTTATCTTCCAATTTGTTTTTCAACGTTTTGAGTTTTGAAAAATCATTTAGAAGTTTGGTTTCTTTTTCTTGGTAGTCGAGTTTGATTGAAGTCAACCCCTTTTGAATTTCCTGTCTTTGTTTGACAGTCTAATCCAATTGTTTTTTTAAAGAAACTAACTCCTTTTTCAATGTTTCTTGTTTGGCATTGTTTTCAGTTATGTAAGCACGCAATTGCCATTCCATTTTCTGCTCACGTTCATTAAGTTCAAATTTAGCACGCTGCTCATATAAGGCCACCTGATCCTTAAGGATGTTAACTCTAGTGATCAAGGAGTCATCAGGGTTGTATATAGTGTGCTCATGTAACTCAAGTTCTCTAGCGTCAACCGACGGCATGTCACTTGGTACAACTTTCATAACATTGTCATTCACATACCGTTCATATGGGATATTATTGGTATTTCCCAAATTAGTGATATCTGTGTTGTAAATGTTCGTGGGTTGTACCGAGTCACATGCCCCCTGTGGATTGATAGAGCAGATCAGATTAGAATTTAGTGGCTTTGGTACCTCAGAGATAGCAGAAGTGATGGAGGAGCCAGATAGCTGTGGAGATGATGCAGCGGCTGACAGATTAGCCATGAAGATAGTTTGAGCTATGGGTTCTTCATCAACATCCGAATCAAAAGCATCACAATCTTCAACTTGGAAGATGTTCGGATCATTGAGTGCCATGTCCAGAACAGGTTGATCATCCACATCAGCATCAAACGTATTCTTGTCATCACCAGCTAGAAAGAGCAAAGCTTCTTCATCCAGAGCAGTACCATTCTCTTGCGCCTGCATAAGCAACATCTTGTCCTTGAAGTACTCTGAGTTTTGAGGACGCTTTGGAAGAGGGCAATTCCTAGCAATATGGCCCAGCCCTCCACAGTTATAGCACTTAGGCTGCCTAGCTTGCACTTGAAGCGCATTCCCGACTCTATACTGCCCATTATCTCTACCAGCATTTCTTGGATTGACATTTTGTCTTCCTTGTGCATTTTGCACCACCACTCTTCCATCTTCAATGACTGCCTGATTACGTGGGTTAGACGAAGTCCTGAGTTGGTTGTTAGTTGGTGGAAGTACAGCTCTGAACTGTTGGACTAATAAGGAGACTTGGTTGGAGAGGTCATCAATCATCATGTCGGTATGAGAATATCCAGAGTCAGGATGGGTGTTTAAGGCAGTTGGTGAGGGAGTTGATGATTGTCCATTAGTTGAGGTAGACCTGGATGAAGGTAGTTAAGATTGATCATTTGAAGACTGAGTAAGTTGTTGAAGATTAGACACAAAGGCAAGGGACTCATTAGTTGTTGTACGATTGAGCTTTTCTCGCATTGCCCGATCATAAACTGCATGTTTCTCATGTTGTTGGAGATATGCATAAAGCTGTTCATGATTAGTATGCCTGAGACCCTTGTTGAGCAGCTGTAACAAACCTATCCCATTCAGGTGCCATGTTATTCAAGAATTTTGAATTGAGCTGAATGTTAGGCATTGTCATCTTGATGGCTCTCATGTCATTGACAAGCTTGTGAAATCTGACGTAGTAGTCAGTGATGCTTTCACCTGTATTCATTTTGAAGTGCTCGAATTCATCATACAACTGTGACTCCCTGTCTTCTTTGGTTAACTCAGATCCTGCAAGAAGCATCTTCACATTATCCCAAACTACTTTCGCATCGGTGTTAAAGTTGATGAGTTTGTAGACATCTTTAGGAAGTCCTTGAATGACAATATTCGAAGCTCTGATGTCAGCATCATAGCGTTTCTTTTCTTCATCAGAAAGATCATCGTAGATGCGAGGTCTTTTTGGACCAACTGCCGCAGGATTGTCATCAGTAGCTGCTATAGTGTCTCTGGTTGTCCCCATGATGAAAGGTCCATTATCAATGGATTTCAGGATGTTCACACCATTTTCCTTACCCAGGCAGTATAGACGAATCCTTTGTGCCCATGATTCGTAGTCGGTCCTGTCCAGCATAGGAGGACGAGTATCCGATCCTGCTGCCTGAATGTCATCCGATGCAGTGCTTGCCATGCTGTGAAGACTGAGTGGTTACACGTATCAAGCTGTTAAACACACGTGATATTTGTGTTTTGTTGCAACAAGTCGAATTACAATCACTTCTCAGAAAACAAGTCAAATCGTAAGATTAAACTCACAACGTCAAGTTATTATTGAAATAACAATTCAAGTTGTAGGAATAGTCTCACAACGTCAAGTTACTGAAGGAGTAGATGAAAAAACTTAAGTCGCTACAGCTCACAAACTTCACAAATGTTAACACGCTAAGATAATCACAACTCGCTAAGGCTTAAACTCGCTACAAGTACCAAGTCGCTGAAAATAACTCAACTCGCCACAATCCTAAACTAACACGCTAGACAAGAATCAACTCGCTGATTAACAACTTGCTATTACCAAAACTTGACAACTCGCTACTGTCAACACACTAACAGACACCACGCTAAGTATACAACTCGCTGATGGCCAAGTCGCTAATCTGACAAACCGCTGACTGCTCAACTCGCTAAAATCAACTCGCTGAAGCCTCAACTCGCTATCAGGCAAAACGCTAACAAATCAACTTGCAACTAATCAACTCGCTGGATATCAACTCGCTACAAATCAACTCACTAGATGTCAACTCGCTAATGCACAACTGGCTAATTAACAACTCGCCAGATCCACAAAACTCCAAAATCTGACAACTCGCTAATAATGAGACAAAAGTGTCCCTTTCGTAGCGATTTGTCCGTATGTCCCAAAATGGTAAACCGCCAAATCTCTAAGCTCAACTCGCTACACACAACTGCCAACTCTCTACCAAGAGATGCCAACTCGCTGGCAAGAAAAGGTACTCGAAATGCCACCAATGTCCACCCAAGTGATGAAATGACTAAACAAAGGTTACAACAAGGTGTCTACACAACTAATAAACAAGAAAGTACAAGAAGAATGTCGAGATAAACACCTAACAAGATCAAATTCGAGTGAAAACCACTATAATAAGTCGAACCACCCACAAACCACAAACCATACTATAAATTCGAGCATACCATGAATCCTAGGATAGAACCATGGCTCTTGATACCAATGGTAATGAACTCTAATGTAAGAACATGGATGGTTATGTGATTTAGGATGATTAGAGATGTATTTTCTAGTAAGATGTTAGAGAGAGAATGAGATGAGAGAAGTGGGAGCCTTGTATGTGAAAACTTGTGAAAGGTTAGATTGCAAATGAAGGTCCAACCCTTTCCCATGGGTGGGAAAGGGTATATATAGTTACAATGAAAACGCCCCCCGAAACGGGTTGTAGAGCGGGCTGACAGTGGATAAGAGACCCGACCCGACTCCACAAATACTAACTAATACTACTCTACATACTAACTAATATGATAATTACTACGAGCTACAATATGCTAAACTATACTCGGGGTGACCGAGTCTTCATATGCATAATCGTATTCCTAACATATATATTAGATTATATACTTTGACAATTTATGTGAGAGTTTATGAATGATTTAGGAAAAAGGTTTTTAGCATTTGTCAACAATGCAAGGAAAATGATGTTCATGTAATTCCTAGATGTGAGAATAGTTTTCAAGAAACTTTGATTGGGTTTTACAAGATAGTATATGAAATGAAAATGAGGTTTCCCAATCTTTAATTTTGTGCGAAATAGATTCCTAGACTCAGAAATGGAGAAGTGGAAGAAAAGTAAATTTTATGCAAGAGAAAAAATTTGTCTAAATGCAATAGAATTTAGTCAACTTGTTCCATCATTCCTAATCCTAAACGCAAGTGATTGAATAATTCACGCTTAAGGGGCTTAGTGAATATATCCGCAATGTTATCTTCCGATGCAACCTTTTCTATAGATATGTTTCCTTTTTGTACATTATCCCTAAGGAAGTGGTGGCGTATTTCTATATGTTCAGTCCTAGAGTGTTGCACCGGATTTTTACTTAAATCTATCGCACCTTTGTTATCGCACATAATGGGAACATTTTCTAACCTAATGCCATAGTCTATGAGAGCTTGTTTCATCCATAGTACTTGTTGACATGCCTTTCCAGCGCTTACATAATACTAAGTGTATAGTGCTTTTAATGTATCGGAAGATACGCTTAACCGCTTCTAGGTGAGAGGTTTTGGGATCCTCTTAAAAACAGGCACAAAGGCAGACACTAAACATGATATCGGGTCTACTTGTTGTCAAGTATAGTAAACTACCTATCATTCCTCTATACTTGGTGTTATCTACGGACTCGCCTTCATCATCCTTTGTAAGTTTCACTTCCGTAGACATGGGAGTTTTCATGGGTTTTGAGTCTTCTATGCCAAATTTCTTAAGCATTTCCTTAATGTACTTAGATTGGTTAAAGAATATTCCATCTTCTAATTGTTTTATTTGTAATCCTAGGAAGAAGTTTAGTTCACCCATCATACTCATCTCAAACTCATCATGCATGATTTTGGCAAATTCATCACACATGTCTTGACAAGTCGATCCAAATATAATGTCATCAACATATATTTGAACAATGATGAGATTTCGATCTTTCTTTTTAATGAAAATAGTGTTATCTACCATTCCCATGGAATAATCATGTTTAATAAGGAAAGCTTTTAATCGATCATACCAAGCTTTGGGAGCATGTTTGAGTCCATACAAAGCTTTCTTTAACTTATAAACATAATCAGGTTTTGCGAAGTCAATGAATCTTGGAGGTTGTGCCACATAAACCTCCTCATTTATAAAACCGTTAAGGAATGCACTTTTCACGTCCATTTGGAATAACTTAAAATCTAGGACGCATGCATAGGCAAGTAATATCCTAATAGATTCTAGTCTAGCTACGGGGGCATAAGTTTCGTCATAATCAATTCCTTCTTGTTGATTATAACCTTGGGAAACTAACCTAGCTTTATTCCTAGTTACTATTCCATTTTCATCTAACTTATTCCTATATACCCATTTAGTTCCTATGATGGTCATATTCATTGGATTTAGGACTAATTCCCAAACATCATTTGCCTTAAATTGATTTAATTCTTCTTGCATAGCTATAACCCAACTTTCATCTTTTAATGCCTCATTAATATTCTTAGGTTCTATTGCTGAGAGGAAACAAAAGAAGTTATTTTTATCTTGGGCTTGTGACCTAAGGGTTCTTTGGTTAAGATGTCCTATTATATAATCTAATGGATGTGATCCAGATTCTTTAATATTTACAATTTTGTTATTTCCTAATTCAATGTCTTCATTATCATTTCCTATGGGTTTTGTTTTACTAACCTCAATAGCTTCATTTTCGACTAAGTCATCATCTTCTAAAAGTAATGTTTTAGGAGGTGGTGGTGTTTCATCAAATGTTACATTTAGTGATTCTACTTTCATAGAGTGTTTGTTAAGTATTATATATGCTTTACTATTTTGTGAGTACCCTAAAAATATTCCTTCATATGATTTTGGATCAAACTTAGTGAGGTAATCCTTAGTGTTTAAAATATAACATTTACTTCCAAATACCCTAAAGTAGCTCAAGTTTGGTTTTCTACCTCTTAGTAACTCATAAGGACTCTATTAATAATATATGTTGATGTATCTACAGCGTGATACCAAAATTTTTGTGGGATGGATTGTTCATTTAACATTGTTCTATTCATTTCTTGTAGTGACCTATTTTTTCTTTCTACTACGCCATTTGATTGAGGAGTACGAGGAGTGGAGAAATTGTGAGATATTCCATTTAAGTCACAATATTTTCCGAATTGTACTTCGTTGTCAAATTCCCTACCATGGTCCGTCCTAATGGGTACTATCGTGCATCCTAATTTATTTTGAATCATTTTACTAAATATTTCGAATTTTTCAAAAGCTTGGGTTTTGTCACTTAAAAACCTAGTCCACGTGTATCATGAATAGTCATCTACTATTACTAAGGTATACTTGTTTCCTCCATAGCTCCGCACAGCGGATGGACCAAAAAGATCCATATGTAATAATTTTAGGCACCTAGTAGTGGATACTATATTCTTAGCTTTGTGACTAGCATGAACTTGTTTTCCAATTTTACATGCATCACAAAAATGCTTGTCATATTTTAGTTTGGGCAAGTTTCTAACTAGTTCTTTAGAGGCCAAAGATTGTATTTGTTGCATGTTTGCATGTCCTAATCTCCTATGCCACAATGTGGAGTTTTCGTCTAGGGTCGTTAGGCATATCCTATCTTCAGGTTTGTTTCCTAGTTTCATAACATATATGCCTCCTTTCCTAATTCCTCTACCTATAATCTTTCCATTCTTAACTATTTCGCTATCCTCTTCTGTAAAGGTAACTCTACATTTATTATTGCATATTTGGCCTATACTAAGCAAGTTATATGTTAAATTATCTACATGCTCAACATTTTCAATAGTAAGTGAGTCTTGAGAAATCGTACCTTTGCCAATGATTTTCCACGCAAGTCACTACCGAAAATAATGTTACCTCCATTGTATGCCTTATACGTAGAAAATAGCTTGCGGTTTCCCGTCATGTGCCTCGAACATCCGCTATCCTTGATCCATTCGTCAGGCTCCAAGTCAATTCCTAAACATATTTCGTCGGTTGCTTTTGCCACAAAACACTTTTCGTCTCGTGGTTTTTCCACTTCTTCTTTGTCACTATCACTCCATGTTCCACTAACAAAGGCGCCTTGATTTTCATAACCCGGCGGCTTTAGACATTCACCAATGAGATGATTTGGACTTCCACATCTAAAGCACTTTCTTTTCCCGTGGTTATCACTTCTATTTCTTTGGAACGGTTTTCTTTCGTCTCGTGGTGATCTAGTGAATCTTCCTCGTCTTTCGAAGAATTTCTCGAATTCTCTTACGGCCATTGCATATTCTTCGTCTTCACTCTCGTCACTTGAGTCATCATCGTCACTAGGTTCCTTTTTGGCTTTTAGAGCAATGGATTTGGTTTGTTCTTTCTTGACTTTGACCGTTTCCGAATCTCTTCTTATAATTTCTTCATGGACCTTCAAGTTGCCAATAAGTTCATCAAGTGATAACGTCATCAAATTCTTTGATTCTTCAATTGCCGTGACCTTAGCTCGCCATTTTGGATGCAATGCCCTAAGAAATTTCCTAACACAATTTTTACTAGAAAATGTCTCATCAAGTGCTTTTAAACTTGTGATAAGATTGTTAAATTTAGCAAAAGCATTATCAATTGATTCCTCTTCAGGAATCGTAAATTGTTCATATTGTTGTACAAGAAAATCTATTTTATTATCTTTGACTTGACTATTACCTTGGTGAGTAATAAGTAGTGATTTCCAAATTTCTTTGGCGGTTTTACACATAAAAATTCTTTCATATTCTTTATGTGGTAACGCATTATAAATTACCATTTTAGCTTCATTATTTTTAGCTAGTTTCTTTTTCAAATCATCATTTTGTTTTCAAAAGGTATAATTTCATCCTTTTTAGTTTCCGGATTTTGTTGAGTGGGAGGAAAATCACCAAAGGTAATAACATGCCAAAGATCAAGATCTTTTGATTTCACATAAGTTTCGAATCTATTTTTCCAATATAAAAATCCATCACTTTCAAATAGTGGTGGTCTTTGCATAGATTGTCCTTCTAAATATTTTTCAGATTCCATAGATCGTTACAAGTTTTAAAATACAATATATTTTAAAAATCTTGCTAGACGTGGCTCTTGATACCAATTGTGGAAAAATAGAAGGGGGTTGAATAGTTTTACGTCTTTTTAATTTGTTACAAAAGATTGCTTGAGTGTTTTCTTTATTTTCAAAAATTTAGATTCGATAATATGTGATCTCAAGTCTTGCACAATATAAACAACAATAAATATGTACGATATAGCAATAATTATGTAAGTAAAGAAATAAATGAGAGATGGAAAGATCGAACCACGAGACAAGAGATTTATAGTGGTTCGGCTACAAGGACAACTTCCTTGCCCTAGTCCACTCCCCGAGCACCTAACTCGAGAGTTTTCTTCACTATGTCAACAAGATCCCTTATGGCGGAGAAAACCTTACACACCAATGTACACACCACAACTTCATCACAACTTAATCACAACTTCTACACAACCTCTTCACACCAATCAATCTTCACACCAATCTATTTCACAACTTTCTACTTCACACCTATTTACTTCACACCAATCTTCTTCACAACTTTCTACTTCCTAACTCTTCTCCTTCACAACAAACTACTAACCAATCACACTATCTATATAACTAGCTAAACTATCTACAATCAAATATTCACAACTAATTACACAAAGAGATAGATACTATTGATGATGCTCTAACAACTTGGATGTGGAGGTCACAACAAGTTGTAATACTTCTTGTCTTGTATGATAGAAGTATTCTTCTCTTGCACTTGAGAGGATGATGTTTGGATCACTTTGAAACAAAGATTTATGTATATATGATCAAAGGATTAAGATAATAGAAATGGAGATCTAGAACAGAAAGTTTAGGAGTGCAAAAGGTGAGAAAATTATGTGGAATGAACTAGTATTTATAGGGGAACAAACTAGTTTTCTGGAGTGTGACCGGTCCCCTTAATTAAGGGTCGGTCCCCTTAATAATTAAGGGGGCCGCCTTATGAATTAAGGGGGCTGCCCCCTCCAGAACGTTGGAGTAGTTTGTCCTCTTGTAAGGAAGGTTTTTCTGGATAAAATTTTCCATTTTTGGTTGGAAATTTGAAATCAAATATTTATAGTAATTTAAACATATTCTTTTAATTCTAAAAATGTTTTATAAAAGATATAAACTGTTTATGACATTTTATAAAAGTTCTAATGACTTAGAAAAAAAAATTCCTTTGATAATAGATTGCAATAAACACTTTGTTTGTACATACTTTAAGTGATTTGGATGTAAAGAGAATATTAATCACTAAATTACGTCATAAATTTTAGTTCAATGAGTTTATGTTTTGTAATTATCAAAACATAGAGGTATTGATAATATGTTAATAATATTTTTAGGCATTATTTATGTCAACACCCAAGTTTATTACTTTGTTGAACATTTAATCCATTCTCCATGTCCAGCCCATCCTCAAAGCCCACAAATTTGACCCCTAGTAACCCACATTCATTGGTATCCTTTGTTCCTTAACGTAAACATTTCCACTGCCTTGTAATTCATTCTCCATGGGCCCACCTTCGACATAATTATTACTACTATTTTTTTGAACAAATTTATTACTACTATGCACACCCGTGCTTTTCCTAGCCGACTCTACAGCTGCCTCCTTCTTGGAAATCAAACCTTCTTCCTCAAAGGTTTCACTAACTTTTGTTTCACATGAAAAATGAGACACTTCATCTTCTCCAATATCCCAACTACCGGAATCCATCTTTGACTGTGGCTGCCACCATCTCCTTTCTCATCAACACGGCCCATCTCACCTACATCCTCATCGCTGTAATCACCATCCACACTATCACCCCCTCATCATCTTTGTCTATATGCATATCATTCTCTTCATGCTTGCTTTCTTCTTCATTCTCATTCAAATCTTCACTATTACACTTATCAGTTTCCATCATATCCTTGACAATAATATCTCTAATCTCCTCCACCACACAAACTTTATAGTCTTTCTCTTTTACTCTAATGACTAAATCCTCCTTTATCAACCCCTTGATGCTCGTGTATATTTGTACCCTGTCATAAACAACGATTTGGTTCCCTTCGAGTCTACAATTATGAAACCCCAGGATATTGCCATACTCAGTTACGATCATTCTAAACATCTCCTCCCCCCAACATGATATAAGAATACCCATAATGGTAACCCAGGTCAGTCTCCCCGTTAACCTCTGCAAACCATCCCATTTCTCAACTTGCGTAACCGTCTTCTTAATCTGTTCTCAATATCGATTAATACGTTATTAGCTGTTTCTTCATTTTCAAACACCACCATCACTTCCAAACCTCCTAACAACTTTATTTGAATTTTGTTAAGTCCCTCCTCTTTGCATAATATAGGTAGTTTTGAAAGAAAGCATATCGCTTTCACTTCCCACCACACTCCTAACAATTATCTCCCCGTTGGTGTCCTCTTCTCCCAACTCGATAATCCTTTCTATCCCACGTTTACTCGAAGGCTTATTCATCTTACCATTGTTACCCATTTGTTGCTCAGCCCCTCTTGTATTTTCACAGTGCTCGGTTGCTTCATCGTTACCCTGCTCTTTTGCTTCATCTTTCTTGTTCACTCCATTGATCATATCCACATACTTGCGGTTGTCACGAGTATCCATATTCATCTTAGTAGCCTCCCACTTGTTCCTACCTACAAACCTGCCATTGCTTAGGTGTCTTTCCCCATCATCCCTCCCGCTCCATTCACTATGATTTTCCTATCAAGCGCCACATAAACCCTTAGTTTCTCTTCCTCGGTCCTTATTTTTTTTAACTGCCCTAACAGGCCCTCCACATCAGTGACAAATTTAAACCGAACATACCCGTATCTCTTGCCATTCCGCAACCTCCTTGCACCATAAACATATCAAAGATTGTCCCATACTTCTTAAAAACCATCCCACAATTTGCCCATTCTCCAATCCTTTGGAAAATTGAAAAACATGAATGATGCTGACGAGTTGCATTTCCCACCAGTGTAGTTAGTCCCTAGTAGCTTGCCATTATTTTGCCATCTATTTCCTATGTGCCTCTCTCTCTCGTTCTCTCTCTCTCTCTCTCTCTCTCTCTCTCTCTCTCTCTCTCTCTCTCTCTCTCTCTCTCTCTCTCTCTCTCTCTCTCTCTCTCTCTCTCTCTCTCTCTCTCTCTCTCTCCCTCTCTCTCTCTCTCTCTTTCTCGTGTAGTTTTCTTTACCTCGCTCTCTCACCGGAAGTTATTAGCCCTAACTTTCTCTCTCACATACATTTTCTCTCTTTCTAGAAATGAAAAATTATTTGCTTTTTAAGATGTATTTTTAGTATTTGGATTATTTAAAAAGAAATAAAAATAATACACGATTTTAAATGTTTAAGATATCAAAGTCCAGGCTTCCCTAGTGTGTGGATAAATGTTGCGTGAATAATATCTCAAAATTTGCAAATATGGTCAAAATAGTTAAGTGTTCACATTAAAAAATGTGCAAAATAAATAAATTTAAAGTACACATGTATATGTGCTTGCAGAAGAATAATATAAATATATACACGCCCACAAGCGTGTAGAATCATTTTGCCAAAAACATGACTTAAAATACTCTCATACCTACAAGCATGTATAAATCATATATTCCACTCTCTATTTGTCTTTTACTTTTTATTTATAAACATTTTTACACGCTTGGAAACGTGACCCTTTTTAGATTGTATGATCGTTTGTTAATTACTACACCTTAATAAGTGTGTAAGTTTTTCACACGCCTATGACCGTGAATAAAATTATGTTCCTGCACGTTTGTAATTGTGTCCATTTTAACACATTTTATATATAGTGTGTCAACGTATAAATAAAAATACACCTTTAAGGCGTGTAAACATAACCTGATAGACCACACACTGCCGCCGCCGCACCGCCGTGTCGATTACACAAACTCACTTCCAAATGAATGCTTAGCCTTAATTTTCAACTTCCTAACAACCAACAACGATGGTAACAACTCATCACTTGTCTCTCACCGCTGGCTACGAATCGATGCCCAAACCCGAACCCACCTCACTCTCAACGCCCATGCAAATATGCTAATACCACTGCCAACAAGATATTACTTGTGTTACTAGTGGAAAAATTCTCTCTCCTATAACAAACTTCCAACCCAATTTCCACCATTGCTAAAATCATCTAAAACCTTCATTTCTTTATCAATTCCTTCATAAATTTCAAGTCTGATTCCAGAATTTGATACAGTTTTCTATTCTGCACATTTTGATAGTATTGAATTAGATTTTCATTGAGTATTCAGAAATCCCCCAATTGGGTGTTTTTGGCGCCAAAATTCATTTTTGATTTTTTTGTCTATAATTCATCCCTATTGTTCATAATGTCCAGAAATTCATCTAAACGGCAATTGAAAGTTCCATCTAAATTCGACAATTCAATTCATGATTTAGATAGCAAAATGAAAAATCAAACAGTGAACAAAAAGAAGAATAAGGAGTGTTTGGATAAGGATACTAGTGTGGGGAATAAGAATATTGATGGAAAGACTAGTCATCAAACTGGTGCTTGTAATAAGATGGTTAATGAGGAATTGGTAAAAGATGGTGTTGAGATCAATAAGACTGCTGATGTTATTGGGGATAAGGTTGAGAAGGACAATGTAAAGAATGCTCGTAAGGAGGAGTTAAGGAATGGTAATGAACAGATTGAATGTACTACTAATACCCCTGTTGTAGCACCTGATGTAAGTACTAGCAGTAAGGATAATGTGAAAAACTCATATGCTGATGTGAATAATAAGAATGTTCATTTGTTTGATGGTAAATTGAAGCTAATTCCTACTGAGGTTGATGATAGTGGTAATGAGTTTGTTATAATTGATGATGAAATGGTCAAAACTGGAAGTAGTAAATGGCTAATTACTTTGTGTGGCCATTTTGTGGGTCACCAAATGTTTGTTAATGAACTCAGGTTTAACCTTAGGAGAATGTGGGGTAGGCATGGGTTTAAAGAGGTGATTGATAGTGATAATGGGATGTTCTTTTTTAAATTTCACCATGAAGAAGGTCTTAGGTTTGTGGTTGAAAATGGGCCATGGATGATTAATAATAAACCACTTGTGGTTCAAAGATGGGATGTGAGTATGAATATTGAGAAAACTGAGCCAGATGTACTTCCTCTTTGGGTCAAATTGTGTAATATTCCTTTAGAAGCTTGGACTATTAATGGTATTAGTACACTGGCTAGTAGGATTGGTAAGCCTCTGATTATGGATGCAATGACTGCTAGTATGTGCAAGATTGGAGTAGGAAGAGTGGGGTATGCAAGAGTTCTGATTGAGGTAACTGCTAAGAAAGGTTTGCCTGATAAAATTGAAGTGAAGTACAAAATAATCTAAATGAGATTACTAGTAACAAGACTATTCAAGTTAAATATGATTGGACTCCTCCTTTGTGTACAGAATGATGTGTGTTTGATCATTTCAAGGTATCTTTCCCTGCTTGTGTCAACACCAAGGTAACTGAGGAAGTGGGAGAAAGTGAGAATAAGAAAGATAGTTCAGAAGTGATGGATGGTTTTAATGAAGTGGTTAATAAAAGGAAAGGAAGGCAGGATAACACAAATAAGAGTAATATGAATAAGCCTCCTAATCAGCCTAAGAGGAATGTGACATATGCAGGTGTTGTTAATAAGCCAGTTTATAAACCTAAAGTGATGCAATCTGTTAATTCTACTGTGAAAGGTAGTAAAAGTGGGGTGGTAGTAGCAAGACAAAAGAAGTTAGCCAGGAAAAGGTTGATAAAGTGAATATTGATATGGGTAAAAAACAGGTTCATAATGACATTGGGGGTGTTAAAACTGCCAACAAGTTTGATACTCTTAGTCAATTAGAGGAAGGTGAGTTGGTGGAAATGCAAGATATGGATAATAGAGCTAAAGTTGATGTGTTTATCAGAATGAGAAAACAGCCTTCTACTGAGGAATCACTAGATTGGAGTCCTGAGATGTTTGGGTACTTTAAACAAAGATTGGAGCTCATAATAGGAAAAGATACTCAATATAAGTTGACAAAGGATCAAATTGAGAAGAAAAGCTGTGAAGTTGAAGATGTATGCAGTATGCAAGATGGTATAGCTAGTATAATGAATAAGGAGGATATGAGTGGTATGGATACGAATGTTCTTCGTGACTGCTGATGGTAGTTTAATTAATTTCAATATTTGATAATGGAGTTGAAAATGGGTATTTGGAATATTAAGGGTATGGGTACAATTTCTAAACAGGATGAGGTTGCTAATCTTATTCAAGAGGAAAAGCTTAGTATTTGTATTACTTTGGAGACACATCTGAAGAGCAAAAAGCTTGATAAGGTATGTAGTAAAGTTTTTGGAGAACGGGAATGGATTTCCAACATGAAATATAGTGATAAAGGGTGTAGAATCATTGATGCATGGAATAGCTCTCTAGTTAATCTAGTATACATCAGTGCCTCCAAACAGGTTATGTTATGTATGCTAGAAACTATAGAGAATAAATTTATTAGTTTCTTGTCTTTTGTATATGTTGCTAACACAGGTATAGAAAGAAGAGAACTATGGGAAGAATTACATAGACATAAGCAGATTTCGAATGGGCATTCATGGGTTATGTGTGGAGATTTCAATGTAACTTTGGCATCTGATGATCATTCTTCTGGAAGTTCTTCTATGACATTAGACATGACAGAGTTTAAATATTGTGTTAATGAAGTAGAGGTTGAAGATTTATGTAGTTCAGGTTTGCACTTCACATGGACCAAAATTCTTTTGAAAGCTAAACAAGGTGACTTCACTGGCATTCTTAAAAAGCTGGATAGGATCATGGTTAATGAGGAGTTCACCACCAAGTTTCCTGATGCTCATGCAATTTTTTTTACCATACATAATCTCTGATCATAGCCCTGTAATGCTGATTATTCCTAATGGTGTGACAAGAAAGAAGAAACCATTCAAGTTTACCAACTATATTGCTGATAAAGAAGATTTTTTGGATGAAGTTAGTAAGAGATGGAACTTTCATGTGGATGGTTATAGTATGTACAAGGTAGCAAAAAAGATGAAGGCTCTTAAAAGTATTATGGAGAAAAAATGGCAATTGGGTGGAGAAGGTGAAAATGTTGAAAGATAAGGTTAAGCTAATTCAAACTGCTATTGATATAGATCCTTCTAATAAAGATTTGAGAGCTCAAGAAAGTAATGTTCTGAAAGAATACATGGATGTTGTTGAAGATGAGGAGAAACTTCTTTACCAAAAATGTAAGATCATCTGGCTCAATTATGGTGATACAAATAATGATTTCTTCTTTAAAATTCTTATAGGAAGATATTATAGGAATAGGATAAGTGCCATTCAGAATGAAAGTGGTCAAAGATTTGAAAGTGAGATGGTTGCTAATCAATTTGTTCAGCATTTTCAAAATTTCTTGGGTACTAGTGTTCCTGTTGTCCCATTAGAAGAAGTTGATTCATTGTTTACTAAGAAATTGTCTGTGGTAGAAGCTAATAAGATGATAGCAGAGGTGTCTTTTAAGGAGATTAAAGAAGCTATGTTTAGTATTGGAGATAACAAAGCTCCTAGTCCTGATGGATACTCTGCTAAATTTTTCAAAAAAGCTTGGAGCATTATAGGTGATGATGTATGTAAAGCAGTAAAGGAATTCTTCTCTTCTGGTAAACTATTGAGTGAACTGAATGCTCCTATCATATCTCTTGTTCCTAAAATCAAAACTCCTTTAAAAGTTTTTGATTTTCATCCTATTGCATGCTGCAACGTGATCTTCAAATGCATAAGTAAGGTGTTGACTAATAGAATTAAGGGGTGTTTGGATAAACTGATTAGTCCCAATCAGGGTGCTTTTATTCCTGGAAGACAAATCCAAGACAACATTCTTCTTGCTCAGGAGCTGATGAAAGGATATAATAGGAAAGGTGGTCCAAAGAGAGTGACATTTAAAATTAATATCCAAAAAGCCTATGATACTGTTAGTTGGGATTTTATGGAGAGTACTTTAAAGCATTTTGGTTTTCATGAGACAATGATAGTGTGGATTATGTAGTGTATCAGAACTACAGGTTTCTCTATTAATGTCAATGGTGAGATCTGTGGTTTTTTCAAAGGTGGAAGAGGGCTAAGACAAGGTGATCCTATGTCACCTTACTTGCTTACTTTAGTAATGGAAGTCTTGACTCTAATGGTCAGTAGGGATGTAAGAAATGATCTTGAGTTTAACTATCACTTTGGTTGCAAAAGCTTAAAGATTACTCAAATTTGCTTTGCTGATGTTTTGCTTATGTTCTGCCATGGAGATATTGCTTCTATTACTCTCATCAAAAGATCTCTGGAAGAATTTGGGAATTGCTCTGGTCTGAAGCCTAATTTCTCCAAAAGCACTGTGTTCTTTGGGAGTATTAATGATAAAGAACAGCAAAGCATCTTAGATATCCTTCCTTTTACTAAAGGTCAGCTTCCTATGAAATATCTTGGTGTTCCATTGATTTCTAAGTGGTTAGGTATCAAAGATTGCAAAGCCTTGATTGATAAAGTTAGAAACAAGATCAGTCATTGGAGGAATCAGTGTCTTACCTATGCTGCAAGGCTTCAGTTAATAGCCTCAGTGTTAGAATCTACACAAGTCTATTGGTGTAGTGTCTTTCTTCTTCCTAACGATGTCATCAAAACCGCCAATAGTATTCTTAAGAGTTTTCTTTGGATCCAGTCTGATGTATCTAAGGGAAAGGCTAAGGTAGCTTGGAAGTCTATTTGCAAGCCTAAAAGTCATAGGAGTCTTGGTTTGAAGGATTTAGCCATATGGAATAAAGCTTTTTTATTCAAACATCTGTGGAATATTTCCAATAAGAAAGATACTCTATGGGTGAAATGGGTAAGTACTGTTAAGCTGAAAGACATGAGTCTATGGCAAGTTCAAAAAGAGGTGAACGATAGTTGGGGATGGAAAAACCTGTTGGATATTAGAGATTGTGTCAACAACCATTTCAAATATGTTGTGGGTAATGGGTCTAAGATATTAATATGGTATGACAACTAGTGTTCAATGGGTCCTCTTATTAATCACATTGATCATAGAAGCATTTATGATGCAAGGCTTGATAAGCTTAGCACTGTTGCTGATATGATAAATAATGAACAATGGAGATGGCCTAATGAATGGTATGACGTGTTTCCTTTTCTGAGTAATATTGATGTGCCAGTTATTAGTCAAGACCAAGAAGATAAAATTGTGTAGATAAGTAATGCTGGTGTCTGTAAGAAATTTAGTACAAGGTGTGTTTATGATGATCTAAAGGAACATTCTGTGGAAGTAAAGTGGAGCCCTCTCATTTGGTTTACACAGTGCATTCTAAAACACTCCTTTGTACTTTGGATGGCAATTCAGGAAAAGCTTCTTACACAAGATAGAATCAAAAGATGGGGAACTTATGATATGATGGTGTGCAGTTTGTGTAAATGTCATGAGGAGTTTCACATTCACCTATTCTTTCAGTGCAGCTTCTCTAATAAAGTTTGGACTAATATGCTTAAAATGATGGGATGCAATATTGATGAAACTCAATGGAACAGTATTGTAACTAAGATTGCTGATATGCCTTGTATAAACAGTATATGGAGTGCAGTAAGAAGATTGTGTCTTTGAGCTACAATCTATCATCTGTGGCAAGAAAGAAATTTTAGACTTTTCAAAAATGAAGAAAGAAGTTGGGAAGATGTACTACTTATGATTTGTGAAACTGTCAAAGTTAGACTCATGGGTTTAAAAGTGAGAAGAACAAAAGCAGTGAACAACGTAGCTGCACTCTGGAATGTCAATTGGAATGATGAAAGATGATAAGGGGGCTGTTACTAGAATTTCTTTGAAATTATCATATGGGCTGGTGACATCAAGGGGTGTTTAGATACATGGTTTACAACAACACTTAAGTCAAAACTCCTGAAGTACAAGCAGGATTGGTTATTGTATACTTGCAATTCTAATGGTTTTAACCATATAGATTCAGATTTTCTGCTATAAATCCGGTATCTATGTCAAAAGCTACTACAATTGATGGCCTTGTATCTTGGATTTCATTAACTGTTCTTCTTTTAAACCTTAGTAGTAGTTTCTAATAGGCCTTTGTTAGGTCATTGGAAACTACTAATGACTTGTTTACTAGACTAACAGTTATTGATATTCATAAAGTAGGTTCACAATGTGTGAAGGGTAAGTAGCTTTGGTGGGTAGTGTATGAGGATAGGAATAGTGAGGAGTGAAAGATGAACCTACTTGGTCCTATCTATACACTGCCAAGGAGGAAAGGGTTGGTACTCACTGTAGGGTGTGTGTTCCCAATTGTGTGAAGCCATTGTAGTAAATGGAAATGTAGCACAATTGGTATAGCCCCTAACGTGGAGAGGTTATGGGTGCCTAGTGAAGCCATTAACCTGTTTTTCTATGCTTACTGTGGATTTTGGTTGAGTGAGCATGGGAGAAAGGTAAGATGGAAATGTAGCTAGATGGTAGGTGTTTTCAAGGTGAATTGATTATTTGAGGTTGTTATGATGAAGACTGTTAAGACTCTGTTTCAGTTTACTCTGTTTCTATTGTCAGACATATCGGATAGTTGTATTAATCAGTCTTTGTTCAAATTTCATAGTTTCAGTTGTTGTATCAAGATTAGGTATGTCCAAGTCTTGCTTTATTCTTATGATGTAATATTGTTGGAGATTAATATATTTTCACCTTGCACCTTGAATCTACATTCCATCTTTCTCCTCGACAGATGGCGTTATGGAGCTCTCTAAAGGAGGATCATACTTCGGATTGGCTCAGGGTGGCTCCTATATCTGGATTGGGTCAAACTATGAATGCCCGGACATACCGTTGTGTGTTGTGTTATCGGCTGGGTGTTCCTCTTTTCACTGTTCAGGTACCGTGTTCAGCTTGTTCTCGTGTTTTTACTGGAGATATTTATGGGGATCATGCGGTTTCTTGTGCGGGTATTGTTGGCATTAAACATCAGCATAATATTGTGCGTGATGTTCTTGTTGATATATGCTCTCGGTCCGGAATTTTAGCTCGTAAGGAGGTGGATATGGGGCTTTATGGTGATAGGGATAGATCTTTGCGCCCAGCTGATATATTACTTTACTCTTGGGATGGTGGGCTTGATGTTTGTGTTGATCTTACGGGGTCGTCACCTTTGACACAATCCGGTATGATTGATTTTATGCCAGGTCGTGTGGTTATTGAAGCTGCACAACGTAAACGTGTCAAGTATGAGGCCAAATGTGTGGATATCTGATATGGGTTCCTCCCCTTCTCTTTCTCCTCTTTTGGAGAACTTGAGAAAGATGCAGTAACTCTTCTAAAGCGTATTCGACGTTTCTCTACGACCCAAGACATTGGGGCGCGGGCTGCCGTTCATATTTTTAATAGGATTGGTTTCGCTATTGCTAGAGGTGTGGGGGCCCAGTTGGTTTATCGGCTCCCCATCAATTTCTTGTAAAATCCTAGTTATTGTTTAATAAAAGTGATGGTTGATAATAAAAAAAAATTAAAAAAAAATAATGATAATAATAATAATAATAATAATAATAATAATAATAAATAACATGGTAGAATTCCCTTTTTTTCTTTTTCTTTTTTTCGCATTTATTATCATTAATAATTATTCAAATGTAATAAAGATAAGAAAATAACAATAGAGAAAGCCGATAGGGAAGATATCAAGAAATCCAAGGTGGCAAGATATAACAGACCCATCACACTGACAAATTTCCAAATGGAAATACAAAGTTGTGGACGTGATAAAAGCAAATATGTTTAAACTATTTCCACATGGCAACGTATGGAAGGCCAACCGAGATTTCGCATGACATAAACCACATATCCAACATTTCCAAAAAGAAATCTCCTCGGCTACAAAAACACCATTAATTTTCTCTCTCTTCTTTCTAAATTTGGAATACTCGTCATGACCACCGCCATTGCTACTGCTTCAGCTCTATCTCTTCCTTTTTCTTTATCTAGATCATCTAAATACACTACTAGAAAGGTATTACAACTTATCTTACGTTAGATATATATATATATATATATATATATATATATATATATATATATATATATATATATATATATGATTTTGCTACATGTTTGTTTTGTTCTATTTTTAGTTCAGAGTGTTTGTACGTATATAAATTATGGGTTTGTCTAACTTGTGCCCTAAGGGCACAAGTTAAGCACACTAAAAGACAGCAGGATCTCACAAAAAAGGACATAGGGATCCACATAAATTGTACTTTTCTGTAGATCCCAGTGTCCTTTTCTGTGGGGTCCCGTGTCTTTTAGTGAGCTTAACTTGTGCCCCCAGGGCACAAGTTAGAAAAATCCATAAATTATTATATATTATGTGATTGAGAGATAGACTCCTATAATATGAATATGAATACGTGTCTAAAATCTTAAACTATGATGATCATCCGTGTGTTAACATATGTGTTTAAACTAATTTTGTGTACTAATGGAAAGAAATTCTCCTGAGGAAGTGTGAGAGTTTAAATAGTAAGACGGATCACTATCATGATTAAATGACCTTTCACAACCAAGACTAATTCGATTCTAGGCGGGGTATTCCATTTGTTAAAATAATGATAACGATTTATCTAATAAACCGAAATAGTTCTATGAGAGTTAGGAACTCTTCTTAGATGAGGAATAACCCAAATCTTTTTTACCAAGCAGGGGATAAGTCCAACTGCGAATAGAAATAATACTTATAGATAAATCCTAGCGAGTCAAATCAAAATGGAGAGGGATCCCTGTGAAGGCTAAGCAGGGAAACTCAAACTTTTTTGGCTTAGATGTACGTGACTATTCCCGTGGTTGTTTTTGGAGTTTTCCCTTGCCATCTGAAGATGTTCCCCCAACGAGGTTTGAACGTGGGTCTCTTCTTAGACATTTGAGCCACCTTACCACTAGACCATCTTAAAGATGGTTAATTTATAACATATAGCTTTTTGTTTATTGGCCTGGAGTCCATCGGCCATGAAATTTTATGTCGAAATCGTATGTCTTGATGATTCATCCTCATCTCTATGTACAAACTCGCACATGTGAAATCCAGAGTGAAAATATACCTTTTTCGAACATATGGAGTTATGGTGCTTTATTTATCAAAAATGACAAGCTGGTTTATAATTGCTATAGTAGAATTTTACCTTTTCTGGTCTATGCTACACTTGACTCATTGACTTTAAACATTTGATTTCATTCATAATAACTTTCATGAGTTGTTGTTTCCTTAAGGGTGTTAGCAGGGGGTTCGTGGTGTTTGCTATATCAGCCAGCCAGGATGGGGGTGGACTCGTTGACAAGAAAAACACATGGAGCGCTCTATTTGATGTTGAAGAGCCCAAATTTAAACATCCACAAATTAAAGGAAAGATATTGGATGCAAATGAAGCATTTGAAGTGGCTAGATATGATATACAGTATTGTGATTGGCGAGCACGACAAGATCTTCTAACAATCATGCTACTTCATGAAAAGGTAATCAAATTTCCCAGCTTTTATACATACAAAAAAGATTAATTGAGCTACTATATTTCGGATCTAAGTTCAAGATGTTGCTGTAGGTTGTTGATGTTTTAAACCCTTTGGCCCGTGATTATAAATCTATTGGAACCTTGAAGAAAGATCTAGCAGAGTTACAAGAAGAGCTAGCAGAAGCACATAAACAGGTTAGGAATTTTCATTGCATTAATTAATAGACAATATTATAGTAAAGTCTTTATAATAAGAAATTATTTAACATGAATGCTAAAGCTAATTATCTTCTTGCTCTATTAAAATGGCAGATGCATATATCAGAAGCAAGGGTTGGCGCGACTTTAGATAAGCTAGCACACATGGAAACTTTGGTCAATGATAGACTTCTGCAAGACAGGAACACAACAACAGCAGAAATCACAACTTCGCCTCCTAGTACCTCTAAACCACCTCTAGAAACTGTTGAGCGGAAATCACAACGAAAAGGTCTGAACGTGTCTGGTCCGGTGCCGCCTTACCACCACCGTTTAAAGAACTTCTGGTACCCTGTTGCTTTCTCAAGAGACCTAAAGGAAGACACACTGGTAAACCATTTCATATCTATGATTTGCAATATATTCGCAAAGCACATGAATGGGATTGCAAAACATTATAACTTTTTTTTTTTTTTTTTACTTCCCATATTATACATCAAATGATTCTCATACAAATTGCATCTCGTGATTTAATAATGCAGACTCCAATTGACTGCTTTGAAGAACCTTGGGTATTGTTTCGTGGGAAGGATGGGAAACCAGGATGTATAAGGAACACATGTGCACATAGAGCATGCCCACTTGACTTGGGCACAGTAAATGAGGGTCGTGTCCAATGTCCTTATCATGGTAAGTCTTTAACTGAGTTGACTTTGCAATTGATGCAAAGCTTAAAATCATTATATTAAGGTGTGTGTAATCCTATATGAAGATGCTATGTTTGATGTACTTTTTTGTAAATATGATTTCCAGGGTGGGAGTACTCTACAGATGGGAAATGTGAAAAGATGCCGTCAACAAAATTTGTTAATGTGAAGATAAAGTCACTTCCATGTTATGAGCAAGAGGGGATGATATGGATATGGCCAGGTAATGAACCTCCAGCAGCCACAATTCCTTCATTACTACCACCTCAAGGATTTCAAATACATGCCGAGGTATTTTAGAGACATTTTTATAACCCTTTTTTTTTGCCATAGTTTCAGCTTGAAAACAGGTTTCTTTGTTAGAAAGTTTATTTTAAAAACTAACATACTTTAATTGGTGAACAACAGCTTGTTATGGAACTACCAGTGGAACATGGACTACTTTTAGACAACCTGTTGGATCTTGCACATGCACCCTTCACCCACACTTCCACATTCGCAAAGGGGTGGAGTGTTCCAAGGTTTGATACCATGCTAAATTTTAGTATTAACGTATATTAATATTAGTGGTTAATCATACCTGACTTCAGTTGACCCTGAACCTAAGAAGTTCATAGTGGTGATAATTTTGTCCCATTTTACTTAAGCGTTTTGTCTCTAACAGGTCGAACATAAAGTAAAACTAATAAAAGAACTTAAAGGAAACTGATTGTTCCTTTCTAATGCATAAACCTCATGTATCATTTTCTTGAAATAGGTTAACTTTGTAATCATATTTGAGACACTAGTTATAATAGAAAAGGTTACAAATATAGAAAAACTATGTATCGGGTCAACCCAATATGATTCCTACAATTTGAACCGTTATCCACCGCGCATGTCACAACAAAAATAAAAATTGGTGTTAGTAGTTGTAAACTGTTAGCTGATTACCAAAAAAAAAAAAAAAAAAAAAAAAAAAAAAAAAAAGAAAAAGAAAAAAACCTGTTAGCTGATTAGTGTTTTCTTTGTTATTGCAGCTTGGTTAAATTCTTGACCCCAACATCTGGTCTCGAAGGCTATTGGGATCCATATCCTATAGATATGGAATTCCGACCACCATGTATGGTTTTGTCAACTATTGGAATTTCAAAGCCTGGAAAACTGGAGGGGCAAAGCACCAAGCAATGTGCTACACACCTTCACCAACTACATGTGTGCTTACCATCATCACGAAATAAGACAAGGCTGTTATATAGAATGTCACTTGATTTTGCTCCTATCTTGCAGCACATCCCTTTCATGCACATCCTATGGAGGCATTTTGCAGAAAAGGTAAAACTTATAGTTACATTCAACACCCTGAATCATTCATAGACACATTTTTGCTGTTTGCATGGTTCTCATTTATATTTGACATAATCTTTAACCCGATATATATCAAGCTTGATGGATAAAATCTAAAACCTTGAAAGTGCTTGTGATAACTAAAGCGGACAACGCGTAACACAGCATGCCGGAGGTGGTAAAATAGCTGCGTCGGGCAGTTGGTAATGGGTCAAAACAATTTTTTGCTTGATAGGGGTCGCATCGGGTTGACCCAAACACATTTTGTCCAGATTTTTCCAATCATTCATAGATAAAAAAGTTCAAACTATCTTAGAATCATATGTACCAAAGTATAAATTTCGAGTTAAACTCTTAAAGCGGTTATAGTATATTAATATGCATTACTTGTAACAAAAAGTGAAACATTTGAAGGATACAGTGACCGGTTTTATAGCCATTTATTGATAATCATATATATAGAGTACTTATGATAGTGCATAACCAAACCCCAATGGAACTCGACCCAACACAACTGGATCGGGCCTTGTAATCAACTGTGTCCATAAAAGAACCAGAAAGCTGAATATGTAATGATATCATCTCTGAATTGTATCTTGACCTGAACTTTCTTTGCAGGTACTAAACGAGGATCTACGGCTTGTACTTGGGCAACAAGATAGGATGATCAATGGGGAAAACGTGTGGAACATGCCCGTATCATATGATAAATTAGGAGTAAGATACCGGTTATGGAGAAATGCAGTTGAGGACGGAGCTAAAAATTTACCCTTCAGTAAATAAATATAAAATATAAGCTAATTTTTTGGATCCAGTTTAACCTTCTTACATGGTTTCATAAAAGAACAAGTCATGGAAGAACACACAAGTCTACACAAACTCGGTGATTCCTTTCTTGAGGTTGGTTCCTACGTAGGCACAAATCAACTGTCAAATAATTTGAGATAGAGAGATTGCTTGGTTTTCTACAAACCGAACATTGTCTTTGTACAGAGTTTTCTCATATTCTTTTGGCAAATTCATGCGTTGCTCATTGGCATGCATTAATGGCTTGTTTTGTGAGGCATTATATCTTGTAGTAAATATTTGAAATGTAAGAAGTGAGTTAAGGTGTATTTTGATTTTATTTGTAGGTTTGATTAGAAATGGGACTTCCTTGTACAAGTTGTTTTAGATCGACCAATATCTAACGGAAATTTTTCAATTCAACATAACTGACCTTCCTTAACAGATTAAATACCCTAAGGGTGCGTTTGGTACCCCGGAATGAAAATGAGGGAATGAAGTTTTACTCCAACCATGTGTTTGTTTAAGATGTAAATCTTTCAAATATAGGAATGAATGATATATATGTTACATACTTCATATACCTCAAAAGGCAAGGTATGGATCTTTCATACATGAGGGGACACCGCTACTATTAAACTCATACCCATTGTGATTCATGGCAGCATACCAAACGCACCCTAAGTTTTTATTTGTTGATCATGTGATGAAGAAAAGAGCAACTGAGATTGTTATTTCTAACTTTTTTCTCTTGTAATTTACTAACTAGCAAGGGGCCATGAGATTGTGAGCATCGTACTAAGGTATAACTGAGATTACTAATGATCGGCACCCGCACACACAAGGAACATATCACACTAGTGTACCGCTACAAAACCCAAGGATCATTTGATTGAAAAGTAACGGATAACTTGATGTATATCTAAGCGCATAAAAGTTAATAATTTGTCTGTTAAATGATGGAAACTCTGAAAGTTTACTAGTTTAGTGATCTTCCATTCAATCTTTCCAATAAAAGGAGTTCAACTGTTACATCAACCAACAATTAAAAAATTACAAAAAGAATTAACCAAACACATGCTCTACGGGTGCACCTGATCAAGACATCACTTCAGAATCTGTTATCTAAATGTGTTTCTCAAAGTTGCATTAACGTACCTAGTAGGTATGGTTTAGGCCGTGCTAAGCACGACCATGAAGATTAATGTTGAATATCATTAAGGATTTGGTATTTTAATTGTCATTTTTCTAGTCATTAATACGATAAAGCACATCACCATCATAAAAAATAGTGTTAATGTATTGCTCGTTTTCCATAATTGTCTCCATTCCAGTTCCAGTTTTGTTGATCAAGTCCAGTAATGAATTCAAGTGAATGAGCGCCCATTCCTGATTACGCGTCCATGACATGACCAGAAAGTCAGAAACAAAAGGAAAAAAAAAAAGATGAACATAACTTTCCAATTATAAAACAGAAGTGCAGATCTCTGTACATAGAACGATTGTAAACACTAGTTGACTCATGTGCAAATGAAAATTTCTAAACAAAAATCTATCCAACCAAGACCAACTCGATTCCACACATCTTGGTTGTTCTGCACCACTGATTGAAGAAAAAGATCATTTACTCACACACGTCGAATATCATCCACCCGGTCTATAACATCCAAAGCCTTAATCCTATCGACATCAAAGTTGATAACCGGAACAGATGAAGGTCTCTTGATTGGAAAAGGATCCCTCTTAATTTCCCTTGTTGGGGAATGACTACTGCTCTTGGTTAGCCTATGGTGCTTGCTTAACCTGTTCCGGGTATCAAATTCTTGACTTTTGCTTATTCCCGGGGTTAACTTCCTTTTGCTTACGTCCCGAAGCATCTCTCGGTCTTCAGATGTCAGTCCTGGCAGTGGGGAGTTGGGTCTGTTTGTTGAAAGTTGAAGTCCTATTTGATTTGGGGAGCGAATTGGGGATTTAACAGGTGATCTCATTCCACCATTTAGAGCCCTTGATTGTAAGACAAGATGATGAAGCCATACTATTAATTCAAGAATACATTCTTCTGTTTTTTCCTTATCTGCATGGTGGAGAGTCTCTATTCGTAATGAGTCAATCGGGCAAGAAGGTTTTCGGTTTGCCTCAGATCTACAGGATACAAACTAGCTGTTTAACTAATACTGGATCCGGAAAACAAGAGAAATAGAGGTGACAATTTCAGCCCATTAACCTTCTAAATGGGTTGTATTTCCATTAGATATATTTCTAAGGGTCAAAGGGTTAAGTTAATGATTTAACTACAAAACAACTCTTTGGAATCATATTAAACAAGACACTATTTGTAATCTCAATACACATGCTAATAGAATTATAAAATATATGTTAAATGTGGACGCCGACTTGTTTTTACCAGCAAAAGAAAGCACCAGTTTGACCCATTAAGCAACCCACCCAAACCACCTAATTTGTCACCTCCATGCAGAACAAAGCACTGGAAATAAACATACCCTGTATTTGCCCATTCTCCAACCCAGCCAAAGCCATGATGAGCTCTGCATTGATCCAAATTGTGTATAAAAGAGCAAGATTATCAGTAGTAATAAATAGTAAAATATATGCACACAACTAGAAGTCAACTAATTTGTCATATTTTCAAACAGTTCCATAAGTTAAGGGAATGTTTGGACGAGTATGTAAACTGATTATAATCGTCACTTCAAGCCGTAGTATTCAAAATACAGTGTCCGGAAAACCTGATTATTAGAAGGTAAGTAGTTACTGCAAGAAGTGTGTGCTTCGCGAAAAACTTAAAATTATCTTACTAGTGAAAAAATCACTTTTGAGTTTTGACATGCACCAGGTTAACATCCAAATTTCCCGTTTCATTTGTGAAACTCTGGACGCATACTATTGTTGCTATTGCAGGAACAAATGACAATGAGATCATGTGCACTGGAAAAAAAAAAAAAAAAAAAAAAAAAAAAAGAGTCAAGAACAAGAGAAGTACTTTGTTGTGTTTGTTGCAATTGGAACGAGCCAGTGCAGAGTTTTCTCCATCTCTGCTTTAATATCAGGGATGGTAAGCTGCAAAGAAAGAATTCCAAAATCAAGACAGTTTGTAAAAAGTGTACACATATGTAACAATTGTTTAAAATGATATATAGATATGAACTATTTTGTTGTCGAAAATCTGAAATATACTCCCGCAATATTCAACTAACACAACTTTGGTTGGGATGTTAATGATATTTTTAGCAACAAGTACTTTTCTATACATAGTAACTTTAACAAAGTTTAGCAAGTTCACCGATATGAACATTTTTCTAATTAGTAAATTCCACAGTTGTACTAACGAGCTAATATCCTATATAAACATTTATCTGCTAAATACCTTTTTGTTCCTCCAGATTATTTATTCTCATGCTATCTTAGTAAGGAACTTGATCTGATGAGCGTAAAGGATGAATTATAAGAAACTACTAATAAGCACAGAGAGTGTTTTGGGCATACTACAACAACATTTTCTGTATGAATTTGGTGGTATAATTAAAAAAGGTTATTTTACCCAAATGACAAAGATCAGTAATAAAAGTATCTCTTTTGTCCTTTTGCATAGATAACAAGGTCAGTTAGTAAATACATCATTTGAAAATGATACTGCAAAATAGAGTAGAATAGCAACCCAAAATGTACGGACCTCTTCTTTTGGCTGAAACGAATGTAATCTGGAGCGCATTGCTAACTTAATATTAGGCGGCAGTCCTTGGTACAAAGAATCCCTAGTACTTGGAGGCACAGAACTTGAGCGAGTAACCTGATGTGTAACATAAAGGAGTTTATCAAGAAAAGTTCTGAGAACACTCATACACCTATCATCGGATTGATTGAAAAAAAAAAAAAAAAAAAAAAAAAAAAAAAGTAATAATACAATGAGTAGTTGTATTGTGAAGTTATTATGTGAACTATACAAAAACCCAGTTTAGACTGCCATGAAAACTAGAAAACTATGTATGACTGGCAAGCCATACAAAACGATCACCTAATCACTGTATAAGCATTTTAGGAGATCCTGTGGGTAGCTATTTGAAAATGGTCATATGCGCTAGGTTTCCAATTTTGTTAGTGCATCCCAAAATGAAATAAAGATATTTTGGATGCTAGGTTGTTTCTATATATTAGGATGTAATATTCAGATCAAGATACACTCTCTTATTTATTACAAGAGTTTGGAAAATTTAGTATTTTGGACGCATAACAGCATGTATTTGAAGTTACTGAGAGCTAAATTAGATGGAGCAAGTCTTTCTAAGATACAGGCAAAGTTTGCAGGGACTGCTTTGACATCAGCATTTGTCCGACTAAAATTGTAGCATAGCAATATTAGCAAACTTCTTGTAAGAGTGATTAATAAGAACTTTTACATCCCATTATCTGACAGAAAACATCTGTAAGGACAGAAACTCACCAGTGTATCAATCTGAGTAATAATATTAGCATAATGCAGTGCTAGACCAGCTGCTCCCAATTTCTCTCGATTGCTTTTTATTGGCGCTTGTGTATCTGCAATAAATTCCATAAAGTACATAATATATGTTCTAAGCAACTCAAGTTTATCCCTTAATTAGAAAATTGTGGAGGAAAATCATACCAGCTGTTCCAAAAGCATTGTGAATCTCCATGTGTAAGAAATGGACAATATCTACAAGTTGCTCCATCACCTTAAATAGTAAAATACAAAAAGTTAGTCAAGATAATTCAACTCTTGCAAGTTCAAAAAAGATTAGCCTTTATACCTTAAAAAGAATAACGGATGCTAAAGTGATTAAAAAAGTAAATAAGCCTAGTTGAAATGGTAAAAATGTGTTCTACTCTTGAAAAATACATATAGTTGTAGTTTGTTACCTCTTCTAAAATTTTAGACCAAAGTGACTTCTTTTGCAAACTTCTGACGTGCTTCTTCTGACTTTTCAAATCTGCCCTCAAGATAGCAAGGCTGTCCCCTTCACATTTTCATGTACGCACACAATTAAAAGAGTTCATTGAGCTGAAACTAATACACAAAAAAAACATATGGAAACATACGAAAACACGCCTGGGCATCCCATTGAAATGGCCAACTTAGATTACAGATAATACAGATCATAAATTATTTTAACAAAAAAACGATAATAACAGTGGTGATAATGATAATGACAATAGGGCCTTTGGAGTTTACTAGGCCTGTGGTTGCATGTTATTGAGAGAATAGAAAGCTGTGTATTTCATGAAGTAGCCCTCTTAATATGGCACATTAAATGATATGGACCAAAAGTGGAAAGCGTAAAACACTACCTAAACTATCTCATGGAAAATAAAAACAACCTTAGAAACAAACATACATTAAGGTACAGAGATAAACATTTCTAGAAACTATAAATTGATAAAATATCCCATACTAAATTTATATGTATAGATGTTAGAAGTACTACTAGCCAAGAATAAAAATCTAAATATTTTAAGATTTTAAGCAAAACACATTTTCCCACAATTTTAAATAAAATTATAAATTTAAATAATAATAACAATTATAATGGAAAAATGATATTGATTATGATTAGCGAAGTGGTCAAAACCTTTAAAAAGTTTACTCACGTTAACTACATCTACATAATGTAACAAGGGTACTATCTCATGTAATATTTCCTATGATGTCTCCGCTAATATTGGGTGTGTGTTAGTAGTTATAGCAACTTTCTATTTCAAGTAATAAGAGATATACAATTTACATTTATCGTACTTGCTGAGTTGATATATGTGATGTTTACCTCTTGGAGGAGCATTCGGGTTCTCCTCTTCTTGTTGCTTACGTCGAAAATCTTGTTCAAACCTGTCCAACGCATGTAACTCATGGTACAACTCCTGCATACAAATGATGTTATATTCAATTTCATCAATAAAATACTATACCTTATCTTACGATTTAAATCACAGTATAGGTTAAGCAATTTCTAAATTCAAATTATGTAATGATGCAATTCTTGGATGAGAAGAAAAGCTCAGAGCAGTTAGAACCTTATATATACATACACACACACACACACACAAACAAAAAGTTTTGACATCTGAAAATAGCAAAAATAAAATAAGTTTAGTACAATCACTTCCATTAATGAATATTTATTTATAAAGGTAGTGGATCTTTTAGAATATAATAAAAAATATATAAAATAAAATAAAATAAAAAAAGTCTCTCGTGTCAGCGCGTCACTAACCTAACCTACCTTGGACTTTTTAGAAGTAAATTTTTATTATGACAATAGTTCTCAAAACATTAAGAACTTTTGGTTGTCACTTTTAATTTGTTTGAGCAATATTTTATTAGACTGATTTGCAATTACAACTTTTTATATGTGGCTAGTTTTCTAATTGAAAATTTCACTTGATTAGTTTTTATCAAGGTAAGACTGATCTTTCTAAGAGTGTGTGTGTTACGAAAACAGGTATTTGAACAGAAATTAGTCAGGGGCATGGAAATAAAACACAAACCAGTTATAAACCTTAACCAAAGATGCTAAAGATTAAGATAATTGGGGACTTTATGATTTATATTCAACAAAAGAACAACTAGATGATATATTCAGAAAGAAAAGGGGCTACCGCGAAATAATTAGATTCTTAAGCAAGTTATGCATAAAGATCTTAAACCAGCTTGAGGGTAGTTTTAAGTCCATATACACGGAAAAAATAGATTTAGTTTCTCAATAGGAAAGCTTTGTGGCGCGTGAATACTAGACGTAGAAAGAAAATATCACTCAATCATCATATTTTTTTGCTTAAAATTAAAATGATATACCTAAAATTAGCAATTATATCTCCTTTTTAGGCATTCTTAATTCTTTGATTATTCACATAATAAAACAATGAAAGTAACCCATCTGTAAATTACCATTTCTAAGTAACACACCTCCTGTGATGTAATAGGCCAACTTTATCAATGTGTCAAAACCCACAATGTTAAATTTGTCAAAGTTCCTTTTGTCTTAATTTTTTCTTCTTCAGAATTCAGAAAGGAATTAGAAAAGAAACAGTAAGCAAATACTCACCGCAGTATACTGAACCAAAATCTTCAAATGCTCCATTATTGTTTCTGCTTCTTCTTTCAGTTGCTTCTGAGGAACAAGTTCTGATCCCAATCTGAACAATACAACAAAGGCATTTCCATCACATGTGGAAGTGGAACCAATTCGACAGATAGATTTATCTTAGAGCTGGCATAATGTGCAGGTCAAGTAAAGGTCAAAACGGGAAATTTAATATGAAAGTCAAAATAGGCTAGGTCAGGTCAGAATGAGTTAACCGAAAGACTTTTTATTTACAGTTAAATAATGAGTATTTCATACATCATGTCACAAATTCATTTAATATTTTCAGTAATAATCTAATTCTATGATTTAGCAGATTTTACGAATTAAAAATACACTCTGGCGATTCAAACCCTTTGATTTGTTAGTGATAAAACATGATCTAGATCCACCATTCATAAGTAAATTGGTTAAAACTGCCACCTCTAGTTTATGTCCAAAGAAATTACTTTTCAAAATATCGGTCCAAATTGTGCCATTGAGGATCTTTGCAGCGATTTCCGAAACGAACCACTTCTCCAGAAAAGATTTTTAGTTCTTCCCTGTAAACATTGAACAAAACAGATCAGTTAAAAGACTCGCTTTAGAGTATATAATCTTGAAAACCAAAGAAGCATAAAATAGCATGTTTATATCATGGGATTTTTCTGGTGTACCCACCTCTTATCAGCTGCAGCTATTCTAAGGAGCTCATCCATATCTTTAGATATCAAGCATTGCACACCTTCTGAAGGCAACACGACCTCTTTTAAGTGTTTTATGTTATCCTTTGAAAGGGATTGCATAAGATTGGCACCCTTAACGATTGTGTTGGCAACTTCAAAGGACAATATTGTAATTTTATTTCCCTTTGCTGCCACCCCCGACACAAAACCACTGCTGACATGCAAGCTTGTCATGCTGCTACCAAGTGTATCCAGCACTTCTACCGCCTTTCCAAAACCAGCAGTGCCAGCTTTACCCAAAAGCGAACTCACTTCTGAAACCTACAATTCTCAAATTTAAAGTCTGTATACAGTTAGAAACGTTTATGAGTTTTATTGATTTAGGTAGGCTCTGAATAGGATCGGGTTCAAGTCAATCAGGGTTGAAGAGGATAGAAAATACACCCGAACCCAACCCTACTAAGGGGTCGGGTTCGGGTCCTTTCGGGTTCAGGTTTGCGATCTTTAACAATGGACTAATACTTGTGATTTTCATGAAATACCATACTAATAAACACTTTCTGTAAGGCAATATATGACAATGAAGATGCTCAATAGCCTTTGATAACTCATAGGGATAATTCAGGTTTGCGATCTTTAACAATGGACTAATACTTGGGTTATGTTTTATTTCAAAAGTATCAAACAGGTTAAATTTCCTTGTCAGCCAATAGCGTTTTTGGACAAATAGGTTCCAACGTGTTTCAACACATGCCAAAGGATTACTCATCTGACTTGTTACCCAACCCCAATCGCCACCCCTGATAGTTACTACCAATACATCTCAAATATATGGCCAGTGCATTCAAAAGCAACAGAATCATTATAAATATATAAGAGCATATACAGCCACGTCACAGCAAGCACACAAATTTTGGTATTTTGTGTTATTTAGAATGTACTGTGTAATGTATTGCATTGATGTAGGCGTCAAAGGGTTTCCATATAAACCTAAATCCCTAACTCTGAAGAAAGAAACACGTTATTACACGAAATGTAATATTGAAGCATAATGCACTAATTGGAGCATCATAGGATGGAAAACTGGCTTAATATTACAGAAGGCAAAGAAACAGACAAATGGGGCAAGGAAGCAAAAGAACAAACTTTATCATCATCCACTCAATAAAGCCCTTGCACATGCAAGCAAGGGAGGCGGGGTTATATAGTAGGCACCCTAAAAATTGCTCTCCTTGTTTTAGCAATCCGTTTACATTTATTTCTAATATTCCAACTCTAGTAGCATTCTAGTTTTAATAACAAATTAGGATGTTCTAACTCTAGTATAATTAAAATTATATGGTAAAACAAGATTATTCTCTTCCACCTTGATTTGAGAGAGTTGTTCTATAAAAATAAAATTGAATAAGGAGTTCAAATGTATAAATTGTAAGGAACCAATGCCACAATCTAAACATTTTAAAGCACTCCCAAAGAGATCATAGTTTGTGTAGTAAGACTATCTTTTATAGTTCTTTTATGCACAGAGTTTATTTTGTACGTAAAGAGTAACAGTTTTCGTAAAGCTTCCATTTGTTATTTTAGCCTTAAATCAAATCAGTAGTAGCTTCTATTTACTCCAGATATGTGGCTAACATGGAAATTATTGATTGGACGTTATTGAGTACTATATCAATATGGACGTAGTGACAAATGAGCTTCATGAACTGGTCGATATTTATAGTGCCGAATTGCCGGCGCTCATATATAGCCAATAGCGTTTGTCTCTCCATTTATAGTCACTCTATAAAGTTGCAATACGTCACTGAGACCGAATCTTAAAAAGTTCGTAACCACGTGCTAATAGAACAAGCAGCAACCAATGGAGCATGAGCCTAGGGTACCCAATACTATTATTCGGTTATCTCAGAAAAAGACAACATTCAAGGTTCGTTTCCCTAATTTATTTATACCCGGACAAAAAACGGGAATTATTTTCCCAATGGGGCATCAACCAATTAGGCATGCATCAGATCTTATGGTAGCCTTTTCAATGAGTGTTGCGTCATACCTACACTAACTCATTAAACTTCATGACAGATCTTCCTAAACCATCATATAGCAATCGCGCACACAAAATCTTCATGCCATAATAAACACACTATGAAATTCCAGGTGATCCGTTATTTTCTTAAATAGGAGTTTAAACCCTATACAGTCTTCCGTCCTAACCCTACTCAACGTAAAGCATAAAAGTGGAATAATGCATCCTCATATAACCTAATTATAATCTACACACTTGCCGGAGGTCAGACTAGAATCTGTTGTATATAACCTAATTATAATCTAAACCACCTTTCAAGTTAACGTCCACTCTCCCCTCATTCCATACACACAACTACTAACCCACACTAACAAAATCTAGCAAATTCTCAAAAAACATAACACACAACAAAAAACAACAAACCAAAAACCAAACCATACCTTATTAACATGAGGCAAGTTGGATTTATGCGCTCTAGACTTATGCGACAACGCCCTAGACAATCTGGGAATCCCATCATTATCATCCATAGCAAAAGACTCCCCATTCATTTCCGGAAACGAAAACGCCTCCCTAGTCACCCCCCTCTTACTACTCTCCTCAACTGCCACGTCATCCCTCCTCGCCTCCACAGTGACAGGCACCCCTCGAGTTTGATAAACCACAGCAGACCCATAATTTATTGCATTCTCTTCAGTAGATCTCCTAGAACATAACCCACCCATATCTAACTAAATAAATTAACACACAGGGTGATTCAACTTCATTTGATAGTAAGAGAGTGGTGAGATTAAATAGTGTTGTTGAAGGTGATTGTGGTGATGATGATGATGATGAGTTGCTATATTTAGGTATCGGTGTTGGTGATATTCGAGGGATTTATTTTAGCGATTCAATTTCTTGTTTTTCTGGTCAAACTAGTACTAGTAGTATAAGCACAACTAACAGCAAACTTATTTATTCATTTATTTATTGTATTGTAATAGGAGCAAACTAACACTAATATTACAGTAATAATGTTTGTTTTTAATTTATTCATTATTTATTGTATTGTAATAGGAGGAAAGTAACACTAATATTACAGTAATAATGCTTGTTTTTAAAGTAAAATGACAAAAAAGCAATCAATTTTACATACATATTTTTATCAAACTAGACGAGTGTACGTGCATAGCAACATGAATTTATAGCGATAGATCATTTTGTGTTAAAAAATATATATGGGATCTAAACGAAAAATAATAAAAGTCTGAAGATTTGAGATTAAACATAATGTTTGAAACCCGGTTCGACCCGGGTGGTTCAACCGGTTGAACCGTTCCGGTCAAAAAAATGGGTCATTTTAAACCGAGTCAACCCGACGGGTTGGGTCGAAAACGGGTCAAATTAAACCGGGTCAACCCGCCGGGTTTGAAGCGTCCCGAGTCAACCCGGTTTCCGATATATATTAATAGTTTTCTTTTGAAATATATGTTTTCAACATTTTCTTTTTTAGTTTCAACTTTTCACTTTTTACTCTTTGGTACCGTGTAACGATTAACCGAAGAAATAGATCTACATGAGACCTGATTCATCAGTTTGTATCGATTTCATCGGGTCCTCTCTGGTTCGTTTTTGGATGGCTTTTATTGGTTAGCCGAACCGGTAGTGACACCAGTACTCGGTTGAACCCGTTGGTTCGGTCCGATATTCAAAACTATATGTACCATCAACTTATTAGCTTGTATGAAGCTTTGTGTGTTTTATTAATCTGTATAATGTGTATAATAACATGTACTTTTCATTTTAGGGTGTTTTAAAAATAACATTAATTAGTGTGTTTAGTTATATATTTTAGACTATGTTGTAGTTTATTTAAATTGTACATTGTGAAAATTTTATTGTACTTTTTATTAAGGGGTGTTTTAATTGTTTTTTTTTTTATTTGGTAGATATGCTTTTAGTTGGTTGTACAATATGAATAAATTATTGTATTTTTAAGTAATAAGGGTGTTTTAATAATAGTATTAATTACACTATACATTTCTCTCACCTTTGACTTTTAACATTTCACTTTTCAAGGTTTGACCATTTTTCTTTTATACGTAATATAAATACTTAATTTTATCAAAAAGCCGTAATACTAATAAAATTAGCAAGATCTGCAAGAATTTAAGAACTTTCAGAAAAATCGCAAGGTTTGACTTCGTAAAATCAGACATTGAAAAAAAAAAAAAAAAAAAAAAAAAAAAAAAAAAAAAAAAGGCAACATTTGACCTTACAAAGGCAAACCTTGCTACCTTTTACTTAAAGATTGAGACTCTCTCAAGTTGATTTAAACATGATAGATCATGTTGATTTTTTTTGTAAAACAAAAACTTTTATATATTTATCTTAATTGTGATTAGTCAACATGAACGATCATGTTAGCATCAACTGGAGAGAATATTGATCCTTTATTTAAAACCCAATTTGTATCTTGCGAATAAGAGAAAAAAAAAATTCCCCATTTGCATCATGCAAAAATAAATAAATAAAACACGGGACACATAAAACCCACAAAGGGTTTTTGCGAATTTTCTACAAATCATGGATCATGATGCAAATATTGTATGTTTCATCCTTTATTCATACAACAATCATGTTAAATATAGTCGAATTAGGGTTTTTTCGAATTACAATTTTTTTCTAGTTAAGGTTTTATTCGAATTTTCGGACTTTTTTTGCGGAGTATGGATCTGGGGATTTTTTTTTTCGGATTGGAGATTATGAATTTGGGGTTTTTTCTTTTTTACATAATTGCTCTTTCTTTTCATTTTTTTAAGTTATGATTGCTAATACATTTTTTTTTTCTTTGTAAACAGCCAAACATAACAATTAAGGTTAAAATTGGTATTGATTTGGATATACTTGAAACTTTGACCAAAACCCAAGTTGATATATTTAAGAAAGCTTTTAAAAATTCATTTGACGTTGAACTTAAAAAGAATAACCAACTTTTGATGCATACGATACTTGCTAGTGAGGTGGATAGTGTTGCAAACGAGTTGTCATTCGATTATATTAGGTAAACGAATTCGCTTTAGACGCCAAGAGTTTTGTCGTTATTGTTTTACGTTTAGTTACTACTTTACGTTTTTGTAGGAGGATATATATGAATGAGTGGGTTAGGAACATGAAGGATAACACATTTAGGAATAGAATTTTCCTTGACATTCTAACACAAGTGTCGGTTAAAGTAAAGGACGTTTGGAATATTTTTTATCGGAGGCATAAGGTTTGACTTGTTTTGGAAGACCATGATGCAGTTAAGATGTGTCTTTTGGTGTTGTCAGATATAAGATTCTTAGGCCGTCAAAAACATAATTGAAGTTGGTTGAGCATATGGATTGTTGGAATAATTTTCCGTGGGGGTCGTTTATTTGGCGTTAAACATATCCACAGCTTAGAGATGCTATACTTTAGTGCAAATAACTTCATGCTAACAAGTGCCAGAAGGGGAAAGAGATTTGATACATTTGACTTGCTTTGTTTGGGCTTTTATGATAATTTTTACTTTTATGTTATTTTTTTTTTATGTTTTATGTTGTTTTTTTAAGTTGGTTTTTCATAAATATGGATATTGGAGGCCATCCCAGCTATACAAATCTATTCCTTCAAACATCCCCCGGATAAAATTATGAGGGCTATGGCTTGGAGGGTAATACAATTATTTAACTGGTTGAGATAATGTATGTTTTTTGCTATTGATAATTTAACCCCCCCCCCCCCCCTTGGAGGCCTTACACCTACTAAAGTCGAGAGTGAAACAAAATGGTGGAAGGCCTCTTCCTGGTATTTTGGAGATACAGAGGTTTAACGTGAGCAAGTGCAGATGGAAAAGGAGTGCCAAAGTGAGCAAGCATCGAAGAAGAAGAAGAAGAAGAAAGAAAGAAAGAAAACATATCTCAAGTGCATCACAACCCATCACTTCAAGACCAAATGACTATGCCGAAGACCGACTTTTCCCCTATATATGACCAGTTGATGACGACAGTCACTACATTTCAGGGCACTGTTAGTACTCTCAATGAGACCGTTTCCACTTTAGAGGGTACTACTGGTACTTTAGAGTCTCGATTGCTTGATTTGGAGGCATTTTTTTCTTTAATATGTTGTTTCATGTGATAATGCTAGCTTGTTAATAATTTGTTATTTGTAATTTAATAATCTGCTATTTTATGATTTGTAAGGTGATACACATGAATTTGGAGTCATACACGTTACTGGCACCGCCAAACAAGTCATCGGTGCCGCCTATACAAAAATCCCTCTCGTTGGCTAACCGACACAAATTACTGATGAGACACACTCCATTGAGGTTGAAGTCAACGATGATGACTTACACGTAGACGTGTGCATTCGACCAGACTACCACCAACATCCACTATGACGGTCCCGGTTACGACACCACCAACATCCACTATAACAAACCCCGGTTATGACCATGTCAGTCCCCATGATGACGACACCATTTGTTGTGACTAGTGCCTAGGTATATATCACTAAACAATAGCGATTCCTTACTTATAAATCGAGGACTCTTTGTACGTAAGTTCATCAATAAGTGGCGACAACAACTACCACGCATTTGGAAATACATTCTTGATGGCCAAATAAATGGATCCGACTCCATCAGATATGATCATTAAGTTATCTTGCTTACAAATTATACATTCCTTAAGTTTCGTCAAAAACCTATGCCAAGATCTAAACTTTCCCACTCCATATGCAAACGGTAGAATCTGATTATTACCATCCATTGCAACTGCTATATACATGGTACCAAAAAACCCCTTTAAGATGTGTGCCGTCTATTCTAATCAATGGTCGCATGTGTGACACAAATGTACGAATATACATTAAAAATGTTTTAATAATTAAAATAATAAATAAGTAGATAGGATGAAGAATACATTTATTTGTTTGTAAAAATGGTATTTATCGCAACACCCATGGCAAGAAAAAAAAAATCTCAAATCTCTCTTCATCGCGAGCTTCTATATGTGTAATAGTCCTTTGTTTTTTAGTTTCAAATTGTGACAATACAAAGGGAGATCGGCAAACGACTCCTCGTGAGTTCCTCTTAACAATTGCAATGCATAACATTAACTCGCTAAGCTTGACTATACGAGATATCAATTTTAAACCTAGCATTCATATATGTCATAATCCTCCCCCCCCCCCCCCCCAATTATATCTTGCTATTTTTTAACATCATATATCCTGCTATTATCAGACATTACATCCTTCAAAATATGACCAAGTACTTTTTGGGTAGCAATACAATGACGTCAGTGAATTTGAGTTTTATTTATTTATTTATTTATTTATTTTTTCCTTTAAAAGTAAATTTTATTAAGAAAATAGCCAAAAAAGGCAACAAGAACAAAAAATAAGCACAAAGCTTAAAAACGGTTAGAACACACCCTAACTAGTTAACTATAGTTTAAATGCATGGCTATGGACAAATCCCATGCTCACTTGCATAAACAACAAAAAACAGGCTAACAATACATATTGCAGATACATAGGAGCTCAAAACCAAAATTGGTGGAAAAAACACACTCTGAATCATCAGTATATACTGAGACCAATCATTATACACTAAAATAAATCATCATTAACTGATAATCAAGCCTCCATGAGCAACTAAAGAAGACCCAAACAACATCATTTCCTCTATTGCAGTCCTAAGAATAGGATGAACACCAAATAGATAAAAGAAAAAAATAAAAATAAAACCAAGCTCCAAACCCTCAATTCTTGATTTTCTTTGTAACAAACACCCCAAAATTTTGAAACCCGCATTTTGTTTGTTGAAAAATGTCATCATGTAACACCCTAGGCAAATCATACATTGGACATGACTTAGAGTGATCCTAGGATATATGTTAACATTTGCCTTATATGACAACAACACGTTTTGTGGTCTAACGGTTAATCGCCCATACGGTTAAGCGTGCTCGTGCCAGAGTAGTACTGGCTTGGGTGACATGCCGGAAATTCTTCACGCGAGGCCACAAAAGCAAAGCCTTGAGCCTACGGGTAAAGCGGACAATATTGTGGTCTATAAGACGGGTGTTACAGGTGCTATCAAAGCCACTCCAATCCGTTCGAGATGTGGGGCAAACCTCATCGTCGTTCGAGGACGATGAGTCTCTTAGAGGGAAAGGTGTCGTGACAAGCTAAATCAACTCATTTGGGGCCCACGGGTGCCACATCACCTTAACACCTCTTCACAACTAACACACTCCTCCCTCATAAATAACCTCAACTTACTCATTTGGGGCCCATCACTTACAACTTTATTTTTTTTATTCATTTTATTTTTTAAACAAATTAAATTTATTTCATTCTAAACAAATAACTAAACATAAAAAAAAAAAAAAAAAAAAAAAAAAAAAAAAAGGCTGTAAATAAAAAAAATAAAAGCACAAGGGCAAAAAACGTAAATAAAGAAAACCACAAGGACACCACAAAGACAACCTATATATACCTGCAAACAAATTAAACTCTTTTTTTTAATCACATCTTCTTCCTCTTTGTTATATTTTTAAACCCATATATACTTGCAAACAAATTTAACCAATATATACCTGCAAACAAATAAAGAAACCCCCCGCCCCCCCCCCCCCCCCCCCAAAAAAAAAAAAAAAAAAAAAAAAAAAGCTGCAACAAGTACAACTTGAAGCCTCGTCATGCAGACGAGCATGTTTTTACCGGCGAGCTACGGTGAGGTGGTGGTGGTGTCGTGAAGAGCAGTGGCGAGCGCCACATGGGACTGGAAAAGCTAAATGACGAGCGGTACCTTCCCCACTTAGACAGGGTTGTCGTCCAACTGAATCCCGAGACGGGATTCCCCTAAAGGGGGTGAATGTAACACCCCAGACAAATCCCACATTGGCCAAGACTTGAAGTGAGACTGGGACACATGTTAACATTCACATTGTATGACAACAACGCGTTTTGTGGTCTAACGGTTAATCACCCATACACTTAAGCGTGCTCGTGTGAGAGTAGTACTGGCTTGGGTGAGAATGTAACACCCCAGACAAATCTCACATTGGCGTTTTGTGGTCTAACGGTTAATCGCCCATACTGTTAGACAAAAATACACCGTTGGTCCCTAAACTTTACACGAAACATCACAGGGCACCTTAACTTTTTTTTTAGTCACCAGGTGTCCAAAACTTGATATTTTGAGTCTGAATGCGTCCCTCCACTACTATCTGCTGTTTTGTTTTGTTTTTAGTGAAGGGCATAACGGTTATTTCATATATTTGAATTATTACTCATCTAAATCTCCTCATCTACTCTTCTTCTTCCACTGGGCATGCATGTTCTTTTGTAGTTGTGTGCATGGCCATAAATAGCTATAGACCAAGAGCCACAAGAGTACTACTGTGTTGTGACGGATAATGCGGATAGACATGCCAATGTACACTCATTTTCCTTCTGACATTTTTCATATTATACCATGGTTTTTTGAAATATCAGTCACTAACTGTTTTGAGATGCAAATAAGCATACATCATTTTGCGAAAACAATTCTACCCATGTAATTTGGTCCCTAAACTATTGTCACAATCGAGTTGAATAAAATGAAGAGGAAGAGGAAAGCCGCTATCTAGTATTCTTTTCTGGAAATTAGAGATACCCTTGATCTTAAAGGAAATGTGATACGCTTCTGCCAGGGTTCTTTTTCAACGGGATTTGATGGTAAAATTCCCAGCATCATTTATTCAACAAGAAGCGGGTGTGTTGGGATTATTGGGTTACTTCCATATGAAGAGTATAAGGGCCTGGTACCCATTCAAAAGGCCATGCAAGATAATATTTCTGTATATGCTGGCGATTGGCGTTCCAAAAGGTTCCTGGACTGCTTTTAACAACCCATTATAACAATGCATGGAAACATTGGTCTTTACAAAAGAAGCTTACTCACTTAGCTGTCAGAAACACTAATAGTTCTTATACAACAGTTACCATCTCAAATTACAAAATTACTCAGATAATGAATGAGGCAAGATGCAATGTTAACTAACTTACAGTCCACATGGTCCTTGGTGTAGTTATATTTGGTACAAAATGGACACTCACAACTTCACTCAGTTTACGATTCAGAAACACTAGTCGCTGGAATATAATATTTGAGTTTTTATGATACATTTTACAAGGAACAGTACACAGGATATGCGAATAAAGTAGCTGTGGCCCCATACTTAGCAATGTTTTGAACCAAATATATAAAATGACCATTATGCCCTTCACTAAAAACAAAACAAAACAGCAAATAGTAGTGGAGGGATGCATTCAGACTCAAAATCTCAAGTTTTGGACGCCTGACGACTAAAAAAAAAAAGTTAAGGTGCCCTGCGATGTTTCGTGGAAAGTTTAGGGACCAACGGTGGATTTTTGTCTAAAAAAAATAAAAACACAAGGGCCAAAAACGTAAATAATGAAAACCATAAGGACACCACAAATACAAACCCATATATACATGCAAACAAATTAAACTATTTTTTTTAATCAGATCTTCTTCCTCTTTGTTATATTTTTAGACCCATATATACTTGCAAACAAATTAAACCCATATATACATGCAAACAAATAAAGAAAACCCAACAAAAAAAAGAAAAAAGAAAGCTGCAACAAGTACAACTTGAAGCCTCGTTGTGCAGACGAGCATGTTTCTACCGGCGAGCTACGGTGAGGTGGTGGTGGTGTCGTGAAGAGCAGTGGCGAGCGCCACATCGGACTGGCGAAGCTAAGTGACGAGTGGTACCTTCCCTTCTTAGACAAGGTTGTTGTCCAATTGAATCCCGGGACATTATTCCCCTAAATGGGGTGAACGTAACACCCCAGACTGTGGAAAACAAGAAGGGGGGGGGGGTTGAATAGTTTTCTGTCTTTTTCATTTTATAAAAGTTCGCTTCTAAAGAATAGATGCAAATTTCAAAAATCTTTGATACAAAAATATGGATACTAGTTTATTCACGGTTTTCTTATGAACACTACTTATATAGAAAGTTGAGTAGAAATTATAATTATATATATCACAAATAAATCTATATGTATATGTGTTATAATATGTGTTTATCTACTTGGTTTGTTTGTATCAAATTAATGTTGTGAATGGAGCCTAGTTTGATATTTATGTGAAATCAATATATACATAACACAAGCAATTATAACTATATATATGAAATGCTAACAAGTAAATAAATAAAGAGTGAGAGATGGAAAGATCAAACCGAGAGACAAAGAATTTATAGTGGTTCGGCTACAAGGACACCTTCCTTGCCCTACTCCACTCCCCGAGCACCGAACTCAAGAGTTTTCTTCACTAGATCAATAACCTCCCTTATGGCGGAGAAAACTGTACACACCTTAGCTTACACCAATTTAACGACACAAAGCTAAACGTCGGGTTCTAATCGTAGCTAGAACCAATCTCACAACTATAATCACAACACACCTTCTTCTACACTCTTTCACACCTTCTACACTTCTTCACACCACTTGCTTCTTCACACCTTCACAACTTAGTTCTATCCACTACTTCAAGATTTATACTTCTTTGTAACTTCTAGGCTTCAAGGTCTTCTCAACTTAAAGGCTTCAACTTCTTTGTCTTCACAACTAATCTCTACTTCAATATACTACCACTTCTTATAACTTCTACCACTAATCCTATGCGCCTCTACTTCTTTACTTCTATTACCACTTCACACTTTCAACAAATCTAGATCCTATATCTAAACCTAGCTAACCAATGTATACACTTTATACACCAAAGAATGAATGATATACAAGATGAAATGATCAAACAACTTAGATAGCAAGATGATACTAACTTGTAATACTTCTAGTCTTGATAGATAGAAGTATTCTTCTCTTTGCACTTGAGTAGATGAGGCTTCGTATCACTTGAAAATAAAGACTTATGAATTATATGATCAAAGGATTTTTAAGATAGAAATGAAAATTTGAATCAGAGAGTTTTTAGTACAAAAAGGTGAGAAAAATCTGTGGAATGAACCAGTATTTAAAGGGGAGAAAAATATTGTTTGGGAGCGTGCCGGTCCCCTTAATTTTAAGGGGACCGCCCCTTATAATTAAGGGGCCTCCCTACTGTAACGGCCAGAAAATCTGTCTTTTAGTGGGGGAAGTTTATTTGGTGAAAAACTAACTGATTTTGGTTAAAAATTTGAATTCATATATTTAGTATGATTAAAACATTTTTCTTTATTACCAAAAGTGTTTTTCAGAAATATATAATATGTTTATATAATTAAATAAACTTTGTAATAATTAATTAAATACCCCTTTGATCTTATAATGCATTAAACACTTTGTTTATTCATACCTTAAGTGATTAGATGGTGAAAGTGATTATTTACTACTAAATACTTGTTTACGTCATGATCTTTGGTTTGATGAGTTTTCGTTTTGTGATTATCAAAATATAGAGATATCGAAAGATATGAATAACATTTTTAGTCATTTATTTATATCAACAATCTCCCCCTTTTTGATGATTACAAAACCTAAACTCATTAAATCCAAAAATTAATTTTTAGACAAGTATTCAGTGAGTTTATATTCACTTCTCCCCCTTTTTGTAGAATCAAAAAGGTTTAAGCCGATAAGATGAAAGCTCCCCCTTGATGTATGCTCCCCGTCGTTTGAGGGCACCAAGGGTTCGAGCTATGGAATTCTTGCAAGAAAAATATTAGAAGCACAAGCAAAACTATATAACATACTAATAACAAATAACAAGCATGGCAAAGGAGAATTTGAAACACATATAAAAGCATTCATTAATTCAAAATGATTATGTCAACCACATAATCATTGTTACATAAGCCATAATGCTAGAATTCTAAACTAAGTAGAATATCCTATTGTGCCAACAAAGAGTGTCATTAAACTTTCTTGCATCCCAAAATGGTTGAGGTATTTTATTTGAAAAATAAGAAACATAAGCATATAGAATGCTTGGGTGAGAATGGTAAATGGGGATCATGTTGGTGGCTTAATGGAGGTAAACTTTTGGTTTCATGGATGTTGGTGAGTTTGGAGATGTAGAGCTTGGAGGTGGTGATTGAAGTTGGGTTTGTTGGTTGAGGGTTTTGATGTTGTTCAAGTGATGGTGTTTGTTGAGATCTAGTAAGAAGATACTCAATCCAAGTAAAGTGCTTATTCAATGCAATTGTTTGTTGTTGGAGGAAGATGCAACAAGGGCAATTGTTAATATGCTTCTCAATTTGGTTAATGTTGTGTGGTGATGATGGTGAGCTTGATTGAGGTGGATCCAAATTGCGTTGAGCAAGATGTAATGCTAAAAGAGCACTAATCTCATGAGCCTATTTTAGCTCCTCAACGAACTTCAAGTGTTCGGAGGAAGGTGATGGTGGAGGAGCATGATAGTTGTCTTGGGTGAAGGTTTGAACATGCAACATAGGAATGTCATGTGAGGTTGTAGGATGTGGTGGTGGTACTCTTGGTGGTGGAGACATGATTGAGCTTGGGTAATCATGAAAACATGATATGGGTGGAAGAGGTTCTTCATGAGTGGATGGTATTTTTGTTGAATGAGCAACATGTGAAGTATTGATTAAGAAATTGGGATTGTTGTTTTGGGATTGAACATGCTCATCATATGAAGAGGCATTAATGAGGACATGAGTGGATGATAGGTTGTGAGATGAGTCATTAGTGTGGGTTTGAGGTTTAGTTGTTGGTTGACTTGGAACAACATCACTTGAGTTGTGACAAGAATCAAGTTTCCTCCTCCAAACGGGTTTGACGGAGATCCTTGCGGTTCTTGAAACCTTAGGTTTTTGGTTGTTGGGGGATGACATGTTTGGATGTGATTGCATTTATGATGGGAAGAAGGTATTTATAGTGTAAGAAAAATGTTGTTTAGGAAGGTAAATTGTAAGGTATAGTATGAGACAAAATATGTTTGTGAATTTTTGGAAGTATAAGGTGAAAAGGGTCAAAAAGTGATAAAGAAAATAGTAACCTCGACTATCAGATGGCCGATCCTCTTAAAATTAAGGGGGTCGCCTTACATAATTAAGGGGGCCGCTCATCTGGTGATTTTCAGATTGCCAGAATTGAATTTTTGGTAGAAAATTTGCAGAAATGTTGTGTTTTTCGGTTTGGATTTAAGTAAGTTCAACTCTTTGAGGCAATATAGGGTATACTACTTATAAATGTAGAGAATGTTATAAAAATAAATAAAGTAGACAAGTAATTTCTAATATACATGCAATCTACTTATTGGCCAATTAAGTTAAACAACCAAGGAGGCAATAAAACATACTAGTCAAATATGCAACTATATGAAAATGGTAATATGTAGGCTAGTTTAAACATATTGATGAGTGCTTACAAGTAACAAATGGGGATATCTGATTGTATGGACTTCAAGTCTTGTTACAAACAAGATTCATATGGGCAAACCATGATTCTCATGAAATGATTTGATTAAATTGTGAATGTCATTTCCATAGAAGTGTATGACACATATGAGATAATCAAATATATTTTTAATAAAACGTTTTTAGTTTTATTCAACAATGCTTTGAAATAGATTCAAATGTGTATTAGAGTAAAATAGATTGAGTTTTGTTACATAACATGTTGACAAATTGGATAAGAAAATTTTTCCAATCTTAATTTTGATTAAAATAAAGTTATGCTAGCTTACAGTTAAATATGTTATTTGAAGAGAGATGAGATAGATATTTGAAAGATAATTTTTCAAAGCGAGAGGTTTTAAACATGGTATTTTATTTTTGATAGCAAGAAATCACAAATGAAGGATTTGAAATAGAAACTTATCATATTCAAGAGAATCAATTGAGCCCATTGTCACATATAATCCTCTTCAATGGCAAATAAAGACATGGATGAGTGATGGTAAATTCTAATGATCTTAACGCAATATGATTGAGAGGGAAAAGGTAAATCATCTATAGATACAAGATTATCGCATGTATATATATATATATATATATATATATATATATATATATATATATATATATATATATATATATATACTGAGCTCATCATTGTATTAAATGCTAACAAGTCTTAATTATAGCACATCTATTAATGCAACTAGAATGGTCATATAGCCTAAATAATATGTATTCTACTATTGATCATAAATGATTTCTAACATAAATGATGAATGAGAAGAATGGTAATAGACTTAAAAACAAGAGGGTTAACTAGCCTAATTTCATGTATACATATATTAGTATTAATGATATATGAACAGGGCAACCTATAACTTTAATCATATTAATATACTAATTATAGCATACTATAAAATATTGTGATATCGATAAGTTTTTGAAAAGAAAACTTACCTTAGGTCCAACTTTTCCTAAGAGTGGGCATGTAAGAAGGCATCTTAAAGGTTTGCCCAAAACAGGTCAAAGTAGCAGGGTAAAATCCTAACGCAATAAAGTTCAAGGAGACTTGTTCCGAAGTATTCAATCGATCACAACAATCATCATAAGTCGTGTAGATCATGAATAATTGCGCTTGAATCCTTCATCATGATGTAGTGACAAGCACACCATAAAACCAATACTCCAAAAGTGAGAAACGAAACACCGAAACAATAAATGACCGTAACAGTGTCATAATCGTGTGTAGAATGTGAATTAGAGTAATAGGAACCAATAGTCATCAAATGTAAGAAAGCAAAGTGAGCGATCCAACAAGTAATAGTCTCTTCGTTCGTTAACTACCTAAACATGAAAAAGAGCTTGGTACCCAGATTCTAATGGGTCCGAGATGGTTAGTTGAGGACATCCATTGCATTTAAATGCACATGATGAGGATGTCGCCGAGAAGTACAAGAATTCATCAATAGTTTGTTTTAACTAACAAACAATGACTTTCTTGACTAGAGAAATAAATAATGGATGTAAATAATATTAGTTCTAAATTTCTCCACTAGGTTTAACAAATTTTATTTGTTTTGATATATTTGTTAAAGAATCATTTGCAGTAAATCCTAAACTGGTTTTATCATGAAATGACTTTTGAATGTTAAGTAGATATTTTAAAGATTTAGAACTATTTTCGAATTTAGCTAATATTTTTGCTTTTTCATTTTCCATTTTAATTTCATGTTTGTAGTCTTGACATTTTTTACATTCAAGATCAATTTCAATATTACTTTCAAGTCTAGACATTTTATCTTCTAAAATTATTTCTTTATCAAAGCTATTTTCAACGGAAATTGAAGATCCATTTTTAGAAATAATTTTTGAGTCAATGTTACAAAAATGTTTGAAGTTGTTTTCCAATTTTGAAAATTCTAATATAAATTGATCATAGCAAAAATGTTCGGTTTTGGATCGTACCTTATTAGTCGTTGTACAATCATCACATGCTATACAATGATCAATTTCATCATTCATGTCGCTCCAAGTTTTATTTGTAGATTTGCTAGGATCTTGAAGTATGTAGTCCTTACCATCAATACTTGTATTTACATTTGTTTGAATATTCTCGCAAGCCATATTTTCATCATCTTCTTCGTCCTTGTTGCACCATGATTTATTTACACTCTTTCTTCATATTTGGCTCATGTATTCTTCGTTATTGATACCTTCAATGATCACATTTGAACTAGTAGTACATGTGTTTGTTTCAACTAAATATTTATCTATCAAATTTTCTAGAGTGACTAAATATTTATCTATCATCTTTGGTTTTACATTTCTCTTGGTGAAACTTTAAAAGACATTTCCAAATATCATTTGCCGTTTTACAAAATACTACTCTTTCATATTCAACTCTTGGTAGAGTTTTGAAAATAACTAATTTAGCTTTAGTATTTTTATCAACCTTTGTTTGAAGACTATTATATTGATTTTCAAAATTCATTTTGGTTGGTTGAAGATCACCAATTGAAAAGATATGACAAAGATCAAGATCTATCGATTTCACATAATTTTCAAATTTATTCTTCCATTCAAGAAAATGATCATTTTCAAATAATGGTGGTTTTTGCGTAAATTCCCCTTCTAGATATTTTTCAAATTCCATAGATCGTTACAAGTTTTAAAATACAATATATTTTAAAAATCTTGCTAAACCTGGCTCTGATACCATTTGTGGAAAACTAGAAGGGGGGGGGGTTGAATAGTTTTCCATCTTTTTCGTTTTATAAAAGTTTGCTTCTAAAGAATAGATGCAAATTTCAAAAATCTTTGATACAAAAATATGGATACTAGTTTATTCACAGTTTTCTTATGAACACTACTTATATAGAAAGTTGAGTAGAAATTATAATTATATATATCACAAATAAATCTATATGTATATGTGTTTATCTACTTGGTTTGTTTGTATCAAATTAATGTTATGAATAGAGCCTAGTTTGATCTTTATGTGAAATCAATATATGCACAACACAAGCAATTATAACTATATATATGAAATGCTAACAAGTAAATAAATAAAGAGTGAGAGATGGAAATATCAAACCGAGAGATAAAGGATTTATAGTGGTTCGGCTACAAGGACACCTTCCTTGCCCTACTTCACTCCCCGAGCACCGAACTCGAGAGTTTTCTTCACTAGATCAATAACCTCCCTTATGGTGGAGAAAACCGTACACACCTTAGCTTACACCAATTTAACGACACAAAGCTAAACGTCGGGTTCTAATCGTAGCTAGAACTGATGAGGCGAAAAATGATCCGTTTTTAGGGGGTCATTTAAGCCGGAATTAGAATTTATTTGATCAATGATTGCCCTAAATCGTTCCTTTTGTGATTTTAGGTACTTTGGGAGAGAATTCTGGAAAAGGAAGCATTTTGGACGTTTTTGGAGCATAAAAGTGAAGAAAACGACAGAGTCTTAATTTTTCTTGCTGGAAACACTACCTAAAGGCGTCAAGAGCAATTTTGTGACGGCGTCAGGAGCAAAAATGATGACGGCCCAGAGAAAACGTGACGGCATCAGAACAAGGCCGTCAAGAGTAAATGTGGTGACGGCCCAGAACAGAAATACACATGACGGCGTCAGATCTGGATCTAGGCAGTCCGAGAATTTTATTGGCGGCGAGATGACGGCGTCAGAACTTTCTTCTTGATGTCGTCACCTCATGAAATCTATATATACTTTTCTAATTTTCATTCATTAAGTGTGGAACTAAAGAGGAGAATTTTAGGGTCGAACTTAATAAACCCTAGCTCGTTTGTAACAGTATTTTCAAGGGTTTTCACCCCTAGAAACCCTTCATGTTCAATTGAGATAAGTTTCCTTTCAATTCATTCAATATGTCTATGTGTTGTTTGAATATATCTTACGCTTGTCTTGATTTTAACATGCTAGGCTAGATCTTTTGTGTGTTTGCTTAGATATAATGAAACCTAGATGTTGATTATAGGTTGATTGCTTGTTTATAGTTGTAATGGATGAATGATTTCGATGTTAGGCTTAAGAAAACTGGCAGATCTCCATTGTGTAACTTGCTTGAACGTCTTAAGAAACATGAACCAATGCGTACTAGGTTTTTATGGTTGTATTTAATGCATGAGCGAATTCTAGTGATCCCATGTTAGGAGCTTCTTGCAGGCTCGACATAGGAGTGAAGTAGGAGCTTATAGAGTTGGGGAAGTACGTACGCCACCCCACAATTGGTATTAAGGAATATAACCCGTCATTCAAGCAATTGTAACAAACAATTAACCTGTAAAAGATATCTAGGGAGTAGTGAAATCTAAGTAAACACAATTCTCCCAATTACTGTTTACACCACTAGTTTAATTAGCTTTATTTACATTTCTGTTATTTTATTTTGATTGCATCTTAGTTATTGGGTTAGTTGACTAGCAACTAATTCTGCCCACTCTTTCAAAACCCGAGATTTTAATTGCTTTCATAAAAATAAAAAAAAATACAAAAAGAATCATCCCTCACCTCTAGACCTAGTTTTTAGGCTTTCTAATCCTAGCGACACTATTCCTGAGTTGAACGATCAATCCCCCGGTACTTGTCACTATACTATACTACAACGATCAGGTACACTGCCTGGTGGGGGTTATAAGCTTCTCGAGATCCCTCGAGAGGTAAAGCCTGGTGCAATTTTCACGCATCAAGAACCAATCTCACAACTATAATCACAACACACCTTCTTCTACACTCTTTCACACCTTTTATACTTCTTCACACCACTTGCTTCTTCACAGCTTCACAACTTAGTTCTATCCACTACTTCAAGATTTATACTTCTTCGCAACTTCTAGGCTTCAAGGTCTTCTCAACTTAAAGGCTTCAACTTCTTTGTCTTCACAACTAATCTCTACTTCAATATACTACCACTTCTTATAACTTCTACCACTAATCCTATACGCCTCTACTTCTTTACTTCTATTACCACTTCACACCTTCAACAAATCTTGATCCTATATCTAAATCTAGCTAACCAATGTATACACTTTATACACCAAAGAATGAATGATAAACAAGATGAAATGATCAAACAACTTAGATAGCAAGATGATACTAAGTTATAATACTTCTAGTCTTGATAGATAGAAGTATTCTTCTCTTTGGACTTGAGTAGATGAGGTTTTGGATCACTTGGAAACAAAGACTTATGAATTATATGATCAAAGGATTTTTAAGATAGAAATGAAAGTTTGAATCAGAGAGTTTCTAGTGCAAAAAGGTGAGAAAAATCTGTGGAATGAACCAGTATTTAAAGGGGAGAAAAATACTGTTTGGGAGCGTTCCGGTCCCCTTAATTCATGGCCGGTGCCCTTAATTTTAAGGGGATTGCCCCTTATAATTAAGGGGGCCACCCAGCTGTAACGGTCATAAAATCTGTCTTTTAGTGGGGGAAGTTTATTTGGTGAAAAACTAACTGATTTTGGTTAAAAATTTGAATTCATATATTTAGTATGATTATAACATTTTTCTTTATTACCAAAAGTGTTTTTCAAAAATATATAATATGTTTATATAATTAAATAAACTTTGTAATAATTAATTAAATATCCCTTTGATCTTATAATGCATTAAACACTTTGTTTATTCATACCTTAAGTGATTAGATGGTGAAAGTGATTATTTACTACTAAATACTTGTTTACGTCATGATCTTTGGTTTGATGAGTTTTCGTTTTGTGATTATCAAAACATAGAGATATCGAAAGATATGAATAACGTTTTTAGTCATTTATTTATATCAACACAGACAAATCCCACATTGGCCGTGACTTGAAGTGAGGATGGGACATATGTTAACATTCACATTATATGACAACAACGTGTTTTGTGGTCTAATGGTTAATCGCCCATACGGTTAAGCGTGCTTGTGTGAGAGTAGTACTGGCTTGGGTGCCCTGCCGAAAAGTCTTCACATGAGGGCCACAAAAGCAAATCTGTGAGCTTACGGGCAAACCGGATAATATTTGTGGTCTGTAAGGCAGGGTGTTACACGTCACCATCATCAGAAATAGTTCTCCCGCTTTCATCAGATGTCAACATTTCTAAGTATGTGTTATTTTAGTTGTTCTTGATGTTTTCTTATTGTAGGTTTTTAGGTTTAGCTAATTTATGTATCATCATGAATTGTTGTAGCATATCTGATACTCCCAAGAGATATTAGTAAGCGTACGTTGTTTAATCTGAGTGCCATCCAAAAAAAGTCTCTCATATTGGCAGATTAAGCATGATGTGTGTACATTGATATTATTTGGGGATAATAAGACAAAAAATGTATCTAACTTTTTCATTCATTTTATTTGCTATTAAAGCACAAACCTTGAAAATTTCAACCTTTGTGTGTATTTTGTTCATGTTCAATGACCATTTTACCAACATGATGGTTCAAAATGTAAAGGTGAAATGGTCACAAAATACCAAAAAAAAAAAAAAAAAAAAAAAAAAAAAATAATAATTTGAAAGGTTTGTGTTTAAAAAAAAAGCCTACATAAAACAACAAAATTGGACAAATTACATACAATTTTTTGTTATTATCCATATTATTTATGCATATATTTTTACTATTGTATTTTAGTTTGAGTGTATTGTTGCTGTAAGTGGGGTTGGATTCCTTATTGAATTATGTGTCACTCACTGATTACACCCCAAGAAACCTTGTCTCTCTCAAAGGTAAATGGATCGTGGTAGTGATACGTGTCTTGATACGATTTTATGTCTTTCTATCAAAAGTAAGGATGGCAATGGGTCGGGGAATTTCGGGGATCATGTTCCCCATCCCTATCCCCATCCCCGAATCCTATATCCGTCCCCATCCCCGGCCCTATACTCGACAGGATCAAAATTGCAATCCCACCCCCTTCCCCATCGGGACGGGGATCCCCATCGGGGAATCGGGGATTTTTTTTTTCTCATGTATAAATAGTTTGCATACTTGATACATGCATCAAGACCAGTTGAAACAAAAGGTATTACTACAAGTCTGCAAGTCAAATTGTGGAAACTAAAAAGAGAATTCAAATCAACCCATAACAACTGTAAACATCTAAAGTTTTCAATAGATTACAACTATGGTTGAATCTTTGATACTTGATACATCCAGGTTGCTTCATGACCATTCACCAAAACCTTGTATGAGAACAACTAAATCAAGTTCCTACATAAATAATATCACATTAATGTTAACACCTATTATACTAACACTTGAAGAGTGATTATACCAAAAGTATTACTATAAGAGTGGAGTGATAATAAAAAGTGCAGACTATATCCTTTCATATTTTGCAGACTATAAGTATATAAGAGACTAAGAGTGACTAGTGACTATATTTATTTACTAGAAAAGTTAATAGCCAAGTACTCAAGTCTATTAACAAGAAAAGTTAATAGCCTTATATCAGAGAAGTGTTCAACGATAATGTGAACAACTAATATTATAAAGCTCTTTAAAAAGTAGATAGATAGCCATTAACCATAGTATATGATTATATCTTACTAGCTGGTGTTAACTTAATGTTGGGGTATTTGTTCTAACATGTTCATATTACTATACTAGGGGTTGGATTACTAATTAGCTATGTATTTATTCTTATTGGTCAATAATTATAAACTCAGTAGGAAGCTAACATAGCCACTTATAGTTGGTTCTACATATTATTACAAGTTACTTGTTAAGCTATATCAGTAAAATATTGTGCATTAAATATTTTCCATAATCAACAACCATTGTGCAGAAACATCTGTGTAAAATACATTTCATTGTCCAAAACTTGCAGATATATAGATAGTACCTTTTCCTTCACCTTCAGCTTCACCATCTGTGTCGTAATCATCAAAAATTGTTGCATTATTATCAGATGTAAACGGTTTACCTTCATCTTTTTAATATAAATTATCTTCAAAGCATAATAAATGCATAACAACATAAAATAATAATAGTTCTAAAATAAAAATAGTTACATTACCCTTGTTAACAATTTCCCACAACCAACTTTGTGCACACATTAAAGCTTCTATAGTATTTGGACGAAGTCGGCTTTGATGTGGACTGATCAATCTCCCGCTAGTGCTAAACGCAGATTCTGAGGCAACGGAAGAGACAGGGATAGCCAATATATCTCTAGCAATTGCTTGCATCGCAGGATACTTAGCTCTTCTTAACTTCCACCATAATAGAATATCGAAGTTTGGAGATCGCGGTTCAAGTCCTTCTTCTATATAATGGTCAAATTCCATTTCTATTGACGATTGCGGAGCACTATTTTACACATAATATGTTTTTCCCACGCCGACATATTTTTGTCAACCTCCATCGAGTTTGATGAACTTGACCTCGTGTTATTTCCAAACTCGTATTCACTATCTAAAGTATTTTCTTGATACTCAAGGATCAACGCTTCACATATATTTGTGAACCTTTTGAATTCGAGTAGCACTATCTTCAGGATATATTTGCGGAAAATAAAACTCGATCATTTCCATCTTGCTTCTTGGGTCAAAAACACCAGCAACAACCATCAACTCATGAATTGCACCCCAATACTCATCAAATTTCCCAATCATTAAGGATGCCATATTGCTAACAAGCTGATTAGGGGATACATGCCACTCATTTAACTTCAACATAATGTCACAGACTTTTGGAAAGTACAAATTAGCTGTTGGGTACCTAGTTCTAGAAAATATCCCAGTAACATTATGGAACACCTCTAACTTCTTACAAATGACCAGCGCATTTTCCCATTCTCGTGCACCAAGCAAAGTTTTATACTGAGAGTCTCGTTGGTTCAAACGCGTAAAAACACTTTATACATCAATGCGGTTTTAAGCATCAAGTAAGTGGCATTCCATCTAGTTTGGCAATCTAAACCTAATGTCTTAGAGTATGTATTTTTAGTTGCTTGCATGTCTCCTCAAATTTCTCAACTCTTTTATGGGTTGCTGTCCAATAAGATAAACTTTCATGTACATTATCTATTGCAACCTTAATGACATTTAACCCAACTTTCACAATCAAATTTAGAATATGTGCACAACAACGCATTTGAATGTGAGCTCCATCTTTTATTAAATGACTAGATTGTAACTTATCTTTCACCAAATCGATTAACTTATCATTGGTGGAGCAATTATCGAGAGTGATGGTATAGTTTTGTTTCAACATTCCATTCCATAAGAGCCTCCATCAACACATTTGTATGAACTTCACTTGTATGGGGGCAAGGTAAATATAGGAAGGCCTTAGCTATTTACACTCGGGACAGTTTGCAGTTTGCACTCCTAGTTGATTGATTGACTTCTTTTAATTTTATATTCAATAGTGGGAGCTTCTTTTAATAATAAAAAAGAAATAGATAGGCCTTGGCTATTTTGTCAGTCTATGTATTTTATTTTCATAACGCAAATTGTTAGTTTTAGTAAATGTGGGAGTATCTTATTTTAATATGAGATAATGAGAGTATTTTATTTTACTTTTAAGTTAGTACTATTTTGTCTTGCTAAAAAAAGTTACTAGTTTGTTTTAATTGTTCTTATTTATTTATTTATTTATTTTTAATAAAATTTTTAATTGTGTGATTTAGATAAATGGTCGTATTTATTAGTATTTTTTCGTAAAAGGATGTATCGTAACCGTATTTGAGTTTTTGGGCATAAGTTTAATTTGTTTTTCTACTTTTATATTTACATAAACTTATGTGAAAATGCAAAGATCACAACTTTTGACAATTAAGTAAATACAATATAAAAAGCAATTATTACATTGTATTAATCCAGATTTACATTCTGAAAAGTGCGATTCAACAACTAAGTGTAATTGTTTATCCGCTCCATATACAGAGTAATTCATGCAGTTGCACAGTCAGACTTGAAATAAAACCATATTTGTGTAACAGTAGGCACCGGGTATGCTTCTTTTAATGATATGTTCACATAATGATCATTATTAACAAACCCGAGAGAGATAAATGTATGTTGATACCATGGCGGCGGAATCGAACGAAGTGGTAAGTAAGTTTGAAAACCTACATTGGTTATGGTATGTAGAATCACATTGAAGTGTGATGCAATCAAGATACCAATTTCTGGCATATTCATCCACTTGGTCATCGGTGCAAATTCACCAATGTTAAAGAAATTTAAGCGATTTTTAACACGATCGTATTCATCGGTACTAAACATGGTGACATATTGTTGATGGTACAGTCCAACTCTTGCAGTAAAGGATGTTGGATGGTTGGCTATTCATCTTCATGAAGACGGAGTCCAACAACTACCGCTCGAAATCTACAATTTCCATCAGGTTTGACATCTTGTACCCTATCAATAAAAGCATGAAACATTTTTGGAAACTGATTAATGTATGCATGTGTTGCTTGTTTTGGAAATGACAAGTTACTAGGTCTAGGTGGTTTTGGAATTGATGAGCTGGTAGGTCTAAGCGGTTCTTGTGCTTGTAAAGGCGGCTCAAAATGGGTTTTTTTTGAACTCTGCATCTAACTCTTCAAGCTCGGCTTTACAATCCAAATCATCATCTAGTGATATGCATGGTGAAAAATCAAGCTTCGTCCAAAATGTATCAACCACATCAAGTGTTATAGGCTGACCTTGATATAAATACATTGCTTGCTCATGTGAACATGGTAGCCCATAACTTGTACGGAGTTGACACCCACAATTTTCATATATTTCAATATCTCCGCACCTCATAAATTCATGAAAAATTATATCAAGTGCATAAAGTGAAGCAAAACGATTTAGATTTTGAAAGTGTGGCATGTTGTAACAATGTCGAATGACCATTCTGCTTTCTTGGATACTTGCTTTAAAGCCCGTGAATTGTGAATTAACAACTTCATAAATATATGACACTATTCTCTCTAAATCTCATTGTGATGAATCCAAATACAACTTTAACTTGGCATTTTGACTCTCCACTTTGCTAGTAGTATGATTACCAAAATGCAGATATCTTTTTGTCCAAGCTACTACAAAGTGTTCTTTATTCCTATAAAAATATATAAAAACTACTAAATTTAATCATATAAAATATACAATTTAATACCTGCAGAGTCGGCCATAATTTCCGTAAGTTTTTCTAGATTATGCGCATATGCTTCCTCTGTTTCAGAATAAATTAATATATTCCACATATTATTGAAATCATGCCAACTTTTATTCATTTGTATTAAACATTTGCATTGAGTTAAAACACTTTTATTGATATGCCATGTACAAAGTAATTCTTTGGTGTCGGGAAATAAATAGTTGTAGGTGTTTATGAGCGCCAACTCTCTATCAATGACGATAACATGTGGAAGCATGCATCCATCCATAAGCGATTTAGACAGCCTAACGCCCACTCATAGTTATGCCTCTTTTCCTTATGAATAAATACAAATGCTACTCAAAATGTCATATTAGCTGGGGTTACACCAACAATCTCAAGGAGTGACAATGGATACCTGACTATAATTATATTAAAACTTAATACTTCTTTCGAGTACGGGGTTCGGGTACCCATAGGGTGTTCCCATCCCCGCCCCATCTCCGTTTTCAATATCGGGAATCCTTCATCCCCATCCCCATCCCCATCCCCGGTCAACTTGGTGATTCCCCAGTCAAAACGGGTTTGGATATTAGGTCCCCATCGGGTCCGGGTTTTGTTGCCATCCCTAATCACAGGTCTGTTTTTAGTTACATTACATATTTCAAAAGTACTACTCAGTAATTACGAGTATTAGTTAGGATTCACAGTATAACCATTTACGGTGCGTTCGTTTGCTACTTGGATTTACTATGGGTTTCGTTTTGCAATTTCATTATGATTTTTAAGTGGTCTCATATAATAATTAAGTATTTTAAGTTAGGGAAAACTGGTCTCTTCATCCGTTTCTAGGATACCTGCCTTTTTGTGGGTTTTCAAACACCCACGTATTCCATTTAATAGTTCAAAAAAATCAAAACCAAACGCTTCCCGGTTTTATACATTGGGTTTGGGGTTCATTTTATTTCAGAATAATAGCTTCAACCATCATATTCAACATCTGATTTTTCATTATTATTTTTTTATTATTTTTTTGTTGTTTATGTTTATTACACCGAGTGTGAGTTGGGAAGGAACACACATGATGTCCTACGGATTATAACTCATCTTGATGCTCACTTCAATACCCTTTTTGAATCTGTTACATCTATTGGGGTAAATGTAACACCCCCAAAATTTTATTACAACAGTGGAAGATTAATTTGGGTGTTACGTAGAGGATCACAGTCATAATCATAGAAAATGACTCAAATGAGACGTTTTGAAAGTCATTTTATTGAATTCAAATACGAGTGTTTCCATTGTTATCCAAATCACAAATGACATAATTTTTTGAAATGACTGATTAAATTTATTTTACACCACAGACTCTTGGTCAATCCCCACTCCATGCCTTGAATGCTAGCTTCAATTACCTAAGATAAACATGCTAAAAAGTCAACAAATTGTTGAGTGAATCCATAGTGTTTGTGTTTGATAATAATTTGAACACAAGATAAGTATTTCAGTAATAAAACAGATGTGTGTGTGTGTGTGTATTGTGTGAATATTGCATGCATATTGCCATAAATCTCATGAACACAAACATTAACGTGTATAATATAATATAGGGGTCCTCGGGGTAGGAGCTTGCCATTTTCCTAGTATCTCAAATAATGTGCATCTGGCTATCTATCCGACTAACACAAAGGAAATCTCTCGGACTAGCACAAATGGGTTTTCAACCAAACAGATCTATTCACAGTATTCGCATTTACTCGCAAGTGACTAAGGCTCATGATATAAGGGGCTTTTATAAAAGGGGCAACAAAGTGTCTTATGCACTAACATTCACTAATAGCATACATAAAAATACTTGTGTTCTATTTGTAGCATGTAACTCCCCACAAGTTTGTAAAACATATAAAAGTGGGACTATGAACTCACCTCAGTTGAGTGTGTGGGTAGGCAAATAAGTGATATCAAATGCAATTCGGAAACGGCTCCAACACGCAACCTGAATAATATGGGAAATCTTAGATTTTTGGGTGGTTTTAGGATGGTATTAATAATGTGTAATGATTATTAAAATGATACTAGTTATATTAGTCTGTTATTAATTGTGGACCCGAACATGCCCAACAAGGCCAACATGCCAAGCTATTATTATATATAAAATGTTGGGTGTTCTGGTAATGTGATAGCTTATCATACCTAAGTGTTTTTATTAAAGTTACTTAATAATCCTTCAAGTTTCATGAAATTTACATTTCAGACCTTAATAGTGAAATTTTACATTTCAGTCCTTGTACTTTGTTAAAATGACATTTTTGGCACAAAATATTAAATGTGAAGTTTTATCATCAATATTTTCCAATTATTCATTTTTGGTCCTTATAGTTATCAAAATATCAAGTTTTGATATAAGTTTGTGAAAATTACAACTTTAGTCTTTAACTTTGTTATAATTACATTTTTAACTTATATGTCACATAAATGACATTTTAATACCCTTGATTCATAAATATTCCATTTCTAACTTTAATTTGCCAAAATGGCAGTTTTGGTACTCTTTTGTAGATATATATACATTTAGTCCTTTAACTTACCAAATTTACACCTTTAGTCCTTGTAAATAAAAGTATAACATTTTAGTATTTATAATATCCAAATATTCAATAAATACCCTTAGTGTACTGAAAATACTATTTTAATACATAGTTTCTAGAATCGACAGTTTCGGTCCTTGTAGCTATATAGTTTTTTGCAAAACTAGTCCTTTTAAAATAAAAGTGTTCATTTCATGTCCAAATTCTTCCAATTTGACTTAATTGACTCAAAAACATTTATATTATCAGTTTATATCCTCAGGTTACTGATTTGGCAGTTTCAATAATAATATTTCAAAAGTGACAGTTTTAGTCCCTATAGTTAACATAGTTTGTATTTTTAGCCCAAAAATACATGTTTAGCTTATGTTTCCATTTCTTTTAGCTTATTATACTTCCAGAAGCTTGGTCAAGCTTTTTTGAGCTTATTTGGCAGCTTATATTAGCTTAAAGCTTATTTTTGTGTTAATTGGGCTTTAACAAACTGTTAAGGCCCAACGATATGTGTGTTGGTCCAATGGACCTGGGGTTTTGTGGACTTGTTCATGGGCATTAATATGAGCTTATTTCAATTTACAAAACAGGTTGTGGGTGGCTTATTCTCAAAGTGCTTATTTAAGTTTATTGGGCTTTAAGCCCGTTAAGGTTATTTAGGGTGTTTGCGAAACTGTGGGAGTGTGATAAGCTTTGAGCTTGTGAAAGTGATCAAACAAGCTTGTGTGGGTGTTATATTGGTATCTCCTGATTGTTTGGTGTTTAGTGAAATGAGTTAAGCACAAGGGGGTCATGACTTGATTGTTGGTACTCCTAAGACTTGAGGGGGACTTGGTGGAGGCTTGATAAGGATTTATTTGATGCGTTTTTATGGGGTCATTTAAGCCCAAAGTCGTGAATTTATGATCAAATATTGCCTCAAATAGTTTCTTTTCTCATTTTAGGTACTTGGGACATGATTTCTAGAATATGGAGCATTTTGGACGTTTTTAGGCTCAAGAATGAAGAAAACAAGAGAGTCAAGAAAAGTAAGGAATTACACCTGACGGCGTCAGGCTTGGATGCTGACGCCATCACTTGAAGAATGAAGCTGGTGGAATTTAACACGTGACGCCCCAGAAAGATTTTGAATGTTTGCACCTGACGGCGTCAGGTGCAATTGGAAGGAGGCCGTCAGGATTTGGGATTACACGAGATGGCCCAGAAGCCATAAAGAGGGACGACGTCAGGATGTTGTTTGGGCGATACGAAACCCTAAAAAGTGGCGTTCTGACGGCGTGAGGACTTATAACGTGACACCGTCAGCTAATAAAATCTGTATATAGTTTTGGAATTTTCATTCATTACGGTGGTGTAACTTTGTGCAACCTTAGAGGCAAACCCTAGGGACCAATTTTTAGAGATTTCAAGGGTTCCCAAACCCTATTTTCTCTCATGTTTCATTGAAGATAAGTAAACTTTTAATCATTCAATATGTCTATGTGTTGTTTGATTATCTTTTATGCTTTTCTTCCTTTTAACATGTTGGCTTAAGTGATTTAGTGTTTTCTTAGATCTAATGAAATCGGGTTATTGATAGTTGGTGAGTTGTTTATTGTTTGGCTGATTGATTTGCGTTAGGCTTAAGAAAACTGACTAACCTCCTTTATGTAACAAGCTTGAACGTCTTAAGAAACGTAATCGGATGTGCACTATGGTTTTATTGGTTGTATTTAATACATGATTAGATGTTGACGATTCTATGATAGGGTACTAAACGTGTCGTCATAAGAGGAGATAGATATTCATAGAGTTGGGGAAGGACGTGCACGCCCCCACGACTGGTATTAAGGAATACAACCCCTCAACTAAATAATTGTGACATTCAACAAACCAACAAGAGATAACGAGGGAGTAGTGAAATCGAAGTAAACACGTTTGTCTCTTATACGAAGTCCACCACGCATTAACTTTTCTTGTTATTTTTATTTTATGTTTATTAGTTTAATTTGTAGTTTTGGGTTAGTTGATTAGCAACTAATTCCGCCATCTCTTCCAATACCCGAGATTTTTACCGCTTTCATTAAATATAAAATACAAAAAGAATCATCCCTCACCTTCAGACCTAGTGACCTACACTTCAATCCTAATGACACTATTCCCCTAGAGAACGATCAATCCCCCGGACCTACCATATACTACACTACAATGGTCAAGTACACTGCCCGGAGGATTGCAAAATCTCTCAAGATCCCTTGAGAGGTAAAACCTTTTGTGAGGGCGCAAAACTCGCATTAAGTTTTTAGCACCGCTTCCGGGGAATAGTTATTGTTTAGGTTGAATTTTACTTCATTTGGGTCTACTCACTAGATTCCTATCTAGTGAGATTTTTATTTTATTTTTCGTAGGATTCTTTAGTCTATCTTTTTCTTCGTGTCTTTGTTTATAATCCATATCATCCGCCATCATGGAAGGTGATAATATCCTTGAACCCATCATTCAACCAAACCACCAAAACCCACCCGAACAACCTAGAGCCTGCACCTTAGCAGACTACTCCTGACCTAGCCACCAAGGCTATCGAAACACCATTGAGCTCAACCAAGGAGTCAATGTGTCTCTCTTGCGATCCGACACCATCTGGTTGGTGCAAAGCGGATGTGCATTCAATGAACTTTGTTCCGAAGATCCAAACCAACATCTCAAAGATTTCCTTAAAATCGTTGATTTCATAAACCTTGATGTTGCCACTCGAGAGACGACATGATTGCATCTCTTCCAATTCTCTCTACGTGACCAAGCTAGTCAATGGCTTGAGTGTTTACCCGCGGGATCCATCACCTCTTGGGATGATCTCACCTCTCGTTACCTTGCTCAATTTTTCCCACCGGGGAGAACTACCAAGTTAAGGAATGACATCTTGATGTTCCAACAACATCAAGGTGAAATCCTTTACGAAGCATGGACTCGTTCAAGGACTCCAAAAATTCCCTCACCATGGCATTGATCTATCGCTGCAAGTCTAAATCTTTTATGATCATGTCAATCTCTCCATAAGGCAAACCATTAACCAAGCGGCCGGTGGTAAGCTACGTGACAAGAATGCGGAAGAATCATGGGGAATCATAGAAGATCTTGCTCTTTATGACAACGAATGTTGGAATGACCCCCGTGATTTGAACAAAACGGTCAAGGCAATATCTTTGCCTTCGAACAACCCAAGCGTTCCTGGTCGTAGGATCATGGAACTTGAAGGCCAAGTCAAGTTTCTCATGAAATCCTACAAGGCTCCTAAACCTTCAAGCCAAGTGATTAAAGTCACTTCTTCATGTGAGTATTGTAGTGGTCCCCACGACACTCGTGATTGCATGGAACTCCCCGAACAAGATTTTGCGGACTACGAGCCAAACACTTATGGTGATTCATACAACCCCTCTTGGAAAAATCACCCAAACTTTAGGTGGAAACAAAACCAAAACCCTTCTCAAAATAATTCTTCCAATCTACCTAATCGTTTCCAATCTACCGGTTCAACCTTGAACCGTGCTTTCAACAATAATCCTTCCAACAACTACAATAGTTCCAATAATTTTAAAGGATTAAGGTCCAATTTTATGGCATCTCAAGAAGCGCATTTGACAAAGTTTGAAGCCGATTTCAAACAAAAACAAAGCGAGATGACAAGTAAAATTGACACCTTGTTGAAGGCTCTAAATGACCGAGAATTGGGAGCTCTCCCAAGTGACACCGTCAAGAACCCGGAACTAAACGTTAACTCCATCTCCACAGTTTCGTCTCCTATTTATTTCCCATAATATTACTTGGTCAATGCTATGAGCACGTGTTTCAAACAAACTCAAATCTTTCAAAAAGACCAACAAGATAGAACACCTGAAACTAAGTTAGTCAACCAACCAATTGAAACACCTCTTACTCAACACCTCGACGATGAATTCAAGGAGATTCACCTTGAACGTCCGGTTATCGATGTCTTAGCTCATGCCCCTTACTACAACGCCCTTTTGTAAAAATATGAGAAGAAGCTTAAGTTAGGTAAAAATGAGACCGCTTTCTTTAAAAATAAGCTGCCTAAAAAGTTAGATGATCCGGGCATATTTGTTTTACCGTGTAAGATCGGGAATTCCGAGGCTTTTGATACATTAGCCGATCTTGGATCAAGCCTCAACTTACTTCCGTTATCCCTCTACACCACTCTGAAGTTAGGAAAATTGGATGAAAAGGAGGTAATAACTGGCCTAGAGGATGGAAGTGTCGCATACCTGGTTGGGGTAATAAAGGACGTATTAGTGCATATAGGAAGGTTAACTATTTTGGCTGATTTCCACGTTCTTGATATGGTTAGTGATACTACGTGTCCTTTGTTAATAGAAAGAGAATTTTTAGCTACCGCAAGTACAATGATTGATTGTAAGGAATCTAAAATAGCGGTAAGAGAAGGTGAAACTTGGTCGGTCTATGATGTTAAGAAACACGCCTATCATAATAATGAGGAACCAGCACCTCATTAGGTAGACGTAAATAGGATACCCTCTAGATATGGACCTTGGATCAATAGAGACTTCATAGGACCCCAACGCCCATTTTACCTAGAAGAGGAATTTGTGAACCGAACATATTCGGTAGAACAACTCTTGGCTAGGGACACCGAATTGGACCCATTTGAAGATCCTCTAGTTTTTAGAAAGATGATTGAATTCCTAGGAGTTTTGCCAATTAACCTAGGAATGAATAAGTGGAAGAGATAGAACGACAAACATAAGTGGAATTGGAACAAGCCACCTAAGGAAGGAGATTGATCATGGCACATAAAAATGACATTATATGATCCGGATGGGGAGAAGTTTGAAAAGTCATACCAAACAAAGCGTACCGATAGAAAGATAAATGCAAAGTTCGACCCTAAGGATGTCCTCGCTGAGGAACTCACTCACAAAGGATAGAGTATGACTTTGAGTCTAGCGACAAGACTCGTAAATAAAGAAAAACGCTTCTTGGGAGGCAACCCAAGCTTTTTCATTATTTGTTTGTTTGTTTGTCTTTATTTGAATCCATATGTATGCTTTATCTTTTTGTTCATTGTTCATGTTTCAAATAAATTATGAAAATGCTTCATTTTGGCTTTAACATCGTCTTAATTACATATAAAGGTATTTTGAAAATTTTTTTGCAACATATAGGAGTGAAATTTAGTCTTAATAAGCGTCTCATGGACAGGAATTGTATGACTAGCACAAAAAAAAATGTACCACTCAAAAATTTCCACCCAAATATGTGAGGTGGGCGTTTAGATCTTAAGAAAAAAGCATTCATTGTTGGTGCTTGTGAGTGTATCGCTAGTATTTAGATTCTAGAACTTGCGTTTGTGATGCATCCCGAGACTGATAGTGAAACTACATTCGTGTAGTTAGGATTTACTATATAAGAGGCATTAGGATAACCCATGTTTTAAACCTGTATTACAATTACATTGACTTCATTGGTCGAGTAATTTTCCCACACCTTTGCGTTGTACTCATTTTTAGTACACGGTACCCCTAGTAAACCCCTCAGAGCCTATCTTTTTTATTTCTAACTTTAAGCATTTTACTTAAAGGAAAATTTTGTTTACAATCCACCCCTAAATGTACACCCAAATCGCCTTAGCCTTCCTTGTATGCACTCATCTTTAGTGCATTATTGTTACATGTTTAAACCCTTAGTTAGTTGTCTAATTGATTACATGGTTGCTAAGTCGAGTCATATCTTGTACATATTGCTTTCGGATGATTGGGACTCATCGGTTAAAGTACTAATGTTATGGAGTAATGGGGAAGAATATAATTTATTACCCCCATATATGCGTTAATATTTTAAAGTACTCCAAGTGTTTTAATTTTCTTAATTCGAGTCTTTATTTTTAATTATGTAAAATTTCAAGTGTAGGGAGGAAACGAGCTCCCTTTGATGTATTATTTTGGATGGTAGAGTAAAAGTGTATGTAAAAAAAATAGAAAAAGAAAAGAGAAAAACATACGGGCTACCATCCGTTTCCTTTATTTATGTTGAGTCAAATAGTGTCTTGAAAAATCCAAAAAGAGTTAGTAGTTAGTTTAAGTTGAGTCGAGTCTTGGCTCAGCAACGTCTCCTTGTACATGTAATTGACCAAGACAATTGACAGTAAACTATCCCTTTATCCAACAAACCGTGTTTTCCATACCCTTACACCTAACGTTATAACCCTTTAAAAGACCTCTTTGATAGTCTATCCTAGGTGCTTACGCCAAAGTGATGGAGGTTTTGATCCTTTCCCAAGCCTATGGTAATCTATTTGCTATGATAGGTAGTGAGAGATATTTTTCCATTTCCATTTGTGATATATAAACTTATAACACCCGAGAGATGAGAGTATCCAGACACTAATTGTGAGGTGCTAGTGTATAATTTCCATGCTTTTGACTAAGGTAGAACAATCATTTGTTGTAATTACTTTTATGTTGATGTTAAATGACCCCTAACTTGTATTTTGACTGGTGTAAAAGCTATGTTAATACAAATATTGCCTAAAAACGTTATTTATATTTTACGATCTTTGCTAAATTTTGTGAACGAAAAAGTATAAACTTTAGTTTTTAGCAAAACATGAATATAGCTTAAGTCTTGTGCAATAAGACTTTATTTCAACTTGACATCACTTTTGCTACATTTACATTTCACATAATACTTAACATTTTCATATTTCTAAAAATGGAAATTGTTGTATGGTTGACTTGAAGGATCTTGATTAGACTTGACATTTGATTTGGAAAGATTTTTGGTATTTAGACTGTCAGAACTGGCGGAACCCTTTGGGTACAAGGGCGGATTGTTGGGAATTGTCTAGAGATGTTTTAGTTCATTGGGATTTTTTTCCCTCAAGAATCGTACATAATACAAAAGCCTATGGTTCTTTTTATACACAAGGAACCCTAATCAGCAATAAAAATAAAATATCAATGCATATCATTACCTAAAATAACTCATGTATATCCGAACAAACTAATAATAAAGATACGGATTCACTATATCCGTAGAAACAAGCCTTTCGCAGGAAACATATCATCAGTAGAAAACATCTATAGCTTCAGCAAAATCCTGTCAGTAGAACTTCATCAGTAGGAACTTCTAAAATTCCCAACAATCCTCCCCTAATCTTGAATTTGACATGGTTAAGTTCAAGATTCCAGATAGAGCTTTAGCTTCGAAAGTGTGAGGATTGAAACTTTAATATTTGCAGCAACAATAAGTAACTAGCAGCAACCAATCTATATATCAGCAGCAACTAGTAACCATCTTTTAAGAACAAGGAACCAACAGCAACTTCAACCTATAAGCAGCAACAGGAACCAGCAGCAACATGAGTAGATTTGATAAGCCTTTACCAAGTAGCTACTCACTCTTGGGCTAGCTAGTTCTTTGGTGGAATCATGACATCACCCTGGCGAACTAGGAACCAGTTTAGAACGTGAATCATCGGTGTGTTGAAATACCCTAATGATTTTTGGCAAATCATCACAGCCATAAACGGATTTGACATGTCTTTACCTGTAGTTGTTTGCTCAGGACTAGCCAATCCTTTGGTTACCTAATAGGGCAGCAACCATGGTGAATTGATGACCATTTAAACTCTCAACAATGAAGCATGGGTGAGTTGAGTACCCTATGGTTTTGAGCAAACCATTACAGCTATCAACAGAATTGATGCGTCTTTACCAAAAACCGTTTGCTTTTGGACTAGCCAACTCTTTGATGGAATGTCGTCATCATCATGGTGAGTTGATTACCATTTATGGATTTCCACAGCCTTTACCACAAGCCATAATCTTGTGGGCTAGCCAACTCTTGTGTCAGTAAGACATGGTGAGTTGATAACCATGTGTTGTGTGGTAATTAACCAACACCAAAACCTGCAAACAAGATAAAACAAAAACTATACAATTATATGTTAGTTTTTTTTTTTTTTTTTTTTTTTTTTTTAAATTTTTAATAATTTTTTTAATAATAAAAGAAAGAAAGAAAAAGAAAAAAATATGTAAAATATACCATCAATTAGCAGGAAAAATGTACTAGCAGTAGAAACACTAAGCTATCAGCAGAAATAGTGTCCACCAGCAGTAATGAGGATCCAACAGCTGCAAAAATGGTTAGAAAACAAATAATAAAACAATAAGCCTCCCCTTAGGCTTATGCCTCCCCTTAATCATTGCTTCTGGGAAAGACTATTGTTCTTGGGTACCCATAATGAAACTTTTCTTTGAGTTTTCCAAGAATAACATGCTAAGGGTTTAACAGTAGTATCCCATCTTGTCCCCCACCCCATATACATTGGGTCAAAATAACTAGGCCAAAAACCAGTATGAAAGTAAGTGCTAGTAGGTCTATAAAATGGTCTAGCAACATGTCTTTTCCAACCGGCTGGAAAAGGTCTACCAGCAAAAACTGGCTTACCAGCAAGAACTGACTTATCAGCAGAAACTGATTTATCAGCAGGATTGGGTCTGCTGGTTTTTACATGTGCTTGTGGGACAAATGGAGGAATACTAGCAACATTATTCCATTTGGGTCTAGAGGTCTGCTGTCCATAGGAAACACCCATCCTATTCTCATGATAATCACAGTCTTTAATGATATGAGACTTACTACCACACACAAAACAAGTTTTCTTCTTAAAAGACTTATCCTTAACACAACTTTGTTTATTACACACAAACTTATCAGAAACAGAACTAGAAACAAAATTGTGTTTAACAGAATAAGTCTCAGTTTTTGTTTTGGGTTCATTATCAGCTACATTGGACTTGGGTGTGGTCTTGAGTGACTGCCTAGGTGAGTCAGACTTTTCACTTGAATCACAACTGGTATATGTAGTAGACCCTTGGTCAGAGGACTTGTCACTGTTAGAACAAGAGACAAAGTCAGTAGATTTGGAATCAGGGTCTGGCAAGTCACTTGACTTTTTGCCATATAGATGGTGTGATCCATCAAAGTCTATTGTGATGGAAAGGTCAGTGGGCATATGCTCTCCTCTAATAGGTCCAGGTACAGCATGTAAATTTCCTTCTTTTACATAATTAGCTAATCCTACTGGTGTTGATTTGCCCAGATCATTCCTAGCTTCTAAACCAACATACTTCTTAAAACCTAAACCTATTCCAGAGTTTACAGATTGACTACCATAGAGTAAGCTAGCTAAATTGTCACCTGATATTAACCATGCTTTATGTCTAGCTACTTCCTCATCTAGTTTCTCTTTCAGCACTTGGTTTTCTGAAACTACATTAGCTTTTTCTTTCACAGTACACTTTAAGTCAATTTTAGTACATTCTAAATCACTTTCTAACACCCTTATCTTTTCATCATAAGCAAGCTGATTCTTTTGAAACCAAATTTTTTGTCTTTCTAAAGTTTTTAAAGCCTGTTTATAAGCCTCAACTTCTACATAACATTCATTATATTTAGGTTTCAATTCATCATAAGCTTCCTTAAGTTCATTATATCTTTCACTACAACCAAAGACACAATTATGTACCTGAGAAGGGAGTCCCATCAGTGCAAATTCTTCAGTCTTGGATATAGTGCAAGCTTCCTTTCTCATCTTCTTGGATTCAGCCTTTCCACCATACCTTGCTTTGATTGCATTCCATATATCACTTGCCTCATCCATATAATGGAAATCTGCTACATGATCAGCAGGAATAGATTTAAGCAAGGTAGTTCTTGCCTTTGATTCCCTTTATACAGCAATGTGTTCATCAGCAGTCGTTGGAGGAAGAATAATGACATTTCCATCTTGATCTCTTCTATGCCTTTTCAAGCTGTTGCCATTTTGAATCACCTTCCAGATATTCATATCATTTTTCATGATCCAGGGCTCCATCTTCTTAGCCCAGACCGCATACTCATCATTCATCAAATAAGGAAACATTGGAACATCCCTGTCATTGTCAGATTGTGCCATTTTACTAACGAGTAGCAGAAACAAGTGAAATCAGCAGGAACCAAAAGCTCAGCAGCAGAAACAATATTACGTATCAGTAGAATCAAGTTTGTTGCCCAACCAGTATTAACCGTGAACGAAGAGTTTCAAACAGATCAAATAGAAACCACAAGGATACCTCCTTTTTTTTTATAAGTATCCAGACGACACTTGAAAAATGTCACAAAACTGTTGCAAAATCTGGCACTGAACTGATTAGTGATGAGTGCTCAAACACTCATCATTTTTGGTCTAATCTGAACTGCAAAACATACAAAAACACTCAGAAATGCATCAAAATACTGAAAATATTTCAAAATCGTGTTTTATATGTTTTAGATGCAAAATGAGCAAAAACAGACGAAAAACGCACAAAGTTTGCAAAATTGGCAGTTTCAGTCCCCCAACTTTCATAAAATTACAAAATTAGTCACTGGTCATTAAAAATATGGAAAATTATCACCAAAGGTCCTTTTACAATCATAAGTTGTCATATTTAGTCCTTTGGTGAAAAATTGGAAAGTTTTGGAAATTTACACTTTTGGTCCCTGGAGTTTCAAATATTGGCAGAAAAGGTCCCTGGTGGGATAATTTTGGAAGAAAAATCATTTTTTGTCCTTGGGAAATCAAAAGTTATCAAAATTGGTCTCTGTGAGAAGTTTTGGAAAGTTTACATGTTTGGTCCCCGTAATTTGGAAATGTGCGTAATTGATCCCCGGGAATTTTAAAAAGTGGAAAATATAATTTATGGTCCTTGGGATATTTTTACATGGCAAAATTAGTCCTTATTACATCTAAGGGATAATTACATTTTCAGTCCACCACTTTGCATAAATTACAAATTGGTCCTTGTGATTTAGTAACTTAAACAAACGGACCCTTTTTTATTTGTAATAACCAAACAAACCTTATAACCCACACCCTTGGCCCAATCCACCAGCCCACACAACCCTTTTATAATAAACCCCAAACCGTTTCAAATAATCCCACGGTCAACACCCAGTTTGACCTTTCTCCCCCACCACTTGCCTGGTAATCCTCTGCCTTACTCAACCTCCCCCTCCTCATCCCATATTTTGTTCCCCCCTCCAAACACTACCTTCCAAGACCCATTTAATGCTCACAAATTGATCCAAGTTACCACACCCTGCCAAAAATCCTTTTCCCGCCAAAAAAGAGTTCAACGGCTAAGATCAAATAAAGCAATCCTAAGGCTGTGAAGCAATGTGGGAAAGAGAAAGAGGACTCCTGGGACCCTTATAAGTGAAGAAAAGAAGCAAGAGAAAAGAAGGAGATAGCAGTAGTATAATGTAGTTTAGTGTAGTTTATATTTTAAGCTTAATTTTCAATCTTTAATGTAATTTGTAATTTACAAGCTCTGTATTAATCTTAATTTATGTATTAGAAACTCTTTTAAATTATTAAACTCAAGTTTATTCCACCAAATTCAGTTTATGCAATTTTAAGCAAAAGTGATAACTTTGCTAATTCTTGTTGAAACCTTGTTTTCTTGTTTCCTCTGGTTCAATTTTAGTTATTTGTAAGATGCATTAAGCTTTTCAAGTGTTAAAAATTAGTTTTCTGTTAGTGTGTTTAAGTTACTCATAAATATCACAAATATGGTGAAAATGCAAAAGTCAGTTATGAAGAACAAGAAGAAATGGAATCTGGTTATTTGTGGATGGATTCTGGTTTAGAACTCCTTGGGGGAGTGATAGGTTTATGGTTTGATACCTTTGACAACCATCTCAGTTAACTTCCATTTGTAAGCTACTTTGTCCATTTCTTGCATAATCACTGTTCATTGCTTATTATTGTTCATTTCTATGTTTTCCAGCTTATTTTGTGTATATTGGTTGTTATATTGTTCAAACATCTCATGCTTGTTCATGGAAATCTTTTGTTCCTTAATTTCTTAAATTCACTGTGATTTGTAGCATCTTATGAATCTTTAGGTAATTGCTGTTATTTATGGTGTTTATGAGTTTAGTTAGTCTTATTATGTATTGATAAATGCTTCTGAATCAATCTTATGGCTTAATCCATGCATTTGCTTTGAAAATTATCAAAACAGTCGGATAAGGGGGTGTTTGGAATTGCATGTTCCACTGGGGCCTTGTGGTTTTCCTTGGTTAAAATCTACCTAGACATCATTCTCAGCATTGATATTGCTTAGTTAAACCTTAGAATCCAGTCCCTTTGTATGTAAAAGTCAAAATAGACCCTTGATCCCATTTAGCTGTCAACTGTTAGGTTTTAGAACCCTTAGTCCCATCATTTCCATTTATAATTAGTTAACTTAGCCTTAATTAGTTTTTATATAGCATAACATTTCAATTTCAGTTAATTAATTCCACTCAAAACTCACAAAAGTGAGTTACAAAAATATAAAAGTCAAAAGTGCAATTTTCAGTTTTAGCAAAACTGGTGAGAATTTTAGAGAATTATGTGTGGGGTCTCAAACTTTGAAATTTTTAGGATCAGTAACCCCCCACCTCATCTCAAGATTCTCACTTGTGTTGCATTTTTATGATTTTTTCTGTGTTCCCCACAGCCACCCAAAGTGGGCTGCAGGGCAACCCAGTGCTCTGTCTCAGCAGACACACCACCACCACCACCACTTGGTGGTGGTTTTCCAGCCAACCCAGTGGGCCCCAGGCCATTAATCTTGTTCCCCTCAACCCCCCTCCTACCACACACCACATTTTGACCAACCATTTGACCTTGGACCCCCTGGGTCCCACCTGAATCAAAGCCTAAAGGCTGTCCCACTTTCAGTTGATTTCCAATAAGCCAAGTGCTTATTTGGTAGCTTATTGCTTATTTTGTGGGTCTTTTTGGCTTCTTTCTGCTATAACATGTTCAATTAGCTTATTTATATCAGTTTTACCCATTGTGGGCCCCACACAAGCTGGTTCAAGCTATTTTCTAGTTTTGGTCAACCAAAGTCAACTGTTACAACTTATTGGCTTATTCTGGCTTATTTTTTATTTCCAAAAAGTTTGTTTTTACAAAAAGTGTTTGTTTTTAAGTATTAAATAGGTTTGTAAAAGAAAAATCAAGAAAAACAAATTTAAAATTAAGTGATAGTTTCTATTTAATGTAATTTAATTTTAATTTTCATTTTTAATTTTTTGTTAAGTACTTATCTATTTTATATTTTTCTTAAATTCCTCATATATTAAAGTATTTATAATAATTTTTTCAGATTTTTATTTTATCTTTTAGTATTTATTAGAATTAATTTTAGTTTTATTAATTATTAATTAATATTAAGTTTAAAATAGCATAATTAGTTTTTTTTAAAGTAAAACCTAGTTTTTATATTTTTTATAGCTTTTATATATCATAATATAATTTTAGAAATTTTCTTAGAATTTTCACTGTTCATTTTCTATTTTTCTTAATTTAAAATAGTTTAATTAGTTAATTAGTTAATTAGTAATTAATTAATAGAAAAATCACAAAAAGACAAAAATACTTATTTTTAATTTTAAAACTTATTTTTAGTTATTTTATAATTTTAGGAATTTTATTTTCACCTTTTTAGTATTTAAATAATATTATATTGTATTTTAGTTATTTAAGTATTAATAATAAGTATTAAATAGTTTTTAATTAATAGTAATTAATTAAATAGTGTAAAAAGTAATTTTAATTTTCTAAAAAGTTTCTTTTATTATTAGGATTGTAAAAATGTGATTTTCACTTTTGTAAGTATTTTATTTTGTTAAAACTCGCGTTTTATTTTGTACGTTCACGTTACTTAAAACTGAACGTACGCGTTTTTAAGTTTTAAACGTTTCTGGGTTTTCAAACTTTCCAGTCTTGTTTACATAGCTTATTTAAGCTATTTCTTCGTATATTCCTTAGCTTAATCACACACAAACCCCTTTTCCTGTCCAAATTCACCCGATCACAAAGCCGTTTGTTTACAATTCACATCTCGTCGGGACATAACGACCCGGGGAAACCTTATAATTCCGCGGAGCATTGACTCTAGGCAGTCTGACCTTGTTGACCATCCTTGGTCAATATAAGTTAGGTGGTTCGGGATCAATCAATTTATGGCGCCGCTGCCGGGGAGGTTGTGCGCGTTTATCTAAACGGTTTTTCTGATTAGTGTCTTTGGAATTCGTTCCATTGTACATTTATCCATCTTTGTTCATATCTTTTCATAAAAACCCAAAAATATTTTTCCTTACCCTCTATTAGTTTGATTCTACCTTCTTATACCCCTCTCATGTATAATTCTAAATGACATCTCTCGATGACGATTTCTTTGAGCAATGGGCCTTTCAAAGCAAAATTGAAAAACTTATGGCCTTATCAAAAATATCGAGATGTCGTAGTGATTATGGTGGACCATCGATTCATATTCCCTCTCCGGTGAGGGAAATGGAACGAGAAACCAAGGTGACAAAGGACCCGGTACTTTCCTCTGACAATGAAAGTGCTAAATACGTCCAACCTACGGTTGTCCAAGAACCTAAGCTCACAAATGCTCCTAAACCTTCAAAAATCAATCCTGATCTTTCACGATATAAGGTTATAAGGTCATCAAGCAAACGTACAGAGCTTAGGGCAGTGACTGAAAAGAACGACTTGCCCAATCTTCACGTTTATCAAGAACCAAAACCCGAGACCATAACGGAAGTGGTGGAAATTGCTAGCTCTAAGAGCACACCACTTGTCCCACCTCCGGCTTTTATTCCTTGTGTTGGTTGTGGTGAGCCACTTTTTGGTTTGCCATGTCGTTGGTGTACATGTGTACAATGTGGTAATGATATCCAAAACGGAAGTTGTTTGTTTTGTGGGTCGAGTAATTCATTTGCTTATGATCCTAATCAAAACTCATTCAACGACTCTTCAAATTTTTCCAATTACCCAACACATTCATACGAGCAAGAATCATATTATCCAAACTTCAATGATGCTTCGTATCAAGATACACCAAGCCAGACTCAACAGTTTTACTGTTGTGAGTACTGTGGTGGTCCACACTACAGTTCTGATTGTCAATCGGGAAACACGCTTGTCTATGAGCAGTTTCCTGATAACAATTATGACTACAGCACACACAACTCACAGCCACATCAGTTTTACTGTTGTGAGTATTGTGGAGGTCCACACACTAGCTCTGATTGACAAACAGGGAATCAATTTCCTTGTAACAATTACGACTATTTGTTTCAAGACCCACCTCCACAATACCAAATGAACCAAGCAACTCCTCTTGTTACTGAGCAAGACATTTTAATAGAGACTCTTAAGATATTGAAAGATCTTAAGGAGGAGTTGGCTACTTCATCGTTTCAAGATTCTCGTCAAAAATCCGTGGCAGAATTATTTGCCGTAGAACGAGAAGCTAGAAACGAAAAGAGCATGGAAGAATTACTTGCTGAGCAAAGAGCGGCTAAAATACGTGCCAATCTTCGCTATGCTGCTCTTCATGATGACGATGATGATGAGGATTCTATTCAAATGAAGGAATATTACAAAGATTCATCAAGTTCATCAGTTGAGATTCCTTCCGTGGAAGCACAGGGAGATAAGAGTATGAAAGAATTGCTAACAGAAGAACACATGAAAAATATAAAATCTATGTGTGCTAGTCTTTCTTATCTCCCTCAGTCTGCTCTTATCACACCCGAAGTTCACACTCACTCTCCGAACATGGGGGATGAGCATCTTAGCACTGTTCCTGATAAGGAATCGGACGAATTAATAAAATCTAGTGTTGAGATCCTTGTCCCAATCCCAGGAGAGTCACAGGGAACTTTGGATGATATGTGTGATATTCCGTCCCCTATTGAGTGTACTAAAGATCAATTTGAGACTTTCTCAGATTTTAGCGATGATTGTACATCTAATGGAGACATTGAGTATATCGAGGCACCACTGCCTCATTCTGATGTTGATCCTCTTCTTGAGGAGTTCGCTGATGAACTTGCTCACATCGATCCACTTTCATTGGAAAGTGATGATGGTCTCCTTGATTTCCAAGCCGATCTGGGAGTAATTGAAAGTCTCCTATCTCATGATCCGTCACTCACTTCTGATCCCAGCAGTCCAACAGAGAATAATATTCACTTTGTTCCCGAAACATTCAATACTACTCTCACCAATCCTCTATTTGAATTCGATTCTGAATTCACTTTGATTTCTGATAATCCGCTCTTTGGTACTCAGATTGAGGATTGTGATGAGTCTATTCCGGAACATGAGTTCCCAGATTCACATCTTGTGAATGATTCTCTTCATGAGGAGTTCTCCGGTGAACTCGCTCATCAGTTTGATAGCCCGGGGGAGATGCTCTCAATTATGAGAACTTGAAAATTCCCACCCACCCTCCCGGGATGTTTATGAGCTTACCCTTTGAAATCCAAACTCAGGCTATTGAGCCTCCTCTTGAGGAAGAAGATCAAATCATGCTTTTTATCATGATTTTCTTCCTTTTCTTCACCTATACGGTGACTTCTTCTCTTCTTCACTCCTTCGGGAGTGAGGACACTATATTTGATCCCGGCATTTTCATGTATCATTATCTTGAGCCGGATACTTATCTCATCGGTGTGGAACTTTCACGTGCTTCATATGTTTGTCCAAACATTTTGAATGAAAGTCCGATTGAGATCACTTCTTCCACATTCCCCAAGGACAAATGAATTCGGGGTCGAGTCAAGCTAGCGACTCGGTAAACAAAAACAGTAGCATGCTTATAGGGTTTTCACCCTAAGTGTGGGGGAGTCCCCCATGCTATGATTACAAAAGTGAAAAACAAAATGGTGTTTTCCACGCTTAGCTTGTAATGTTGCCCTTTTACGTTCAAAATGTCGGCATAATAGCCAGGATTTTGAATATTGAGGACAATATTCATGCTAAGTGTGGGGGGGGGGGGGGGGGGTATTCGCTATTCTAGCGAATTTTATCACATTTTACTATATAATATCCCCGTTTTTTCAAAAATTTTAAAATTTTTCACTGGTGCTTCAAAATTTTTTGTGGTAATCAGTCCGCCTTGTCTAACCGACAAAAGGGATTGGCTAGTCCAGGAGCAAACGGCTCTTGGTAAAGACATCTCAAATCCGTTTACGGCTGGCAATTTGCCCAAAATTGTATGGTTCCTCAACCCCCCGAAAATAAATGAGTTGGCTAGCCCGCAAGATTATGGCTTGTGGTAAAGGCCGTGGAAAATCCATAATTGGTAATCAGCTCACCAAGATGTTGACTATTCCATCAAGAGCTGGCTAGTCCAGAAGCAAACGGCTTTTGGTAAAGACTACTCAAATCCGTTGACAGCTGGTGGTTTGCTCAAAATCACACGGTTATCAGGTGTGCCACAGTTCTTACACCTGGCTACTCCAGAAGTGATGGCTTTTGGTAAAGAGTTTTTCAAATCCATCAAGTTTTCAAAACAGTATTGCTAGGGACTAGCAATAGTTTAGTGTGGGGGATTGATGAGTGCTCAAACACTCATCATTTTTGGTCTAATCTGAACTGCAAAACATACAAAAACACTCAGAAATGCATCAAAATACTAAAAATATTTCAAAATCGTGTTTTATATGTTTTAGATGCAAAATGAGCAAAAACAGATGAAAAACGCACAAAGTTTGCAAAATTGGCAGTTTCAGTCCCCCAACTTTCATAAAATTACAAAATTAGTCCCTGGTCATTAAAAATATGGAAAATTATCACCAAAGGTCCTTTTACAATCATAATTTGTCATATTTAGTCCTTTGGTGAAAAATTAGAAAGTTTTGGAAATTTACACTTTTGGTCCCTAGAGTTTCAAATAGTGGCAGAAAAGGTCCCTGGTGGGATAATTTTGGAAGAAAAATCATTTTTTGTCCTTGGGAAATCAAAAGTTATCAAAATTGGTCCCTGTGAGAAGTTTTGGAAAGTTGACATGTTTGGTCCCCGTAATTTGAAAATGTGCGTAATTGATCCCCAGGAATTTTAAAAAGTGGAAAATATAATTTATGGTCCTTGGGATATTTTTACATGGCAAAATTAGTCCTTATTACATCTAAGGGATAATTACATTTTCAGTCCACCACTTTGCATAAATTACAAATTGGTCCTTGTGATTTACTAACTTAAACAAACAGACCCTTTTTTATTTGTAATAACCAAACAAACCTTATAACCCACACCCTTGGCCCAATCCACCAGCCCACACAACCCTTTTATACCCCAAACCGTTTCAAATAATCCCACGGTCGACACCCAGTTTGACCCTTCTCCCCCACCACTTGCCTGGTAATCCTCTGCCTTACTCAACCTCCCCCTCCTCATCCCATGTTTTGTTCCCCCCTCCAAACACTTCCTTCCAAGACCCATTTAATGCTCACAAATTGATCCAAGTTACCACACCCTGCCAAAAATCCTTTTCCCGCCAAAAAAGAGTTCAACGGCTAAGATCAAATAAAGCAATCCTAAGGCTGTGAAGCAATGTGGGAAAGAGAAAGAGGACTCCTGGGACCCTTATAAGCGAAGAAAAGAAGCAAGAGAAAAGAAGGAGATAGCAGTAGTATAATGTAGTTTAGTGTAGTTTATAATTTAAGCTTAATTTTCAATCTTTAATGTAATTTGTAATTTACAAGCTCTGTATTAATCTTAATTTATGTATTAGAAACTCTTTTAAATTATTAAACTCAAGTTTATTCCACCAAATTCAGTTTATGCAATTTTAAGCAAAAGTGATAACTTTGCTAATTCTTGTTGAAACCTTGTTTTCTTGTTTCCTCTGGTTCAATTTTAGTTATTTGTAAGATGCATTAAGCTTTTCAAGTGTTAAAAATTAGTTTTCTGTTAGTGTGTTTAAGTTACTCATAAATATCACAAATATGGTGAAAATGCAAAAGTCAGTTATGAAGAACAAGAAGAAATGGAATCTGGTTATTTGTGGATGGATTCTGGTTTAGAACTCCTTGGGGGAGTGATAGGTTTATGGTTTGATACCTTTGACAACCATCTCAGTTAACTTCCATTTGTAAGCTACTTTGTCCATTTCTTGCATAATCACTGTTCATTGCTTATTATTGTTCATTTCTATGTTTTCCAGCTTATTTTGTGTATATTGGTTGTTATATTGTTCAAACATCTCATGCTTGTTCATGGAAATCTTTTGTTCCTTAATTTCTTAAATTCACTGTGATTTGTAGCATCTTATGAATCTTTAGGTAATTGCTGTTATTTATGGTGTTTATGAGTTTAGTTAGTCTTATTATGTATTGATAAATGCTTCTGAATCAATCTTATGGCTTAATCCATGCATTTGCTTTGAAAATTATCAAAACAGTCGGATAAGGGGGTGTTTGGAATTGCATGTTCCACTGGGGCCTTGTGGTTTTCCTTGGTTAAAATCTACCTAGACATCATTCTCAGCATTGATATTGCTTAGTTAAACCTTAGAATCCAGTCCCTTTGTATGTAAAAGTCAAAATAGACCCTTGATCCCATTTAGCTGTCAACTGTTAGGTTTTAGAACCCTTAGTCCCATCATTTCCATTTATAATTAGTTAACTTAGCCTTAATTAGTTTTTATATAGCATAACATTTCAATTTCAGTTAATTAATTCCACTCAAAACTCACAAAAGTGAGTTACAAAAATATAAAAGTCAAAAGTGCAATTTTCAGTTTTAGCAAAAATGGTGAGAATTTTAGAGAATTGTGTGTGGGGTCTCAAACTTTGAAATTTTTAGGATCAGTAACCCCCCACCTCATCTCAAGATTCTCACTTGTGTTGCATTTTTATGATTTTTTCTGTGTTCCCCACAGCCACCCAAAGTGGGCTGCAGGGCAACCCAATGCTCTGTCTCAGCAGACACACCACCACCACCACCACTTGGTGGTGGTTTTCCAGCCAACCCAGTGGGCCCCAGGCCATTAATCTTGTTCCCCTCAACCCCCCTCCTACCACACACCACATTTGACCAACCATTTGACCTTGGACCCCCTGGGTCCCACCTGAATCAAAGCCTAAAGGCTGTCCCACTTTTAGTTGATTTCCAATAAGCCAAGTGCTTATTTGGTAGCTTATTGCTTATTTTGTGGGTCTTTTTGGCCTCTTTCTGCTATAACATGTTCAATTAGCTTATTTATATCAGTTTTACCCATTGTGGGCCCCACACAAGCTGGTTCAAGCTATTTTCTAGTTTTGGTCAACCAAAGTCAACTGTTACAACTTATTGGCTTATTCTGGCTTATTTTTTATTTCCAAAAAGTTTGTTTTTACCAAAAGTGTTTGTTTTTAAGTATTAAATAGGTTTGTAAAAGAAAAATCAAGAAAAACAAATTTAAAATTAAGTGATAGTTTCTATTTAATGTAATTTAATTTTAATTTTTATTTTTAAATTTTTGTTAAGTACTTATCTATTTTATATTTTTCTTAAATTCCTCATATATTAAAGTATTTATAATAATTTTTTCAGATTTTTATTTTATCTTTTAGTATTTATTAGAATTAATTTTAGTTTTATTAATTATTAATTAATATTAAGTTTAAAATAGCATAATTAGTTTTTTTTTTTAAAAGTAAAACCTAGTTTTTATATTTTTTATAGCTTTTATATATCATAATATAATTTTAGAAATTTTCTTAGAATTTTCACTGTTCATTTTCTATTTTTCTTAATTTAAAATAGTTTAATTAGTTAATTAGTAATTAATTAATAGAAAAATCACAAAAAGACAAAAATACTTATTTTTAATTTTAAAACTTATTTTTAGTTATTTTATAATTTTAGGAATTTTATTTTCACCTTTTTAGTATTTAAATAATATTATATTGTATTTTAGTTATTTAAGTATTAATAATAAGTATTAAATAGTTTTTAATTAATAGTAATTAATTAAATAGTGTAAAAAGTAATTTTAATTTTCTAAAAAGTTTCTTTTATTATTAGGATTGTAAAAATGTGATTTTCACTTTTGTAAGTATTTTATTTTGTTAAAACTCGCGTTTTATTTTGTACGTTCACGTTACTTAAAATTGAACGTACGCGTTTTTAAGTTTTAAACGTTTCTGGGTTTTCAAACTTTCCAGTCTTGTTTACATAGCTTATTTAAGCTATTTCTTCGTATATTCCTTAGCTTAATCACACACAAACCCCTTTTCCTGTCCAAATTCACCCGATTACAAAGCCGTTTGTTTACAATTCACACCTCGTCGGGACATAACGACCCGGGGAAACCTTATACTTCCGCGGAGCATTGACTCTAGGCAGTCTGACCTTGTTGACCATCCTTAGTCAATATAAGTTAGGTGGTTCGGGATCAATCAATTAGCGACACTTTTTCTGTTACTGATCTGTTGCTAAACTGTCACTAAATTGGTCAGCAGCAACAAATAGGCTTATCAGCAGAAACAAAAGTATCAGCAGCAAACCGAGAGCAACGGTACCTTGTTTATATAATATGTTTCACAATCCTCACTTTGACCCGTCAATATAAACACCAACAAAAACATTCAACAGCAGCAACAAACAGATTAACAAAACTTGCAGTAGTATCAAGGTTCGCACCAGTAGTAACCAAACAGTTGACACCAATACACTTGTTGGTGAGCAATTTGTACGAGGTAAATAATAAATATTACCGTATCTGTGATGAAAGTGACCACACAACCAATTGAATATAATTCCACACTTGCAAACCACGACAAATCTTTTAATGAGCCCGAGGTTTATTATTTTTGAATCGACCCACAATCTTTAAATTCTTACCAATAAATAACTACAGCTAATTCATGCCTCAATCGAATAAAAAATTGTTATCCCAACAATTTCTCATGCGTCAATTTAAATAAAAGCCCTACTAATTCTGTTGACCAATCAGACCTACGTGATCTATCAATCAAAAACTAATTTAAATCAAGCGCAGACCAGTTTAATGCAATACGAGAAATTGTGTAGGTCCAACCAATCGATTTTAACTTTTAGCGAAAGATGACAAATCAGATCCCTTTTTGTACCACTGATCTCGTTAATGTATATAATAGCACCAATCACAATTATGAATTGATAAAAATATCATCACCGTCACCATTGACCCATGATTAAAATTAATAAATTCACCACTTAATGTACGAGATTAATATGCCATTAACTCCCCACAATTAATTTGACCAATTAAAACTTGATGTAGCAATCAATTCACGTCACAATAATAGTACAAGGTTACTTGTAGAATTAAATTAGAACAGACCCACTTTGTCACCAAGTAAATGATCAACAATTTTAAAACGAATCAGGTATCGAAAGTCAATATACCAATCACAAAGATTATGCAATAAACGAGAATTTAATTATTGTGTACGAGGTTACCAATTTAATCTTTGCCGACCAATGAAGAATTTAACCCAGATACACAAATTCTTTTCGATAACCTTAAACACCAGTCGTACTTCCAAAGCTGCTCTCCTTCGACAGTAACAACCAATATTAAAACCTTGTAGATCCCTAGATATCAAGCCCCCGTGCTCTGATACCAATTGTTGAAGATCGTTTAAGCCCATCTAGGATATAGTAATGTTAACGTGCACAGCGGAATAAGAAAAAGAATAACATCAACATTACTCCAAGGTTTTCTTTATTGATAATAAAATAAACTACTACACTACTAATATACACACGCTATGAATCGTGCGTCTAGACTCTCATTGGAAGAGTTCTCTATGAATGATATAAATGTAACCTAGACGCCTACCCTCTTTATATAATAGAGGGAGGTTACAAACCCTAGCTTCCAATGAAAGCTATCTAACTATTACATATTAGGCCCTCATTGTTTCTTATTTCTTTATTCTTGCTTGTAGGCTTTGTAATCTTCAAATCTTCAAATCTAGAATTCCTAACAGGAACCCTTGTTTTGGTTCCGCCGGGTCCGCCGACCTGCTGTCTTGTTTGGCTATAAATACCAAGCCATTCTCATAGAATTCTTTATCACTTACAATCATAATTTGCATATACTCTCTCATTTCATTCATCTAACTCAGTAACATTTCATTAGTGTGAGATTCTTTTGTAGCAAAGAAGTTCACAAGTTCATACGAAAGTTACAAGTTTCAACGCAACGTTGCAAGACTTGTTAGCTTAGCATTGTGTAACCTCTTGTGGTTTATACATAATTTGATTGTGTATTTTCAGTAGTGATCGGTTAGTATTTTAGTCCTTAAAATATATAGTGTGACGGGAGTGGTTGTACCCTTATAAAAGAACTCGACATCTAGCTTTGTGTTGGTAATCTTGTGTAAACGACGTGTAAGGTTTTCTCCGCCGGTAAAAGGAGCTTGTTGACTAGTGAAAGAAACTCTCGAGTTGGATACTCGGGGTGTGGAGTAGGGCAAGGAAAAAGAGTCCTTGTAGCCGAACCACGATAAACAATCGTGTTGTGGTTTGATCATTTCTTTCTTTATTCTTGCATGTTACATATCGTATTTTAGTTTAGATCTTTGATTGCACGTAAGGTTTTTAAAAAGATAATCAAGTTAAAAACCGGTAAACTATTCAACCCCCTTCTAGTTTTCCACAATTGGCATCAAGAGCTACGTTACTCAAGCTTTTAAAATAAATTCTGTTTTAAAACTTGAAACGATCCATGGATTTTGAAAATTACAAAGAAGGGCAATATATGCAAAGATCACCACTATTTGAAGCTAATGGTTTCATATATTGGAAAAACCGCTTTGAAACTTACGTGAAATCAAAAGATATTGATCTATGGTATATAATCATTGAAGGTGATAACATAGCTACTTTTAAAAGTGTTACAAATGGTAAAGATGAGGATGACTCACTTGACAAACATAATGAAGATAAAAAAAAATTGATTGCTAAAAATAATGAAGCTAAAATGATGCTTTACAATGCTTTACCAAAGAAAGAATATGAAAGAGTCTTTATGTGTAAAACCACTAAAGAAATTTGGGAATCTTTAATAGTCACTCATCAAGGAAACTCACAAGTTAAGGATAACAAAATTGATCTTCTTATTCAACAATATGAACAATTTTCTATTCCCGAAGATGAGATTATTGATTGTGCATTTGCTAGATTTAACACTATTATTACTTCACTTAAAGCACTTGATGAATCTTTTTGTAGCAAGAATTTTGTTAGGAAATTCCTTAGAGCACTCCATCCAAAGTGGAGAGCCAAAGTGATGCCAATTGAAGAATCTAAGGATCTCTCAAGCATGTCACTTGACGAGCTAATTGGAAACCTCAAACTTCATGAAATGGTAATGGAAAAAGATTCGGAAATAGTTAAAGGCAAGAAAGATAACGTCAAGTCCATTGCCTTGAAATCTAGAGTCCAATCAAGTGATGATTAAGAATCTAGCTCGGATAGTGATGATGAAGAATATGCCATGGCCGTTAGAGACTTCAAGAAATTCTTTCGAAGACGAGGAAAGTTTGTTAGGCAACCTAAAGATGACAAGAAAGCTTTCCAATAAGATCGTGATGATAAGAAAGGAAAGGGTGAAAGAAAGTGCTTTAGGTGCGGAGACACAAGTCATCTCATAGGAGAATGTCCAAAACCACCGAAAAGTAAATCTCAAAAAGCTTTTGTAAGTGGGGCTTGGAGCGATAGTGAAGATGATGACGAGGAGCCAAAGAATGACGAAATTGCTCTCATGGCTCATGACTCAAATGAGGTACACTCCGGCTCATCTTGTTCTTCTATTGATGATGACACATTACAAAAAGAATATAACAAACTTTGTGAACTAAACTTAAAAATCATAAACAAAAACAAATTTTTGAAAACTAAAAAGGAGGTTTTAGAAAATGAAGTTTATGAATTAAAAGAAAAAGCTAAGAGGTTAGAAAAGAGTAAGAGTATTGACACAATGTGTAAATCATGTCAAGAGTTTAAGGTTGAAATTGAAAGGCTTAAGATTACTCAAAATGATCTAATAAAACAAACCACAAAGTTTAAAAGGTTTGATAAAAGTATTTCTTGTGCAGATGAAATAATGAAACTTCCAAAGTCATCATTTGATAAAACGGGACTAGTTTTCATGAAATCTGAAACTTCAAAGAGTCAAACGAAACTAGACAAAAAAGCACAAGAAACTAACAAAACTGCTACATGTACCCACGGACCAGACGGAACCAAAATCTTGGCTCCGTTCGTTGAACCCAAAGGTTCCGCGGGGTCTGTAACAGAAAAGCTAGTTTCTACGTCGGATCGTACTAAATTCGTTAAAGTCACAAATAGGTCCAAAACTAGTATAAATGATACAAAACTAAAACCGGCTATGAAAGTTGGATTAGGACTTGGTAAAAATGAATTTCGTACTAGAACTACTCAAACAAGGCCTAAAACTCCTATTCCCAAACGCCCCTTTCCAAAGAGCAACTGCAACACTCAACTAAACTACCAACATGGTTGGTACCAAAACATACCTAGAAATTACCAAATTCCGAATTACATGTCATGGAACCCATATCTTCCATTTTCATACATGGATCAATTTAAATTGGTATGTTTAACCAAAATGGACCCATGAGATATTGGGGACCAAACGTTTGAGCATTTTTCATAAAATAGGTATGCTTCAAAGTTAGTTTGGAACCAGATGAATGGATCAAAGATAGTGGTTACTCAAGGCACATGACGGGTAATAAAAGCCTCTTTTCAACATATCAAGAATGTGATGGAGGTAACATTTCTTTTGGTAGCAAAGTTAAAAGCAAAATCATCGAAAAAGGTACAATCTCTCATGACTCTCTTTTTAAGATGATGTAGCTCATGTTGATAACCTAGGTTTTAATCTCCTTAGTATTAGTCAACTTTGCCACAAAAAGTATAAAATCCTTTTTAGTGAAAATGGAAGTAAAATACTTAAAGACGGCATAACCATAGCCAAAGGTGTTCTTAAGAACAACGTGTTTGTCATGAAGATGGATCAATCATCTAGAGACAAACTTTGTCTCACCTCATTAGATGAATCTTCAACTTTATGGCATAGACGTTTAGGATACGCTAATATGAGACTTATCCAAAACCTCTCCTCCAAAGAATTAGTTAGAAACCTACCCAAGTTGAAATATGACCAACACTTTTGTGATGCTTGCAAAGTTGGTAAACAAGTTCATAATAGCCATAAGGCTAAAAATATGGTGTCCACATCTAGGTGTCTAGAACTTTTACATATGTATTTATTTGGTCCATCCGCTATACAAAGCTATGGAGGTAACTTCTACACATTGGTTATAGTAGATGATTATTCGAGATATACCTTGACAAAATTTTTGAAAAGTAAAAACGAAGCTTTTGACCAATTTGAAACTCTAAGTAAGAAAAATCAAAATCAATTAGGAACTTGCATTGTGTCTATTAGAATGGATCATGGTCGTGAATTTGACAATGAAATACAATTTGGAAACTTTTGTGATAAAAATGGTATAACACATAACTTTTCAGCACCACGTACTCCTCAATCCAACGGTATAGTAGAACGCAAAAACCGGACTCTTCAAGAGATGAGTAGAACAATGCTTAATGAACAAAATATTCCACAAGAGTTTGGGTGTAATGCTGTTGACACGTCAACCTACATTTTAAATTGTGTCTTAATTAGACCATTTTTAAACCAAACTCCATATGAACTATATAAAGGTAAAAAGCCTACATTAGGATATTTTAGAGTGTTTTGGAGTAAATGCCTTATACTTAACACCAAGGATTATCTCATCAAATTTGACCCAAAGTCTTATGAAGGTGTATTACTTGGATACTCACAAAATAACAAAGCTTATATTGTATTAAGCAAAGAAACCTTAAGATTCGAGGAATCGTTGAACATAACATTTGACGAGAGTCCACCTCCCTCTAAGACATCACCTTTGGTAGATGATGACTTAGTTGAAAGTCAAGCTATGGATAATCAAGAGATCTTAGATAATGACAAGGAAGATGAACTATTAAACAAAGAAATTATCAATGTCAAAGAATCTAAAAGTCATCCATTAGGTAGTGTCATAGGAAATATTAACGAAAGAACACTAAGATCAAAAGTTCAAAATGAAAGCAACTTATTTTGTTTTGTGTCAACCATTGAACCAAAAAATATAAACGAAGCCATAAAAGATGAGTCATGGGTAATAGCCATGCAAGAAGAATTAAACCAATTTGTTTGAAATGACGTTTGGACATTAGTTCCTCAACCAAAAAGTCAAAAAATAATTGGAACAAAATGGGCTTTTTGTAATAAAATGGATGAAAATGGTATAGTGTTTAGAAACAAAGCTAGGCTAGTAGCACAAGGATATAATCAACAAGAAGACATTAACTACGATGAAACTTTTGCTTCGGTTACTAGGCTTGAGTCAATTAGGATTTTACTTGCATATGCATGCGCACACAATTTTAAACTCTTTCAAATGGACGTCAAAAGTGCATTCTTAAACGGGTTTATAAATGAAGAAGTGTATGTTGCTCAATGATTGGCTCAAAACGGTCAACCTAATTGACCAGGGTATGGTCAACAAAGTCAAACAGCCTAGAGTCAATGCTCCGTGGAAGTATAGGGTTTCCCCGGGTCGTTATGTCCCGACGAGGTGTGGATGGTATCAAAACGGTCTGTGATCGGGTGAATTTGGACAGGAAAGGGTTTTAAGTGAGTTTGAATGATTACACTAAGGAAATACGAATGAGAACGATTTACACACACTATATTAACAATTACGTGAAACCTAGTTAACCTAAACGTAGTCTAAAAACTTAAAATCAGATTTTGCTTATACGTAAGCAGAAAAATAAGCCAAACGGCTTAAATAGAAGCTATCACTTTATTTATGTTTTTGGTTTTTCTTAATTTAACAAACTACTTTTGATAACATAACCTAAATTTAAAAACGCGAAAGTTAATTAAATAAAACGCGAGTTAAAATTAAAACAAACGCGAGTGCGCGAAATAAAAAGTGAAATTTGAGCTACGCTAACCCTATGGACATGAAAATTATATTTTTACGATCCTAACAATCAAAGAAAATTTTAGAAAAAAGAAAATTATTTTTTTGACTTTTTAATTATTTATTATTAAATAAATACTAATTAAACTAAATATAATTATTAAAAATACTAAACTATTTTAGAAAATTATGAAAATTTTTGGGAAACTAATTTAACTACTAAGGAATACATGAAAAATAAAAAGTTGGAAAAAGCCACCTTAATAAGCCCTAAATAAGCTAAACAGTTAGCTTAGCTTATTTATACTAAGAAGTATATAAGGGATTTATTTTGTATGAAATTAATGAAAAAAGTCCCAAGGGCAGTTGGTGGTGTGGTGTGTGATGTGTCTGTGTGGTTTACCAAGGTCCCAGGTTCGACCCACGCTTCCCTCCTTTTTGCTTTTTATTTTTCTTTTTGATATTTTCTACTTGCAAAACATTTGAACACCAAAACCAACCAACTTTTAAGAAGACAACTTTTACAAACTCAAAGAATAAGCTGTGTGTGAGCTTTATGGCTCAACAGTAAGCTTATTTACTAAAAATGAAATTTGGACACTAAATAAGCTATAACAAAATTACAAACTGAAACCAATAAAAACAATAAACTAGAACAAGTTGAAAGAATCTAGAGTTAATCTAAAACACAAGAAATATCCAACTGAATAAGCTGGGAAGAAGAATAAGCACAAAGAAACAATCCAAACACAACTGGGAACAAGGCAGGCCAAAGGGTACAATTGCAAGCCTACTTAAGCTAGGTGCCAAAGCTCCAAGACCCAATGTAAGTCTGGAATAGGCAAGCTAGTACAACTAGCTTCCAAAAGAACCAAGAAACTCAGAATAAGCTTGAGTGGCCAGCTTGTTGGGGGCTAGTGAAGGAGGCTTGGAACCTGCTGAATCAGTGTATGATTCAGTATGGATTTAAGCAAGCTTCAATCCAAAAGCTAATCCAACAAGCTTACGTCTGAGAAACAAGGTCACAAAGGCTGGTGTAATCTCAAATCAACTCAATTAAATTAAAATGGCAAGCACTCAAGCTTTAGGCAAGTTTAAAATCTCACAGTGGTGAGATGGTGCCAAAGTGAGAGCTTGGACTAAGCAGCTTCAACAATGAAACAGATTAGCAATGATCTAAGAACTGGCTCACAAACTAAGAATTAAACATGTGTAAACAAAACAACAACACCAATTAGCAAGCCAGGGTTTAATAGTGATGCAGTTTGGACCCAACTGAGCTTATTGAGATAAGCAGTTAAGGCAATGAGCATTTAGGCAAAAACCATGGTGAGCACAAATAAACATAAGCTCAGGCAAACACCTAACAACTAACAACATCAATCAAATAGGTTATGACCAAATGGAACATGAAATCTAGCAAGCTCAGTATATAACTGAGCATCAATAGCAGCAGTAACAACCAAAATAAGCCAACTGAGAGCCTAAATTAAGCAGTGTAATAAGCACTTATGGGAAATCCAACTCCTAAATCCTAGTTAACACCTAAAGGGCTTTCTAAATAAACAAAAATCACAACCTAGGGCTCAGATTTGAGCAACTTATGATCAAATGAAATCTTGCAAAAACCTGGGTGCAGGGGAAGGTGATGTTCAACTGACCCACTTTGGGCAAAGATTTAAGTTACCAAATAACTTCCAAAATCAATTTTTCTTTTTGCTAATGATTCACAAGCAACCAAGGATTCCAAAACAACAAATACTTTTAATTTCCAACAAAAATTGAACCCTAGAAGCTTGATTGAAATCTGTCCCATACAACACAGTATGCAGTTTTGACTTTTTATGACCATGAACTAAGATTGACTATAATGACTTTCTAATGATCCTAGTTAACTAAATAAGTAATAACAAGCTCCAATACAACTATTCTAAGCTAAATTAACAAGTTATAAACTGAATTAGGGATTATGCCTTCCTAAAACTTCAACAGTCCAACAGTTAGGGACGAATGAGGTGAATTTGAATTTATACTAATTTGAAACTGACTTTTAGACCTATACTAACCTAAACACCCCTAATGAAATCTAATTACACCAGCAGCTCAGCAAAGCAACATCAATAACATGGGACAAAACCATCATCCAAACACCCCTTATGTCTACAACTTTCAAAGGATTCCAAGGAAGGGGACTGAATTGGAGCTCAAACTTTATCAATAATCTTATAATAAGTTATATAAGGCCTATTTTGACAGTAAAGAACAACAAACAACCAATATCAATTAACAATTTTCATGAACAAATTTTTACTCAAAACTTACTTGACCTCAAAGCTAGGAGTAATCTGAGAACTTAGAACCATAAGAACCACTTATATGTCTCCCATGAGACTCTACAACCAAGCAAATCCAAATTCCATCACTCCCATTGCTTTCTTCTTCACTCACTTCTGATTTTTGATTTATTTGACTATTTGATTTGATTTTTAACTAGTTTTAGTTTTTTAAATGAAAACTGGTTTAAAGACTTAGAATAACTTTCCTGAGCTCACAAATAACTTAAATGAAGCTTATGAAACAGTAATTACCCTCTTTTAACAAACATTAAATTCAAACCAAATTTCACATAAAAATGAGACAAATGAGAGCTTACTTCATTAACTGAAATTGGGACTAGAAACAAGTTTTATTACACTGAGAGATTTGGAATTACATTTGAAACTAAATTTTACACTAGGGAATTGAGAATACAAGAGAAAGACAAACTAAACTAAAATACTAACTAAAATTAGCTACTACTCCCTTTTCAGCTGCTTCTCTTTCTTTTTGTAGGAGAGTATTAGGGTTTCCACATGCCTCTCAATAAATCTCATCAAGCTTCTGAGCCCTTGGATCACTCAACTTCAATCTTGGCCTTTCATTAGTTTTGGCGCCAAATTGGAGTTTGGCGTTTTCCTCAAATTATTGAAGCCAGAGGTGTATGTTTGGACTGGAGTGTTTGTTTGAGTAGGCAAGGGGGAGGGTTGAGTGTGAAAGAGGGGATGATGATGAGGGTGCAGGGTGGTTTTGCAGGGATAAGCAGGTGGTTTTGAGAGGGGGGATGGTTTTGACTTTGGGGTTGACTGGGAGGTATAAAAACGGGGTGTTAGTTTATTAGGAGTGGGCTTGGGTTATTTTTGTATGGGCCTGGGAGGTGTGGAAGTGGACCAGGTTGTGGTTTGGTTTTGTTATGTTAATTTAGGCTTAGATATAACAAGGACCATTCATGTATTTTTTTGAATTTCAGGGGCTGAAATTGCCATCTTTCCAAAGTTAACATGATGACAAAACCTGCCAAGTATCATTTACCAAAGGGCCATAAAAGTTAATTTTCCAATTTAAACTTCCCAGGGACTGAAACTGTCAAATGTTGAAACTTGAAGGACCAAAAGTGTAAATTCTTCAAACTTTCATTTAAAGGACCAATTTTGACAATTTGTAAAATCCCAAAGACCAATGTTGACTTTTCCATCCAAAAATATTTCCCAGGGACCAAATCTGACAAAATTATGAAGTTCATGGACCAAACTTGTAAATTTGGATTTTTTAGGGACCAAACATGTAATTTTCTCAAACTTTTCACCCAAAGTCTAAATTTGATAATTTTTGACTTTTAAAAACTTTGGGTTGACTTTTCTTTCATTTAAAACCTCCAGGGACTAGTTTTGCCAAATTTTGAAACTTGAGGGACTGAAACTGCCAATTGTGCAAACTTTGTTCGTTTTTCATTTGTTTTTAAACATTTTGCATCTAAACCATATAAAACACACTTTTAAGATAATTTCAGTATTTTGATGCATTATTGGGTGTTTTTGGATGTTTTGGCAGTTCATATAAGACAAAAATGATGAGTATTTACACACTCATCAATCCCCCACACTAAACTATTGCTAGTCCCTAGCAATATTTTGAGAAAAACTTGATGGATTTTAAACTCTTTACCAAAAGCCATCACTTCTGGAGTAGCCAGGTGTAAGAACTGTGGCACACCTGATAACCGTGTGATTTTGAGCAAACCACCAGCTGTCAACGGATTTGAGTAGTCTTTACCAAAAGCCGTTTGCTTCTGGACTAGCCAGCTCTTGATGGAATAGTCAACATCTTGGTGAGCTGATTACCAATTATGGATTTTCCACGGCCTTTACCACAAGCCATAATCTTGCGGGCTAGCCAACTCATTTGTTTTTGGGGAGTTGAGGAACCGTACAATTTTGGGCAAATTGCAAGCCATAAACGGATTTGAGATGTCTTTACCAAGAGCCGTTTGCTCCTGGACTAGCCAATCCCTTTTGTCGCTTAGACAAGGCGGACTGATTACCACAAAAAATTTTGAAGCACCAGTGAAAAATTTTTGAAAATTTTGAAATTTTGGCAAAAACGGGGGTATTATATAGTAAAATGTGATAAAATTCGCTAGAATAGCGAATACCCCCCCCCCCCCCACACTTAGCATGAATATTGTCCTCAATATTCAAAATCTCGGCTATTATGCCGACATTTTGAACGTAAAAGGGCAACATTACAAGCTAAGCGTGGAAAACACTATTCTGTATTTTCACTTCATATGTAATCATAGCATGGGGGACTCCCCCACACTTAGGGTGAAAACCCTATAAGCATGCTACTGTTTTTGTTTACCGAGTCGCTAGCTTGACTCGACCCCGAATTCATTAGTCCTTGGGGAAGCATGATGTGGAAGAAATAATCTCCATCGGACTTTCATTCAAGATGTTTGGATAAACATTTGAATCACGTGAAAGTTCCACACCGATGAGATAAGTATCCGGCTCAAGATAATGATACATGAAAATGCCGGGATCAAAGATAGTATCTTCATTCCCGAAGGAGTGAAGAACAAGAGAAGTCACCCTGTAGGTGAAGAAAAGGAAGAAAATCATGATAAAAAGCATGATTTGATCTTCTTCCTCGAGAGGAGGCTCAATAGCCTGAGTTTGGATTTCAAAGGGTAAGCTCGTAAACAACCCGGGAGGGTGGGTGGGAATTTGCAAATCCTCATGATTGAGTGCATCTCCCCCCGGGCTATCAAACTGATGAGCGAGTTCACCGGAGAACTCCTCATGAAGAGAATCATTCACAAGATGTGAATCTGGGAACTCATGTTCCGGAATAGGCTCATCACAATCCTCAATCTGAGTACCAAAGAGTGGATTATCAGAAATCGAAGTGAATTCAGATTCGAATTCAAATAGAGGATTAGTGAGAGTTGTATCGAATGTTTCGGGAACAAAGTGAATATTATTCTCTGTTGGACTGTCGGGATAAGAAGTGAGTGATGGATCATGAGATAGGAGACTTTCAATTTCTCCCAGATCGGCTTGGAAATCAAGGAGACCATCATCACTTTCCAATGAAAGTGGATCGATGTGAGCAAGTTCATCAGCGAACTCCTCAAGAAGAGGATCAACATCAGAATGAGGCAGTGATGCCTCGATATACTCAATGTCTCCATGAGATGTACAATCATCATTAAAATCTGAGAAAGTCTCAAATTGATCTTTAGTACACTCAATAGGGGAAGGAATATCACACATATCATCCAAAGTTCCCTGTGACTCTCCTGGGATTGGGACAAGGATCTCAACACTAGACTTTATGAATTCGTCCGATTCCCTTTCAGGAACAGTGTCAAGATGCCCGTCCCCCATGATTAAAGAGTGAGTGGGAACCTCGGGTGTGATAGCAGTTGTTTGAGATGGAATCTCAACTGCTGGGGTATCAACTGATGAACTTGAAGTTTTATAAAATTCAAGGATGTCAAGTGTATCCTCATCATCACTGTCATCAGGAATGAAACGGAACAAAGATCTAGACTTGGCTGCTTTTTCTCTTGCAATGGATTCCCGAATAGATTTTTCATATTCATCTTGGGAATTTATTCTAGCAGCCTGCTCTTCAGCAAGCAATTCTTCCATGGATTTTTGATGAGTGTGTCTTTGGGCAAAGTCTTGAACTAAACCCTTAAGCTCATCAACGATTTTCATCAGATTTTGCATTTCTGGAAGAAGTGCTTGATTCATATCGTACTGTGGAGGTTGGTCGTAATAAGGTGTGTCAAAATTGTCACAAGGGTATGGATTCCCCGTTTGACAATCTGAACTAAAGTGTGGACCTCCACAGAAATCACAACAGTAAAACTGTTGAGGCTGTGAGTCGTATGTGCTAGAGTCATAATTGTTATCGGGAAACTACTCATAGACAAGCGTGTTTCCCAATTGACAATCAGAACTGTAGTGTGAACCACCACAGTACTCACAACAGTAAAACTGCTGAGACTGATGGTGTGATAACTGATGGAATGAATCAGTCGTGTCATGGTAGGAATAAGGATCTTGGTTATAGACAGACCCGTTTCCTGATTCTACCATGCCACAACTGGGGCAATTGCCACCATTATAAGGATTACCACACCAATGGCAAACCAGAAAGTGTGGATGAGACATAGAAAGAATCAAATGGTTTGGGAAGGGTAGGGATGAAGAATCAAAGGTGCGAGAGGGTAAAGGTGAATATTTTTGGGTTTTTGGAAATACATTTTGTACAAATGAGAAGGAAAATCTTTTTGTGTTTTTTGTGTTCGTTGAAAACTGAGTTTAAAAAGTTTTCGTGAACGGTTTTGTTGAAAATATATACAAGGATGGAAAATATACAATGGATGTATATCCAGGTTCACTAATACGCAAAACCGTTTAGAATACGCGCACAACCTCCCCGGCAGCGGCGTCAAAATTTGATTGGCTCAAAACGGTCAACCTAATTAACCAGGGTATGGTCAACAAAGTCAAACAGCCTAGAGTCAATGCTCCGTGGAAGTATAGGGTTTCCCCGGGTCGTTATGTCCCGACGAGGTGTGGATGGTATCAAAACGGTCTGTGATCGGGTGAATTTGGACAGGAAAGGGTTTTAAGTGAGTTTGAATGATTACACTAAGGAAATACGAATGAGAACGATTTACACACACTATATTAACAATTACGTGAAACCTAGTTAACCTAAACGTAGTCTAAAAACTTAAAATCAGATTTTGCTTATACGTAAGCAGAAAAATAAGCCAAACGGCTTAAATAGAAGCTATCACTTTATTTATGTTTTTAGTTTTTCTTAATTTAACAAACTACTTTTGATAACATAACCTAAATTTAAAAACGCGAAAGTTAATTAAATAAAACGCGAGTTAAAATTAAAACAAACGCGAGTGCGCGAAATAAAAAGTGAAATTTGAGCTACGCTAACCCTATGGACATGAAAATTATATTTTTACGATCCTAACAATCAAAGAAAATTTTAGAAAAAAGAAAATTATTTTTTTGACTTTTTAATTATTTATTATTAAATAAATACTAATTAAACTAAATATAATTATTAAAAATACTAAACTATTTTAGAAAATTATGAAAATTTTTGGGAAACTAATTTAACTACTAAGGAATACATGAAAAATAAAAAGTTGGAAAAAGCCACCTTAATAAGCCCTAAATAAGCTAAACAGTTAGCTTAGCTTATTTATACTAAGAAGTATATAAGGGATTTATTTTGTATGAAATTAATGAAAAAAGTCCCAAGGGCAGTTGGTGGTGTGGTGTGTGATGTGTCTGTGTGGTTTACCAAGGTCCCAGGTTCGACCCATGCTTCCCTCCTTTTTGCTTTTTATTTTTCTTTTTGATATTTTCTACTTGCAAAACATTTGAACACCAAAACCAACCAACTTTTAAGAAGACAACTTTTACAAACTCAAAGAATAAGCTGTGTGTGAGCTTTATGGCTCAACAGTAAGCTTATTTACTAAAACTGAAATTTGGACACTAAATAAGCTATAACAAAATTACAAACTGAAACCAATAATAACAATAAACTAGAACAAGTTGAAAGAATCTAGAGTTAATCTAAAACACAAGAAATATCCAACTGAATAAGCTGGGAAGAAGAATAAGCGCAAAGAAACAATCCAAACACAACTGGGAACAAGGCAGGCCAAAGGGTACAATTGCAAGCCTACTTAAGCTAGGTGCCAAAGCTCCAAGACCCAATGTAAGTCTGGAATAGGCAAGCTAGTACAACTAGCTTCCAAAAGAACCAAGAAACTCAGAATAAGCTTGAGTGGCCAGCTTGTTGGGGGCTAGTGAAGGAGGCTTGGAACCTGCTGAATCAGTGTATGATTCAGTGTGGATTTAAGCAAGCTTCAATCCAAAAGCTAATCCAACAAGCTTATGTCTGAGAAACAAGGTCACAAAGGCTGGTGTAATCTCAAATCAACTCAATTAAATTAAAATGGCAAGCACTCAAGCTTTAGGCAAGTTTAAAATCTCACAGTGGTGAGATGGTGCCAAATTGAGAGCTTGGACTAAGCAGCTTCAACAATGAAACAGATTAGCAATGATCTAAGAACTGGCTCACAAACTAAGAATTAAACATGTGTAAACAAAACAACAACACCAATTAGCAAGCCAGGGTTTAATAGTGATGCAGTTTGGACCCAAGTGAGCTTATTGAGATAAGCAGTTAAGGCAATGAGCATTTAGGCAAAAACCATGGTGAGCACAAATAAACATAAGCTCAGGCAAACACCTAACAACTAACAACATCAATCAAATAGGTTATGACCAAATGGAACATGAAATCTAGCAAGCTCAGTATATAACTGAGCATCAATAGCAGCAGTAACAACCAAAATAAGCCAACTGAGAGCCTAAATTAAGCAGTGTAATAAGCACTTATGGGAAATCCAACTCCTAAATCCTAGTTAACACCTAAAGGGCTTTCTAAATAAACAAAAATCACAACCTAGGGCTCAGATTTGAGCAACTTATGATCAAATGAAATCTTGCAAAAACCTGGGTGCAGGGGAAGGTGATGTTCAACTGACCCACTTTGGGCAAAGATTTAAGTTACCAAATAACTTCCAAAATCAATTTTTCTTTTTGCTAATGATTCACAAGCAACCAAGGATTCCAAAACAACAAATACTTTTAATTTCCAACAAGAATTGAACCCTAGAAGCTTGATTGAAATCTGTCCCATACAACACAGTATGCAGTTTTGACTTTTTATGACCATGAACTAAGATTGACTATAATGACTTTCTAATGATCCTAGTTAACTAAATAAGTAATAACAAGCTCCAATACAACTATTCTAAGCTAAATTAACAAGTTATAAACTGAATTAGGGATTATGCCTTCCTAAAACTTCAACAGTCCAACAGTTAGGGACGAATGAGGTGAATTTGACTTTATACTAATTTGAAACTGACTTTTAGACCTATACTAACCTAAACACCCCTAATGAAATCTAATTACACCAGCAGCTCAGCAAAGCAACATCAATAACATGGGACAAAACCATCATCCAAACACCCCTTATGTCTACAACTTTCAAAGGATTCCAAGGAAGGGGACTGAATTGGAGCTCAAACTTTATCAATAATCTTATAATAAGTTATATAAGGCCTATTTTGACAGTAAAGAACAACAAACAACCAATATCAATTAACAATTTTCATGAACAAATTTTTACTCAAAACTTACTTGACCTCAAAGCTAGGAGTAATCTGAGAACTTAGAACCATAAGAACCACTTATATGTCTCCCATGAGACTCTACAACCAAGCAAATCCAAATTCCATCACTCCCATTGCTTTCTTCTTCACTCACTTCTGATTTTTGATTTATTTGACTATTTGATTTGATTTTTAACTAGTTTTAGTTTTTTAAATGAAAACTGGTTTAAAGACTTAGAATAACTTTCCTGAGCTCACAAATAACTTAAATGAAGCTTATGAAACAGTAATTACCCTCTTTTAACAAACATTAAATTCAAACCAAATTTCACATAAAAATGAGACAAATGAGAGCTTACTTCATTAACTGAAATTGGGACTAGAAACAAGTTTTATTACACTGAGAGATTTGGAATTACATTTGAAACTAAATTTTACACTAGGGAATTGAGAATACAAGAGAAAGACAAACTAAACTAAAATACTAACTAAAATTAGCTACTACTCCCTTTTCAGCTGCTTCTCTTTCTTTTTGTAGGAGAGTATTAGGGTTTCCACATGCCTCTCAATAAATCCCATCAAGCTTCTGAGCCCTTGGATCACTCAACTTCAATCTTGGCCTTTCATTAGTTTTGGCGCCAAATTGGAGTTTGGCGTTTTCCTCAAATTATTGAAGCCAGAGGTGTATGTTTGGACTGGAGTGTTTGTTTGAGTAGGCAAGGGGGAGGGTTGAGTGTGAAAGAGGGGATGATGATGAGGGTGCAGGGTGGTTTTGCAGGGATAAGTAGGTGGTTTTGAGAGGGGGGGGGGATGGTTTTGACTTTGGGGTTGACTGGGAGGTATAAAAACGGGGTGTTAGTTTATTAGGAGTGGGCTTGGGTTATTTTTGTATGGGCCTGGGAGGTGTGGAAGTGGACCAGGTTGTGGTTTGGTTTTGTTATGTTAATTTAGGCTTAGATATAACAAGGACCATTCATGTATTTTTCTGAATTTCAGGGGCTGAAATTGCCATCTTTCCAAAGTTAACATGAGGACAAAACCTGCCAAGTATCATTTACCAAAGGGCCATAAAAGTTAATTTTCCAATTTAAACTTCCCAGGGACTGAAACTGTCAAATGTTGAAACTTGAAGGACCAAAAGTGTAAATTCTTCAAACTTTCATTTAAAGGACCAATTTTGACAATTTGTAAAATCCCAAAGACCAATGTTGACTTTTCCATCCAAAAATATTTCCCAGGGACCAAATCTGACAAAATTATGAAGTTCAGGGACCAAACTTGTAAATTTGGATTTTTTAGGGACCAAACATGTAATTTTCTCAAACTTTTCACCCAAAGTCTAAATTTGATAATTTTTGACTTTTAAAAACTTTGGGTTGACTTTTCTTTCATTTAAAACCTCCAGGGACTAGTTTTGCCAAATTTTGAAACTTGAGGGACTGAAACTGCCAATTGTGCAAACTTTGTTCGTTTTTCATTTGTTTTTAAACAGTTTCCATCTAAACCATATAAAACACACTTTTAAGATAATTTCAGTATTTTGATGCATTATTGGGTGTTTTTGGATGTTTTGGCAGTTCATATAAGACAAAAATGATGAGTATTTACACACTCATCACTCAACTACCGGGCTTCACCGATTTTGAAAAACCTAATCATGTTTACAAACTTAAAAAGTCTTTATACGGACTTAAGCAAGCTCCAAAAACGTGGTATGAATGACTTAAAACCTTCCTAGTTGACCATAAGTATACCATGGGCTTAGTCGATAATACTCTCTTCACTAAAAAGAAAGGTTCACATATTGTCATAGTCCAAATCTATGTTGATGACATTATATTCGGATCAATATGTCAAGAATTATGTGTCAATTTCTCAAAAATCATGCATGATGAGTTTGAAATGAGTATGATGGGAGAACTCAACTTTTTCCTAGGACTCCAAATCAAACAATTAGAAGATGGTATCTTCTTTAACCAATCGAAATATGTAAAATACATGCTCAAGAAATTTGGTCTTGAAGATTCGAAACCAATCAAAACACCCATGTCCTCAGAAACAAAACTCACCAAGGATGAGGAAAGTGAATCTGTAGATAGCACTAAATATAGAGGTATGATTGGAAGTTTACTTTACCTCACGGCTAGTAGACCCGACATTATGTTTAGTGTTTGTCTATGTGCTTGTTTTCAAGAAGATCCTAAAACAATTCATCTTGAGGCCGTCGAAAGGATTTTTAGATACATTAAAGGTACTACACATTTAGGATTATGGTATCCCAAAGGAACGGGAGTAGACACCATAGTGTATGCCGACTCGGACCATGCCGGTGACTATGTTGATAGAAAAAGCATAAGTGGTATTTGTACTTTTGTTGGACATTGTCTCACCTCATGGTTCTCTAAGAAACAAACGGATCTCGCTATCTCAACAACTGAAGCTGAATACGTATCGGCCGGAAAAGCATGTCAACAAGCTCTTTGGATGAAGCAAGCTCTTGTCGACTACGGAATTCAACTTAACGACATCTCCATTCTTTGCAACAATAAAGGAGCCATCGATCTTAGTAAGAATCCAGTCCAACATGCTCGTACTAAAAGTATTGAAATCTGTCATCATTTCCTTCGTGACAATGTTCAAAAAGGTAACATCCCAATTAAGAAAGTTTCTTCCAAAGACAATGATGCGTGGGAATCGCACCTTGCTTTACCTCTCGAGGGATCTCGCGAGGCTTACAACCCCCACCAGGCAGTGTACCTGATCGTTGTAGTATAGTATAGTGACAAGTACCGGGGGATTGATCGTTCAGCTTAGGAATAGTGTCGCTAGGATTAGAAAACCTAATTAAAAGTTCTAGAGATGAAAGATGATTATTTTTGTATTTTTATATTTTATGAAAGCAAGTAACATCTCGGTTTTTAGAAGAGTGGGCGGAATTAGTTGTTATTCAACTAACCCAAAAACTACTTTGTAACTAATTAAACTAATGAAAATGAAATTAAACTAATATTAAACTAAGGTTGTGAGCAGTAATTGGAGAAATTGTGTTTACTTAGACTTCATTACTCCCAAGATATCTTTTACATGTTAATTACTTGTTACACTTGTATGAATGACGGGTTGTATTCCTTAATACCATTCGTGGAGTGGCATACATAACTCCCCAACTCTATGAGCTCTTATCTCCTCCTACACCATGACCCAGCATAACTATAGGGATTGTAAACAGTGGCTCATGCATTAAATACAACCAATAAAGACCTAGTACGCCTCGGTTCATGTTTCTTAAGACGTTCAAGCATGTTACCATTTGGAGATCTGCCAGTTTTCTTAAGCCTAACATATAAAATCATTCATTCAAAACAAGAATAGACAAGTAATCAACACATAATCAACATCTAGGTTTCATTAGATCTAAGCAAACACAAGAGAGATCTAGCCTAGCATAGTAGAATTAAGATAAGAACAAAAGATAAACAATCAACACATAGACATATTGATTGAATTAAGAGTATACTTATCTCAATTACAATACAAGGTCTCAAGGGTTTGGAACCCTTGAAAAACCTGTAAAAGAGGCACCAAAATTGTCTTTAGGGTTTCACCAAAACTTCTCTCCTTTTTTTTTTTTTTTAATGAAAAAACTAGAAAACTATATATAGGAAAATCGTCCTGACGGCGTCAAGAGTTAAATCTGACGCCGTCAACTCGCCGCCATACACTTCCTCGGACGCCCTAGATAAAATCGTGACGGCCTATGTGACGCCGTCACCACCCACGGTAAATTAATCTTGGTCACTTTGACGCCGTCATAACTCCATCTGACGCCGTCACCAGCTACGGTAAATTATTCTTCATGTCTGACGCCGTCAAGAGCAAACCCTTGACGCCGTCACCTTGTATTTCCAGCTTGGATTTTTGGTACTTTGTCGTTTTCTTCACTTTATGCTCCAAAAACGTCCAAAATAGACACTTTTCCAGAATTCGCTCTCCAAACACCTAAAATCACAAAAGGAACGATTTAGGGCAATATTTGATCAAATAAATTCGGATTCGGGCTTAAATGACCCCCTAAAAACGGATCATTTTTCGCCTCATCATATACCCTTACACTTGAGATTTGCTTGTCCTCAAGCAAATGAGCTTTTATTCTACTCAAAAGACAAGTTAGGGGTCATTTAACACCAATATAAAAGTAATTACAACAAATAATCGTTCCACTAAAGACCAATAGACAAGCACGGAGGTCAAACACAAGCACCTCACAAATAGTGTTTAGATACTCACATCTCTCGGGTGTAATAAAGTAATATAACATTATGGAAATGGAAGATATCTCTCACTACCTGTCATAGCAAAATAGATTACCATAGGCTTGGGAAAGGATTAAACCTCCACCACATGGCGTAAGCACCTAGGATAAACTATCAAAGAGGTCTTTTTAAAGGGTTATAACGTTAGGTGTAGGGATATGAATTGCACGGTTTTGTTGGATAAAGGGAATTTTACTGGTGGCGAGTTAACAATCTTAGTAAATTACATGTACAAGATGGCGTTGCTAAGCCAAGACTAGACTCGACTTAAGCTAATAAATGAAAAATAACAAAAACATAAAATGAACATAGAATAAAAACGGGATGGTAGTCCGTATGTTTTTTCTCTTTTTTTTTTTTTTCTTTTTCTACTTTTTTTTTTTTTTTTTTTTTTTTTTTTTTTTTTTTTTTTTTTTTTTTGCATACACTCTTACCCTACCATCCAAAGTAATACATCATAGGGGTATGAGCATTCCCCTTACACTTGAATCTTTACATACGTTACATTTAACTATTCTAATGACTCGAATTAAGAAAATCAAAACACTTGGAGCACTTTTAAGATTAACGTACATATGGGGGTAATAAGTGATGTTCTTCCCCATTACTCCATAAAATAAGTACTTACCCATGAGTCCCAATCGTCCCAAAACAATATGTACAAGGATATGACTCGACTTAGCAACCATGTAATCAATTAGAAAGTTAACTTAGGGTTTAACAAATAACAATAATGCACTAAAAATGAGCGCATACACGGAAGGCTAAGGCGATTTGGTTGTACATTTAAGTGGGGTGTAACAAATTCTTCCTTTAAGTAAAATGCTTAAAGTTAAAAACGAAAAGATAGGCTCGGAGGGGTGTACTAGGGGTATCGTGTACTAAAAATGAGTACAACGCTAAGGGTGTGGGAAAAATTAGTTGACTTAACTAGCCAAGTAATATGACTTAAATGGTCAAGTAATTATAATACGGGTTTAACACAAGGGTGATCCTAATGCCTCTTATCATGTAGTAAATCCTACTACACGAATGTAGTCTCACTAGCGGTCTCGGGATGCATCACTAACGCAAGTTCTAGAATCTAAATGCTACCGGTACACTCATAAGCACCAATAATGAATGCTTTTCCTATCAAATCTAAAGGCGAACCTCACATTTTTGGGTGGAAAATTTTTCTGAATATACGGTTATGTGCTAGTCATACAACCTCCTATCCATGAGACGCTTGCTATGGCTAAAGTTTCACTCCTAAATGTTGTAAAAAAATTTAAATTTGGCGCTAAAATTACACTAACAAGTATTTCTCATAGTTTTATTACTCATCTACTATCAAACAAAACAAACTCAAGCGAAAGTGCATATGTAAGGTATCATTTTTTTACCCTCCCCTTACACTTAAGATGAACATTGTCCCCAATGTTCAAGTAAAGAATGTAAAAGTGAAAAAGTAAAGAGAATGAAATCAAATACTCCCCTGATTCGCTCGGTATGGATTATAGGTTGGCCAGGTTAAATCTTCTTCCAAGAAAACGAACAATCAAAGCTTCCCTTCCAGAATATAAATCATCTTCTTGTCTCAAATAACCTGTAAGTCCTGACAAAAGTAGACAAGGCAACCTCGCGTAAAATCGGCGGCATCCTATATAAGTTACTAAATCCTAGAAAACAAAGTAAGATATAATGCTTGTGGAATGAAGTTTGCAGATTTCCTGGAGATTATAAAACTTAATAATTCACAAAAACTATAAGACTCCGTTAGAAAAACAAAACTGGTAAAATTTCCAGATTTTTAACTCCTGACGTCGTCAAGAGCAATTACCTGACGCCGTCAGAATGGACCTGCAGAAATCTTTATGTTAAGTTTCCGGAAAATTTCTGGAAAAACCTTGTCCTACTTCCTGGAAAATCCTGCAAAACTTCATTATGACTCAATACAAGCATTTGACTCTAACAAATACGAATATACATGTTCATTAAATATTGCGGATAATCATGATCGGTTTGTTTCTTAAAAACATATTTGGGGTTTCCCCTTACACTTATCTTTTGCAAAAATACCTTTAGGTTGAAGTTAAGACTAGTCTAAACAACATAATAAAGTATTTCACATTTTAATTGAGAAACATGATCAACCAACAATAAAAATAAAACATGCATACGGAAGCAAATAACAATCAAACAAATAAAATCACACAAAACATGGGTTGCCTCCCAAGAAGCGCTTGTTTTTGTTCGAGTCACGAGCCTGACTCTACCCTTATTTCACGGATAGAGGTGAGGTTCTCCCTACACTTAGGATTAAGTGCGGGTGAAAGTAGCGATACACACCCTTAGGGTGTAAATATGCCTCGTGAGGAAAGAGTGGTAGATGAATTGTATGCTCAAAGGTGCGGGATCCTATCATCATAGCCTTACCTAATTCAATTGGGTTAGTGGGTGAATTAAGATTTTCTCTTAGAAAGGGATCATCTTCTATCAATTTCGAGAGACTCCTAGTTGGGAATCCATCTTGACCTAATAAACTCGGTTTAAACCCATAATGTTTCTTATGATCAATCATGAATGGGTGATGTAAGTATGTAAGGTCATTTTCCACTCCTATATTTTCTTCCTCTCTACAAGGCTTAGAGTCCACTACCTTTATCCTAAGACTACCCGGACTATATGGTTTGATGGGTGGATCGGGACCTATTTCAATTCCTAAATTTTCATCCAAGGATGGAAGATTAGGTAACGGTTTTGGTTGAGGCTCCGGTTCATCAAAACTAGGTAATTCCCTAGAACTAAGAGTAAGGTTATCACTACAAGTATTCAAACCTATATCCTCTAGTGGTGTTTGGTACAAGGGTTCTACCTCTATTGGGGCTCCTATAGTCTCTTCTACTTCTTCCGGGTAAGTCACGGGTGGTGTGTATTCCTCAAGTGATGGTAGGACTTGTGGGGTACTTATTGGGCTTGGGTTTTCTACTATCTCTTCCATTTGTATTGTGGTGAAATCATACCACCCCGTATGCCCAGTTATCTCATCTAAAGTTTTATCCCCAAACAGTCTTCTTGCTTGTTCCCTTAAACTTGCTATCAATTGATCCGTAACAACGTTTGTTGGGTTGTCCATTTTTTTGGCAAGTATGGCACAATTCTCTATGGTTTCCCATGCTTCATCAGCACTTAATCCCCAAAGGTCCCCATGTGCGGTATGGTCAATGTCCATTTTGGTATAGTGGTCGACACGATGGTAAAATATTTCAATTTGGGACCACAGATCAAAATTATGATGAGGGACTTTTCGGAGTAAATATTTAAAACGAGCCCATGCATCATAGATAGGTTCATCCTCATGTTGTTTAAACATCAAGATGTCATTTGGAGTGAGTGAATTTCGTGGTTTGTAGTATGGTGGATTCGCGTTCTCCATAATGGCTAACGGAATAGTCAATGGAAAGGTTTTTACTAACAAAGACACAAAGAAAAGATAGCCTAAAGAGAACCTAAAAATAAAAATAAAATCTTACTAGAAAGGAATCTAGCAAGTAGACCTAATAAAAAGAAATCCTAACCTAGACAATAACTATTCCCCGGGCTGCGGCGCCAAAAACTTGATGGCGCCGCACTCTTTTGCGAAAGCTAAGGAATAAATGTAAAGATAGACAATCCCCGGCAGCGGCGCCAAAAACTTGATGCGTGGGAATCGCACCTTGCTTTACCTCTCGAGGGATCTCGCGAGGCTTACTACCCCCACCAGGCAGTGTACCTGATCGTTGTAGTATAGTATAGTGACAAGTACCGGGGGATTGATCGTTCAGCTTAGGAATAGTGTCGCTAGGATTAGAAAACCTAATTAAAAGTTCTAGAGATGAAAGATGATTATTTTTGTATTTTTATATTTTATGAAAGCAAGTAAAATCTCGGTTTTTAGAAGAGTGGGCGGAATTAGTTGTTATTCAACTAACCCGAAAACTACTTTGTAACTAATTAAACTAATGAAAATGAAATTAAACTAATATTAAACTAAGGTTGTGAGCAGTAATTGGAGAAATTGTGTTTACTTAGACTTCATTACTCCCTAGATATCTTTTACATGTTAATTACTTGTTACATTTGTATGAATGACGGGTTATATTCCTTAATACCATTCGTGGAGTGGCATACATAACTCCCCAACTCTATGAGCTCTTATCTCCTCCTACACCATGACCCAGCATAACTATAGGGATTGTAAACAGTGGCTCATGCATTAAATACAACCAATAAAGACCTAGTACGCCTCGGTTCATGTTTCTTAAGACGTTCAAGCATGTTACCATTTGGAGATCTGCCAGTTTTCTTAAGCCTAACATATAAAATCATTCATTCAAAACAAGAATAGACAAGTAATCAACACATAATCAACATCTAGGTTTCATTAGATCTAAGCAAACACAAGAGAGATCTAGCCTAGCATAGTAGAATTAAGATAAGAACAAAAGATAAACAACCAACACGTAGACATATTGATTGAATTAAGAGTATACTTATCTCAATTACAATACAAGGTCTCAAGGGTTTGGAACCCTTGAAAAACCTGTAAAAGAGGCACCAAAATCGTCTTTAGGGTTTCACCAAAACTTCTCTCCCTTTTTTTTTTTAATGAAAAAACTAGAAAACTATATATAGGAAAATCGTCCTGACGGCGTCAAGAGTTAAATCTGACGCCGTCAACTCGCCGCCATACACTTCCTCGGACGCCCTAGATAAAATCGTGACGGCCTATGTGACGCCGTCACCACCCACGGTAAATTAATCTTGGTCACTTTGACGCCGTCATAACTCCATCTGACGCCGTCACCAGCTACGGTAAATTATTCTTCATGTCTGACGCTGTCAAGAGCAAACCCTTGACGCCGTCACCTTGTATTTCCAGCTTGGATTTTTGGTACTTTGTCGTTTTCTTCACTTTATGCTCCAAAAACGTCCAAAATAGCCTCTTTTCCAGAATTCGCTCTCCAAACACCTAAAATCACAAAAGGAACGATTTAGGGCAATATTTGATCAAATAAATTCGGATTCGGGCTTAAATGACCCCCTAAAAACGGATCATTTTTCGCCTCATCAGACAACATTGCCGAAATTCTCACAAAACCTCTTAAACGAGAACCATTTAACCTTCTTAGGCTTGGCTTAGGACTTATGGAACCTACATTATAGTTTTGAGCACTAGAATAAAATCACAAAAATCAAAACAAATCGAAACATTTTTTTCTTTCTGCTGATCTGGCTGAACCTTTAGCCATAACTGGCGGAACCCCAATTTTGGTTTCGCCGGATCCGCCAACCTGCAGGAACTTTTTCTTATTTTATATTAAACCAAACACTCCTTATCCTATACCACCACTTCAAAACAGCTACTATTCACTTCACTACTCATCCACGCACAAAAATTTGGTCCTTCCATCATCCTCCTAGCTCTCTAATCATCATTGTAAGTATTCTAAACATAATTACATTCTTGATCTGCGTCTAGGAATTCTATTTTTACACAAAAACTAAAACTTGGGGTTATGCATTAACTTGAGAAATCCATGTAGAACATTAGTTGTAAAACAAAACTAATCATGTTTCCCATAGTTAGGAATTGCATTCTTAGAAGATATTATCATACTTACCAAAACACCCCATGTCAAATTCTTGTAAAAATAACTTCTCAAAAATAGGACAAATATTTTTTCATCTCACATTGTTGATACAAAATAAAAACGTTATGTTTAAAACATCACTTGCATAATGTCTCTTGAATGCTAAAGGGAATACATAACTAATATGTGTTTTCGGGTACATTCAAACGAAGCTACATTGAATTAGGATTGGTTGGATTATCTTTTGTTTTATAACAAAACTTGCATTATAAAACATTTTAAGCATCAAAATGAGTCAAGATAAACACACCTCCACATTGTTTGCATATAGGCACACGCTAGAACATCGACATTGTAAAACTCGCTAACCTAGACTAACATGTGAAATTTTGTGTTTTAGGAATCATCATGCCTCCCACAATTCACTATGACCACAAGGACACCCTTCACTACCTACCAAAACACCACAAAACCAAAGGTCTAACTCTAAATCAAGTCAATGTTTTCAAAGCCTTAGAAAAATGCTATGTTAACGAGGGTAGAACCATTGACCCATCCTTCCTAGAAGGAACAAATCTTCATAGGGAACTAGCCGCCATCAACTTCGATTGTCTCTTAGATATCGATGAGCCTATTTGTCCTAGATTCATTCTAGAGTTCTATGCATCCGTCACTCTCTCCACCAATGATTATGGTCTCATGTCTCTAAATTTCTCAGTTAGTAGTCACCAATACAACATCTCTCTCGATGACTTTGCTCAAATCCTAGGTGTTCCAAACCATGGTACTTGTATCTATACCGACAAACCCTCACTCTCAACTCTTGATACTCTCTTTGACCGGATCCATCCTTATCACTCTCCGCTTGTGTCCAAGGATGTCCTTCATGATTACCTATTTGTTAGGACCTCCGACACTAGGATAACTCATTCCAGAAATGAGGTCAATAAGGACCCTTACGGTATGGAACTCAATAAACTCAAGCCTCAATTCAAGAAATGGTAAGAACTCCTTAGAGCCAATGTCATTAGCACCATAGGAAACCGAGATCACATCAATATTTTCCTTTGCTACATGCTCTACTCCATTTCAACTAGGAAACCCTTCAACTTGGCCTACTACATGGCCAAAAGGATGGCCGACATTCCCGTGCAAGGCACCACCGCTATGCCATATGGAATGCTCCTAACACGTCTCTTTAGACACATTACTCCCATTCCTCCGACTCCAAGAGATCTTAACCTAGACTACTCTCTCATCCCTCATACATTTGTTCCACTTAGTGATAAGAGAGTAGCTAAAGCCCAAGGGAAACGTCCCCATCCTCGTACTTCCTCATCGTCATCATCAATGAGTGAAGATGACAGGTTACCCAACTCTAGGCTCCCACCTCTTGGATACCTTTCTCAACTTCCAAATATTTCAAATGAGTCCGCGGAGTTCAAGCAAACCAAGGGGATGTTCAAATGCTTTGGGAGCTTTCTTGGCAAGCTCAACAAGAAGATGGATCGCCAATGAGAGCGAGTGTAGGGAGTGTTTGGCACTAGGTGTCTTTTGAACAATTTGGTCATTTAAACACTTTGTGTTATGGATTTATGTATTTGTAGGGATATTTGTTGATCTTTGGAACATGTATGTACTAACAATTATGTAGGTTGACGACATTTGAGATGTTGTCAAATTTTCAAGAATATGAAAAATTTCCCTAAGTATAGTGAAATTCGCTTGCCCCCGGTCAAAATCTATCGGTAAGGATGTTTCTATATTATTTTTTGGCATTTCCTAATCAGATATTAATTTAAGTTTATGTTTTGGGAATTTTCAAAAAATTTGGAAATCGTCTCGACTGTCAAATTACTGTTCTGTTAATTATTTTGGCTTGGCGGATCTGGCGGAACCAAAAATAGGGTTCAGCCAGTGCATTTTCTGGGTAAACCCAGTTTTGGCCCAACGGATCAAACGGAACCCAAAACAGGGTTCTGCCCTTGTATTCGTTTGGTTCCGCCAGTCACGTGCAGAAATTTTTTCAATATTTCAAAATTGCAACTTCCACACAATTCCAAATCATCCTTTTTAGTTAGAAACTCATTTCTCATTAGTTGTTAAGTGCATTAGGATCATTCTTAGTCTCTAGAACCAATAGGAACCCATTTCCCACCAAAAATCAAATTTAACCATAACTAACTCAAGGAACCCTTCTCCATAAGGCAAGGAACCCTCTAAAAGGTTCCTTGGAATCCGTGGAATATCTGAACCATATCATTTGACATGACCACATAGTATTTAGTGCATATCTTGGTATTCTTGCTCCACCACTATCCATTAGATTGACTTTCAATGATTTGAAAACCTTAATAAACTATCCAAATTATTAGAAACCTCAAAATTTGTATGGTAGAACATCAAATCCAAACACCCCTTCCAACATCTCTTCAACTCTATAAATGTGATCATCTTAGAACACTTCCAAATCACACAATCACCATCATAATCTTTGATTTTTAGTCTCTAAACCACCATTTTGACTATGAAAAAGTCAACAAACACCTCTCCACCATCAAGACCCATTAGGAAAACCGCCCGCATTAGTTTAAACCATGTTGTTTTAACACTACTATCAACCTAAGATCTTCATATTCGGATGAATCACCACTCATAATCTCTTCACCCATCAAAGATGAAAACTTTTTAAACCTTGCAACTCCCACACCATCACCAAGGCTCAACAGTGTGATCATCACTCCACCTCCAACAAAAACTCCCATTGATCCAAGTCCACCACCGGCTCCAACTTAACCATCCAAATCTTCATTACCACCCAAATCACGAAAACTTGAACCAATAGAGCTTTTTGGTACTCCACCAACATCTCTACATCCTTTCTTGCAAGACTTAGATGATCTTCCGCCAAGATCAACCAATCCACCACCATTGCCTTCGTTTGGCTCAATTGGACGAATGTCACACCATCAAACAAGGGCATTCTTTGAGCCCAATGAACCTTTTGAACAAGAACCATCATCACAACAAGAACCATCCTCACAACCACAACCATCCCAACCAAAACCATTGTTGTTTCATCCTCTCTTCAAAGATATCTATGGCCCTCTCTATGGAGAACCCAACTTTGAACACCATGATCAACCACCACCTCAAGCATCTCAACCACAATCAAAATCCCAACACTTTGAGTCTTTCTTTCCTTCGTATGAGGAAATAGAGGCATCCTTATGGAACAACCCACCAAACATCCACGAGGAGATCAATGATCGCCTTGACAATCTCTATGCCTTCAAGAGCATGGTGGACACTCATCTCCGTCAAGCAATGGAGTTTCAAACAACCTTGCTCTCATCCATTGCCAACCCAACCTCAACTCAACCAACCGAAACCGTTGCACCACCACCACCATCATCAAATGACCCAATCCTCGCCATGGGTGCTTACAATGTCAGCGAGTAGCAAAACTAAGTTAGAGCATAAAAATCATGCTTCACCAAGTCCAAGATGAAACCCGCTTTGCTCTACAATACATTGTTGAACGTTTAGATACTCTTTCTCACCTAAACCAATCCTAGAGCGTACTATGGAGGCTTTGTCCCATTTAAGAAAAAGTTGGGTGACTTCCTTTTATAGAAGTGGGATTTTTATTTTTCTTTCTTTTGTTTTTATTTTTAGAAGTAGGATGTTGTCTACTCCATTTCTTGTCTTTGACTTTCAAAAAGTCAAATTTTACTTGAAATGAATTCCATTCTACTATATTGTGTGGATTGTCGGTTGACCATTTCGTGGTTGTGATTGTTTTTGTTCTATAATTGTGGTTGTATATACTTGTCCTTTTTTGACAACTAACTCTTCTTTTGTAGGATCAAAATCCATGTCTCCTTACTTGGCACCCCAACTAGGGGGAGTATTGTCCAAGGGGGAGCGTTTAGCTTGCACCATTCCGCTACATTACTCTTCATTTTGTTTTGACAAAAAGGGGGAGAAGATACATTTAAAACTTAAACTAATTTTCATCATTATAATAAAAAAAAGTTTAAATATAAATCTTTAAAAAGACTTAACACTATATTTAGTGACTTGCTTAAAAATAAATTGTATTTGTCCTCAACAAAAAGGGGGAGATTGTTAATACAAATATCGCCTAAAAACGTTATTTATATTTTACGATCTTTGCTAAATTTTGTTAACGACAAAGTATAAACTTTAGTTTTTAGCAAAACATGAATATAGCTTAAGTCTTGTGCAATAAGACTTTATTTCAACTTGACATCACTTTTGTTACATTTACATTTCACATAATACTCAACATTTTCATATTTCTAAAAATGGAAATTGTTGTATGACATCATAACTTGCATCATTTGTAATCTTGGAAAGATTTCCATATCTAGTAGTTGACTTTCCAAAAGATTACATGCATATTTGGAAATATCTTCACTCAACATATCTCATGGTTGACTTAAAGGATCTTGATTAGACTTGACATTTGATTTGGAAATATTTTTGATATTTAGACTGTCAGGATTGGCGGAACCCTTTGGGTACAAGGGCGGAACCCTTGTTTTGGTTCCGCCGGGTCCACCGACCTGCTGTCTTGTTTAGCTACAAATACCAAGCCATTCTCATATAAATCTTTATCACTTACAATCATAATTTGCATATACTATCTCATTTCATTCATCTAACTCAGTAACATTTCATTTGTGTGAGATTCTTTTGTAGCAAAGAAGTTCACAAGTTCATATGAAAGTTACAAGTTTCAACACAACGTTGCAAGACTTGTTAGCTTAGCATTGTGTAACCTCTTGTGGTTAGTGATCGGTTAGTATTTTAGTCCTTAAAATACATAGTGTGACGGGAGTGGTTGTACCCTTTTAAAAGAACTCGACATCTAGCTTTGTGTCGGTAATCTTGTGTAAGCAACGTGTAAGGTTTTCTCCACCGATGAAAGGAGCTTGTTGACTAGTGAAAGGAACTCTCGAGTTGGATACTCGGGGCGTGGAGTAGGGCAAGGAAAAAGAGTCCTTGTAGCCGAACCACGATAAACAATCATGTTGTGGTTTGATCGTTTCTTTCTTTATTCTTGCATGTTACATATCGTCATTTAGTTTAGATCTTTGATTGCACATAAGGTTTTTAAAAATATAATAAAGTTAAAAACCAGTAAACTATTCAACCCCCCTTCTAGTTTTCCACTTGGGACATGATTTCTGGGATATGGATCATTTTGGAATATTTTGTACTTTTTAGGCTCAAGAATGAAGAAAACAAGAAAGTCAAGAAAAGTCAGGATTTACACCTGAAGGGGTCAGGCTTGGATGCTGACACCATCACTTGAAGAATGAAGCTGATGGAATTTAACAGGTGACGCCATAGAAAGATTTTTAAGGTTTGCACCTGACGGCGTCAGGTGCAATTGGAGGGAGGCCGTCAGGCTTTGGGATTACATGAGACAACCCAGAAGCCATAAAGAGGGGCGACGTCAGGATGTTGTTTGGGCAATACGAAACCACTAAAAAGCGGCATTCTGACGGCGTGAAGACTTATAACCTGACGCCGTCAGCTTGTAAAATCTATATATAGTTTTGGAATTTTCATTCATTAGGGTGGTATAACTTTGTGCAACCTTAGAGGCAAACCTAGGGATGTATTTTCAGAGATTTCAAGGGTTCCCAAACCCTCTTTTCTCTCATGTTTCATTGAAGATAAGTAAACTTTTAATCCTTCAATATGTCTATGTGTTGTTTGATTAGCTTTTATGCTTTTCTTCCTTTTAACATGCTAGCTTAAGTGATTATTTTTATCGGTAAAAGGTCAAAAGACCCAGTAAATATTGATAGCTTGAGTGATTTAGTGTTTGCTTAGATCTAATGAAACCTAGTTATTGATTGTTGGTGAGTTGTTTATTAATTGGTTGATTGATTGGCGTTACACTTAAGAAAACTGGCTAACCTCCTTTATATAACAAGCTTGAACGTCTTAAGAAACGTAATTGGATGTGCACTACGCTTTTATTGGTTGCATTTAATGCATGATTAGAGGTTGATGATTCTATGATAGGGTACTAAACGTGTTATCATAAGAGGAGATAGATGTTCATAGAGTTGGAGAAGGACGTGCGCCCCCCACGACCGGTGTTAAGGAATACAACCGTTCAACTAAACAATTGTGACATTCAATAAACCAACAAGAGATAACTAGGGAGTAGTGAAATCTAAGTAAACACGTTTGTCTCTTATACGAATTCCAACACACATTTACTTTTCTTGTTATTTTAATTTTTTGTTTATTAGTTTAATTGGTAGTTTTGGATTAGTTGATTAGCAACTAATTCCACCCTCTCTTCCAATACCCGAGATTTTTACCGCTTTCATTAAATATAAAATACAAAAAAAATCATCCCTCACCTTTAGACCTAGTGATCTACACTTCAATCCTAACGACTCCCCTAGAGAATATTCAATCCCCTGGACCTATCATATACTACACTACAACAGTCAGGTACATTGCTTGGAGGATTGCAAAATCTCTCAAGATCCCTTGAGAGGTAAAACCTTTTATGAGGCCGCAATCCTTGCATCAAGGCTTGTACTAGCTTGGGATCACTTGGAACTTACTTGATTTCTTCTCGGCATTAGGCAGTGAGCCAAAGGAAGTTTGTAAGTGTTGTTTTGAGTTTGTACGTGAAATGAGATTGCATGAAACTATAATAAACGAGATAATGACAAGTTGGGGAGGTAAAGAGAATATATAGCAGAAGGTGATAACGAATAGGACTAAGTCTAGGGTGTAGGTTTACATGAGTAGTTTGCAAGCAGGATACATAAGTGTGGGAAGGTTTATGTGTTTCGGGTTTGAGGGAGTGACGAGGCATGGGCTTCTAGAAACTGAATTTTATTTCATGAACTTGGAAGCTAAGACAATAAAGGAAGTATCATGTGTTGTGTTGTGGTGTTGTGAGCAAAGGTTGTGTTTAGAAAGGAGTACAAGGGCTCGTTTGGTTTGGAAATACACAAAGGGTCCAAAACAACTTAATACGTGACCAAATGATCACATGATGATCGAGTTGAGTTCTAAGAGTGTTGTGTGGGTTTAGTACTTGATTATCATGAGCCTTAAAGTCCTTAGTGATGTTTATGGGAGCTTGGAAGGCTTAAAATGTTCACATGACTCTTAATGTGTCGAAAATAATTACAAAGGGGTCGAATTGGGTGATATAGGGTCTTGGGAGTTTAGAAGAGTTTCATCTAGGTCATTTAGATTATAAAGAGTAGAAATGGATTTCTAATAGTCCTTGGTGGTCGCATGCAATCGTGTGTGAGTCTGGGATTTGTTTGGGTACGATTTAGTTACCAACGAGACAACCAATATTCATGAGGGCTTGTTTAGGGTTTAAGATGGCTGGTGAGGACTTATAATGTGCTTGTAAACTCATTTAATAGGCATTGGGAGACATTGTAAGTCTTTTGGAATGATTTGACAAAGTTTGGGTTCGTTTGGGAAGTGGGTGAACTCGTATAGCTTTGGTCCTTGATCATTGTTCATTTGTACATATAATCTAGATGTATTTGTTGATCTTGATTCTTTGTAATGTGAAGAATTGAGTGGTGTAATTTATTAAATGTGTTGTGTGTATAGATTTTAAAATAATGAGGCAAAGTAAATGTGTGTTAAGCGTGTGTTTTATATATTTATGTGTTAATGGATTGGGTTTGTGAGTTGGGCTTATGAATAGTAAAGCCACTGGCTTTATATTAGGGATCCGTTTGGTTTTTTTATTGGATTTACTAAATGGGCTTAGGTGTTAGTAAGGCCCAATTAGTGTTGTTGGACTCAATTTAATAGTGTGACCCCAAAATGAGAAAAGTGGGACCCAAGGAGGGTTTGAGTATGTTAGGGTGTGTGGGTGATCAAAACTGTTCCAGGGTTTGCTTTGTACATAATTTAGAATATTGTGGTATGTGTGTGAGTTCGTCTCAGTGAAAATGTAAATCACATAACATATACTGATTCATAGTTGCATAGTGTAACAAAAGTTTTAAATTTTGCCTAAAAATGGGTGTGTGAATAGTAATATATAATTAATTCATGATTAATGTTTATTAATAACTGAGGATTTTTACAGGATGCTACATAAATACACCTACCCTTCACTTTATACCCAATTTAGGTGAAGAAACATCTAATTCAAGTGAGTAGTTAGTTAAATGGACCATTAACTAATCTCATGCTTAAAATTCTACAGCTTGGATCCTTAGCCTTTGAAAGTCTCGCTGAACTCGACTTCTTCGCTATTCTTTCAGATGGTGTCGTCTTATCGGAGATTATCGACATGTTGTTTTTCGACACTGGTAAGATTTTATTGATGCACTAGTTTTACAACATGACTTTGTACCTTATAACAAGGAAACTATGGAAATATAGTTTATGAACAAGGCGATTTATATGCTAAACAAAAACACAGTCACTTTACAAAACAAGATCTTTTTTTTGGTAAACATGGCTTTCCGACTCGACATTGCGAGCCGACTAATTCCACGGCGACTACCCTTTTTTGATAGCCCGGAGTCAGCGCAGGTGAACCTCTGTGGCGCAAAACAAGATCTTTATGGCACATGGTAATAGATGGTAAAAAAACAAACCTTGAGTGACCGTTTGAACCTACTTTAAGCTTGAATGTACCAAATAGATGAAAGAATAAGGGAAAAAGAAAATAAAACCAAATAGATGAAAGAAAAAGAAAATAAAACCAAGCTCAAAACCCTCAATTCTTGATTTTCTTTGTAACAAACACCCCCAAATTTGGAAACCCACATTTTGTTTGTTGAAAAATGTATGACAACCGACATAAGTTGTTACAATAAAATTTTTAAGTCTTTGGGTACATAGGCTCAAAAAGCTCATTCACATATGTCAACAACACATTTTTCATCTGATCTTTGAAATCTAATATGAAATCCCACTTCAAAAGCTTTTCTACCTAAAGCACATTTTATCCATTCTTTATCAATAAAAGTATCATGTAAACGAATAAGACTAGATGTTGCATAACACATACTTTTTAAGGTTGATATCTACGATAGGTGTTTTTAGTAAGGGAGACATCAACCAAAATTTATCTTTTTTAGATTCATTATTCTCTAAGGGTGTTGTTTCCTCATCCTCATTAGATTCATTACCCTCCTCCTCGTCAGATAACCTTTTCACTCTCGCAACTTCTTAGATTGTATGTAATCAAATCAAATAATTTACTTCTTTTATAAAAAATAAAATAATTTATTACTTTTCTTTTAATCAAATCAAATAATTTATAGCTTTTACTTTATTCAAATAAAATCTTTAACTTCATTTACTTTAGTTAATTCATATAATTTACAGTTTTGTCAAATCAAATAATTTGTTATTTTTACTTTAATCAAAGCAGATGAAGTTATAATAATTTTATCAAATAAGACAAAAAAAAGAGATTGAACTACAAAATGACTTGTAAGTTTTTTCATCTAAAATGACAGATTTCATCTCCATAAATCTCTCATAATTAAATAAAATATTTTTAAAGCATAAATAAATATAAAATTTACAATACAAACTTGTATAAAATGTTATTTTTAAAATAAAACGAAACTATTGGTTGTCGAACAATAAAATTGAATAATAAAATATATAATTAAGTGGGATCAAGAGAATCTTTTGTAATTATAAAATATTTAAACATGTGGTTTAAGAGAATTAAATGAGTTGTCATCCACTTATATAACACCCCCAAAGTCGATCAATACAGCGGAAGACTTATAATGACAGCGGAAGACTTTTGGGGTATTATATCGTGGATCTTTGTGACAATTATAGAAAACGACTCAAATGAGACGCTTTAAGTTTTATTTAAAATACCAAATATTCGTATTTTCTAGAGGTTTCATTATTCAACAACAAGTTTTTATTCAAAGAGAAATAAACGTTTCTTTATTTGCCCACTTCGTGCCTTTGCCATCCATTTCATTTAGTTACCTGAGATAAACATGCTAAAAGTCAACAAAAGTTGAGTGAAATTCATAGGTTTAAAATTAAGAGTTTGAACACAATAGATAGGTGTTTATTGTATATAAATACAAATAAACAAGTTAGAAATCACATTCATTATTGCCTTAAGCTCATGACACTCAACGATTCAACAGACATCAAAATTATCCGTAATAATGATGTGAAATAAATTGCCCCCAAGATAGGTATTTGCCAGTAACCTATGATATTTAAATAAAGTGCATTTGGTGACTTTCCTCTAGCAACCAAATGGGGATTGTCAATCCCTAATAGATCTATTCACAATTATTTACGTTCACCCTTCAAGTGATTAAGGTTCATGATCGAGGGACTTTCGACAATAGCTACTTAAGTAATATTAAGATCAGGAAAAGACTTGTGTTCGGTTTTTGAGCATGTATCCCCCCCACAAAAATAAGTTAAATGTGGGCTATGACCTCACCTTAGTAGTACAGTAGAGCAAACGTAATCTCAATGATGCAAGGCAACAGCTTCACACATAACCTATAAGATATGGAAAGTTTCAGTTTTTAAGTCTCGTTTTATTGCGAACGTTTATTATTAATTACGATTAATCCAATATGTGCATAGGCGATGTGTTACGTCGTAGATAAAATAGATAATGGTTACGTATTGTTTTATCGTCTAAAATTTAATTATCGTTATATAAATTTTATACGTGTATATATATATATATATATATATATATATATATATATATATATATATATATATATATATATATATATATATATATATATATATATATATATATATATAAAAGTTACGTTTATTATTTCTATTATTTCAATATATATATATATATATATATATATATATATATATATATATATATATATATATATATATATATATATATATATATATATATAATTTATTATTTAAAAATCAATATTACTATTTAATCCTTTAAGTTTCTCCAATTTACACATTTTACCCTTAACGGAAAACATTTACGTCATTAGTCCAAAATTATATATATTTACGTTTTAAGTCCAATTATATCAATATTTACATTTTTCAATTCCAGGTTTCAATATTAACAGTTTATACCTATAGAAACAGATTTTACACTTTTCACCCTAAGTTTACAAGTTTGACACTTTTAGTCCCTAGTTAACGAAACTTTGCAAATTTAGTCCAAAAATTACCAAATTCAGAACTTAACATTTTTATTATTTCAATAAGCTCAGGAAGTGTAGAATAGCTTATTTTAACAGCTTATTAGCTTATTTTCCTTATTATTCACAAAATGGGCTTTAACGAGTCCAATTAAGGCCCGTTAACAATTTTTGATCCAAAGGGTTTGGGGAAACATTGGGTTTATCAAAATCCATCATTTTAAGTCCTAATTACATTTCAAAAAAGCTTTTTCACCCAGCTTATCGTAATAAGCTAAGACTTTCTTTTTGGGCTTATCGGCCCATATAAGGTTTTTATTTTCTAAAAAATCTTATGAAAACTCGTTATGCTTTAGGCTCGTTCAAGTGACTAAATCAAGTTGTTAGGTCGAATAATTTACCATTCTCGTTTGTATACTAGGTAGAAAATTAGATCGTACAATAATAATAGGTGGTCATGTGTCGAATATTTAAATGGCGAGGTCAAAGTGTAAGCCAAAAACTCAAGCGTATAACTTATAAAAGTTGAAAAATAAACTAAGTGTTTTAGTGTATATCGTATAGGTCCAACATGACTTAGAAACGTGTGATTTTTATTATGTATACGTTAATATTAGTTCAAGGTTATTATACGTTCTCATTAATGACATAGCCAAATAATAGTATGATACATAAAATGTATATGTTGTTTTTATACTTTACGAGTTATAAGCCTCAAGTGATTGTGCACAAACATAAACATACGTATGTATATATATATATATATATATATATATATATATAGAAATAAAGTTTCAAGTCCTCACCTCACCTATAAAAGGTGGTGTAAAACGATGAGTAAGGATCGTGTAATGGTACAATAGCTTCGTGGTTCACTTCACGTTCCACCAAGGGTTCAAGAGGCTCCAAGCTTGGTTTCCTAGGTTCACTTTGAGACGTGGTACTCTTGACGATTCGTTTGTCCCTCAACAGCTTCTTCTCGTTATTATTTTTGGTGTAATGGTGCGTATGAGTGCATGTAACGACTAAGGTTGCATGGGAGGCTTATATAGGGAGTTTTTGAATGTGTAGAGACAAGATAAGCTCACAAGAGTTGGAGGTTGCATGTTAGGCGAATAGTAACGCCACACTCCACACCCAATCGCACGTTTACAAAGCTTAGATCTTGTATGATTGTTCCATGTACATTCCTGACTCCTCACAAGGTGTATAGTGTTCGCTTTGTTGCCATTGGGGAGCAGGGGTGGTGCTAGGGAATGTCTTGCCACGTTTTGGCCTTATCCTTCAAGGTGAGTTTGGTGGTTCATTTAGGTGGTATCCAAGGTAGTAAATGAGCGAGAAAATGTGTAACAAATATCAATTCTGTTTCTTGGGTACTAGGGGAGACGAGACAAGTAAAAATATATGTATGTCGTGTATAGAAAATGCAAGAAAATAGGGTGGTTTTGGAGCTTGGTCGCGACAGGGAACAAAAGAAAAGAAAGAAAAGTAAAAGGGTGCACTTAGGCTTGTGGCCTGGTGGGCTTGTGGTTTGCGTCGGCCCAACAGAAAGAAAGAAAAGAAAAGAGTCCGTTTAGTTTAGAAATTGTATCCGTGGCCCATTGGGTGTTGGGGGCCCACATGGTGTGTTTCAAATATTGTGTCGAGGTTCAAAAATATTAGTGAGCGTTCTCGGAAAGTTTTGTAGGTTCGTGGAATATATAATTAGTATACGGTATTTAAACGAAACATATTGTTATAAATATAAACGTTTTATATATATTTGTAGTTCGCAATAATTATAGGTTATCTAGGTAGTGTGTAAGCATCATTCCTGGGTAAACGGTCAATCACAGTTATCGTAGTTGTTCAATATCAAGCCATATCATAAAAAAAAATTGTTACCCATAAAATCGTGTTAAGTTATCATAACATCGCTTTATTTATTCGTGTGCATTTACTAATCGAAAGGGAAATTTACGAGAGGTTACATTACCTACCTCTTACAGGGAATTCCGTCCCGGAATTCTAGTCTAAGATAGTTGTCAAGGGTGTCTTAGGTGAAGAGATGTGGGTACTTGGAGCTAATCTGATCCTCGCACTCCCAAGTATACTCCGGTCCTCGCTTGGAGTCCCAACGAACTTTGACAATAGGGATACGGTTTTGCTTGAGTTGTTTGACTTCTCTATCCATGATTTCAATGGGTTCCTCGATAAAGACAAGGTTATCATCTAGTCAAATTTCTTTCAATGGAATAACGAGAGATTCATCGGACAAACACTTCTTAAGGTTTGACACATGAAAGGTGTCGTGAATCCAACTAAGTTCTTCGGGTAGTTCGAGTTTATATGCCACGGGTCCTATCCTTTCCAGGATTTTGAAAGGACCGATGTATTTGGGGTTCAACTTTCCATGTTTTCCAAATCGTACCATTCCCTTCCAGGGAGATACTTTCAATAAGACTCTATCTCTTATTTGAAATTCCATGGGTTTCCTTCTTATATCGGCGTAGCTTTTCTGTCGGTCTCGGGCTGCTTGTAAGCGTTGCTTAATCTTAACGATTTTCTCAGTGGTTTCCCGAACAAGGTCCGGTCCTATAAGTTGTCTTTCTCCAACTTCTGCCCAACAAACGGGTGATCTGCACTTTCTACCGTACAGTGCTTCGAATGGTGCTGCTTTTATGCTGGCGTGGTAACTATTGTTGTATGAAAACTCTGCTAATGGTAAGTGCTTATCCCAACCTTTTCCAAAATCAATAACGCATGCTCGGAGCACATCTTCCAAGGTTTGAATAGTTCTTTCACTTTGACCATCAGTTTGATGGTGGTATGCGGTGCTCATATCTAGTTTAGTTCCTAAGGCTTTCTGTAACGATTTCCAAAAGTGAGAGGTGAAACGACTATCTCGATCCGAGATGATTGAAATTGGTACTCATTGTCGAGTGACAATTTCCTTCACATACAGCTGAGCTAGTGTATTCATCTCATCGGTTTCTTTGATGGGTAGAAAATGAGCGGATTTTGTGAGACGATCCACAATAACCCATATTGTGTCATATCCGGATGAGGTTCTTGGGAGTTTGGTGATGAAGTCCATAGTGATTCATTCCCATTTCCACATAGGAAGTTCTGGTTGTACAAGTAGTCCTGAAGGTTTCTGATGTTCTGCCTTTACTCTTGAACACGTCAAACATTTACTAACATACTCTGCGATGTTAGCCTTCATGTTTGGCCACCAATATAGTTTCTTTAAATCCTGATACATCTTGTCGGAACCTGGGTGAATGGAATATTTTGACTTGTGGGACTCATACATGATGAGCTCACGAATACCTCCAACCATAGGGATCCAACTTCTTTCCTTGAAACACAGTGTTCCATCATATTTCTTTACGAAACCATTCTTATTCTCGGGCATGCCGTAAATCTTTTCCTTGGGTCGGTTTTCTTCTTTAAGTGCTTCGTTCTGTGCGGTAAGGATTTGGGATGGAAGGGGTGTGTGAATAATCATTCCTAGTGATCTAACTCGAAGCGGTTTCAATCGTTCTTTTCGTCTTAACGCATCTGCTACTACATTAGCCTTTCCTGGGTGGTAACGTATCTCACAATCATAATCGCTGAGCTGCTCTAGCCAGCGACATTGCCTCATATTCAAATCCTTTTGATCCAAAATATGTTGAAGACTCTTGTGGTCTGTGTACACGGTACATTTGGTGCCATATAAGTAGTGCCTCCATAACTTGAGCGCAAACACTACAACTCCTAACTCCAAGTCATGAGTCGTGTAGTTTTCCTCATGTTTCTTCAGTTGTCGGGATGCATAAGCTATCACTTTGCTTCTTTGCATCAAAACTGCTCCTAGTCCATGATAAGATGCGTCGCAATATACTATAAAGTCCTCATTTCCTTCTGGGAGGGCTAATATTGGAGCTTCACAAAGCTTTTGTTTTAACAACTGGAAGGTTGCTTCTTCCTTTTCTTCCCAGATGTACTTCTCATTCTTTTGGGTTAGCTTAGTCAAAGGTTTTGCAATCTTGGAGAATCCTTCAATAAATCTTCGGTAGTAACCTGCGAGACTTAAAAATTGACGTATCTCCGTGGGGTTTGTAGGAGACGACCAACCTTTTACAGCCTCAATCTTTGCAGGGTCTACGTGAATGCCTTGACTATCTATGATGTGTCCTAAAAATTGTACGGTGCGAATCCAAAAGTTGCATTTGGAGAATTTAGCGTACAGTTCTTCTTTCTTGAGCAGTTCTAGAATGATTCGTAAATGTTCCGCTTGTTCCTCTTCGTTGCGAGAGTAGATCAAAATATCGTCAATGAATACTATTACAAACTTATCCAAGTAAGGTTTGCACACTCGATTCATTAAATCCATGAAAACTGCTGGTGCATTGGTCAGACCGAACGGCATTACTTGAAATTCGTAGTGATCATAGCGCGTTCTGAATGCAGTTTTCGGAATATCCTCTTCTCGAACTCTTAGCTGATGATATCCTGATCTCAGATCAATTTTTGAGTACACACTCGATCCTTGCAATTGATCAAACAAATCATCAATTCGAGGCAATGGGTATCGATTCTTTACCGTAAGTTTATTCAACTCCTGGTAATCGATGCACATTCGAAAGGATCCATCCTTCTTCTTAACAAACAAAATTGGAGCTCCCCAAGGTGATGAGCTTGGCTGAATAAATCCTTTTTCCGACAATTCCTTTAGTTGTTCTGACAATTCTTCCATTTCAGATGGTGCTAGCCTATAAGGTGCTTTAGCCACTGGTGCCGGTCCAGGCATTAGTTCAATCTGAAATTCTACTTGACGTGCGGGTGGAATACCAGGTAATTCTTCAGGGAATACTTCAGGAAAATCCTTAACGATAGGAACGTCATCAAGCTGCTTCTCGGATGACTTATTTTCCATAACTTGAGCCATAAATACCTGACATCCTTCCTTCATGTATTTCATCACTCGCATACATGAGATAATTCCATATCGAGGTTTGCTTTTGTCGCCCTAGACAATGAGTGTTTCATCCTTGAGTGGTATATGGACGGCCTTTTTGTCACAGTGAATCCTAGCACGATGGTGGGATAGCCAATCCATGCCGACGATAGCATCAAAACTACCAAGTTGAACCGGCATAAGATCAATGGCAAAAGGTTTTACGGATAGGGTTAGGGTGCAATCTTTCATGATAGTATTGGTATCTATTAAATTCCCGTCAGCCATTTCGACTTCGTAGGTGGTGTTTAGCTTAGAGGGGGTAACATTAAGTAAAGGGGCAAACGTATCTGATATAAAACTCTTATCAGCGCCCGAATCAAACAATACTCTAGCATTATGATGGTTCAGTAGAAACGTACCGGTGACTACAGCGGGTCCGTCTCCATCTCCGAGTAGGTATACCCTAGCTTGGGCGTTGGCTGGTTCATTTCCTCTTGGGCAGTTCCTCCGGATGTGTCCTACTTCTCCGCATCCGTAACAAGTGGGTGATACAACCTGTGTGTTGCTTCCTGTAGCCGGAATCCTACAGTTTCTGGTTTGATGACCGATCTTACGACATTTGTCACACCAGACGGTACAACGACCCTCGTGATGAAGAGTTTGCATCGTTGACATTGGGGTTTCTGTCCGTTGTACCCTACACCTTCCGTGGCGGCGTAGACTCGGGGTTTCTCTTGTCTTTGATTCTGTTGTTGAGTGCTCCGATTGTTGTGATATTGTTGGTGGTTCTGATTATTGTTGCGGTGGTTGTTGTTGCGGTGATGACTATTGTTGCTTTGTTGGTTGTTGTTGTGATGGTGGGTGGTTCTCTTATCGTCCAATTTCCTTTTAAGCTCGTTATATTTAACTTCTCGGTCTAGAAGTTTCTGAGCAAGTTCCATTGTTGCTTCCAAGGTTGGCGGGTTTGCTGAGGTGACATTTCCTTCAATACTCCTAGGGAGTCCTTCGACATATTTCTCTAATGTCTTCTCATGATCGGGTACCATGGTAGGGCATAGTACTTTGAGTTCTTGAAATCTCTGGTTGTAACTTCTCAAATCAACTCCTTTCACCATTAAGGCATGGAACTCATCCTCGATTTTCGTAGTTCGGAACGGGGACAATACTTCTTTAGTATTTTAGCCTTGAATTCAATCCAAGTAAGTTGATGTGCTGCCTCTGCTCCTAGTGTTTGAACGGTAGAATTCCACCAGGATAGAGCGTCTTGCATCAGTGTTCCCGTTGCGAAGCTTACCTTGTTGTTTTCCGAGCATCCACTTCTTTGGAAAACAGTTTCACTTCTTTCAAACAATTGAGCTAATTCCGATACTCCTTCAGTTCCTTTGAAATACGTTGGTTGGCATGCTATAAAGTCCATGTAAGTGCAGTAGCGGGGTGTAGGGGCATTTCCATCTCTATTACGGGCTTGTCCATCTAAAACGGCATTGACACCATCAGCAATTGCTTGCTGGATCGCTGCCGGGGTCATAACTTCAGGGTTTGTTGGTGCGGCGGTCGTGGTTGTTCTCCTAGTTCTAGCCATGTTGCTATTATAAAAGAAGGTATATCATTAGAACATTTATAATGGTCATATCACGTTGAAATATATATCGAGTAATAAATAGTAAATATAGGTCGTAGTTACAATGATTTGGTCATTGAAAAGGTTTAAGTCGTAATTATCGTATGTTGGAATGACACACATAGGAATTACGAATAAGTTTGACCTGCATGAACTAATGTATTACGATATAATGTATAAAGTTTGCAACGTAAATAAAGATAAAATAAATTTCCATAAATCAATATCAAGGTGTTACAACACTTATTGATACTTGTGCAAATGTTTACAAAACACGACAAGATTCTCTTATTGGTAGGACATTGATTTCACTAACAAGGCGATGGTCTCATGGTTTCCCTAAGGCTTTGTCTAGGCGGTTTTGGAGTTCTTGAATGGCAGTGGACATGGTTTCCATGGTTTGATCTCGATTCCTTTCCCTTTCTCGAGATTCTAGCAGGGCTTGCCTAAGGCGTAGGTTCTCAGTGTTGATCTTTTCAAGTTCTCGGTCTAAAGTTCCCATCATTATTTATGTTGAAGTGTTAGCCCCACATAGTGCTCCTATGAATTCCATTGACTCCCAAAATAGAGAATCCAACTTTTCAACCTTATCTTCCATAGCAAGATGACCAATTATGAGACTGTTCATATCATCTTCAAAGGTTTCTAGATGTTCATGTGGAATCTTGTTGAGTATACCAGCGATGGAATCAAGTCGATCTTCGTGGCGAACCATTCTTGCCGCTAACAATGGTATGGTGTGATGTATGGGTTCCCCAGTAACTGGAAGTATTCGGGAGGTAGAGTAAGAACTTTCCCCAAGTTCCATTGTTGTTGGTGTTCCTTCTTGAGATCTCCAATATCGCATGATGGGCAACAAGAACGACCATTTACGAGCATCCACTCGCTTGTGGGTCCTTCGGCGGCTGCGGTGAACACAAGATTCTGAGGTGGTTGGGCGGATTGGGTAAGTCCTTTGGTGAGGTGATATTGGGACATTTCGGTAAGGTGCAGGTGGTGATGCTAGTAGAGGAGATGCTATGGGTGATGGTGTTAGTGGCACAGTAGTAGTTTGGCTGTAGAAGATAGTAGGTAGTGGTGGTATCACAGGTGGTGCAGGTGGTGGTGGCACAACTGATTCAGGTGGTATGACAAGAGTTGGTGTTGGTACAGCAGTACTTGCTTCATACGACTGAAGTTGTCTAATTTGCCTAGATCGGCGAATCGGACCAGATGATGCCAGAGGAGAAGCCTCTGTGTCAGATGCTGGCAGAAATTGCTGGCTTTGCATATATCTGTCAGTAGCAGGAGACATAGGCATAGGTGAGGTAGCATAGGCTGAAGTAACATCTTCAGTTCCTGAGTTTGATGACATGCTGATGGGGTGGGTGTTCGAAGACATGAAACTGTAATAAATTTCCCGATTAGTAAATGTAAGCATAATTATAATCAATTTAAAATGCTATAAAGTAAATAATACTTTTTACCAATTTATTGGAATGCTCAGGCACGAAGGGCGTAGGATGGTATTTTATAAAACATTTGTCCCGTTTAAAGTGTAGTTATAGTCCAATGTTCCAAAAACACTTGGTTCACTATAACCGTAGCTCTGATGCCAATCTATAACACCCCCAAAATCGATCAATACAGCGGAAGACTTATAATAACAGCGGAAGACTTTTGGGGTATTATATCGTGGATCTTTGTCACAATTATAGAAAACGACTCAAATGAGACGCTTTAAGTTTTATTTAAAATACCAAATATTCGTATTTTCTAGAGGTTTCATTATTCAACAACAAGTTTTTATTAAAAGAGAAATAAACGTTTCTTTATTTGCCCACTTCGTGCCTTTGCCATCCATTCCATTTAGTTACCTGAGATAAACATGCTAAAAGTCAACAAAAGTTGAGTGAAATTCATAGGTTTAAAATTAAGAGTTTGAACACAATAGATAGGTGTTTATTGTATATAAATACAAATAAACAAGTTAGAAATCACATTCATTATTGCCTTAAGCTCATGACACTCAACGATTCAACAGACATCAAAATTATCCGTAATAATGATGTGAAATAAATTGCCCCCAAGATAGGTATTTGCCAGTAACCTATGATATTTAAATAAAGTGCATTTGGTGATTTTCCTCTAGCAATCAAATGGGGATTGTCAATCCCTAATAGATCTATTCACAATTATTTACGTTCACCCTTCAAGTGATTATGGTTCATGATCGAGGGACTTTCGGCAATAGCTACTTAAGTAATAATAAGATCAGGAAAAGACTTGTGTTCGGTTTTTGAGCATGTATCCCCCCCCCCCCCCCCCCCCACAAAAATAAGTTAAATGTGGGCTATGAACTCACCTTAGTACTACAGTAGAGCAAACGTAATCTCAACGATGCAAGGCAACGGCTTCACGCACAACCTATAAGATATGGCAAGTTTCAGTTTTTAAGTCTCGTTTTATTGCGAACGTTTATTATTAATTACGATTAATCCAATATGTGCATAGGCGATGTGTTACGTCGTAGATAAAATAGATAATGGTTACGTATTGTTTTATCGTCTAAAATTTAATTATCGTTATATAAATTATATACGTATATATATATATATATATATATATATATATATATATATATATATATATAGGCAAAGGATCACGTGCGGATGGTTCTTTTTAGTGCGGATGTGTGGATGGATCTGGACCGCCCATTCCAGAATCTGATCTCCCATTCCAGAATCTGATCTTGACTTTTTGTAAAAAAGTCAAGATCTGACGCTAATATCACGGTACCAATTGATCATGAAAACGATTTTTTTGATTTTTTTCCTTCTCAGCGATCGTTACTCTAGTTGTGTTCTTTTATTTTTTTTATTTTTTCAGATTTTTCTGAGCACTTTTTTCTTTTTTGATTATGAGTGCTAATGTGATATTAACGATATTATGAGTGGTACCGTGATATTAAGCTTTTTTACATGTAAAAATGAACCGTGATATTACGATATTAAGAAAAAGTTAAAGTGATATTAAAAAAAATTAACTTTGATATTAATAAGGCATGATAGTTACGGCGATATTAACAATTTTTATTAAGAAAAAGTTTTTACGATATTAAAAAAGTTATTGTGATATTAAATTTTTTATTAAAAAAAAAAGTTTTCAGAATCTGATTTTGACTTTTGTAAAAAAGTCAAAATCAGATTTTGATATCACAATACCTTTAACGATGAAAATGATTTTTTTTTTGAAATTTTTTTCAACGATTCTTAATTATTTGTTGTCCTCTTTATTTTTTTAATTTTTTCAGATTTTTTTGAATTTTTTTCAGAAAAAAAGCTAATACGATAGTAACGATCTTAAAAAAAGACGGGATATTTACGATAATGTCACTCCACTTTTTTCAGATGGTTGACTAGATGAAGGGCTGAGATTCGTCCGTACATCCGCACTAAAATCCAAAAATGTACCGGATCCCTTCCCTATATATATATATATATATATATATATATATATATATATATATATATATATATATATATATATATATATATAAAAGTTACGTTTATTATTTCTATTATTTCAATATATATATATATATATATATATATATATATATATATATATATATATATATATATATAATTTATTATTTAAAAATTAATATTACTATTTAATCCTTTAAGTTTCTCCAAGTCACACATTTTACCCTTAACGGAAAACATTTACGTCGTTAGTCCAAAATTATATATATTTACGTTTTAAGTCCAATTTTATCAATATTTACATTTTTCAATTCCAAGTTTCAATATTAACAGTTTATACCTATAGAAAACAGATTTTTCACTTTTCACCCTAAGTTTACAAGTTTGACACTTTTAGTCCCTAGTTAACAAAACTTTGCAAATTTAGTCCAAAAATTACCAAATTCAAAACTTAACATTTTTATTATTTCAATAAGCTCAGGAAGTGTAGAATAGCTTATTTTAACAGCTTATTAACTTATTTTCCTTATTATTCACAAAATGGGCTTTAACGAGTCCAATTAAGGCCCGTTAACAATTTTTGATCCAAAGGGTTTGGGGAAACATTGGGTTTATCAAAATCCATCATTTTAAGTCCTAATTACATTTCAAAAGAGCTTTTTCACCCAGCTTATCGTAATAAGCTAAGACTTTCTTTTTGGGCTTATCGGCCCATATAAGGTTTTTATTTTCTGAAAAATCTTATGAAAACTCGTTATGCTTTAGGCTCGTTCAAGTGACTAAATCAAGTTGTTAGGTCGAATAATTTACCATTCTCGTTTGTATACTAGGTAGAAAATTAGATCGTACAATAATAATAGGTGGTCATGTGTCGAATATTTAAATGGCGAGGTCAAAGTGTAAGCCAAAAACTCAAGCGTATAACTTATAAAAGTTGAAAAATAAACTAAGTGTTTTAGTGTATATCGTATAGGTCCAACATGACTTAGAAACGTGTGATTTTTATTATGTATACGTTAATATTACTTCAAGGTTATTATACGTTCTCATTAATGACATAGCCAAATAATAGTATGATACATAAAATGTATATGTTGTTTTTATACTTTACGAGTTATAAGCCTCAAGTGATTGTGCACAAACATAAATATACCACCTCACCTATAAAAGGTGGTGTAAAACGATGAGTAAGGATCGTGTAACGGTACAATAGCTTCGTGGTTCACTTCACGTTCCACCAAGGGTTCAAGAGGCTCCAAGCTTGGTTTCCTAGGTTCACTTTGAGATGTGGTACTCTTGGCAATTCGTTTGTCCCTCAACAGCTCCTTCTCGTTATTATTTTTGGTGTAATGGTGCGTATGAGTGCATGTAACGACTAAGGTTGCATGGGAGGCTTATATAGGGAGTTTTTGAATGTGTAGAGACAAGATAAGCTGACAAGAGTTGGAGGTTGCATGTTAGGCGAATAGTAACGCCACACTCCACACCCAATCGCACGTTTACAAAGCTTAGATCTTGTATGATTGTTCAATGTACATTCCTGACTCCTCACAAGGTGTATAGTGTTCGCTTTGTTGCCATTGGGGAGCAGGGGTGGTGCTAGGGAATGTCTTGCCACGTTTTGGCCTTATCCCTCAAGGTGAGTTTGGAGGTTCACTTAGGTGGTATCCAAGGTAGTAAACGAGCGAGAAAATGTGTAACAAATATCAATTCTGTTTCTTGGATACTAGGAGAGACGAGACAAGTAAAAATATATGTATGTCGTGTATAGAAAATGCAAGAAAATAGGTGTAACACCCCGAAATTTGATTTAGCAGCGGAAGTCTAATCGGGGTCATTACAGTTTAGTACACAGTCATACTCATAGAAAACAATTCAAAAGATTGTCAATATCATTCCATGAAAACTCAAATATTCAGAGTTACAAACATCTTTCCAAAATGTTAATTGTTTCACAAAAGAGGTGATGAGTTTGTAAAGAATGATATAATTATTGAAATCAAATGGGAGGTCCTGTGCCCTTTGCCAGCTCCGTACCGCCATGCTTGCTAGTTTCCTGAGATAATCATGCTTAAAAAGTCAAAACAAAGGTTGAGTGAATCCATAGTAGTTTAAAATAGTAATAGTGTGAACACAAGTCAAGCATTTGAAATAAACAAGCCAAGATGGACATGTCTTGACTAAATCGGGTGTAATATTGCTCCTAAGCCTCACGAAACGCAAGCCTTAACATTGATTTGACATATCATAAAGATAATAACAATCATCTACACCACAACGGATGTAAATGACAAGGGGCCCTCGTTGACAGGAAATGTGCCAAATTTCCATAATACCTCGAATATAGCACACCTCCTGCCAAGTGATCACCTTGACAGAGGCGGGCTGCCATTCCAATAGATCTATCAACTATATTCGCGCTCACTCGCAAGTGATTAAGGTTCGTGATATGAGGGACTTGTAGCACAGGTGTCAACTTAGGCAATATCAGGTGATAACAGCATACAGAAAAATACTTGTGTTCGATTTATAGCATGTATCTCCCCACGGGGTTTAGAAACAATTAAAAAGTGGGACCATGAACTCACCTGAAAGGTGCGTAATCACAACGGTGCTCAAAAGTGATGGTGTATTGCTACAACTAGCAATGAAATTCCTCCGACTTGCGACCTAAATAATACATTGTAATCGGTGTTTTAGATTCGTGTTGTAAATGACATGTGATATGTCACGTGTACGGTGATATTCGTTCGGGTGTCTTAATATATTCCTAATAACTTTACGTAGTTATTTGTAACGTTGCCACGAACCGGTGTTTGGATAAATATTTACTTGTTGTGAAATTAATATCGTTTAAAAATATTAATTAATTATAAAAATATACCTTGTCACAATTTAACCCTTCACTTTTACAAAATTACACTTTTTACCCCTTTGGTCAAAATAATTACACTTTAGTCCTTTTTGTATTCTTTTCACTTTATTCCCTCGACTTTTGAAAAATTACATTTCCTACCCCCTCGACTTCCATCAGAAATCAATATTATCATGGTTAATCCGAAAGTTTGTGATCTTTACAATTTTAGTCCCTTAACGAGGCATTTTTGCAAAAGTAGTCCTTGATGAATTTTCGAAAGCCAACTTTTGATACAATTAAAAGTAACTTTTATAACTTATAAACTTATTCCAATTTAGTTTCTAAAATCTTATACATCTCAACTTTTCTTAAGTTTCCAAACCGAATAATCTTTTGAAAATGTTCATGGGCTCGTTAGTCCATTTTTGGCCCAATCTAGATTTAGTTTGTAAAATAGAATAGGTTTGACTAAGGTTTAGTTTAGGTCTCGTTAACGTGATGTAAGGTCGAGTGAGTTTTGCATGTTGGGTTAGTTCGGTTAAGGGTAAGTCGTATGTATAGGTGGTCGAAAAATATAAGTGGGTCGTACGTATAGAAACGAAATGGTGAGGGCATTTCTAGGGGTGTCGAGGCATGTGAAAGAAGTCGTTATAAGTGTCATGAAAGTGTTAACTCAATATAATGTGTGCGTCGTGTGAAGGTGATATGCATGAGTCGAGTATATGTAAAGAATGAAAAGAATGGAAATCAACTTACAACACCAAAGTGGTGGTGATGAGGCCGTGTGTACGAGACAAACGATCAAGAAACGTGGTACTCCTTTCCCCGTCTAGCAATCCTTTAATTCACAAGAGTTACCCAACTCGTTCCAATCCAAACCTTAGCTTGTGTTCTCCTTGATCCTTCTCGACAGCAACACGAAACGAAAACAATAGAGTGTTTGACTTGGAAGTTTTGTGGAATTGAGAGTGTGTGAGTTTTTAGCATTTAATGTGGCTTATATAGGGTGGATGGGGTGGTTCGAATGTCCCTAGAAACACAACAAGATCCGAGTGGTCACATCTTGCTCGACATAGTTGTCTATGCTTTGCTTGTATGGTCTTGTCGAGTTTGAAAGGGTTTGAGGACTACATTCCCATTTTTAATTACTAGGTTTAGACCATGTGAGTATTTGGAAAGCTTGGTTATTGTTTGTGTTGGATTTTAAGAAACACATTACCTAGTGGTTAGTATGTTTCGGCGTGTACAATGTTTAACCAAGGGACGGACGGCTCTTGTGGTGGCTCCTTGTCGAGTGAATCAAAGTAAAAGAAAATGGCATGTGGTTGTCGAGCTTGAGGGGAACAAGCAAAGTGAAAACGTGCGTATATTTTAGCAAAGGAAATCTGTGGTTCTCGTTTGTAAAACATGCGTTGCAACAAAAGAAAAAACATAGCCAGTGGGCTTTGTGTAAATCTCGGCCCAAAGAAAGAAAAATGAAAATGGCGTGGGTAGGCTAGTGATGTGCTCGGCCCAGCAGTAGGGTGAAAATAAAAGGAAGAAAACTTGGGCTAAGGGGTGATATACGGCCTAAAATATAACAAGGTATCGGTGACTAGTGTTTTCGTAACTTTTGTTTCGGTGTCGGTGTCAATTCGTGTAATTCTCATAAATATAAACGACGTTGTTCCTAACTATATATACTCATATATATACATAGTGTGATAATGGTTTGTAATAATTAATATATATATACTTCGTTATATATATTGATAATATATCGGTGTCCAATTAGGGTGTCAGGTCGCAAGTGGGAGTTCCGGTGTTATCCTCATTGGGTGATATCCAAGAGTGACATTCGGGTGACATCGGGTGTCAAACAAACGGTGATCAAAACATTCGGGTGTTCAAACAAACGGTGTCTTATATAAAAATTTCAAATTAGCCCGCAAAAATGGCTTAGTTTAGAATAGTGTTGGTAATTAGCATTAATAAATGACCTGGGATTTTACGGTGTATTACAGTACCCACCCGTTAGATTGGATTCGTCCCGGAATCCAAAGTTGAATCGGTGCTCGGGGTTGTCTCATCAAACAGTTGTGGGTATTTGGCACGCATTTGATCCTCGCGCTCCCATGTGTACTCGGGTCCTCTCTTAGAGTTCCATCTGACCTTAACAATGGGAATGCGACTATGCTTGAGTCGTTTGACCTCCATGTCCATAATCTCAACGGGTTGCTCAATAAATTTCAACTTATCATCGATTCTGATTTCTTTCAACGGAATCACCAGTGTACTCTTGGCGATTCGTTTGTCCCTCAACAGCTCCTTCTCGTTATTATTTTTGGTGTAATGGTGCGTATGAGTGCATGTAACGACTAAGGTTGCATGGGAGGCTTATATAGGGAGTTTTTGAATGTGTAGAGACAAGATAAGCTCACAAGAGTTGGAGGTTGCATGTTAGGCGAATAGTAATGCCACACTCCACACCCAATCGCACATTTACAAAGCTTAGATCTTGTATGATTGTTCAATGTACATTCCTGACTCCTCACAAGGTGTATAGTGTTCGCTTTGTTGCCATTGGGGAGCAGGGGTGGTGCTAGGGAATGTCTTGCCACGTTTTGGCCTTATCCTTCAAGGTGAGTTTGGAGGTTCACTTAGGTGGTATCCAAGGTAGTAAACGAGCGAGAAAATGTGTAACAAATATCAATTCTGTTTCTTGGGTACTAGGAGAGACGAGACAAGTAAAAATATATGTATGTCGTGTATAGAAAATGCAAGAAAATAGGTGTAACACCCCGAAATTTGATTTAGCAGCGGAAGTCTAATCGGGGTCATTACAGTTTAGTACACAGTCATACTCATAGAAAACAATTCAAAAGATTGTCAATATCATTCCATGAAAACTCAAATATTCAGAGTTACAAACATCTTTCCAAAATGTTAATTGTTTCACAAAAGAGGTGATGAGTTTGTAAAGAATGATATAATTATTGAAATCAAAAGGGAGGTCCTGTGCCCTTTGCCAGCTCCGTACCGCCATGCTTGCTAGTTTCCTGAGATAATCATGCTTAAAAAGTCAAAACAAAGGTTGAGTGAATCCATAGTAGTTTAAAATAGTAATAGTGTGAACACAAGTCAAGCATTTGAAATAAACAAGCCAAGATGGACATGTCTTGACTAAATCGGGTGTAATATTGCTCCTAAGCCTCACGAAACGCAAGCCTTAACATTGATTTGACATATCATAAAGATAATAACAATCATCTACACCACAGCGGATGTAAATGACAAGGGGCCCTCGTTGACAGGAAATGTGCCAAATTTCCATAATACCTCGAATATAGCACACCTCCTGCCAAGTGATCACCTTGACAGAGGCGGGCTGCCATTCCAATAGATCTATCAACTATATTCGCGCTCACTCGCAAGTGATTAAGGTTCGTGATATGAGGGACTTGTAGCACAGGTGTCAACTTAGGCAATATCAGGTGATAACAGCATACAGAAAAATACTTGTGTTCGATTTATAGCATGTATCTCCCCACGGGGTTTAGAAACAATTAAAAAGTGGGACCATGAACTCACCTGAAAGGTGCGTAATCACAACGGTGCTCAAAAGTGATGGTGTATTGCTACAACTAGCAATGAAATTCCTCCGACTTGCGACCTAAATAATACATTGTAATCGGTGTTTTAGATTCGTGTTGTACATGACATGTGATATGTCACGTGTACGGTGATATTCATTCGGGTGTCTTAATATATTCCTAATAACTTTACGTAGTTATTTGTAACGTTGTCACGAACCGGTGTTTGGATAAATATTTACTTGTTGTGAAATTAATATCGTTTAAAAATATTAATTAATTATAAAAATATACCTTGTCACAATTTAACCCTTCACTTTTACAAAATTACACTTTTTACCCCTTTGGTCAAAATAATTACACTTTAGTCCTTTTTGTATTCTTTTCACTTTATTCCCTCGACTTTTGAAAAATTACATTTCCTACCCCCTCGACTTCCATCAGAAATCAATATTATCATGGTTAATCCGAAAGTTTGTGATCTTTACAATTTTAGTCCCTTAACGAGGCATTTTTGCAAAAGTAGTCCTTGATGAATTTTCGAAAGCCAACTTTTGATACAATTAAAAGTAACTTTTATAACTTATAAACTTATTCCAATTTAGTTTCTAAAATCTTATACATCTCGACATTTCTTAAGTTTCCAAACCGAATAATCTTTTGAAAATGTTCATGGGCTCGTTAGTCAATTTTTGGCCCAATCTAGTTTTAGTTTGTAAAATAGAATAGGTTTGACTAAGGTTTAGTTTAGGTCTCGTTAACGTGATGTAAGGTCGAGTGAGTTTTGCATGTTGGGTTAGTTCGGTTAAGGGTAAGTCGTATGTATAGGTGGTCGAAAAATATAAGTGGGTCGTACGTATAGAAACGAAATGGTGAGGGCATTTCTAGGGGTGTCGAGGCATGTGAAAGAAGTCGTTATAAGTGTCATGAAAGTGTTAACTCAATATAATGTGTGCGTCGTGTGAAGGTGATATGCATGAGTCGAGTATATGTAAAGAATGAAAAGAATGGAAATCAACTTACAACACCAAAGTGGTGGTGATGAGGCCGTGTGTACGAGACAAACGATCAAGAAACGTGGTACTCCTTTCCCCGTCTAGCAATCCTTTAATTCACAAGAGTTACCCAACTCGTTCCAATCCAAACCTTAGCTTGTGTTCTCCTTGATCCTTCTCGACAGCAACACGAAACGAAAACAATAGAGTGTTTGACTTGGAAGTTTTGTGGAATTGAGAGTGTGTGAGTTTTTAGCATTTAATGTGGCTTATATAGGGTGGATGGGGTGGTTCAAATGTCCCTAGAAACACAACAAGATCCGAGTGGTCACATCTTGCTCGACATAGTTGTCTATCCTTTGCTTGTATGGTCTTGTCGAGTTTGAAAGGGTTTGAGGACTACATTCCCATTTTTAATTACTAGGTTTAGACCATGTGAGTATTTGGAAAGCTTGTTTATTGTTTGTGTTGGATTTTAAGAAACACATTACCTAGTGGTTAGTATGTTTCGGCGTGTACTATGTTTAACCAAGGGACGGACGGCTCTTGTGGTGGCTCCTTGTCGAGTGAATCAAAGTCAAAGGAAATGGCATGTGGTTGTCGAGCTTGAGGGGAACAAGCAAAGTGAAAACGTGCGTATATTTTAGCAAAGGAAATCTGTGGTTCTCGTTTGTAAAACATGCGTTGCAACAAAAGAAAAAACATAGCCAGTGGGCTTTGTGTAAATCTCGGCCCAAAGAAAGAAAAATGAAAATGGCGTGGGTAGGCTAGTGATGTGCTCGGCCCAGCAGTAGGGTGAAAATAAAAGGAAGAAAACTTGGGCTAAGGGGTGATATACAGCCTAAAATATAACAAGGTATCGGTGACTAGTGTTTTCGTAACTTTTGTTTCGGTGTCGATGTCAATTCGTGTAATTCTCATAAATATAAACGACGTTGTTCCTAACTATATATACTCATATATATACATAGTGTGATAATGGTTTGTAATAATTAATATATATATACTTCGTTATATATATTGATAATATATCGGTGTCCAATTAGGGTGTCAGGTCGCAAGTGGGAGTTACCGGTGTTATCCTCATTGGGTGATATCCAAGAGTGACATTCGGGTGACATCGGGTGACAAAACATAATCGGGTGTCAAACAAACGGTGATCAAAACATTCGGGTGTTCAAACAAACGGTGTCTTATATAAAAATTTCAAATTAGCCCGCAAAAATGGCTTAGTTTAGAATAGTGTTGGTAATTAGCATTAATAAATGACCTGGGATTTTATGGTGTATTACAGTACCCACCCGTTAGATTGGATTCGTCCCGGAATCCAAAGTTGAATCGGTGCTCGGGGTTGTCTCATCAAACAGTTGTGGGTATTTGGCACGCATTTGATCCTCGCGCTCCCATGTGTACTCGGGTCCTCTCTTAGAGTTCCATCTGACCTTAACAATGGGAATGCGACTATGCTTGAGTCGTTTGACCTCCATGTCCATAATCTCAACGGGTTGCTCAATAAAGTTCAACTTATCATCGATTCTGATTTCTTTCAACGGAATCACCAGTGTTTCATCCGATAAACACTTTTTCAAATTTGACACATGGAAGGTGTTGTGTACTCTACTGAGTTCCTCAGGTAGTTCAAGTTTGTATGCCACGGGACCGATCCTTTCAATGATTTCGAAGGGTCCAACGTATCTTGGGTTTAACTTTCCACGTTTTCCAAACCTAATCATTCCTTTCCAAGGTGATACCTTAAGCATGACCTTGTCTCCAACTTGAAACTCTATTGGTTTCCTTCGCACATCGGCATAACTCTTTTGCCGATCCCTGGCGGCTTGTAATCGTTGTCTAATCTTTACTATTTTCTCAGTGGTTTCAAGAATCAACTCGGGACCAGAGAGTTGTACATCTCCAATCTCAGCCCAACAAACTGGTGATCTACACTTTCTTCCATAAAGTGCTTCAAACGGTGCAGCCTTAATGCTAGCGTGATAACTGTTGTTATATGAAAATTCTGCTAACGGTAGGTGTTTATCCCAGCCTTTTCCAAAATCAATCACACATGCCCTAAGCATGTCTTCTAGGGTTTGTATAGTCCTTTCGCTTTGACCATCAGTCTGTGGATGGTAAGCTGTACTCATATCTAACTTAGTTCCCAAGGCTTTCTGTAAAGATCGCCAAAAGTTAGACGTGAAACGGCTGTCTCGATCGGAGATAATAGAAATCGGCACTCTATGCCGGGAAACTATCTCCTTAAGGTACAAACGTGCAAGAACGTCCATATCATCAGTCTCTTTGATTGGCAAGAAGTGCGCTGACTTCGTGAGACGATCAACAATAACCCATATTGTGTCCAACCCACTTGCTGTCTTGGGTAATTTCGTAATGAAGTCCATTGTAATCCTTTCCCATTTCCACATTGGTAGCTCGGGTTGAATCAAAAGACCGGATGGTTTTTGATGTTCAGCCTTTACTCTTGAGCAGGTCAAACACTTACTGACATACTCTGCAATGTCAGCTTTCATGTTTGGCCACCAATACAACTTCTTTAAATCTTGATACATCTTGTCCGAACCAGGATGAATGGAATATTTAGACTTATGAGACTCGTGCATGATGAGGTCTTGAATTCCTCCATACAATGGAATCCAACTTCTGTCCTTGAAACACAGCCTTCCATCTGGTTTCTTGACAAATCCATTCGTGCTTTCTGGCATACCGTAAATCTTCTCGTGTGGTCTATTCCCTTCCTTAAGGGCCTCAGCTTGAACTTCAAGAATTTGAGACGGAAGTGGTGATCTAATTGTCATACACAATGACCTAACTCTGAGGGGTCTAAGTCGTTCCTTTCGACTCAAGGCATCAGCTACAACATTTGCCTTCCCCGAGTGATAACGGATCTCACAATCACAGTCACTTAACAACTCTAGCCATCAACGTTGCCTCATGTTCAATTCCTTTTGATCTAAAATGTGTTGAAGACTCTTGTGATTGGTGAAAACCGTACACTTGGTTCCATATAGGTAGTGTCTCCAGATCTTAAGAGCGAATACTACCGCTTCTAATTCTAGATCATGAGTAGTGTAGTTCTCCTCGTGGGGTTTAAGTTGTCTAGAAGCGTAAGCGATTACTTTCAGTCTTTGCATCAATACGGCACCCAAACCTTGGATTGATGCATCACAATATACCACGAAGTCCTTACTTCCTTCGGGTAGTGCTAATATCGGTGCTTCACAAAGCTTCTGCTTCAAGAACTGAAATGCCGATTCTTGTTCATCTCCCCATTCAAACTTCTTCTTCTGTGTTAACTCAGTCAAAGGTTTAGCAATCCTTGAAAAACCTTCAATAAATCTCCGAAAGTATCCGGCAAGACCTAAAAATTGGCGTATTTTGGTAGGACTCGTTGGTGACGCCCAATTTTTAATAGCTTCGATCTTGGCGGGATCAACATGAATACCCTTACTGTCGATGACATGTCCAAGAAATTGTACCTTCTCAATCCAAAAATCACACTTGGAGAATTTGGCGTATAATTTCTCTTCTCTGAGCAGTGTTAGTATAGCCTTCAAGTGTTCCGCGTGCTCCTCCTTACTACGTGAATAAATAAGGATATCATCGATGAATACAATCACAAACTTATCCAAATAGGGTTTGCACACTCGGTTCATTAAGTCCATAAATACAGCGGGTGCATTTGTTAGACCGAATGGCATTACTTGGAATTCGTAGTGACCGTATCTTGTTCTGAAAGCCGTCTTAGGGATGTCTTCTTCCCTAACTCTCAGTTGGTGATAACCCGACCTCAAATCAATCTTCGAGTAGACACTCGATCCTTGCAGTTGATCAAACAAATCATCAATCCTTGGCAACGGATATCGATTCTTAACCGTACGTTTGTTCAACTCACGATAATCGATACACATCCTGAAGGTTCCATCCTTCTTCTTTACAAACAATACCAGAGCTCTCCACAGTGATGAGCTAGGGCGAATAAATCCTTTATCCGACAATTCCTCCAATTGCCCAGATAACTCCTTCATTTCTGACGGTGCAAGCCTATAGGGTGCTCGTGCTACGGGTGCTGCTCCTGGCATCAAGTCAATTTGAAATTCCACTTGACGAGTCGGCGGAAGGCCAGGCAAGTCCTCAGGGAAAACTTCTGGAAAGTCCCTGACTACTGGCACATCCTCGAGTCGCTTCTCTTCCGACTTTTTCTCGGTGACTTGAGCCAAAAAGACTTGACATCCTCGTTCGATGTACTTCACAACCTTGACGCAAGAAACAATGCTCAGACGTGTCTTACTTCGCTCTCCGTGAACAATCAGGGTTTCGTTATTCAGTGGGATGTGAACGACCTTTTCGTCACAAATGATCTTAGCGCGGTTCTCAGATAACCAATCCATTCCTATAACGACGTCGAAACTACCGAGTCTAATAGGCATAAGGTCAATGGCAAATGGGGTGTCTAACAGTCGTAGGGTGCAACCTCAGAGTATAGTGTTAGTACTCACTAGCTTTCCATCGGCTAGTTCAATCTCATATGTGGTGTCTTGTTGGGTGGGTGTAATATTAAGCAGGGGTGCAAGAGAAATAGATATGAAACTTTGATCGGCTCCGGAATCAAATAAAACTTTAACGAGGCGGTTGTTTAGAAAGAACGTACCCGTGACTACGTTCGGATCTTGTTGGACATTTCCATCCCCCAGCACGTATGCTCTCCTACGTACATTGTTGTCCTTGTTAGGGCACTGACGCCTGTAGTGTCCTTTCTCTCCACAAGCATGGCATACCACAGCCACGGGTTGCAAGTTAGCTCCTGTAGCCTTGCAATCTTGTGTCTTATGTCCAACCCTTGAACACTTCCCGCACTTAGCATAGCAGGGTCCATTATGATGCATCTTACATTTGTCACAGAATGGAAGAGGTCCAGCATACCTAGCATCCTTAACTGGTGCGGCAACATAAGCTCTGACAGCCTCCTGTCGTCGGTTCTGTTGGTTGTGGTGGGTGTTCCTGTCATGGTGGTAGTTACGGCTGGGATTACGGTTGTTGTTGTTGCTGCTGTTGTTATTGTTGTGATTGTTGTTGTTGTTGTTTGTCCTTCGATCATCAAACTTCCTTTTGTGATCGTTATTTCCCTGAGCAGAGTTACGCTTAATCTCCCAGTCTAGCAATCTTTGGGCAATGGACATTGCTTCATCCAAAGATTGAGGCTTAGACGAGGTGACGTTTCCCTCAATACTCCTGGGTAATCCTTCAATATACCTTTCCAACAACTTTTCCAAATCAGGAACCTTTGAAGGACAAAGTGTGGCAAGCTCCTGAAATCTCCTATCATAAGCCCTGAGATCATTCCCTTTCACAGCCAACGTGTGAAACTCATCTTCCAACTTCTTGATCTCACCTCTAGGGCAGAACTTCTTCAACATTTTCTCCTTAAAATCAGCCCAGGTAATCTGATAGGCCTCTTCCACACCTATCTTTTGAGCAGTTGCATTCCACCAAGACAACGCGTCTTCCAACAACGTTCCAGTAGAAAACGAGACTCTGCTCTCAGCGGCACAACCGCTCCTCACAAACACAGTCTCAGTTCGCTCAAACCATCGAGCGAGCTCTGTCACTCCTTCAGTCCCTTTGAAGTGAGATGGTTTACAAGCTATGAAGTCCTTATAGGTACACTTCCGAGTCGCTGCGGACTCGCTCTCAGCTGTGGCTCGGTTATTGCTACTAGTTCGTGCCATAGCAGCAGCCTGCTCTTCTAAAGCTGCAGCAACACTGTCGGCAACCAACTTTCTGACAGCAGCCTGGGTCATAGCGGGTGACGAGGTAGCAGTAGCGGTTTTCCTTGGGGCCATAACTCTATAAAATCGCAAGTTCATAAGTACAAATCCCATACATCAATAACAAGAGAAATAGTGTAACCAACTCATAATAGTCGAGATCATCACAAAGTACATATCACAACCACACCATAAATACATACATCAACATAAACCATATCATTCATAAATAAACATCACGACATGTAACAACACACACGGAAATTATAATGAATCTCAATATGAGAGCATAATAAGAGATCAAACAACTAGAACATCATAAATCAATATCAATACGTTACAATCGTAACCAACATAAAGTTTTAATAATTTTTGAATTCATTGTTACAAAACAATAAGATACAACAATTATTAATGCCACAGGCGGCAAGTTAAGATGTCTCTGTAAGTAATGACATGTCATAGATTTATGAAGGTCCAGGTGCGCCTCCTGATCTCCTCTCCAGCACTCTGATGATCCTAATCATCCCTAACATCTCCAAATCTCTGGATCTCTCACGGGCCTGAATCTCCTCAATAGTAGCTGAAAGTGTGTGGATGGTAGAACTAGATGCAGCTAACTCCTGTGCCTGATGCTCCATCATCTCCTGTGTAATGGCTGCAATTAGGGGTGTCATTTGGGTCAACCCGACCCGATAAGCCTCTTATCGGGTCGGGTCTATCGGGTTTTCGACATATAAAATTTAACCTGCAACCCGATCCGATAAGGAATCGGGTTATCGGGTTCGGGTCTATCGGGTTATCGGGTCTATCGGGTTCGGGTTATCGGGTTATCGGGTCAAGTTCAAAAATTATAAAGCTTTTAATGGGTTATTATAGCTTATCGGGTTATCGGGTCAACCCGATAACCCGATAACGAAATAATTAAGACCCGCAACCTGACCCTATAAGGCTATCGGGTTTATCGGGTTGACCCGATAACCCGATAAGGTATATTGGACCCGAATCAACCCGACCCTATAAGGCCTTATCGGGTTCGGGTCGGGTTCGGGTCGGGTCGGGTCGACCCATATGACACCCCTAGCTGCAATCGCTCTCAAATCATCTATCTCGTGCCTCTGAACATCTAATCGATGACCATACTCGGTGATGGTAGCCTGTGCCTCCTCGATCTCTGTCCCCATCATCTCAAATACCATCTCTAAAGCTGTCCTATGTACCACGAGGTTCGTGACCTCCTCCTGCATGCACTCAATCCTCTCCAAGGATATATCCTCAATAACGCTCAACAACTCATCGAGACGATCCTCATGTCTCACTAACCTAGCAGCCAAAAGAGGGATAGTATGGTGTATCGGCTCCCCAGTGACCGGTAACACCGCTGAAGAGCCATCTCCAAGCTCAGCAGCCCTAGGCGATCCCTCAACCAATCTCCATCTACGTATGTAGTCTAACAAAAATGACCATCGACAAGCATCAACCAATCTATGAATGCCAGGTGAGGTGGGGGTCTCGGTGGGAGCAGGTGATGGTATAGGTGATGTAGCAGGTGATGGTATCGGTACAGTGGTAGTCTGAGAGTAGAAAACTGTAGGTGGTGGCATGGGTGGTAAAGCCTCGGAGGTGTGGGGTGCGGTGTAAGTAGGCAACATGTAAGGATGTAGCTCAGGTGGGGGTGATACAGGTGATGGTGGGGGTGCTGGTGATGCCACAGGTGTCAGATCTGGCATAGAAACAGGTGGTAATACAGATATGGGTGATGATACAGGTGTAGGTACAGGTGGTGTAACAGTAGAATCAGGCAAAATGCAGACTCGTTTTTGAGCCGTGCATTTGCGGGTACAGTCTCCCTCATGATATCGAAACAACTCACCGAAAGGCTCAGGCTAAAAGGGCTCAAGAATCCTCACTCGCTTGCGCTGACGAATCGGTGCAGGCGGGGATGATGGTGGGATAGAAGCAGCCGTGCCAGAAGTATCGGAGTCAGAAGACTCGTCATCAGCATCTGAACCGGAGTGGTGACTAGCAGGTGGTGTAGGACGATCATCAGCCGCAAGAAACAGCTGAGATGTCAGGTACTGATCATAAAGGTACTGTCCCTGTGTCATAGGTCCACAGACAGGACGAAAGAGAGGCTGAATAGCAAAAGAATCAACGGGTGTAGAAGCAACCTCACCCTCCTCGAAGGGCTCAGTATCAGCAGATGGGTCTCTAGATGGAACAGAAGATGGTATAGCAGGTGATACAGGTTGCGTGTCATGGTCAGAATCATGGGTGTCTCGGGTGTCATGGGTATCATAGTCAGATAAGTCAATAGTAGGGTGAGTGGATGATGCTGGCACGACGTCATCACTGTCGGACAAAATAATAACCGGGGGCGACATGGTACTGTAATATCCCAAAAATAGCAGTGATATAAGTCATTTAGTCTACATAATGCTACATGCACAGTGATCATGGTGTCATAGTGAGCTAAATGCGATGGGTGCTAAAAATAAATCAAACCTTAAAACATAACGTTGGCAAGCGCTGGCACGGAGGGCACTTCGGTGATAAATAGCTTGTTTAAAATTCCGGTGAGGTTATAGTCCAATGTTTTGAAAAAAAAAATCATTTGGTTCTCTATAACCATGGCTCTGATGCCAATCTGTAACACCCCGAAATTTGATTAAGCAGCGGAAGTCTAATCGGGGTCATTACAGTTTAGTACACAGTCATACTCATAGAAAACAATTCAAAAGATTGTCAATATCATTCCATGAAAACTCAAATATTCAGAGTTACAAACATTTTTCCAAAATGTTAATTGTTTCACAAAAGAGGTGATGAGTTTGTAAAGAATGATATAATTATTGAAATCAAAAGGGAGGTCCTGTGCCCTTTGCCAGCTCCGTACCGCCATGCTTGCTAGTTTCCTGAGATAATCATGCTTAAAAAGTCAACACAAAGGTTGAGTGAATCCATAGTAGTTTAAAATAGTAATAGTGTGAACACAAGTCAAGCATTTGAAATAAACAAGCCAAGATGGACAGGTCTTGACTAAATCGGGTGTAATATTGCTCCTAAGCCTCACGAAACGCAAGCCTTAACATTGATTTGACATATCATAAAGATAATAACAATCATCTACACCACAGCGGATGTAAATGACAAGGGGCCCTCGGTGACAGGAAATGTGCCAAATTTCCATAATACCTCGAATATATCACACCTCCTGCCAAGTGATCACCTTGACAGAGGCGGGCTGCCATTCCAATAGATCTATCAACTATATTCGCGCTCACTCGCAAGTGATTAAGGTTCGTGATATGAGGGACTTGTAGCATAGGTGTCAACTTAGGCAATATCAGGTGATAACAGCATACAGAAAAATACTTGTGTTCGATTTATAGCATGTATCTCCCCACGGGGTTTAGAAACAATTAAAAAGTGGGACCATGAACTCACCTGAAAGGTGCGTAATCACAACGGTGCTCAAAAGTGATGGTGTATTGCTACGACTAGCAATGAAATTCCTCCGACTTGCGACCTAAATAATACATTGTAATCGGTGTTTTAGATTCGTGTTGTAAATGACATGTGATATGTCACGTGTACGGTGATATTCGTTCGGGTGTCTTAATATATTCCTAATAACTTTACGTAGTTATTTGTAACGTTGCCACGAACCGGTGTTTGGATAAATATTTACTTGTTGTGAAATTAATATCGTTTAAAAATATTAATTAATTATAAAAATATACCTTGTCACAATTTAACCCTTCACTTTTACAAAATTACACTTTTTACCCCTTTGGTCAAAATAATTACACTTTAGTCCTTTTCGTATTCTTTTCACTTTATTCCCTCGACTTTTGAAAAATTACATTTCCTACCCCCTCGACTTCCATCAGAAATCAATATTATCATGGTTAATCCAAAAGTTTGTGATCTTTACAATTTTAGTCCCTTAACGAGGCATTTTTGCAAAAGTAGTCCTTGATGAATTTTCAAAAGCCAACTTTTGATACAATTAAAAGTAACTTTTATAACTTATAAACTTATTCCAATTTAGTTTCTAAAATCTTATACATCTCGACTTTTCTTAAGTTTCCAAACCGAATAATCTTTTGAAAATGTTCATGGGCTCGTTAGTCCATTTTTGGCCCAATCTAGATTTAGTTTGTAAAATAGAATAGGTTCGACTAAGGTTTAGTTTAGGTCTCGTTAACGTGATGTAAGGTCGAGTGAGTTTTGCATGTTGGGTTAGTTCGGTTAAGGGTAAGTCGTATGTATAGGTGGTCGAAAAATATAAGTGGGTCGTACGTATAGAAACGAAATGGTGAGGGCATTTCTAGGGGTGTCGAGGCATGTGAAAGAAGTCGTTATAAGTGTCATGAAAGTGTTAACTCAATATAATGTGTGCGTCGTGTGAAGGTGATATGCATGATTCGAGTATATGTAAAGAATGAAAAGAATGGAAATCAACTTACAACACCAAAGTGGTGGTGATGAGGCCATGTGTACGAGACAAACAATCAAGCAACGTGGTACCCCTTTCCCCGTCTAGCAATCCTTTAATTCACAAGAGTTACCCAACTCGTTCCAATCCAAACCTTAGCTTGTGTTCTCCTTGATCCTTCTCAACAGCAACACGAAACGAAAACAATAGAGTGTTTGACTTGGAAGTTTTGTGGAATTGAGAGTGTGTGAGTTTTTAGCATTTAATGTGGCTTATATAGGGTGGATGGGGTGGTTCGAATGTCCCTAGAAACACAACAAGATCTGAGTGGTCACATCTTGCTCGACATAGTTGTCTATCCTTTGCTTGTATGGTCTTGTCGAGTTTGAAAGGGTTTGAGGACTACATTTCCATTTTTAATTACTAGGTTTAGACCATGTGAGTATTTGGAAAGCTTGTTTATTGTTTGTGTTGGATTTTAAGAAACACATTACCTAGTGGTTAGTATGTTTCAGCGTGTACTATGTTTAACCAAGGGACGGACGGCTCTTGTAGTGGCTCCTTGTCGAGTGAATCAAAGTCAAAGGAAATGGCATGTGGTTGTCGAGCTTGAGGGGAACAAGCAAAGTGAAAACGTGAAATATGTGGTTCTCATTTGTAAAACATGCGTTGCAACAAAAGAAAAAAACATAGCCAGTGGGCTTTGTGTAAATCTCGGCCCAAAGAAAGAAAAATGAAAATGGCGTGGGTGGGCTAGTGGTGTGCTCGGCCCAGCAGTAGGGTGAAAAGAAAAGGAAGAAAACTTGGGCTAAGGGGTGATATACGGCCCAAAATATAACAAGGTATCGGTGACTAGTGTTTTCTTAACTTTTGTTTCGGTGTCGGTGTCAATTCGTGTAATTCTCATAAATATAAACGACGTTGTTCCTAAGTATATATACTCATATATATACATAGTGTGATAATGGTTTGTAATAATTAATATATATATATATACTTCATTATATATATTGATAATATATCGGTGTCCAATTAGGGTGTCAGGTCGCAAGTGGGAGTTACCGGTGTTATCCTCATTGGGTGATATCCAAGAGTGACATTCGGGTGACATCGGGTGACAGAACATAATCGGGTGTCAAACAAACAGTGATCAAAACATTCGGGTGTTCAAACAAACGGTGTCTTATATAAAAATTTCAAATTAGCCCGCAAAAATGGCTTAGTTTAGAATAGTGTTGGTAATTAGCATTAATAAATGACCTGGGATTTTACGGTGTATTACAATAGGGTGGTTTTGGGGCTTGGTCGCGACAGGGAACAAAAGAAAAGAAAGAAAAATAAAATGGTGCACTTGGGCTTGTGGCCTGGTGGGCTTGTGGTTTGCGTCGGCCCAACAGAAAGAAAGAAAAGAAAAGAGTCCGTTTGGTTTAGAAATTGTATCCGTGGCACATTGGGTGTTGGGGCCCACATGGTGTGTTTCAAATATCGTGTCGAGTTTCAAAAATATTAGTGAGCGTTCTCGGGAAGTTTCGTAGGTTCGGGGAATATATAATTAGTATACAGTATTTAAACGAAACGTATTGTTATAAATATAAACGTTTTATATATATTTGTAGTTCGCAATAATTATAGGTTATCTAGGTTGTGTGTAAGCATCGTTCGTGGGTAAACGGTCAATCACAGTTATCGTAGTGGTTCAATATCAAGCCATATCATAAAAAAAATATTGTTACCCGTAAAATCGTGTTAAGTTATCATAACATCGCTTTATTTATTCGTGTGCATTTACTAATCGTAAGGGAAATTTACGAGAGGTTACAACTTACCAGTCGCACAAAAAAATAAAATAATAATTTTATATATTTGATTGATCATGTGACTAATGGGTTTGTATAGTATTTTGTTATGCGAAAATTACTTGAGAGGACCGTCAGAGGAACGTTATGTATAACGAGAACCACTATTTGGTGAATTACAGGAGAGGACTCACAACTTGTGACTTTTCATGCGCTTGGGTCACGAGTGAAACATGTGTGGCCACTATTATTTTTGGTCCCACCAATTGATACACTAGCAAAACAATAATAAAAAATCGTTAAAATGATGGGCACATGTGTTATAACTTCTGAACTATTAGGGGTTTGGGTCACTAGTTACCCAGACTGCGTATTTATTTAATTAACTTTCATACTGTTACTCCCCGTGCCTGCTATGAGCAAAATTTTGACTTTTACGCGGAAACGACACAACTTTAATGGATATTATGTTACTCTTTTGACCATTGACAAAAATCTATAAACATTCTGACCTTTAAACTAATTTTAAATGAAACTAGAATCAATTACCTTTAAAACGACGGGTGACACGACCTTTAACGAGTCACGTATGATTTTATATGAAATAAACAAAATGACCAAAAACTGGAGCATTTAGCTTTATGCTTCTCAGCATACAGCCATATGGTGCACTCAGAAAATATGTCAAAACCCATCTATAGCATACGGCTTTATGCTTAAAAGCATACAGCCATATGGTCTACTCAGAAACATAATCACATAACGTACAACCTTATGCTCAGATGCGTATGGATTAATGCCCCTTTATCAGAAACTGTCCCAAAATATACTTTATACATATTTCGGAAAGTCGACTTCCATGACTCTAAAATTAATGAAACTTTCCAGAAATCATCATACTAACATAATAAAATGTTTCCATTTTCACTAGACCCGTTTAACTTAAAATGGGTAGAAACACACCTTAATCCAAACACCCCTTTATTCATTACCATAAACACTAAAATCCATTTACAACATGAACCATTAGACATACTCAACTTTAACATACCACAACATAACTTTGACACATGAGTACGCGTATACGACTCGATAAAAGACTCACGGGGATACGATACCATCATAGAGCTCAGTATTCTATACTAAGCTCCTAAATGCTTACTACCTTCTAACCTTTTGCATAATCAAACCTTACTCCATATTCCACGCCATCCACAATCACAAGAACCTACAAAAATGTTAGACAGCTAAACCATAAACTTTCGCTTAGTAAGTAAAACGGGTATAACATAACATTATAACTCATTCACACATTAAGTATCATAATCCATTCATTTCTTCACAATACTAACATAACACATACCTTAGCCACTTCAATCCTTATCTTTACATCTCTACCTTTCCTACACACTTACACTAATCCAACTAAATTCTCAATCTCTTTTGCTAGTTATGCCAAACTACCCTTACATCTACTCCTCTATTACATCATCATTCAAACACTTTCAATCATCTCATCATAACCATTATGTAACACAAAATGTAAGAAATCATTATAATATCAAATCATAACCGGTTTACTTACATTAGCATCCAAGCTAAGCTAATCACAATCTCATCATCATCTTTACTAGTCATTATCCCTCATTGTTTATCAAAACCTAATAACATAACAATCAATAACATAAACAAGGGTTTGTAACCCATCATCCTTCCCATATCATCATATGATCATACTTTGATCATATGATGATTTCCTACTTAACCCATAACCTTAACTTCAACATAATCATGAATGGAGAGGTTACTTACTTGGGATTATCTTTGCTCGGAAACCTTATACAAGGAACTCTTCTCTTTAATCTCTTCTTCATCCAAGCTCTATTTCCCTCTCTTCTTTTCTCTAAAAACCGTACCCCATAGAACCCTCAAGAAAATGATAAAAATGTCTAGACTTGAGGATAGATAATATTTATCTTGCACAAGTTTGGGTCATTGGCAAGAATGGCCCTTCAAGTCCCTTTTCTATTACTTTGGCCACTCCATATATTTAAACACTTATAGTCTATGACCACTCCAGTCCCTTTCTATTTTCTTCTAATAATGCCACATAATACTTTCCATAACTATAGAATACATTCTCTGACCACAAGATTGGCTATCGGGTTGACCATTACGCAACATTCGTTGATTAACCAATCACGTGATTAGTTCATTTCATCTAGGTTAGGGTCCAAGTACTCAAGAAACGGGTCTAACAATTCTACCCCTTTATTTAGATTTCGTCCCCGAAATCTCTTGTCTATTGCTATTCAAAACTAATTCTCAACATGCACCCGTTCTCGTACTCCGAATCCTTAATCATTTCGTTGCAACGATCTTGATGATCTCGCAATTCTAATCTTACTATAATACAATCACTACTCATAATCCACTATAAACAACACTTCTCATCACAAGCTTATCTAAAATTTCCAACAATGACGACTTGTCATTCGGAGGAAATCAACTATTTGACTTTATATAAGTCAAACTTCCACACTATTTCCACGTCATTCACCAATGCACTAACACGACATATAGTCATATACCGGTGACTCATCTCAAAATTCATACGTAGTACCATATAAATGGTACTTCAAAATCTTCTCACGCATCACTTAAGAAACCTTTCATATTAAATCTTGGGAAAGCTTACACATTATCTTCTCAACCTAATACACAAACTCATTTTACGTGTCTATCTTAAGGTTCACACATAACCGTAATGCCACTATAAGTTTTATTTGTATCTAATATCTTTACTTATAATGTCTAACTTGTTTTAGTTTTCACTTTTTCATTTCTCTACCCGTGTTCAAGCCATATCGGTTACACATAAGCCCACTCGTTTATAACTCTTTATTCACATAAAAAAGGCGTCCCAATCTATGTAAGTGAGGAATTATAAACTTATGGTTCGGCAATTTATAATATCTTTATTTAAATGAAGAGACGTCCCAATCCATTTGAATAAGAAGATTATAAATCATCCTACTCACGTACTTCTGACACAACAATCATACTTACTTTACTTTCCATCTTTTCTAGCCCTGGATCTAATCTCTCTAACTTTCCATCCATGTCATAAAGACAAGCTGGCTATCCCGAAGGACATCGTAATATCCATGCCCTCGCGGCAAGCTGGGCCACCCCGAAGGATGCCATAATATCCATTCCTTCACGGCAAGCTGGGCCATCCCGAAGGATGCCAAAACTATTATCCATGCCCTAGCGGCAAGCTGGGCCATCCTGAAGGATGCCAAAACTAGAGCATTGGATCCAAGCTATGCTTACTTTAACATCATTACTCGTTTTATCTTTCATGTACTTTTATCATTAAGTACACACTATCATTTCAACATTTCTCATTGCCTTAAGCAAATTCAACATTTGCTACCATGTTTACTTTCATCTAGACAAGCTTCTATATAACACTTGTCAATTTTATTATACTTGCATTCCACAATGCAATCTATCATTTATCCGTCAACTCCAAGTTGACTCACATTTTCACTATATGCCATCATCATATTGGCCTACTCAATTCTTTCTTGCACATAATAACATGATTCGATTCATGCTTTACAATTCTTTCTAGCTCGCTTCGTATTACTTATGACTTTTATTGCAAACTATATCTGATTTATCATTTCTACTTATCACGCTTAAACATTTACTTACTAACACGTTTTACTTATCGTGTTTTATATATAACATGATCTCTTCACATCTTAACCATACACTTTAACTTTTCTCATTTTAATTAAGTGTGTAAAATTCATTCTTCACTAATCATTTCTTACTTATCTCAAACTTTTTAAACATCTGTGCTTTATTAAACACTTACCATACTTTTTAACGTTTTCACATATCAATGTTTTCTTTTAACTTTTCGACCACAACTAGGTCATCACATGTACATGGCAACTATACACTATATTGGACATAGTCCATGCTTCTTACAACTTCTATCATCAAACATATTCACTCAATAAGTATTCATACCATAGTTCATATCTATTCACTTTCCATTATCGTTACTATGACACATGTTCACATAATCACATAATATCCACCGACCCTATCCAAGGTGTACGGTGATCACAACACTTAAACACATTGAGTCCGCTATGGACTTACATCACATAAAGCTTAGACATACGAATAACTACTACAGTAGACTTAGCGTCACATAAATAATTAACATTCATATCCACAAAGTGTTCTATCATTCATACTCAAAATCAACTCACGTAATCTATGGTTCATACATCCCACTACACAATCAATCTATGTCTAATCATCAACATTCTAACTAGTTGCAAGCACTAGTCTACCTGATAACTAAGGCATCATAAAACTTTTAATTCATTTATTAGCCCATCTCTAATACCACTTAGCATTTCTCGCATTCCATTACCATAAATCTATAATCTATTCTCATAATCGCAATACAATCGTCGGAACCAACCGCGGTACATGGCTAACTGATCATTCAAATACTTCAAGTCCTCTACGGACTTATATCTCATACACATCAACTCTATACCTGCATCCTTCACTTATCATCTATAGGTTCAACTAGCATGAAACATATTCCGTCCAATACATATCAATTACTTCCCGCGTTACTATCACTTACTATCAATGCTTCTAAGAGTGGTTTAAGACTAGGCAACCGATAGTGGAAACCTAATTCACTTAAACCGAAGCACTAATACCAATTTGTTACGCCCCATGCCCGCTAGGATGAAAAACTTTGATTTTTATGCGAAAACGACCCAACTTTAACGGACATTATGTTAATCTTTTGACCATTGACAAAAATCTATAAACATTCAGACCTTTAAACTGTTTTTAAATGAAACTTGAATCAATTACCTTTAAAACGACGGGTGACACAACCTTTAATGAGTCATGGATGATTTTATACGAAATAAACAAAATGACCAAAAACTGGAGCATATGGCTTTATGCTTCTGAGCATACAGCCATATGGTCTACTCAGAAAACATGTCAAAACCCGGATATAGCATACGGCTTTACGCTTAAAAGCGTACAGCCATATGGTCTACTCAGAAACATATTCACATAGCGAACAACCATATGCTCAGATGCGTATGGCTTTATGCCCCTGTATAAGAAACTATCCCAAAATATACTTTATACATTTTCCAGAAAAGTCGACTTCCATGACTCTAAAATTAATGAAACTTTCTAGAAATCATCATACTAACATAATAAAACGTTTCCATTTTCACTAGACCCGTTTAACTAAAAATGGGTAGAAACACACCTTAATCCAAACATCCCTTTATTCATTACCATAAACACCATTTACAACATGAACCATTAGACATACTCAACTTTAACATACCACAACATAACTTTGACACATGAGTACGCGTATACAACTCGATAAAAGACTCACGGGGGTACGATACCATCATAGAGCTCGGTATTCTATACTAAGCTCCTAAATGCTTACTACCTTCTAACCTTCCGCATAATCAAACCTTACTCCATATTCCACACCATCCACAATCACAAGAACCTACAAAAAGGTTAGACAACTAAACCATAAGCTTTCGCTTAGTAAGTAAAACGGGTATAACATAACATTATAACTCATTCACACATTAAGCATCATAATCCATTTATTTCTTCACAATACTAACATAACACATACCTTAGCCACTTCAAGCCTTATCTTTACATCTCTACCTTTCCTACACACTTACACTAATCCAACTAAATTCTCAATCTCTTTTGCTAGTTATGCCAAACTAGCCTTACATCTACTTCTTTATCACATCATCATTCAAACACTTTCAATCATCTCATCATAACAATTATGTAACACAAAATGTAAGAAATCATTATAATATCAAATCATAACCGGTTTACTTACCTGAGCATCCAAGCTAAGCTAATCACAATCTCATCATCATCTTTACTAGTCATCATCATCATCCCTCATCATTTATCAAAACCTAATAACATAACAATCAATAACATAAACAAGGGTTTTTATAACCCATCTGACTTACCCATCATCCTTCCCATATCATCATATGATCATACTTTGATCATATGATGATTTCCTACTTAACCTATAACCTTAACTTCAACAGAATCATAAATGGAGAGGTTACTTACTTGGGATTATCTTTGCTAGGACTTAACCTTATATAAGGAACTCTTCTCCTTAATCTCTTCTTCATCCAAGCTCTATTTCCCTCTCTTCTTTTCTCTAAAAACCGTGCGCTATAGAACCCTCAAGAAAATGATAGAAATGTCTAGACTTGTGAATAGATAAGATATTTTTCTTGCACAAGTTTGGGTCATTAGCAAGAATGGCCCCTCAAGTCCCTTTTCTATTACTTTGGCCACTCCATACATTTAAACACTTATAGTCTATGACCACTCCAGTCCCTTGATTCTATTTTCTTCTAATAATGCCACATAATACTTTCCATAACTATAGAATACATTCTTTGACCACAAGATTGGCTATCAGGTTAACCATTACACAACATTCGTTGACTAACCAATCACGTAAGGCCCTCAGTCTATTTCATCTAGGGTGGGGTCCAAGTACTCGGGAAACGAGTCTAACAGATACGTGCACCTCTAGCCGCCGCCACCACGATACCACCGACAACTTGGTTTTTATACTGCCACCTACAAACCCACCACCACAACACCGCCAAGTATACAATTATGAGTCTGCTTTTTAAAAATTAAATGATATTGTGATGAGTACATGCTGCTCATTCAATTGGGTTTATACTAATACTCCAATTGAATTGTCATTCCAAACGATTTTTGGGTCATTTCAAACGAATATTAGTCTTTCCCGATATTCACTCGTGACCCCCGCCCCTAATAGTTCACGAGTTATGACACATGAGCCCACCATTTTAACCATTTTTTATTATTGGTTCGGTAATGTATCAATTGGTAGGACCAGAACTAATAGTGAGCACACACGCTTCACTCGTGACCAAGCCCCTAAAAAGTCACGAGTTGTGAGTCTTCTCCCCTAATTCACCAAAAAGTGGTCCTCGTTTTGCATAAGGTTACTCTGACGGTCCTTTCATGTAATTTTCGCTTTTGTAATTGGGGGGTGTTGCTATAGGAGGACCCTTAGTTATACACAATTTCAAGTGGGCCGGGTTTTTTTTTATTATTTGACAAAAAGAAAGGTCATGAATTTTGCTTTATAATTTTGGGCAAAATTGTTATTGAATCATAATCGAAAATAAGTTGGGCATCTTTTTGGGTTGAATTTTTGTCAAGTTGAATAAGATACCGAGCTATTTTATGAGAAAACGTGAAACTAAGTGTTATGCGTAACACATTGGTTGGAAAGTGTGAACCAAAACCACGTTTTTTTGTGAATTTCGAAGAAAGAGAAAAATCAAAATAATTAAGGATAAATTATTGTGTTAAATTTATGATAAAAATGTTTTGTTTCATGTTTACACAAGTTATTATTCATCGTATTACTATCGTTTAATATATTATTAAAAAAATAGACAATTAAAATTATTCAGATAATTATACAAAAACAAACATTATTTCATTCAAATTCCAACTTTATAGTCAACTCTTACTATTAAAAGTCAGATTCAGACCCAAAGCATGAAACAAACGCACCCTAAGAGGTGCTTGATTGTCAGATAAGATTGTTCATGCATATTGGACGATGAACACACTTTGCTGTGAAATTTTAAAGTTAATATTCGACGGTTGTTTCGTCTGAGATACAAAAAACTAATCACTTGCAGTTATATATATACACATGAGAAGAAACTAATCAAATGAGAAGAAACCTTAAAATGAGAAGGATGAGAAATACCTATAAATACACATTTGAGATGTGTCGACTTGAATTAGATGCATCCCTAATCTTTTAGATGCACCATAATATATTTTCTAGCTAAAAATTAGATTATAACATATATACATTTGTTGGGATTGCTTTTGGCAACCTCACATGCCAAGCTACTGTAGAAACCATTTTAGGGCGGGTCGAGTTTGGGCGGGTCGGGTCGGATTTAACGGTCGTTAGTTAATAACTAACGGCCGTTAGATATTTAACGGCTGTTAGCTAACAGTCGTTATCTTTAACATTTTCTTTAAAAATTCATACAAAATTGGTCCTTCATCTCAAAAGTTCGTTGCATATTTAGTCCTCGTATAATTTACATGATTGGTCCTTCATGTTATACGTCCATTGCAAAGTTAGTCCTTAGTCACTAAATTGACGTAAAGTAGCTACCGGCCGTTATTACACTTTCTCTATTCGGAAAACACCCCGCGGCAACGCGCGGTTTTCCAACTAGTTCATATACATATATTAGACGCATTTCATCAAATTAGATGAATCCTATGTATTTTTCGTCCTTTGCGGGCCAAATTTGTTGTTAGTACTAATATGCATCGTTTTCACTTCAAAATCACTTTCGAAACAAAGTGGGATGCATCTAAATGAATAGAGATGCATCTAATTCAAGTCGATGCATCTCAAATATGCGTTTATAGTTATTTCTCATACTTCTCATTTTAAGCTTTCTTCTCACTGGATCCTTACCATATATATATATATATATATATATATATATATATATATATATATATATATATATATATATATATATATATATATATATGAAAACTAATTAGCATTCTGAAATAGTGGAGGAAATGACACTGAGAGCATCTCGAACCTTCCATTATCCCATTTTTCAGTCATGTCAACTCTAACTTTGAACTTCAAAGCGCCATTCTTCCCTGGTTGCAAAAATGCTTTCAGTAGTATTAACCAGAGTGAATAAAATTTTAAACCTTGGTCACATTGGTCCTTCATGGCTTCATTTGCTGACTGACCACATGCTTGCTTGATGTAGCTGGAATGAACGCTCTCTGCTTTAAGGTTCCCAAGCAAGATTTCAGCAGCCTTGTTTTTTACAACAAGAGGAATATATGTCGACTCATCCCATACGTATAACTGCATACGGGATCAGTTAAAGTTAAAGACACTAGATCTGCTTTCTGAGCAAACAAAACTAGTCACAAAAGTGTGATCTCAACAAAGTTTGACATTAGTATTAAAATGGTAATTATAATAATCAGTAGTTAATTATGTGTACAATTGGCTTTTGTTGTTTAGTCTTTAATTTCTTCTACATCTTAAAGTGGACCACGTAGGAAGAAAGAAAAATTTCCTAAAATGATATCCTAAATATCAATTAAAATAATCAATTATTCCTACATCTACAAAAAACCGATATAAGTTCCCTTTTCGAAATGCCCTACTATTAAAAGTTGACATACCAGGAAAGGTCTGTATATCACGCTTACAACGTGGAGACGATTAGAGCTATTCCAACAATAGAGTGGAACAGTTTCCTGTTCAATTCTCGATCTGAAATCACATCATATGAAATAAAGTTTAGTATCATCACAGGCATTTAACACACAGAACCATAACAAGTGAAATTTAAGCATTACCCAAATTCAGAATTCAATGGGGCACCGCAAAGCCGACAGCCAGTACAAATGAGATCTTCAGTTAGGTTTTCATAAGTAGATGAGCATATTCGGCTTCTGATAAACATTCTTTCTTCGTCAACGTCCGGAAGATGCGCATTGGTGATAGGCAGAAACATTTCACCAACAGAGGCCAAAAAGGACGCATTGCATGAATCATTTAGATTGGATACTTCAAGTAGGGATAAACAATCCTTGTTTTGTGTCTCCTCAGGAAATTTCCAGTTTGCTGATTTCTGGTTTCTCTGTAAGAGCAATTTTACATGGTTAAAAAGCTCTACACAAAATTCCATAGGATGATTAAAACCTTGAGTTGCAATCAAGCACAGATTAATTTAGTGACCTAGACTATCTAATTTTAATACTATCCCTTTTAGAGTTTTGGAAGTTCACATCAACTGCGACCTGATAAAAAACAATATATTTGACACTCTATACCTACAACAAAAAGCCTCAAAGACACTTCATATTATATAAATAGAGCCTTAGAAAAGTTCCAACGAACGTGAATTGTTTCATGACTAAGATGAAGGCTTAATGCCTTGGGAAGAAAAACCAAGTATAACAGTGATTTTTACGCTATAAAAATCATATGTATATTATGGACAGAATCATGAAACCCCATTCTGTGATATACTGTAAATTTTAGTCATATAAACCTAACTGACCATATATCTAGTACCCCTAAGGTTACATGTCAAACATGCTCATTTTACAACATATAGGACTAATCTAAAAACTGTATAGAGGCTTTCTCAATATGTCAGAAATTCTCCACCAGACCAGAACTCATTCAACTGAAAGAGACTCGTGAGAGCCTAAAGAGTATCTTTTCACCTCGCTTTGCTTTGTTTGCATATGTAATATCAGGTTCTTTAAACTGTGCATAGCTGGTTGATTGTCAGGAGGGTTTCCATCAAACATGCCAAGCAATCACCAAAATCTTTAGATAATTTAGACCATGTTAGTTACCATGTTGCACTGGACACGGCAGTGTATTCAACCATTTCCTACTTATTTTTTTTACTCTTGCAAGATATTAGAATTTAGTCAATGTACACACAGTATCATGTAGCTGAGTCAAGTATTTATTATTCGTACTCGGATTTTCTTCACAAAATGAGCAAAACATAGCGTTATTTCTTATCAAAGAATACATAAGAGGGAGAGGTCAGTGATAACATACTCCTATTAAATATCAAAATCATATAAAAGCATACACAGGCCTCTAGAGAGGTAACATCTGCATATACAAAGTACATTAACATTCTTGACCAAATCAGTATCACACTTTGTGAAACAAAGAATGCCCTGATAAGCACCCTATCTTAACCATGCATCAAGTCTAGTATTATTAGACCTGAAATCCTGAATATAATCTACTCACCTCTCCATTTATAAACTTAATAAAAATATTAGACTAAACAACTAAAAAACAAATTTTTACTGGTGCTTCTTTGGAAACAAGCAGTATACGATTCCCTTCCCATAATCAATGGTGAACAATGTGATCACTCAACAGTCAATAGTGTATGACTGATTACTAACAAGTTTTATTTTTCTCGTTTAGAAACCTCATTTTGAGGTGAAATGTATGGTGTAAGTATAGAAAACGTTGCGTACAAGCACAAACATGTTAAGGAAATTGTAAATTACTCCTAGTACCACATTCAAAGGTAGTAAGAGTATTTGTTACCGTTAAAGAATATATTGCTTCACCAAAAGCGATGCAACAAACGGATGAAATGGAAAAGATGATGACAGATGGCCATGGTTTTAATTGATGAGACTCTGAAACCATAGGTTATATGTATCAGTAAACCATTGGCAAAAACATTCTACAGCAAATGAAAAAATTGTATTATACTTGTATGATGATATTGCAGGTCATACCAATGGTTTGACTCTAGAAACAACTTAGAAGCACATGTTATAGATTATACTTCCGGCATGTTGTGCAAGGTCATACATTCAAGTCTCATCCACTCTCATTTTGCTATGATGGTAAATTAATATTGATGATACACGAACAAGGACGAGACAAGAAGTGATATGCAGAGAAAATACCTTGAAGTTGTGTGATACACGCTTATCGAGAATAGGTTCCACACGCAGCACCCATGCAATTACTTTTGTAAGCTTTTCCTTTGTTGCAATTCCAATATGATGAATGCTCATCAGGTTGTTCGCACCTATACAAACAGAGTCAAAGCACAAATTAGCAAGCTACGTATGAGCTAAAACTGATTAAACCGTACTGTTATGATAACAATTGATCGGACAAATCATACTTACATATAAGATGGACTGAATGTCAGCAACCCTCGCTTACTTAACTATTTTCCGTCTTAGTCAGGTCAAAATATATTATCAAATAGATTCCAGAATCATTATGCCTAAAAAAATGTATTAGTCAAACCCAATAACTTTGAGGGACCTATGCACTTATCCTATTTGTATGTCATTTTGTAAAGAATCCATGCTAATCTTCTGGATATTTTCTTCAATATGGCATCTTATTTGTAATTACAACAAGCCTAAAGAGACAAATTTACCTAATAACTTCCAAGTCAACTTGAGGCACTTATATCCTTGTAAATAGCAAAATCTATGATTATATCAGTTTCTAACCAGTTGAAATTATTGTATTATAAACATAATTAGTCCTTACTCTTAAGATCCTCCTCTGTTATCTTTTCACATATGTAATGGTGTTTATGAGTATTAATGGATAACACTGTAACTGACAGGTAAAATAGAACCTTGAGAAGAATGGAAGAAAAGAAAGAATGAAAACCTTCAGAACGCATTGACTCATAATTATCCACCAAGCATTGAATAGATGACTGCTGAACTGTTCTCGCCTCAACGACATCTCCGAATTTTGTCACTTTTACATCTACAGAAAAATATGTATATATGAAGTGCGAAATATCACTTAAAACCTTTCGCATATAGTGAGAATCTTGTAGTTGTAAGCAATTCTGCTTTCATACATCTGTATATCTATTAATGTGTATTCAAAGAGACCCATGTGAAGGTCTTGTTTACAAGCAATATATTCTCATAGAAAATATTTTTAAATAGTATTATAATAAGAGCTTTACATTAGGATATATAGCAAAAAAGATGAAAATGTACTTTCACAAACTTGAACCAGTTATTTACTCAAAGCGCTTTTTGCTAGATATTCTAATGTGAAGCTCTTATACAAACACGACTGCAAAAATTTATCGATTATGACAGGGAAAGGTGTCCTACTACTGGATCAATTATGCAAGTCGGTGGGTCGGGTTCTGACCCATAAGCTATTTCTTTGATATACATATCAACAGACGGAAACGGATAACCTCTTACAACCAATAAAATGGGAAGTATGGAACCCATTTGCTCTCTTATTGAAATGACGAGAATGTAATGATAGTATTTACACAACGCCTTACATTTTACTTTAAGGGGTGTTTGGTGTTTGGATGTATCGTTTCATAGTGGTTCAGTAATTCAGTAAGGGGGTGTTTGTCTTAGCTTATTTGGTGGGCTTTTGAGCTTATTAAGCTTATAAGCTCATTATAAGCATATCCACCTGAGCTTATAAGCTATGGCTTATAAGCTCACTCATCAACTTGAGCTTATAAGCTATCAATAATGAGTTTACGAGCTTATTAAAATCTCAATAAGCTCAAAAGGCCGTCAAATAAGCTAAAACAAACACCCCCTAATCCTACATTTAACTCGACACAAGCTTAATAATTTAGAGCTTAAACAATTATAAACAGATGGTGTGCAAGTGGAACTGACTGTGTAACAAAACAATGCTACCCAAGGACTCAGTATGTTTAAGCCATATCGAAACAGGGAAATATCGGCGAGTATCGTCTCCGACTTGAATATCAGTCCTGATTACATTTCCACCACTCGAACTTTTATACTGCCAAAAAAGATCGTCAATAACATGTAAAAACATAAGTTTAGGGTTTATTTTTATTAAAATAAATAAATAAATAAATAAAAATAAAGGGGAACCTGAATAGGAGTGATCTTATGAACAAAAACAAGAAGCTGAACGAAGTGGCCGTTGTGAGAAGGTGCTTCTGAGAGATTGATTAGTGGTCCGTACCATCCTATTATTGTTCCCATATTTATTTTTTGTTTGTTCATGTTGGCGCCACTTTTTTATTTGTAACCCTGGCTGGACTCACTGGATCTACACAAATACAAATTAACATTGGGCTAATTTCGCCCAATTTATTAACAATTATTTAAGCTTATGTTCAAATTACACGTGACACAACTTAATTTCACAAGCCACTATATATTACTATTGATTGAAAAACTGTTTAAGTGTTTAAGCATCTTATTCAGTTAAACGTGCCTAGTGGAGAGTAGTACCGGTTTGGGTGACCAAACCGGGAAGTCCTCCCTTGTGGACCACTGCCCTGTCGGTACGATTTCAAAGTCCTTCAATGAAGGTTTCAACCCATAAAGGTTCGAATCTGGAGAAGGCAGGGTTTACTTCAATTAAGTGCCGTGTCTTCGGGCGGCTTAAGTTGAAGGTTTTCCCCCCATCGGGTTTGAAATTGGACAAGGATTTCCCTTAAAGAAAGTAACCGTTCAAAAAAAAAAAAAAAAAAAAAAAAAATGTTTAAGCATCACCATCATTATTATTTTGAACATTGTTTGTTTAGCAAAAAAAATGTAATTCCCTTTAAAGTTCTATCAATATTAAAGAAAAAGTCAGGGAAAAAATATCGCACAAAACGAAATATAAAAAAATAAATAAAAATAAAAGAAAATTAAGAAAAGCTAAAAGTAATAATAATAATAATAATAATAATAATTCGATAAGAGATATGAGTCTCTGACTGCGTCTAAACTAGAAAAATAAAACAAATTATTATTATTATTATTATTATTATTATTATTATTATTTAAAGATTTGAGGTTCTATTTTAGACTTTTTTGTGATCGGTGCCACGTGTCACGTCCCTTTTATTTTCTAGACTTTTTAGGATGTGAAAGACCTTATTTTTGGAATGGTTTTCTGGTCTGGTGGAAAGGATAATTACAGTTGTGTCATTCTTCATTATGTCACCAAGACTTCTACATGGTTTTCTTGTTGCAACTCAGCATGGGCATTATGGTATGACTGGAATTTCAAATTAATCAATTGGATCTTAAACTAGACTTGTGAAAGTGATTGATGAGCACTGCTCTTAATGCAAAGAACAAATTAGTCTTGATCACTATAAGTCTATAGCATATTCAAAACTTCATATACATGCTTGTTAGCAGAGAACAAATGGTCCCATGACACTGATATTGAACACTGATGCAATTTGGAGTAATTTGTTTGGAACCAAAAAGAAGTTGAATTAGAGGTCATTGATGGTACATTGTCATCAAATCTACATAATGATACAGATGAATTGTTGGCTTGATTGTCTGAATCCACCTTTCCTATGCAATAATTCACAAAATAATACATTAACAGATGGTTGAAATGATCATCGGCTCATCGCTTATATTCTAATTCCGAGGTTGCTAACTCTCTAAGTTGAACACAAAGTTTGGACATTTCATATAACAGAGTTGATGTACTTCTTTCTTCTACTGATATAGAATCCGTTGTCGTATCTGATAATGGATCCATTAGCAGTCTCTCAAGTTGGTTACATAGCACCAATGCCTTTGGACTGTCGGCAAAAGATTGAGAAACCAATTTTATAAGTTTATAATCTTGGTCTTCAAGTGATGAAATTGGAGGAGCAAGAAACGGGTGTTGCAGAAGTTCGGGGATCCTCCATCTTTTGTTACGATCCCATGAAAGACATTTCTTCATGAGATCAAGAAGGCAAGGATTTGATACTGGTTCATATGGGATTTCAAAATCTGGATCAGTAACGACTTTAAATTTTGCCCAGAATGTCTTGTAATCTGCAAAGGGTGTTCTTCCATATACCATCTGGTATAGGATACAACCAAGTGACCATATATCTGATGGACGGCCACATTTGATTATGTTGCCATCTGCATCCGTTTCATTGCACATGAATGCCTCAGGAGACATGTAACTCAGTGTACCCACCTGTAACACCAAGTTTCACAATTAGAGATGGTGAAAATGGACCGGGTGTGTAACGGGTCCAAAACATGTGATTTTTAGGCTAAGGTGGACCCAAAACACTTTTGTCAAAATTTATATAAATGATTAGTGTTAAATAATGAATATGGATACTAAACATACATTTTATCAATAATAATATAATTTTTTAAATAATGAGGTTGTATACATTACTTAGACGCGATTTTCAGCCCATTTCACCAGTTTCCTGTTTAGCAAATTTTGTTTAAATTAATGTGTTTTACGCATTAGCGATCAGGCAACCCAAACCGGCCCATTACAATGAAAATGGGTCAAAATTAGCCACATCTATCAAATGCAATATAAGTTTAATATTTAAGTATCACCAAGAGTGACTTATACTAGACTGAGTCGTTCAGAATAACAAAAGATAGGCAGATCGTAGATCAACAAACCTGAGAATCTCGTTGAATGTTTGTTGTATCACTCATGATTGCTTTAGCAATACCAAAATCAATTAACTTCAGTGAGCCTCTAACAAGAAGAAAATTCGCCGGCTTCAAGTCTGAGTGCACAATACGTTCCTCGTGTATGGTTTTGACAGCTAAAAGTATTTGCTGGCATTTGTTATAAAAGATATTTCATATTAGATTATTTGCAAGGATACCCTTTACAGTATAAATTAAAATAATATCACAGTATTCAAAATCAATGAGGGTGTATCAACTTAAACAGATTACATTTTCTTCACTTATAATTTTGAGGAAAAAACTTAAGCACGTGTATGGTGTTAAACAATGAGAGCAATGACTAAAGGTGGTAACTTCAATCCAGTGAACATGAGATTAATTAATTTGGCTTTCATCTATAAGTCTATAACAGGTAAAATATAAAAAGTTGAATGAAACGGATTGAGTGGGTCAAAAGAGCTGAAAGTTGCCTAATGCCCTAAAGTGGTATTCACGCATCTTAAGTAGTTTAATCATTCAATTATTTATTCAAACAAATTAGATAAAAGTTTGATAGTACTTAGTACATATTTCATTATAATACTTAATAGAGTAATCTTACAAAAATTTACAGAAAAATGGATGACGAATGCTGGTGGGTCAACACAACCAGTTTTAGCCCTTACTAATAATACCAGTTTAAATCGTCCGACCAACCCATTTTACCATCTCTAGAGCTGACATACTTCCAGTTTGTTGGAGATACTGATTAAGTTTATTTAAATTCCGACAATATCTTGTTTCCCTACTCCCTAGAATAGAGCCATTCACATGACTACACTAAATATCATGTTTATTACGGTTTAATCATACATAAAGAATATCAATACTTAATTACAGACTTGCAACAATGATTCAACGAATTAATGAGTACCTGCCAGTAAAAACGAAGCCAGTTTTCATCTATGGTTGACTTGGACTTATCCAGTTCTTTCCATTTATGAGACAACATGTGAGCCAGATCGATTTCACCATATTCAAGTACCATGTATATATACCCATCGTCCTTAACTTTGCCCTCCTTATTACTCACCGACCCGCTCATGACTTCCTTGAGCAAAGCCTTGTCTGTCACCTAAGAAGAAGTTTCATGTTAGAACTTAGAAGGTATTCAAGGTTCATCTGATTGATCCATCCACCACATTTCCATATACAACTATGAAGTTTATTTATAACTTCATAGAATGACTTGAGGTGTAAAAACAGTCAGGCTGGATAATAGGCCAAAAAGAGTAACATTTAGCAGCTCGGGCCAGGTCTGGACGCCTTGCAGACCTTTTTGGCCTTTTCTTCTCTCGAGTTTTACAAATATTGTTTTCAATATTTTAAGAAATTATATAATAAAATCATAATCTGATTTGTTAAAAGGAACAATTTCTAAGGTTTAATGCATCTTACATGTATTTCGGGTGGCTTTCAGCCTGTTTGACAAACACTCATTAAACCCATTTCCAATTTGACCATTAACTTTATATTGACCCGTTTGAACCCGTTAAAGGAAAGTATTTCCACATTGACCCCCTTTATCCATAATTGGGTCAAGATCACAATATGGCATTCGTACATAGTTTAAAGAACAAACCATAATGATACATGTGCTGATGTGCAAGAAACAGATATAATGTGGTCTGCTGTAGGCTGTAGCAATGCCACGGATAATCTTATTACAAAGAGGTATGTATGTCTCTAGATGTTTAGGAAAGGAAATAAGACCTAGCATGAGAGAACCAGTAATTTAGCAGTGTTTGGGTAGGTTCAAGCAATTTAACAAGATAACTAACTTACTGAAAGTTTGGGACCCTTCTAATTAAAACAGAATACAAGCATTCAAGGAAACAGTGAAAGCACCATTGTGGTGATCTCGTAGAATACAAGCTAAAGGACCATGCTACAAGTGTATTCAAAATCTTCAGAGGAAAACATGGTTATATTACTGGCTCTTATTTTTTACTTATTTACAGTTTAGATTTTCCATAATATCAGAAACTTAAGTCATGCTGAAACTGAAACAACCTATCTACACCACAGGGTCGATTTCTAAGTTGATTTGAAGGAATTTTGTACAACGACCCGAGACAATTCAGCTACTGGAATTTCAGAGTGCAACAATAAAGCTATTTCAAGATAGAGAGACACGGAAAGACTTTGCCAAATTTCAGCTACTGACATATCTGCTCTAACTAATGCATAGCAGATGAAAATAAATAAGTGTCAATTCTGCCTGTTTCTGATCAATTACTAGGATTCTAAATTTCTAAGACTGATTTCAAGAAAAACCACTTGTATTTTATGAACCCTACATGTTCAGTCAACTGATGAAACACTGACTACTTGAATTTCTTGCCAAAAAATTTCAACCTATCGAGAAGGAGCTCTTATCCTTCTACAGTTTGGTTAAATTAAGCTACTCCCAACAACTACAGAATACTATAATGTAGACTTTTAATCACATGCAGAAAGACACTGCTAGGAAATACAGTCCTCAAGGCTCAAACTTGACATCACTACTGAAAAAAAAGTAACTTAACAAGAGGACCACTGTAACAATTTAAAATAGATGTAGAAACACCAACAATTCAGAACCATCCGTAAGAAGTTGTACGCCCTTACTCATATGAACCATGTAGCGTAACAGCAAGTGATTCAACTTACCAAAAAACTTCTTAATTGCCATCTACAAGTCTATAAACTAGTGTCTAAACTTCCATTGTAAAATAGGCAACATTAGTATATACTTCTTAAGTGACTACATGTGTAGAGAACGTACCTCATAATCAATGAGTTGAATAATGTGGTCCTTTCCTTTAAGTTTGTTCAGATATTCAATTTCCTGACAAAATCCAAATGCGGTGCCATAGTCACGGCCTTTAAGCTTTATCTTTTTCAAGGCATAAATTGTGCAGTCTTGAGAAATGACTTTATGGACCTCACTACTTCCTCCACTACCTATCTTTCCGAGCCTCTGATAGAGCTTCCCATTAACCTTAAAAAACAACTCTGGATCATAACTTCTCTTACGATTGCTCTTGCTAGCATCAGTCTTTTCCTTTTTTACAGATTTGGAAGGTCCCGTTTTCACATTGGTAAACTGGTCATCTGTCATTGGAGCTTGAGATTGTACATCAGTAACGTCAGCAAGGAGAGGTGGATCTTTTGTCATACCACAACACCCGTCTTCTTTCCCCTGTTGATCCTTAGAAATTTCATTTCTCTTTTCAATGTGAGACGCCACATCAGCCGTGGGAAATAGCGACCCGACACGATCAGATAACATTTTGTTATCATAATTGGCCACCTTATTATCCTGAATCACGGGTTGATCTTGTACATTTGAATATTCACCAGCATGAAAGATATCATTCTGAGGACGGGAACAGTGGGTTGTTGAGTTAAGCATGGGAGCATATTCTGGATTCACCAGCGTTGTAGTAGCACACGAAGAGCCTGCAACTGATGACTGGGTCAAGTTATGGCCAAAGTCACTCTGCAGAAAGTTTCTGAAAGTGTTAACCGGATCTTGAACTCCTGTATTCACACAACGATCAACATCAAAGTTTTGAAAATTCTGGTGCGTAATATCTTGACTGAGAACAGTTGAGACATCTAACGGATTAGTTCCATCACATTCCATTTTTGTCAATCCTGTCTCCATGTGATCACACGGCCCTGTATAACTGAAGCTTGCATTCTCTTGCAATGCAAACTGAACCTTTTTCGGACCATCGACCAATGGACCATGTTCACCTTCTACAAATGAGGCAGAATTTCCTCCATCATTGGGTTTACCTAAAATATCAGGTGGTGTAACTGAGGCAGCTTCGTAATTAACAGAACAAGAAGACATTTTATTCTTTGTCCGCAAAATAGAATCTTGCACTCTTTCACTTAATGAAACACTATGAGACTCTACTACAGGATCTGAGCTCTTTGCTGTTTCCCCACGAACCACTAAACGCCTTGGTTTCAACTGTGTTATCATCCCTGCAGCTACTTATATGTTAAACATGATAAATCACTTAATAAAAGAGCAGCCTTTTTCTACTAAACAGCAACAATTTTACCAAAAAAAAAACATAAATAAATAAAACAGTTAAGCAGGCAAGATTTATCCTTAACGAGCCCTAAAAACTTGCATCTCACGTTATACTTAAAATACAGACGAATACATAGCAAGTTAGCAACCATTAAGTAATCACCTTGAAGGTGGCACTAAACCCTAAACTACCCTTAACGTTATAAGGTTATTCAAGCTTGTTTTAATAAGCTCATCTCCACTAGTTTTTTGGCTAAATTTGCAGGTGCTCATACTACTTGACAATTTTACATTTCCTTATTTTTTTTCTCAACGACTAGAAGGTGTTAGTCCTTTTTCATTTATTTCACTATTTCTACATTTTGATACCACATAAAGAAATTATTAAACTTTAGAGTAAATTGCACTTTTTACAATTATAATGGTGTTTGTTTAAGCTTATATGTGGCTTATGAGCTTATTTGTGTTTCGGCTTATATTTCATAAGCTTTAATTTTTCGGCTTATTTTGAGACTTGTGGGCTTATATAAGTTTGTTATATAAACTTATATAAGCCCACAAGTATAAGCGTGAAAATTGAGGCTTATGAAATATAAGCTGAAATCAAATAAGCTCATAAGCCCAGATATAAGCTTAAACAAACACCCTAGCATCAAAACACTATTTTGAGAAGTACTTATCTTAAGCAGCTTATATATACTTATTTATAAACAGGAAAAAAAAATTCAAAATCAAACTCTTATGAGTAGTATTAACAATTAATTAAATAAAGCAAGGCCTAATGAAATGAAAAGAAAAGAAAAGAAAATCCATGTGAAAGTGAAGTAGGAGGGAATGAGTGCATACGAAACTTAAAGGCGGCTTGTACGTCGCGGAGGAAATTTGAATCTGGTTCATCCATTGTTAGATAGATAGATCTTATTATTATTATTATAGGCATATCTTCTGTTGTTGCATTTTATTATATTTAGGACGGAAAAACCCAACTGCTATACTAATCTGAAGCCATGAATTGTTTGCAATGTTCTTTTTTTGAGTAAATTTAAAATGATGATGTTGCCGCTTCTCTTCTCTTCTCTTGTTTGCAATAATTGTTTAAACGGCACACCCAATTGGCCACCTGTACTGTTGTCAAATAAGTTGTTTACAAAACCTTTTTTATTAATAACAACTTTTTGAATAAAAAATAATTTGTTTCATCTCAAATTGTAGGGGCGGTAATTCTCGACACGACACGATAAACAATATGAACCTGACATGAAGTTAAATAGGTTTAGGTTGAAGATAAATAGGTTTGGGTCAAAAACAGGTCAACCAGTTTAATAAATGGTCATGTTTAGGTTGAGTAAGTATTAAACATGTTAACTCGTGAACCCCGTTTAAGTATATTGCCCAACTAAAAAATATATATAGCTCGGATGTTATGTTAGATTTGGATTAAATATATTTTGTTATGTACTTAATATAAGTGAATTATGATTAGAATTATGGATAATTCCAAAAATGCCCCGATTGCCCAAGGGCTAAAACTATCTAGAATGCAACTTTTGTGTTTCTTTATCTAGCCCAGTTGCCTTGGCAACTCGAATTTAGCCAACCATATGACACCAAGTGTCTGACATGAGGGCCGCCAGTTGACCAAAAAGTACATAAGTTACCTTATCTTGTAATTCGTAAAGTCACACTTGTCACTTACAGATTTTAGTTGCCCAAAAAGTATTGTTTGCTCTGGTCTAGATAAGGAACACAAAAGTTACAGTCTTTAGTCTTAGCACTTGAGCAACCGGGGCATTTTTGGCATTATCCCTTAGAATTAACATATCATTGAAATTGTCGTATAGTTATTTTTATCAATTTTTAGATCCTCATATTTATTTTTGTTTTGCTTTTAAATTAGTTAAATCGACAAACCACCAACCATATTTGCCGCTTCACCTTTTACTTAAACAGGTTAAACGAGTCACAAACGGGGGTTACACGTGTTATGCAGATCTAGGTTAGAGTTGAGTTTCTTGACACAATTAATAAATGGGTCGTGTTTAGGTAGAGGTTATAATAACCCGCTAACCCGCAAACTGAATAGGTCAACCCGAACACGACTCGATTTCCACCCTATCAAATTGTTTGTTAGCTTTCTAATCTTTGTTTTTTCCGATATAGTTATTCACTTTCGAAATTAAACTCTCTTTTAAAAAAATCTGAAAATAGGTTACTTGACATAATCAAATTGTTAGTGATTTTGATGTCTATTTTAGGTAATTGTAATTTACTATATACAGATGTCATTCATATTAAGATCGGATATGAGTAAAGGAAGTGTGAAGTACATACTCATTTGAGTTAATCTGTTTTCGACACTACGAAGACACATGGGTCGAACCGACGCAACTGTTGGCCAACAGTCATGACTGTTGGGATCCAACAGCTTTTAATTGCCAACTCTTTAATGACATGTTTTTGGTCTCATTTGACATTCAAGAAAAACATATAATTCTCTTTGTTTTACTTTGTCTTCTGTGTTGGTGTTTTTATATGTAAATGATATAAATATATAAATAAATTGATGACGTATAGTCTATATATGGGCCACGAGCCCAAATGATAAACATTACTAAGGCCAATAACCACCATGCGTGGGCTATTATAACTTCGGCCGCATTAATAATGGGATTGGGCTCACGTAAGCCCAAACCCAACTAAACTATATACGGTATAGATAAGGATCTTCTATCTATGGAATAAATATCCTTAACCCGGATAAGCACCATGCGTGCGAAACGTAAGGAGCACGAAACCTACAAGGATTCTGCGCCTATATAAGGAATGACATAATTTTCATTAAAGGTACGATTCACAAACCCTAAAACTCTTTACGAGAACCCTAAACCGATTACTTACTCTCACGCCGGAGTCTAATCGTGGGAGACAATCCCACGATAAGCCTAACGGTGTTGTTTACTTTCTTAGTGCGCAGGTTTCAAGCATTAAGAAGCGAATTGGTACGAGAGCAAGAGCCCAATCCAGGAACGCCCAACTTTTGTATCAACAAGTGGCGCCATCCGTGGGACCCTTACTAAGAACTAAGGAACTAGAATGACGAAGAATAAAAATTCAAGCCAGCGGATTCCGCAGTTGGAAAAAACACGTGACCCCCAGAGGAAGAATCAACAAGATTCGACCCCTAGGCAGGCTTCTGGGACAACCAGTGCACCTGGTCACCAAGAAGCGGGAACAACCCAACCTCTTCCAGTGGTAGAACTGCCTATCAGGACTACCCAAGCCACCACAGTGGTTCCAAGCGTTGAGGAACTCCAACGCACCCTCTTCAATACTCCTCACCAAACGGTACCTACAGTGGACAACACTGTACCACCAGGCGCGCCTAACCGAGATAGGGTGCCCAATACTGAGGCATAATTCTTGCAGCAACTGAGGACACACCTGACCTAACGTTGGGGAATTTTGTATCCCAAAATTATGAAACCCTAACTGCCCTCATGCAAGAAGAAGCAAGGAGAAGGTCGAGTACGAGCCTTCAAGCCCGGCTCAATTTTGGTCCTGAACGCGAATCATCACCATCGCCCCACCCACGAGGAAGACGCGCAGATAACGAAAAACGTACCACTATCTACGATAGGCTGGGTATGACATCTGACTCACAATATTCAGAGGAATATGAAGACAGCGAGAGGCGCACTAATGTTCATTCCAGACTTGGCAGTCGAGGGATACAAGACCGATTAGGACCTCAACATTCACCAAGTGAAGGTTCCTCCAAGTCTGGGAGCAAGAGAATTCACGACAGATTGGGGAGAAGAATATCCCCGAGTGAAAGCCCCTCAAGCTCTTCCTCTGAAGGAAGCCGGCGCAAACGCCGCAAAAGAAATTACTCTTCCTCCAACGACTCCTTGGACAACGAGGATAGGGAAACAGGACACTGGAAGTCAAGAGGAAGACGTCGCGAAGAAGAAAATGAAGACATGTCTCTTCCATGGCGTCGCCAGAAAGTTGATGCGTTTACACGACGCATCAGCGATTACTCCGACCGCAAAAGGAGGCGCATGCCCACTAACGTGAAAACATATGATGGGACAGGTGATCCGGATGACCACCTAAAAATTTTCGAATGAGCCGCTACTATTGAAAATTGGCCACAACCTGTGTGGTGCCACATGTTTAATTCTACATTAGTAGGGAATGCGCGCACATGGTTTAGCAAACTCCCACGACGGAGCATCGGTGGGTTTGAAGAATTACGGAAAGCATTCCGCTTAAACTTCACCCAAAGAAAGAAGTATGCTAAAAACCCTGTTGAGCTAGCCAGAGTAAAACAGCGCCAAGGGGAATCGACCAGCGCTTTTATGGAACGCTTTAAAGATGAGTGCATACAGGTCAAAGCGTGTCCCGAAATTTTAAAATTTTCAGGGTTCATGAATGGGATTAACAACCCAGAACTCATTCGGAAGCTAAACGATAAGGTTCCCCAAACTTTCGATGAGCTAACAAAGCGCACAAGATCCTTCATACAAGGAGAAGCAGCCGCTGCGGATAGCAAAAAAGGCTACTCGAATTATAGGCAACAAGAACAGCCTAGGAGACAATCCAATGATCAGAATAACAACCGCAGTAGGAATTATCGCAGTGGACGAGATAATGACAAGTATACCCCTCTGACAAAAACTTCGAGGGAAATATTTGTTACAGAATGAGCAAACTTCCCAAAGCCTCCGCCAATGCGTACCGCAGAGGACAATCGCATAGGGAATGGATACTGCAAATATCATGGCCAGAAAGGCCACACAACCAACGAGTGTGTCCAGCTACAACAACTGATCGAAAAATTAGTAAGAGAAGGCAGAATGGACCACCTCGTAAAAAACATTAAAGAATGAAAGGATAAATAAAGGAATGGGGGCAAGAAAGAACCTCCCAAAGACAAAGCTGACACCATATACATGATACAGTCATGGCAACGCAAGATAAAACAAAAAGTCAGTCAAAAATTCTCTCCAGAAAAAGAGATATCCTTCCCTACTCTAGCTGCGGACAACGCAGTAGTAGAACCGCTAACTATTGAAATACATACGGGGGGACATGATATCCACCGCATGTACATCGATGGGGGAGCATCCGCAGACATCCTATACGATCATTGTTTCAAAAGGCTACGACCTGAGATCCAAAGTCAATTGATACCAGCCACAACGTCGTTGACTGGATTCACAGGAGAAAAGATTTGGCCTATGGGGCAATTGCGCTTGCTAGTGGTTGTGGGTGATGAACAACACTCAACAGTAACATGGATAAATTTCATGGTAATCAAGTCTCCCTCACCATACAATGGCATCATTGGGAGACCTGGAATATCATCCATGCGCGCTGTACCATCCACAGCACATGGGATGCTCAAATTTCCAGTGGAAGGAGGAGTTGTTACCCTCTATAACACAACAGTACCACCAAAAGAATGCAAGGCAGTAACCACTGAGGTGGAGAGTATTCCAGAACAGCGCACAGAAAAAACACCAAACTTAAAGGTCGCTATTCATCCCGATTACCCAGAACAACAAATCTCGATTGGAGGATCTTTATCTGACAAAGGTAAAGCAACTGTGTGCACACTCTTGCAAAAGAACCTAGATATCTTCGCATGGGAACCAAAGCACATGACCGGAGTGCCACGCTCTATCATGGAGCACAAGCTACAAATCCGACAAGGATATCCCCCAATACGACAGAAGAAGCGCGGCCAGGCCCCAGATCGTGCAAAAGCTATTCTGGAAGAGGTACACAAACTCGTAGACGCAGGCATCATGCGCGAAGTATACTATTACGACTGGCTTTCTAACCCAGTGATGGTAAAGAAGAGTGATGGCAGTTGGATAATGTGTGTGGACTTCACAGACCTTAACAAAGCATGTCCACAAGACTGCTATCCACTGCCAGAAATAGACTGGAAGGTAGAATCCCTGTGCGGATATCCTTTTAAGTGCTTTCTAGACGCATACAAAGGGTATCATCAAATCCAGATGGCAGTCGAGGATGAAGAAAAAACAGCTTTCCACACCAGTCAAGGGGTTTACTGCTACACGAAAATGCCTTTTGGCCTAAAAACGCAGGCACAACATACCAACGATTGGTGGACACAGCTTTCGAGAAACAAGTAGGTCGAAACTTGGAGGTCTACGTTGAAGACCTTGTTATCAAAAGCCACACAGAAGATGAATTGGTGCGCGACATTGAGGAAACGTTCAAAACATTGGGACAAATAAACATGAAGTTAAATCCCAAGAAGTGCACCTTTGGCGCAACTGAAGGCATGTTCCTAGGATACTTAATAGAACCTGATGGAATCAAGCCTTGCCCAGAAAAAACAAAAGCTGTTATCGATCTTCCCTCACCGCGCACACTCAAAGAAGTCCAGTCATTAAACGAAAAGCTAGCTGGGCTAAACCGCTTTTTATCTAAATCAGCAGACAAATCATTCCCTCTCTTTAAAACACTCACGAAGTGCACCAAAAAGGGGAACTTTCGTTGGACTGAGGAAGCAGAAGAAGCTTTCCAACAGCTTAAAACTTGTCGCACCGCGACCAGGGGAAGAGCTAATCATGTACTTATCTACAACCCATGGAGCAGTTAGCACAGTGCTATTGACAGATAGAAACTCCGTCCAGACACCCATATACTTTGTAAGCAAAGCATTGAAGAAGACAGAGACTAACTACAGCGCCATGGAAAAGCTGGTCTTAGCCCTAGTATTCGCAGCTAAAAGACTGCTCAGATACTTTCAAGCGCACCCAATAGCTGTAATAACAGACCAGCCAATCAAACAAGTTATCTCTAAACCTGACGCATCAGGACGGCCACAAAAGTGGAGTGTCTTGTTAAGCGAATATAACATCTCGTATAGACCGCGCACTGCAATCAAGGGACAGATATTAGCTGATTTTATTGTTGAGAAGCCAGATACTGATAGTCCAACCTCAACAACCAAAACAGATCTACAGGAACCTTGGATTCTGTTCACAGATGGATCCTCATGCGTGGATGGATCAGGCGCAGGCCTTATCCTTACTAATCCAGAAGGTATGGAATTCACCTATGCGTTGTGCTTCGAATTCACAACCACAAACAATGAGGCAGAATACGAAGCCCTACTCGCCGGACTGCGTATTGCAATCCAAATGGGCGTACGCAACCTGGAGGCAAACGTATATTCTAGGCTAGTCGCTAACCATGTGCAAGGAGAGTATGAAGCCAAGGATGAACACATGATCCAATACCTGGATAAGACCAAGTCCTTAATTCAGAACTTTGATAGGTTCACAATCAAACAAGTACCTAGAGGAGACAACAGGAAAGCTGATGCGCTCAGCAAGATTGCATCCACAAGTTTTGCGCACTTATCAAAACAGGTATTGGTAGAAACCTTACAAAACAAGTCAATCTTGGAGATGGAAGTATCCACAGTGATAAAAGAACAAGATCTTACATGGATGACACCTATCATCGAATTCATTAGCAAAGAAGCCTTACCACAGGATCGTAAGGACGCTAGAAGAGTGCGGCGCACAGCGCAGCGATTTGAACTACGGGACAACATTCTCTATCGACGTTCTTTCTTGCAACCTTGGCTCCGATGTGTTGGACCTCTTCAAGCAGACTATGTACTTCGAGAAATCTACGCTGGATCATGTATCATGCACTCAGGGCCACGATTTGTTGTGGCGCGCGCTCTACGGTCGGGGTATTATTGGCCAACTATGCACCGCGACGCGCGCGATATGATAAAGAAATGCAACAATTGCCAAGTACACAGGCCAATTCCGCGCCAACCACAACAAGAGCTAACACCCATAACCTCACCATGGCCATTCTACAAATGGGGCATTGACATCGCAGGACCTTTTCCAGTCGCAGCAGGAGGGTTAAAATTCATCATCGTAGCCATAGACTACTTTACGAAGTGGATTGAGGCAAAGGCAGTGGTGAGTATCACGGGCAACCAGGTCAAATGCTTTGTATGGGATAACATTGTCTGTCGCTTCGGACTTCCTGGAGAGGTCATATCAGACAATGGGAAGCAGTTCTGCGACAACCCATTCAAAGATTGGTGCGTGCAATTGAACATCACACAACACTTCGCTTCAGTAAAACACCCACAAACCAATGGTTTAGTTGAGCGCGCAAATCGCAGTCTAGGTGAAGGAATAAAAGCACGCCTTAACAGACATAAAGGGAAGTGGGTGGACGAGCTATCACATGTCTTATGGGCGCATCGCACCACAATCAAAACCAGTACTGGAGACACACCATTCTCCCTTGTCTACGGAACAGAAGCCGTCATACCAGCTGAGATAGGAATGCCAACTATACGAACAGCAGAGGTCAACGTCACAACAAATGACGAGGAGCGACGCATAGACTTGGACTTACTGGAAGAAAGACGTGAACGCGCAGCTATACGCGAAGCAAAGGCTAAGGCAAAAATGAAGAAGTATTATGATGCAAAGGTCAAACACACTTCCTTCAGGCCAGGAGACTTTGTATACCGTGCCAATGACGCAAGCCATGCAGAAGACACAGGCAAGCTCAGACCCAAATGGGAAGGACCCTACGAGGTCACTGATGCGCTAGGCAATGGCGCATACAGGTTGCGCGATATGGAAGGTCATGACCTAGCACGCACCTGGAATATCTGCAATCTTAAAAGATGTTATCTTTAGGAAAGGCTATGGCCCATACACAGACAACTTTGCACCTTAGGATGTGCCTAATAAGTGTTTGTTTTTTCTTTTCTTTCTTAGGAATTGTCTTTTTACTTTTTCAAAAAACTTGCAAGTATCAATAAAATGTTATGGTTTCTAGCTAACTCCATAACACATTTCAGTTTATTGCGTACATTCTTATATATGTCAATATTGTTATTTTTTGCCTACATGGCGTGCATGCACTAATTAAGACCCACGAAGGTATAAAGGATGAGTTAACCTACTAATTCACTCGTTGAGTAAGAGGGTTGCAAACCCATCAACATTGGATCACGCATCCTTGCTAAGCGCCTTACTTTTGAGACGTTGAGGTAAGTTTCCCTTACGTGGCCCACGAAGGATGCGCAAATATCAAGTACACTGTACAAAGCTTAGCAAATAACGAGCCAAGACTCTTGGTCACATAATAAAACTTTGCAAAAATTAAAGTAAGTTTATTCTTATAATTTATCTTAAGTCACGCACTTAATTTAAACATAAAAAATATCTTATTCAATCTTTTTTACACAAAAAGACAACTACCATAACATGCAAAAGATACACTTTGTTATTTATACAATAAATATACAAGTTACAAAAAAGCGCGTGTATAGCCCTATTTTCCCTTCGAGGAAATCGGCTATACACGCATCGACGTCTGGAGCCTCTGGATGCACATACAGAGGAATGAAGTAATCAGATGAAAACTGACGCACATCATCCTCACTCATCGCAGAGCGAAAGTTATCCAACTGAGCAACCATTTTTTCAAAAAGATATACTAAGAAGTGTACGCTCAATTACCTAATCAAACAGTTACTTTCTTGGCAAAAAACGCTTTGAAGAAATGTGCAGTGGTGAATATGTGTTTTTACTGTGTGTTTTTGGGCAAAGGGAGGCGGTGACTCTTATATAAGCAATCAAAAAACCCTAGATGAAGGCCACGTGGATCCCACTCATAAAACGTGTGGCTAGAATCCGAAACGGTACATGCACTTTTTCTCGTTTTTCGAGGGACACGTGGACACAACCCCCGATTTTTGAGGCATTTCTTTGAAATATCTAGGACTAAGTACATCGTTCTCAATATTGGGCGGCAATATTCAATATTTCTCCCGCCATGCTTACCGCTGTTTTGACTAGTCTATCATATGCAGCTACGAGCCGCGCAAACTAGACTAGGGGACATGATGACGTATAGTCTATATATGGGCCACGAGCCCAAATGATAAACATTACTAAGGCCAATAACCACCATGCGTGGGCTATTATAACTTGGGCCGCATTAATAATGGGATTGGGCTCACGTAAGCCCAAACCCAACTAAACTATATACGGTATAGATAAGGATCTTCTATCTATAGAATAAATATCCTTAACCCGGATAAGCACCATGCGTACGAAACGTAAGGAGCACGAAACCTACAAGGATTCTGCGCCTATATAAGGAATGACATAATTCTCATTAAATGTACGATTAACAAACCCTAAAACTCTTTACGAGAACCCTAAACCGATTACTTACTCTCACGCCGGAGTCTAATCGTGGGAGACAATCCCACGATAAGCCTAACGGTGTTGTTTACTTTCTTAGTGCGCAGGTTTCAAGCATTAAGAAGCGAATTGGTACGAGAGCAAGAGCCCAATCCAGGAACGCCCAACTTTTGTATCAACATAAATAAAGCGGAAAAAATCACCAATAATGGATATATAGCGCCATATGATTAATCAATAATTAATAAGTAATTAAATACTTTTGAAGCATGAACCGCGAGGATTGAACACAAGACAATATTATTCAACCCAATATGAAACATGTGAAACCCTTGAGTGATCAAAGTAGATCATCTCTATGTTTATACACACTACACGTCCTAGTGTCCACCCGATGCTAGTAGGATAACCCGTATCGCGTTTTCCTAGTCTTGATCTACAATGGAAGAAGATTAGGAGATCAAAATCAAAACCCTAGATGGTTTTGGGTGTTTGGCCGTAGGTTTCAAGAAGGAGAGAGAGGAGAGAAATATTTGTTGATAAGTTATTGTTATGTTATTGGATTATCCTAATCCCACCCAATAATAACTTGGTGCTACTTACACTTAGCCACCAAGGCTTTTCGCCCTTTCATTTTTGCACCCCCTTGGTCGGCCGTATGAACCTCCCAAATGGGTTTGCCATTTGGTTTGGTCCTGATAATGAATTATTTGGTACCTTTTTAAGGAGTCATTTAAGGTCAAATCGTATTTGTATGATCAAATATTGCCCTAAATCATTTCTTTTTGCATTTTAGGTACTTGGGACGGAAAATCTAAAATCGGCATGTTTTGGGCTCATAACGACAAGAAAAGTGAAGAAAACGATCAAGTCACAAATTCTGTTAGGAAAGGGGTCCTGACGGCGTCACACTCTAACAAGTGACGCCATCACTTTACAACTGAAGATGGATTTTTGGCTCAGAATTAACAAGTGACGCATAAGACTATAACCTGACGGCGTTAGGTGTATTTGAAGACCAAGATTTCGTACAAAGCTAACAAGTGACAACTCAGATACATTAACAAAGGACGGAATCAGACATCACATGACGGCGTCAGACATCCTAAATGACGTCGTCACAACGACGACTTACACAAGACGAAACCCTAATTAGAGGCGAGCTGACGCCATCACACTTTGTAAGTGACGCCGTCACAAGTGTAAATCTATATATACTTTCGTATGTTTTTCATAATTCGTGTAACACTTTGTAGAGGCATAACCTAGACGATTTTATCAGTTTTTGTGAGGCTTTTACAGCCCTTGAACTTTATGTTTCAATAAAGATAAGTTATCCCTTTAATCATTCGATATGTCTATGTATTATTTGATTACTAGCAGGGTACCCGCGCATTGCGGTGGCGGGTACCCTGAAATAAAAATTTTTGGTGAATCATGTATTTTAGTTTTTTATGTTCTTTTTGACGATAAATTTACGGATATCCAGAATTTCGTATAGCCCGTGCCCGTTCGAGAAAGAACCCATTGGCCCTGCCTGTTCGGGCTCGAGCCCGTTTGGCCCGTGCCGGTTCGGGCTCAAGCCCATTTGGCCCGTTGCCCGTTCAGGCTTGAATATATTTGTATAATGTGCTTTATTATTTGTAATAGTGAAATTTAATGCAAGAATTGTGTTTAATTTGGTTGTACAATATGCTTTATAATTTGTATTTCTTATGTAAGAGGTGTTTTAATAACTGTACTAATTGTATTTATTGACCAGTTAATTAATTGACTAAATAAATAGCATTTATGTGGTGTTTTGTTGTACACTATGCTTCTTGTCTTGTACGTGTGAAAATTATGTGTATTAAAGTGTTGTACACTATGTTTCCTTTTTTTGTAAGTAGTAGTCATTATAGTCATTAATAACATTGACCACTTTAATAACATTAATGTTGTAAGTCTAAAAATAAGTCTGAAAATTACACAATGCTTATTTTGTTGTACACTATGCTTATTTTGTTGTAAGTCTGAAAATTGTGTGCATTAAAGTGTTGTAAACCATGCTTAATTTCTTGTAGGTCTTAAAATTTTGGAGAGAGAGTCATCCATGCTTTATATGTAGTATAGATTTGTTTATCTTTTCTTTGTTTTAACATGCTAGCTTAAGTTAATTAGTGTTTGCTTAGATCTAATGAAACTTAGTTATTGATATTGATTTGTCGTCTCTTGTTTAATTGATTGCCTCACGTTAGGATAAGAAAATTGGCTAAGTTCTTATATGTATTAGCTTGAATGTCTTATAAAACACAACCATAGAGTGCATTACTGGTTTTTCTCGTTGTATTTATTGCGTAAATTGCGGCTTGTAGATCCTAGAAAACCTAATAGACTTTAATGGTTTTAGGGGAGACTAATGTTCATAGAGTTGGGGACTTCGGCACCTCCCCATGATGAATATTAAGAAATATAACACTTCAATTAAAACAAGGATGTGACAATTCGACAAATCAGTAGGAGATAACTAGGGAGTAAGGATGTCTAAGTGAACATTGCTTTTTCCTATCATAAGAGTTACCACCAATTTACCTTTTCTTGTTATTAGTTTAATTTAATTTAATATTACTTTTGGGTTAGTTAATTAGTAACTAATTTCACCCTATCTTCAAAACCCGAGATTTTTACATGCTTTCTAAAAAATATAAAAATATAAAAAAAATATCCCTCACCTCTAGACCTATCTCGACATACATTTTGACCTAACGACACTATTCCCCTAGAGAACGATCAATCCCCTGAAACTTACCTATACTACACTACAACGGTTTGGTACACTGCCTAGAGGATTGTAAAACTTCCTGCAAGAGTTCGTAATTCTCACATCAAGTTTTTGGCACCTTTGTCGGGGAATAGTTAATAGTTTAGGTTCGATTTCTATCTCATTTAGGTCTACTCACTAGATTCCTATCAAGTGAGATTTTTTATTTTCTTTTTAGCTTTCTTTAGTCTATCTTTTCTTTGTTCCCTTTGTTTCATAATTCTCTTCATTTGCCATCATGGTAAATGAAGGCGTCTTTGAACCCATTGACCAACCACACCAAGAGCAACCCCACCAAGACCCACCTCAAGCCCGTACTCTAAGTGAGTACTCTAAACCAAGCAACCAAGGCTATCAGAACACCATTGAGCTCTCCCAAAGAGTGAATGTATCTCCCTTGCGATCCGACACCATCTAGTTGGTGCAAAGCGGATGTGCATTCCATGGACTTCGTTCCAATGATCCAAATCAACATCTCAAGGATTTCCTTAAAATCGTAGATTCCATAGACCTTGATGTTGCAACTCAAGAGACAAAGAGATTGCATCTCTTCTAATTCTCTCTACGTGACCAAGCTAGTCATTGGCTTGAGCATTTACTCATAGAATCTATCTCAGCTTAGGATGATCTTACTTTTCATTTCCTCGCTCAATTTTTCCCATCGGGGAGAACTACCAAGCTAAGGAATGACATCTTGATGTTCCAACAATGTCAAGGTGAAACTCTTTACGAAGCGTGGACTCGTTTCAAAGACTTACTCCAAAAAGTCCCTCATCATGGCATTGATCTTTGGATTCAAATCCAAATTTTCTATGATCATGTCAATCAATCCACAAGGAAAACCATTGATCAAGCGGCCGGTGGCAAGCTTCGTGACAAGAATGCGGAAGAATCGCGGGGAATCATAGAAGATCTTACTCTCTATGACAACAAATATTGGAATGAACCCCGCGAGTTGAGCAAAAGAGTCAAGGCAATATCCTTGCCTTCGAATAACTCAAGCATTGCCGACTGTAGGATCATGGAACTTGAAGACCAAGTCAAGTTTCTCATGAAATCCTACGAAGCTCCTAAAGCAACAAGTCAAGTGAACAAAATCACTTCTTCATGTGAATTATGTAGTGGTCCCCATGACACTCGTGATTGCATGGAACTCCTCGAACAAGCTTTTGCTGATTATGCATCCTAGCGTACCGACGGAGCGGGAGATAAGTGGTTTACTTTCAAACCTGAGCAAAACACCCTTGGTGATTCGTACAACTCATCTTGGAAAAATCACCCAAACTTTAGGTGGAAACAAAACCAAAATTCTTCTAAAAAGATTCTTCAAATCCACCTAATCATTTTCAACCAAACGGTTCATCCTCGAACCGTACCATTAGCAATAATTCTTCCAACAATTCCAATAATCTTGAAGGATTAGTGTCTAGTTTTATGTCATCTCAAGAGGCTCATTTGTCCAAGTTTGAAGCCGATTTCAAACAACAAAAAAGCGAGATGACAAATAAATTGACAACATGTTAAAGGTTCTCAAATATCGAGTATTGGGAGCACTCCCAAGTAACATTTTCAAGAACCCGAAACTAAATGTTAACTCCATCTCATCGGTTTCGTCTCCTAGTTCTTGTCGTCAATTTTACTCGATCAATGCAATAAACACGTGTTTCAAACAAACTCAAATTTTTCAAAAAGACCAAGAAGATAATACACCAACTAATGTGTCGGACAACCAAGTGACTGAAACACCACTCACACAAGAACCTAACTCGACCCTTGATGATGAATTCAAAGATCTTTATCTTGAACGTCAGGTTCTTGATGTCTTAACTAATGCTCCCTACTACGATGCCTTTTTGGGAAAATATAAAGAGAAAGCTAAGTTGGGTAAGAATGGTTATGCTTTTTTCGAAAACAAGTTACCCAAGAAGTTAGATGATCCGGGCATATTTGTTTTACCTTGTAGGATTGGGAATCCCAAGGCCTATGATACCTTAGCCGACTTAGGATCATGCATCAATATAATTTCGTTATCCTTTTATAGGAACCTCAACTTAGGTAGACTTGAAGTAACAAAATCAATTATAGGATTGGCGGATGGAAGTGTTGCCTATCCAGTTGGGATACTAAAAGACATGGTAGTGCATATAGATAGATTGATTTTGGCAGATTTTCATGTCTTAGATATTTTAAGGGACTGTAAGTGCCCATTGCTTGTCGGAAGAGGATTCTTGGCAACCGCTAGTGTGATAATAGATTGTAAGATGTTCAAGATAGCGGTAGGAGAAAGATACACTTGGTCAATTTATGATGTCCACAAGCATGAGTATGACAATGAAGGGAAGTTATGCCCGATTGGTTAGTTAGGGATAGGAAACTACTTAGATACGGCCCCGAAATAGGTGAAGATTTTATAGGACTTCAACGCCCATTTTTCCTAGAAGATGACTTTGTGAAGAATGCATCTTACATGGAACAATAATACGCTAGGAAAACCAAAATTGGCCCATTTGAGGACCCTCTAGTATTTAGGAAGATGATTGAGTTCCTAAGGGTTCTACCAATTAATCTTAAGATGAACAAATGGGGTAAGAAGGATCCTAAGAGTAAATGGAGTTGAGATAAGCCACCAAAAGATGAAGATGGTTTGTGGCATATTAGGATGGAATTAATAGATCCCGATGGTGAGAGGTTTGAAAAGTCATCCAAAACGAAGCCTATTAAGAGAATATTAAAAGAGAAATTTGATCCGAAGGATGTCCTTAGTGAGGAATTCACTATCACGTAATATGCCATGACTTGGAGTCAAGCAACAAGACTCGTAAATAAAGAAAAAGTACTTCTTGGGAGGCAACCCAAGCTTTTTGTTTGTTTGTTTGATTTTTATTTGGGTCATATATATATATATATATATATATATATATATATATATATATGTGTGTGTGTGTGTGTGTGTGTGTGTGTGTGTGTGTGTGTATCTTATCATCATTATTTAATCTTTCATGTTTCAAACAATTTGTGAAAATGCTTTATTTGTTCATAGCAGAGGTGGTCTTTGTAAATCATTGATAGTCTACTTGCTTCTTTTCATTTTATCATTTTAATTCGAATGATGATGTGTATAACTGAAGTCACAAGAAGAGTTTGTATGGTAATTTGGTTAGTGGTCAAAGCAGTCTTCATTCTTCATCTTTCATTTCTTGGTCTTTTGCGTAAACTTACCTTAGGTGTAAGCTTGGACCTTATGCGTAAGCTCGGTCTTACACGTAAGCTTGGTCTTACGCGTAAGCTTCTTTTACATAAACACTGCCCTTAAGCGTAAGATCAGGGTTTTACGCGTAAGAGTTGGTTCTTATGCGTAAACCTTAGTCGTAAGACTGGTTTTACGTATAAGATTAGGTTTTTACGCATTAGGGTTTTCTTCAAACTTGTCCAAGCAAGAAGAAATTCGTAAGACAAGGGTTTTGACGATTTTTGACTATTTCCGACCACGTTTTCGAGTATAATTGATGAGGCAAAAAGTGTTACGCTTTTAGGGGGTCATTTAAGCCCTAAGTCGTGATTATTTGATCAAATCTTGTCTCAAATCATTTCTTTTGTCATTTTAGGTACTTTGGAGAAGAAATCTGGAAAAGGAAGCATTTTGGACGTTTTTGGAGCGAAAAGTGAAGAAAACGACAAAGTCTTCAAAATCAAGCTGGAAACAGTGCCTGACGGTGTCACGTGTTGGCAAAGAGGTGGATATAAAGTTTACACGAGACGCGCTAGAAAGTTTTTTGGATTTAAAGAGTGACGGCGTCACCCTTTGTGATGCCTAGGCCGTCACGTACAATCTATAAGGTGACGGCCAATGAAGATTATAAGGTGACAGCTTCAGATCTGGATCTAGGCAATCCGAGAGAAGCATTGCCGGTGATTTAATGGCGTCACATGTATAACGTGACGCCGTCAGATTGTATTCTCTATATATAGTTTTCTAATTTTCATTCATTAAGGAGAGAACTTTTGGAGGAACTTCACCATAAACCCTAGGACTAATTTTAACCTTTTTGTAAAAGGGTTTCAAAACATTCTTTCATCCATGATTAATTAAAGATAAGTCTTCCAATAATCATTCAATATGTCTATGTGTTGTTTGATTCAATCTTATGTTTGTCTCTATATTAACATGTTAGGCTAGGTTTATTTGTGTTTGCTTATATGTAACGAAACCTAGCTATTGATTATTGATTGATTGTTTGTTATTAATTGTTGTGGATGAATGATTTCGATGTTAGGCTTAAGAAAACTGGCTAATCTCTAATTGGTAACATGCTTGAACGTCTTAAGAAACATGAATCGGATGTGTACTACGATTTTAATGGTTATATTTAATGCATAAGTGACTACTAAGGAGGCCATGTTAGGAGCTAGTTGTCGGTTCGACATAGGAAGAGGTAGAAGCTTATAGAGTTGGGGAAGATCATACACAGCCCCACGAATGGTATTAAGGAATATAACCCGTCATCCACGCAATTGTAACAAACTAATTAATTAATGAAAGATAGCTAGGGAGTAGTGAAATCTAAGTAAACACGTTTCTCTCCATATAAGGTTTTTCTCACATTTATTTTCTTGTTATTTAATTTTTATTGCATTTGTAGTTATTTGGGTTAGTTGACTAGCAACTAATTCCGCCCACTCTTCTAATACCCGAGATTTTTACTTGCTTTCCATAAAATATAAAAATACAAAAAGAATCATCCCTCACCTCTAGACCTAGTTAGATTAAGTTTCAATCCTAATGAACACTATTCCCCAAGTAGAACGATCAATCCCCCGGTACTTGCCACTACACTATACTACATTGGTCAGGTACACTGCCTGGTGGGGATTGCAAGCTTCTCGAGATCCCTCGAGAGGTAAAACCTTTTGCAAGGTTGCAAAACTACGCATCAAGTTTTTGGCACCGCTGCCGGGGAATAGTTATTGCTTAGGTTGAAATTTCTTTTTATTAAGTCTACTTGCTAGATTCCTTTCTAGTAAGATTTTTATTTTATTTTTATAGGTCTTCTTTTGTCTATCTTATTTCTTCATTCATTTGTTCGTAACCGTTACCATCCAACATTATGAAAGGTGGTAATATCTTTGAACCCATCGACCCACTACAACCAAACCCACCACAACCAAACCAACCTCCTAGACCCCGCACTTTAGGAGAGTACTCTCGTCCTAGCCACCAAGGCTATCGAAACACCATTGAGCTCACTGCTCACCCAAGGAGCCAATGTGTCTCCCTTGCGATCCGACACCATCCAGTTGGTGCAAAGCGGATGTGCATTCCATGGACTTTGTTCCGAAGATCCTAATCAACATCTCAAAGATTTCCTCAAAATTGTAGATTCCATAGACCTTGATGTTGAAACTCGAGAGACGACTTGATTACGTCTCTTCCAATTCTCTCTACGTGACCAAGCTAGTCAATGGCTTGAGCGTTTACCCGTGGGATCCATCACATCTTGGGATGATCTCAACTCTCATTTCCTTGCTCAATTTTCCCACCAAGGAGAACCACCAAGTTAAGGAATGACATCTTGATGTTCCAACAACGTCAAGGTGAAACTCTCTATGAAGCATGGACTCGTTTCAAGGACTTACTCCAAAAAATCCCTCATCATGGCATAGATCTTTGGCTCCAAGTCCAAATCTTCTATGACCATATCAATCTCTCCACGAGGCAAACCATTGACTAAGCGTCCGGTGGCAAGCTACGTGATCGAAGTGTGGAAGAATCATGGGAACTCATAGAGGATCTTGCTCTCTATGACAATGAATGTTGGAATGATTCCCGTGATTTGAACAAAACGGTCAAGGCAATATCTTTGCCTTCGAACAATTCAAGCACTCCCGATCGTAGGATCATGGAACTTGAAGACCAAGTCAAGTTTCACATGAAATCCTACGAAGCTCCTAAACCTTCAAGCCAAGTGAACAAAATCACTTTTTCATGCAAACGGTGTAATGGCCCTCACGAAACTCATAATTGCATGGAACTCCCCAAACGAGCTTTCAAGGAATTCGCTTCCTCACGTACCAACCAAGCGGAGGATAGGTGACCCACCCCTAAACGTGGACCTCGGAATTTTAGCGAGGGCTATGAAGTGTGGAATGATAAGCCAAATTTTAGTTGGTACCAGACTCGGAGCGTATCCTTCAATGACTCTTCTCCACTCACCTGGTCCGAGCATCATCTACCTCAAAACACACCTGAGCAAAGCTATGAAGAAACACTGCGAAAGTTTTTTCTCTCTCAAGAAACACAACTTTCCACACTTGAGAATCCATTCAGACAACAGCAAGCCGACATGGATAACAAGGTTGGTATCCTGTTAAATGCTATCAATGAGCGCATTGCTAGTAAATTGGCTCAAGCTGAAGAGGTCAAATCCGTCACCATCATCAATCAGCCGCCAAATTAAGAACCCTAGTAAACTCTTTAAACATATATCACCAAAGGGGAAGGAAACTAGGGACCCTTTTGACTCCTCAGGACCGATCCACTTCGTGAACACCATCACCACAATACCTGCTCCTAAACCTGATAAGAGCCAACAACCAACTAGGAATGAGGACCATGAAGTAGAAAGTAGAGCTCCCAAGAAGAACTACGATGTAACTAAGAACCTTGTAGACTTACCCGAGGACTCTATCAGATAAGGGTCGAGCGAGAGGAAGGAGCTGGAAGAAGAATTCGAGGAGCCTAAGGAAAATCTGGGAGTTTTGGATAAATCTATTATGGAGGAGCTCGAGAAAGGCATAGTAGGGCTCTCTATAGGGTTTAGAAATAGGATAGAGGAAGGAGACTACATTGTTTTTAAGATTTCTTGCACCACTAGGAAAAAGCTTATAACTGATGCCTATGTGGATCCTGACTTCCCAATGAATGCGATCTCTTTCTCCCTATACAACGAAGCCTTCCCTGAACAGGTTACGTATAAGGGATTCAATTTCGTCAGGATAATCAGAAGGTTACCAATTATGATTGGAGGATTCATCTATGACATTGATCTAACCGTGATCGATGACATGGATTCATTCATTAACCCAACGTTAACTAACCTCATCCTCGGAAAACCATTCATAAAAGAAACATGAGTGACCCTAGATGAGAGCGATGGTAGTGCACTATTTACCAATGGTGTCAGGAAAGTGTATGAAAGGCATAGTAGGGCTCTCTATAGGGTAATGAGGAAGTGTATGAATACCAACCATCATTGGATTGTAATACAAGGGGATTACAAGGTAGAAGGTTGGGAAAGATAAAGTTACATGATCCTAATAACCTCAAAATCCCTTGTATGATCGGTCACAAGCATTTTTATAATGTTTACATTGACATGTGCTTACCCAAGAACGTTATGTCCTTGTTTCATTACAACAATATTTGTAGATTGGGGTTAATTTATAAAGGAGAAAATGTTGTCGGCAGAGACCATGCAGTGCAAGTGTTTGTAGGAAATGTGACATTCACAATGGACTTTATGATCATAGACAATATTGAAGATTATATCGACCCTAGGTTATATCAAGTTGTTTTCGGGGCACCCTTTTGTGAAATCACTAACTTAATGGTTGACGACCGGAATGGGATCATGACTTTCACCGTTGGGATTAGGAGAATCTCATACCAAACGCCATATAAGATGAAAGATTTCGAATGAGTAGATTGTGACGGGCTTGATAAGCTATGTTCCCAACTTGTTTTATGTGATGATGATGTTCGGAGAGGATGTAAAAATACCTTTGACTTGTCATGTGGGTTCTTTAAGGGCGTCAGTAAGCTTAGTCCCAAATATCAGGAAGATATTTTTGAATTCGAAGACCCAAAATACCTGCACTATGAAAGTGATCCCGATAGAGATTTGGAGGATGACCTAGAAGTCACGACGGGGGACGAGGTCACGTAGTAGCCCGTGACTTTGAGTCTAGCTGCAAGACTCGTAAATAAAGAAAAGCGTTTCTTGGGAGGCAACCAAAGCTTTATTTGTTTGTTTTTTTGATTGTATTTGTTTACGTTTGCATGTTTTATTTTTATTGTTTGTGGCTCATGACACAAAGTAAATTGTGAAAATGCTTTATTTTGTTTTTAATTTCGTCTTAATTACATATAAAGGTATTTTGCAAAAGATAAGTGTAAGGGAAATCTAAATTTGTTTCTAAGAACGAGATTGAACATGAATCACAACAATATTAAATGAATATGCATATTAGTATTTGTTTGAGTCAAATGCTTGTATCGAGTCATAATGAGTATTTTGCAGGATTTTCAGGAATTAAGGCGTAAGTTTTTTCAGAAATTTTCCGGAAACTAAATATGAAATTTCTGCAGGTCACTTCTGACGGCGTCAGGATTATACTTGATAGCGTCATGTGTAAAATTCTGGAAAATTTTGCAAGTTTTGTGTTTCTGCCAGAATCGTAAATTTCTTGTTAAATCTTTAGTTTTATAAACTCCAGGAAATCTACAATTATTCATTACACAAGCATTATATCTTTATTTGCTTTCTAGGATTTTATTATATATAGAGTTTGCCGCCAATTTTACACGAGGTTTGCCATGATTGTTTTCTCAGGTTTAACAGGTTATATTGGATAAGTCTTCCAATAATCATTCAATATGTCTATGTGTTGTTTGAGTCTATCTTATGCTTGTCTTTATATTAACATGTTAGGCTAGGTTTATTTGTGTTTGCTTAGATGTAATGAAACTTAGCTATTGATTATTGATTGTTTGTTTGTTATTAATTGTTGTGTGTCACACCCCCAATTTACCTGACTTGCAGCGAAGTGGAATGCCTGGGGGTGTAACTGTCATAGCACCATAACAAGGATATATTGAACGACCTAAAGTGTCGTTTGGAAAACACATCGTTTGATTTATTTAAAAACATCCAGTGTTACAAAATATAGGTCCCAAAGTCTGGACAAGTTTAAGGAAATAAGTCTGGTACGATCAAACGATAAAATACAAGTGCATGAAAAATCCAAAATGTAGTGCGTCATCCCTGGCACACCCTAATGTGACTCCATGCATATGATATGATGATGCCTTAGTTACCTGAAAATACATTGCGAAAATGGTCAACATAAAGTTGGTGAATAATCATAGGTTTATGAAATGTAATGTTGTAGGGCCACCACAAGTATAAGTGCATGACAAAATGTCACGTAAAAATAGTACAATAGACCTTAAGCTCATTACACCGAAGCTAGACTGATGAAATGTATGCCCCTCCTGAATGTTCTGCCAAAACACTCAAATGTAACAGACATGAAATGCATCCGCTTACTGTTGGTAAATACTACCACGGATGGAGGCGTCACCCTCAATAGATCTATCCACTCACTCTCGCTTAATAGGTAAATTAACGGTTCATGATGATAATAGGGGACTATCACAAGGCAGACTAGCTACTTAAGTAATGTACATAAGTTTTGATACTTGGGCCCGTACTAAAATGGTGCAATGTATTCTCCCCCGTGGGATTTGAAAACAATAATAAAATGTATACGGGGCTATGAAAACTCACCTTAACTGATGATACTGTGATGAAGTGTAATGAACAACAATGAACGGTTAGCTGACTCAACCTAATATGAATGATGAACGATCTAATTTAGATCACCAAATGATGTTATGAATGTCCATGCACATGTTCCTATACCACTCTACTCTTTGGAAAATACTTGTTGTTATCAAAAATATATATTTTCCAAGACTTAGGAAAATATGGCTACTAGAAAAATAAAACTAGTTGAAATATATATATATATATATATATATATATATATATATATATATATATATATATATATATATATATATATATATATATATATATATCGTATGTATCAATGTTAGCGTTGAAATCCTCGGTTTAAAATCCTTGAAATAACGCCTTGTAGTGATAAAAATATACTTGTAATCACTAATACTTCATTAGTTATGAATTTGGGTACTTGGTATTATTTCTAGAAACCAGAGTTACTACGTAGTTTTAGCGTTATTATTTCCAAAAGCTGTCAAAACAATATTAGTTTTGCCGATATTGAAACGTGAATATCTTTGTCGTTATAAGTCCGTTTTACTTGTTCTTTATATCCACGGTTACATCTTAGTATGTAGTAATATATTTTGGAAAGCTTGGCTCCTCCGGGTTACGTCTAAAGCTTCTTTTTGTCTGACGAAAAACGTCCAACAGCAACAATTTTTCAGAAAAATACTTTTCGTCAATAAACTTGCAAAAATCATAACTTCTTCGTTATAAACTCTTTTTCATCCGTTCTTTCGCATACGGATTTGTTTTTGAAAGTATTTTCTAAAAATTTTGCCAAAGTTTCCTTTATGTTTACTGATTTTCCTGGATTTACAAAAATGGGACAGAATGTTTATATACTTGTTACAAATCCACTTTTCATGTTTAAAACTAGTTTCAACTTCAACCAAAACTCTTGCAAACACCACAAAGCTATACTAATCCTACCATACACCTTCTTAGGGTGCCATGGGTTCCTAATCACTACTAATCATGTTAATTTAACAAAGGAACACCTAAATGAAAATCTAGGGTTTGTATGTTCAAAAAGTCTACAAAAATAAAGTGGTATAGCTAGCTTGTGCATGAAATTAAGCATGAAAACCATAAGATACAAGTGTTAATTAGATGAAATCATGAAAATAAATTTGATAACTCACTTTGAAATAATAGGTGATTAGATGATGAGAAACCTTGTGTTACTTGTGTTTATATTGTAAGAATCTTGATTAGGGTGACAAATGGAACAACTTTGTAGCTTTAACTCTTGGAAAATAATCACTTGATCTTGGATTTTGGTGTAGGTCGTGGGTTTTGAGATGGAAGAGATGAGGATTTTGCTTTTTGATTCTAAAATTTATGTATGTTTATGTTTTAGGAGTTTTTGTAGATATTTAGTTTAGGATATATAGTATTATACTTGTACATAAATGCTAAGGGTTAAGAAAATGTATAAATTTGGCCTTGGTGAGGACTTTAGGGGCCGGCCTTGGTGGATGAGGGGGGGGGGGGGGTTGGGGTAGCTTGGATTTAATTAGGAAAACTTGTGTAGTATATGTGTAGATATGTGTTATTTGTTAAAATCGGGTACCGGGTTTGATAGAAATAAATGTTAACGAAGTTATTCGGGTCTAAATAAAGTTATAAAAATGTTAAAATTATGTTGGGTACAAGTACTGAGTGTTCGGGTGATTATTGTTTAGTTTTCACGAAAACCGTCGTAATATTTATAAACTTACGTTATAAATAAAATAAATTTTACTGGGTAAATGAATTTTATGACTTTTAAGATGTTATAAGAGATATAGAAATATGTTGCGACCATTGTGGGAATATATAGATATATTCGTCGTATATATTAACCGTGTGTTAACGTTTATTATAAATAATTATAAGAAAAACGTTAAATGTATCAAATATATAAATTTGAAAATCTTAAGAGTGGTATAACATGAAAATGCTGTTATGATGATATGCAGACTGTCTCTAGTCCGTATGCAGTGTCCTTAGTACTAATGAAATGAATTCGCCCCTAAACCAATACAGTTACGCGAATTTTAATACCCGTAAACTAAATTTACGATGAAATGAGTAATGAAAGTGAATAATAAAACTTTTCCAGAAATGTATAGTGTTCAGTGAATAGTAAAATTCTCAAATGTTTCTCAGAATATCAAATTGACCTCGAAAATGATGAATAGTAAAATGATGAATAGTGATTTATGAATAGTAAAATGTCGAAGTTTGGAAAATGACCTAAAATGGTGAGTTGTGACAGGCGCCCACCCAAAAAGGAATTCAGTCCCTGAATTCAGCTAGTGTTGGTCTCGATAATAGGTTTGGTGAAAAGGTGTGGATACTTGCGTTGCATTTGGTCTTCTCTTTCCCAAGTAAACTCGGGTCCTCTTCGAGAATTCCAGCGAACCTTCACGATCGGAATTCGACTCTGCTTCAACTGTTTGACCTCTCGGTCCATGATTTCAACTGGTTCCTCCACAAAGTTAAGCTTGTCATCTAGCTTAATCTCTTCTAATGGTATAACTGAAGACTCATCCGAAAGGCATTTCTTGAGGTTTGAGACATGAAACGTGTTATGTACGTTGCTGAGTTCTGATGGAAGTTCAAGCTTGTAAGCTACTGGACCAATCCTTTCCAGTATCTTAAATGGACCAATGTATCTCGGGTTCAACTTTCCGCGTTTTCCAAATCATATCACGCCTTTCCAGGGCGAGACTTTCAACATGACCTTGTCTCCAACCTGGAATTCCAATGGTTTGCGTCTAACATCTGCGTAGCTTTTCTGTCTACTTCTAGCAGTTTCAAGTCTTTCTCAAATCTGGATTATCTTTTCTATTGTTTCTCGTACCATCTCTAGACCTGTGCATTGTACCTCTCCAACTTCTTCCCAACAAACTGGGGATCGACACTTACGACCATTAAATGCCTCAAATGGTGCTGCTTTAATACTTGAATGATAACTGTTATTATAAGAGAACTCGATTAATGGCAAATGGTTAGCCCAACCATTCCCAAAGTCAATCACACATGCTCGCAGCATGTCCTCCAGTGTCTGAATAGTTCTCTCACTCTGACCATCAGTCTGTGGATGGTAGGCAGTGCTCATGTCTAACTTGGATCCAAAAGAATCTTGTAATGACTTCCAAAAGTTTTAAGTAAAGCGACTATCTCTGTCAGAAATAATGGAGATTGGTGCTCCATGTCTCGAGACTATTTCCTTGACATAAAGTCTGGCAAGCTGTTCCATGGAATAAGTCTCTCTAATGGGTATGAAATGGGCTGATTTAGTAAGACGATCAACAATTACCCAAATAGCATCGTAACCTCCTGACGTCTTGGGTAGTTTAGTGACAAAGTCCATTGTAATACGCTCCCACTTCCATTATGGAATTTCTGGTTGTTGAAGTAGTCCAGACGGTTTCTGGTACTAGGCTTTCACTTTAGCACAAGTAAGGCATTTGCTGACGTACGTAGCTATTTCTGCTTTCATGTTCGGCCACCAATACAGCTTTTTGAGATCCTGATACATCTTGTCAGAACCTGGGTGAATAGAGTACTTCGACTTGTGTGATTCATGCATAATCAAATCTCGTACTCCACCATAGAGTGGTATCCAACTTTGGTCCTTGAAGCATAACACTCCATCAGCTCTCTTCACAAAGCCATTTTTGTTCTCGGGCATACCATAAAGTTTCTCCTGTGGTCGATTTTCCTCCTTGAGAGCCTCAATCTGAGCTTCTAGAATTTTTGATGGTAATGGTGAAATAATAGTCATTCCCAATGACCTAACCCTCAAAGGTTTGAGTCGTTCTTTTCGGCTAAGTGCATCTGCTACAACATTTGCTTTTCCTGGGTGATATCGGATCTCACAATCGTAATCACTCAGCAATTCTAGCCAACGACGTTGTCTCATGTTAAGTTCCTTCTGATCAAGTATATGCTGTAAGCTCTTGTGGTCGGTAAAAACTACACATTTAGTACCATAAAGGTAGTGTCTCCAAATCTTGAGTGCAAAAACTACAGCACCCAACTCCAAGTCGTGTGTAGTGTAATTCTTCTCGTGTGTCTTAAGCTATCTAGATGCATAAGCTATCATCTTCTCGTTTTGCATTAGCACAGCTCCAAGCCCTTTATGCGAAGCATCGCAATATACCACAAAGCTCTCAATACCTTCTGGTAGTGACAAAATCGGTGCACTACAAAGCTTCTGCTTCAATAACTGAAATGCAGATTCTTGTTTCTCTCCCCACTCGTACTTTTGATTCTTTTGTGTCAGCTTAGTCAGCGACTTCTCTATCTTGGAAAACCCTTCAATAAACCTTCTGTAATATCCTGCAAGTCCTAAGAATTGACGAATTTCTGTAGGAGACTTGGGCGTAGCCCAATCCTTTACTGCCTCGATCTTTGCTGGGTCGACTTGTAATCCTTGGCTATCAATAACATGGCCAAGAAATTGAACTCTTTATATCTAAAAGTCACACTTTGAAAATTTGGCATACAATTGCTCCTTCTTGAGTAGTTCCAATACTGTTCTGAGGTGTGCTTCATGCTCGTCCTTACTCTTGGAATAAATCAAGATATCGTCAATGAATACAATTACAAACTTATCAAGATATGGTTTGCACACTCTGTTCATGAGATCCATGAATACCGCAGGTGCATTCGTTAATCCAAAAGGCATCACTTAAAACTCATAATGACCATAACGTGTTCTGAATGCCGTCTTCGGGATATCTTCTTCCCGAACTCTAAGTTGATGGTAACCTGATCTTAAATCAATCTTGGAATAAAAACAAGAACCTTGTAACTGATCGAACAAGTCATCAATCCTAGGGAGTGGATAACGATTCTTCACCGTTAACTTGTTCAGCTCATGATAGTCTATGCACATTCTGAAAGATCCATCCTTCTTCTTCACAAACAAAACCGGTGCTCCCCAAGGCGAGGAACTCGGTCTAATGAATCCTTTGTCTAAAAGTTCTTGTAATTGGTTAGACAATTCTTGCATCTCAGAAGGTGCAAGTCTATATGGTGCTCGTGCAATTGGTGCAGCTCCTGACACCAACTCAATTTGAAACTCAACTTGACGTGTAGGCGGAAGTCCTGGCAATTCTTCTGGAAAAACTTCTGGAAATTCCTTAACAATAGGCACATCTTCAAGTCGTTTCTCATCCGACTTCTTCTCCGTGATGTGAGCCAAGAATGCATAACAACCCTTCTTTATGTACTTCTCGGTTTTAATGCATGATATGATACTGAGTCTAGTTCCACTTCGCTCTCCGCGAACAACTAAAGTTTCACCTCCATAAGAAAGATGAACAACTTTTTCATCACAAATGATTCTTGCACGATGTCGAGACAACCAATCCATACTGATAACAACGTCAAAACTTCCAAGTTCTACGGGCATAAGGTCTATATTGAATGGATGATTTAGGAAATTGATGGTGAAACCACGGATAACGGTGTTGGTGTTAACTAAAGACCCATCGGCTAATTCAACAATATAGGGAATGTCTAAGGTAGTTGGTTCTATGTTAAGTAAAGGTGCAAATGCAATAGAAACAAAAATTCTATCCGCTCCTGAATCAAATAAAATGGATGCATAACGATTATTAACGAGGAACGTACCCGCAATAACATTCGGGTCCTCTCTGGCATCTTCTCCTCCCATAACATAAGCCCTTCCTCGAGCTACTCCACCCTGATTTCCAGCTACTTGATCCTTCCTCTTTGGGCAATTGTTCTTGAAATGACCCAACTCTCCACAACCATAACATGCTCTTGGTTGGTTCTGATTAATTACCCCTCGTGGAGCTTTGCATTCCCTAGTCGAATGACCGACTTTTCTACAGTTCTCACAAACTCTAGGATAATTTCCAGGGTTGTGATGAGTTTGACATTTGTTACGCTTGGGTAGTTTTCCAGCATATCCTTTTCCTTCTGTTGGTCCTGCAGCATAGGCCTTTGCCACTTCCTGTCTCTTAGGTGCTGGTTGGATATCATTTCCACCTTGGTTATTGTCAAACCTCCTCTTGTTGTTATTGTTGTTATTGTTTTGGTTATTGGGGTAGTTGCGGTTTCAGTTATTGTTATAGTTGTTGTTTCGAGTGTTGTTGTAGTTGGTGTTGTTTGAACGGTTATTGTTGTTGTTTGCAGCAGATTTTCCTTTTAACACTTGGACCATAAGTTTCTGAGTTATACGAATAGCCTCTTCCATTGATAGTGGGTCGAAAGACATCACATCCCCTCGGATGCTTTTGGGTAGTCCTCCAGTAAAATTCTCCATCTTTTTCTCATCGTCCGGAACCATAGTTGGACATAGTGTAGCCAACTCCTGAAACTTCCTGATATAAGTCTCAATGTCATCACCTTTTGTTACCAGCTTGTAGAATTCGGTTTCCAACTTTTGCACCTCAGTACGAGGGCAAAACTTCTTAGTCATTAGCTTCTTTAATTGATCCCAAGTGAGCTTGTAGGCATTCTCCATACCAATAGGCTGAGCATAAGAATTCCACCAAGACATAGCTTCATCAAGAAGCATACCGGTAGCAAATTTTACCTTGTTAACCTCCTGACAACCGCACATGAGAAATACATTCTTAGTCTTTTCAAACCAGCGGATCAAAGCAACCGCTCCCTCAGTGCCCTTATACTTGACGGGATCACTAATCTTGAAATCCTTCCAAGTACATTCACGCCTAGTAGTGGGTTGAACCACTTCAGTATTAGGTGGAATCTCAGCAGCCCTAGCAGCAACTTCAGCTCTCTCAGTCTCCAGAGCTTCTGCTATACTATCCCTGACCAACTTACGGATAGCGGCTTGAGTCATAGCGGGTGTTTCTGGTGTAGCCTTTGCTTTCTTTGGCGCCATACTTCTGATAAATAATAATCGACAACAACCATGAGAAAACTATAATAGAAATAGTCATCGTACAAAAAGTATACACCCACAACATGTATATATACAACCACAACAAGTATAGATACAACCACGACATGTACGAGTACAACCACAACCTGTAATAATACAACCACGACACGTATAGATACAACCACAACAAGTATAAATACGTTAACAATAGAGAGCAACCACGAAACATCATAAATATAATCACAACACATGAATATAATACATGAAAATTTCGGCCTACATGGACCGATATATATATATATATATATATATATATATATATATATATATATATATATATATATATATAGCACAACATTTCCAACATAGTAGAATCGCACTTGATATATTTGTTTGTACAACAACCAAAAGACTACAAGTTCTTGAACTATGTCCCACACCTCGGGACTAGGAAAATAGTAAAAGCTAATACAATACTAGTCTATGTCTAGGCTCCTCCAGGTGCTCTAGATGGTCCAGGAGCTCCAGATGCTCCAGGTGCACTCCTCAGACGACGAATCTCCCTGTCCATCATAACTGCAATCTCCTCTAAATGCTGAACTCGAAGCTGAAGAGCAACATCTCTACCCTCCATCATAGCCAACCTCTCCTGTGCTACTGCCAACTGGTGTGTCTGCTCTCCCTGAGCCTCCTGTGTAGTCTGAGCTCTATCCCGTATCTCTGGTAGCTCATCCCTAAGCTGACCAATCAGCTCCCGATGTCCCACCTGTCGTGCCTCAAGCCCATGATATGACACGTTGATACTAACTCTGCCTAAAAGCAAACCCTCGACCTGCTCCTCAACCGCCTCAAGTCGAGTAGTGATGACCTCATCAACCCTAAAACCCAAACTATCAACCTGCTCCTGCTGGGCCCTTAACTGATCCTCTAATGTAACATCTGTAGACTCCCTAGCAGCAGCTGCTCTCGAGCTCTCACCTACATGGTATACTGGTGGTGGTTCTGACTCTGTAGTAGGTGAAGCTGGTGTAGTAAACCTCGCACGCTTCCTAAGTGGCAATAGTGAAGTAGATATGGATGTAGTAGCGGGTATGGCTGGTGGTGGTGTGGGTAACATAGGAATAGCAGGGATCTTAAAGGTAGACGTAGCAGGGCAAACTCTCTTACTAGGACCTATAGTCGTCTTCCTACGGGGAAACATAAGTCTAGGTTCTGATGGAATAGTGGTAGCAGAGGATGATGTGTCAGTGGGTGCACGGGTGACCTCAGGTGGTGCAATAGGGGAAACATGAGGAGTAGGAGCAGTCTCATCCTCCTCAAAAGGCTCTGTTTCCTCACCTGATGCCGAGAGTGGCAACACAGGTACAAGAGGAATGGGTGGTGGTGAAAAGGCAGTGGAACACATAGAGCCTTCAACATCGGAGTCTGTGATAGAGTAAAGTATGACAACGTTCGGGTCTGAAGACATGGTTCTGTGATAATCAAGGTGAAATAAAATAAATAACTCGTATAATGGAATCACCTAAAACAATGAACATGCACTTATGATGAAATGATGAGATGCTATGATAATGTGGTTATAGTCTATGGATCGTATACATCATAGACCCTATCATGATGCATCCTTGTTCACTATAACCTTGGCTCTGGTACCAATCTGTCACACCCCCAATTTACCTGACTTGCAGCAGAATGGAATGCCTGGGGGTGTAACTGTCATAGCACCATAACAAGGATATATTGAACGACCTAAAGTGTCGTTTGGAAAACACATCGTTTGATTTATTTAAAAACAACCAGTGTTACAAAACATAGGTCCCAAAGTCTGGACAAGTTTAAGGAAATAAGTCTGGTACGATCAAATGATAAAATACAAGTGCATGAAAAATCCAAAATGTAGTGCGTCATCCCTGGCACACCCTAATGTGACTCCATGCATATGATATGATGATGCCTTAGTTACCTGAAAATACATTGCGAAAACGGTCAACATAAAGTTGGTGAATAATCATAGGTTTATGAAATGTAATGTTGTACGGCCACCACAAGTATAAGTGCATGACAAAATGTCACGTAAAAATAGTACAATAGACCTTAAGCTCATTACACCGAAGCAAGACTGATGAAATGTATGCCCCTCCTGAATGTTCTGCCAAAACACTCAAATGTAACAGACATGAAATGCATCCGCTTACTGTTGGTAAATACTACCACGGATGGAGGCGTCACCCTCAATAGATCTATCCACTCATTCTCGCTTAATAGGTAAATTAACGGTTCATGATGATAATAGGGGACTATCACAAGGCAGACTAGCTACTTAAGCAATGTACATAAGTTTTGATACTTGGGCTCGTACTAAAATGGTGCAATGTATTCTCCCCCGTGGGATTTGAAAACAATAATAAAATGTAAACGGGGCTATGAAAACTCACCTTAACTGATGATACTGTGATGAAGTGAAATGAACAACAATGAACGGTTAGCTGCCTCAACCTAATATGAATGATGAACGATCTAATTTAGATCACCAAATGATGTTATGAATGTCCATGCACATGTTCCTATACCACTCTACTCTTTGTAAAATACTTGTTGTTATCAAAAATATATATTTTCCAAGACTTAGGAAAATATGGCTACTAGAAAAATAAAACTAGTTGAAATATTATATATATATATATATATATATATATATATATATATATATATATATATATATATATCGTATGTATCAATGTTAGTGTTGAAATCCTCGGTTTGAAATCCTTAAAATAACGCCTTGTAGTGATAAAAATATACTTGTAATCACTAATACTTCATTAGTTATGAATTTGGGTACTTGGTATTATTTCTAGAAATCTAGAGTTACTACGTAGTTTTAGCGTTATTATTTCCAAAAGCTGTCAAAACAATATTAGTTTTGCAGATATTGAAACGTGAATATCTTTGTCGTTATAAGTCCGTTTTACTTGTTCTTTATATCCACGGTTACGTCTTAGTATGTAGTAATATATTTTGGAAAGCTTGGCTCCTCCGGGTTACGTCTAAAGCTTCTTTTTGTCCGACGAAAAATGTCCAACAGCAACAATTTTTCAGAAAAATACTTTTCGTCAATAAACTTGCAAAAATCATAACTTCTTCGTTATAAACTCTTTTTAATCCGTTCTTTTGCCTACGGATTCGTTTTTGAAAGTATTTTCTAAAAATTTTGCCAAAGTTTCCTTTATGTTTAATGATTTTCCTGGATTTACAAAAATGGGACAGAATGTTGTTATGATGATATGCAGACTGTCTCTAGTCCGTATGCAGTGTCCTTAGTACTAATGAAATGAATTCGCCCCTAAACCAATACAGTTACGCGAATTTTAATACCCGTAAACTAAATTTACGATGAAATGAGTAATGAAAGTGAATAATAAAAACTTTTCCAGAAATGAATAGTATTCAGTGAATAGTAAAATTCTCAAATGTTTATCAGAATATCAAATTGACCTCGAAAATGATGAATAGTAAAATGATGAATAGTGTTTTGATGAATAGTGATTTATGAATAGTAAAATGTCGAAGTTTGGAAAATGACCTGAAATGGTGAGTTGTGACATTGTGGATGAATGATTTTGATGTTAGGCTTAAGAAAACTGGCTAATCTCTAATTGGTAACATGCTTGAACATCTTAAGAAACATGAATCGAATGTGTACTACGATTTTAATGGTTATATTTAATGCATAAGTGACTACTAAGGAGGCCATGTTAGGAGCTAGTTGTCGGTTCGACATAGGAAGAGGTAGAAACTTATAGAGTTGGGGAAGATTGTACACAGCACCACGAATGGTATTAAGGAATATAACCCGTCATCCACGCAATTGTAACAAACTAATTAATTAATGAAAGATAGCTAGAGAGTAGTGAAATCTAAGTAAACACGTTTCTCTCCATATAAGGTTTTTCTCACATTTATTTTCTTCTTATTTTATTTTTATTGCATTTGTAGTTATTTGGGTTAGTTGACTAGCAACTAATTCCGCCCACTCTTCTAATACCTGAGATTTTTACTTGCTTTTCGTAAAATATAAAAATACAAAAAGAATCATCCCTCACCTCTAGACCTAGTTAGATTAAGTCTCAATCCTAACGAACACTATTCCCCAAGTAGAACGATCAATCCCCGGTACTTGCCACTACACTATACTACATTCGGTCAAGTACACTGCCTGGTGGGGATTGCAAGCTTCTCAAGATCCCTCGAGAGGTAAAACCTTTTGCAAGGTTGCAAAACCACGCATCAATAATTTATGACCAGTTATTGACCATGGATTAGCCTTCTTTTTTACTACAAAATAATCACTGGTTTTGGTACAAAACAACCATAAAAATGAATCGGGTTAACTGTTAATCGTGACACAAAAGTACCACAGGAAACATATACAAAATACTGAAAATATTAGTGAAAGTTGATGACTTTTTGACTATTTGATGTACCATAAAAAAAACTGTTAAACTAAAAGAATGTATATAGAATAGTACGGACACATGGTTAAGACAACTCAAAGATGACAACTTTTGACAAGATAGCACCACAAAAATCAACCATTAACTAAAACCAAGCTCTGATGCCACTTGTAGGATCGTGTATTAGGTTGATTATTGATTCGGGAGGTCAGTTATTATGAAAGTATATCATAGCCATGGTTAGAGAGAGAGAGAGAGAGAGAGAGAGAGAGAGAGAGGAGAGAGAGAGAAGGGAAAAACTATGTGTTTATTGATAAGTAAAATGAAAGGTTACACAATGAGTCTCACCCTCCTAGTGAGGTCTGGGAGGGCTTATATAGGGCATCATACACATTACTTTACATAATTGACGTTTCTAGTCCATGTGTTTGAGCCAAACAAGATAACAAATGTAATCCCGTAAATATCGTTCCATTTACGTGTTAGGAGCATTCCCAACAAAGTGTCTACATACAGAGGTGTTAGAAATTTTGGTATAGAAGGGAAATTAAGTCTGCAATTCGTTGGTCCATTATTTCATTATTATTAGTACGGACATTCTACCCATCTCGTTATGCATTTTGATACGTTTTGTAAAACCCTAAAATTTAAAACATTTGAATTTCCCAAATTACCCCTCTAGTCTTGAACTTATAAGAACCTTATGAACACAAAACCTAAATTATTAAATACCTAAATCACTAACAAGGATACTAAGATTTTAAACTATGAGTTTGCTAACATTTAAAAGATACCAAAGCTACCACATGAGATATCACACGTTCTAATGTTCATTTGGGCCGAATTTTATCTTGTCACAACATAAACATATAACTCGGGCCTTAACACTTGAAGAATAACTTAATAAAAGCCCATTTGCAAAATCTAGGAAAAGATAAGGGGCGACATATCCCTATTTTGTCTCCCCAAAACTCACAGCTTAATAAAAAAACCAAAAACAAACACATACTAAACCCTAAAAGCAACAAAGTGGCGGCTTCTTGGTTCTTCTTTGCTGAATTCCGAATTTAAAAGGGTCCAAGGAGGTCGATCGATGGTCTATTTGGTGGTGTCTTGGGCGTATGTTCATCTATTCGAGGAAGGGTTTGGATTGGATTAGTTTCGGCTTGGTTTTGGTTTCAGTTTCCATCTTCTTTCCGTCAATTTGTCTGAAGAGGGTATTCCTTCATTCTTGATTCGATTTCCTCTTGTTTTTGATCTTTTATGCACATTTGGTTTTCATGTTTTAATGGTGGTATGAAGCAGTTAAAAGATTAAAAGGGTTATACGTATAAAATCTTCACATAAAAATCATAATAAACATCACATGAAATAATGAATTTGGATTAGGGTTTTTGATGAAATCTTGTTGGGTTATTTTGTGAGATGGTGGAAACACATTAATATGATGTTAAAAATACAGCTCTTATGTCATATGAAGGTCTCGGATGCGTTTGTGTGCGTAAAAATGTGTTAAAGTTTTCATAATAATTTTTAGGTTAAGATTTGCCCGTTGTAACAAAGTTTGTTGTATCGTCTTTGTTCCAACCTTGTTTTTTATTACCAGGGTGCAGGATTACTCCCTTTTACCCAAAAAAATGTGTTAAAATGGCCTAAAAAGGATTTCTGAACGAGACAGCTTGGCGTGCTGGATATGTGTGCTTGATTACGTGAGTTTCTTAAGTAAATAATTATGGGTTTTTGTTTGTAAACCTTCCTTAATGTTCTAGTTAAGTTTTCCAATTGGTTTGGAGTGAATTGGAGTTGTATTGGTCACGTTTCTTATTTTTGTGTGATTAAGTGTCAAAGCTGAGTATTCGGGTCTGAAATTCAGTGGTAGTTTTTGATTTTTATTTTTCAAACCAGAAGGAGTTATTACAGGGTTAATATTTGAGTTATGTGGGACTTCCTGGAATTTTTGTGGATTTTTCTGGAAGGTCTGGGTATGTCTATTAAATGCAAACTTTCGGGGTGTTCCTACAGTTAACTTTCTGAGCATGTGTTGGGAAACGATTTTTGAAAGGGGTTTCCACTTGGTAATAAATTCTGGAAAAATTCAAGTAGACTCTTAATACATATGTGCTTCTGTGGGAATTTTAATTTGGTCTTCTGATACGTTCCAAAAATTCATATATGGTGCTTAACTTTGTCATAAATCCAGTAAATAAGTGTACATGTGTTGCATAAGTGTTTGTCTGTGTCATTGTGGTGTTTGGTGCTCTTGTTCATGAGTCTTATGTCGGGTGTGTACTTTGAGGTGTGTTTTGTACTTGTAAATCTAGAGGGTGTGTTTTGTAATTAAGTAAATCATAAGGGTTAATGTGTAATTAATGAGACTACAAGGTTATATTTGTAAAATATGTAAGGGCAAAGGTATAATATGTGAAATATGTAATGATTACATTGTAAACCCTAAACTATCATAATTGTCAAATAAAACCCTAATTACTATTTATGGAAACATTCGAAATAAGGAAACTTACTACTTATAGAAACTTGTTATTATGAAAACTTACTAAATATGGAAACCTGCTAAAAATAGAAAGTTACCTAAATTGTATAAAGCTACTAAAATTGGAAAGTTACTATTTTTATAAAGTTCTATTTATGGAAAGTCTATTTTTAAAAGGAAAACTTAAAAACCCAAATTGGGCAATCCTTAACCTAAAACTTCTAATTTTGCAAATAGGAAACCCTAAACCTAATCTGTGAACACTTAACACAAGTAAACCCCAATTTTGACAACCTAAAATCAGTTAAGTCATTTAATGAGCATTTAAGTAATATGTAAACCTTTATTATGTAGATCGTGTGAAGAAGGAGTGATCTGCCTTCCCTTCTCGTTCTTTGTTTCATTTCTGCATTTGATTTCGAGGTACAGATATTCTGCCTTTTTAGTAAAGGTCTTCTTTCTCTCATGACTCTTTACTTTTGATGTATGATTCTATCCCTTTTAAGCCATTGCTATGCTTCCCTTTGCCTGATTCGTATTTGATTGATCCAGTTTTGTTATGATTTGCTTGATATTTTTTGCATGCTATAGTTCTTATTCTTATAGCATTCCTATGCCCTATTTGTTGCCCATTATTCGATTAATTTGTAGCAAGTCATAGGGAGTCTGTGGCCTTGCCATTGATGCACCAGTGGTATTGACATTATCTGTAGAGGTGGGTTTTAGTCCACAGCGTACCCTTTAAGCTAGCTATTCGGGGCTATATTTATTATTGTATATGTTTACTTAGCCTAGAGCTTTGTGCATATATATTTGTTTTGCAGGGGGCGTTTGGATGCATCCTAGGTACTCAGTTTAGTATTATTTGGTGAATGTTTTGATGTGTGTGCATTACACCCCTTTCACATTTGGTACAATGGAGGTCATGACTCCTATGTACAATAAGTATCTATATTGTCGGGCATTCCTATTTGTTCTACTTCTCTATGATTCTTATTATCTTGTCATCTCTAATGTGATTAACTTATGTTTGCTTTATTTCTTTTGCTTACACTTATGACTCATTTCATTTCGTTGATTGTTTGATATCCATTATCCGTATTTCCTTTGATCATATTCCATGTTTCCATATTCTTGATTTCTATCTCAGCAGGTTCGCTTGGACCTATGTTGTATTCACCTTCGTTTTTCCTTTTGTTATTAGTTTCGTTTGTTTATATCTGTTCACTGGGCTTTTTAAGCTCAGCCGCATTTCTTTTCCTACGGCAGGTTTTTAGAAGGAAGCTGGGTTGGGTGAAGAGTGCTTAGGAGCTCTTAGTGGACTACACTGTTGATAGCTCCCCATGGATTAGAGATAGACTTAGAGATTTCCTTTTTGGTTCTTTACTTGTAATTAATTTGGAAGTTGTAATGCTTAGAATTGGTCCTTTATCGATCTTTTCTTTAGAACTGTTTTGTGAACCTTGTATTATTAATGTATTCCGCTTGCTTATGTTTTGATTTGACCCCATAATGTTACACTTTAGCCCTTTTCGGGTTGGGGTGTTACACGTTTGATGATTCGATATGTGCTTCGTTGATCGTTAGTACGTTTCCTTGGTCCGTTCGAAATCTTAGATATAATTGATGAAGTTTCATACCATTTAGCACTGCCTCCGTATTTGACTCATGTTCATATGTGTTTCATGTATATCTCTTATGAGATTCCAACTATCATCCGTTACACGTTGTTTCATATCTGTTGGATCAAATTCGTTATGATTTGTCTTTTGTTGGAGAGCCTGAGGCTATCCTTGATTGTCTGGATCGAGTCATAAGAAATAAAACCTTTTAGTTCGTTAAAATCTTTTGGAAGAATCATATTTCATAAAAGTCGAAGGAGAAAAGAAATCATTTTGATTTCTTTTCTCCTTCGACTCTAATGAAATATGATTATTTGGTCTATGCTTGTATCATGCATAGACACATGTTTCGAGTTTCATGGGCATTTCTCTATTACTCGTTTGTTTCTTATTTCATCTGATTCTTATGACTTACGATATTCTTATTCAGCAGGTTCTGATGATTTCTTTTCACCTACTTATTCTTGTTTAGTTATGCGTTTGTTTATATATGTACACTGAGCCTTTTAAGCTTAGTCGCATTTTCTTTTCTTCGCGGCAGGTTATAAGAGGGAAACTAAGATATGAGTGAAGAGTGCTTAGAAGCTCTTAGTGGACCACCCTGATAATAGCTTCCCATGGATTAGACTTGGATCTTGAGTTTCCTTACATTCAGACTTGGTTTTGATTTGTATTTTAGTTTTGGGAATTGTTATGTTTTAGACTTATTATTTCCTTAGAGAACTTATGCAACCATTAGGCTAGTAGTAGTGGTGACCCATGTCATCATGTGCCACATTAGCTTTCTCTCTACGGTGACCAAACATGACCCATGTGCAACAGTCGATAATTGAGTTTTTTTATAATTTTTTTATTTTTTTTAATTCATTAATAATAAAGCTCACGCAATTAATTCTTGCATGTATGAAATGTGTGAAGTTTAAAACCATCTTTCATATACGTGTTATGCAACATGAAAAAAATGCAAACCTATAGATACGTATGTGTTATTCTCGTAGAAACTTTGAACATGCAAAATTTCAAACACATATATAAACATGGGATGTGAATCAATCATGCAACCACAACTTTCCATCTTAAACTCAATACCAAATACGTTTAAACCATGCATACTACAACCAGCTAACTATATTCTCTTCGGTGTAGATAACATTGGTCCATATGTGGTGGTCAAGTACAGGAGTCAAGAGCAACAGATCAGTATTGCATGCTACCATATGTGAATGAAGAAAAAAATGAGAAAAAATGATAAAAATTTTTGGTGTCAAATGGTAAGATTTTTGTTTGTTTATGAGTGTGAATATCGGTCTAGATTTCAACCGATTTGGAGATTTTGCCCATGCTCGACCGATATGTGACCCTCGAGCCACAGTGGGCATGACCGACTTCAAATTCGGTCACCCTTCTTTGTCGACCGATTTTTGCAGGTCCATTGCTACTTGCCTTATATTAATAAAGTCTTCTGCTTACGTACGTTCTGTTGACGCCTTAAATGTGACATTTGACCCGTTCTTGGATGGGGGTGTTACAAATATTATGGCTAAAAAGTCTGAATCTGATTCTATCTTAATCTGAATAAGTGGTTGAGAAATCTGAATCTGGATCAAATAAATCTGTTTATTTTTGTAAAAATGCCTGAATGTGTTAAATTATCAGTTTTTACACTTTAAATATAAACAATTGCATTCACACGAGAAACAAACTTTATTAAACATAAAAAAACTAAATTTATATTATAGTCAATTAAAAATAAGAAGTATTTTTGACAAAACATTCTAGTTAGAAGTATTTTAGACAAAACATTCTATCTCATGTTTATTTGACAAAAAGAAACGTAACAGTGTTTAGATTAAACTTTTTAAAAACGATTAACTAAATGAGTTGGGTTAGAATTGAGATATAAAAGTACGCTAGCCCGAACTCTCTAATTTAAACAAATAGGAATTGTCAGATAATTATTAGCATTTTTCACATTCTTAATCTAACAGAAAATAGGTAATTATTTTATCTAAACATACTTTTAATATGAAATACAAAGTTGAAATAAGAAAAAAAAAAGTTAAGAGGTGTTAAGACACCTCCTCCACATCTAAATCATTAAGATGTTTATACCTCATTCCGCCTCTTAATTACCAGTCAGGAAAAAAAAAACGTTCTTAACACTGACTGTCTTTTATCACCTCTTAATGACATGAAAAAAAAAACAAACGCACTTGATAATCCAAATATCTGGTCGCGTATAAATTAATCAAATTAAAAAGCTATTAAAAGGTATTTTTGAAAAACAAACACAACCTAAGCTACATATGGCTTCCTAACTGATGATGTACCATCCGGTTAGCTCGAAGGACCCCCCTTCGAGCCTCATCGCAGCCTACATATCGAAGGCTCTGGCTAGCCTCCTAAAACTTTCAATAGCGTAAAACTAATCACTAGTGATCTAGTTACCAAGTGGGAATTCGCCAGTCGAAGGATTAAGCCCTTCGGGGTATCCTTCAATAAGTTCTAAGGACGGAACAATGCCAAGCCCAAACATTGGTAAGACCAAGTCTTACCTACGTCTTCTCTTCCTCCTTAGCTCCCCCGCTAAACCAGGAGGAGTGGGGCACTAAGCCCTAGCGGTTACCATAAATCATGGGACGCCCCATGATCTCCATGAAACGTGTGAACACTCTCCAAGGTTATTTCATCACCTATAAATAGTTTTGGACGAGTCATAAATCTGGTATGCAATCTCCACTACTCTACTTTACCACATTTTCATTTAATTTCTCATATCAAATACTTATTTACACGCCGGAGGTGGTTCGCAGGGCCCAACCCCTGCGCAATCACTTAACGTAGTGTCTTCGTATTTCTTATTTCAGGTTAGACACAAGCTTGGCTTAACCATAACATCCCTATATCATTTGATAACCATCGAAGGCCTGGTCGTGCAATTTATTGTACAATCATTAACCAAATAACAAGTGTTGCTTAAAATCGATGCCTCAAATCCATGCCCAGTGTTTTTATCACACAATCAAATGGTTCTCTCTCTCCCTCTCTTTTCTTTTTTTGTCCTTTTTTTTAATACCAACTTTTTTCATATTTCATTTTTAAATTTTTGCATGTTTGAATTTTGATCCTAACTTAGGGTTTTCATGCTATTCGCTTAGATTTGAGTGGTGGTGATAAAAGTGTTGATAGATATACTTGTAGAAACTAAGAGGAAGGGGAACAATTTTAATAGATGAAAATCCATCGTAAGAAAACAATATATTCTTCATGAATTGATTTAAATTTTATCATGTTGTTCATATTAATTTGAATTTGACTAGATCACTAGCTTTTATCTCTTTTACAATTTACTTGACATGAAATGTTTTGCTTAGAGTTTAGGTCATGGTGTTCTTCTCATGTATTATAGTTTTACCGTAATGTTTTGTTGTGTTTGTGGATGTTAATAGAGAAAGTATGAAACAAGCTATGATGAAGAAATTCAATTGGATTAGTTGGTTGAAAATCCTAGCGCGAAAGTATTTGATCTTGTAACATGAATGTATGTTTTTTCGCTTAATTTTAGTAGTTTCATACGCTGAATCTATATGTTTGTGTGAATTATACTTTTAACATTCATATTATTTGTAAATCATGTGTGGTCATCAAATATTATGTACCTTTTATATTTGTGCAAACATATGATTGTTATGAATCTTTGTGAAGCATTTAGTTCTTTTAGTTTTGTGAACGTTGTTTGGAGCCACCATCAGAGCACTGGGTGTGTTAGCCAATCCTTTGCGTTAAACTTTAACATTTTCGAGTTAAGGCCCAAGTTAATACACCACCTCCCAAGTTAAAGCTGCGTTATAACCCCACGTTAAAGCTTTAACGCTATGTTAAGGGTGATGTTTTTTGTCAGTTTAGCTTTAACTCAAAAATGTTAACACATCGCCTCCTAAGTTAAGCTTTAACTCAGTTTTTTTTGTTTAATTATGATAAAAGTGTGGCTCAAAATGTTGAGTTAAGCTTTAGCTCAACACACCGCCCCCAAAGAGTGTTTTTAAGGTGAAAAGGTTAAAGCTGATGTGTCACTGGATAGTGAGTGAAACCTTAACTCAGTGTTAACACACGTTGTGCTCTCACATCTGGCCTTAGTATATATATCTGTACGTACAAATCCCTTCCTGTTTTCATCATTTCGATCTTTTAAATTTCTAATAGTTAAATGTATCTCAATGTAAAATAAGTGTTTAAGTTCACATAAAAGAATATTGAATTGTCTTAAACCATTATAAATGTTCAAAATTATTAATTTCTGGGCTCTTGTTTAGCTCATGAACTAAATTTTTTGATTATTTACCCTAACATCCTCTGGTGATTTTGGCGACACACAACCTAAACATCCCTAAATCGTTTTTTAAGCTTTTCTTCTAATCGACCCTTAATCTAACATCCCTGTATCGTTCTTCTTGCTCTAATTCTGTCCTAGGTTCATTCTGGTCCAGATTGGAGCGATTAGCACAAGTTTCTGGTTGATTTTTTGGATTGTTTTTTAGGGTTTAGGTTTTTTGCGTGGAGTTTGTTTCCAGCCGACTTATCCTAGTCGGTTTTGATTCACTTATTTAAGATTGATTGTTCTCCATCCTTATTATTTATTACTTATCGATTTTGAATATGGTGGGAGGTTAGATTTGGATTCGTTAAGGTATAAACCCTAATCGCTAAGATTAGGGTTTTCTCTTTTTGTATTGGTATCGCATGTATGCTGGTGGTTTTGATTCGATTTGTCTTTGTTTGGCTGCTGGTCGTGATAGATGGAGAGGGGTTTTTTAAGTCCTACACTTACTAAGAAGGTTGCTACTGTTCCTAATGTTGATATGGATGTGTTGTCTGCTCGTATGAAAAGGTTAAAGAAAGATGAGGCTGGGAACACCGATGTAGCTCAGCCTAGGCAAGATTTGAGGGCTGTAAATCCTCAAAGTACCACACATCATGATGTGCATGATCAAGTGAAGCCGGTTTCACTTGATGATAGTGTTAATAATTCGAATGGGACATCTGGGGATAAGGTTGACACTTTGGTTGGTGATGTGTCACAAGGGGCTGATGAAGGGAAAACGGACAATGATAATGACGATTTGGAACAGCCTAGTGGTACACTTGACTCGGATTTGGCTTTTGATGCCTCTACACATCGTCATGTGGAAGAATTGATTACTAATGCGCATAAGAATTTTGATGAAGCCATGAACAAAATTCAACATGTTATTGCTACTGATAAGGCTTCCTCATCTGGTGTTAATGTTACTAATACTCCTTCTTCGATTGCTACTTCTGTCCCTACTGCACCTAAGGTTGATTCTACTAGTGGTAATGGAGTGAAGTCGGTTTCTTATGCAGGTGCTGCTTCTAACGAATCTCATAAGCACGTGTCTAATTTTCGGAGATTAGAATGCAGCAAAAAGAAGGAAAATGTTGACCTTTCAGTCCCAATGAAAGTAGTGGAAGAGGTGAACATGAGGTTTAAGCATACACTCTATGGATATTTTCTTGGTCAGCGTCTTGCTTTTCCTGTCGTGGATTATTATGTTCGCAATGCGTGGGCTAAGTATGGGTTACAAAAGGTAATGATGAACGCTAAGGGGTTCTTTTTCTTCAAGTTTACTTCGAAGAAAGGTGTTGATGATGTGCTTGATAATGGTCACTGGTTGATCCGTAATGTTCCTATTATTCTTAAACCTTGGAATTTGAACACTAATTTGTTGAAAGAGGATTTAACTCATATTCCGGTGTGGGTTAAATTTCATGATGTTCCTTTAGCGATGTTCTCTGATGACGGGCTTAGTTTGCTTGCTACTTTGATTGGGACTCCCAAGAGATTGGATGCTTTTACTAGTCAGATGTGCAAAGAATCTTGGGGTAGGAGTAGTTTTGCTAGATGTATGATCGAAGTGAAGTCGGATGAGGTTCTTAAGGATAGCCTTACTGTTGAGATTCCTTTACTTGACGGTTCGGGTTCGACAATTGAGAAGATCCGTGTGGAATATGAGTGGAAACCGCCTCGCTGTGATAAATGCAAGGTATTTGGACATGTTTTGGTGGATTGTCCGAAGGGTGTGCTACCGACTGCTCAACCTTCTAAGAATATAAATGATGGTTTTCAGACTGTTAACAATAAGAAGAAGGGTAAGCAAGCTGGTTCGAATCCGGGCCGCGGAGGTTTTACCAAACCTGTGGTGGGTAAGCATTTTGAATATCAGCCCAAGAAGACTCATCCCGAACCAAAGAAAGCTAAGGTCAGTATGAAGCAGGCTTCTGATGTGGCTAGTACGAGTGGAATCAAGATCATTACTTCTAATCAGTTTGATGCTCTTAATATGGATGATACAGATGGTTTTGGTATTCCTAAGGTTGTTACTAACAAGGAAGTGGATGCTGGCAGTACAATGGAAGTTGATAATGATGAGTCGGTTAAGACTGGTACTACATCACAAGACCCTCTTGTGAGTGATATGCAAGAACCGCTTGTGAGTGATTCAATGGAAACAATGGAAGTTGGTTCTACTCCTATTGCTGAGAAAATTAGTAAGCTTGAAGAGCTACTGATCGATGGGAAAGCTATTCTTGTGGATGATGCTGGTCATCCTATTCCGTCTACCTCTATCACTAAGAGGACTAACCCATTTTCAAAGGTGGGTGAGGTTGTGGTTTCTGATAGCGACGAGGAAGAGGTTATTAACACGTTCGACGAATCAGCAAATCTTTTTGGTGGTGGTCATGAGCGTGAAGATGAGTATGACTATGATGATTATTCGAAGCAAATTTATGATCTTCCAGGAGAATTGGATGCTCTTAATGCCTTTTATGGTGTTAATCTCCAAGGTCGTAAGAAGTAGTTTATCTTTTGTCAGAGTCACTACTATCATGTGATTTATGGTTTGTTTTCTTGTTTTGAAAATAGGAAGTATCTTGTTATGTAAGCTCTTCGCCTATGTAACGGGCTGAGATATGAGATTCACCCATATCCATTGTACTTGAACGTTTTTTGGAGTAATATATCTACCGGGTCGTTGACCTTTTACCCAAAAATTTTTTTTTTTTGATTATTCAGTAGCAACATTTTCTCATGCATGAGCATATAACTTCACACTATCAATTCATCAAGACATATGTAAGTTGCTCTGCATTTAGCTAGTCATTTTAGTAAAACGTAACAACTAAATTTAAAGTAAACCGTGTCGATCAAGTGGAAACGGGTTAATAGCATTGCAAAATTTCTCCACAAGCATATAAAAAGAAAACGTTGTTATTGGAAAATAACATCCACTTATATATATTTGTCCCGTCGTGCTAGAAAAGCAACCAAACCAATCCCTATATATTCACTAAATATTTTCGTCCATTCGTTTTAAACCCAACTTTAGAGGCCATAAAACTATCACCAGCCTAAGACCAAAACCAACCAATCAAAATTAATATTTTAAACAGATAACATGCAACTAAAAATGCCAATAATTATGACCTTAACTTTCACATGCTCGACTATATTGCATACTTTAAGAAGTAAGAACCATCCTACCAGGCCACTACTACATTTTGCATAACATTTGCACTTTGTTTGCATGGCTGAGATAAAGAGGTTAGAAGGAACTGTTAAGTGGTTCAATGGACAAAAGGGTTTCGGGTTCATTGCTCCAACAGAAGAAAGTGGCGAGGATATTTTTGTCCACCAGTCTGAGATCAAAGTTGAGGGATTTCGGTTTCTTAGAGATGGACAAAGGGTAGAGTTTTCTGTGGATACAAGTGAAGATGGACGAAAAAAGGCAGTGGACGTGGTGGGACTTGGGAGAACTACTAGAACAAATCCACCAGGGCCAAGGCGAGGGGGTCGAGGGAGGAGAGGCAGTTTTGGCGGATATAGAGGAGGATTTGGTCGTGGGCGTGGTCGTGGTGATGATGAAGGTGGTAGAGTTGGCGGTCACGAGTGTTATAATTGTGGACGTGTTGGTCATTTTGCTAGGGATTGTTACGAGGCTGGTGGTGATCAACGCTATGATAATGGTCGTGGTGGGGGTCGTGGCAGTCGTGGTGGGGGTCGTGGTGGTGGCCGTGGTGGAGCATGTTTCCGATGTGGGGAGGAAGGGCATTTTGCAAGAGAATGTCCTAATGAACAAGAATAATTACGTTCATTGTATGCTTAACTTTTCTCTTTTTACTATACACCACATTGCCGGCCATTTCTTTCCCTTGTTTTGAATTTTGATGTATTTTGCTACAGTTAATTAGTGATTCTTGTGAATTGAAATGGCCCTAAACATGTTCAATGTTAAATAGTATGAAATTGTTTATTCTTAGAGAGCTTAAGAACAAGGTTTTCTTCATTTGTCAGACACCTACATTCGAAATGGGCAAACCATTTTTTTTTTTGGTAAGTGGTCATGACGAAAATATACTCGATTGCAACATAAACTTGCAACATCCAGATCGATCGTCATAAAGTGGTATCTACTCCTGACGATCTACCTCTTACGGATGTGAAATCATTGAGAAGATTTAAGATCGAGGGAACAGGTTAATTTTGTCAAAATGAAATGTTTTTTCAAGCATTATTCATCTGATCATCGCTAATATAACCTCTATAAAGCAAAAAACATTTTGTTTAATTACTACTTATAAACTGAGAAAGTGTATTTACTAAATATCCTTGCTCATTTACTATGTAAAAGTTTTAAATAAATAAAGTGATAAAAGTCATACATACAAATAAGAGTGTTATTCTCTCAATTATTATTTAGTATGTACAATTTTAAAACAATTATTAAAAGGCACACAAATAACAAAGTGTTTATAGTTTTTTTTTTTTTGAAAGGTGTCAAAGTGTTTATAGTTAATTAATAAATTTGCGATCTGCCATTTTTAGAACCATTTATAGACATAAACGAATACGAAAAAAAAAATCATTTTCTAGGAACAAAGATTTTTGGACTACCAAGTATCAAAACGAATTTGAAAAATACTATTTGTAACACGAAACTCAGAAGCGCAAGATCACAACTTTTTTTTTTTTTTTTTTTTTTTTTTTTTTTGAAAAGGCGTAAGATCACAACTAAGATTATTCACAAATACACACACAAGAATATTCAAAGAAATAAAGAAAAGAAAATCAAAAACGCATATTGACGCAATTGAATTTTATCAACAACTAAACCTCATCGCGCTATGAGCGAGTATTCGGCTATATAGTGTACCTTTTTATTTTTATTTATTTTTTCTTTTCTTTTAGATTAAATAAATAGTCAAACTCTATATAACTAGGAATATATTTTATCTAGAATTTTACATTAACCCGTAAATGGGTTCCGACCAAGTATACATGGTCGTGTTTGGGTCACTCTATCAATTTATTACATATGTCAGGTTTTGTTCAAAAATGGGTTAAACGGTACATGTTTCGATTGTTGTCCAATAATCAAAATAATATACGAATTCACATAAATGTCGTCACTTTTACGGTTAAGACATCCTTTGTTTTGGTCTATCCTCACGTGTGAGCCACCCTCTTTTAATGAGGTGGCGGGTGACCTTCGACCTCATCAGCTCTCATGAGCCACCATACATTTAGCCTTAAGGGCTGTTTGTTTCGGCTTATAACTTATGTGGATTTCGGCTCATGTTTCATAAGCTCACTTTTTGTGGCTTATTTTAAAACTTTTCGGTTTATATAAGCTTATTATGACATGATAAACTTATAAAAGCCGAAAAGAGTCAAAAGAAGCCACAAAAATAAGCTTATAAAACCTAAGCCTAAAACCAAAAAAGCCATAACCCACTGTATAAGCTGAAACAAACACCCCCTACTAGGGATGAGCACGGTACTGGTCTCGTACCGATCCCGTATCAAATTAATGGTACCGATTTTTTCCCGAGCATAAATTAGTGGTACCGGTACCATACCAAACGGGATCCGGATACAGGTACCGGTACCGGGAAATCGGGATTTTCCCGTCTTTTTCGGGAATTTCCCGATTTGGTACCGGTCCCGTACCGAATTAGTGGTTCCGATTTTTTTCCACCTTATTTCGTAGTTCCGGTACCGTACCATATATCATGATCGGTACTGTTTCGATACGGTTCTGGTTCGGTTCTGAGATTCGGATCGAAATGCTCATCCCTACCCTTACCCTAGTATGCCGAAAAACTTTTGATATGTAAAATAATGTTTAATTATTTTCCAAACCTTTTATACAATCTCAATTCTCAATACATATTCCGAATTATAACGTGACAGTCACGTAAGGAAAAGAGAGATGCTGTGACTCTATCATCCACCGAATAATACCCCACAAAATATTTGCAAAAACAAAACAACCTCTTTTTTCTTTCCCAACCGCCAAGACAACGTTCGGAAAATTATTCCGGCCGCAATTCTATACAAGGTTCATTTTCAATCTATTCATATACATTGCTATTTCGTTATATTAATTTGTAAGTAATTATTGTTAGGGTTACATTTACATTATGTGTTGTTGGTTATTCAATAACCATGAACCATTATGAATTTATGACGAATCATTTTATTGGGTTTTTCGGCTGCTGGGGTTTATCAACAAATTTGTTAAATGCTGAGTTTTGTATTGGAATTATTTTTCGTTTAGGAAATGCCGTTATTGCCTAAAACACCTAAGCATACATTTTTTGTGTATGTGAGTCATCAAAATATGATTTTGTTTCCGGTTTGGGTTATATTGTAACCTCACGTCTTAGCATTATATATCGTTTTTATTTTGCAGAAAGTTTACGGTTTTGAAATACGTGGTCTTTAAGAATTAGTAGACAATGACCCGGATTTACCAAAAAAGTACGATGACTAAAACTGAAGATGGAAACGTATGTTGGACTGTTGGTATTCTAAGCAATAAACCCTTTAGAAATATTATAGGATGCCGTGAATGTTGGAACCTGATACAAATTTACTAGCTAGTTATTTATGTTGTTTTTGGAACACTTTTGGTTAAATGTGTTCCGTTTATGTGAGAAAGGAACATGTGTGTAACTTATGAACGTATGTCAAAAGGAAGAATCATCACTGTAGTGCAAAGTTCAATTAAAGTATACGTGATATGAAATGTAACGGAATTATCATCTTTAAGGACAGAGACTAGTGCTTTTTAGTTTTTCTTTTTTCCATCTGTATATGCCAATATATAGGTGTCATGGAAAGCATAGTTGTCAAAAGCGTGCGCTTCATGCGCTATAGCGAGAAGCGACGCGCAGGCGGGCCCACATCGCTCAGTCCACGAGGCAAAAGCCCACCAACATTAAAAGCGACGATTTGGAAACTAGGGTGTGATTAAATGGGTGGGTTTTGGTCGGAATCATGTTATAAACATGATACAAGGATCCAATCATGTACCCAGAAACACGTTTGGTTTGATTTTGGAAATTAGTGTTCATGGTAAGATTTGGGATTTTTTGATTTAGAGTGTTTTAATCCAATTAAGTTAGTGGGTTTTGGTCGGAATCATGTTATAAACATGATACAAGGGTCGAATTATACCCAGAAACACGTTTGGTTTGATTTTGGAAATTAGGCTTCATGGTACGATTTGGGATTTTTAGATTAGAGTGTTTTAATTCAATTAAGTTAGTGGGATAGTGTTAGAATGCAGTGTGAATCTTATTACAACCCTAGAATCTAACTAGAAACACAAAATGAATCAAAATCAAAGTTTATTGCAACCCTGCCCTTTTTTTTTCTCGAGCCCGCGCTTTTTATGCGCCTCTCGCTTTAGCGATTTTTGGGTCTTTGCGCTTTGCAATCGCTTTCGTTTTTGACAACTATGATGGAAAGTTTTGAGGTTTTATAGTCACTCGTACGTATGATTGTTCCTATGATTCGACAGTAGCCTCTCTAAAGAAAAATGAATCCAATTCATATTAGGTTTATAGTTGCAACATAGAAAGTCTTTAATAACAACCACAACATACCCAATCCCGCTGGAGTGGGATATGGGGGAAGTGGAATGTAGACAGATCCTACTCCTACCCCATGATACACCCAAAAGTAGGGATACTGCTTCGAGGAAGACCTCTGGCAAGTATATGTGTGCGCGGGTGGATGCTCATATATATGTGCATGTGTGATTGTGTGAAATAACAAGGATTAGGAATCTATAAGGTCCTAACTCGTACCTCAATCCTATCAAAATGATAATACTTTAAAGATCAGTTACCAGAGATGATAGAAGAGTTACTTCCAGTAGAAACAAATATTCAAAACAACAAGAACCAATTAGCATGTCTGGCGAGCGGCGGATTTACGTTTGATGCAGGGTATGCATGTGGGTACCATGGCTTGGTGTACAAAAATATACTTGCTATTCTATTTGGTTAACTTACAAATATGACACCCTTCCCATACTGTAGATTCTAAGGTGCGGATCAAAATTGTGAAGCAGCCAAGAAAATAAAAACAAACCAATATACAAGGGATGAAATAAAAGTTTGTAAAATACAAATGCTACCATTGGATATTATTTAATCATCACTTATGCAATTACCTGTGTAGCAAATTCAGGTATAACCCAAATCATTCTAAGGACCCGAAAAACTAAACTCTAGAGAAATTTAGAACCAAAAACGGAACCAAGAAATCAATTAATTCTAAAAGTGTGCATACACTATGACAAATTCTTGGATCCGCCACGTAAATCAGTATCATATTCCTAAATTCTGGATTCTGCCCTGATCGCACAAAGCCTAAAACCCACGCCAACTCAAATCCGAAACCCGAAAAACCAACAATTAAATTATTCATATATTGAATTAAAAACAGCTACAAATTCTTTAAGTATCTAAAACCCTTAAAACTAAGATCAATTACAGACCTTATGAGTCTTGCCATCAAGTTCGGGCAACTCGATTTCAGGAGCAGTAGCAGGATAAGTTACAGAAACATCAAACTGAAGATCAAATTCATATTTCAACAATTTATGAACATAACAAACATAAACCAATCATTCCCCCCCCCCCCCCCCCCCCCCCCCCCCCCTTGACGTGTAGACTATTAAAGTTTTTTTATTCTTCTTTCAAACGTTGTGTCCATGTGGCACCGTCACGTGGACCTGCTTTGACTGCGAGTAAAGGGACTTGGTTAAGGTTGATTTGGTGGTTGGATCCCATCCTTCCATTGTTGGTGGTGTGGAGGTGTTTGGGTTTGCGGTGTATCGAAGGTTTTGAGGTGGTTTGGAGATGTTCCACAGGTTCTTGGGGTTTCCAGGATCGACTTGATCAAACAACATTCATGCCTCATCATACAAAATCAATAAAAACAAAATAACAAGAGATTGGGGTGAACCCTTTAAACTGATATTATATAATTGAATGGGCTAAATTTGATTACAGAATCCTATATATACTAAACTAAACGACACAATAAAGGGTTGTGATGTTTCACAGAAATGGTTACAAACCATTGTGTCTCTTAAACCTACAACTGCCATCGTTTCTATCTATTGGGTTTGTTGGCCTGCGGCCCAAACCAGAAAACATACAGGCTTTTATTTGACCCATCTAATCTTGATCTCTTTTGGCATAGCAGACATTAATACGTCCTACAGGAGATGTTTATAGAAAGTCTTTAATGACATTACCCCAATCGAAGTTGTCTTCATATCCTTAGACTTGTTAATTGGTATCCGATGACTTTATCTGTAGATTAAGAATACGCTAGAGACATTAATGGCTCCTGGTGTAGTAGTCTGGCTAATAGTAGTGTATTGGCATTAAAGAAAAAGGGCCATCGTGTTATTGGCATATGCTTACAGATAAATTATATTGCTACACTTTATACTTTATAATACCTTTCTAATGGCCATTATTGCAAGATACATTGGTTTCTTAGCCTTTTCCATAGCAATCAATTTTTGTTCTGTTGCTAGTACTAGTGGCTAAAAACTTGTGTGATATTGTATTCATATGCCTGTCAGGCTTCTGCAATTGAATAGGCTTAGTGAACCGTTTTAGCACATTGCCAGTAAAATGAATCTTTTTCACACTTTCTCTGTGACGTTTATCCCATCTCATTATTTACTTTTTTGGTTCTTATCCAAAGTATGTTCCGTGACATAGATATACATTTGGTTTGTCATAAAAATTCGTTGCATATCAGAGATATCTTTAATGGGTTTTATTTTGGGTAACCATGGTTTCCGACATTTTGGCCAACGGGGTTTGAGTCCACCTCCACAAAAACCCAAACCAGGTAAACGGTAGATAGTCGCAAAGGGTTTAAAGCAAAGCTAGATATGTTTCTTATTTGTAGTTTTGACTTTTATCATTTTATGTTTCTATTTTCCCTTATCTGAATCCTGCTTAAAGCTGGTAAAAACAGTAGATATATCTAAAAATGTTATGATATCTTTTCAGGCTTCTTTGTCCTGGTATTGCTGGTTTTGTCACCTTATTTCAACCAAGCTATCCTTACATACTAGAAAGCATATTGGTTTGCAAATTTTTAATTGAAGGCTCTAAAACACAAAGTCAGACTTGCTAAATATCAACATTGATCTGTCCTTGGTTGAATTAATGCGTAATATTCAAGTTCAGCATTGCGGTACTCCATATAATAGCTGATCTCCTAAATACCTTAATGCTTCAGTTACATAATCGTGGGATTTATTTTCACATTTCTTGAATAGAGGTCACGTTTGTTGTCATAGTAGAAGAGACACCATCAAATGTTTCTGGTAGGAGGGAGAGTAGCACTTCTTGCTCTCTCGCTGGTCCTCACTTTGGCAGAGTCTTCGAGCAGGCCATGGTTAGTTTGGTCAAGCAATGTCAATGCTTCACAATCATCTCTTTACAGCTGGACAGTCTTCAGCGCTAGCATTTGTGTCCTCGTTGCTCTCTTTCTGTCCACATATCTTATCTTTGAGCACTTGGCTGCTTACAATCAGCCCGAGGTTGGATTTTCATATTTCTGGAATATATATTTTTTATCTGATGCTTCAGCTCTGTCTAACAATCATGCATGTCATAATTAAATTGATATCTTGTTATCTTCTCCAGCTGATGGCATTGAAAATTTATCTGATTTCAGGAGCAGAAGTTCTTAATTGGACTCATAATGATGGTCCCCGTTTTTGCATTGGAATCGGTATGAAGATCTCATGTATATTGTCTATTTACATTGTCACTGATTTTTGCTCTTGTGTGTGTGTGACCTTTTGGGTGAGGAGGGGGTTCACAATAATTATTTATCAAATGACAATTGTTTGAGTAAAATGGCAAATTTTGGGTGCTTATAGGAACATAAAGAACGCTTGGTCTCATAACTTAATGGGTCAAAGTGAAGTCTTGCTCAATAATGATTTTACTGACATATATTAGAAAAAAACATTAACATAACAACTGAATTGGTACATTTCAGCCTACTTGCAATACGTCAATATTTCTTTCCTCTTTTTTTTTTTTTTTTTTTTTTTTTTTTTTTTTTTTTTTTTTTTTTTTTTTTTAAGATTTTATTGGCCTCACGGAGAAATAAAATATAATTAGGATTTTACTATATGCTCAGGTCCTTGTGCAGGTGTTCCATGGAGTCTTAGGATTAGGAACAATTGCACACATGACCGTATAAATTATAATCTAAATCAGATTTCAGTGTATGCTAATATCTGGATCCTGCTTAAAAATTCTTTTCTTGTAATCTTGGTCCTTTTGAATTTGTTAACAGTTTTTTATTATTATTAATCAGTCATATGCTATGTACGCATCTAACTTTCAGTTTTCTCAATTATACAGTTTTTGTCACTATTGGATGCAGATGATGCGTTCAATTATGAAATAATCAGGGATTGGTATGAAGCTTTTGCCTTATATTGCTTTGCGAGATATCTTATAGCTTGCTTAGGTATGTTCCTGAAACATCCTCATGATGGTTGCTTGTGTTTGCTTTGTTTAGGTCTTTAAGATTTGAATGTTCCTTCTTTCAATTCTATGAGTTTGCCACTTTTACTATTGTTTCTCTGTCATGAAAAAATGTTTACAGATTTTATGAGGTGATGCATGATCCATCCCATCATTTGTGTTAAGAAATGAATGTATTGCATGGATGAAGTTTTTTATTTGAGTGCAGCAATATTGTGATATATTTCACAAAAAAGATATTTGATTATTAAAATAATTAAAGAGGCTAATTAGAAATATTTCAGATCTGAATGTGTCAGAACAGTTTTTGTCTAAGATGTGCTAAGAACACTTAACATCTGGCATTTTTTGCTGTATTGGTTGGTCTCTCTTGAAAATGGGTATAATAGGAAAGAATACTATAAATGGTAATGGGTCCAATGGGCTGAATTACCGCGAGTGTCTTATACTCTTATTAATTCATAGAATGTCCTAAATCAGATTATTTCAATTTTAGATTAATATTTCATATACTACACGTCTGTAATCATATACTACATGTCTGTGACGCTTACCGGTCTGTGCAGTCCTTTATCATATTCTTGTGATCCTTATTCTTCTAAGCTGTTATTTTTTATGGATATTTCATTCACTGATTTTTGACTAAATATGATGACTGAAGGTGGTGAGAAAAGTACTATTGAGTTCATGGAAAGTAAAAGCCTTATCAGCCACAGCATACCTCTCATAGAAGAATCATATACTTATGGAATCGTTGAACACCCTTTCCCGCTTAATTGCTTCCTTAGTGACTGGTATCTTGGTGCCGAGTTCTATGAGGCTGTAAAAATTGGCATTGTGCAATATGTATGGACTTCTGTATTTTCCAAGATTTATTACTCCGTAATATGCTTCCTCACTGTTCTTAGGATTGATATAAACTTAATCTGATTAAAGCTGTCTGATTCCAGATGACCCTGAAGCTGATCTGTGCGCCGTTAGCAATGTTTTTTCAGTTTCTTGGTGTTTATGGGGAAGGAAAATTCGAATGGGGATATGCGTAAGATTCTTCTATATTATGCTAAGTTTAAGGGGATGTTTGGACATGTTCTGATTTTATTTATTCATTTTTTTTTATGCTATAGTAACCTGAGTGAGATCTCCTGTGTTAAACTGAGGCTAGAAAATAGTGTTCAGATATGCTTTTGATGTATAAAACCCCAATAATCAAATACTTCTGATGTTTGGCATTAAATGAGTAATAGTATTATACTGTGATATAATCATATATTGCATGTAAAAGGTCTATATTTTACTCCATAGTAATTAGAGCAAGATCTGTTTATTCAAACATTGAAATCCGATTATTAACCAGATAATCAGTTTCAAAACGCAAATCCAAACAACCCCTTATTAACTTTTAACTTTTTTCTTCAGCTGATATTGTTATTTGTGATTTACTAGTGTCTATTGTTATGGTTCATTATACTGGATAAAACATTTCTTTGTTTAATCTCTATTAGTTTATCAGTCTAATGTCGACATCTATGCTGTAGAACAATTGCATATTATGTCTTTAGTATGCTAAAAGGCTAGAAACACATATTTCTGGTGTTTTCTGTTTGTCAGCTTACCCAAACTGGTTTGGATAATGCGTGCTATTTATTGTAATGATATTCGTGTTTCTTGCATGCAGGTATCCATACTTGGCGGTTGTTCTTAATTTTAGCCAGAGCTGGGCCTTGTATTGCCTTGTGCAGTTCTATTCAGTAACCAAGGATAAGCTAGCTCCAATTAAACCTTTGGCCAAGTTTTTGTCATTTAAGTCGATAGTATTCCTGACATGGTGGCAAGGTGTAGGTGTTGCGCTTCTTTTTTCTATGGGAGCCCTCAAGGGATCTTTGGCCCAGGAGCTGGAAACACGGATACAAGATTATATAATCTGTATTGAGGTGCGTTTTGGTTCAGTTTATTGACTGTCACTCATCGTCTCTTGTGCAGATTAGTAGAAGTGTCGCAACATTATTATACTATGTGGTATTCTGTCAGATTTACTTTTTTTGTGACCATAATGGTCGATAGTCAAATAAACATATCTAAAATAGGACAGTATCGAGTATGATTGCCCTATCCCTGTTCCACAGCATCTAGTCTAGTCATTTTTTTGTTATGTGATGATAAGTCATTTCGTGATTTCCAATTTAGGTCCCACCAACATGTGTTATTCTTCAGTGGCTTGCTTGTAGATACTCTATAAGCAAATGTCCCTTCTCCCTCATCTAACTCATATGGATGGGGTCTCTTTTTCGTGGTCCATGGTGCTCTATTATGAGTTTTATCTAGTGATAAGTCTCGTTATAGTTTACTTGAGTTAGAGTTTGTTTATCTTGGTGTCCGTTCCTAATTGTATTGTATCTTCTGGTAATAGATGTCTTCTTTTGACTCTAAACATCAAACATAGGTAAGAGCTAAGAATCTGATAGTCAAAATTTAGAGCATGAACTAAGTCACCACAATGATGCTGAAAACTACTAAGAAACAGCACCAGCTTTTAGTCACAAGACCCCAGATTATTCAGATTGACTATTCCTGAACTTTAGGGTATGATTCCCAAAGTTCTAAATGTTCATAATAAAGAAACTCTATGGCTTGTCTGCATGATATTTTAAATTGGATTACATTCTGTATTTTCCATCCTTCCAGAACTTTGCAAGTCGTTCTCGACATTTTAATAAACCAAGCTATTTATTTACAACTTTAAGGAGTAAATCTTACTTTTTTTTAAGTTCAGGGTCTGTTTGAAAGTTAAAATCATGAAGAGTTAAATCGTGGAGTCAATAAGGTCATTCCTGTGGGTGTCTGTTTACGAGGCTATCCGTCTAAACTGAAAGCCTGCAATTACAAACTATTAGGGAAATGTTAGTAATAACCTAAAAGTTGATGGTTGCTTGAGGGGTTATTAATACCAATCTAAAGTTAAATGTTTTTAGCTCAAATTTTAACTGTACTGAACCTATGAAGCAGATGGGTGTTGCTGCAGTGGTGCACCTATATATATTCCCAGCAGTACCTTACAAATGTGGAGAGCGATGTGTACGTGATGTTTCTGTGATGACTGACTATGCGGCGTTAGGAGCACCACCTGATCCAGAAGAGGTTTGGGACTGTGAGAAAACCCCTACAGTACGCCTTAGTCGCCTTGATGACAGACCAAAGCATCCCAAGTTACATCAAAGTGTTCGTGATGTCGTCTTTGGAAGTGGTGAAATGGTTGTGAATTTTTTTCTCTTATCTCACTGGCTTACTACTAGATAAATACCATTTAGCTACTAATACTTTTACTGTCATTCTTGTAACAGATGGTTGATGACATGAAGTTCACAGTTTCCCACGTTGTAGAACCAGTCGAAAGGGGAATAGCAAAGATAAATAGAACTTTTCACGAGATATCAGAAAATGTAAAACGCCACGAGGAGAGAAGTAGAGGCCACAAGGATGACAGTTATCTAATTCCTTTGAGTTCCTGGAACAAGGAATGTCATGAAGTTGATGATGTAGAAAAGGGCAGTTTCAGTGACAGCACTTTGATTAGAGGGAGGCGGCAGCGTCAACAAACAAATAGCCCCTTTTTTCAATTCACAAAAAGATAGTTCTTTAACATTGTTAGCAGGTGAGACATCAAAACTCATGCGCTATTTATATATCATCAACATTGGAGGTGGCAAAATGGGCGTGCTGGGGTGCTGAGGGTTGGTTAACAAGTCAGCATGAAAGATTTTTGGTGCCACTCAAAACAGGTCAAGTTGACCAAACACATTTTTTTACTAATTTTTTGAACTTAAAACTAAATAGTGTCTGAAGAATATACTCTCACTAATACTGTAAAATGAGTTTGGAGGTTTTATGCATACAAAACATATTCGGGTGACTTTGGATCCATTGACAAGGCTAATTACTATTTACATTTTTTTTTTTTTTGTCTTCTTCATCTTTCATTCTATAAGCATTTTTGGCATGTTAGGGATAAAACGTAACCTGAGATTGTCACCTCTAGGCAGCATAAAATGGCAAGTATATGTTGAATTGCTGATCATGAATGGTTATAGTCAAACAATACAACCTCTGATGATATTTTTCCTTTGTTTTTCAGGGCGGTTAACAATCCTTGATTCATGAAACTCGGCAAATCTAGAAATTCTTGAAGATTTTGCCATGAAGGGCATCGGGCATATCATTTCTGTGATAATATAGGTACCACTGACCACTGATCTTGATATATGCACTTTTTATGCAGACAATTCAATTGTAAAATGACTGATTGTATATATCTAATTGAAATTAACATAGTAGAAGGACCATGTTTTAGAGGTTATCAAGCTTCTACACAAAATTCTTGTAAAACGTCCTGTACTCCTGTTGGCCACTTGAAATGAAATGGACAAACTTTTTAGTGATTTACTCCGTAATGCCTTAAAGTATGTGCCTGTGATAACAAGGCTAGACCACCCTTGAGCTGGAATGTATATATGTAATCAAGGGCGGACCTATGTAGGGGCAGGGGAAGGTCCCGGCCCCCCCAAAATTTGGGGCACCTAGTGTAAATATTGTAGGTTTTAGGGGTAATTTAGTTGAGGTTACAAACAAATCTCCTATTCCTCCCCCCCCCCCCCCCCCCCCCCCCCCCCCCCAAAAAAAAAATAAAAAATAAAAATAAATAAATAAAATAATAATAATAATAAATTCGCCCCCCCAAAAAAAAAATGTTCTAGTTCCGCCACTGTATGTAATGCATTTTGAATTCTCCTAAAAACAATACTACACAATTTCTTTTAGTAAATTTGAATATCCGCCATTGTCATGATGTATTGCTGATTTTGCTGGAATTGGTTTTGGTCGACAGTTTTTGTTATTTTGGCCAGGTAAGAGATACTTTTAAGTATTTGATTACTGTGAAAAATTTGAATTCGTATCAAACTAGTAGGATTTATGTTCACAAAAAAGGATTTGATTTCAGTTTCTTATTTGGATATCCGGGTTTAGTTTTCTTTTTTACTTTTGATTTTACATCTGTGTTGCATGCACGTGTTTTCTTAATAGAAGTCACCAGTTTTATGCTTTTGTTGGTATGTATTTGATTGTCATAGTACTTTTATTACAATCCCGGTCGCTGGACAACCTCAAACTCATTTTATGTTGAAATGTGCCGCGGTTACATCATCCACCACAGCTGGCCCTTTCTTACAATCCTGGCCACTGTACAACCTCGAACCCGGCCATACCTTTTGCCACCAGCTCCACCTATAGTTATACTATACATGTCATCATCATATCATAATCAGAATGAATTGGATCTGTAAAGTGGATTTTAAGCTGCTTAACGGTCATGTGAAATTTTCTCGTTAAAAGCTGTGTTCTTTGTATACTTGATTGTCCTTTTAGTTTATGTTCTGGGACTTTATTTTAGTTGCATTTAGTACATTTCCTATTTGCTCGTATCATAAAAGGTTCATACGACTATACGAGTTGGGGTAATTGTTGTCAAACGAGATTAATTCCATGTGTATCTTTTATCGTTGTCTTTTAGTGTTGCTTGGGCAAATTCTTGAATGTTAAAATGCGTATACTGGCCGGCAAGACATGTGGGTTCAACTCTTAATTAAGACATGTGATGTACATAAGAGCTCTAGGTATGGTGACACCGTCTCATGGTGTCACTTACTCCACCAACTCCGAATTCCACACTTATAACACTGAAAACTTGCCTCACTTAAAAAACGTCCAAAATACACACACACACCCCTAAAGCAAACATTAGCACAATAACACCGAGGATGATACTGATGCATGTATGGTATGACATCGATTTCATGGGATGACATGAATGTCACTGAAAATTACTTTGTGATACCTAAAGCTCTAATAAGTGTATGATTCTTGGTCTTTATAAAACATACAAATAAGATCACGTATAGGTTTTCACTTGTAATTTTACATTATTATTTTTTATAAAATGCCTTCAGATTATTTTTTTGATCAGAAATGTCTTTAGATTGAAACTATTGTATTTCGGGGAAACATCCTGTTAGAGTAGCTCCAAAATTAAAATCAAATTATAAGGCCATTAGAGAAGTGTCCCAATCGTGGAACACGTAGCTTAATAGACTTTGTACACCTTCATATCTAAAATGTGTGAATCAGGTTATTTGGACCAGAAAAAGCTTTTTTTAATTAGCGTGTTAAACATGCTTACAAATCTAACATTTAATGTTTGATTCATTCCATCTTGTCCGTAACAATCATTTTCATTTCATAGCCACTCTTATTTTCCTCTTCATTGCATTACGACATGGATTGACATTTTTGCCATATAGCATTTATTATTTTTTTCAACGGTCATTGCAACTTACAAAACATACGAAGATGCTTTATTCCATTTTAACATGACAACCAAACGGGACAATGGAAAAATGAAAACTAATTCAATTATCATGTTTATTTCATTACATAGTCCATTTCATTCCTTTCATCAGTCCTTAACCATTAATAATAATAATGTAATACACCGATAAAATTTACTAGAATGGGTTCTCATTATCTTAGACTAAGCTTTTGAAGAAAAGTTAGTCGGCATCCAAAAAAGATGCACGAGGTTAGGCCTCGTCGCCGATTTAGACGTTTGGAGAGAATATATACATGACTCAAAATATGAAAAGAAAAATCGTCCTAGCACAAGATACGCTATCTCCCGCTACTCTGCCACTTTATATATAAGGGATAATTCCATATATACACAATCTAAACATCAAAATGCATATAATCTAAAATACATGTTTTGAATGCATGATTGACCCAATATATATATATATATATATATATATATATATATATATATATATATATATATATATATATATATATATATATATATATATATATATATATATATATATAGAGTGAGGATCACGTGCGGATGTTTTGTTTTAGTGCGGATGTGCGGATAGATCTACGCCGTCCAATCCAGATCTGATCTTGACTTTTTGTAAAAAAGTCAAGATCTACGCAACTATCACGGTACCAAATCACCATTCAAAACGATTTTTTTAATTTTTTTCCTTTTGAGCGATCCTTAATATTGTTATCTTCTTTCATTTTTTTATTTTTTTTTATTTTTTCAGATTTTTCTGAGAACTTTTTGTTTTTTTGATTATGAGTGCTACCGTGATATTAACCATATTATGAGTTCTACCGTGATATTAACAATATTATGAATCTGATTTTGACTTTTTTTTATTACGATAGTAAAAAAGTTTATGTGATATCAGAATCTGATCCTGATCTTGACTTTTTTTATTACGATAGTAAAAAAGTTTATGTGATATCAGAATCTGATGGAGAAATATTATGAGTGGTACCGTGATATTAACTTTTTTACATGTAAAAATGAACCGTGATATTACGATATTAAGAAAAGTTAAAGTGATATTAAAAAAAATTAACTTTGATATTAAGAAAGCATGATAGTTACGGCGATATTAACAATTTTTATTAAGAAAAAGTTTTTACGATATTAAAAAAGTTATTGTGATATTAAATTTTTTTATTAAAAAAAAAAAGTTTTCAGAATCTGATTTTGACTTTTTTACAAAAGTCAAGATCTGTCAAGATCAGATCTTGACTTTTGTAAAAAAGTCAAAATCATACGCTAATATCACAATACCTTTAACGATGAAAACGATTTTTTTTTTGAAATTTTTTTCAGCGATTCTTAATTATTTGTTGTCCTCTTTATTTTTTTAATTTTTTCAGATTTTTTTGAATTTTTTTCAGAAAAAAAGCTAATACGATAGTAACGTTTTTGAAAAAAGACGGGATATTTACGATATTGCCACCCGCGTTTTTTTTATCAGAATCTGAGATGGACTGATGATCGTGTGGTCCACATTCATCCGTACCATCCGCACTAAAAAAGAAAAATGCACCTGATCCCTTCCCTATATATATATATATATATATATATATATATATATATATATATATATATATATATATATATATATATATATATATATAAAAGATCATATGTTGTATCATCTATAGCTAAACACAATAATGGAACAATTTAAAGGGTCAGATGTGGATAAATATAGATGTTTCATGAGTGGTGAAGGTGAGAAGAACACCACATGGAAGTATGGTGCACCCCCTAACTATGATGTAGTTAACAAACTCTTTGAACAAGGCAGAACTAAGGTTATAACTTGTAACTCATAACTCATTTATCCTTATCTACTTTTTATTTTTCATCATGTTAGACTTGAAGATCATTACATGAATATTGATTATATTCCAAAGTACAAACTCATTAATTTTCAAGTAGCAAGATTATAAACGCTTAATGTACGTTTATCTACGTGATTTTGTGTTTGTTCTCAATTTTCATGAAGCAAATGCTATGTGACTATGCGAGTGAACTGTTTAATGGTTAACCAAATGCTACATGGTGCATTTTCATTCCATCAGATTATGTTCTAAAACAGCAATTAAGTTTTGTTGATTGGAAAATTAACTTTTTTAGAATGGTCTAACTTTAACCTAGAGGTGGCAAATGGGTTGGGTTGGGTCGGTTTGGGTCATGGGTCAAATGGGTCATGGGTCAAATGGGTCATGCTTTAAGAATGGGTTGAATGGGTCATGGGTCAAACGGGTTAGGTCGGATTGGATCGGGTCGACTCGTTACATTTCCACTGTAATCATGCTACTATGCTACTATAGTATGTTTTGTCCGTTTTTTTACGTTTTAGTATGTTTTTTACGTTTTCGTCAGTTTTTTTACGTTTTCGTCCGATTTTTTACGTTTTCGTCCGATTTTTTACGTTTTTGTCAGTTTTTTCACGTTTTCATCCGTTTTTTCACGTTTTCGTCCGTTTTTTTTACGTTTTCGTCTGTTTTTATGTTTTCATCACTTTTTTTACGTTTTCGTCAGTTTTTTCACGTTTTCGTCAGTTTTTCACGTTTTCATCAGTTTTTCACGTTTTCGTCCGGTTTTTACGTTTTCGTCAGTTTTTTTACGTTTTCGTCCAGTTTTTTACGTTTTCGTCAGTTTTTACGTTTTCGTCAGTTTTTTTACGTTCTCGTCAGATTTTTCACGTTTTCGCCAGTTTTTTCACGTTTTCGTCCGTTTTTTTACGTTTACGTCAGTTTTTTTACGTTTTCGTCCAGTTTTTTACGTTTTCGTCAGTTTTTTCACGTTTTTGTCCGCTTTTTTACGTTTTCGTCCGCTTTTTTAGGTTTTCGTCTGTTTTTTACGTTTTCGTCTGATTTTTTATATTTCGTCAGTTTTTTCACGTTTTCGTTAGTTTTTTCACGTTTTCGTAATTTTTTACGTTTTCGTCAGTTTTTTCACGTTTTCGTCAGCTTTTTTCACGTTTTCGTTAGTTTTTTAACGTTTTCGTCCGTTTTTTTATGTTTTCGTCCGATTTTTTACGTTTTCGTCAGTTTTTTTCACGTTTTCGTCAGTTTTTTCACGTTTTCGTCCATTTTTTTACGTTTTCGTTAGTTTTTTTTACGTTTTTGTCCGATTTTTTACGTTTTCGTCAGTTTTTTTATGTTTTTGTCAGTTTTTTTTACGTTTTCTTCCGATTTTTTTACGTTTTTGTCTTTTTTTTACGTTTTCGTCCGAATTTTTACGTTTTCCGCCAGTTTTTTTATGTTTTCGTCAGTTTTTTTTCGTTTCGTCCGTTTTTTTACGTTTTCGTCTGTTTTTTACGTTTTCGTCAGTTTTTTTACGTTTTCGTCCGATTTTTTTACGTTTTTGTCTGTTTTTTTACGTTTTCGTCAATTTTTTTATGTTTTCGTCGATTTTTCAAAATCTGACGAAAACGTAAAAAATTGGACGAAAACGCGGAAAAAACTGGCGAAAACGCGAAAAAACTGGTCGAAAACGTAAATAAAGTGACAAAAACATAGAAAAATAGACAAAAACGTAAAAAAAACGGACGAAAACGTGAAAAAATTGACGAAAACTTGAAAAAACTGACGAAAACGTAAAAAATCAGACGAAAACGTAAAAAAACTGACGAAAGAGTAAAAAAACTGGACGAAAACGTAAAAAAACTGACGAAAACGTAAAAAATCGGAAGAAAACGTAAAAAAATGGACGAAAACGTGAAAAATTGAACGAAAACGTGAAAAATTGAACGAAAACGTGAAAAATCGAACGAAAACGTGAAAAAATGGACGAAACAAAAAAACAGACGAAAACGTGAAAAAACTGACGAAAACGTAAAAAAACTGACGAAAACATGAAAAAACTGACAAAAACTTAAAAAAGCGGACGAAAACGTAAAAAAAAAAACGGACGAAAACGTGAAAACACTAACGAAAACGTAAAAAAATCGGACGAAAACGTAAAAAAACTGACGAAAACGTGAAAAAACTGACGAAAACGTGAAGAAACTGACGAAAACGTAAAAAATCGGACGAAAACATAAAAAATCAGACGAAAACGTAAAAAAACTGACGAAAACGTGAAAAAACTAACGATAACGTAAAAAATCGGACGAAAACGTAAAAAATCGGACGAAAACGTGAAAAAACTGACAAAAACGTAAAAAAGCTGACCAAAACGTAAAAAATCGTACGAAAACGTAAAAAATCAGACAAAAACGTGAAAAAAACTGACGAAAACGTAAAAAATCAGACGAAAACGTAAAAAAAACGGACGAAAACGTGAAAAAACTGACGAAAACGTAAAAAAACTGACGAAAACGTAAAAAATCGGACGAAAACGTAAAAAAAACAGACGAAAACGTAAAAAAAAACCGACGAAAGCGTAAAAAGAGTGACTAAAACGAATAAAAAGGAAGAAAGCGGAAATAAACAGACGAAAGCGTGAAAAAATGGACGAAAACGTAAAAAATGGATGAAAACGTGAACAATCTGACGAAAACATCAAAAAGGACGAAAACTTATAAATGTTGGAATATATGAATAATAATAAACATATAAACATCAAAGAGTACGCAGCGGAATAGATCAAATACAAATAATAAATTAACCGAATATAAATGGATGCGTACCTCTTTGTGATTTCTAGCAAGAACAAGAAACCAATGGAACAAGAACTATAAACCCTAATTGGGTTTAATGGTGGATCGACTAGGATTAGTCGAATAGGGCAAATCACCTTGTTAGCAAAAGTATGCCAACACTTCGTTCTTGAACACACGTATTAGTAGCGTTTCAATAAGAAAAGCTAGGTTCTTAATTCACAAGCAATCCAAACACAATGTTTAGAAGATCGCGTAGGAACCCTAGAAGGGTGTAGTTGATCAACTAAACAAGAATGGTTTTGAGCTTAGAAATCTAGTAGGAACCCTATAAGGGTGTAGTTCGATTTCTAACTCAAGAGGAGAAAGAGAAGGAGATTTGGTTTGCAAGTGAACCAAGGGATGAATGAATGAATGAGAGGAGGTCTCATTATATAGCATTCAATAAACTTGGAGCACAAGACACAAACCCTACACCCTAATGGGTTGGGTTTGGCCAAACATGGGTTTTACAAGCCCATTCCATGTTTTTCTTGAACTTTATTTTAAGTTCAATCCTTCATCTTTCCTCCAACGATCATTTTGTGAATTTAATAATTATTCGTCACCAAAACAATAATTATTAATTAATTGAAACTCATACGTAAAGTGTGCAATCCCGAAGTCTCGAGTTCGAGTCCGGTCATGATATATTAATTTATTATCCGTTAAAACTAACAGCTCCCACTCGGATATAGATTAATGTAACAATGACAATGGTTAGTCTAGCATAACACGCCAATGTCCCCAGAACGATCTCGAGTATGGTTTCCTGGAAAAAAAACCACCTTTGATGATTCATCATCATACTTACCCTTTGATTCTAATACTATGTTAATATGGATATGGATCGAAGTCATTCCATAATTTACTAGTGTTTCTCGTTATTTATGATCAAGCAAGATTACCAATTCATCTGAACGCATTCCAGATAGACCTTGGGCATGGCCATGCAAACATCTTGTTAATCCTACGAGCGGCCAAATAGTATTAAACTTCAAAACAAATTTGAAGGAACCAAATCCTGTATTGACTACAAGCATAACCTATGAACTTCGCATCACCTCTGAAAATAATCCTTATAACTACCAGTTACGGATAGCGTTAGATTATCTCACAGAAAATGAGCTACATCCACAGTAGTTACCTGGTATCTCAAGTCTGAGGATAAATATTCATGATTTACTCTAATGACAACATCCATAAGTACAATCATGTAATTGGGATTTTGTCCTATATCCAATTTATCCAGTATTGAATATCATGTGAATTTGGCTTGTCTACGCACCAATATAATTTATATATATTATACCAAATCTCACATTTGTCTTAGTTCAATGATACTCCCATATCATTAATTGACAACGGACAATTTAGAATAACTTAAGTTATTCATGGATTAAACATGCAAATATAGGATACAATATTTATGAATAGAAATAAACATAACACAATACTTCATTTCATTCGAATAATTATTGTTTACAATCCTTTATCCAAATACTAAATAGATCAATGCATGAAAATTCTCGTTAATGAATTTTGTCTCAAGTAATACCAATCATATTTGTTGACAATTATGCCTCAAGTAATCATACTTGTTGACAAGGCATTATTCAACTAACTTTGATCTATCGGAATTTTGAGAATACTTATTTCAATAATGAAATTCTTGTATATGTGCATTCAAATAATTTGATATAACTACATAATACATCATAAAATGTGTATGACATCCTCAACATACAATTTATGATAATTAAACTTCCAAACCTTTAAAGTTTAAAGTATTCTTATTCTTTAACGTATAATGCAACTATGCTTTCCGTTTAAGCATAACTAGTACACATGGCTATTAATAAGGATAAAATCCTTCCATGACTAGTATTGAGTGTCATCTCAATTTATATTAGCATCATTGTATGCAAACAACAATATGATCTTTTCCGTAAACTTCAATGTGTAATGTTTTATTCCATCCAAACTTTCAAGTTTGTTGGCTATGACAATTTTACAAATTGTTCATTTATAGAATCTAGAAATTTTTCCAGGCTGAGGATGTGATTCTATATCCAAATATATTCCTTTAGAATATTCATTACACAACTTATCTAATATCTTTCATTAGATATCAATGTTGTCAAATCATCTTTTATCAAGGCATGATATAACAACAACATGATGTACATGAAAAATTCTCGTGTCCAACTAAATTTCATTCATGTACTACATATCCATTTAAACTTTCTAAATGATATATCATGTTCTATTAGATTCATTTACCGCACATGTTTACATCAATAAATATATATTCAAGGTTGTATGTTTTACTTATTAAATCTTTCAAGTAAAGTTTCATTCCAAGTTATGACTTACCATTTAACTTATATAGAATGTTACTTCCTATATGTTATACAACATATATGATTTAAATAAGTAAACATAATACTCCCACTAGCTTTCAGAATTACTTAGGAGTTATCTTATTTTATAAATCAAAACATAGATTTAATATTTAAACATAAGATTTATCTCCTTGATGCATGCATCTATCCATACTTGGATTCTTGCATTTTGTATACTTTCAAAGATTAAATGAATTCATAAAACTCTTAATTACTCATCGTCCTCGCTTAAGTAATTATATAAGAAAGAGGTTTTATAATCCATTGTCAAATTTCATATTCATAAAAATGAGTATGATAATTACCATCTTTGAATTTTAATGTGCTTAGGAAAGAGTATTCAATCATAGTTAATTACTTAAGTATGATTAATAATCTTGTCATAAGACATACATTAAAATATGTATACAATTTTGTCCATATGATTCTTTATGCAAAGATTTAAACCTCTAGGGTTTTTCTTCTCTTGCAGAAACTCATCTTCATTAAGATAAACCAAATTTTCAAAGTTGACTTATCTTTATGGACAGCATCTTAACATTCATAGTATGAGCAATTTACCATAATTAGTAAATGCGTCATTATGATTAACAGGCTTACTTTGATCCTGTAATTCATAATTCTCAGCATATTAATTAAATATCTGAGACATCCCTACGGATCTATGAATGAGAGTTTCATCATGTTGAGATTTAACCTTTACATTTCAAACCTCATCATGATTTTCACTAGTGTGGTTTTAGAAGATTATATATTTTGTAATTTTGATCTTTCAAGATCTAAACAAAACTCCCACTTGCCTTTTGTATTTTATAAATACTTTAGCAAGATGAGCAACACTAAATCGTTCTCATTTGGGATATTACAAAATTATTTTATAGTTCCTGACTCTTGTTTGTTAAAACAAAATCAGAACTTCATTTTAAGACTTTAATGTGATTCATCACATTCCATAATGTCTTATTTAATCTTCTAGGTTGGAGTCTTATTGAGTATATTCATTCATACTCAATTTTCTAACCTTGATAACTTTTGGAAGAAAAGAAGTCATATTTATCTTTAATCAAACAATATAACAAGAGTTTGATTTTTCCTAACTGAACACACCACCAACTTGTGATGTTTCATTAGAATTAATATTGTGAGACAAACTAACAATATGTAAGATAAACTTATTCCCTTTGGCTTACCTATTTACCAACTAAGTCAACTTAATGGTACAATAGAATTTCCAAGCCAATTGCATGCTATATAACATAAGTACCTTTTGAACAAGTTACTTCATGTTCATGTCTTAAGAAGACATAAACTGTTATATTCCCTCTTTACGTTGTACATCATTGATCAACTCAATGATTTCTTGTTTGAAACATAACAAGTTTAACGTCTTACTTTATTATAAGTCTTGTAATAGTTAAAAGACTTCATGTTTATAAGAAGATATAAACATAAATAACTAAAGTATTTGTGAACACCATCACTTGGTTTCAATAGTAATTTCAAGTTAATTTACTACTTCATTTGCTTATGTCATTTTATGAATTATCCAATTTAAGAAACTGCAAACTCACATAATTCCATTACATCAGTTGATCTGCTAGTAATGAAATCATGTAGTTTACCTTTCTATTGCAATCTAGGCAGGTTACACCCTGACGTAAATTGTAAATTCAAGTGTTTCTTTTAATTTGAATATCATAAGACATAAAAGTAGTCTTATAATCATGACACATGTTCTACATAAGATAATCTTACACATTAAATGTATAAGTCCTATTAGAACATTGATCTCTTACCTTGCAATTAAGAGAATCCTATCATCATATTTCTATGTATTGTTCCTTTGCACACAATGAACAATTCTCCCACTTGTGCATTGAACAATATCATGTAGTATATAAACAACACAACATAAGTTTGTTTATGTGATTTCAATATGATTTGTGTCATAAGTAGATGTAGGACTACTTTGTCTTATCAGGAAACGCATATGGCTATCCTAAGAACATGAGTGTCTACAATTTGAAAGTAATTATCTTGAAGATAATTTGGGCTACTACACAGAAATTAATTCTTGTAGCTCCCACTGAATTAGAGAACATAACAATAACTCTATATTCAGTAAACAACACAAAGCTCCCACTGGATTTGACAACATTGTACGTGTTTCATAACCAGTGAAAACAATTTGCTTGTTTTTACTTTCCTACACATTTAGAAAAAACCCATACGTAATAATTACTCAGGTTCTAAAATGTGTATTCTACTTTGTTTATGATGGATTATCCATCAATGATATTAACTTGAAGAATTTGAGCATGCAGCTTCTTCCTTAATAGGCCTACCATCCCCATAATGGTATGTAGCACCTTTAAAGCACAACAACTAGATAAAATACTAGCTTTGCCTTTTACCAATTTTGCGGTAATTTGTCCAGCTTCTAATAACTCATATTTTCCATTTAACCAAATGCCTTGTTTGTTATAGGAGAATTCATTCACCAAATTAGAGTAATGAAATTTCTATGGAAAATAAGATGTGCTATATCCTTAAATATTAAGGATTGCTATGAGTTATATATTAGAATGTAGACAATTCTAATGTTCCTATCATACCTTTCTCAATCATGAAAAGGGATAGGATTGAGTCTTATTCTTTTCTCATGGAAAATAGACTTAGGATTGAGTCTTATTCTTATGTTCCTATCATACCTTTCTCAATCATGAAAAGGAATAGGATTGAGTCTTATTCTTTTCTCATGGAAAATAGACTCTTACATTTCGGTAAATTTTTCTCAATCAAACATTATGTTTGAAAGCAGAATTATATCAATTTACCAATTTAAGACCAAACCACGTTTACGGCTTTAATGTTGCATTAATACGTTAAAAAGAATTACAAAATTCAATTTTAGTATTTTGATAATTAAATTTTCAAGAAAATTAAATACCCATGGTTCATAATCAAATAACCATTTAATTTTCACTGAAAAACTAGGATCTAAATTGACATAAGTTCATCACATCAGTTGATCTGCTAGTGATGACGTTATTCAATAAGGTACGAGACGTGTCCCAATTGCCAATATTCAATTGCAATTCCTAGAATCGATGGGATTTACATTAATTGCCAACCGCAGTTGCAATGTAAGCATGTTTTATCCCCATCTTCTTATGCCTTGAGTGATCAGTTCCCACTATCAACTCAATTAAGTTAACCAATTTAAGAAACAACAAACTTACATAATGACACCACACCAGTTGATCTGCTAGTGATGAAATCATGTAATTTGCCCTTCCATTGCAATCTAGTCAGGTTACGCCCTGGCGTAGATCCAATTTCAGGTGTTTCCGTTTCATTGGATGGCATATAACTTAAATTTAAGGGTAGTATTTTTTGATGTGTGTAATCAAAATATATGTACAAAGATGTCATGCATTCATCTTGTAGCATATGTTTCATGTAAAAAAAACTTTTACTCATTAGTTTCTTTACGAGCTTAAATCTCAAAACTTTTGATTGAGGCGTTGAGAAACTTACAACTTTGCCTTAAGTGCTTCGTAGTTATCATGGATGTTAGGTAAAGACTAAAATATGACTCACAGGCGAGCGGTAAGCCAGAATGGAGGCTCACTAAGGCCGCAATTTAATGCGTAGCCATCCTTATACCCACTTTAATAGTTTGTCATAATTAGTTCCACCTTTCAACCACTTAATACAGTCGCGATCAATCAACCAAAAGTCCAAGATTTATTAAGTAAGCTCAAAACAAGATTTCACCATTATTAAGTCCGTTTAATATTTTATTGAAATTACCCTTTGTTACTATCATGTTAAAAACATATAAAACAAAAGTAATAAAATAAAATAAACAAACAACAACAATAATGGTTATGCAAATTAAAATCAATATAAAACACACTATTGATTTAATACACGATTAATAGGGTCTTCCCTAATCTTATAATTAATCAAATTTTAGTAATCTTTATTCATAATATTTACTAAACAATTTATCAATTATAAAAGAATCGCATAATAAGCATGAAATCTTAAAACCAAATCATCATAATCCAAGACAACACATGCATAGTGTGTCATGAATGCCCATATTGCACATATTATACAAATAATCATGTCAATCAAGGAACGCAACCAAACGGGATATCACAATATCCATACACATAAATTACATGCAACCTAGGGTTTCTACAAGTTTTTATTACATAATTCATCAAACCCTAATTTCTTTTTAAAAAAAAAAAACTTTCGACATATATATAATTAATTAAATAAATTCGAAATAAAAATAAAAACTAGGGTTTATGAAAAAAAAAATAAAAACATAAGAACACCAAGCATGTTATAATCAAACGATTCAATTTTATGTGTTTCGGTAATTCATTATAATGTATTAACGGCTCTTGATGCCACTGTTGGAATATATGAATAATAATAAACATATAAACATCAAAGAGTACGCAGCGGAATAGATCAAATACAAATAATAAATTAACCGAATATAAATGGATGCGTACCTCTTTGTGATTTCTAGCAAGAACAAGAAACCAATGGAACAAGAACTATAAACCCTAATTGGGTTTAATGGTGGATCGACTAGGATTAGTCGAATAGGGCAAATCACCTTGTTAGCAAAAGTATGCCAACACTTCGTTCTTGAACACACGTATTAGTAGCGTTTCAATAAGAAAAGCTAGGTTCTTAATTCACAAGCAATCCAAACACATGTTTAGAAGATCGCGTAGGAACCCTAGAAGGGTGTAGTTGATCAACTAAACAAGAATGGTTTTGAGCTTAGAAATCTAGTAGGAACCCTATAAGGGTGTAGTTCGATTTCTAACTCAAGAGGAGAAAGAGAAGGAGATTTGGTTTGCAAGTGAACCAAGGGATGAATGAATGAATGAGAGGAGGTCTCATTATATAGCATTCAATAAACTTGGAGCACAAGACACAAACCCTACACCCTAATGGGTTGGTTTGGCCAAACATGGGTTTTACAAGCCCATTCCATGTTTTTCTTGAACTTTATTTTAAGTTCAATCCTTCATCTTTCCTCCAACGATCATTTTGTGAATTTAATAATTATTCGTCACCAAAACAATAATTATTAATTAATTGAAACTCATACGTAAAGTGTGCAATCCCGAAGTCTCGAGTTCGAGTCCGGTCATGATATATTAATTTATTATCCGTTAAAACTAACAATAAAAACATAAAAAAAAGACACATAGCGGTGGTTGAGTTATCATCCGACCCTTAAGTGACCCATTCGACCCATTTGTTGATTCATATAAGTCTAATTGTTGACCCATTTGACCCATTTTTTTGTGAAAGGGGTAACCCAATCGAACCCATAAGTTGTTATTTTTGACCCAAACCAACCCATTTTTCTTTAAATGGGTTGTGATTGCCACCTCTACTTTAACCACTAACGTTAACTTTAATTTCATTGTTATGATAATTTATAACCAGAATGACAGGTAACATGTATGTGATCGTATTGCATATGCTTAAGTGGCATTCTAATTCCTGACTGCAAATAACTGCTGAAAGAAAGATGACCATTGTATGGCATGCCAATTACATATGCTTACACTCGGTTGATCATTTAGTTTACATGACATCCAAATAAGTTGGAGGTCAGCTTTTCAAAAGTCTATTTACTACATCGAAATAAAATTGAAACCTGCGTGTCCAAATCTAGAAAATTACCATTTTTAATGACATGTAAAGGAAAAAAATGATTAAACATAGTTACTATCGAGTATTTAGTGATCTGCCCATTATCGTTGAGTTAAAAACTACTTGACGGGCATGTATTAGCTACACTAAATTTGGATTGTAAGATTCACGAATTAGTTGTGTAGATTTACTAATGACTCTACGCCTTTTAAATTCTTGAATGGTAAGATATGGCCCAAAGGTTCACTGGAAGAGCAGGTTCAGAATCTTGTGAAAACATGGGAAATGGAGATGTTCCACAAAGTGAATCCCCAAGATTTTAAAGCTGTTGATGTCACAAAGCTAACAGTATCCATTAATGGTAATTAGCTAAAGTCTGATAGATTAATGCAAATAGGTGTTCATATCCTACTATCCTGCTGACCTTAATTTATAGGCAGGAAACCGTTGACAGTGGAAGATATAGCAAAGATAGGTGGAGGGTACAATATGTTTCTACAAACATCATTTCCCGAGCAACTTAAACTCTATAATCCAAATGAAGAAACTGCAGAAACTGCTCAAAAAATCTTCACAACAACATTTACTCGCGGGTTTGCATTGGAGGTCCTGGAGGTTTACTCTGGTCCTCCCGTGATTGTGTATAAATTCAGGCATTGGGGTTACATGGAGGGTCCTTTCAAAAGTCACCAACCCACACAAGAATTAGTAGAATTCTTTGGTGTCTCCGTTTTTAAGGTGAAGAAAACAAATCATTTTATCCTATTCAAGGCTTTACTGACCTCGTTAACACATGATTTCTTAACTTCAATCGTTCATGCATTAATATTTTCTTTTCAGTTGGATGAACATTTCAAGATTGTGAAGATTGAATTCTTCTACAATAGCGGAGAACTACTTACGGGTTTGACCAAGGGTGGGAGAGCGACAACAACGGCAGATTCCACCACCGATATTGGGTCTTCAAGGTGCCCTTTTTCTTAGAGGATCATATGCAACTTTGGTTCATTTGCTAACCAAATGAAAATGGGACAGTACACGTTGTATGACAAGAATATTACCGTAATATAAGGTTGACAAAGTTATGTTTTATGGTTGTATTTGTATCTCTATTGTAATAAATGAAGGTCGTTCATGGTTGTAAACAGTAATCAGATTTTTGATATTCCTCATTTCATAAATAAAGCAATGGTATGTCGAGAATTATCAGTTTAATAAGTTGTAACCAAATGTTCATCAACTTGGAGATATCTTAGAATGTCATGTTGTTACTATTTCGCAACTCGGTCCTAACAGTATAAATTTAATCACAAAATGTATTTCGCAACTCAGTCCTAACAATATCCAACTTCTAAAGAGATAAGTAATATTCTGAAAATTAATATTGGGATACCAAGTAAGTAATAGATGCTGCTAGTTTAGTAGTTTACCTACAGGAACAGCCTATCACTTAATACTCTTTACGATACACATTAGATTGTAAATGTTTTGGGCACATGAGTATACAGCTTCTTTGAGGGCACATAACTTCTTAAGGTTTGTTTCCTCTTCACTAGAGGTGGCAAGTAGATTGGTAGGACTGAAATGGGTCATTTTTAATATGGTCAAAATGGGTTGGGGGGAGTTGGGTTAAAGACCATATTTTATACAGACCCATAGTCACATGGAACATGGTTCATTTTGGTATGGGAGCGCGGTTCGCTAGGATCGCTGAATCCATAGTTTTTGGTACGCTGATGTGTATGATTTTGCTACGTTAAATTACATTGTTTAGGGATGCTTAAATTAGCAATCCATAACGCTACCGTACCACGTTCTAATACGCGCGATCCAAAACATAAAACGTGCGTTGGGGTTCTTTGGGTTACAGATTTGGGTCCAGTTCAGATCGGGAGGGTCCATATTTTATATATAGATTCCTTGTCGATTCTTCCCCTCGTTCTGAATATCTTGGACATATATATATATATATATATATATATATTATATATATATATATATATATATATATATATATATATATATATATATATATTATATATATATATATATATATATATATATATATATATATATATATATATATAATATATATATATATATATATATATTATATATATATATATATATATATATATATATCTTGGACATATATATATATATATATATATATATATATATATATATAATATATATATATATATATATATATATATATATATATATATATATAGGGTGATGATCCGGTATATTTTTGGATTTTAGTGCGGACGGTATGGACGAATCTCAGCCCTCCATCTAGTCAACCATCTGAAAAAGGCGGAGTGGCATGATCGTAAATATCCCATCTTTGTTCAAAATCATTAATATCATATTAGCTTTTTTAAAAAAAAAAATTCAAAAAAATCTGAAAAAATTAAAAAATAAATAAAGAGGACAACCAATAATTAAGAATCGCTGAAAAAAATTTCAAAAAAAAAAATCGTTTTCATCGTTAAAGTTATTGTGATATTAGCGTCTGATTTGACTTTTTTTACAAAAGTCAAGATCTGATCTTGACATCTTGACTTTTGTAAAAAAGTCAAAATCAAATTTTGATATCACATAATTTTTCTTTTTTTTTTTTTTTTCATAAAAATTTTTATATCACAATAACTTTTTTAATATCATAAAAACTTTTTCTTAATAAAATTTGTTAATATCACCGTAACTATCATGTGTTTTTTAATATCACGATTCATTTTTACATTTAGAAAAGCTTAGTATCACGGTTGGTTTTATAATATAAACATTTTATAAATATCACCGTATCATAATATCGTTAATATCACCGTAATTATCATGCTTTCTTAATATTAAAGTTAATTTTTTTAATATCACCAAAACTTTTCTTAATATCGTAATAAAAAAACAGAGATATTAAGTTTTTTCACAAATATCAAAGCAACTTTTTAAGTAAATATCGTTAATATCACGGTAGGACTCATAATATTGTTAATATCATGGTAGCACTCATAATCACAAAACAAAAAAGTGCTCAGAAAAATCTAAAAAAATAAAAAAAAATGAAAGAAGACAACAATATTAAGGAGCGCTCAAAAGAAAAAAAAATTAAAAAAAAATCATTTGCATGGTCAATTGATTGATTGAAGGTTGCGTTGGATTTTGACTTTTTTACAAAAAGTCAAGATCAGATCTGAAATGGATGATCCAGATCTGTCCGCACATCTGCACGAATTAAAAAATATATATATATATATATATATATATATATATATATATATATATATATATATATATATATATATATATATATATATATATATATATGGGGAAAACATAGCTACATTACAATGTAGCCAATTGGCTACATTTCCTTTGAAAAAAAGGGTGAGAACAGGGGGAAAATATGTGTCAGGGAATTACTGTAGGGACTGAACTGTACATTATTAAAACCTTTTTCAAAGAAAATGTAACCAATTGGCTACATTTGTAATGTAGCTATATATATATATATATATATATATATATATATATATATATATATATATATATATATATATATATATATATATATATATATATATATATATATATATTGAATCCAATGTTAAATTATATTCAAAAAGAAAAAATTTAAACTTTTTTACAAACAAGTTTCAAACGTTTTGATCTAAACAAAACAAAGCAACTTAAATCTCATAACAATCTTCTTGTGCCAAACCAAATACGAATGCCATCTTCGAATTTCTTGATACCATCCCTCCGCATTGTGCTTAATCTATTTCGCACCATAACGTCAATCATTCTCACCAAGATAGTGTTGGTGATCGGGTTTTCTCCATGTCATCTTCTATTCCTCTCTATCCACAAAGAGTGTATGGTAGCTTGGAATGCATACCTTACAATGAAGAGGCGCATATCGATCCTTGCATTTAGAGAGATTTGGTTCAAGATGTTCGTCCATTCCCACGTATAATCAGAACTCATCGGCCCCCCACCAATGCTCCCCATATTTGCCTCGAGTATTGACAATCGAAGAACAAGTGTTCCCGAGTCTCCTTCGGTTCCGCACAAAAAGAACAACCAATGTGTACATTTGTGTTCCAACACTCGATTCTCTCACCCGTGGCAAGCCTATTCTTTGCTGCGAGCCATGTCATAAAAGCAAACTTTGGAGTAGCGAAAGAAAACCAAACACCTCGATGACAGTCCCAAGTAGGGCTAGGACTACGTAAGATCTGCCATGTTTCCTTCGATCGAAACCAGTCAGAGTAAGTATTGTCCTTTTGACGCCACAAAAACTCATCCGCTTGCCCATGAACATGTCGTTCTTTCAACATCAAGATTTCATGCTCTACTTGATTAAGAAGTGCATTTCGATGTCTTCGCTTCCTGTTTCTCTCCATTACCTCTCCAAGTGTTGTTTGGTTCGAAACCCCCATGTCAATAAACCCTCGCTGCCCAAATAGGCCGAATAAACAACCTAGAGAACACCAAGAGTCATGCCAAAAGGATACCGAATAACCGCACTTCACCTCCACCTTATAGAACATTTGAGCCATATCTCTGTACTTTAGGAGTTTCTTCCAAATCCATGATCCAGCAATCATATTGTCTTTTAATGCCCAAAAAGAATCACTACGAATCAAATGCCTCTTTATCCAATCAACCCATAGAGAGTTCTTAGAAGATAAAATTTGAAAAATAAGTTTAAGGACACACACCTTGTTTACATCCTCGAAAGATTTTAGGCCTAATCCTCCTTCTTCTTTTGGAGTGCATACAACTTTCCAAGAGACCTTCGCCTTTGTCGTTTTTAGGTCTGGGCCAGACCATAGAAACTGATGTGTGCTTTTTCACACATCCTTTTTAGCCTTAAATCAGACCAAATACACCAAATACTAACCAAATATGCCAAGAGAATGTGTGTTTTTGTATTTGTGTATGTGCAGGTACGGATATGTGAAAAATGAACAAAAACAAAGCCAAAACCGACAAAAACGAGCACGAGATTGGAAAAAGGTCAAAAGCCGAAGCCGGAGAAGCTTAACGATCAAAGGAAATTCAAAATGTCATAAGAAGTCCTCAGAGATTCACAAAGTTGCATAAATGATCCCTGGTGAAAGATTTGAAGAATTGGCAATTTTAGTCCCTGCATTTTCAAATAATGACGGAATTAGTCCCTGAAAGAAATTATTGAAGAAAAGTCAAAGTTAACCTTCAATTATCAGAAAAAGTCAAGAAAGACCCTTGGGAAGTATTTTTGAGTATTAACAGAGTTGGTCCCTATGCTTTTTGGAATTGCAAAATTGGTCCTTGCCTACAAATAATACTACTTCTATAATAAAACCAGGATCCAATCCTAACCATTAACAAACTAGCCTAGTCCAAATTTATCCCAAGCCCAAGATAACCAAAAGCCCAACACCCTCACTTATACCCGATCCACTTTTCACCCCGGTCAAACCCCATTAGACTTGGTCAAAGAAATAATAAAAACACCCCAAAAGTATTCCCGCCCCCTATTTTTTTTTACCAAACCCAGACAAACGTTTCACCCAAGAACCCTAAAATACATTCCCACAAAAATTACCCCACATAGGTAATTATTACCCAATAATTGAAAGTTTCTAGAAGCTGACAACTGTTGTCAGGAGTAGTCAGGGACACGTGGTCCAATCACAGGACACACGGAGGATTACCAATCAAGGGGCACATGATCCAAGGGTCGTTTATGATTAGAAGAGTCTGGAAACGTATCAAACGGATTAGAAAGGACTAAAAGAAACAAAAGAGCCACGGATTGGTGACCTGGCAACCTCTCTCATCAGCTATATAAGCCCCTCCTCACCATCAATTGAAGGCTAGTAGTTCTAGGAGTAGGAGTAGGAATAGAATAGGAATTAAGAATTAAAATTAGTTTTAAATTTCTATTCATTGTACTAAGTTTCTTAATGTAATCTGTGTTAATATAAATAATGTATAAAAACGTTATTAATATTTTTCGATATCCCTAAGTTTTGACGATCACAAAATATAAAAACATTAAACGCAAAGTTAATACGTAAACAAGTTTTAAGCAAGTTTATATCATCTCATCCAACATAATCACTTAAGGTATGAATAAACAAGTGACTAATACATTTTATGATCAAAGGGATGTTTATTTAAATAATACAAAGTTTATAAAATTAAATAAACTTATTATATATTTTTGAAAAACATTTTTGGTAATAAAGGAAAATGTTTAATTCATAATAAATATATGAATTCAATTTTTTAACCAAAATCAGTTAGTTTTTCACCAAATAAACTTTCCCCACTAAAAGACAGAAAATCTGGCCGATTCAGTAGGGCGGCCCCCTTAATTATAAGGGGCGGCCCCCTTAATTTTAAGGGGGCCGGCACACAATTAAGGGGACCGGCCACGCTCCCCTGTCAGATTCTGTCAGAAATTTTTCCCTATAAATACCACCTCAAACCTGGAATTTTTCTCACCTCTTGCACGAAAATTTTCAGATCCAAATCTCTCTAAACATCCTCCTAAAAACCCTTTGATCATATAATTGTTAATCCTTGTTTCAAGTGATTCATTCCCTCACCTCTCATCTCTCAAAGTGCAAGAGAAGAATACTCCTTCAACATCAAGTTGTGAAGTATTGTAGATTTATGTATATAGTCTAGTTGTTGTGTATATCCATTGTAAAGGTGTGATAGTATTGTAACTAGATAGATCTAGGAGTAGAAGTTGTGAATAGAAGTAGTGAGATATAAGTAGTGTTGTGAAGAAGAGAAGTGTTAGGAAGTAGATTGATGTGAAGAAGATAGGTGTGAAGAAGATTGGTGTGAAATAGATAAGTGTGAAGTAGAAAGGTGTGAAGTAGAGTAGTGTGAATAAGTTGTGTAGAAGTCGTGATCTAGTTGTGACGAAGTTGTGGTGTGTACATTGGTGTGTAAGGTTTTCTCCGCCATAAGGGAGCTTGTTGACATAGTGAAGAAAACTCTCGAGTAGGTGACTCGGGGAGTGGAGTAGGAACAAGGAAGGTGTCCTTGTAGCCGAACCACTATAAATCCTTTGTCTCGCGGTTAGATCTTTCCTTTACTTAGCTTACTTATTTACATCTCGTACATAGCTATAATTGTTTATATTGTGCATGTGTTGATCTTACATACTTAGCTTACATCTTTACTATTTCTTATACTTAGATATTGTTGTTCATATTGTTCAAGATTTGAGTTCACATAAGATCGAATCAAAGTTTTAAAAGTAAACAAGGTTTTAAAACTATACTAAGTTTTCGAAAACAAAGTCTTTATAACAAACCTAAAAGAATTCACATATAATAGATCACATAGTTGTCTTTGTACTTAACTCTAATTAAAGTCTTTTTTCAAACAAACAATTGAATAAACTCGTATCAATATTTTGAAACCAAGTTTTACAAAAACTAAAAAGACGTAAAACTATTCAACCCCCCCCCCCCTTCTAGTTTTCCACAATCTGTTTTTTTAATCAATGGAAGTTTGTTTGTTTTCATAAAATTTGTTGTTTATTCAGTTTAGTATAAGTTCTCTTAGTTTTCATAAAGTTCAAAATTTCTGTTTCCTTAAAGCCGATTTAAGTTGATTATACCAATTTGCAAATTTAGTCCTGCTTATATCTTATCCTAGTGTAAGCAGAATGAGCTTGAGGGAAAAGCTTATGTAAGTTTCAATATGTAACAATTCGCAATTTCAGGTTAATTACCATTCCCGGAAAATTTTACTATTCACTTTTACTATTCATTTTTTTCCGAAACTTTCCCGAAAGTTGATTTTTATTTGATTTTATCGAGTGATAAATCATTTCCATGGCAAATTAAAAGTTTAACTTTCATAAGCTCATTTTCGTGAAAGTTATTAAGGAATTACACGGAATTACACGTTTTAGGGTAAAACGTCAATCAGAAATTCTACGCACAACGAAATTCAACCCCGTCAGGTGACCCCACATCAGTAAAATATTTTACACACTCATGATTTATTTGAGAATTAATTGTGACTGAGAAAAATATGACCAAAAACTTCCCAGCAGGTCACCCATGCCTGTACTACTCTCGCATGAGCACGCTTAACCATTTGGGCGATTAACCGTGAGACCACAAAACGCGTTTCTAAGACTTTTTGAGTTTTCAAATTATTAGAAAAAGTCAACATATTCTTTCCCTCCTCCATTGACCAAAAATGATCCCTTGATGTTATAAGTCATTTCGTGATTTTTAGGCTTACGGTTTGATGTCTAAAAGACATTTAATACCAACCGACACTAGACTGAGCCCAGTCTAGACATTATAAGTCATTTTAAATCATTTTTATAACATTAGAAAAGTAACATTTTACTTTTCTCAATTTTACGCAATATTCAGCGTTTTACGCGAATTACGCGTTTTAGACCCGTGTTTCCAGTTTTTAGCAGGGTTTTACACCCAAATGGAACCTACCACTCATTTTATATTTTATTATGGAACTTATTGACATGTTTATCAATACTTTCAAATTCCATAATTTTACGACACCCGGTTTTACGTTTTGAGGCTTAATCATTTACGATTGGCATTTCCCGGAGTCAAAACTAACTAGATATCTTGGATAATATCATCACAAGTCCACACCTTGTTCCCCAAGTGTATGAACCGACCTAGGGGGGGGGGAGTCACCCCTTGTGTGGCTTAATCTCATGCTTTGTAACCTTGGATGATTACAAGTGTTAAACTTGGTCTCCAAGTGTTGACAAGTCAATGAAATGTAACCTCCTCAAGCTCCTTTAAAGCCTTTCTCCCCTCCTTTGGCCGTCTCTCATCACACACACAACACACCCTCTCATTTGCTATTCTCTTCCAAGTTCTAAGCAAGATTCAAGAGCTACAACAACACATAAACCCTAGTTAGATTATCATTTACCAAAACTCTTCCATAACCTCATATACTTGGTGATTTCTCTTGAGTTTAAATCCACTCATTTCACCTAAACCTTCATCATCCATCTTTCAAGAATACCAAGGGTAGAAAGATTGCATGAAGTGAAAAAGGGTTGAAGCAAGTCTATCAAAGTCCTATCCTTACATGTTAACTTCCTTTCATCTTTGAAAGCCAAAAGTTGTGAGCCAAACCCTAACTTGATTCTTGTTAAATAATCATGTTCATGTTATTTACATGTTATTCTTGCTATATTATGTCTTGTAGTTATGTCCATGATGTATAAAAGTGAGCAAAACAAGTTATTGTTATTGATTGACAAGATAAGTTACTAAAACAAGTAAACTAGTGACTTTCTTGGAAAACCACGACCAAAATGGTAAAATTATGATATTGGATCATTACATATTACAGTAGAGGACTTAACAAGGAAACCATAGCAATTTGAACCACCCAAAACGAGTATACGAGTCAAAAGTTATGGCGATTTGAAATTACCAAAGATTTCCGGCAAAACTGCCAAATAGCTTCCTGATCAAATTTGGGTTTTGAAAGTCCCACTTCTGGTCCGATTCATCAAAAAGTTAAAACACGAAAGTTGTCCGGAACGACGTTTTCGTTCAGGAACAAAGAAGCTCGAGCCCTAAAAACGCTTTCCGAGTGATAAAATTCTTCAAATTCTAAACAGCCCATTTTTAGGCGAAAGTCACTAGATTATGGTTATACTTTGAAAGGAACAAGAGGTCTTATGACCTATAATCAAGACCACAAACATGACTAGAACCAAGGTTGAGTCTCATGACCTTGGAACAAGGACCAAAGGTCATGGCTAGGCCATGACGAAATGACCATAACAACTCACATAGGCGTAAACATGAAACAATGAGTTAGGCGATAACTTGAACAAGCAATTTGGATCTACTTCACTTAAAAGGAAACCATGAGATATTACCAAGAGAAAATGGTCATTTAAGGCTTATGAAGCTACCCCTAATAACAATCTTCATGTACAAATAAACTTTCCTAAGTTTATTCAAATATCGGACATGTAACCTTTCGGATCAAAACTTATATCTATATATTTCATCAACTACTACAATAGTAGGGAGCCTCATGTGAGGAGTTCATTATGTAAGCCGTCGAGTTGAGTTGTGGATTTACGAGTTAAAGTGTCCTGGCTCCTCGAACGCTTACTAACATGACTTCTGAATTATGTCGGCCCGAACGGTAGTGAACGATATACAAAACATACATGTTTCATGAATCATTTCTTTCAAAGACTTACATTATACATCATACCACATCATAGACTAAATGCAAGATATATATATAGGCACTACTTCATATTCTTTACTCCGATCCTAAGTCGCGACATTCTATTATAGGTTGCTCGTAGAAACCTTCACGATTCGACCGTTACATTCATTACTTGCTATCTTACTTAAGGTGAGTTCATAGCCCCACTTTACATTACTTCAATGTTTTACAAACCCTTGGGGGGAATACATGCTATTATTTTTCTACTCGAACACAATGCTTTCTACTGTATGTTATTCGACTATGTTTTATTATCACTAAGTAGCATCCTTGCCAAACCAAGATCCCTTAGTATGAACCATTTAATCACTTGCGAGGGTTACTTGCAAGTGAGCGCGAATATTGTGAATAGGCCTATTGGGATTGACGAATCCCATTTGTTTTGATTAGTTCAAACAAATGCATTAATATTTGAAACATTAGGTAAGACGGCAAAGTACCTACCGGGATAAATCTGCCAATCGATATTGGTACACGTTAACGTTTTGGTTTCATAAGCTTAGTGTATAATACATTTTATGGGTGTATAATAACGTAGCCTACCTGTTTTGTTTTCCAAACATTGGTGTGAGTCTACAGCTCACACTACGATTATTGTGTTCAAACGATTTACCTACAAACACTACGATTATGGTGTTCAAACGATTTAACTACCAACACATTGTGTTCAAACGATTTAACAAACTCTATGAATATCACTCAACCTTTGTGTTGACCTCTCAAGCATGTATTTCAGGTTCATGACGAACAAGGATGGCACGGAAGGACACGGATGTTCAAGAGGGCTATAAATTTTATTATCATTCAAAAACTCATTTATTATACATTGTAAACATGGAACCATTTGGGACCTCATTTTGTAATCTCTGATATTTATATAATTTGAATGATAAATCTTTTAAAACGACTCAATTGGAGTTCGTTTTCTATTATTGTGACTATTGTGCCGTCGAGTAACACCCAGTTCGAATTCCGCTGCAACCATGAATTGGGGGTGTTACAGATTGGTACCAGAGCCAGGGTTATAGAGAAACGGGTCTAATTGAGACCTAAACTATAACCACACATACAAGCAAAAACATTTTATAGCCTTCCGCTCTCCGTGTCTTCCATCCTCCAGACGATTATGGATTTAGTAAGCATGTTATGATACACAAACATGTTAGTATATTGATATATACACACTAAGCATTTTATGCTACATGAACACATATAAGTATATTGATATATACACACTAGGCATTTTATGCTACATGAACATATTAGTATATTGATATATAAACTCGGTTTATTTTCAATCATTTTATCTAAACATATCTGCGTATGCCTATTCTATGGCATTTCGGCACAACTACATTCTCCCAATCATGTTCCTACTCCAACATTCATTTTCCAAGACATTGTGAGATACAATGGTCTCATTCATTTTCCAAGACATTGTGAGATGCAATGGTCTCATTCATTTCCAAGACATTGTATGATACAATGGTCTTAATCATTTCTCAAATGTTTTGAGTCACACAACGGTTTAACCTACTTCCCAGACATTGTGAATTACACAATGGTCTAACCTACTTCCGAGACTTTGTGTTTTGTGCAAATGGTCTCTAGAATTATTCCATCACATCATCAATATCAATTCTTATGATATCAAAAACCCGTCACAATCTATCGATTTCAAAACAAGAAATATGAGATTTCTAAAAGACAAACTAATTCATCATCGACAAAAGCTGAACTTTCTCTACATTCATCAAAGTTTTCTGATGAAACCTTCATTATTAAAAGTTCGTGATCCTGGCCAAGTATGTTCTATTTTAGAACTACTTAAAACTTCCTTTCCATACGTATCTACCCTTACTACCTTCTATGCAATGGAATATGAAAACATACGTTACAAGTCTTGTATGGACGGGACTTGCAACTTAAGGGTTTGACATCGCCTTTGTTTAGTGGACAGTTTCCCGAAAGCAACGGACATATCAAAAGTATACCTAGTTTAGGTATTTGAAAATTTTATCGAACCTTGGCTAAATATAGACTAGTCACCTATATTTAACCTAGGGACAGTGGAATATAGTCTGACTAACTATATTCGACTTAAAATTTTCAAATACTGAGAATAGTTGTACTAGGGTTATGTTTAGGTTGATTTCCTACATGAACTCGATAAACCACCAGAATACATTAAGACAATCTAGAGACACGATAATGTCTTACCACTCAGCGAAATCTTAACACCTTATTTGTGTTACCTAATTTCATTCTTGAAATTTTTCATTTATGAGATAATCCGAACTACTATCTTGGGATAGTTATCAATTATTCTCTTCATCCTGTAGAAGTACCATCCTGTTTAGGATACCATTCCATCATAAACTTTTAAAATCTCTTAAGATTTTTAAAGCAAACTCAACATCTATACCTAAGAGTATTAATGTTAAGCATACACTACACATTTTTATTCATCAACATATCATAACATTATCTTCACAACCGTTGGAACCACAAGCTCATTTACAGATTTTGATGCACTTTTAAAGCTCAAATCATCCTTAGTTACACCACGAGTACCCTCATCAGCTTTACAAGTTTGAATATTCATCTTGTACTTTTGGAACACCAGTATCATCTCGTAATACACTACCTTGTAACTCACCGGCTAAGTATGAATGTTGTGTCGGGAATTCTTGAGTAGGATAATTTATAACATCCTTATTTGAATGGATTGGGATGCCTTTTCATTTAAATAAAGAAATTATAAATCATCGAACCATACGTTTATATTCCTTTAGTTACATTGTTTGGGATGCCTCTCTATGTAAATAAAGAATTATAAACAAGTGGGCTTAATTATATCCGAAATAACATAAGTATGAAGTCAACCTACATTACATTGCTCGGGTATGGCTTGATACCTACATTACATTGCTCGGGTATGGCTTGATACCTACATTACATTGCTCGGGTATGGCATGATACCTACATTTTATTCGCCACAAGAAATCCTATCTTTTCACCGACATCGCTTCAAACCATGACATAAACACTAGGAACAACAACCGATTACCTACTAGGCTATGATTGCAACGACTATCCCAATTTCCATTAGTACGAGGTTTACACTTTGGTTTTCATAATGATAGTGCAATAACAAACAAACTCGTTGCGAGGCCATGTAACCATATGCATGTGCAGTCGTACCAAACTCATTACGGGGCCATGTAGCCATATGCATGGGCAGTCATACCAAACTTATTGTGAAGCCATGTAGCCATATGCATGGGCAGCCGTACAATTCAAACAGGACTTGGTCCAACCGCATGTTCAACGCTTATTCCATGATTCGATTCTTATATCAATTTCCATTTATTGGATTCCTATGTAAATTGCTATTGTTGTTCAACTGTTATATCAATTGCTATTGATACTTGACAACTATATCAATTTCCATTTTGATATTTAACTATATCAAGTCCTATTTGATATTCAACTACTATATCGATTCCTATTAATATTCGACTGCTATATCAATTTCCTTTGATATTCGACTATTACCATACCTTTCCTACATAAAAGGAAGCCTCATCCTACACCATACACTGAAATGACAAATCAAATTACATTACCGGAAATCCCAGACTTTGGTCCTCATAAGTAACCACACATCTTTATCGACACCACTCCAACATATGACACACATAGAACTTCGGGACGAAGTTCCCCGTAAGGGGTAGAGACTGTAACAATTCGCAATTTCAGGTTAATTACCATTCCCGGAAAATTTCACTATTCACTTTTACTATTCATTTTTTTCCGAAACTTTCCCGAAAGTTGATTTTTATTTGATTTTATCGAGTGATAAATCATTTCCATGGCAAATTAAAAGTTTAACTTTCATAAGCTCATTTTCGTGAAAGTTATTAAGGAATTACACGGAATTACACGTTTTAGGGTAAAACGTCAATCAGAAATTCTACGCACAACGAAATTCAACCCCGTCAGGTGACCCCACATCAGTAAAATATTTTACACACTCATGATTTATTTGAGAATTAATTGTGACTGAGAAAAATATGACCAAAAACTTCCCAGCAGGTCACCCATGCCTGTACTACTCTCGCATGAGCACGCTTAACCATTTGGGCGATTAACCATGAGACCACAAAACGCGTTTCTAAGACTTTTTGAGTTTTCAACTTATTAGAAAAAGTCAACATATTCTTTCCCTCCTCCATTGACCAAAAATGATCCCTTGATGTTATAAGTCATTTCGTGATTTTTAGGCTTACGGTTTGATGTCTAAAAGACATTTAATACCAACCGACACTAGACTGAGCCCAGTCTAGACATTATAAGTCATTTTAAATCATTTTTATAACATTAGAAAAGTAACATTTTACTTTTCTCAATTTTACGCAATATTCAGCGTTTTACGCGAATTACGCGTTTTAGACCCGTGTTTCCAGTTTTTAGCAGGGTTTTACACCCAAATGGAACCTACCACTCATTTTATATTTTATTATGGAACTTATTGACATGTTTATCAATACTTTCAAATTCCATAATTTTACGACACCCGGTTTTACGTTTTGAGGCTTAATCATTTACGATTGGCATTTCCCGGAGTCAAAACTAACTAGATATCTTGGATAATATCATCACAAGTCCACACCTTGTTCCCCAAGTGTATGAACCGACCTAGGGGGGGGGGAGTCACCCCTTGTGTGGCTTAATCTCATGCTTTGTAACCTTGGATGATTACAAGTGTTAAACTTGGTCTCCAAGTGTTGACAAGTCAATGAAATGTAACCTCCTCAAGCTCCTTTAAAGCCTTTCTCCCCTCCTTTGGCCGTCCCTCATCACACACACAACACACCCTCTCATTTGCTATTCTCTTCCAAGTTCTAAGCAAGATTCAAGAGCTACAACAACACATAAACCCTAGTTAGATTATCATTTACCAAAACTCTTCCATAACCTCATATACTTGGTGATTTCTCTTGAGTTTAAATCCACTCATTTCACCTAAACCTTCATCATCCATCTTTCAAGAATACCAAGGGTAGAAAGATTGCATGAAGTGAAAAAGGGTTGAAGCAAGTCTATCAAAGTCCTATCCTTACATGTTAACTTCCTTTCATCTTTGAAAGCCAAAAGTTGTGAGCCAAACCCTAACTTGATTCTTGTTAAATAATCATGTTCATGTTATTTACATGTTATTCTTGCTATATTATGTCTTGTAGTTATGTCCATGATGTATAAAAGTGAGCAAAACAAGTTATTGTTATTGATTGACAAGATAAGTTACTAAAACAAGTAAACTAGTGACTTTCTTGGAAAACCACGACCAAAATGGTAAAATTATGATATTGGATCATTACATATTACAGTAGAGGACTTAACAAGGAAACCATAGCAATTTGAACCACCCAAAACGAGTATACGAGTCAAAAGTTATGGCGATTTGAAATTACCAAAGATTTCCGGCAAAACTGCCAAATAGCTTCCTGATCAAATTTGGGTTTTGAAAGTCCCACTTCTGGTCCGATTCATCAAAAAGTTAAAACACGAAAGTTGTCCGGAACGACGTTTTCGTTCAGGAACAAAGAAGCTCAAGCCCTAAAAACGCTTTCCGAGTGATAAAATTCTTCAAATTCTAAACAGCCCATTTTTAGGCGAAAGTCACTAGATTATGGTTATACTTTGAAAGGAACAAGAGGTCTTATGACCTATAATCAAGACCACAAACATGACTAGAACCAAGGTTGAGTCTCATGACCTTGGAACAAGGACCAAAGGTCATGGCTAGGCCATGACGAAATGACCATAACAACTCACATAGGCGTAAACATGAAACAATGAGTTAGGCGATAATTTGAACAAGCAATTTGGATCTACTTCACTTAAAAGGAAACCATGAGATATTACCAAGAGAAAATGGTCATTTAAGGCTTATGAAGCTACCCCTAATAACAATCTTCATGTACAAATAAACTTTCCTAAGTTTATTCAAATATCGGACATGTAACCTTTCGGATCAAAACTTATATCTATATATTTCATCAACTACTACAATAGTAGGGAGCCTCATGTGAGGAGTTCATTATGTAAGCCGTCGAGTTGAGTTGTGGATTTACGAGTTAAAGTGTCCTGGCTCCTCGAACGCTTACTAACATGACTTCTGAATTATGTCGGCCCGAACGGTAGTGAACGATATACAAAACATACATGTTTCATGAATCATTTCTTTCAAAGACTTACATTATACATCATACCACATCATGGACTAAATGCAAGATATATATATAGGCACTACTTCATATTCTTTACTCCGATCCTAAGTCGCGACATTCTATTATAGGTTGCTCGTAGAAACCTTCACGATTCGACCGTTACATTCATTACTTGCTATCTTACTTAAGGTGAGTTCATAGCCCCACTTTACATTACTTCAATGTTTTACAAACCCTTGGGGGGAATACATGCTATTATTTTTCTACTCGAACACAATGCTTTCTACTGTATGTTATTCGACTATGTTTTATTATCACTAAGTAGCATCCTTGCCAAACCAAGATCCCTTAGTATGAACCATTTAATCACTTGCGAGGGTTACTTGCAAGTGAGCGCGAATATTGTGAATAGGCCTATTGGGATTGACGAATCCCATTTGTTTTGATTAGTTCAAACAAATGCATTAATATTTGAAACATTAGGTATGACGGCAAAGTACCTACCGGGATAAATCTGTCAATCGATATTGGTACACGTTAACGTTTTGGTTTCATAAGCTTAGTGTATAATACATTTTATGGGCGTATAATAACGTAGCCTACCTGTTTTGTTTTCCAAACATTGGTGTGAGTCTACAGCTCACACTACGATTATTGTGTTCAAACGATTTACCTACAAACACTACGATTATGGTGTTCAAACGATTTAACTACCAACACATTGTGTTCAAACGATTTAACAAACTCTATGAATATCACTCAACCTTTGTGTTGACCTCTCAAGCATGTATTTCAGGTTCATGACGAACAAGGATGGCACGGAAGGACACGGATGTTCAAGAGGGCTATAAATTTTATTATCATTCAAAAACTCATTTATTATACATTGTAAACATGGAACCATTTGGGACCTCATTTTGTAATCTCTGATATTTATATAATTTGAATGATAAATCTTTTAAAACGACTCAATTGGAGTTCGTTTTCTATTATTGTGACTATTGTGCCGTCGAGTAACACCCAGTTCGAATTCCGCTGCAACCATGAATTGGGGGTGTTACACAATACCCTCTGGATAAGCTCAGGAAGCTTACTCATAGCTTGGCTGAGCTTATTTCATCCTTCCATAGTTATTTCCTTTGCAAGTAAGTTTGCCTTTTAGCTTCTCTGAAATCTTCTAGGTATAGATTCTAGCTTACTTCTGTTGTTTTCAGTCTATGAGAATCTCTTATATGCTTATTTAGTGTTTTGGTATGTTCTAGTTATAGTTTCATAGTTCACTGCCTTTATATAGTCTACCCTGTGTTTTAGTATTATCAAGGTTCTTAGTTGGTTTCCACTGTTCAATTAGTTTCTAAGTAAGTTTTATAATCCATTGCAGTCATAAAATCAGTAGTTATAAGCTTTATAATCAGAGATGTAGTATAATCATAAGGTTTAAGGTGTGTTTGGTTTATCTGCTAGCTACATGTTCTAGGTGTTACTGTGTTTTCACTTCTGCATCAATAGCTCAATTAGGTCACATTAGAAGGTTTTAGGCAATAAAATTTACATCTCATAGCCTAAAAGTCAAAAGTGTTTATAAAATCTTCAAAAGTTGTGAAACTGCTGCTAAACACTGCCCATTCTTTGCAATCAGTGTTTAAGTTTGTGATTTAAGTGATTGTAGTAGTTTAAATAACATATTAGAGTAGGTGTAGGCTGTTAAAATTCATATTAGTCAACCTTAGGGTGCAATAAATAAAAGTCAACTTAGTACTTAAACCTGTTTCAACAGTTGCTGATCTCAGGTCCATTCAATGGTTAAATTTTGCTTGGAATCTAAAGTTTCTTGGTTTTCTAGGTTTCCAGTAGTATAGACTTTCTTTTGCCCCCCCTAGGATCCATTAATCAGCTTATTTGGTGCCTTGAATATAAGCTGCAAAGTGTGTTGTTGAGCCTAGGGTCTGTTTTAATTTTGAGGCATGCATCTTTGTTTAGTTAATCATAAGCTGAGAATTGTTAGTAATCTGAGTTCTTATACACCTCTAGTTGCTTATTTCTCTGAGTTTGAACAATTTGCTTATTCTGCTTTGTTACTGCTTAATCACTCATTGCTTATTTAATCTATTTTGAGCCTTAGCTGTGTTTCTGAATTCAAGTTTGCTTTACATCAGCTTATTTAAGCTTTATTTAGTCAAAATATCAGTTGGTCAAAGTTACAAATAGATTGGTTAAGTTTTGCTTATAAATAAGCACTCCAAATAAGCAGTTTATAGCTTATCAGTACTTTTCTGGCTTATTTTATTTTCAAAATTTTTTCTCAAGCTTATTTTAATATTTTAGATTTTCTGTAGTTTTTTCAAATTTTCCCAAGTAGATTTGCTATTTTTCTTAATTAATCTTAGTTTTTATTCAAATTTTAATACTTTTTTAATTACCAAAAATTCCAAAAAACTCAGAAAAGCCTAGAAAAATCCAAAAATATTTTATAAATTTATTTTCAGTTATTTTAGATTTTTAGAAATTAATTTTGCAATTTTCCCATTTATTTTGAATTTAATTTGTATTTTTATTACTTTTTAATTAGATTTAATAGTTTTTAATTCCCAAAAAATTAGATAAAAAGCCAAAAAAGTAGTTTTCAGTTCTAAAATTACTTTTTAGTTATTTTATAATTTTTAAAATTTATTTTGCATTTTTCTCACTTTATTTGCATTTTCTTTTAATTTTTAATTAGATTAATTAGTTTTTAATTCCTAAAAAGTAAATAAAAAGTAAAAAAAATATTTTTCTTTTTCTCAAAATTTTCTTTTACCATTTTTAACTTAGGAAAATTATTTTCATGTCCGTAGGATTAGCGTAGCTTAAAATTCACGTTTTATTTCACGCGTTTACGTTTTATTTACGTTTAAGCTTACGGTTTTGATTTTTTGTTACGTTTTAAGTTTGATTACTTGAAATACGTGCTTAAGTGATTGTTTTTGCTTCATTTACTTATTCATTAGTATAATCTCATCAAAATCACTTTTTACCATTTTCACGACACATTTCACGAATCGGGAATTCAAAATTCCATTCACACCTTCGTTGGGACACGACCCGGGGAAATACTTTCCTAAGCATTTCTTCGGAAAAAAAACAAACCTATACTACTAAAACGACTGAATCAGAAATGCAACACACAATTTATCAATCTCATTAATACACGACTTAGGCAAAAGAAAAGCTGTCATCCAGAAGTTCGTTAAACTAAATATAACATAGTTAAACAGTTGGAGACGACCCGTGAAATACAATTGCCTAGCGGTCCAAGTGCTAATTTGAAGCTTTATTTTCTCAATTAAAGGAGCAAAATCAGCGGGTCTCATCTTCCTTGTCAGCAATGGAAGCCCCAAATACCTCACTGGTAATGCACCATACTCAAAGGGAAATTCGGTAAGGATATCATCTTTCACGTCATCTTTAATCCCAGCCATATAGATGGTGGATTTTTCTAGACTAATCCTCAATCCAGAATGGATCTCAAAGTCATCAAAGACCGCTAAAGCTCCGTTAATAGACTGTTTGTCACCTTCCACAAACACCATTAAATCATCCGCGAAGCATAAATGAGTGAGGTTCATATCATGGCATTCGGGATGAAGTCCAATTTGTTGGTTTCTGGCAGCCTCATCAATCTTCTTTGAAAGAACGTTCATACATATGACGAAGACATACGGGACAAAGGGCATCCTTGTCTTAAACCTCGAGTGCTAGGGAAATATCCAGCTAGCTCCCCATTTACCTGCACCGAGAAGGAAGCGGAAGAGATACATAAATTTATCCAATGAATATACTTATCCGGCTCCAAAGCTTTCAACACATTCAGCAAAAAAGGCCATTGGACGGAGTCAAACGCCTTTGAGATGTCGATTTTCATCGCACATCGAGCTATAATATCTTCCTTGTGGTAATCTTTGATTATTTCTGTCGCAAGCAACAAATTCTCCATCAATAGGCGATCTTTGACAAAGGCCGATTGATTTGGTGTTATGAATTTCGTGAGAAGAACTTTGAGACGATTAGCTAGTAGCTTTGAGATGATTTTATAGATGATATTACAACATGAAATAGGCCTGTAGTCTTTCATTGTTTTCACACCTTTCTTCTTTGGAATCAAGGCTAGGATCATAGAGTTGATTCCTTTAGGAAGAAAGCCTACTTGGAAAAAAGATTGTACAGCGACCAGTAAATCTTTCCCAACTACGTCCCATGTGTCTTTGAAGAACTCGATAGTGAAACCATCAGGTCCTGGTGATTTCTCTCTCGGCATTGCGAATACCACTTTACGAATCTCATCTTCATTAACTTCCTGAACAAGTAACTGCTTGTCTTCTTCGGTGCACTGGAAGTCTAGCACTTCTGTCAATTCAGAGACCGACCATTCCACAAAATTAGTTGGCCTCTCATTCATGAACTCTCGAAAGTGACGCTCAGCTTCTCGTTTAATGCCCTCTGCACTTGACACAATGCTCCCATCAGAACACCTTATTTCTCGGATATTATTACGAACCTCACGAATCTTTACCGCAGTATGAAAAGCTTTTGTGTTCTGATCTCCATGTTTGACCCATATTAACTTCGCTTTCTCCTTAATATTTCTCTCTTCGATATCGGCTAAACGGTTCCAACGATCATAAGCTAAAGCTTCATCTTCTACAGCTTGTGATGAAGGGATGGACATTGTTATCTCTTGCATTTCACAAAGTTTTTTATAAGCTTCCTTTGTCTTCCTTGTCAAATCAGATAGCATTTCTCTCCCCATGCTTCTAAGACTCGGCTTTAGATGTTTTAATTTCTTGGTGAATCTAAAAAGCGCAAAAGTCGAGTGATACAACGGCTGCGTTGTGACCCATTTCTCCTTGATGGTGTGTATGTATCCCGCGTGTGACACTAAGACATTTGAAAATTTGAAAGGTCTCTTAACTCTCATCGCTTCACCATTCGTATACAACCTACAACGCTTGTGATCAGAGCAACCACCAGATTCAAAGACACAGTAAGATTGTGTATAATGATTAAGCCATTCTTGGTTTGCAAGAACCCTATCTAATTTCTTACTTATCACGCCATCCTTCCTTTTATTACACCAAGTGTATTTAGGACCTTGGTAGCTTAAATCAACTAGCTCACAATAATTCACCAAGTCTTGAAAATCACCCATTCCCTCTGAGATAGTAGCTATACTATCATGCAAAGAATGCTCTTCCATGTCAAGAATTTCATTAAAATCTCCACATATTAACCAAGGTTTACCACGAAACATACCAGAGTCTTTATGAGTCCTTAAATCTTCCCAAAGAGATTTTCTTTCTTCAGGAGTGTTCAACGCATACACAAAAGTAATTAACATCTCTTCTATTTTTCCTTCCACTAAAATAGAACAAGATATCAACTGTGAGGATTTGAAAAGGGGTGTTACTCTAACATTCTGTTTCCAAACAACCCACAACCTTCCTAGTCGATGGTGTTCATAATTCGACATGGATGACCAACCATGAAAAACGCGAGACAGTGTCATTGTTTCCTTCTTTTATTTGGTCTTAGTTTCAATCAAACATGCAAAATCAAAATCACAATACTGCACCCAATTCTTTACTACGATTTGTTTACTCTCCTTATTAAAACTACGAATATTCCATATGAAACCCGACATATTAATGATTTTTCCGAGAAGTAACTTTTTTTTGAACTCCATGAGTGTTATCCTTTGGGTTCAACTTTCCTCTATTAAATCCCATACAATTGTGTCGATTCTCAATTCTACTAGACTGCCTAATGTCTGTCTCACTAGAAACCGAAGATCCGAGAGCTATACCATCGTTTGCCTTTGTATTAGGAGAATTTGGTTTGGCCTTTTCCTTAGGGTTCTCTTCCTCATCGTCATCAGTGACCTCACCTTCTTCCACCTTTTCCTCATCCATATCCTCGCCATTTTCTCCTTTTGCACTCAAAGCGGAGAAACATGATGCTTCAATACGCACGTCTCCATATTTTGAATCTTTAGTCACCTTTCCCGGAGACGTGGTAGAGTGTAGAGGGGTACTCCATCCCTCCTCTTGCTCTCCCTCAACTCCCTTCTTGGATCTGTAGTCACATTCTCCTTTTTTGATCCCATATTCGCATTACTAGAAGAAGTATTATTTTCATGTTCAACTTCATCCAAAACAGGTTTTGCCACTTTACTATTCTCTACTATTACCTTACCTGCCTCTTCTACTTTTTTTAGCGACTTAGTAGGTAAACCACTTGCCACTTCTTTCTTCTTCAAACAATCATTGATGTTATGACTCCATTTGGAACATTGATGACACCTTTGCGGTAGCCACGGATATTCAAATGTGACCAAAACATTTTCACCTTCATCCGTATCAAAATTGTATTGAGTAGGTAAAGGTTTTGTTAAATCAGCCTCAACAAACACTCTGCCCTCCTCAAAACTCTTGCACATCTCTGTCTCTGGGTGAAGCCTAATCGGTTCACCAATTGGACTCGTCATGAATGCAAACCCCTCCCACGCATACATGTATCGTGGCACGTTTTTAACAACAACCCATAGCGGCATCGTTTTCACTTCTGGCAAAGTTTCCTCTTCGATGGGGCTCCACTTTGAGATGATCATGGGGATCCCACAAATGTTCCACATTCCTCGACGTAAGACACGATTCCGAACCGCCGCGTCCTTAATACGGAATTTCACAGTTGTTTTATCAACAACAATAACATCAATCTTTACCGTCTTGTCACCAAGAGGCCAAATCTTATTAACAAGCATGTGAATCTTACCTACATATGGAGCCGTAGATTGAAACTTCCCGACCAGCATATCTTCCCAAAGAGGAGTTGATTTCTCGATAACCTCTTTTGGCACACGGATTGTGGGGACACCATCAACATCCCTAACTGTGTAATCATACTTCTTCATCTTAGGGTTTGACTGCACCACAGCCATTGTATGTGGTTTTATACAGATGATTATCCAATGACAGCACAAATCAACTCATGATGGTGAACCTTTATTTGGTGATTATGCAAATTAGGTTCTATTTCTTGTTGGTGATTATGCTATGCCTACCATTTAGAGTTTTTTTTTTTTTTTTTTTTTAAGAACCACTACTAAATGTTTTATGAAGAGTGGCACTGACTTATTGACAAGTCCAGTTAATGACAAAGAAATATGATAACGTATAGAAATTATACTAACCCATATGAGATTGTTGTACAATAAAAAAAAAAAAAAAAGAAAAAAAAGAAAAAAAAGAAAAAGAAAAAATGGTCGGAATTTGGGATTGGTCACCGGAATCTGGGTTTGGTCACCGGAGAAGATGAAGATGAAGGGTAAAGGGTGGTTGTGTGGCTGTGGTGGTAGAGGGTGGTGGTGGCTGTGAAATGTATGTTAAAAGTTACTTTGCAAATTTAGTCCCTAAAGTAACATTGCTATGACACGTGGACATAAAGCAGTGAAATGACGATTTTACCCTCAGCGACATGGCACTTAACGAGAAAACTAACGGAAAATGGCTCTCGATGGTTTTTTTGCAAATTTGCGTAACGTTAGTGGCTTTTTTGCATGATTTTTTGTCTCGGTCCCATTTTTACGATTTCATTATAGTTTAGGGAAATTTTTGCATTTTATTTTACCCATTATAATAAAGGGGTTGTTAATGACGTATGTGCACAGGTAATCTTGTACCCATACATTATCAACTTATGCTTTAATTAATAAGTCATCAAAATTTGGTCTTTCTCTAACCGAAATTGTTATCAAGTTCAAGTTTGACATATTAACTACTACAGTAATATTTTTCCAACATCAACATATTATAACAACATAAGTACATAACTGAAGATTAGAGTCCTTTGAATTTAAACACCATCTGATGTAGGCACGTGTTTTTTTCCAAGTAGCTGACTTGATAATGTTGGTATACTTTGGTAAAATCAAAATATTTTTGAACGTATTGCATAAAATAATCGGGATACTATGAATCTATGCAGACCCACATGCTAAGACGCATCTATATTAAAGTATATGCAACTTTATCTTGCTAGAATATATAGAGCAGCCATCAACATATACGCAACTTATTGTTCAAAAAAAAAAAAACATATACGCAACTTTATTGGTGGCTAAAAATGACTTGTTTCTCAATTACAACTTGAATAATATGTGAATCAAAATTGATGATATTGAATAAGCTGATGAGTTCAATGGTTTCTGGTTTGGTTTATCTATACAATTTAATTATCTTGCTAACAGTTTAGACAGATATATGATGCGAGTAAATTTAAGGACAAAATTGGTAACAAGTACGCCTGCATACTTGATTGACATGGAGGACTTTGTGGATACGACAATTTTTTTATTTTATTTTATTTTTTTGCGGGCCATGAAGTTAGTCTCGAGCATAAGCTCAACTTTGCTTTCTATATACTGCAAGCCGGATGGGAATGTGGAAAGATCATTGTTAATACTTATCATTGTTTATAGCCGATGCAAAAGTAGCCCTTGACGCGAGGAACACCCGACAAACTAACCGACATCTGCTAAATATGTTTTATATAGACCGGAAAATCAACATTTTCAAAAGAATTACGTATATGATTTTATTGCTCCTACCATGATTGATACAAACAATAAATAAATCATTCTAAGACTATGCATGTGACTCTTACCAACCCCCACAATGCCACTTGCTATATATAAAGCTAGATCTTATGGTTTGATTATCAAGAACTAAACACAACAATGGAGCAATACAAAGGTTCAGATGTAGACAAGTACAGATGTTTCATGAGTGGAGAAGGTGAGAAGAACACAACATGGAAGCCGGGTGTACCCCCTAACTTTGATGTGGTCAACAAACTCTTCGAAGAAGGCAGAACCAAGGTATAACTACATTACTCTTGCACCAATTTTCTTTTAACACATACAACAATGTGTTATAAAAGTATGCAGGTTTTTTTTTTCTTTTGTTTAATGTTCTGTACTTTGGATAAGATATGGCCAGCAGGTTCACTAGAAGAGCAAGTTCAAAATCTTTTGAAAACATGGGAAATGGAGACATTCCACAAGATGGATCCAAAAGATTTTAAAACAGCTGATGTGACAAAGTTAACACTTTCTGTTAATGGTATGTTCAATACAAACCTGAACTTTCGTTGTTTCAAATCCATTCAAGAGACACTTAATTAGTGAGCTAATAATAACTGCTTATATGTTACAAACTCATGATTTTCAGGTAGGAAACCTATGACACCACAAGATGTAGCTAAGATAGGTGGAGGTTACAATATGTTTCTTCAAACATCATTGCCAGAAAAACTACAAGTTTATAATTATAAGGAAGAAACTGTGGATACTGCTCACAAACTCTTCACCACAACATTTCCTCGCGGTTTTGCGGTAGAGATTCTACAGGTTTACTCTGGTCCACCGGTGATTGCGTATAAGTTTAGACATTGGGGTTACATGGAAGGTCCATTTAAAGGTCAACCTCCTACTGGAGAATTGGTGGAAATGTTTGGTGTGTCTACAATGGAGGTAAGTGATACTAATATACTTATCTATATAAGCCACAAGTTTGAATCCCATTGTGCTTTTATTGAAGGTGACCTTTTCGACCCATTTACTCATAAATGGGTCGATTTGGTTGTGTTCTAATTAAACGGGTTAAAGAAGATAATTTGGTAAATGCGCGAAGAGGTCTAATTGGGGTCAACCCATCCCGATCTGATCATCTAACACTTCCACATTTTACGGTTCAATAAAGTAAAATATACCAATCTTAATGGTTGATGTTTAATTTTGGAATCTTTATACCAGTTGGATGAAAATTTCAAGATCGTGAAAGTAGAGTTCTTCTATGACCGAGGAGAGTTGCTGGCAGGTCTAATCAAAGGTGGAGGAGCGACCATTACCGAAGATACCATCACCGGTGGGGGATCTTCAAGTTGCCCTTTTGCATAAACAATGCGCTTTATGCATGGGTTCATTTGCTAGCCAAATGTACGAAGGATGATCTCTGCATGATTTTATAGGGTTGGAATAAAATATTTATGTTTGTTCTTCATTTTGTATTGTGGCTTGTAAGATTGAATAACTAAGAGTAGAAATTTCCATTTTACGCCTCCAAAACAATGGCACATCAAACTCATTGTGTTGTTTCACAGCTCGGCTCTACAACATATTCAGCGATCAATAGTTGATATGAAATGCAAATTTTAGGGTGTGTTTATAAACAATACTAAATGAAAAATAAAAAGAAGTCATCTGATGATTAAATTAACTAATTTAAATAAAACATAGAGGTAGTGCGGAGTGATGTGAAGCTTTTTTTGGTGGTTAGCGGTGAGAAATGAGCATTTTGAATTTTAATAGTCGTTTGTCATAAGAGCGGTGGGCTTTGGCTAATTTTTAGAAAGACTAATTTTTTCAATGATTTTTTAAGAAGCGGTGAGCTGTTACTATTGCTCACAACTGCTACTTTTAACAAAGACACCAATTATCTCCAAAGTTATCAATAGTCAAAATCAATATAAGTCGCCTTATTCAAGATAAAGTTATCAATAGTCAGAATCAATATAAGTTGCCTTATTCAAGGTTTATAATCTTTTATAATAGAAAAAGATACTATCTATAATCTTATAGGTGTTGTTCTTGTTCAATTTTTGTATCCTTTTCCTAAACATTTTAATATTACATAAATATTTCTACCAACTCTAATAAGTTTATATTAATGTATGTAATTAAGTTATAAAATATTCAATGAATAGTTATTCTACACTAATTATTTGATAATTAATTTTAAATATAAATCAACTAGAGATTTATCATGACATGATGAGTGGTGTGATGGTTGAAAATGGAGCTTGTGTAATAGATGGATCTTGGGCTCAAGACTCGTGTAAGCATGCATAAACAATTCATAATTATAAAGTGAACCACGATTAAAGGAAGAATTAGCACAATCTGCCTCAATGTGCGGGAATAAACCTCGTTATGGCACAATTTGAATTGTTTCAAAAATTTCATATCATTTGTATATTTGATTTTAAGAAGGCTGATGTACCTCACTTGTTTTGGTTTATGTTACTTTTAGAATCATGCGTTTTCCAAGACATAGGAAACAAAACAACGGAAACCAAGTGAATAATCCATAACATTAACATTAATTGAATTACATGCCTCATGTTGAAACCGTGTACAAGAGTTCCAGATTGGAAGTCCTGACTTTCTATGAATTGAAAACCGAGAGTAGTTATAATGCAGCTTTCACATGAAGTATCATGGACCAAACTTTGTTGTATTCAAATTTTTTATTATGTATTGTTATCTAGTTTCAAAGAAATTTCTATCTAATCACCAAAAGGAATTTGAAAACAGAATATTTTATCTTAAGATAAGTGATTAGTTTTATTTAAATTCTAGTCAACCTGTGTGCATAAAGTCCATAAAGTCTAGTGCAGAGAGGTGAATAAATGGGATGGCCGGGTGGGCTGGTTTGGCTAACGGGTTAAATAGTGACGGGTCAAAACAAGTATACTTGATCCACTACTTTTAGTTCAAGTTTATAAATTTACTAAACAATGAAGGGTTAACTTGAAAAAATAAAGCAAACATACTCTAACCTTTCATAATTGACTCGGTCCTTCGATATAGTTGATGAACGCTTCAACTCTTTGGGTGGTAGGGCATGTTTGACACATGAAATTATGGAGAGATTATGCTTATTTTTTTCAAAAAATAAGCTACTTAAAAAATAATTTTCGTTTGGCAGACATAACTTATTAGAGATTATAAAAAAAAAAAAAAAAAATAATCTTCCATAATCTCTGAAAATCAAAGGTTACTTCATGTAGCTTATAAAAATAATATCTTTTTATAATCTCCAACTTCAGCACCAGCTCCAGCACTATCTCCACTCCAGTTCCGGTTACTTTTGCCAAACATACACGCTTCCAACCTTTTTTGGGTGGTACATAAAGTTTACATTGGCTTTTTCATTAGTAAAACACAACCAGGAGCAGTTATTTTATAGCTAACTGTTTATTTTTTACACCCAATAAAACACAACCCAAATTGACCCATTTTGAACAAATGGGTTGAAATTATTACCTCTATCCATTAGTTTTGGCCATTATCCCATACTTCAGATTCAGCCATTATCTCAAACTATGTCTAAAGAGCTAGAAACGAAGTGTCTTCATTGTTCCTAGTGTCTTTAGATAAACTCTAAACCCTAAACACTAAACCCATCAATCTCATATGAATTACCAAAATTGCCTTTAGAACTCCATCAATGGAATTTATTGTATGACTAAATTTTGTAATATCTCTATATAATATATAAAAATTCATCTAGTTCACATTGTTTCAAAATCATACACATCTTTAAACTATGGAACAGGAAGGGCAAAGATAATCAGTTTTTAAGCCCAAGGAACATAACCTGAATATAGTGTATCTCCACAATATCTGAACAAGCTTTCAATTTCAGGGCAGCCATTAGGATAAGTATAGACCTGTGAAAAGGGTCGCGTCCAATCTTTTTGCGCTGAAGGGAGCCTAAACAAGCGTAAGTTAGTCTCGAGCATAAGCTCAACTTTGCTTTCTATATACTGCATTCGGGATGGGACATGTGGAAAGATCGTTGTTAATACTTATCATCGTTTATAGCCGATGCAAAAGTAGCCCTTGACGCGAGGAACAGCAGACAAGAAAATATGATTTATAGACAAGAAAATCAACATTGTGCAAAGAATTACATATATGTTATTAATATTATTGCTCCACCATGATTGATACGAGCAATAAATAAATCATTCTAGGACTAGGTATGTGACCTCTTACCAACCCCCACTCTGATCTCCTTGCATTGCCCCTTTTCCACTTGCTATATAAAGCAAGATCATATGGTTTAATTAATCAAGAACTAAACACAACAATGGAGCAATACAAGGGTTCTGATGTAGACAAGTACAGATGTTTCATGAGTGGAGAAAGTGAGAAGAACACAACATGGAAATTGGGTGTGCCCCCTAACTTTGATGTGGTCAACAAACTCTTTGAAGAAGGCAGAACCAAGGTATAACTACATTACTCTCGCACCCTTAATTTTTCTTTTAACACATACAACCAATGTGTTATATAAGTATGCGGTTTTTTCTTTAGTTTAATGTTTACTTTGGATGATAAGATATGGCCAGCAGGTTCGCTAGAAGAGCAAGTTCAAAATTTTGTGAAAACATGGGAAATGGAGATATTCCACAAAATGAAACCACAAGATTTTAAAACGGTTGATGTGACAAAGTCAACAGTTTCTGTTAATGGTAAGTTCAATACAAACCTGAACTTTCGTTGTTTTAAATCCATTCAAGAGACACTTTGTGAGCTAATAATAACTGCTATGTTATATGTTACAAACTCATGATTTTCAGGTAGGAAACCTATGACACCACAAGATGTAGCTAAGATAGGTGGAGGCTACAATATGTTTCTCCAAACATCATTGCCAGAAAAACTACGAGTTTATAATTATAAGGAAGAAACTGTGGATACTGCTCACAAACTCTTCACCACAACATTTCCTCGCGGTTTTGCAGTAGAGATTCTACAGGTTTACTCTGGTCCACCAGTGATTGCGTATAAGTTTAGACATTGGGGTTACATGGAAGGTCCATTTAAAGGCCAGCCTCCTACTGGAGAATTGGTGGAAATGTTTGGTGTGTCTACATTGGAGGTAAGTGATACTAATATACTTATCTATATAAGCCACGAGTTTGTATCCCATTATGCTTTTATTGAAGGTGACCTTTTCGACCCGTTTACTCATAAATGGGTCGATTTGGTTGTGTTCTAATCAAACATGTTAAAGACGATAACTTGCTAAATGCGTGAAGAGGTCTAATTGGGGTCAACCTATCCCGATCTGATCATCCAACACTTCCACATTTTACGGTTCAATAAAGTAAAAGATACCAATCTTAATGGTTGATGTTTAATTTTGGAATCTTTATACCAGTTGGATGAAAATTTCAAGATCGTGAAAGTAGAGTTCTTCTACGACCGAGGAGAGTTGCTGGCGGGTCTAATCAAAGGTGGAGGAGCGACCATTACGGAAGATACCATCACTGGTGGGGGATCTTCAAGTTGCCCTTTTTCATAAACAATTGCGCTTCATGCATGGTTTCATTTGCTAGTCAAATGTACTAAGGATGATCTCTATATGATTTTATAGGGTTGGAATAAATAAATACATGTTTGTTATTCATTTAGTATTGTGGCTTGTATGATTGTATAACAAGAATACAAATTTTCAGTTTATGCCTCCAAAATATAATAAACAATGGCGCTTCAAACACATTGTCTATTTGTTGTTTCCCAGCTTGACTCCACATCATATTCCATGATCAGTAGTTGAAATAAAATGCAAATTTAATTATTTTTTATTGTTACTGTTTAAAATCATGGATTTTCCGGAACATAGTAACCAAAAAAAACTAAGAAAAAATTATCCCTAATGTTAACATTCATTGAATTATATTACATCACTTATGTTAAAAAAAACATAATACCATGTACAATAGTTCCAGAGTGGAAGTGTTGACTTTCTATGAGCTGAACATCGGGAATCAACAGTAGTTCTAACGTAGCTTTCAAATGAAGTGAGTAGTTCTAACGTAGCTTTCAAATGAAGTATTATGGACCAAACTTTGTCATCTTCAAATTTTTAACGGATAATATATGAGGAGGCCACCTAAGTATTAAGTTTTTAACACATAGGTCGTTCGTTTATTGAAACTAACTTATAGCACACCAAACTATATATGTTTATTTTCGTCTACACTAATTTCAGCCAAATTCAATCCGGTTAATTATCAAACGACAAGCATGAACCTAACACTTACATATTAAAATTATACAAACAAAAAACTAATCGTAAAATTTCATTTTTATCCTTCTAAATTACTTTTGATTATACATAGTCACACTTAAAACAAGGGTATAATTGCTACTTTACACCAGACTTGTCATTCGTGTTGCTTTGATAAGTTAGAGGTTGGTTCCTTATTTATGTATTACAATTTTCAGGCATAAATTTGGCCATAATTGTGTAAAAGAAAATAACCACATAAATGAACGGTCTATAAGTTAATTTCAATAAATGGGTGCCCATTTGTAAAAGGTTGAAACTTGAGTGGCCTCCCGATACATTATCCCAATTTTTAAATATCAGTTTTGTATTGTTATCTAATTTCCAGGAAATTTCTATTTCATCACCAAAAGGAATCTGCAGACCAAATATTGTATCTCAAGATAAACGATTTAGTTTTATTAAAATTCTAGTCAAGTGCATGCACCTATGGATGTGATAACGTGTACATATGTAATATGTGACTACTGGTGAACCTGTGTGCATAAAGTCTGGTGCAGAGAGGTGTCTAAATGGGGGCGGGGCGAGGCGGGGCGGGTGGGCAGGATTGGATAACCGGTTAACAAGTGGTTGGCCAAAACAGTTATGCTTGATCTATCTATCATTCCTTTTTTGTTCAAGTCTAAATTTAGTAATAATCAAATGATTAAACCAGCAAAAAACCAACATGCTCTAACCTTTTATAATCAACCCTCGGTCCTTCCATATGTTTGATGAAAGGCTTCAACTTTTTTGGGTGGTACATAAAGGCTGTTAACCTTTTTTGAGTGGTCAAGTACTTAAAGTTTAAGTTGGGTTGTTTCATTAGTATGATACAAATAGACGTTATATGATTTACCAAATAATTGCCTTCAGAACTCCATCAATGGCATTTATTGTATGACTAAATTTTGTCATATCTCTATATAATATATAAAAATCCATCATACACATTTTTAAATTATGGAACAGAAGGGCAAAGATAATCAGTTTTTAAGCCCAAGGAACAGAACCTGAATATAGTGTACCTCCACAATATCTGAACAAGCTTTCAATTTCAGGGCAGCCATTAGGATAAGGTATAGACCTGTGAAAAGGGTCGCGGCCAATCTTTTTGCGCCGAAGTGAGCCTATACAAGCGTAAGGGTCATTTTGGAATTGTGTCCTCACTAATGCCTCGCCTTTTAGTGCTGCTTCTCTTGATGTCATAGCAGCTGGGGTACCCAAGTACAAGAATCTTGTCTCTGGGAATCGAATGGCAGAACGGTGCAAATTTACAAATCGTTCTTTTTTGAAGTCATAACCCACAACCTACATTAAAATTGTTAACAGATCGGTACTTCATTAAGAGATTCAGATAACAAACTAGTTCTGTTAAGAAAAGAATTTTAGAAAACTCAAATATCCAGTTGTAGAGGTGGCAATCTTGACACACATGTTTCTAAACAGATTGATTTTGGTTATGTTTTATCACAAACAGCAAATGGCTCATGTAAAAAATCAAGTAAAAAACAGAACGGTATGAACAGAATGTAGGTAGCCAGAAGTTTATTTCTAATGTGATTATCTAAGTTTCATTTTATTTAAAGAATTAGATTTTATTATTATAATATAGTACTTGTACTCATAGTTTACTCGATGGTATCTATAAATTTTTCTGAACGAGTTGTAGTATTTGGGCCAACCAGGCAGTAGCGTTTTCTCATTTTATTTACAGATTCCGATTATGTAATCACAATATGCACACATTATTTATTTATAAAAACTAAAAAGTGAACCAAAAAAAAGTGAATGCAGGCCAACCCAACTGATATTGATCCATTTTGACCCTTTGACTTGTGACACAACCTGCCGAACTGGCCATGTCGCCACTCTACACTTATGAGTATAGTAAGAACAAAATAATACGAACATACAGTGATATTTTGTGGATAAGAGCCTGTGAGCTCCCGGAAACGGCATACACTAAAGAGAAGATTTTCAAAGCTGTCCCTTGCGTGTTCTTCGGTGAGTGCTTTCCATCTCACCTTTTCTTGATTGCCTGTGTACACAATTCTAGGGTAAGTACAATTAGAAGGATCGCTTACTTGACAGATGTGAAAGTATAAGCAATTTCTGCAAATCATGAAATGCTAAAAGATAATAATTCAATTGCATATTGCTTTCCATTCATAGTAGGATTCGAGCAATTTTAAGGGTACTATTGAGCAAACAGCTTATTTGTGGTGCTTAAATACTTTAACAAGTTTTCTGGCACCTTCATGAATAGGCTACACCAGTAACCATACTGAGCAGTAATCAACACCAAGAGTAACACATCCCTTCCCTCTTGCTTTACAATCACTTGTTCTTCTTGATGGGCTAAGGATCACCAGGCCTCCCCTTCAAGATGCCTAGTGCTAAATAAGTTGGTGCTTTTCTACCAGTATCTGATGAGAAACATCTTATTTCACCACTGAAGATCCTGGAATCTAACAAACGAATATCGAGAGGTTTTGTAACAATTATTTGCTCAAAGATAGACAAAATTCACATTACTAAATCATGAAACACTGGTGTTGCATATTCATACACGTAGGGCAAGTAGAACAGAACGATCTCTGTGACACCAGAAACCACATTCCTTGATTGCTTGTTTGCTTGTCTACTTTAAATCCCATGATCTCCTTAACTAGAAAAAAGGAAGGCAGACTTGGCCACCTTTCGCCATGTCACATATTGTATCTTAGTCTGTGCCTCCCACTATGAATCACATAACCACCTTTGAAATGGAATGTTTTACCAACAAGCTAAATAGTTAACATGCTCCCACCTCAGATTCTCATGCAGTCTAAGACTCTTAAGTTATTACCACATATGCCTTATGGTAGCATAATACTTCTATTCCACAGGTGAATTTTTCACACTTGTCTCTATAAGTCATTTGTCATCCCGTTTTCATCCAATTAACTAGTTATGGACAAAAAAAGCTACATCCTAGAGCAGAGAAGTGTTTCATAGGATATTTTTAAACTAAAAGGGGTAAAACTGTTATAATCCACATACTAGGAAAATGTGGATCTTTATAGATGTATTGTTTTTTGCATATCGAACTCATATTGAAAGGTTTCATTGTATGGGAAACGATGTGAGGAAAACTAAGGGACACAAATCACAATAACAGTTTTGTTATGAGAACACCATAACCCATACTATCTTACCCAATATTGGAGTGAAACCTCTACCAACCTATCTAACCAAACATCTATCACTATAAATCCAGAATAAGCTTTTTATTCTTGAGACCAGTTAAATATAGGTACTTGCCCTTACCAAACAGCAAAAGACTGAAAAAGAAAGGTCGTTAATCCTTACTTATTGTTGAATAAGATGCCCTCCTGTACCCTAGTTAGTTATATACTTATATGCTTATACTGATCTGCATATTGCTACCACCAAATAATTAGTAACAGCATTTATCTTGACTTTGGTGTATGTAGAATATTGCGTTCTGAGGCATCAAGAATGATACAATTGCAGTGACCTCTTGTGAATTACTATCTGTTGAAGAACTTCTTGGGGGTTGTTAGAGATTCTAAAGGGAAATTGTGACCCCGTGTCCTCGCTCCTTTAAGGACATACCCCTTTAAGAATATGTTTTCACTTCTTTCAATAGCCTATAATAACGCGACATGTTCTTTTTCCTCATTTGATGTACTAATAATGGGAGGTGAGCTAAAGTTTTTATCATGAAGCATTTATACAGAACTTTGCATTTGCAAACAACAACAACCATAATTAATTCACAGAAGGGAATGGAAACAAACGATCAAGGAACTCAACTGATACATAATGTCTACTAACAAAGTTTGATGATTTTCTACAAATGTAAAATTAGAAATTTGTAAATGACATCATTTCAGTGAACCATATAGTTCAAATTCGATTATACATGTATTATTAGAAGTCCGCTGGTGTCATCACATTAATCCGAATGCTTCTTGCTTGACAAAATGTAACTAATCACGTTCACACTCACCATCAAAGGACCATTTTTCCATGGAATGAGCTTGTGTGTGGAGTAAACGAAAAACCAATTATAGGTACCATGCTAAATATATAGATGTGCACAAAACATTGATATTGCTAATTCAGAGGCTAATGTTTATAGAGCTAAGAACAAATTAGTTAATCCTTCCATTTAGGGCGACTCTTATGTCTCTATGTAACACAATCCTTTTTAAGAACCAAGAATACGGATCACTTAACATTTGCTACAGAGCTTCATGATCTCCACTATCAGTGATTCATATTCATCTAGTACATTTGACATTTCTAACCCACAAACTAAATGACACTAACACAAACTTACCAATAAATGGTAGCTAACAAAGTTATCCTAACAAATCATGGATTTTAATCCAGTACCAAAATATGATCAATCACGATATAAACACCATCATAACATATGTGTCAACTGCAGATCAATTTATAAAAAAACATTAAACAACACACACACACACACACACACACACACACACACACACAAAAAAAAAAAGCTATAACAACTCACCAAACCATCCTTTGGACTCAGCAACCGTCCAATAACTCTGCGCCTCACTTCTCGGACCAGCATCTTTCCGAGTCTCACCACCACTAAACAACAACAACGCCTCCTCATCTCTAGCAGCACTCTCAACTCCCACCTTAATATGGTCCACAAACGTAGACGCCTGTCCCGGATTCCTCTGATACGATTCCAAAAACCATGAATCCTCCTTATCAATCTTGTCACACTTACTACTCGTATAAATACTATGTCCAGCAACCATCACAAGATTCTTAAGCTTCGCAAACGGATAAACATCATCCACATTACCCTCAAACTTCCTATAACTACTACTACTACTTAAACCGTGAAATGGACTGGTGTAAACAGAAAGCACTAATAAGATACACACAGCAAATGTTAACAAACCCGCGAAAAGGGTAATGGGATGCAACTTATAATAGTAAGTAACTCGATTTACAAGTGATTTAAACATTGAAACTTTGGGTTTTCTTGATTTTCTTAAAAGGGTATTTGATTCTAAATCAAAGTCCCCGCCTTTCGGGTACGCGTTAAATGACTTAGGACTATCAGTTAGTGATGGGTATTGATAATTTAACATTATCTTGAGGGCAATTAAATCATACCAATAACTAAACTAGTGATGGTTTAATGGAATTGGATTGGCGATCTAATAAGTTTTGTAAAAAAATGAAATGGGGGTTTTGAAAATTCAAGGGAAGATGAGAGGAAATGCATCTGATGGATGCAAATTCTCAGATCATGACTCTGTTTTTGAGTTAGATGTAAGGGAGATTTTCCCTTTTTTTTTCCTCTTTTTTTTTTTTTTTTTTTTTTTTTTTTTTTTTTTTTGAAGGGATAATTTTACTTACACGCCCTATTTTATGAGAAAATGGTAAAAACAGCCCACATTGTTTTGGATTGTTTTGGGGAGATAGAGTAGGGTAAAACATCTCCTTGCCATGATTGTGTTTGTTGTTATTATTGTTGTTGTTGTAAACACTTCAAAACTGAAAAAGTTTGTGTCTGGAAATTGATCTTAAAGAAGACTAGCATGTTATAAGAACCTTATAGAATAGTTAGTCAAAATGTCATAAACCAAAATTACTAAAACGAAATCTACGACCTGAAAACTACTTAAATTTGGTTCTAAACAAGACTATTATAAGTCTTAAAGTTGACTAACATGAGTCACAAACTCCATGATGTTCCTATGGCTGCGTTTTCGGAAGATGGTCTTAGCCTTATCGTAACGAAACTTGGTAAGCCTATTATGCTTGATTCCTTTACTAGCACGATGTGCATGGAATCTTGGGGTCGTTGTAGTTTTGGTCGTTGTTTAATAGAGGTTAGAGCAAATGATATATTGAAGGAAAGTGTAACCATGGCTATTCCTTTGCTTGATAACAAGGGTTTTACCATTGAAATGGTACGGGTCGAATACGAATGGAAACCACCTAGATGCGATACTTGTAAGGTTTTTGGCCACACTATCGACTCTTGCTTAAAGAATGTTCCTAAACCAACCCCTAATGTGGAGAAAACAAATGACGGTTTTCTAAAGGTAGGTAAGCGCCAAAGTGGTAAATCTGGTGGTGCGAGAGGAGGGGGTAAAACCGGGTTTTCTATTGGTTCCAAGGTTCAATATATTCCCAAAGAATACTCTAATCCTTCTTATGTGGCTACTTCTAAGAGTGGAAATACTAAGTCAAAAAATGTTGATGACAAGGTGGATTCAAATGAAAGGCAAGGAGGTTCTTGGTTCGGCTTCTAATAATTTTGTCAATACATCTAACAAGTATGATGTTTTATCCAATGATTTTGCTACCGGATTTGAAGAAACTAATGTGAATGATAAAGCCCCAAGCTCTAGCAAGATTGAGGTGGACGTGGAAACAGATACGAACAAGATTGATGATCCATTTGTGGATGTGGAAACGGAGAGTGAATATGAAGTGTTTGAGAACTAAGATGATATTACTAATTACGTGAATTCATCAAGTTCCAAGGTTAAGAGTGGTTCTTCTAGAGACTTCAAGGTTCAGACTCGCAAAAAGAAGTAGTTGGCATGTCATAAACATATCTTCTTATTTTTCTTGTTAGCTAGTTGTTAGCGTTGTTTTGATGCACGTGTGGTGCATTTGTTTTTTACCCTTGATCGGACCCAGGTGGGGGATTCACCCTCATCCATTGTTCTTCAACATTTTTTTGGTGTAATATATTTTTTTACCGGGCGGAAGGCCCTTTACCCAAAAAAACATGAGCCGCAAACCACATTTTTGCTTTATTTTCTCAATTTGTTCAAAACGTTTTATATTACATTTTCTCTCTACTTTACAGTTTATACCAAAACATCACTTTTTATATTGATTTTTAAGCTTGCTTTCATTTCATCCTAACGAGGAGCTTAAGGGTCTTATAAGATTGCTTATTAACCAAAGTTTGTAGCTTTCTTTGTTTCTATTAAGCTAAATAATAAATAAAGTTTATAACTTTGTTGATTATTTGGTTAAATACAAACTAATAAAGAAATAAACTTTGGGATTTGATAAGTTTATAAGATCGGGTGGTATTTTGTCTCACTTTATTCATCAGGTTCTCTTCTCTTACTCTCTTAATTAGTTTACCTAATAAATTAGTTTAGATTTAATATGTTTATGTTTGTTGGATTATTTATTTATGTTGGTATTACTATTATGCTTGTTAAGTGTTGGTGATTTGTGAAATTAAGTATGATAACTTAGAAATTGTTGATTAATGATATTCGGTTATTTGGATTGATCTTGGTTGTTTTAACGGGCAAAAGCCGTTACGATAATCAATCCTTTAAATCTAGTGATTATTACCAAGATTGAAGATTGTTTTCAATATAAACCAACGTTATGAGAAAATAATTTTTAAAACGGGTATTTATTCACCACTTTAAACAATAATTCACACTTAACGATCTTTTCACCTCACTTGACAAGCATATCTTTTATTATCACATTTTAGTTCTTATAATGTGTTTTTCTTGTAATTTTCTTTTATTTATCTTTCTAGCTTTTATAATCTATTTTAAATACCCAAAAATATTTGACAATCAAGTATTAAACAAAAGACATAAAGTTAGTTTCAATTCAAATCTCGCCGTGGATTATGACTCCGGAAGATCGAATTGTCACTTGTCCTCAGGTGATTCTTTTATCTTATCGGGAATACAAATTTAAAACTGCCACGTGCTTAACAGCGAATCAGTTTTTGGCACCGTTGCCAGAAAGATTTGTAAAGATTTTCACGTTGTGTTTGGCGTTCGTGACTTGAAGATCATTTCTTTTGAAAGTTTATTTTCTTTAAAAAAAATTCAAAAAAATCCAAAAATATAGTTTCCGTTTTCTAAAACCTAAAATAATAATAAAAAAAAAAAAAAAAAAAAAAAAAAAAAAAAGAGCTTATGCTGAAGCAATTTATCAAGAAAAGAGATCAATGGAAAATTTTGTGAAAAAAGAATTTTCTGATTTAAAATATGAAAACTCAAAGCTTTTGAAAACCACTTCCAATTTTGAGAATGTTAAATAGGATCATGCAAAAGTGGTTTCTAAATTTAAAGATGAAAATCTAAATATTTTGAACGTATAAACGATCTTAAAAACAATATTTGAAAAATAGGATAGGCTATTCCGATTTTTCACATGATGCTTCCATCAAAAGATAATGTTAATGATGGAAGATGCGACCTTGGTTATGAAAATCCCAATTATTTGAGCAATGTCAAGAAGTTGAAACCCATTTTGTATAACATTAGCTGGATGGGAAAAAGATATGTTTATCGGTCATTTGATCAATTCTTAAGAAGATTCAAAAAGTGAAAATGAAAATCGTTTGAAAGTGCAAAAAAGAAAAACCATGTTATCGTATCATGGATTTAATACGGTTTGTCTGGAAACAAAAATGAGAGTATTCGAAAACTCCCTTTGAAAAGGATTGACACAAATTTGAAAAATTATTTGGAACAAACTCAGCTTGCTACTTACGATGTTAATTTATGGCAAAGTAAAGCAAAGTTTCACAGTAAATGAACCATTAATGCTCAATTTATCATTTTCAAACTAAAGTCATTGGAGAAGTTAAAAGGACTTTGAAAAATATATGAGATTGAACATTGCACAAAGATCATCAATGCTCAACTTAATCTATTTGAAAAGAATCTCGTTTCAGAAATGAAAGAAGATTTAAAATATGTTACTTCTCTTGAAGACGAATTTGATGAAAAATGCTTAATCCTTTATATTCAAAAGAATCTTTCAAAAATCATTTTGATTTGATCAAATCAGTGTCTTTAAGCAGTGAGGATGAGAATGTGAATTTGAATAAAATTCTTCTTTGGAATATAAAAATCTTTATCTCAAAAAGATTATAAACGAAATTTTAAAAGAAACAACTGATGTCAAAGCAAGATTTTCAAACAGAACTATCTAGTTTGAGAAAGACTTTCCAATTCTTGAGGCACAAAGTATTTCTTTTAAACTCGAAGCGCAGAAAAAGATTGAAGAAAACAAGAATAACGAAACGTCTTTTGAAAAATCTTTGACATCAATGCTAGAAAAGCTTGAAAGTGACAATATGTCTTTGGAATTTAAGTTGGCGTCTTTAGAAAAAGAAAATGAACATTTGAATTAAAAAAAACTTGTTTAATTCAATCAAACGCTCAAGAGTTCAAACAAGAAGCAAAAAAGAGATCAAAGATTTAAAATTGTAGACGTCTTAACTCATTGAGAAAAATTTAAATTTTTTGGAAAATATTGAATCAACGAAAAGGAAAAAGGTTGCTTCTCAAATCACAAATGTTCTATTCCAAGTTCAATGGTTAAAACAAATATTTTTGAACTTGAAAAAGAAACAGGGGAAAAAATGAATATTTTTGAAAAAGAAAATGTGTGCCATTACAAAAATTTTGGAACTAGTTAGCACATTATACCAAAGATCTTGATGATGTCAATAATGAAGTTTTAATCAAAACGGACAAATTTAAAACTTATTTTGCCTATCTTGAAAAGTAAAATGTTTTATTACATTATAATTGGTATTATAAGATCATATTTTTTTTAAAAGAAAACTGATGAACATTGTGATATATATATATATATATATATATATATATATATATATATATATATATATATATATATATATATATATATATATATATATATATATATATATATATATATATATATATATATATATATAAAACGCTCTTAAAAAAACTGATGAATATTGTGATGGTTTCCATCAAAGAAAAATGATGAAACATTGTGAAAAAAAAAAAAGAAAGAATGAAAACATTCTTCGAAAATAAAACTGAGAAAGAACATGATCTAATTGATGAACATTTGTAATGTTGTTCATCAAAGAAAGTTAGAAAACTGATGAACATTTTGATAAAAAATAAAAGAAAAAAGAAAAAGTTATTTAAAAAAACATGGACAATGTGGAAAACTAGAAGGGGGGGGGGGGGGTGGTTGAATAGTTTTACGTCTTTTTCATTTTATTATGAAAACTTAGTTTAGTTTTAAAACCTTGTTTACTTTTAAAACTTTGATTCGATCTTATGTGAACTCAAATCTTGAACAATATGAACAACTATATCTAAGTATGAACAATAATAATAATGTAAGCTAAGTATGTGAAATCAACACATGCATAATATAAACAATTATAGCTATATACGAGAGATAAGTAAGTAAATGTTTATTTTGTAATCCTTAATTATATTTTGTATGAAAACTATACTTGATCGAAATGATCAATTATATCTATGTTACCTTTTTAGTTTGATTGTAAAAACTTTGTTTTGTGAATGAAACTTTTGTTTGATCGTTAAGTGATATCAACACTAGCACTGTATGAGCAACAATATATATATATATATACGTCTACGTCTACAAAAGTAATAACGATATAAGCAAGATAATAAGTAAGAGGTGGAAAGATCTAACCGCGAGACAAGAGATTTATAGTGGTTCGGCTACAAGGACACTTTCCCTGCCCTACTCCACTCCCCGAGCACCTAACTCGAGAGTTTTCTTCACTATGCCAAGAAGCTCCCTTATGGCGGAGAAAACCTTACATATCGATTATCACACCACAACTTCATCACACCTTTTTCACAACTTCTACACAACTTCTTCACAACTACTTCACAACTTCTTCACACCTAAGCACTACCTAATCACACTACTTCTTCTTCTTCTTCACACCTATACTACTTGCACACCACAATCAATTCACAACTTCTATACCTACACACCTTACTAGCCTAACTCCTTATGTTTACTTCTATCTAACTAATATTCACAACTAATACACAAATAGATGAATACTATACAAGTGATGATGCACAAACAACTTGGATGTGGAGGTCACAACAAGTTGTAATACTTCTTGTCTTGAAGGATTGGAGTATTCTTCTCTTGCACTTGAAAGGTTGAAGCTTGGATCACTTGGAAACAAAACCTTATGATAATAATGATCAAAGGGTTTAAGAGAATGGTATAGAAGATTTAGATCAGAAAGTTTATAGTGCAAAAGGTGAGGAAAAATGCCAGATTTGAGCCAGTATTTATAGGGGGAAAAATACTGTTTGGGAGCGTGGCCGGTCCCCTTAATAATTAAGAGGGCCGCCTAGTATAATTGTAATACCTCAAATTCTAAAACATGCAAAATGACTAAAATGCCCCTAAATTTAAGAATTTGTGTTAACATTTTAATAAAACCAAAGAAAAACCCTAGAAATCTGGAAATTAGCAATATATGATCAAATAAAATTATGAATGAATAAAAATTTTCATTTTATAAAAGTAAAAATATATCTATTGCATAAAAATTTATTTAAAGGTCGAATATATATGTATGTATATATATTTATAATTAATTTAAAGAGTTAAAATACAAATATAATTAGGAAACTTGTATTTTTACCTTATCACTTAAAATTGCAGGCCAAGATAGCCAAGATAAGTACTTTATTCTTTATATAATAAATCTTAAACGTTTTATTTACTCTAAACCCTTAAACTGACTTTTTAAAAGTCGAAACCCTTAAGAAAAACCCTCACTCTCGACACAAAAATTCTGAAGGCTTCTAAGTATTTTTACTAGACGTTTTATAAGCATAATAAGGTGGGAAAAATAGTGTGGAAAATTGTAGGTGATCGATTGAAGGCTGGGGATTTTATTGTGTTGTTATTTTGTAGCCGAGAAGGAGAAAATACATTCTGCTTGTTCATACGTTTTAAAATCTTTTTGGTATTTTTCTAGTATCCTATATATCATATATTATCATTATAAAATATTAGAATCAAACCATGTATGTTAGAGTGATCATATGAATTTATAGAAATCAAAAACCCTAAATCGAACAAGAAAACAAGGTATCAGTCATGCGATTTTGTGAAGCTTTGTATATATTTTTATCTGGTCCTATAAGTGTCATATAACATTAGAAAAATAGTCCTTATGATTTTCGAAGTCTAGAAACTCAGTTTGGAATTAATTTGTAATCGGTTTAAACAAATAAAAAGAATAAGGGTGCGTATGAACTAGGGTTAGGGTTTTGGGCATTTAATCTTGTGTAATTAATATTTTTTAAGGATAATTTAATGCTAGTAATGACTAGGTAAGTATGGGTTAGGGTTTGATAAAATAAAAAGGGGATCGAATGGTTTTGTAAATATATAAGGGGGTGTTTCGTTATTTTTGTAACATGAGGGTATGTTTGAAAAACTTTATATAATGAAAGGTTAACTGTATAAAATAAGTAAGAGGGGATAATATGCAATTTTGGATAATTATAAGGTTGGTTTGGTTATATAAATAGTTTAAGGGTCAAATTGTATATATATATAATTTAGGGTTGGAATTGGAATTAATTTAACTAAAAGGTTAATATTGTAAATTGTATAACTTGAGGAATTAACTTGTAATTATGTTAAATTAAGGGTTAAATTGTAAAGTTACTAAACTATAAGGTTTAACATGTAAAATATGAAAGTTAAAGGGGTAATATGGATAATATGTAAAACATGTGATATTTACTCTTAAAACCTTACACTTTAATATGATTACACTCTAAACCCTAAATTATTATTAAATGTTATAATTAAACCCTAAAACAATATTAGTAAACTATTTTAAATACTTAACCTAATACTTATGTAAAATCTGACTAATTATATGAATTCTTACTTAATAAGTAAACCTACTAAATATGAAAGTTACTAAAAATGGAAAGTTGAATAAAATGAGCCATCTGATTTAAGATAAAGTTATTAATAATAAAATGATTCTAATTCAGGTAGATATTGAAGAAGAAGTGAACTCTTTTCTCTCTGAGAATATATCATTCCTTTGATTTCATTGCTTTGCTAAGGTACGGATATTCTGACCTTATTCTTAAGGTTTCCTTCCTGATTACAACCTCTGTTATGAACTTTCTGTTTTGAAACCTCTGATTTGAACTTTTGCTATGAACCTTCTGTTCTTGAACCTTTGACATGAAAACTTTACTATTAAACTTTCTGATATGAAAACTATATTTTGAACCCTTAAATATGAACCATTTGATTACATGAGTTTCACTAGGCATGGGGGTTCCATGTCCGTGTCAGGGATGCACCTCTGACATGACTCTAGGGCAGTAGAGTGATGTTCTGCCACGTCCCTGGGTTGGCTGCCTATATTTATTTGTTGGGAAGGGGCGTATGGATGCATCTTAGATTTGTTTCTGTTTCTGATATGATATGATATGATATGATTTGTCTGGTGAATGTGGCTGTGTGTGCAAAACACGTCCTTCACAAATTCTAGGAGCTAGCTACTCCACTTAAGTGATTATGATATGTTCTGTTCTGAGCTTGTGGTATGATTGTGGTTCTGACTCTGTTCATACAGGTGACTGTATGAATTCCTTACTTAACCAACACATTTTATTTCCGTAATATCCGTTATACTTAAAAATGTTTTTCCCAAAAATATATCGCTTATACTTTAGCATTTATTTTTCGTTTCATTTTGTTATATATCTGTTCACTGGGCTTTTAAACCTCAGCCGCATTTCTTTCATCGCAGCAGGTATTCAAGTTAGCTTTGGGATGGTTTTCTGGGATTGAGAGTTGAGCTGAGTTGAAGATCTTGACCATAGTCATTTAAAGTAAATTATTTATTTAAGACTTCCGCTTTTGATCTGTTCTGTTCTGATGTAACACCATATTATTGTGACATTTTTTACCCTTGTCGGGTTGGGGTGTTACAATAATTAAGGGGGCTGCCTAACAAAAAAAATTTCTTTAGAATTTTTTTGTCCTTTTGTGGGGAAGGTTTTAGCTGAAGAATCTAGACGTTTTTTGGGTAGAAATTTGAATTCAAAGTATTTATTTTGAATAAAACATTTTTTATAAACACAAAAACATTTTGTATAGGTTTGAAAATGTTTGTCCCATTTTATAAAAAATGTAAGGTTTGTAAAAATAAAAATTCCTTTGATCATAGAATGCAATAAACACTTTGTTTATTCATGCCTTAAGTGATTTGGATGTTAAGTGAATATTTACCACTAAATACTTGTTTACGACATAATTTTTAGCTCAATGGGTTTACGTTTTTGATGATTACAAAACCTAAACTCATCAAGTCTAAAAATTAATTTTTAAACATGTATTTAGTGAGTTTATATTCACTTCTCCCCCTTTTTGTAGAATCAAAAAGGTTATGCTGACTAGCTTCATAAATGAAGTTAGACGGGATGAAAGCTCCCCCTTGACGTGTGCTCCCTCTCGTTCGAGGGCACCCAGGAATCGAGCAATGGTAATCTTGGCTGCAAAAATATTAGAAGCACAAGCATACATAGAAAAATATGCAATATACAAATAACAAGCATAGCAAACAAATATTAAGGATACATAACAATTAATTCAAAGTGATTATGTTAAAGATCCTAATTTGCCAAAGAGAGCCATCGGACTTGCTTGTAACAAAAGGTTGGTTGATACTTATTTAAAAGTGAAAATCATAAGCATATATTATGCTTAGATGGTTGATGATTGAGTGTTTGGAATGAAAATGGTTAAGTTAGGGTAAGATTGTTGGATTAATGGAGGTGTATGTTTGGGTGCATGAGTGTTGGAGAGTTTGGTGGTGGAGAGTTTAGAGGTGTAGAGTTAGGAGTGGAAGAGGTTGATAGAGAGTTTGGATGTTGTTCAAGCGAGGGTTTTGGATGAGATCTAGTGAGAAGATAATCAATCCAAGTGAAGTGTTTATTCAATGAAATGGTTTGTTTTTGGAGAAAGATGCAACAAGGAAAATTTTTGACATGTTTTGCAACTTGTTTCAAGTTGTGGGATGATGAAGGAGAGCAAGAGGAAAGTTGTTCCAAGTTGCATTGAGCAAGGTGTAAGGCAAGAAGAGCACAAAGCTCATGGGCTTCCATAAGTTCTTTAATGAACTTCAAGTGTTCGGAGGAAGGTGATGATGGTGGAGTGTGATTGTTATTAGGGATTGTTGTTTTGAGATTGAGCATGCTCTTCATATGACTAATGTGGGTGAGATGAAGGTGTATTTTTGGGAACAAGGATGGATGTTTGGTTATTATGATGAGGTTTGTGAAAGGGTTCATTTGAATGAACATGAGCTTTGTGTATCATGAAATATGGTTCGACCTTCACGGGTTAAGTTGTAGTAGTGATGACACACTTTGTAGAGTGTAGGGAATGGTTATATGGTTGAATCTTTTTGTGAGGATGACTAGGTGGAGTTATTGGTGAAGATGGAAAATGAGTATCAAGTGATGTGATTGGTGAGAGTGAAAGAGCGATGTTCATGGAAGGGATTTCTTGGTAGGAGGGTGTTATAGATGGTGCATTAGGTGCACCAGGAGATGAAATTTGAGGTTGAGGTGAGTAAAGATTATGAGGTTTTAGTGTGTAAAGGTTTTGAGGTTTGAGTGTAAGGTAGAAGGATATGAGGTTTGAGTCTGTAAAGGTTTTGAGGTTTGAGTGTAAGGTAGAAGGGATATGAGGTTTGAGTGTGTAAAGATTATGAGGTTTGAGTGTAATGTAGAAGGATATGGGTGAGTAAAGGTTTTTGATATGTAATGTTGGTGAGAAGGAGAGTGAGGTGTTAGGTATGTAATGTTGAAGACATAGGAGGAATTTGGTGTTGGATGTTTGACAACATCATTTGGTTTGATGGGCTTTTAATGGAAGTTAGGCTTTCTTCTCCAAATGGGTTTCTTGGTGGTTTTGGTTTAATGGGAGAGGACTTGATGAGATGAGTAGAGATTGAGAGGAATGAGAGTGTATATAATGTAGGATTGGTGGGATTAAGGATGTATAAACTTTGATAGAAGGTTTAGGATAAAATAGGTTTGTGAATTTTGGGAAGTGTAGGATGAAATGGGCTAAAAAGTAGAAAAAGAAAACAACACCTTTGACCATCAGATGGCCGGTCCCCTTAATAATTAAGGGGGCCGCCTTATGATTTAAGGGGGCCGCCCATCTGGTGATTCCCAGATTGCAAGAAAAGGGTTTTTTGTAGTGAATTGCAGAAAGGTTGTGTTTTTGGTTTCAAACAAGTCCAAAGCATGTTAACCAAAGAGATTAAGTAAACAAGCAATTTCATCTAGCATGCAAACATACTCATCAAGCAAGTAAAATATAAGTGCTAGGAAACAATAAGCAACATCAAGTAGTTCATAACTACATAACTAGCAGGATTAATCCTAATGTGTATCAATATGCAATAAGTGGGTAGTTATGATACCATGGATTTCTAGACTTGTTACAAACAAAGTCTTAATAGACAAACCATGGTCCTCTTGATTTGATTTATTTCACTTATAAGTGTTATTTATATAAATATAGATGACAAATATGAGATCACCATGCATGATTAACAGAGATGTTTTTAGCATTATTCAACAATGTTTGAAAGTAGCTTTTCACGTAGATGTGAGAGTTATTTGAATAAAATAGATTGGGTTTTACTTCAAAATATGCTAATGAAAGGTAATGAAAATTTTCCCAATCTTTGGTTTTGATCAAAACAAAATTGTGGATATTGATACTGAAAATATGTTATTGAAAAGTGGGTAGTCATTTGAAAAACTATTTTCCAAAATGTGAGGTTTTTGCATATTTTTAGAGATATTAGATTTTTGATAACAAATATAATTAATCATAGATTTTGAAAGATGTTTATTAAAGATCTCATGCTCAAGAGGATTGGTTAAGCCTATTGTCATATGCTATCATTTTCTACATAACCTATGATCTTAAGTGAGTGAAGACGTAATTCTACATGTTTGATGTGAGGGTGTTGAATGGGGTATATCCTAACATCTATAGCTCCTTTGTTATTGCACAATTATCTAACTTAATGCCATAGTCTACGAGAGCTTATTTCATCCATAGTTTTCTTAAGCAAGGGATCTAATCCTACTTCTTTATTAACGATTAATCCACTTAACACATTTCACTTCATCACCATGAGTTTGCTATTAGTGGATATAGAAGACTTCCATTTTCTATTTTGTTCGACAATGAACAATTTCATTTTATTCCTAGGAAAGTCAACTAATGATGTTTCTAGGTTATAAGTATATAAGCTATTATGTACGTATATATGTATAAGAGTTACAAACAATATATATGTATAGCCAATCATTAATCTAACTAATCATTTATCTAAGCATGCAAATTATAGCGATGAACTTAAAAGAGACGCGTACCTTTTAGTCTTCAATGGATTTTCTTCAAGCACTTCAAGTGACTATGTTGACTTATAGAAGTCATTTTTAGATGAGATTCCAACTTTTTCGAAGAATGACAACTTAGCCACTTGGTCCCCATTGTCTCATTGGTCCAAAGTTGTTTGGTCCAAACATATTTAACATTTGGCTAAGATGCATCATGCATGTATGGTGGTAATATTCCCCAAGGATTGTAACTTGGTTGATAATTCCACATTTGATTTCTAGTTTTATTATAATTTTGTCTATTTTAATTTCTTCTAGGTTGAGGTGTTTTAGATCTTGGATGATAATTGTTAGGTTTTCTTGGTGGTGGAGTTTTAGATCTTAATTTGGGTTTAGATGATCCTACTTCGGTTTTTAAGGATGGTTTATAAAAGGTTTTTACTTCTTCATCGTTGGCAAGAGGTATTTTTCTATCGTTAATAAGTATATATATTTAGGATTTGATTCTAAAGGTTTTAGTTCATTAAGTTCACTTTCAAATTTAACATTTTTAGTTTCACTTGTTGAAGCTTCGGTTGAGTTAAATCCTAAACCGGTTTTATCTCCGGATGCTCTTTGAATACTTATTATTTTCCTAAGTGAGTGACTACTATTTTCAAATTTATCAAGTTTATAAATTTCTTCCTTAAGTTTTTCATTTTCATTTTCAAGATCATGACATGATTTACATTCCTCAAAAATTTTCTTACCCTTTTCTAAGTGGTGTATTTTAGCTTTCAATTCAAGTATTTCATTTTCTAGTTGAGTATTTATGCATTTTAGTGTTTTATTTTTATCCATTACTTTTTGACCTAATTTACATAATCTATTATAATCATTATCTAGGTCTTTTTCATCTAATGATAAATTTTCATCACTAAAGAATTCGGTTTCGGAATGTACCTCTTTTAAGGTCTTAGCTGTTGGAATATGTGAATCATAAAACTAATATAAACACATAAACATCAAAGAGTACGCAACGGAATAGATCAAATACAAATAATAAATTAACCGAATATAAAAGGATGCGTACCTTTTGATTACTAGCAAGAACAAGAACTTATAAACCTTAGGTGGGGGCTTATATGGATCGACAAGGGCATGATCACCGTTAGCAAAAGTATGCTAACACTTCGTTCTCACACACACGTACTAATAGCGTTTCAATGGAAATGCTAGATTTGCTTTACACGAAAATATTAAACTATTGGTCCTATCAATCAATAGATCGATTAGACACAAAGAAAGAGAAGGAAGAAGTGATTTGGTTGCAAAGAGAACCAAGGGATGATTTGAATGAATGAGAGGGGGTCTCATTATATACTAATCAAGAAGCTTGGAGCAAAAGCCATCCCAAACCCTATGGGAGGGGGTGTGGCCGGCCATGGGTTCACAAGGCCCAACCCGAACCTTACTTTCACTCTATTCCAAATCTAGTCCTTCATGTTTCGTCTAACGGTCGTTAGTTACCGTTAAGTTTATATTTCGTGTATTTAATAATTATTCGTCACTAAAACAATAATTATTAATTAATTGAAACTCATACGTAAAGTGTGCAATCTCGAAGTCTCGAGTTCGAGTCCAGTCATGATATATTAATTTATTATCCGTTAAAACTAACAGCTCCCACTCGGATATAGATTAATGTAACAATGACAATGGTTAGTCTAGCATAACACGCCAATGTCCCCAGAACGATCACGAGTATGGTTTTCCTGGAAAAAACGACATTTGATGATTCATCATCATACTTATCCTTTTGATTCTAATACTATGTTAATATGGATATGGATCGAAGTCATTCCATAATTAACTAATGTTTCTCGTTATTTATGATTAAGCAAGATTACCAATTCATCTGAACGCATTCCAGATAGACCTTGGGCATGGCTATGCAAACATCTTGTTAATCCTACGAGCGGCCAAACAGTATTAAACTTCAAAACAAATTTGAAGGAACCAAATCCCGTATTGACTACAAGCGTAAGCTATGAACTTCGCATCTCCTCTGAAAATAATCCTTATAACTACCAGTTACGGATAGCGTTAGATTATCTTACAGAAAATGAGCTACATCCACAGTAGTTACCTGGTATCTCAAGTCTGAGGATAAATATTCATGATTTACTATAATTACAACATCCATAAGTACAATCATGTAATTGGGATTTTGTCCTATATCCAATTTATCCATTATTGAATATCATGTGAATTTGGCATGTCTACGCATCAATATATTTAATATATATTATACCAAAACTCAGATTTGTCTTAGTTCAATGATACTCCCATATCATTAATTGACAACGGACTATTTAGAATAACTTAAGTTATTCATGGATTAAACATGCAAATATAGGATACAATATTTATGAATAGAAATAAACATAACACAATACTTCATTTCATTCGAATAATTATTGCTTACAATATCCTTTATCCAAATACTAAACACAGATTTACATGAAACTACTAGCTAAACGAAGTCCAATGCCATTAGCATGATGAGTAAGCTTTTCCTTAGATAAAGCCTTCGTAAATGGATCAGCTAGATTGTTATCTGTGTGAATTTTGAGTAAATTGATTTCACCTATATCGACTTGTTCTCGAACATAGTGATATCTTCTAGGAAAATGTCTAGCGCCCTTCATAACTCCAGGTTCATTGGCAAATGTAACTGCGGCAGAGTTGTCACAATACATATTAATAGGTAATTCAATTGACGGCATAATACCAAGCCCCGAAATGAATTTCCTAATCCAAACAGCTTCCATTGCAGCTTCCGATGCAGCAATATACTCAGCTTCTATAACAGACATCCCAATAGTTGTCTGCTTTTTGCTCTTCCAGTCAACTGCTCCTCCATTAATAACAAAGACATAACCCGTCTGAGACTTCGTATCATCTTTATCAGTTTCAGAGGACGCATCACAGTAACCTGTAACATCAAGTTCTGCTTCTAGATTTCCCCCATACACTAGAAACATATCTTTAGTATTCCTTAAATACTTAAGAATGCTTTTAACAGCGTGCCAGTGCTTTCCACCTGGATTCTGTTGATAACAACTGGTCATATTTTGTGCAAACGCCACATCAGGTCTTGTGCATCTAACTGCATACATGATAGATCCTACTGCTGAAGCATATGGAACTTTCTTCATGAGTGCAACCTCTTCAGGTGTTGAAGCACACAGTTTGCTACTTAAGCCATGTTCTACTTGCATTGGCAAATATCCTTTCTTGGAATTTTGCATATTAAATCTCTTCAATACTTTATCAATGTAAGCACTTTGACTTAATCCAATCAACCGCTTTGATCTATCTCTGTAGATCTTGATTCCAAGGATGAATGCTGCTTCTCCTAAATCCTTCATAGAAAAACATCTACCAAGATAAGCTTTAACTTCGTTTAAACTTGGTATATGATTTCCTAAGATTAATATGTCATCGACATATAGGATAAGGAAAGTAACATTACTCCCACTAGCTTTCTGGTATACACATGGCTCATCAAGATTCTGACTAAATCCAAAACTTTTGATTTTTGCGTCAAACCTCTTATTCCATTGACGTGATGCTTGCTTCAATCCATAAATGGATCTTTTAAGTTTGCATACACGGTTTGGAAATTCTGGATTCACAAACCCCTCAGGCTGCGCCATATAGATGTCTTCATCTAGGCGACCATTCAAGAAGGCGGTTTTGACATCCATTTGCCATATCTCATAGTCATAGTAGGCAGCTATGGCTAACAGAATCCTAATAGCTCTAATGTCAGCTACAGGAGAAAAGGTCTCCTCATAGTCAACACCGAAAGTTTGAGTATAGCCTTTAGCTACCAAACGAGCCTTATAGGTGTGTACAATGCCATCCATGTTCGTTTTCATTTTGTAGAGCCATTTACTTCCAACTACCTTAGCATTTGGAGGTAGGTCTACTTCTTCCCAGACTTCATGGACTGCATTTCCCCATTCATAGCACTCTGCCATTTCTCCTTATTAGGACCATTTATGGCAGTCTTATAACTAGTATGTTCATTAAGATCCCCTAGTATAGTTTCCTCTCATTCTACGTTAAGACATAGACGTTTGGGTGCTTTCACAGTTCTTGAAGATCTGCGAATGGGTACCACTTCCACTTCAGGTGGAGGACCTAAACTTTTAGGTTCTACAGGAAGTGTGCTAGTGTTTTCAGAAGGTGATGTCTCTTCATCCTCTAGATCATAAACTCTCCCACTGAATTCTTGAGATATGAGATTCTTTTCAAAGAAATCTCCATACCTAGCCACAATGACTTTATTCTCTGGTGGAAAGTAAAAGTAGTAACCCATCGTTTCCTTTAGGTATCCTACGAAGATACACTTAACAGATCTCTGTTGGAGTTTATCTGGTGAATCACGTTTAACAAACGCGTCACAACCCCAGACCTTTAAGTAAGAAAAGTTGGGAGCTTTTCCTGTCCATAATTCATATGGAGTCTTATCAACCTTCTTTGTTGGAACCATATTCAATACGCGAATAGCAGTTTCAAGGGCATAATCCCAAAAGGATAAGGGTAGAGATGTAAGATTAAACATTGATCGTACCATGTCTAGCAAAGTACGATTTCTCCTTTCAGATACACCATTTTGCTGTGGAGTATAAGGAGCCGTGAGATGCTGGACTATGCCACACTCAGTTAGATAATCTTTAAACTCTTGGCTTAAATATTCACCGCCTCTATCGGATCGAAGTGCCTTAATCTTCTTACCGAGTTGTAATTCTACTTCACTTTTGAAAGCCTTGAAGGTATTAAAGACTTCATGTTTATGTTTAAGTAAATAAACATAACCATAACGACGATAATCATCTGTGAAGGTTATGAAGTAGGTAGCACCACGTTTTGACACATGTCTAAGTGGACCACACACATCAGTGTGTATTAATCCAAGTAGATCTGTAGCCCTTTCCACTTGATGTGAAAAAGGTTTCCTTGTCATCTTCCCAGATATGCAGGATTCGCATTTATCAAATGAATCATCATTGATCTTATGCAAAAGCCCATCATGTTGCAGCTTTTCCATGCGATCCTTGCCTATATGAGCAAGACGACAGTGCCAAAGATAAGACGAATCCAAGTTAGACTTGATTCTCTTATTGCTAATGCTATACATAGAATTATTTCTATTGGACATGGAATTTTCCATATCAATTTCAAACACACCATTTATTGGAATTGCATTAAAGTAAAAAACATTATTTAAAGAAATAGAAATTCCATGATTATTAAATGTGTGAACAAAACCATTATCCAATAACAAGGAAACTGAAATGACACCCCTAACAATAGAGGGTGCAAAATGACAATTATTCAATACTAGTATCACTCCCGAAGGTAAAACTAAATCGAAAGTCCCTATGGCTTCAACTGCTGCGCGTACACCATTTCCTACATACAAGTATCTTTCTCCATAGGGCAGCTTCCTTGCTCCTCTAAGTCCCTGCGACGTATTACAAATGTGAGTGCCACATCCTGTATCATATATCCAGGAATTATTCTTACGAGGAAAAGAAAATAACTCAATCATAAACATACCTGAAGTGCTTGCGACGTTACCAGGCATTTTACCTTTGTTGAGGCGTAACTCCTCTAGTAACAATGGACAGTTCCGCTTCCAATGACCAGGAGTGTTGTAGTAGTGGCAAGTAGCCAAATCCTTATTGAAATTTTCCTTCTTCTTAGCAGGAGGAGGATTTTGCTTCTTAGGCTTCTGTTGGTGAGTCGCAACTTGTTTGCCTTTACCATTACCATTGCCTTTACCCTTGAAGTTCGCATTTTGCGGTTTGTTAGGTTTCTTCTTGATGATCCTACCACCCTGTATCTCCATTACAGCTGGTGTAGGTGCCTTCTTATTCAGGCCTTTCTCATAATCAATAAGCATTGCATGAACTTCACTAACTGTCTTCCCCTTGCAATGCATATTATAGTTGCGTACAAACTCACTATACAAATCCTGATTAAGGGATCGCAAGATGAGGCCAATACATACGCTTTCCTGATATCCGCAGCCAAGTCGCTCCAATTGGTCCATATAATGTTTCATGGACAATACGTGGGCACTCACGGATTTACCTGCTTCCTGCTTACAATTATGCACAGATTCTAATAAATCATATAATTCTGCAGCAGGTGGTTTCTCAAACATTCGTCTGAGTTCATTTATCATGTCCATGGGTCCATATTGCTCAAACTGTTTCTGCAATTGAGTATCCATCCCAGCCAACATGAGACAAGCCACATCATTGTGCTTTTCATATTCAACATTGTAAGCATCCTTCTGTGCTTGTGTTGCATCCTCAGCATGTTTTGCAGGAAGTGGTTCACCAAGATAATCATATCTTTTGTACATCCTCAAGGTGGTTCTTAAGGATCGATGCCAATCATTGAAATTTTCACCAGTCAACTTGTCTCGATCAATCATTTGCTTGAACGCAGAACTCATGTTGCTCATATTAGTGTTTTCGGGTGTAGCCATTTCTACAGAAAAAATTCAAAAGTTAGTACTTTTGATAATAAAATTTCAAGAAAATTAAATACCCTTGGTTCATAATCATATAACCATTTAATTTTACAATGAAAAACTAGGATCCAAATTGACATAGGTTCATCACATCAGTTGATCTGCTAGTGATGACGGTATTCAATAAGGTACGAGACGTGTCCCAATTGCCAATATTCAATTGCAATTCCTAGAAAGGATGGGATTTACATATTTGCCAACCGCAGTTGTAATAATGTAATCATGTTTTATCCCCATCTTATGCCTTGAGTGATCAGAACCCGCTATCAACTCAATTAAGTTAACCAACTTAAGAAACAGCAAACTTACATAATTACACCACACCAGTTGATCTACTAGTGATGAAATCATGTAATTTGCCCCTCCATTGCAATCTAGCCAGGTTACGCCCTGACGTAGATCCAATTTTAGGTGTTTCCGTTTCATTGGATGGCATATAACTTAAATTTAAGGGTAGTAAATTTGATGTGTGTAATCAAAATATATGTACAAAGATGTCATGCATTCATCTTGTAACATATGTCTCATGTAAAAAACTTTTACTCATTAGTTTCTTTACGAGCTTAAATCTCCAAAGTTTTGATTGAGGCGTTGAGAAACTTACAACTTTGCCTTAAGTGCTTCGTAGTTATCATGGATGTTAGGTAAAACTAAATTTGACTCATAGGCTAGTGTCAAGCCAGAATGGAGGCTCACTAAGGCTGCAATTTAATGCTAAGCCACCTTATACCCACTTTAATAGTTTGTCAAAATAGTTTCACCTTACAACCACTTAATACAGTCGCGATCAATCAACCAAAAGTTCAAGATTTATATATAAGCTCTGTTAGCAATAGAAGTGACGATCATTTATTGTATCAACGAGTCTTGTAATAATGTTGTAATAGTCTTGTAGTTTAGTTAAGGGTAAACGGGCTTGGTTTAATCTAACATTGTATTAGTTTATGTCTAGTCCATTACATAAGCCCAAGCCCGGCCCATCTCTTTATCCTAACTATATAAACCTCCAAATGCTACTATTTGGAGGTGGTGCTTCTAGGTTATTTTCTCTCATTTGTATCCTTCTCTCCTAATCTAATATATCTCACTTTCTCTCTCTAGAAGTTGCCATTTTTCTTATCTCTTCATCTCTCTATTAATCTTTCTTATAATCTTTATATTTTGTGTGAAATGATATAAGTTTTGGGATCCAACAAGTGGTATCAAGAGCCATAAGATGATTTAGAAGTGTTGTTTTTCTTAAAAAATCGTGTCTTTGAAATTTTTTTTGCACTTTCAGTGTTGGTTTTACTTATTAAAAGATTATTTTCTACGTATTTCGTGATCAATTAGTGCTTATTTTCGTCAGATAATATGCTTATTCTGTTTTTATAGTGTTTTTTTTTATATTATTTAGTCCAAACTGCTTTTGTCCTCTTGTCTTATTTCTGTCCAAACAGTTTCAATACTTTAACATATTTTGAGTATACAGTTATCCTGTCAACAACAGTCCAAACTTACATCTTTTAGTCCAAAGAGTTATTTTTTTACGCTTATTTTTTTTTTGCTTTTTCAGTCCAAAAATCCAAACATTTTCTTGTGCTTATTGGTATTATTTTGAGGTCGGAAAACTGGTCAAGAAACTGTCGGAAAAAAGGCTAGACGGAAAAGGACGTCGGAAAAGTGGTCGGAATAGTCAAAAAATTCAGTTTACGCTTAAACTTATGCAAAAAAACCCTCTTTCTACGCATAACAAGCAAAGTCTATGCACAACACCTCATCCTACGCATAACTTCTAGCTTGGAAAGTTAGTAAGTTTTTTTTTACGCAAAAGTTTTACGCGTAAGACCAAGCTTTACGCTTAACATCTACGCAAAAGATTTTACGCACAACTTCTACGCTTAAAGTTTACGCACAACTTTTACACTTAAAGTTTACGCACAACTTCTACGCATAAAAATAATAATAATAATAATAATAATAAAATAAATAAAAAAAAAAAAAAAAAAAAAAAACTCACGTCAATATATCCACTGCTCTCTATTTTATCTTGCATTTACAAACAATTACTCACGATTTCAACAAAACAATTTTTCTCAATTTCAATCACACAAGAAAATTCGATCTCAGTTTATCTCTTTAGGTTTCACTAGATTTGATTCTTAGAACCAACAAGTTAAAGAGAAAATCATCATAGATTAATTTTAGAAGAATACACTTCTTTAATATTCCAACCTTTAAAGAAAGACAAAACTCAATCGTTTCATCCCTCTCTTCGTTCGGTCATATCATCAACACAAAAGCTACCTACATGAGACCTTCGGTGCTTGTAGATTCTGAAGCCTTGTTGTGTTTGGGTATAACAAGAAAAGGAAGAGTGTGCATTTGTGTTTGGATTTATTCTTAACAAGGTACGATTGATTGTGGTTATTCGAGGAGTAGAAGAATTGCAAGGGTTTGGTGTTATCAAGAATTCAGGGGACGAATTTTTTAGAGAAAGAAAAGTTGCAGATCTATTTTCGTTAGTTTTTGGCTGCGTTTGTGTGAGGTGAGAGTATTTTAAGTGACTGCGTTCTTTTTGAGTTTGAGAAATATTAGGGTAGGTTGAAGTGAGTGCTTAAGTGGTACTAGTATTATATAGCATATTTTTAGGGGTTATAACAAGAGTGTAATTGGGCTTGGGTGTTTAAATTAGTAGTTGGACTTTAGATTGTAGTTGGATATACGTATTGGGCTGCCTGGATATCATAGTATTTCTTTGGGCTTGAACTATATTTTTTGGGTGGACTAATAGCACAAGGGATGAATTCTTTGTTTATTTTGCTATTATTTGGATTAAAAAAGGTTATTTTGGAACAAATTATTGGTTAATTTTCGACTAAGATTTTGATCGGGCTTCAAGAATCAGAGACTGAGTATTTTTTGGGTGAAATCTTTCAGGTTCGTGGAATATAACTACAGTGCTAGTTATTGGATAACTCATTACGAAAAAAAAAAAAAATCACTTCATTATCGTCTACAAGATCCATATTCATTTCACACGTTCATAATGTCTTTTCTCACAAATTTCTTTTCATCAATTGATATGGATCCTCTTGTTCAATTTTTTGCTCCATATCCTAAGACTGAGCAGACGATGACTGAGACTGAGCAAATATTGACTGTGACTGAGAAGCCGTTAACTGATCATGAACAAGACGTTGATGAATATGAGCTTCCAGATTACGTAAAATATCTTGACCTGAGATTTCCTTTCACACTCGTTGAGCATATGAAACGACCACCTTTGACTGAAAAGGCACAAAATGGTGAAGAATCATGTGAACATAAGTCAGAAGAACCTGAAAATGCAGAACCTTCCTATGACAGATATGCTACGTGTACACAGACGGGGATTCTGATAAGGGAATATGTTGGAGATCCGATGGATCAGTTTGAGAGTCAGAATGTGGTCAATCATAATGGGAATGATTGTTGTTTCGTGACTTCGATTCAGAAACCTACATCAGCAACTCACAGCAGTGATATTGGTATTAATTACAATGTCAATGCTATGACGAAGGTAGAAAAGATCCAGTACTTGTTGATGCTAGCCAATAATGAAGAATCGGGAATACCGTTAACTGCTGAGGAACATGAGTTTAGAGCTACAACAAGAATTAATGACAATTCAGCAGATCTTAATGAAACCTACAACTTTAAGGCAAATCAGCAGGCAACAACATCAAGCAGTGATTTTGATCTTCCTCCTACTTATGATTTAGATCCGTTCCATGAGGTACCAAATTATGGTAATGATGCTAATCTGATTGCTCATGAGAAGCCACATTATGTGCCACCTGAACCTAATTATGATACATATGTGGGGGAACAAGTTAATAGCAATGTTAACTTTGAAACTCCATACATGGATCCTAATGGAGTTCAAGTTGCACAAAATAGTGCTAATGATGAGGAAACACGTGCTTTATTTGAGTCATTATTGAACAATTGTCGTATAGAAATTGAAAATGTGCAAAAGGTCAATCGCGATGCTAAAGATGCGAATGTTAAATTGACCGCTGAGCTTGAAAGTTACAAGGAAAACGTTAAAGCTTTTGAGTTTCATAACAAAAGATTATCTGAATTAGAAACTGGTTATCAAAATTCCGTTTCAAGGGAAAAACAATTGCAACTCAAGTTTGATACACTTGATGTTAATTCTTTCAAGAAGATAAAATCTTTAAACGCGGAAATTTCTGATTTGCAAAACCAACTTTCTAAACAAAAATCAGCTTATACCAATCTTGAAAAAGAAATGGATGAGTTGAAAAAGGACTTTGCAAAGAAAGAAGACAAACTTTTGGAAGAAATCGTAGAGTTAGAACACATGATTGCTCATTTAGAAGAATTAGTGGTTAAGTCGGGTCAGTCAAGTCAAACAATGAATATGATTGCTAATCAAACTAATCCGATTTACCACACAAAACAAAAAATGGCTCTAGGGAACAAAACTCCTTGTAATCTCAAGAAAGCTCAGCAAGAACAGAATGTTTTGTATAATGGTAATGTGATTTACACCAAACATGATCCTCCCGTCGTTCGGGATTCTGTGCAAACGATGGAACTTGTCGAAGAGAGCATTACTAAAATGAAACAAAAGGATTTGAAACCCATTGATTACAACAAATTGAACAAACTTTCGGGAACTACTTTTATTTCACAAACAGAACCATATGTGTTTTCCATAAAACGACCGTTCGCGAAATTCTTCTCTAAAAAGAAAGTTGTTTCCAAATCTCTTTCAAAAATTGTACAAATGTCTTCTAACAACACTTTTAATACAAGTGAGGCTAGAGACGTTCTCGATGACGTTAAAAAGAGAATTAAAGAACTTCAAAATATTGTTGAATCTAAAACTACTATCAGTATTAACAACTGGCATTCTATTTTTCATATCGAACAGAAAAAGGTGTTTGAAAACGAAATTACTATCCCACTGAATAACATCAGTGCGAGGGTAATCCATTTTGAAAACGCTTTCTTAAAAGAAACGGCCGACTTTGTCAAGGACCACAAATCCCTGGTAAACGAAGCTAATGAAACTCGTGAAAACATGAATGTTTTGGAAAGGTTAAATGATTCTCTCTTCGAAGCCGTTATGACTACTGATATAATGTCCATCATTTTACAAACATATTCGGTTGAGGACGATGAAAGATTAAGAGCTGAGACCTCTGAAATTGTTTCCAAATATGAAAATGCTCTTGTAAAACTTGAAAAAGAAAACATGTCATTTTTCAAACAACTTGATCGAAAATCAGAGGAATGCAAGTATGACAAATTGTCGTATGAGCATGCCTACAAGGACATGAAAGAGCAAAATGATCTTTTGAGAGCTCAGCTTGAAAGTATAAAAGGGAAGGGTGTGGATACTAAGTTTGCTAAACCATCGACTTCGGAGACACCAAATGTTTCAAAAACGGTTGAAAAACCAAAAATGTCAATTTCCCGGTTTGCTCCAAAAGTCGATGCGGAAAAGGATTTGTCAAAACCAGTCACTCCACAACCCTTGCCCAAGCAAAAGGTAATTGAAAAGATTGTTGAAAAACAAAGATTGTTTGTTGAAAGAAACACAAATGTGAGTGCACCTGGCCCTTCTAGGAATAGCACACCGAATGTGACCACAAAATCTGTAAAGGAATCTTTTGGTTCAAATGACATGGTCCAAAATCACCATCTAGAAGAAGCTAGGAAAAAGGCACAACTTCGAAAAGACGGAATTTTAGGCGGAAAACCTAGTGTGATGAATTCTACAAGACTCCAAAGCGCTGCTAGTAGTAGTAAACCTTTACCTAGGAACAATCTACAAAATACTAGGGATTGGCTTGCATCTAAGAGTAGTGGCACAAAAGATAATGCTAAGAACGTAGAATGCAACACAAAGAATTCCAAAGTCTCATCGAACAACAAACAATTTCCTAATGACTGTAGTGACAAAGTTAAGGTTGCAGTTTTAAACAAAAATGTTGAATTTGTCTGTCCTACATGTCAAAAATGTGTTTTTTCGGCTAATCATGATGCATGTGTTGCACAATATATCAAGAAAGAAAATGCACGTGCTAAAGTACAATCCACTAAGAAACCGAATAGAAACAAACCCGTTGATGAGAAGCAAAAGGCTAAGAAACCTAATTGGTGGATCTCTACATGACGTAGTTTTTCTCATAATGAGACTTCCGCTGCATCTGAAAAGAAAACAACTCCTAGATCTTGCCTTAGGTGGACTCCCACGGGAAAAGTTTTTAACACAGTTGGTCTTAGATGGATTCCAACAGGGAAGATTTTCGATGCTTACACCAAGACAAATAATAGTGAAAATCATCAGGATAAGGAAGTAGAAATCACTACAACCGTTGATAGTGAACACCCTCAATGTGAGGAAACATGTACTTCTAACACTATTATTTGTGAAAATTCTTCTTCTGTGGATGCAGGTACTTGTGAAAGTGTTGAGGGTTCATACACCCAATGTGGTAAAGAAGAACTTTACGCCAACATCGCATGTGAAAATCCTTTTCTAATTCCACTCGTAACTCCACTTTTACTTGTCAAACCTTAATTTTTCTTTCTTTTTTCAAATATTTTCTTTGTAAATATTTTTTGGAAAAAAACAAAATACAAAATTTGAAAAACCAACAAAAACAAAATACAAAAATATAAAATTTTCAAAAAATACAAAAACAATATAATATCAAAAAATCCAAAAATATTCTTCTCACGACATGTCTCTTGTATAATCGATATTCTGTACGTTTCTAGAAATGTCATTCAACAATGATACGGATATGTACAGATGCTTGAGCGAGAGTTCTCGAAAATGTTTTCTAAAACATGTCGTTTCTCAAAATTTTCTTCAAATGGCTTTCGTATACTTCAGTACGAAACCCGGTCTAAAATAATGACTTCTTAGTATTTCAGCTAAGAACTCGTTCTTCATAGAATGGAAAGTGCTTAACCAAAACAAGGTTTTAAATATCTTTCGAGCACTTATCCAAAAAAACCAAAATTCTCTTTCATCATCAAAATGACTTGTGTACACCTTACAGTGCACAACTCAAGTTTTCAAAGAAAGGAAAGTGCTACGCAAAAATGATTTTCATCAAAAAAGTGCACTTATCCTAAAAATGGACACTGTTGTACGCCTCAGTGCGACATTCCTATTCAAACAAAGAGAAGTCTTTGTTTTTCAAGAAAACCTTGATGCAAAATTCAACAAATCTGAAACTTCTTTCTCTTTCAGAATTTTGCATCAAGAAGACTCTTTCCCTCTAAACTTTAAAAAGTTTAACATTTCTCAAAAACATATGCGAGTTTTGAGGGGGAGTATTTCATAAAAACAAAAATGTTCCGATTTCATGCAAAAATAGAATATGTCTTTCTCTCCAAAAGCTTTTTCTTAATCCGTTGATATCAAAAATATCACGACATGCTATTTTTGAGGGGGAGAAGACATGATTAAAATGTGATCAAAATGTGTAAAGATTGTGATTGAATCTCAAAAGAGCTCGACTCAGATATAACCAATGAATTGACGAAGCTTAAAATGTCATTAATTGAAAAGACTTGTCCTGGACGGGTAATAATTTCAAGCTAGTCTAACTAGTGATGTAAGCGTGTCTCGAATAGGACTTGTCTGAGTAGAATGTACCGTATCGAGAGACTTTCTTTGGACTTGACCAGGACGGGTAATAATTTCAAGCTAGTCTAACTAGTGATGTAAGCGTATCTCGAATCGGTCATGTTCACTGAAAGTGGATCAATTCAAAAAGTGCAAACTCCTTCCGCATGTGCAAATTTCTTAAAAATCCATGAGCACATGTGAAGGGGGAGTCCTTCAAAATGAAATCAAAACTCTCAAAGTGTTAACAAAATATGTTTCATTACCATAAACACTTTGAGAAGGTTTTCAAATGAATGGTTTTATGGCAACAATAGGATAGTCATGAAGATATAAGGTGACTAAGGTTAGGAATAACCGTCCTATGATCCGCCAGAGCCGGAGGGATCTACCCAAGGACAATTCCAATAGTTAGAATTAGAAGTCCTTAGGTATGATTGAAAAAAAAAGGAGAAAATGAGAAAGGAGAAAGAAGGGGTTGAAGAATTAAAAAGAAAAGTTATGAAAAGGGTGAAAAGAAATAGCCCTCCATATGTTCAACCTTAGGGCAGACACCGGGTTCAATTCATATGCTACTGGTTGTTACTAAGGTGACACCGGTATTGAAGACAAAGACGTCATGGACCCAGTGACGCACTGCACTAAACCTTCTTAACCACTCAAGTTCTCTTAAAAGAGCTTGTTTCATTCTCACGGGGAACCGATGTAATCTATCGATCTGTCTCTTAGAGAAGATTGATATTGAAACAGGAGACCTCTCCCTAATCTCCGCATAGGAAACCATATGCGCACTTATCGAGTCTAGAGCCTCGAGATTCATCAAAAGATCTCATAGGAACACATGATATTTCTACTCTGGTTGTTCATCATTAAGGACACCAGATGTAAACTTAAGAGTCCTACGCAGATCTTAGCAATCTGCCAGAACATTTATGAGAGAATTCACACAAGTGTTTCTCAATGGTTGAATGGAAACTCCTGCCAGGGTCAACATCAAACAGCCCTGACAGCAGGTCACTTCGGTAATTCTTTATGGGTTACGCTTAGTGCTCACGGTGGTTTCAAACGGTCTACAGTCGTGGAGTGATCCCCAGCGACTCACCCAGTCATTGAGCTACTTAGTAGGTCTTGTAAGCTCCCTCGGGAGTATCTGACATGGGAACGTCCTTGGTAAGGGTTAGAAGGAGTCTTCACACTATGCTGTTGACGATCTCTAATTCCTTATCTGTAAGTACCGGTTGATTTATTGCTAACTGTTTTCATGTAGCTATACTTCATCTCCATGGCGACAAATTCCACATGCTCATACATGCATCTCGAAGTCAAAGGAATGTTCTCACAAAGATCAAAGCAAAGAAAGGTTCAAAGAAAGATTCTACACAATGTGAAAGAACCTACAGAAGTAAAGTGACAAAGATCTGTGTGAAAACGGGAACTACAAATGCATGATCACAAAGACTGAAGACGTATGAGCATGTTGGAATGGCGGACAACCACCACAGACACAGAAGTGACGAAAGGCAGATGACACCACATCACAATATAACAAAGAACGAAGAAAAGTCAGTTATCAAAGATCACAAAGCATGAAGGAACAAAAAGACTATTCTACAAAGACTCAAAGTTCAAGACAACAAGCTTCAAAGTTCAAAGATCAAGATCACAAAGAGAGATCTCAATGATCACCCCTTAGGGGGAGATTGTTAGCAATAGAAGTGTTGATCATCAATGGAATCAAAGAGAGATCTCAATGATCGCCCCTTAGGGGGAGATTGTTAGCAATAGAAGTGACGATCATTTATTGTATCAACGAGTCTTGTAATAATGTTGTAATAGTCTTGTAGTTTAGTTAAGGGTAAACGGGCTTGGTTTAATCTAACATTGTATTAGTTTATGTCTAGTCCATTACATAAGCCCAAGCCCGACCCATCTCTTTATCCTAACTATATAAACCTCCAAATGCTACCATTTGGAGGTGGTGCTTCTAGGTTATTTTCTCTCATTTGTATCCTTCTCTCCTAATCTAATATATCTCACTTTCTCTCTCTAGAAGTTGCCATTTTTCTTATCTCTTCATCTCTCTATTAATCTTTCTTATAATCTTTATATTTTGTGTGAAATTATATAAGTTTTGGGATTCAACAAGCTCAAAACAAGATTTCACCATTATTAAGTCCGTTTAATATTTTATTTATAAAATTACCCTTTGTTACTATCATGTAACAAAACATATAAAACAAAAGTAATAAAATAAAATAAACAAACGACAACAATAATCGACATGCAAATCAAAATCAATTTAAAACACACAATTGATTTAATACACGATTAATAGGGTCTTCCCTAATTTTATAATTAATAAATTTTAGTAATCTTTACTCATAATATTTACTAAATCATCACATCAATTATAATCAAACCGTATAAATAAGCATGAAATCATAACAATCATAAATCCATAACAACACATGCACGGTTTGTCATGGATGCCCACATTGTACATATTATAACAATAATCATGTCAATCAAGGAACGCAACCAAACGGCATATCACCAATATCCATTTATATACACATAAATTACATGCAACCTAGGGTTTCTACATGTTTTTATTACATAATTCAACAAACCCTAATTTCTTTTTAAATAAAAAAAAAAATCGACATATATTAAAAAATTAAATAAATTAAAAAAAAAAAAAAAAAAAAAAAAAAAACTAGGGTTTATGAAAAATATAAAAACATAAGAACACCAAGCATGTTATAATCAAACGATTCAATTTTATGTGTTTCGGTAATTCATTATAATGTATTAACGGCTCTTGATGCCACTGTTGGAATATGTGAATCATAAAACTAATATAAACACATAAACATCAAAGAGTACGCAGCGGAATAGATCAAATACAAATAATAAATTAACTGAATATAAAAGGATGCGTACCTCTTGATTACTAGCAAGAACAAGAACTTATAAACCCTAGGTGAGGGCTTATATGGATCGACAAGGGCAAGATCACCATTAGCAAAAGTATGCTAACACTTCGTTCTCACACACACGTACTAATAGCGTTTCAATGGAAATGCTAGATTCGCTTTACACGGAAATATTAAACTATTGGTTCTATCAATCAATAGATCGATTAGACACAAAGAAAGAGAAGGAAGAAGTGATTTGGTTGCAAAGAGAACCAAGGGATGATTTGAATGAATGAGAGGGGTCTCATTATATACTAATCAAGAAGCTTGGAGCAAAAGCCATCCCAAACCCTATGGGAGGGGGTGTGGCCGGCCATGGGTTCACAAGGCCCAACCCTAACCTTACTTTCACTCTTCCAAATCTAGTCCTTCATGTTTCGTCTAACGGTCGTTAGTTACCGTTAAGTTTATATTTCGTGTATTTAATAATTATTCGTCACTAAAACAATAATCATTAATTAATTGAAACTCATACGTAAAGTGTGCAATCCCGAAGTCTCGAGTTCGAGTCCGGTCATGATATATTAATTTATTATCCGTTAAAACTAACATTAGCCATAAAACACTTTTCCTCCTTTGTGGTTTCTTTCTTGTCCTCATCGCTATCACTCCAAGCACCTCCAATGAACGCCTTTTGATTTTGATCTCTTAACATCATTGGACACTTTCCGATGAGATGATTTGGATCACCACATTTAAAACACTTCCTTTCATTCTTCCCATTCTTGTCATCTTTACTTCTTTGAGATACTTTCATTTCATCATGCGGTTATCTAACGAATCTTCCTCATCTTTTGAAAAATTTCTTGAAATCTCTTACGGCCATAGCGTATTCTTCATCATCACTTTCGGAGGTTGAGCTTTCGTCGTCACTAGATTCCCTCCTAGCTTTCAAAGCAATGGATTTGCTTTGTTCTCTTTTTCCTTTGACTATTTCGGAGTCCTTCTTTATTATGACTTCGTGTACTTTCAAGTTTCCAATTAATTCGTTAAGTTGTAGAGTTGACAAATTCTTTGATTCTTCAATAGCCATGACTTTAGCTCACCATTTTGGATGAAGAGCCCTAAGAAATTTCCTGATAAAATTCTTACTAGAAAAATTCTCATCAAGTGCTTTTAGACTTGTGATAATAGTGTTAAACCTAGCAAAAACATTATCAATTTATTCCTCTTCCTGAATTGTAAATTGCTCATATTGTTGCACAAGTAGATCTATTTTGTTACCCTTGACTTGAATATTACCTTGGTGAGTTATTAGTAAAGAATTCCAAATTTCTTTTGCGATTTCACACATAAAGATCCTTTCGTATTCTTTACGTGGTAACGCATTGTAAATAACCACTTTTGCTTCATTATTTTTAGAAAGTTTTCTTTTTAAATCATCGTTTTGTTTTACAAAAGGTACTATTTCATCTTTATTTGTTTCGGGATTATTTTGAGTAGGTAAAAAATCACCACTAGTAATAACATGCCAAAGATCTAGATCATTTGATTTCACATAAATTTCGAATCGATTTTTTCAATATAAAAATCATCACTTTCAAATAGTGGTGGTTTTTGCATAGATTGCCCTTCTAGAAGGGGAGGGGGTTGAATAGTTTTACCGTTTTTTTTTTTTTTTTTTTTTTTTTTTTTTTTTTTTTTTTTTTTTTTTAAATAATGAAAACTTAGTTTAGTTTTAAAACCTTGTTTACTTTTAAAATTTTGATTCGATCTTATGTGAACTCAAATCTTGAACAATATGAACAACTATATCTAAGTATGAACAATAATAATAATGTAAGCTAAGTATTTGAAATCAACACATGCATAATATAAACAATTATAGCTATATACGAGAGATAAGTAAGTAAATGTTTATTTTGTAATACTTAATTATATTTTGTATGAAAACTATACTTGATCGAAATGATCGATTATATGTATGTTACCTTTTTAGTTTGATTGTAAAAACTTTGTTTTGTGAATGAAACTTTTGTTTGATCTTTAGATGAAATCAACACAAGCACTATATGAGCAACAATATATATACGTCTACGTCTACAAAAGTAATAACGATATTGTAGGACCTTAAATCTATCAACTTTATCACAAATATAAGCACTATAAGAAGGAAAGATGGTGACTTGATGTTATATATGTGTGGCGTTAATATTGAAAGAGAGTATAAGATGAAGAGAACTTTTATTAATAAAATACACACAATACACACACAAGCACACACCTCAAATGAACCTTTGAGGTGTTTATATAGTTCTTAACATGATGCCTTAAGAGGCTTTCCATGGGCTTGGTCTTGGGCTTGATTTCCTTTTACATATAAAGGCTTACATTACATAACACATGACATATTAGCTTACCAAGACCAAGGCCCATTTACTATTCTAATAACAAAAACTACGATACATTATAACGTTACAATAAATGAGAATGACCATCACTTTTTAATATAATTTTTAATGCCAACAATCTCCCCCTAAGGGGTGGTCATTCGAATGATGCTCCACGTGATTAGGTCTTCTTAGTTCTTTGTTGTTGACCATTGTGTGTCGTAGGAGAATAGTCTTAAGTTTTTGTTCCTTCATGCTTTGTGATCTTTGATGACTGACTTTTCATCATTCGTAGTCTGCCTTTCGTCACTTCTGCGTCTGTGGTGGTTGTTCGTCATTCCAACATGCTCATACATCTTCAGTCTTTGTGATACATGCATTTTTAGTTCCCGTTCTTTCACACAGATCTTTGTCACTTTACTTCTGTAGATTCTTTCACATTGCGTAGAATCTTTCTTTGAACCTTTCTTTGCTTTGATCTTAGTGAGAACTTTCCTTTGACTTCGAGATGCATGTATGAGCATGTGGAATCCATCGCCATAGAGATGATGTGTCCCTGCAGGTAAACAGTTAGCAATAAAACATCCGGTACTTACAGATAAGAATTAGAGATCGTCAACAGCATAGTGTGAAGACTCCTTCTAACCCTTACCAAGGCCGTTCCCATGTCAAATACTCTCGAGAGAGCTTACAAGACCTACTTAGTAGCTCAATGACTGGGTGAGTCGCTGGGGATCACTCCACGACTGTAGACCGTTTTGGAACCACCGCGAACACTAAGCGTAACCCATAAAGAATTACCGAAGTGACCTGCTATCAGGGCTGTTTGATGTTGACCCTGGCAGGAATTTCCATTCAATCATTGAGAATCACCAATGTGAATCCTCTCATAAATGTTCTGGCAGATTGCTAAGATCTGCGTAGGACTCTTAATTTATATCTGGCGTCCTTAATGATGAACAACCAGTGTAGGAATATTATTGAGATCTTTTGATGAATCTCGAGGCTCTAGACTCGATAAGTGCACATTTGGTTTCCTATGCGGAGATTAGGGAGAGGTCTCCTGCTTCAACATCAACCATCTCTAAGAGACGGGTTGATAGATTACACCGGTTCCCCGTGAGAATGAAACAAGCTCTTTTAAGAGAACTTGAGTGGTTAAGAAGGTTAAGTGCAGTGCGTCACTGGGTCCATGACGTCTTGTCTTTAATACCGGTGTCACCTTAGTAACAACCAGCAGCATATGAGTTGAACCTGGTGTCTGCCCTAAGGTTGAACATTTGGAGGGCTATTTCTTTTCACCCTTTTTCATAACTTTTCTTTTTAATTCTTCAACCCCTTCTTTCTCCTTTCTCATTTTCTCCTTTTTCAATCAAACCTAAGGACTTCTAATTCTAATCTATTGGATTTGTCCTTGGGTAGAACCCTCCGGCTCTGGCGGATCATAGGACGGTTTTTCCTAACCTTACTCACCTTATAACTCCATGACTATCCTATTATTGCCATGAAACCATTTATGAAAAATCTCTCAAAGTGTTTATGATAATAAAACACATTGTTGTTACCACTTTGAGAGTTTTGCAAGTTTTTTGAAGGACTCCCCCTTCACATGTACTCATGTAATTTTTAAGAAATTTGCACATGCGTGAGGAGTTTGCACTTTTTGAATTGATCCACTTTCAGTGAACATGACCGATTCGAGACACGCTTACATCACTAGTTAGACTAGCTTGAAATTATTACCCGTCCTTGTCAAGTCCAAAGAAAGTCTCTCGATACGGTACATTCTACTCAGACAAGTCCTATTCGAGACACGCTTACATCACTAGTTAGACTAGCTTGAAATTATTACCCGTCCAGGACAAGTCTTTTCGATTACTGACATTTTAAGCTTCGTCAATTCATTGGTACTTACTGAGTCGAGCTCTTTCGAGATTCAGCTACAATCTTTAAACATCTTTGATCACATTTTAATCATGTCTTCTCCCCCTCAAAAATAGCATATTGTGATATTTTTGATATCAATTGAGTAAAAACGCTTTTTGGAGAGAAAGACAGATTTCATTTTGCATGAATACGGAACATTTTTGTTTTTGTACTCCCCCTTAATGATAGCATATTTTTAAAATCAATTAAGGGTTTTGAGGGAGTTATCTTGAGCACTCATTTGAAAGATTTTGAGAAATCTTTTGAACAATCTTAAAAAAGTGCTCAAGAATTGTATTTTGAAAAACGAGTTTATGTTTGAAATCCTTTTCGTTTGTTTATACTCGAACTTTTGAAAATGATTTCATCTTTGAACGTACGAGTCCTTGATTTGAAAATAATCAGAAGTCATCATTTTATTGTCCGGGTTTCGTACTGAAATATACGAAAGCCATAGTGAAGAAACATTTGAGAAACGACATGTTTTAGAAAAACATTTAAAAGAACTCCCGTTCAAGCATCTGTACATGTCCGTATCATTGTTGAATGACATTTCTAGAGACGTACAGAATATTGATTTATACGAGAGACATGTAGTGAGAAGAATATTTTTGTATTTTGATTTTATATTGTTTTTGTATTTTTTTGAAATTTTATATTTTTGTATTTTGTTTTTGTTGGTTTTTCAAATTTTGTATTTTGTTTTTTCAAGAATATTTACAGCGAAGCGATTTTGAAAATATTTTTCAAGAAGATTCAAGAAGACGATCTAGCTCCTCAGGAGTTAGGCTTCGCATGCCAATTCGTCGAACTAAATAGTCAAACCGTTCTTTTGGAAGGGCTTTAGTGAATAGATCGGCGAGTTGGTAATCAGTCTTAACGAAAAATAATTCAACAGTACCCTCTTCTACGTGTTCTTTGATGAAATGGTAGCGGACTTTGATGTGCTTCGTCTTAGAGTGATGTACGGGATTGCACGAGATGGCTATGGCACTTTTTGAGTCACAATACATAGGTATTCTGTCAAAAGTAAAGCCATAATCTGTGAGCTGTGTCCGCATCCAAAGAACTTGGGCACAATACGCAGATAGAGACACATACTCGGCTTCGGCGGTTGATAGTGCAGTACAATCCTGTTTCTTTGACGACCAGCTTACTAGCTTTTCACCCAAAAATTGTGCTCCACCTGATGTACTCTTTGCTGTAACTTGATCACCAGCATGGTCTGCATCTGAAAATGCTGTTAGATTAAACCCCGAATCCTTCGGATACCAAAGTCCCATGTTAATGGTGCTTCATAGGTACCGAAAGATCTGTTTAACCTCTTTGAGGTGAAGTTCGGTAGGCTTTGCCTGAAACCGTGCTAACAAACAAACAGCAAATTGAATATCGGGTCGGCTAGCAGTTAGGTACATGAGAGAACCGATCATGCTCCGATATTTTTTCGGATCGATGGGTTTTCCAAACAAATCAGCACCTATTTTTGGTGAAGTGACCATTGGTGTACCAACAGGATCACAGTTTTCCATTCCATGTTTTTTCAAAATCTCTATTGTATATTTAGCTTGATTGATAAAAATACCACGAGGGGATTGATGGATTTGTAAACCAAGAAAGAATTTTAGTTCCCCCATCACGGACATTTCAAATTTACTTTTCATGAGATTTTCAAAATGTTTTGAATGGTTAGGATTGGTTGATCCAAAAATAATGTCGTCCACGTAAATTTGAACGATCAAAATGTCATTTTTGAATTTTTTGATAAATAGGGTGTCTGATGCGTGGGAATCGCAACAGGTTTTACCTCTCGAGGGATCTCGAGAAGCTTACAACCCCCACCAGGCAGTGTACCTGATCGTTGTAGTATAGTATAGTGACAAGTACCGGGGGATTGATCGTTCAGCTAGGAATAGTGTCGTTAGGATTGAAATTAATCTAACTAGGTCTAAAGGTGAAGGATGATTCTTTTTATGTTTTTATATTTTATGAAAAGCAAGTAAAAATCTCGGGTATTGGGAGAGTGGGCGGAATTAGTTGCTAATCAACTAACCCAAAAGCTACTAATTAAACTAATAAACAAGAAAATAAACTAAGGTTCTACAAGATAAGTGAAGCATGTCTACCCATGATATGTTACTCCTTGCTAGCTATCCAATCCTACCTATTGAATTGTAACCTTGTTTTAATTGACGGGTTGTATTCCTTAATACCATTCATGGGGTATCGCACATAACTCCCCAATTCTATGAGCTCTTATCTCCTCCTACACCATGCCCAGCACAACTATAGGGATTGTAAACAGTGGCTCATGCATTAAATACAACCAATAAAGACCTTAGTGCAATAGGTTCATGTTTCCTAAGACGTTCAAACATGTTACCATTTGGAGATCTGCCAGTTTTCTTAAGCCTAACATATAAATCATTCAATCAAAACAAGAATCAATAGGAAACAAGGATTATAAACTAAACCAACTAGATCTATTGAAGTTTTCACACCTTAATTGATGGAGATAGACACAACATCAACAAGAAATCAATGAGATCTAATCAATTATATACAAGTTTCACATAATCATAAGTAGACACAAGGTGAATTAGCAAATCATCATCAAAGAAGAGCAAACAACAATGATAATGGAAAACATAATTAAGATAGAATCATCAAACCAATACATGATGTTTATGGAGTGATTGAAACCCTCTAAGTTGCTGGAAAAACACCCACCTAAACCCAGGAATCGACTTTAGGGTTTAGGGCTTACAAAAAGTGAAGTTATGAAGTTATATTTATAGGCATGTTTTCTGTCGGCCCTTCTTGACGGCGTCAGCCCGTTACTCTTGACGCCGTCAAGACCGTTTTTTCACCAAATTGTAGATCTCTTCGTCCTCTTCGCGTGGGCTTTTGAATCACCTAAATCCGAGTTCGTATGCAAAAGTTATGACCAAAACAATATCAGCTACTTTGCGCGCAAGTTTTGACAAGTTAACACGTGACGGCCTTGGGTGACGCCTTCACATTCTCTCTGGGCCGTCACCACTTTTACTCTTGACGCCGTCATGAAAAGCCTCTTGACGCCGTCAGGTACTGTTCCCAGCAAGGAAAATTAAGACTTTGTCGTTTTCTTCACTTTTATGCTCCAAAAACGTCCAAAATGCTTCCTTTTTCAGAATTCACTCCCAAAGTACCTAAAATCATAAAAGGAACGATTTAGGGCAATATTTGATCAAATAAATTCGAATTCGAGCTTAAATGACCCCCTAAAAACGGTTCATTTTTCGCCTTATCATATATCCCTACACTTGGGATTTGCTTGTCCTCAAGCAAATGAGCTTTTCCACCAATCAAAATACAAGTTAGGGGTCATTTAACACTAATATAAAAGTAATTACAACAAATGATCGTTCCACCTTAGTCAAAACAAGCACGGAAATTATACACTAGCACCTCACATTAAGTATTTGGATACTCTCATCTCTCGGGTGTTGTAAATTTATATGTCATAATTGGAAATGGAGAAATATCACTCTCTACCTGTCATAGCAAATAGATTACCATAGGCTTGGGAAAGGATCAAACCTCCACCACTTGGCGTAAGCACCTAGGATAAACTATCAAAGAGGTCTTTTAAAGGGTTATAACGTTAGGTGTAGGGGATATGGAAAACACGGTTTTGTTGGATAAACGGATATTTTACTGGTGGTAAGTCAATTGTCTTAGTTAACTACATGTACAATGAGGCGTTGCTAAGCCAAGACTCGACTCAATTTAAACTAACTACGTCTCTTTTTGGATTTTTTTTTCAAGACACTATTTGACTTAAACATAAATAAAAGAAACGGATGGTAGCCCGTATGTTTTTCTCTTTTCTTTTTCTATTTTTTTTCTTTCTTTTTTTCTCTTTCTTATTTTTTCGTTTTTTTTTTTTTTTTTTTTTTTTTTTTTTTTTTTTTTTTTTTTTTGCATACACTCTTACTCTACCATCCAAAACAATACATTAAAGGGAGCTCGTTTCCTCCCTACACTTGAGCTTTTACATACTTTACAATCAACTATTCTAATGACTCGAATCAAGATAATCAAAACACTTGGAGTACTTTTAAATATTAACGCACATATGGGGGTAATAATTGACATAATCCCCATTACTCCATAACACAAGTACTTTACCTATGAGTCCCAATCGTCCCAAAACAATATGTACAAGATATGACTCGACTTAGCAACCATGTAATCAATTAGACAACTAACAAAGGGTTTAAACAATTAACAATAATGCACTAAAGATGAGCGCATACAAGGAAGGCTAAGGTGATTTGGTTGCACATTTGGGGTGAATTGTAAACAAATTCTTCCTTTAAGTAAAATGCTTAAAGTTAGAAACGAAAAGATAGGCTCGGAGGGGTGTACTAGGGGTATCGTGTACTAAAAATGAGTACAACGCAAAGGTGTGGGAGAATTACTTGACCTATGAAGTCAATGTAATTATATTACAGGTGTAGAACAAGGGTTATCCTAATGCCTCTTATCATGTAGTAAATCCTAAATACACGAATGTAGTCTCACTAGCGGTCTCGGGATGCTTCGCTATCACAAGTTCTAGAATCTAAATACTACCGGTACACTCATAAGCACCAAAAATGAATGCTTTTTCCTAAAGATCTAAGGGCGAACCTCACATATTTGGGGTGGAAATTTTTGAGTGGTATGGTTTTTGTGCTAGTCATACAACTCCTATCCATGAGACGCTTATTAAGACTAAAGTTTCACTCCTACATGTTGCAAAAAATTTTAAATTTGGTGCTAAAATTGCCCTAACAAATATTTCTCCCAGTTTTATTACACATTCACTATTAAACAAAACAAAAACCAAGTGGAGTAATAGTTTCTAATATACCCTCCCTACACTTAAACCGAACATTGTCCCGAATGTTCTAGATAAAAGATGTAAAAGTAAAAATAAATAAGAATGAAAGAAATTAATACTCCCCTGATTCGTTCACCGTGGATAACGTGACAATATGGTTAAATCTACCTCCAAGAAGACGAACGTTGAAAGCTTCCCTCCAGAAATATAAATCATCTTCTTGTCCTGTAATCAACAAACACAAAAACCAAAGCATCAAACCGAACAAAAATCACAACTAGATGTAATTCCAGACTTAGAAATAGAAACAAGACAAAGCAACAAAAGGATAGGATACTTGTGGAATGAATTACAAATAGGAACTCATAAAACATATCCATAATTATTGACACACAAACAAGATAAAATATATGCTAATCATGAATTGTGAAGTTTTCATGTTCGAATTTAGTTCTTTTTAACAAGATATAAATTTCCCTTATCTTTTTGTAAAATACCTTTATATGCAATTAAGACGAGGTTTAAAACAAAATAAAGCATTTTCACAAATTATTCGAAACATGAAAATTAAACAACTATGATTAAGCATATATGACACAAACAAACAATTAAAATAAAAACATCAAACAATTAAAAACATGGGTTGGGTTGCCTCCCAACAAGCGCTTGTTTTTGTTCGAGTCACGAGCCTGACTCTACCCTTATTTAATGGAAATAGGGGAGGTTTTCCCTACACTTAGGATTAAGTGTGGGTGGAAGTAGTGATACACACCCTTAGGGTGGAAATATGCCACGTGAGGTGAAGGGGGTGAGTGAATGGCTTCCTTCATCCTGAAACTACCCGGATAATATAGGTTGATGGGTGGGTCGGTTCCTCTTTTGTTTCCTAGAAATAAATCTAAGGATGGGAAGTTGTGTAAAGGTTGAGTTTCCGATTCATCAACATCAGGAAATTCCCTAGAACTAGGAGTAAGGTTATCACTACAAGTATTCAAACCTATATCCTCTAGTGGTGCTTGGTCCAAGGGTTCTACCTCAATTGGGGTTCCTATAGTCTCTTCTACTTCTTCCGGGTAAGTCACGGGCGGTGTATGTGCCTCAAATGATGGTAGGACTTGTGGGGTACTTTGTAGGCTTGGATTGTCCACCTCATCCTCCATTGTACCTAGATTACCTATGTGTTTGTTTTGTACTATGATTTTCGGTGACATCCACGCAGGTATCCCTAAGTAATCATCCCCAGACAAACTTCCTGTTTGCTCCTTCAAACTTGTTATTGATTGATTTGTGATGTTGTTTGTCGGGTTGTCTACTCTATAATAATATTGGGCACAATCTTCTATGGCATCCCATGCTTCTTCAGCATTTAATTCCCTAAGGTCCCCGTTGGTAAAATCGTCAATGTACCTTTGGTCATACAGGTGGACACTATAGTAAAAGATTTGATTTAGGTACCATAGATTGAAACCATGATGAGGGACTATTCGTAGTAAATTTTTAAAACGAGTCCATGCATCATAAATAGGTTCATCTCGATATTGTTTGAACATCAAGATGTCATTAGGAGTGAATGGGTTTCGTGGTCGGTAGTATGGTGGATTCGCGTTCTCCATAGTGGTGAACGGAAGAGTCAATGGAAAGATTTCTACGAACAAATACACAAAGAAAAGATAGACTACGAGAAAGCTAGTAAAAAGAAAATAAAAATCTCACTAAAACGGAATCTAATGAGTAGACCTAATCAAAATAAATTTCAACCTAAACAATAACTATTCCCCGGGCTACGACGCCAAAAACTTGATGCGTGGGAATCGCAATAGGTTTTACCTCTCGAGGGATCTCGAGAAGCTTACAACCCCCACCAGGCAGTGTACCTGATCGTTGTAGTATAGTATAGTGACAAGTACCGGGGGATTGATCGTTCAGCTAGGAATAGTGTCGTTAGGATTGAAATTAATCTAACTAGGTCTAAAGGTGAAGGATGATTCTTTTTATGTTTTTATATTTTATGAAAAGCAAGTAAAAATCTTGGGTATTGGGAGAGTGGGCGGAATTAGTTGCTAATCAACTAACCCAAAAGCTACTAATTAAACTAATAAACAAGAAAATAAACTAAGGTTCTACAAGATAAGTGAAGCATGTCTACCCATGATATGTTACTCCTTGCTAGCTATCCAATCCTACCTATTGAATTGTAACCTTGTTTTAATTGACGGGTTGTATTCCTTAATACCATTCATGGGGTATCGCACATAACTCCCCAATTCTATGAGCTCTTATCTCCTCCTACACCATGCCCAGCACAACTATAGGGATTGTAAACAGTGGCTCATGCATTAAATACAACCAATAAAGACCTTAGTGCAATAGGTTCATGTTTCCTAAGACGTTCAAGCATGTTACCATTTGGAGATCTGCCAGTTTTCTTAAACCTAACATATAAATCATTCAATCAAAACAAGAATCAATAGGAAACAAGGATTATAAACTAAACCAACTAGATCTATTGAAGTTGTCACACCTTAATTGATGGAGATAGACACAACATCAACAAGAAATCAATGAGATCTAATCAATTATATACAAGTTTCACATAATCATAAGTAGACACAAGGTGAATTAGCAAATCATCATCAAAGAAGAGCAAACAACAATGATAATGGAAAACATAATTAAGATAGAATCATCAAACCAATACATGATGTTTATGGGGTTATTGAAACCCTCTAAGTTGCTGGAAAAACACCCACCTAAACCCAGGAATCGACTTTAGGGTTTAGGGCTTACAAAATGTGAAGTTATGAAGTTATATTTATAGGCATGTTTTCTGTCGGCCCTTCTTGACGGCGTCAGCCCGTTACTCTTGACACCGTCAAGACCATTTTTTCACCAAATTGTAGATCTCTTCGTCCTCTTCGCGTGGGCTTTTGAATCACCTAAATCCGAGTTCGTATGCAAAAGTTATGACCAAAACAATATCAGCTACTTCGCGCGCAAGTTTTGACAAGTTAACACGTGATGGCCTTGGATGACGCCTTCACATTCTCTCTGGGCCGTCACCACTTTTACTCTTGACGCCGTCATGAAAAGCCACTTGACGCCGTCAGGTACTGTTCCCAGCAAGGAAAATTAAGACTTTGTCGTTTTCTTCACTTTTATGCTCCAAAAACGTCCAAAATGCTTCATTTTCCAGAATTCACTCCCAAAGTATCTAAAATCATAAAAGGAACGATTTAGGGCAATATTTGATCAAATAAATTCGAATTCGAGCTTAAATGACCCCCTAAAAACGGTTCATTTTTCGCCTTATCAGTGTCATCAACTGTTCCTTTTGTGAAATTGTTTTTAAGCAAGAAAGATGATAGTTCGTCATACCACGCTCTTGGAGCTTGTTTTAAACCATAAATGGCTTTCTTAAGCTTGTAGACGTAGTCTGGATGATCTTTGTCAATGAATCCTTCTGGCTGACTCACATACACTTCTTCTTTCAGAGTTCCATTCAAGAAAGCTGTCTTAATGTCCATCTGATAGACTGTGATGTTTTTGTGAGCTGCATAGGCTAAGAAAATCCGGACTGCTTCAAGTCTAGCTACAGGCGCGAATGATTCTTCGAAATCTTTCCCTTCTTCTTGTGGATAACCTTTAGCCACGAGACGAGCTTTGTTGCGAATAACAGTCATTTCCTCATCCAGTTTGTTTTTCCACAACCACTTGAGATCAAGAACACGTATATCAAGTGGTCGTTCAACAAGTTCCCAACTGTCATGTAAATCGTATTGAAGAATTTCATCCTGCATCGCTTCTATCCAGGGGTATTCTGCCATTGCTTCCTGAATGTTCTTTGGTTCTTTGAGGCTGATTGAGCAAATATAAATGCACAATTCGAGATCGGTGGCAAGTTGTCTCCTTGTCTGAACTGGCTTTGAAGGTTTACCAATAACATGTTCTATTGGATGGTCTTTTGTCAATTGAAACGTAGAAGGGTACCTTGGGTTGAACGAATGTGTGTTAGATGGTTCTTGTAACCTTGAAGAAGATTCAGCAGAGTCTGTTGCAAATGGGTTTTCAAATACTTCTTCATCTTCTAACGCAACATCGTTTGAATAATTTGTAGGTTCTTCTTGAAAATTTATGTTTTGATTTTGCTCATCAACTCTTGGTAGATCAGTTTCAATAACTGGAGTTGCTGGAGTAGATGTTGATGATGTTGAGGTAGTTGGTGCTTCAGCTTCGATTGTTGTAGATGCATCCTGTGATGGTGGTGGTGGTTGATGGTTTTGAGCGGGTGCAGCGGAATATTGTGGAGATGCATTTGTCAAAGTTCCACCATAATATTCATCAAACATTAACTCGAAGAACTTTTCCAGTTCTTGTTCTGAAGGTTTATCCGTGTTTGTTGACTGAGCTCCTTGAGGCACGAGTCCTGAACTGATGTGTCCAGAAGTCTGCTGGTTTAGTGCGGGTCCTAATCCGTTTTGATTAGAAGCCATTGGATTAAGCGCGGGTTCTAGAGCGTATCTCTCAGAAGCCATTTGTGAAATCTCGTCAAACTTCACATTCATCGTCTCCATAATCCTTTTTGTTCGTCTATTATACACCCTAAATGCCCTCGAGTTTTCTGAATATCCAATGAAGATTCCAATATCACCCTTAGCTTTTAACTTCCCTAGATCTTCTCTGTCATTCGTTGGATAGCACAAAGCGCCAAACACGTGAAGGTAAGAGATGTCAGGTTTACGATTGTTCACTAGCTCATATGGGGTTTTATTGAATCTCGGATGGACTAGGGATCGGTTTTGAGTAAAACAAGCAGTGGCTACAGCATCATCCCATAAGAATAGTGGTGCACTAGAAAAAATCAGCATTGTGCGAGCAGCTTCCACAAGAGTTCTATTTCTTCTTTCAACTACCCCATTCTGCTGTGGAGTTCTAACAACTGATGTTTGGTGTGTGATTCCAACATCTTCAAGGTAAGTTCTTAACTCCTGGTTTGTAAATTCTGTGCCATTGTCTGTTCTTATAATCCTTACTGGAGCTTGAAGTAGAACTTGAATATGCTTCAGAAAGGTGATGATGATGCCTGGTGCTTCGTCTTTTGATCTCAAAAACTTTACCCAAGTATATCTTGAATAATCATCAACAATAACGAGAATATACTTCTTCCCATTAATGCTTTCAACTCTCATTGGGCCACATAAGTCCATGTGCAACATATGTAACCTTGCTTTTGAACTAGGTACGGTTTTGGGTTTATATGATGCTCTTTCACTTTTTCCTTGTTCGCATGATGGACATAGGTGTTCCTTGGTGTATTTGAATTTAGGAAGTCCGGTGACGATGTTGTCTTTGGCTAACTTGTTGATGGTGTCGAAATTGAGATGGGATAAACGTCTATGCCACAGCCAGGACTTAGTTTTGGTTGCCCTTGTCATAAGACAAATTGGTGATCTAGAAGCCATTTGGTTGATGTCGATAGCATACAAATTTGTACCACGATTACCAGTTAAGAGATCATCACCAACCAAATTTCTAATAAAAACCGTGTTTCTCCTGAATGCAACTTCTAAATCAGCATCACAAAACTGCCCAACTGAAAACAAGTTGTGTCCCAACCCTTCGACGTAGTAAACTCGAGTGATTAAGAAATTCCCAAATTGTAGATCTCCATAACCCTGAATAGCTGCTACATGATCATTTCCAAAGTGTACAGTTCCCATGAATTTCCAGACGAAATTGATCAGCAGCTTTAAATTCCCGGTCATGTTCTTGGAGCAACCCGAGTCGACGATCCAAAGACATATTTCGATAACCTACCAAGAACAGAAGAGTTTGTATTTGGAAACCGTTTTGAATTTGGTTCCATGGGGTTAGGAGTAAAATCTAAATCACACTCATAGACAATTGCTACTTGTTTAGCTTGAGCTATTTCTAATTTTTTGTTCTGAAGAGTGAACTCTCTACCCGTTGGAATCCATATACAAAACTTGAGGTAGTTCCTAGGAATTCGACTAATAGTGGTAGACCTAAAGCGTGCAACTAATCTTTCTATAGATCTAGATCTAGCACTAGGTCTTTTTGGAACATTCTTCTGTTCAGGCGTAACATTCACATTCTTAGAAACACATTCATCATGAACATCATTAATTAAACATTTCTTGCATATTAAACAAACAGAGTCATTACATGCATTAGAAACAGTATTTTCGACATTACATTAAGATAAAACATGTCTCTTATTACAAAGCGATAAATTCCTAGGGTGTTCTTCTACTTCTTCAGCTTTATTCTTGCTACTACTCTTAGAAACAGGCGAGACTCTATTGTTCATTGTATTGCTCCTAGGCTTTAGTCTGCTGCTCCTAGAGGTGCTTTCTAATCCTGTAGAAGGTAAGGCACACACATTAGGATTTATATTGTTGTCCTTTTTAGCATCCCTAGATTATTTAGAATTAGCCATTATGCACTTGTCATTTGTCTTAGCTGTTGAGGCAGACGCACTAGTGAGACTAATCCTATAAAGGCCAGGTGCTATCACTTTTGGTGTTTCGACAACCGCTTTTCCTTTATCAACAATCTTTTCATTTACACTTTTCTTGGGCAAGGGTGTTGGAGTGACTGGTTTTGTCAAATCCTTTTTGTCATCGACTTTTGGAGCAAACCTTGAAATTGACATTTTTGGTTTTTGAACCTTGTTTGAAACATTTGGTTTCTCCGAAGTCAATGGTTTTGCAAACTTGGTTTCCTCACCCTTTCCTTTGTGACTTTCAAGCTGAGCCCTCAAAAGATCATTTTGCTCTTTCATGTTTTTGAAGGCACGCTCATACGACAGTTTGTCATACTTGCATTCTTGTCTTTTTCGATCAAGTTGTTTAAAATATGACACGTTTTCTTTTTCAAGTTTTATAAGAGCATTTTCATATTTTGAAATAATTTCGGAGGTCTCAGCTCTCAGTCTTTCATCGTCTTGAACAGAATATGTTTGCAAAATGATGGACATAATATCAGTGGTCATAACAGCTTCGAAGAGAGAATCATTTAGGTTTTCCAAAACATTCATGTTTTCACGAGTATCATTAGCTTCGTTTACCAGGGATTTGTGGTCCTTGACAAAGTCTGCCGTTTCTTTTAAGAAAGCTTGTTCAAAATGGATTACCCTCGCACTGATGTTATTAAGTGGGATAGTAATTTTGTTTTCAAAAACTTTTTTCTGCTCAATATGAAAACTGAAATGCCAGTTGTTAATATTGATTGTAGTTTTAGAAGCAACAATATTTTGAAGTTCTTGAATTCTCTTTTTAACGTCATCCAAAATGTCTCTAGTCTCACTTGTATTAAAAGTGTTGTTAGACGACATTTGTTCTATTTTTGAAAGAGATTTGGAAGCAATTACTTTCTTAGAAAACATTTTTGAAAATGGTCGTTTTATGGAAAACACAGATGGTTCTTGTTGTGGAACAAAAGTAATTCCCGAAAGTTTGTTGAATTTGTTGTAATCAATGGGTTTCAAATCCTTTTGTTTCATTTTATTTATGCTCTCTTCGACATGTTCTATCGTTAGCACAGAATCCCGAACGACGGGAGGATCATGTTTGGTGTAAATCACATTACCATTATACAAAGCATTCTGTTCTTGCTGAGCTTTCTTGAGATTACAAGGAGTTTTGTTACCGAGAGCCATTTTATGTTTCGTATGGTAAATCGGATTAGTTTGATTTGAAATCATTTTCATTGTTTGACTTGACTGACCCGACTTAACCACTAATTCTTCTAAATGTGCAATCATGTGTTCTGACTCTACGATTTCTTCCAAAAGCTTGTCTTCTTTCTTTGCAAAGTCCTTTTTCAACTCATCCCTTTCTTTTTCAAGATTGGTATAAGTTGTTTTTTGTTTAGAAAGTTGGTTTTGTAAATCAGAAATTTCCGCGTTTAAAGATTTTATCTTTTTGAAAGAATTAACATCAAGTGTATCAAACTTGAGTTGCAATTGTTTTTCCCTTGAAACGGAATTTTGATAACCAGTTTCTAATTCAGACAATCTTTTGTTATGAAATTCAAAAGCTTTAACGTTTTCCTTGTAACTCTCAAGCTCAGTGGTCAATTTAACATTCGCGGCCTTAACATCGTGATTGACCTTTTGCACATTCTCAATTTCAATACGACAGTTATTCAATAATGATTCAAATAAAGCACATGTTTCCTCATCATTCTCAGCATGCTGTGAAACGAAGACTCCATTATGATTCACATTTGGAGTTGCTGAAGGAGTATTGCTACTACTTGGCGTGTCCAAGTATGTATCATAAGTGGGTGCTAGCTTCTCAGAATGCTGTTCCTCATGAGGAGACATATCAAATATATCATTATTGTGACATGTGTTGAAGTTTGATACCTCAAATGGTGCATTGGTGTCATAAACAGGAAGTGTGTCAGAATCCGTGTCATACTTAGCTTCCCGAAGATTCGCCATAAATATGCAGTTCGCATCGATATCCTCTCTATCTTCCATGTCATCCATAAGAGCCATAAAATCATTCTCCTCTGCGTTCAACTGAAACCCTGCCTCATTCTTTTGTGCCAACAGTAATTCTGCAAATACGCTGTGTCTTTCTTGTTCGGCTTAGTAAGACAGTTCCTTGCCATATGACCTACACCCTGACAGTTGAAACACTTTACCGGATTACCCTGATTCACATATCCCAAATTCCCAACTATTGGAGCTGCAACATTTCTATTCTGATTACCTATTGCCTGATTACCAACATTCTGACCCCTCTGATTTCCAACAAACTGACCCAACTAATTCCCTGCATACTGACCATACAGATTTCCTGCATTCTGATTCCCTGCATTCAGCATATTCTGATTCCCCATGTTAATTCCAGTAGCATATCCTTGCTGATTCCCATAAACTCCAACCATTTGGCCTCCGTTGCCCATATTGAAACTCGGCTGAGCAATCTGCTTGTTGCGAGTGTTTGATGAAATCCTTTGGTTGTTGTTTGTTGGTGTAGAATAACGTCCTTGGAATGCCTTTGACAGAAAAGCAAACGCTTGAGTCAATGCTGCAGAAGCTTCATCATTTTCAGTGAATTCTGGTTCTTCGAATTGTAGGTATTGCTGTTGTGGAATAACATGTTGTTGTTGTTGTAGGTAGAACTGTTGTTGGTAGACCGGTGTTGGTTGTTGAATGTACGATGGTTGCAAGTAGTTGTGAGTGGAAGATGATAATGATTGTTGTGTGTTCACTGGTAGCGATGTTGGTGTAGTAGCAATTAATGCGAGAGGATCATGATTCTTTGCCAATCTTTCTTTCCTTACTTCATTAGCCTTAGCTTGGTTTTGTTTCAGAAAATCATAGAGTTGATCACAATTCACCTTATGTAAATCCTTTGTTTGATTCACAATTGTAACATAACGACCCCATTCTTCTGGAAGGTTATTGATGAATTTGATGTTTGTTGCAATTATTCGAGGTGTCAACTTGTTTCTGATTAACTCATTCATCAAAGTGCAAAACCTTGTGTAGTAAGATTCAATCTGTTCACCTTTAGTGGATGTAAAGTTCTCCCATTCAGTAAGAAGTTTGTTCTCAACGTCTTGTTGTCCAATCTCTGTTCCATGACATATCCTTCTAACACGTTCCCACATAGCATAAGCAGTTTCACAACTGTCGACCGCAGCAAAGATCTCACGTGGTAATCCAAGTTGGATTAAATGCATAGCCATATCATCTGCGGCGATCTGCTTCTTGTCTTCATCTGTGTAATCTGCTTCTGTTTGTTCACGCACGAATGGTTGAGTAGGAGGTGTTGTATTTGGATTGCCTTCAATTTGAACTTGTCTTGGCATAAATGGACCATTTGTAATGGAGTTGATCATTAATTTACAATCAGGCTTTGTTTTGATGTAACGAAGCATTCGGCTTGTCCATGGGAGATATCCACCTTTTTCAAGCATTGGAGGTCGATTTTCCGCACCGGCTGCATGAATATCTTGCTGAGTTGCCATTGATGAAGTGTAGATTGATAAAGTTGATTCTTGGATCGATTCAACGAAGTAGGAGTTGTGTTTAGTGTAAGTTGATGCAAGTTTTTATGGTGAAAAGTTTGATCTGGAACCTTAAAACCTCAATAACTTCCGTTCGGAGTGGATTTGGGCCTCGAAGCTTGGCTTGAATGATCTTTAGATGATTCAACGTGTCCTTCTTCTCGGTCTCACGGTCGTTTTGACAGCTGATTCGTCGAAAACGGAGTTACGGTTCAAAAGTTATGGCCGTTTGAAGTTTGGTTGTCAAAAGTCAAAAACTTACGCGTAAACCCAGATCTTATGCGTAAACAGTAAACTTAAGCGTAGACTGAAACTTATGCGTAAACCGAATCTTATGCGTAAGGCAAATGTTAGGCGTAAACAAAAAGTTATGCGTAAACAGTAAACTTATGTGTAAGAAAATACTTATGCGTAAGATTAGTAGTTTATGCGTAAGCTTTGTGTTTATGCGTAAGATATATGTTACGCGTAAGGTTTAGCTTATGCGTAAGATTTTTTACGCGTAAGGTTTACAAACCAAACTAATCTCTCAAACTTATCCAAGCTTGAAAGATATCCCGTGTCGAAGTATTCCACAAACTTATCCAAGTCAGGGAAGTACTGAGTAATCTCTGATCGTTGAAGAAAACTTATGCGTAGAAAACTTATGCGTAGGATCTTAAGTGTAGATCTTATGCGTAGGATCTTAAGCGTAAATCTTATGCGTAGGATTTCACCTTATGCGTAGGATACCAACTTGAGCGTAGAAAAAGGTTTTTCTGCTTAAACTCACGCGTAGAAAGTGATCTTATGCGTAGAAAATGGGTTTTATGCCTAAACTCACGCGTAAACTTGCCAAAAAGTACTATAGACAGCTGTAGGCTTGGGCAGTACGAAAAACTTACGCGTAAGATGACCCAAACAGCTAAAAATCCGATTTTTTCAACCAAAAACACTTTTTCCACTTGTTTCTATTGATCAAATCTTTCCCAAAACACTTAGAATCACTAAAACTTCAATAACAACAACAACTTTAACACTAAAACTTGTAAAAATCAAAACTTTTTGAAGAAAAAGTACACAAAATGAATGAAAAGTGTAACTTTTTAACAAAAAACTTGATAAAAACACTCCTAAATCATTGTGAGGCGATTGATACCACTTGTAGGACCATAAATCTATCAACTTTATCACAAATATAAGCACTATAAGAAGGAAAGATGGTGACTTGATGTTATATATGTGTGGCGTTAATATTGAAAGAGAGTATAAGATGAAGAGAACTTTTATTAATAAAACACACACAATACACACACAAGCACACACCTCAAATGAACCTTTGAGGTGTTTATATAGTTCTTAACATGATGCCTTAAGAGGATTTCCATGGGCTTGGTCTTGGGCTTGATTTCCTTTTACATATAAAGGCTTACATTACATAACACATGACATATTAGCTTACCAAGACCAAGGCCCATTGACTATTCTAATAACAAAAACTACGACACATTATAACGTTACAATAAATGAGAATGACCATCACTTTTTAATATAATTTTTAATGCTAACAGATATAAGCAAGATAATAAGTAAGAGATGGAAATATCTAACCGCGAGACAAGTGATTTAAAGTGGTTTGGCTACAAGGACACCTTCCTTGCCCTACTCTACTCCCCGAGCACCTAACTCGAGAGTTTTCTTCACTATGTCAACAAGCTCCCTTATGGCGGAGAAAACCTTACACACCAATTGTCACACAACAACTTCGTCACACCTTTTTCACAACTTCTTCACAACTACTTCACAACTTCTTCACACCTAAGCACTACCTAATCACACTACTTCTTCTTCACACCTATACTACTTGCACACCACAATCAATTCACAACTTCTCTACCTACACACCTTACTAGCCTAACTCCTTATGTTTACTTCTATCTAACTAATATTCACAACTAATACACAAATGGATTAATAGTATACAAGTGATGATGCACAAACAACTTGGATGTGGAGGTCACAACAAGTTGTAATACTTCTTGTCTTGAAGGATTGGAGTATTCTTCTCTTGCACTTGAAAGGTTGAAGCTTGGATCACTTAGAAACAAAAGCTTATGATAATAATGATCAAAGGGTTTAAGAGAATGGTATAAAAGATTTAGATCAAAAAGTTTATAGTGCAAAAGGTGAGGAAGAATGCCAGATTTGAGCCAGTATTTATAGGGGAAAAAATACTGATTGGGAGCGTGGCCGGTCCCCTTAATAATTAAGGGGGTCGCCTAACAAAAAAAATTTCTTCATAATTTTTTTTTCCTTTTGTGGGGAAGGTTTTAGCTGAAGAATCTAGCCGGTTTTTGGGTAGAAATTTGAATTCAAAATATTTATTTTGAATAAAATATTTTTTATAAATATAAAAGCATTTTGTATAGGTTTGAAAATGTTTGTCACATTTTATAAAAAATGTAAGGTTTGTAAAAATAAAAATTCCTTTAATCATAGAATGCAATAAACATTTTGTTTATTCATGCCTTAAGCGATTTGGATGTTAAGTGAATATTTACTACTAAATACTTGTTTACGACATAATTCTTAGCTCATTGGGTTTACGTTTTGTGATTATCAAAACATAGAGATATCGATAAATGTTAATAATGTTTTTAGGCATTATTTATATCAACAAACAACATGATCTAACTGATGAACATTGTAATGTTATTCATCGAAAAAAAGAGAAAGTTATTAAAAAAATAAAATAAAAAACTGATGAACAACGTGATCGAGTTGATGAACATTGTGATGTTCATCATAGAAGAATCGAAATTCATCCCAAAATATTGGTCTCTATAAGAATTACCAAAGCATTATTTTACGTGATTAACACTTTTAAAGTCTACAACTAACAAAATTTCATCAAACATCTTGTAAACATTTTCATAAACACTTTATCTGTTTGACTTTTTTAAAAGAAAAATATGAAAGAACAATGAAAGTGTTGGAATTAATGTCCAAGTTCATAACTAATTGGTGAGACTATCGTCAAAAGTAGAGTCCTTTTTGGGTCGCCCTCGGTGAACTATAAAAGAGAAAATGATTCAAAGAATAAGTTACGGCATAACCATGTTAAGTGTTACGTGGTAACAAGGTCATGGGATGGTTTTTGGGGTTTTGTCCCACATCGCCCCAAAGGGTAAACCAAAACCCTTTTCTTTCCTTATATATAGAAGGAACATGCCTTGGCTTTTTTTTTTTGCTCATTCCCTTCTTTTCATTCTTACTCCTTATAAGAGTCTTTCGTTTATCGGGACCTTAGGAGTTCAAATAGATTTTCTCTTTGGTTCGTGGGTGTGAGCTATTAGAGGTACTCTCGTTTGGGTACTCGCCTCCAAGTACGACCAAGGTGGTTCGTGTGAGAAATTCGATTTTCTCAAAGGTTAGTAAATTTCTTATTACTTATTTAATTATTTATTTCTTTTAAGTTGCTTTTAGTTAATTAGGTTTAGATCCTTTAGGGTTTAGTTCCCTTCTTGCCCTAGAATATTATTATTTCCGCTGCGTATTAATCTAGTTAGGGAATAGAAAACCCATCAGTGGCATCAGAGCTTTAGCCTAATTTTATTAGCACTTAAATAGTAAATTGTTAACATGTGATAAGTGTAAATAATAATTGTATATTATATTATTGTCTTATGATCATTGAATGTTAATATGAATTTACATTTTGAACCTTATATTTTAAAATGTTTAAAATAGAACCCTAAAGTTTAAAATGTTTCGTTTTTAACCTTATATTTTAAAATGTTTAAAATAGAACCCTAAAGTTTAAAATGTTTAAAATAGAACCATAAAGTTTAAAATGTTTCATTTTGAACCTTATATTTTAAAATGTTTAAAATAGAACAAAAGTTTAAAATGTTTAAAAGAAACCTTATATATTATATTATAATTGTTATATTACTTGAAACTACTAAAACAAAATTCCCGTTTTAGATATATAGAAAATGTGAATAGTATGCTAACCCATGAAAACAGCACATCTATCATATGGGCTATTAATGGAGCGTGTGTGGTTTACCGGCACATTAATAAGAGAACATAAGTGAAAGGTGATGTGGGTCTCGCGATTCTCGGGCTGACTCAAGCCGGGTACCACGCGGGTTTTGCATGGTTAAATTCACTGTCTTATTCATGATCCTCGGCATCCCAGTCATGAATTGTAGATAAGCATATACGAGATTAACATGCCATTGATCAGAATCAATGAATCTCAAAAGAACTAGGAATTTCATAGATAATGAAATTGACAAAGACATTGTCTACCTAAAAATAATTTCGTGATGTGATTACGGCAACCCTCTTCATAGAACGAATCTAAAATATGGATCCTAGCCTTAATATAAAATTGGGTAATTGATTAAGGAATATTCATTCTAAACTAAAATTGTTTTATCTCAAAGATGTCTACTGAAAATGGTGTCAATCCTCCCGTTCCCAATCCCTCACATAACCCAAACTTCTCATTACTTTCAGTTCTTGGGAGGGAAAGACTCACCGGTCCTAACTATATGGACTGGATGCGAAACCTTAGGTTCACCCTAAGGTACGAGAACAAAGAGTATGTTCTCGATGAGCAAATTCCCAAAATTGATGATGCAAACAAAGTGTCATGCATCATGGCATCGTCCATGAGCCCTGAACTGCAAAAGACTTTTGAGAACACTTGGGCTTATGAGATGAACCAACAGCTCAAAGAAATGTTTCAGGCAAAGGCAAGCAAAGAACGCCTTGATGTTATTAAATCCCTCATGGCTTGCAAACCAAAACCTGGAGCCTCTATTTGTGCTTTTGTCTTGGAGATGAAAGGGTACTTTGACAGATTGGGATCTCTGAACATGGTATTCGATACTGAGCTTTCTATCAACATAATCCTATCTGGTTTGCCAACTGATTACAATCAGTTTGTGCTCTCGTATCAAATGAACGGGAAAGAGACCTCAATAATGGAACTCCATAGCTTATTACAAACCGCTGAGCAAGGGATCAAGAAGATTGATATGCCCTCTACTTCAGCGGCTCATGTGTTGACTGTTGGTCATAATGCAAAGAAAAGAAAGACTTCTCATTCCAACTGGAAAGGAAAGGCCACAAAAGGAAAGTCCGATCATAGGTCATAGAGAAAGGCTGAATCTGATATTGCACCAACAAATGATCCAAAGGAAGCAGTGTGCTTCTACTGCAACACAAAGGGACATTGGAAGCGTAGCTGTCCAAAATATCTGAAGGACCTCAAAGACGGAAAGGTCGTAAAGGGTAGTCACTCAGGTATGTTTATGATCGAACTCCACAATACTACAACTTCTGATTCGTGGGTCTTGGATACAGGGTGTGGTACTCACATTTGCACTGTATCGCAGGGTCTAAAGGAAAGTAAGAAGTTGAAGCATGGAGAGCTCAACTTAGTCATGGGGAACAGGAAAATCACACCTGTGACGAAGATTGGAAAGTACGAGCTCATGCTAAAGTCTGGAGTTAGGATAAATTTAGATAATTGTTGTTATTCGTCAGAAATGACAAGAAACATTATTTCATTTCATGTTTTGTTTAAGGATGGTTATCAATTTTCATTTGACAATGAGAATGGAGATATTTTGGTTTATTCAAATGGTTGTTTTATATTTAAAGCTTCTCCTTGCAAAGACATATATGAAACTGTTGAATGTATTAGTGATAATGGCAATGTGATTTTAAATGTTGGTTCGTCAAATGAGCTTGATAAATCAAAATTGTGGCATTCTCGTCTTGGGCACATAAACAAGAAACGCATCGCCCAACTCCAAAAGGATGGAGTGTTGGAATCATTCGACTTCAAATCGGATGATGTATGCGAGTCTTGCTTATTGGGAAAGATGACTAAATCACCATTCACAGGAACATGTGAAAGAGGTGAAGGATTATTGGACTTAGTACACACGGATGTGTGTGGACCATTCCGATCAACCACAAAAGATGGAAATCGCTACTACGTTACATTTACTGATGATTTCAGTAGACATGGATATGTTTATCTGATTAAACATAAGTCGGATACTTTTGAAGTATTCAAAAGGTTTCAAAACGAAGTAGAGAACCAACTGGGCAGAAAGATAAAGGTACTCTGATCCGATAGGGGAGGAGAATACCTTAGTATCGAATTTTTCGATCATCTTAAAAACTGTGGTATAGTTTCACAGTTAACTCCTCCTAGAACACCACAACTAAATGGAGTTGCGGAGAGGAGAAACAGAACCCTGTTAGACATGGTTCGATCTATGATGTGTCAAGCAACACTTCCAATAAGCTTCTGGGGTTACGCATTAGAAACAGCCGCCCATATCTTAAATCTTGTACCCACTAAGAAGGTTTCAAAGACACCTTTTGAGATGTGGAAGGGAAAACGTCCTTCCCTTGGGCACATCAAAATCTAGGGTTGTGAGGTTTTCGTTAGACGAGAAGCTCAGGACAAACTAGAAGCCAGATCCGAAAAGGGTCTTTTCGTCGGTTATCCTAAAGAGTCATTTGGATATTTGTTTTACAGACCCAAGGATAATGTGGTGTTTGTAGCTCGAAGAGGAACGTTCCTCGAGAGAGAAATGATATCCAAAGAGGACAGTGGGAGTAAAATAGACCTTGAAGAAATTCAAGATTCTGCCGATGAAGAACCTATAGTAAACACTGACACTCAACAAGAGGTGGTGACACCTGTTGAACATGATGATATATCCTTACCCATTCGCAGAACAAGTAGTAGAGTAAGCAAGCCTTCTCAGGATCCTCAATTCTATTATGGTTTCAATTTTGAAGAGGACAAGATTAGTGATAGTACACTAAGTGAGTTGGATGAGCCTGCCAACTACAAGGAAGCGATGGCAAGCCCTGAGGCTGCTAAGTGAAAAGAAGCTATGAAAAGCGAGATTCAGTCTATGTATGACAACCAAGTTTGGAATTTGGTTGACACTACACTCGGTCTTAAGATTGTGGGATGTAAGTGGATCTTCAAGAAGAAGACAGACATGGATGGGAATGTACACACTTATAAAGCTAGGTTGGTAGCGAAGGGTTATACTCAAATCCACGGGATTGATTATGAGGAAACCTTCTCACCAGTAGCTAAAATAAAGTCAATTAGGATAATGCTTGCCATAGCTGCGTTTCATGATTATGAAATATGGCAGATGGATGTCAAGACCGCTTTCCTTAACGGAAAACCAACACAGGATGTGTTTATGGCACAACCAGAAGGTTTTGAAAATGCAAAGTATCCTAAAAGAGTGTGCAAGCTTCAAAAGGCCATTTATGGACGTAAACAGGCATCTCGTAGCTGGAATCTCTGCTTCCATGAGAAAGTCACACAGTTTGGATTTTCTAGAAGCGAAGATGAGTCTTGTATATATATCAAAGTCAGTGGGAGTATTGTAGTCTTCCTGGTATTATATGTGGACGATATACTACTCATAGGAAACGATATCCCAACATTACAAAGTGTAAAAGAATGGTTGAGGAAATGTTTCTCTATGAAAGATTTGGGAGATGCAGCATATATTCTCGGTATAAAGATTTACAGAGATAGGTCAAAGCATCTTATAGGACTTAGCCAGGACACGTACTTAGATAAAATTTTGAAAAGATTCAAAATGGAGAATTCTAAGAAAGGGAATCTACCCTTACATCATGGCATAAAGATTAGTAAGGATCTATGTCCGAAAACTAATGAAGAACTGGACAAAATGAGTCGAGTCCCATATGCTTCGGCTGTAGGATCGATCATGTATGCCATGACGTGTACAAGGCCTGATGTCTCCTTTGCTTTGAGCATGGTGAGTCGACATCAGCATAATCCTGGTGAAGGTCATTGGACAGCTGTAAAGAACATTCTTAAGTATTTAAGAAATACTAAAGACAGGTTCTTAGTTTATGGTGGAGAAGAAGAACTCAGAGAGACTAGTTATAGTGATGCAAGTTTCCAAACAGATAAAGATGATAGTCGTTCACAGTCTGGTTGGGTATTTTTGCTAAATGGGGGAGCAGTGGCGTGGAAAAGTTCAAAGCAAGATACAGTGGCAGACTCCACATGCGAGTCTGAGTATATTGCAGCTTGTGAGGCTTCAAAGGAAGCTATTTGGATGAAGAATTTCATTGGAGATCTTGGAGTTGTTCCAACCGTACAAGAACCTATTGAAATATTCTGTGATAATGAGAGTGCAGTCGCCTTGACTAAAGAACCCAAGGATCACGGAAAGTCAAAACACATTGAAAGGAAATACCATTTTGTTCGAAGAAAGGTAGAAGAAGGACACGTGATTGTGAAAGACATACGATCAGAGGATAATCTAGCTGATCCATTCACAAAGGCATTGGCTAAGTCCAAACACGATGAACATGCTTGGAGCATAGGATTGAAAGATAAAATAAAGTTTTAGTTGTTAGTTTGAGTTTGAAACATTATAATCAATGATTGAAATCGTAATAGATTTGGTGATTAAATAATGGAGATTTGTTTATTTGCAAGTGTGCTACCATTTACTATTGTTTATCATTGTGTTTCATTTTTTGCATGTTTAGAATCCACTTCCTGAGTACTTAGTTTACTCAAACCTCCTCAGTCGTTCAAACTACTGGAAGTAAGTTTTGATTTAAGACTGTCATGGAGTGTTAGTAGATTGTCTATAAAGATTAGACATAGCATAGAGAATGCTGCAACACTCATGAGTACTTAATGGGAATTAAGTATAGGGCAAACCCGTACTTAGAGAGATTACTTCATGGATTGAGATCACGAGTAATTCTAAGATGATAATATCCTCTATTCTTAAAATGGAGATACATCGAGTATCTAGTTTTCAAGTCTGTTATACTTTAGTTTATTCAAACGCTGTGCGTAAATGCCAGTTATAAAGGGTATGCTAGGTATGATATGATAAGTTGACTAGTTCTATGTATTCAAAGTTTATTTGTTCCTTTCGCCTAAAAGGGAAAGCAATATCAATGGGCTCCTCGATGATTAAATGTTGACTTAAATGTGCTAGGCCTAGCCGGGACTAAATTGATGTGTTCAATTCAGTAGTCTCATATAGTCAAATAATCGGAAATCGAGAAACATAATGTTGAACCTGGAGATTGATTAAAATCCATGTCTCAGGTTCATAAGATATCAGTAGAACAAAGGAATAGTTGATCACTTATCTAAGGGCTGACTCTAAGATATGATTGAGAGTTTGGCAGTTGCATTGGATGGCACTCTCTGCTTAGTTGATCGGAATAGGCTTAGACCAATTATAGTTGATTAATTGTCCAAGTGGGAGACTGTTGGAATTAATGTCCAAGTTCATAACTAATTGGTGAGACTATCGTCAAAAGTAGAGTCCTTTTTGGGTCGCCCTCGGTGAACTATAAAAGAGAAAATGATTCAAAGAATAAGTTATGGCATAACCACGTTAAGTGTTACGTGGTAACAAGGTCATGGGATGGTTTTTGGGGTTTTGTCCCACATCGCCCCAAAGGGTAAACCAAAACCCTTTTCTTTCCTTATATATAGAAGGAACATGCCTTGGCTTTTTTTTTTTTGCTCATTCCCTTCTTCTCATTCTTACTCCTTATAAGAGTCTTTCGTTTATCAGGACCTTAGGAGTTCGAATAGATTTTCTCTTTGGTTCGTGGGTGTGAGCTATTAGAGGTACTCTCGTTTGGGTACTCGCCTCCAAGTACGACCAAGGTGGTTCGTGTGAGAAATTCGATTTTCTCAAAGGTTAGTAAATTTCTTATTACTTATTTAATTATTTATTTCTTTTAAGTTGCTTTTAGTTAATTAGGTTTAGATCCTTTAGGGTTTAGTTCCCTTCTTGCCCTAGATTATTATTATTTCCGCTGCGTATTAATCTAGTTAGGGAATAGAAAACCCATCAGAAAGATGAAGAATTAATGATGAGTTTATGTTTATTAATCTTAATTTAAAGTGAAAACATGAGAATTACCAAAGATACTTACCATGGAATTGAAGATATTATATTCCGAATTGAAGAAATTGGATCATCATAATGAAGTAATTAATTGAATTAATATAATCACAAAATTAATAAAGTAAAATGAAAAAATTGGATACTGATTAGGAGGAGAGGAAAACTGGATCGGGGTTATCGGGGTTGAAGGAAGAGAAAAATGTATGGTGGGTTGGAGGGAAAAAAACAGAAGAAAACACGTGTCGCTGGTGACTTTTTATACTTTTTATTTGTGTGTGGTTGCCTTCGATCGCTTACCAACAAACTAATGTGTAGTTTAGTTTTTATCTTCGTGTAAACTGGATTGAACCGAAAGAAGAATTGCTTCGGTCTTAAAAACACTAGTCGGTCGTAAAACCAGTTAGAGCGCTCAGTATGATAACATCGCGGCTGGCATTCTACCGGCGTGGCTCGGTGTTGAGCCGCATTATCATACCAACCTCTACGTTTTGGTAACGACGTTGAAGCCCAAGTTAAGCCACAAATGTGCGTGGTAACTTTTATTTATTTATTTATTTATTTTTTAAATTATTATTATTAGTTTTTTTAATGTGTGTGTGCGCAAATCATGTAGAATATGATACAATTTGATTTTTTTTGAAGTTTAGTTCCTGTGATATTCTTTTATTTTCATTTGGGCTTGCAAAGTTAAAAAAAAAATAAAGTTTCTTAAATATAACTTTTAAAAAAGTAGTTGTGTTGTATTATAACTTGATAATATAAAATAGTTTGTTTAAGTAAATAGAAAAGAAAAAAAAAAGGTCCGAAAACGTGGTGTTATGGGGGTGTTATGATAATAGCAAGGGTTATAGTGATTTTTGTGTCTCACATTGTGACGTGGAGGGAACAACGCTCACCGTTTCTCTTCACCACACTGCCCCCGCTCGCCGTTGTGACTTCGTTCCATTCTCATCGTTGCGGTGAACCAAATAAAAGACAAACAAACTTTTCAGAAGTTAACATTTGGTAACAAAATGTAAACATTGCAAAATTTTAAAAACAATCCGTATTTTTTTTCGTACCAATTTAAACACTATAAATAGCACACCAAATCACAATTTTTAACTAAACAAATTCCATACATTTAACCCAAATTCAATCTCAATACACTTTTTCTTTTCAAAAAACATGGCTTTTAATCGTCGACGAAATCAATGATGGTGTTCAGAAATGGATTGATGGCGATAACATTCGCAAGGAAAAATTTTACGTGGAATTCGAGATGTTTAGCAACGCAAGAACCTTTAAAGAGGATATGAGGAAACAATATGCTAATTGCAATGACATTTCGCCTGAAAGACGTGCTTTGATTGAGAAATTTTTGTACTAGGAGTGTTAGAAAGATTAGGAGATTAAGAAAACGTTGGGGAGATGTGTGCCACAAATACAAGATAACATAAGTCACAAAATCTGTTGGATGCATAATGAAAACACTATAGGGTCATTGAATCATCCAATTATGAAACAGATTAAGCTATGTATTTTTTAATGAATCATTTGAACGAAATAATGTTATGGTATTTAGTTTCTTAATCGTATTTCGTATCATATCGTATTGTATGGTATGGTTTGTTGTATGTTATGATGGGGGGGGGGGGGGGGGGGGGTTAATGAATCAGTTGAACGAAATAATGTTATGGTATTTAGTTTCTTAATTGTATTTCGTATCGTATCGTATTGTATTTTAGTTTGTATTGTGATTTCAATTAAATGAAATGAATTGAAAATCGGAAAAGAAAATAAAATTGTGAGTGGCGAGACACAAATGAAGAGGTTTGTTGTATGTTATGAGAGAGAGGGGGGGGGGGGGGGGGGGGGGGTTAGTTTGTTATGATGGGTGAGACCCAAATGAAAAGGTATGGAGAGTTCATCACACCTAATGCTTTAACGGGGTTATTTTTGCTGAGTTTGTGTTAAAATATTAAAGTTGAAGTAGCAATAAAATGAGTGCACTCTTTTGATGTTACAGTATTATGACACCTTGTGCTCTTAGCGTTCCCGTTTTCTTATTTTTGGTACTAAAACTTTTAGGTTTAAATCGGAATATAGAGAATTGACCCAAATAAATATATTAGCCGTAAACCTTCTCTTTCGAACGTAGGTATTTGTTTATTTATTTCATTGGAACTATGTATAGGCCGGACAAAGGTTCCCAAGTTAATCGGAGCAATTTCCAATGCCCATTCACGACGATTAAATCATAGTATCATCCAAACAATCTTAATCTTTTATACTCATAAAATACCACAATCCCTTTTACAAATCCTCTATCCGATGGGAACTGTAAGAACCACCGAGGATCCTGAAAACAACATACTTTACGTCCACTCAATCTCTCATGCTGGTCGCCTTCTCCCGTCGTCGAGCCGATGGAACTCCATTGAACTAGACTTCAACCTCTTCCCTAAATCTCGAGACCCTTCAAGCTACGCATCACTCCCTTCCCGATTCTCTAAATCTGTCGATTTTAAGCTAACAGTTACAAACAAAACCCATTTCAAACGCTTTATTTACACGGCATTCACCTTAGTATTGCTCATTGTAATTCTGTGTTTCTTGTTACATTTCTTGCCAAACAAGCAACGTCACCATGGTGCCTCGAAAGACCTCACTTTAGCGCTTAAATACGCTTTAATTTTCTTTGATGCCCAGAAATGTAAATTAAACTACTTCTAAATTGATGACTTTGAGTTCATTTTACTTTATTATGTCGCTTAATAATATTTACATATATAGCTATCATTTCAATATCTCTTTTCTTTATAATTGTTGGATTGGTGTTTTGTAGCGGGGGTGTTGCCGAAAGACAATATGGTTAAATTTCGAGGTGACTCTGGATTAGAGGATGGTAATACAAGTCTAGTTGGCGGATTTTATGACTCAGGGAACAACATTAAATTTACCTTTCCTACGGCATATACCGTTACTTTGTTGAGTTGGTCTGTGATCGAATATCATCAAAAATACGAAGATCTTGGTGAACTAGATCACATCAAGGACATAATCAAATGGGGGAGTGATTATTTGCTCAAGCTTTTCATCCCATCATCTCAAACTTCTACTGGTTCGTGTACTTTGTTTTCACAGGTATCGTTACACACCAACAATTACGAATGCATGATAGAGACAATCAAATACACATTTTACCTCAGACATGATTAAATATTTAGCAATATATAAGTAAAAATAAGTCATAAATTAAGTATTAAAATGTTAAATATTATTAGGACGGAAGGAGTTCTATTATCTTGAGGGAATAGTTTCTTAGCGAATTAAAACTCCAAACTTTTAAAACGATTATAAGTTATGTCAATGCGAACGTAATTTCTTTAACCAAGTTTTTTACACAAATGATTATCTTTCATTTTGTTGTTAGCAATCATCACAATTGTAAAGAGTTGAATTTTCTGTTTTGTTTTAAGGTAGGGAGCACAAGCAACAACACAATGATTGATGACGATGGCAATTGCTGGCAAAGGCCAGAAGATATGAGATACAAAAGACCGGTTTATGGTTGTGATGAGACTGCCTCAGATTTAGCTGGAGAGATTATTGCAGCACTTTCAGCAGCATCAATAGTGTTTAAGGAAGATGAGAAATATTCAACGAATTTAACCAAAAATGCAATGGAGTTATTTGATATTGTCACAAAAGAAGAGCCCGGATTTGTTCAAGGCACCTATACGATGAAAGACCAGTGTGGGGAACAAGCAAGAAAGTTCTATAACTCAACAGGGTATAAGGACGAGTTAGTATGGGGAGGGACTTGGCTCTTTTTTGCCACTGGCAACATGAGCTATCTTACCTACGCTACAGAACATTTTAATTTAGCCGCAGAAGAAGAATCATCGGTCGATAAAGGCATTTTCTACTGGAATAATAAGCTCGCTGCTATTGCAGTATGTAATCCTATATTTTTTTGTGTGCTTATGTTTGTTGTGCTTGTAGTATTGCTCTTAGTTCTTTAATTATTTACTCTTGAGGTCTCACACTTGTCCCTTTTCTTCTCAAAATTTGTTGAAAAGTTAAAGTAAGCAGTTAAAATCTAAATGAGATTAAGCATATAGGTATATTGGATGATACCGTTTTCTTGATAAATACTAGCAAAGTTATATATGTAATTTAGGTTTTTGACATTAAAAGTCAAACTTCATTTATGGTTTTGATTGATTTACCTTTTATCTCTAGGTTTTGTTAACAAGGCTTAGATTTTTCCTTGATCTTGGATACCCATATGAACAATCCTTCATATCATCAACAAACAACGTTGACTTGCTCATGTGTTCATATTTGTCTCGTACTACACATAAAACACAAGGTTTGTACGTAAGATCTATTTGCACCCAGACATATGGAACTCAAACCTTTGTAAATGTTCTTACCATTTTGTTTTGATAATATAGGTGGATTGATTTTATTGAAGCCAGGTCACTATGCATCCCTTGAGTATGCTGCTACAGCCTCCTTTCTTAGCAAACTGTATAGCGATTATCTTGATCTTTTGCATAGGTCTAGTAGCAGATGCGGTGATGTTACCATTTTTTCGGTTGAAAACTTGAGGGATTTCTCCATGTCTCAGGCAAGTGTTACACTCAACATAGTTCAACTTGCTTACATTATGACCTCCAATAGATTAGCAAAAAAATTATACATATAATGTTAATGGGAATCATATGATTGTCCTTAATTTGCTGCAGTCTTAGTACCTACGAAATTTTGTGATCTTCAATCGATCTTTGTTAAACTTTTTAAATTCACTGTCTTGCTTTAGGTTAATTACATACTTGGAGACAATCCAATGGAAATGAGTTATGTGGTAGGATTTGGAAACATCTACCCAAAACATGTCCACCATAGGGGTGCATCTATCCCGTGGGATAATCAGTGGCATTCTTGTGCCGAAGGAAGTATATGGCTGAACTCAGAGAAGCCAAATCCCAATGAACTTTTGGGAGCCATGGTAGGAGGACCCGACCAAAATGATATGTTTTTAGATGAGAGGAATAAGCCGTGGTTCACTGAACCAACTATTTCGAGAAATGCTGGTCTAGTTGCTGCGCTTGTTGCACTACATGACCCTTCTTCCCATCCATCTTCAAGAACGAACAGTGCAGGCCTATTGGGTATAGACAATGTTGGTATCTTTAACAATATTCACTTGACAACTTAACCTTGTTGATAATCCTAGACACTTCTAATCATAATATCTATTATTTTTAGCACAAACTGTCATGTAAATGTTTGAGTTTGTTTCTTTGCATCCTTATGTTAGTTGATATGTTTCGGCCCATTGTGGTTAGTCATAGCTTTAGCCCGTTTATGTTATTTCTAGATCATTCTTATGTAACTTATATATTGTAATCCCTTTATTCAATAATACATGGAATTTACCAATCTTAAATGGTACTGTTTGTTGGCTCGTAACTTTGCAACTGATGGTTTGAGTTTATTCATTCGCTTCATCCTATCCTTTTCCGTCAACTGTTTAATATAATTCCTTAATTGAAAACTTCATCACTAATTGTGATTGGATAGTACATACAATAGTGAGCAAGTGGTTATTAATTAATAGACTGGTTAATGAGATTGGTTGGAATCATTTTGCAACTTCATTTATTAATGTTTGGTATGTTGTTTATTACCTTTGATTTCGTAAGGAAGCAATGGTTTGAACTGGTACAATATTGTTTGGCAATTACAGTTCGCAGCCCCTGTTTGATTCGTCTTTAGGATTGGTTGATTTGATTCCAGCCTACATTTGGTATTGGTATTGGCATTAGGTTTTGAATTAAGAAATGGTATATATTGGCTGTTATTTTGGATCTGGTGTATTGTTTGATGTAGCATATTTGAGTCCATCACTGCCAAGTCGTTCTTCATCCATCATCAACACAATTAATAAACATGAATTATACAACTCCGGCTCCCGCATACATCCCGACACAAGAGGCTTTATTAATGAACGCATTTAGCACTATGACTATTCAGGATCGACCTCGAATATATGTGTACACATGTGCGTTTTCATACCTTAATTCTAATGTTAATAATTTAAGTATTATTTTAATTTTTGCTTGTATCCGTCTGTGTTGGTGACGGTAAACTATACATGTCACAAACACGTCCCATAACATTCTTCCCACTCTTCATCTCCTTTTACATCTTACCGTATGTTTACAAGGTTTTAATGTAAACATACTGTCCAACACTTGTCACCCTTAATATTTTTAAAATTCTTATAACTGTCAGTTTACTTTTGTGAAAGATTTTTTTAACACGTTATATCTTCCTCAGATGTGACAGCTCAGGTAATCTTTATCCGGTATCCAAGTCGTCGTCTCTTCCAAGTGCTTTGATATCTCTCACTCCTTCTACGTGGCACCAAGGCCTTGGTTATCTGGGTGATGACGTGTTACGCTCTTTTATTTCTCGTAATTTTATTTCCTGTGATAAGGAGAAGTCTCTTCATGTTTGTCCTACTTGTTAGCATGGAAAAAAATGTGAAACTTTCTTTTTCTAGGTCTACTTCTATTGTGTCTAGTTGTTTTGAGATTATTCATTTGGATATTTGGACATCCCCATTGTTTGTAAGAGTTTTAAGTATTATTCCCCATCTCAAATTATAATACACCTTTTTTTTTTTTTTTTTTTTTTTTTTTTTTTTTTTTTTTTTTTTTAATATATATATTTCAAAATAATTGACCACTTTTTATTGTAACTAATACATGGGTTCGAATCCCATTTCTTCCAATCTTTTCCTACTTAACACTTTCCTAAAAAAAGATCTTATTGGAAGAATATTCTATTGGATTGGTTAAAAGACTAAGGATCAAATTAGAAGAATTCTTAAAATAAGAAGGATGAGAAATGATTATAACTACACATTAGAGATGCATCAATTTAAATTAGATGCATCCTTAATCTTTTAGATGCATCACAATATATTTTTTAGCAAAAAAGTAGATGCATATACAAATGTTAGATGCATTTGATCAAGTTAGACGAAACCTATGTATTTTTCGTCCTCTGCAGGTCAAATTTGTTGCTAGTATACTTTGCATCGTTTTCACTTCAAAATCACTTTCGAAACTTATTGTGATGCATCTAAATGAATAAAGATGCATCTAATTCAAGTCGATGCATCTTAAATATAAGGTTATAGTTATTTCTCATTCTTCTCATTTTAAGTTTTCTTCTCATTGGATCCTTACCCTTAGTTAAAAAGTGTAGTGGTCCAACTTTTATTAAATTGTGTGATTTTGTCTTTTAACAATATTTTGCGACAAAGGTAGTATGTGATTTTTCTTGATCATTTTTCTCATTATTTGTGGATTTATGCTCTTCGGACCAAATCTTAAATGTTTGCTAAGTTTGTACACTTTCGTTCTTATGATAAAAATCAATTTAAATGTGACATTCGTGGTTTTCAATGTGATCATAATGGTGAGTTTGATAATACCCAACTTTTTGACTTTTTCTATACACTTGGGATTCAAATGAGATTTTCATGTCCTAAAACTTGCCAACAAAATGGAAAAGCGGAACGTATGATTCATACATTGCTTTTCCAACCCCACATTTTGGGTCGAAGGACTTCACATGGCCGCCTATCTTCTAAACCTCCTTCGCTCAACCATAATTCAATCAGATACCGCTTACCAAATTGTTAGACAAACAACCCAACTATTCCAAACTTGCTCCACGAGCCACACCATGTATATTTTAGGTTACCCAGTCTATTGCCAAGGCTAAGAGTGACTTGACCTAATCATAAACAAAATCATTATCTCTAGACACGTAACCTTTGACGAATGTTAATTTCCCTATGGATCAATTATACCTTCCTCCTCATATGACTTCATTGATACATCTCCCTTACCAATTACATGTCATGTGCTACATAATCCTCAACACAATACTCCACCACCAACACCAACAGTTGTCCCAGCAATATCTAGTGGCCCAGCACATGGTTTCTCTCTACTTACCTCAGCCCAATCTACCCATCACCCAACACCACCCATGACCCAAACCCAACGTGTATCCAATTCAACACCCATAGTCCAAACTAGGCCCAATTGACGACCCCGATTCCAACCGAAACCCAAACCCACACCACCTTTCAACTCGTTATTAGTAATCCACCAACCCGGACTCACCCTATTGTCACTCGAAATCAGGATGGCACAAGTAAGACCACTCAAAGTTTAAACCTTCATGTTTCTCATATCTCTCATGTACCAAAATCCCCATCTCTTACTTTATCTTATCCGCATTAGCAAGATGCTATGTATGATGAATATAATGCTTTGAATTAAAAATGGTACTTGGGTTCTTGTTCCAAGACCTCTGGGGCCAATATTGTACATTGTCTGTGGTTATTTCGGCGTAAATTTCATGCTGATGGTCCATTGATTCGGTATAAAGCTCGATTAGTTAGTCAGCATCTTGGCATTGACTGTGATGAGACTTTCAGCCTGGTTATCAAGTCAACCACCATCCGTACTATTCTTAGTCTTGCATTGACCAGGCATTGACATGTTCATCAGCTGGCCGTTAAGAATGCTTTTCTTAATGGTATTTATCATAGACTGCGTATATGCATCAGCTTTCAGGTTTTGTGGATCCTCGATATCCTCATCATTTTTATCGCTTCTGAGATCTTTATATGGGTTGAAACAGACTTCTCGTCTTTGATTTCATCGAGTTGTTGCTTATGTTACCCGAGTTGGATTTTCTCCCGTTAGATGTGATTCATTTTTATTTATTTACATATCTAGTACTCACACATCATATTTTTATGTGGATTATATTTTTCTTACAGCTTCTTTTACAATTTTGCTTCACAAGATTATTTTATCTTCACACAGGGAGTTTAACATGATAGATCTTGGTGCCTTTAATTATTTCTTAGTATCTTTGTTACACGTGACACTATAGGGATGTTTCTCTCCCAGAAGAAATATGCTATGGAGTTGCTTGAGCGAGCATATATGCTCAATTGCAATACTACTGGGACTCCTATAGTCACTGGGTCTAGCTTGGTGTTGAGGGGACTCTCATTTCCGATCCTACTTTGTATCAGAGTCTTGCAGGTCGCCTATAATATCTTACATTCACTCGTCCTGATTTGTCTTATATTGTACATAAGATTTGTCTATATATGCATAATCCTTGGGAACCTCACTTAGCTGCTATCAAGAGGATTATTTGTTATGTTCAGGGCAGTTTGGAGTTTGGTTTACAGCTATATGCATCCTGAGGATCTTCTCTTGTGGCTTACTCTGATGCTGATTAGGTTGGTTGTTCTGCTAACCCTAGATCTACATCCGGGTATTGTGTATATCAGGGATTCTTATACCATGGTCTTCTAAGCAACAACACACTTTTTCATGTTCTAGTGTTGAAGCTGAATATCGGAGCGTTGCTAACGCTGTTGGTGAGACAACATGGCTACACAATCTTCTTCGGGAACTACACAACGCTAGTGACCGCTACTCTTGTGTATTGTGATAATGTTAGTGTTATTTATTCATCTACTAATCCGGTGCAACATCAACAAACCAAACACATCGAGATTGACATTCATTTTGTTCGTGATATGGTTGCCATGGGTCACGTGCGTGTTATTCATGTTCTATCTCGTTACCAATATAGAATGTCGCACTAGTTTGAGTGTTCGATTGCCTCCGGATCAAACTGCGAGGGAGCGTTAGTTGATATATTTCGGTCCATTGTAATTAGTTATAAGGCTTTAGCCCGTTATATTCTTATGTAAGCTGTATATTGTAATCCCTTTATTCAATAATAAAGGTATTTTACTAATCTTACACCTTGAACCTTCTGTTTTTTCTTTGCAATGTTGCATTTCTCAGCCTTTCAGAAATTTAATTTGCCTATTGCTTGAATAGTTACTAATCGTCTTGCATTCCACATTCAGTGTACCTTACATATTTACATACTACAAAAGTCGCCATAATTAAAAAACGTACAAGAAAGCATATATACACTAGCAATCTAGCATGGGTTCTTCTAGTTGAGAAAAGGTATCTATGACAACATATATTGGTAAAACATCATAAAGTGTTGTCATATGTACCTTTTAAATGCTTCTATATATTATATTCTATCAACTACCCTATGCAATACAATTTTGATGATTGTCATTGTTTCTGCTTCATTCTTTATGTTGCCTTCAGCTTGTCCAGCCCGTAGGTTCCCTGTAGTATATATAAAAACAGTATTGATGAATACTCAAATTTGAATATTGAAATTACAAAATTCTTCCAGCATTAGTGTTTTATCATAGATAATTAACAAGAAGCTCACCAAAATTGAGTGTATCTCATCTAAAAGTGGTACAATCATCGACGTGAAGGTCTGTATATCCTGTTTGAGAGTTTCTTGGTCTTCAGCTTCAGATATGAGAATATCGATCATGGTTTTGTTATCAGGAATTAGTTTTAGTGCTACCTGAAATAACGGTTAGAGCAAGAACTTTTTAGGTTTTCTATTGAATAAAAGTTAACATGGCCCTACATGCGGCAGTCGTATCAACTAACAAGAACTTAAACTTAGTTCCTCTTCCAGTGAATGTGAAACTATATTTGACTGGTCTTTATACGACATCGCCAAAATGATATGTAATACAATGATTATTGTATCATTGTATTAACATGATCTACTCAATAAGATATAGAGTTAAAGTCGTACTCTATAAGCTGTGGAAGAGATCCATCCATGCCATGGTTTTAGAGTAGCTTTGTATGCTTCTTCAACGGCTTTCTCCATGTCCACCGCTATATCTTTTTCTATTAATTCCAATAAGTTAACCGTAAAGTCTAGAGATCTGTAAAATTAAAACAATATATGCAAACACTGTTTGTTAATCGTAATTATATTGCCAATACACATATGGTGAAGATATCAAATATACATATTGGTTAAATACCTGGTTAGCCAAACAAACGCTTTACTAGAACTAGCAACCTTTTTTGATGTGCCTTCACTGGCCTCTTTCTTTAGTATCTCCACAATATTTAAATAAAGTTTAGGGTCTGATTCTAGCATCTTCTCCAATCTCTATGGAAAAAAATATAGCCCATTAGTTCCAAAATACTCCACTAAACTGCCATGTACGCCTTAATATAGTATTAAAAGGCTAAATAACCAGTATTAATGTGAATTCCAATCTGGTTATCATAGTTAAAGAAGTACTAGTAAAGAGGTCAAAGTGTTAAAAGTTATATCTGAGAGTCGTATTACGCAAAATTATATTAAGAAGCTAGAAAAGAACAAATAGGAGAATTACAAGACATAAGGGATCAATGGGTTACAAAGTTTTGATTGAAGTCTATTGACATTTATATGGATTTCGAGCGTTCTATGTAGCTCTATAAACATCAACGACGACAAAACTAGAATTCATCAATAAGTTGGTTGTATCTATTAAATAATCAACTGATGCACACAATAAAACAAACAACTACTACAACGACAATACTCTCAACCTCAATACTCTTGTCCGATGATTTATTTATTTACCTGTATATTACGATGGATATCTTGTCTTAGAACAGTCATAGTCGGCCCTATCTTATCTGCAATCAACAACAAAGGCAAAAAGAAAACAATCATTGACATGGTTCAATTATATTAGATTAATTCCAAGTTCTTGATTATTTGAATATGACAAATTAACTAGGTATCATTACTTTTTCTATCATTACTTTTTGTAATTAAAAAGCTACATCTACATATTAAATACAAGTATAAAACCCTAGATAGAGACAAGTGCGTGTCTCTTTTGAACGCTGGTAAATTTTATTAAGACTCTAGCAAGAAGGTAAAAAACAACATAAACACAGTTGAAACAACAGTTAAAGGTTAGTGAACCCAATCGAGCCAATTTGACCGAATATTCCCAGACCTATTAGTGATCAAAGTAAGAGAGAAAGAGAGAATCTGACCAAGAAGTAGAAGAAGGAAGGTGCAAAGAGAAAGGAATGGTTTGATAGGGATATGAGTGCCATTTTGCTGACAATTAGGTACAACATGATCATGATCATCATTATCATCATGGGACTTTAGGCTTTTCATAACTGTTAACAAAGAAAGATCTTCAATGGCAGATCTTAACACTGATGAGGCTGGTTTTTCCACTTCTCTTCTTCTCTTCATTTCTCTATTTTTTCTCTTTCTCTCTGTTGACTTATTTGGGATTATGTAACTTGATGTTGAGCAAAATATATACACATATATTTATAGCTGTCAACTATATATTTGTTCATAATAGATCATGTATATAATATATGTCTCTTTTGTAGATAACAATGGTATTATTATAGTGAATATAGCTGTGGTTGAAATGGCAAGTCTTTAAATTGTCGATTACTGAATAATCTATAGTTTCAACGAGATTTAATTATATATTATCAACTTATATCAGGTAGCGAACCCAAGACTAAGTCAATATATGCATAATTTTTTTTGGGTATAGTGAAAATAAAAGATAAACTAAAATAAATGATTTCATCAAAACTTAGTAAACAAATTAAGAAGACATGTATTTCATTTTACATATTTATGGACTAACTAAACAAAATTAATATCTTTGTATGACACAAAATTACGAAACCAAATTTATTTCAAGGAAATCAAAATTTGTAACCTCAATTTACACTAGGTGGCAAACATCCATCGAATTCGCGAAAACCCTCTGAGTACGTCCCTGTTAGTTTTACATTTTAGGATTTGCTAAACACATGCAACCACATGAGTTATGTTTAAACATTTCAAATTTCTAAAAATTACAATTAATGAACTCAACATATTTCATACATATACAATTTTAATCATTTTAAAAATGATAAGTGATCTGAGAATGTTTGGTTCATAGACGTTAAATACTTAAAAAAACAAATAAAGAAAAAAAAAGAAAAAAATGTCAATCTTAGCTACGGAGTACTAATTAAAGGTTAGCCAACCGGATCATGATTTTCCCCGGCACAATTCCAAATCCAATAAATACAGAGTGATGTTCCCCTCCATTCCATTATATTTATTATTGACTACTACTTCTAAGTTCTAACCACCGAGAGATTTTTCTAAACAATTTTATGAACTAACAAACCTTAAATAAAAAACCAAGCTATCTAAATTAAAAATAACAAGGTACACGCACGTTGTGGCGACGGGTACCTCAAAATAAACTTTTTTCACGTTCTAGCAACGGATACCTTGAAATAAATTTTTTCATGAATCATGCATTCTAATTTATTATTTTCTTTAAGACAATAAATATACAGATATCAAGAGTTATATGTGACGTATTTCAACTCTTTAACTAATGACTGTGTTATTCATTATACGATTATGTTGTGATAATAAATATTTTATTGAACAATGTTTTTTCGTTGTTAAAAATATCTAATTTATTTATATAAAGCTAAGTTTTATTGATACGGGTGTTGAAAAATCTGTGAAACCGACAAACCGAGCCGACCTGCCCAATCTGAAACCGCAAAAAATGATAACTAAGAAATTGAATCCGAAATTACCAGAAATCAATCAACCCTCTTATCGCGGTTCGATTTTGGTTTTTATTTTTAAATATCAGTGATTACGCGAATCGAACCGTGTTTTATATACATGTAGTTTTAAACAAATTGAGGTTGGATTAAAAATAGGATCAATTACATTTATATCAATACTAAAGTTCAATATTAAATCAATGTCCTTCTTAATTTTGTAAATACATCAATATCCTTTCCAAACTTTTGTAATTATTTACAACAATATCCTTTACAAACTTTGTAATTATATCAATCCTTCACAAACTTTTAAATTCTCATAATATCCAAAAATCAACATGTTTTTCATCACTCGAGGCTAAAATATATATATATTTGAGCAAATAAATATATATGAACAATATGTTCTTTCATATTTATATCCAAACTTTTGTAATTATGTCATCAAGTTCTTTCACCACTCTATACATGAACAATATATTTATGATCAATATAAGTGATAAATAATAGTTTCATAATTTAAAATAATACAATAATAATTTAACTGATGAACAACTGGCTCATTGATCATGAAAACCTTCAACCAAGCCGAACAACAAACTTCCCATTATCGCTCTCATACTCAACCTTGCAAAACCTCTTAAGTGTTGTGGCAGCATCTTAGTTGTTAACAGTTTCATATTCACTCAAATTGAGGGCCTCGAGCCCCTCAATCTCCTTTTTGGTTAGCTTAGCGAGCTCACTTTTGCACTCCCTCCTTCCTTCAGCATCGAACTGCAAGAACTTGAACCATTGGGTAGGGTTGTTGTTGTTGTTTCCAGAAAACACAAACAAAATTACAAATATTAGTTTGCAGTTCAGAAGAAAGTTACGGCGTAACCAACATAAGTTACGCCGTAAAATCAACCTGTAACATGGATACGACGTAACCCTATCACTAGTTACGCCGTAAAATCAATCCGAGTCACAGTTACGGTGTAACCCATTTAATGGGTACGTCGTAACTGTATTTGTTAGAACACGAAAAGTATAAATCCTTAGTTAGGGACTTTTATTTATATTTTATCTTAGTATAGGGTATGTTGTGTAATACTTGTTGTATGCGACACAAGTTTACCAACGCGGAACTTGTATATACGCGATGGAGGCTTGGCTAGACGTTGGGTATAAATACCCCTACCTCATGGGTTATGAGATGTGTGTTCTATGTTCTAGCAATGTGAGACTTTTGATATCTCTCTCTCCCTTCTCTCTAAAGTGCTCACACCCACTTTACATATTTAGATTAGTTGTAGACGTGATATTATTGGTACAACAATTGGTATCAAGAGCCAAATATGAATCGTTGTTTCTTGTAGTGATTGTTTTAGTGTTGTTAAATCTTCTCTTGTCTTTAGAAGCTTTGTTTTTCTTGGTGTTATTCACTTTCTCTCTCTAAAATAGCTTATGCTTCTTACGTAGTGATTAGATTACTCATTTACGTGATTAATCTTGTTATATGTATGTTACGATAACTTATTTATGAAAAAGAAAGAGTTTTTCATTATTATATTCATAGTTTCTAAGTATTTAGTGAAGATCTAGGCTGATTTTTGTGGTTTTAAGGTTTTTGAAGAAGTGTACTTTTTGTTCGTAAAAGTAGGGTTTAAGATTTTGTTCGCATTGTTTTGCTCGCATCGCAAGGGTTTAGGCTGCGATACAAGGGTTGTGGATTCCACGATAGTTGTCTGTGATAAGAGTTTGTGTGATACGAAAGAATTGGCTGCGATACTTTCTCTGCGAAAGTTTTTGTTACCCACTATTTACGAAAGAAAACTCTGCTCGGATCGCATTAGACTTCTGCGATAGCTCTTGTATATGTGTGATACTTCTAAGAGTCTGCGACATTGGATTTTACGAGACTTACTGTTACCCACCTTTTACGAAAGAAAACTCTGCCCAATTTCCACCAGAAGCTGCGATAGTTACTGTTCATGAGACTCTATTGCGATATTTTGACCTAAAGACTTTTATAATTTAACAAATCCCTCAAAAAGATTTAAATTTTGTAAAAGACTTTGATGATACTCATTGAACTAGATCAATTCTCCAAACATTCAACCATCACAACTCAAATAAACTAAAACACCTCACTCAAACAAAACAACATCTCATATCAAAGATCCATTATCACAATGTCTACTACTCAAGATGCATTGGCTGCAGGGAGTGATGATAGACCTCCCATGTTATATCGGGGAAACTATGTTCAATGGTCTTCAAGGTTCATGAATGTTATTATGGGCTACAAAGAACGTAAGTTGTTGATTAACTCCATCAAGAATGGACCGTATGTAATATAGGAAATTCCTGATACTGCTAATGAGGGGAAGACACGACTACAAACTGAAGATGACTTAAGTCCAGCTGAACTTGCTCAATTTGAAGCTGACATTCGTGCCAAAAACTTAATTCTGTATGGACTTAGCAATTACATTTACAATGCCATTGATAGCAATCTTACTGCACATGATCTCTGGAAAGCTATGGAGAGATTAATTCAAGGTGAAGACGTCGGTACTCAGACTCAACAAACTCTAGCTTTATGGAATTACCAATCCTTCAAGCAACCTCCAGAAGAAATTCTTAAAGATGCTTACATTCGATTCAACAAACTTATCAATGAAATGAACCGTCATAACCTTAAGCAATCAAACATTGAACACAATACCATGTTTCTCACAAACCTTCAACCAGAATGGAGACGTTTCACTATTGCTATCAGACAAAACCAAGACTTAACAGCCAAAGATATCAACAACTTGTTTGATTTGCTGAAGCATAATCAGGTTGAATTCAATGACATTCTTGATAAAAAAACGTAAAGAAAAGGAAAAGGAACAGTCAACTCAACTCACCACACAAACACCTGTTTGTTGATCCTCTTGATCTTGTGTCAAATTATCATCTAAACCAATCCTCCTTCAGCTCCAACAATGAATCTCACTTCACTCCAGTGGAAGAAGCAATTGAGTCCAATCAAGATCCTGCCAATGTTGAACTCAATAAGATTCTTCAAAACCTTGCACTTCTTGGAAAACAAATCCAAAGGTCCTTCTACAAACGTCCAACAAACAACAATCTCAGAACCACCTCTGCACCAACTGCTTTGAACAAACGTCAAGATATTCTACCTAGAGGAGAAGTTGTGCGTCAAGGTGTTCAGAGAAGTGACAAGGTTGAACCTGGTCAAGATGTACAGGAACCAAAGTGCTTTGGCTATGGCCAACAAGGTCATTTTGCTAAGAATTCTCCAAATGAAAAAGTGCGTGACAGAACATACTACAGACAGAAGATGCTATTGGTTGACATGGAAGAAAAGGGTAAAATTCTCAATGCTGAAGAAAATGATTTCATGATGGATACTGATGATGAAGGAGAGTTGCTAGAAACAAACATGGTGTTCATGGCCTCATTGGAAAAGGTGGATGTTTTTGAAGCTCATGATGGTGATTCAACTCCTAGGTATGACACAGATGCTGAAGATGATGACACTCTTGGAAACAAGGTACACATCTTTGATGAATGTGATAATGATGATCTTGATGAATTTATACATGGTCACATTAGTACCACTAGCATGAAAACTCAAGTTAACACAAGTAGTGCAACATCTACAAGTGCTACACCTACGTTATCTGCTAGTAATCATGTATCAACAAGTCAAGATCATGTTGATATGCTTCAAAACTATGCCACTATTCAAACACAGATTAAAAATTATTCTAACTTGATAAAACTTGAACAAGATAAAGTGCTTCATTAGAAAAGAAAATCAAGGACATGTTGTACGAAGAGAAGTCTGAACGGCCTTTAGTGCTAAAACGACAAATTCAAGATTTACAAGATGAGATTTTTTCTCTTAAGAGAAATATCACAAGTTTTGAAAATGGCAAAAAGAATCTTGAAAATGAAGTTTCTAAACTTAAAGATGAGAAAGCTAATTGTATTCAACGATTAACTAAAGCTAAATTGAAAATTCGCACTACCGGTCAGACTCCTCAGACTATGCACATGTATCTTCCCAAATCTGATCCTATTTTGGATCTAAGACCGGGACATGGTTTCTCTAACCCTTCTTATCTTGAAATGGTGAAACGTAAAGCACCAAGTTTGTATAATTCTGACTACATGAGACGTGACACATTCAAAGATTACATGTTTGTTCCAAATGACATCTCAAATGAGGAAATCCAAAAACGTTTAATGGTCAAACAAAAGAAAACCAATTTCTTTTATTTTAGTGCTGATTATGGCGTGATTAATAAAAAAATGCTCTTGAACGAAAACCAACAACTGCTATGAAACATGTGGATATACCTACGGTCAATCCATATCTCTCTAGCAATTACGAGAGTTTAGCAAGAAAAACCTTTTTCATCTCAAGAATCAAATAAGTTTATCGTTAAGAACTATTCGTGAGAAGCAAGAATTCACAACTGATGAACTTGTGAGATTTAATTCCTACGAAATAGATGTCTCAATGGAAGTTAAGAAACAGATAAAATTACTTATCGAGCCTCCCGTGAAAAGTACTGACGATAAACTTAAAGTCTTTGAAGAGACATTGATGACTGAAATGCAAAATGATATGAAATACATAACATCTCTTGAAGATGAATACGATCTTATTTGCTTAAACTCGGACATTCAAAAGGAATATTTTCAAAATCAATTCGAATCAATCAAACCAGCATTCGCACTAAATGAGGAGAAAATTGCGACTTTAGAAAATCAACAAACGTCACTTGAAATGGAAAACCTTGCTTTAAAAGAGAGTCTAAAATAGTGTTTGCAAAAGAATGTTGATTTGAACAAGGAATTGTCTTGTCAAAATGAAAATTTTGAAAATTCGTTTGCCAAAATTGAAAAACAATCCTTGATATTCAAATCAAATTGGCAACGAAAGATTGAAGAAAACAAGTATGACAAGCTTTCTTACGAAAATTGTTTGAAACTAATCTTAAAAGAGAATGAGGAACTCAAATCTAAAGTGCTTCATTTGACAAAAACCAAGAATATTGAGTTTGCTTCAAAACGCCAGTTGGAAAATGCAAATTTTTCATACTTTTCAAATCAACCAAAATTTTTGGCATCTTCAAAGCAACAAACTCATGTTCTTGAGCCAAAACATAAAGAGGTTTTAACTAATCCTAAAGTAATTGCTCCTGATATGTACAATGTTGCTTCTACTTCTAAGCAAGAACCTTATGGTACAAATGATATGATTATAAGAAAGAAATAGAAAAAGCTAGGATGCAAGCATTACTTAGCAAGGATACACCTCCAGATGCACCAGTGTGTTCTTTGACTTCTCCCCCAGTAGAAAAGAATCCCAAAGAGTCAAGGAAACACATATCTAAGAACCGTAAGAAACAGAAATTAGTTCAACATGATCAATCTTCAAAATCTCCTAACAAAGATTTGCTTGTTGGTCCAAGTTTAGAAACTACTTGTAGCAGGGAGAGACCACTTAAGAATAACGCTTGGAAGACTAGAGCCTCTCAACCTCAAGTTGTAGACAAACCTAGATATTTTAATGCTTTCAATAAAAAACGCTCTAAGCGAATGGATGAATGTAATAACATTAAAATGCATGGATCTGTTGCTTCTAATAGCATGAATGCTTGTTCTAATTATGTTCCTCTTAATTCGGTTTCTGATAAAAGTGTGCATGCTAATATGAATTGTGTGAACATGAATGCTAAGACCACTAGGACTAATACATCAAAGCCAAGAAACACCAAGCATCAACAACAAAAGCCAATGATTCCTAAGGGCAAGAATCTAGATCACTATGACTCAAACCCTAGATCATGCTTTAAGTGGGTTCTTACTGGAAGAGTGTTTGAACACGTAGGGTATAGATGGCAACCAGTTAAGAAGCAAGAATCACCTACCATACCTCCTGTTTCTCAATTTAATCCTTTAGGTGTGCATTCTTTACTGTCTAACTACGTGGAACCACTTTATCAGTGGATTCCCAATTTTCTGTGTCTTGCTTTGATGTGCAGCTAGTTCAAGTGTGCCTCTGGTACCTCGACTCGGGGTGCACCCGACATATGACCGGGAACAGGGCACTGCTCAAGAACTTCGTGGCCAAATTCTTGGGTATAGTTGATGAGGCAAAAAGTGTACCGCTTTTAAGGGGTCATTTAAGCCCGAATTCGAGATTATTTGATCAATTATTGCCCTAAATCGTTTCTTTTGTCATTTTAGGTACTTTTGGAGAGAAATATGGAAAATGAAGCATTTTGGACGTTTTTGGAGCATAAAAGTGAAGAAAACGGCAAAGACTCAATTTTCTTGCTGGAACTGTACCTGACGACGTCAAGGGATTACATGTGACGGCGTTAAGAGTGACAAAAGAGGTGGATGTGGAAATTATAACATGACGATCCATAATGTTTTTAAGCTTATTGGCCTGATGGCATCACCAAGTTCGTCAGGGTCCAATTACACGTGACGGCCCAGAGTGTTTCTCCACATGACGGCGTCAGAAATGGATCTAGGCAATACGAATTTTATCATGGCGACGAGTTGACGGCGTTAGAGGCTAACACGTGACGCCGTCAGGATACATAGTCTATATATATTTTTCCAAATGTTCATTGTAATGTGTGCAACTTTGAGGGAATAAAACCCTAGATGAATTTTCCAGCTATTTGAAGGGTTTCAACCCTTTGTTTCTTCCATGTTCAATTGAAGATAAGTACTTTACCAATTCATTCAATATGTCTATGTGTTGTTAGATTATATCTTATGTTTGTCTTCTCTTTAACATGCTAGGCTAGGTTTTTATTGTGTTTGCTTAGATGTAGTGAAACCTAGATGTTGATTATGGGTTGATTGTTTGTTTATAATTGTTTTGGATGATTGTATTCGATGTTAGGCTTAAGAAAACTGGCAGACTTCCATTGGTAACTTGCTTGAACGTCTTAAGAAACATGATCGGAGGTGTACTACGATTTTTGGTTGTATTTAATGCGTAAGAGAATTCTAATGATCCCATGTTAGGAGCTTCTAACGGCTCGACATAGGAGTGAAGTAGGATCTTATAGAGTTGGGGAATATTGTACACGACCCTACGACTAGTATTAAGGAATATAACCCGTCATCCATGCAATTGTAACAAGCTAATCAACCTGTAAAAGATATCTCGGGAGTAATGAAATCTAAGTAAACACAACTTTTCTCATTATTGTTTCCACCACATTAGTAAATTAGTTTTATTTTCATTTCTTTTATTTTATTTTGATTGCATCTTAGTTAATTGGGTTAGTTGGCTAGAAACTAATTCCGCCCACTCCTTCAAAACCCGAAATTTTACTTGCTTTCCATAAAATATAAAAATACAAAAAGAATCATCCCTCACCTCTAGACCTAGTTTAGTAGGCTTTCTAATCCTAGCAACACTATTCCTGAGTTGAACAATCAATCCCCCGGTACTTGTCAATATACTATACTACAACGATCAGGTACACTGCCTGGTGGGGGTTGTAAGCTTCTCAAGATCCCTTGAGAGGTAAAACCTGTTGCGAGGGCGCAATTCCCACGTATCAAGTTTTTGGCGCCGCAGCCCGGGGAATAGTTATTGGCTAGGTTGGAATTTCTTTTTATTAGGTCTACTTGCTAGATTCCTTTCTAGTAAGGTTTTATTTTTATTTTTAGGTTTTCTTTAGTCTATCTTATTTCTTCGTTTCTTTGTTCATAACCTTTACCATCCGACATCATGGAAGGTGGTAATATCTTTGAACCCTTCAACCCACCACAACAAAACCACCCACAAAACCCACCACTAGCAAACTAACCTCCTAGGCCCCGAACTTTAGGAGAGTATTCCCGTCCTAGCCACCAAGGCTATCGAAACACCATTGAGCTCACTCAAGGAGCCAATATGTCCCCCTTGCGATCCAACACCATCCGGTTGGTGCAAAGCGGATGTGCATTCCATGGACTTCGTTCCGAAGATCCTAATCAACATCTCAAGGATTTCCTTAACATCGTAGATTCCATAGACCTTGATGTTGCAACTAGAGAGTCGACCCGATTACGTCTATTCCAATTCTCTCTACGTGATCAAGCTAGTCAATGGCTTGAACGTTTACCCGCGGGATCCATCACCTCATGGGATGATCTCACTTCTCGTTTCCTTGCTCAATTTTTCCCACCGGGGAGAACTACCAAGCTTAGAAATGATATCTTGATGTTCCAACAACGTCAAGGTGAAACTCTATATGAAGCATGGACTCGTTTCAAGGACTTACTCCAAAAAGTCCCTCATCATTGCATAGATCTTTGGCTCCAAGTCCAAATCTTCTATGACCATATCGATCTCTCCACAAGGCGAACCATTTACCAATCGGCCGGTGGCAAGCTACGTGATCTAAGTGCGGAAGAATCATGGGAACTCATAGAAGATCTTGCTCTCTGTGGAAAACTAGAAGGGGGGGTTGAATAGTTTTACGTCCTTTTAAAATTTATAAGTACCAGTTTGTTTTAAAAATCTTCGATTCTAGTTTATGTGAATTCAATACTTGCACTATATGATCAATTTGTATAATAACTAACTAACAAAACTAATATAGTAAAGATAAGTAAATAAGTAATGAGAAGAGTTAGAAAGATCAAACCACAACACAAAGATTTATAGTGGTTCGGCTACAAGGACACCTTCCTTGTTCCTACTCCACTCCCCGAGTCACCTACTCGAGAGTTTTCTTCACTATGTCAACAAACTCCCTTATGGCGGAGAAAACCGTACACACCAATATACACACCAATCTACACACCAATCTACACACCAATCTTCACACCAAGCTTCTACACACCAATCTTCTACACACCTTCTTCTACACACCAATCTTCTACACACCTTCTTCTACACACCAATCTTCACAACTATCCTACTTCACTACTAATCAACTTCTATTATCTACACAACTTCTATATCTTCTAAACAAATAATAACAAGCACAACACAATATTCACAAATGAATATATATATACACTATACACAACACCTCTTCAACACTTCTTAAACTTGGTTGTAGAGAGTTCTTCTTTTGCACTTAGAATGAGAATGGATGATGAGGGATTGAATCACTTGAAACAAGGATTAATATACAAATGATCAAAGGGTTTTTGATGGGTTTAAGATGATTGTAGATCTGAAAATTTCGTGCAAAAGGTGAGGAAAAATTCCAGAATTAAGGTGGTATTTATAGGGGAAGAAATCTGACAGTTTCTGACAGGGGAGCCTGGCCGGTCCCCTTAAAGCATGGCCGGCCCCCTTAAAATTAAGGGGACCGCCACTTATAATTAAGGGGGCCGCCCAACTGTAACGGCCAGAAAAACTGTCTTTTAGTGGGGAAAGTTTATTTGGTGAAAAACTAACTGATTTTGGTTAAATATTTGAAATCATATATTTAGTATGATTAAAACATTTTTCCTTATTACCAAAAGTGTTTTTCAAAAATATATAATAAGATTATATAATTAAATAAACTTTATATTAGTTAATTAAATACCCCTTTGATCATGAGATGTATTAAGCACTTGTTTGTCCATACCTTAAGTGATTAAGTTGGATATAATGATATAGACTAGCTTAATACTTGTTTACGTAGTAATCAAACGATTGACGAGTTTACATTTTGTGATCGTCAAAATATAGAGATATCGAAAAATATAAATAACGTTTTCATACATTATTTATGTCAACAATCTCCCCCTTTTTGATGATTACAAAATTTAAACTCATTAGTCGAAAATTAGTCTATATACAAGTATTAGAGTGAGTTTATATCACTTCTCCCCCTTTTTGTTAGCATCAAAAAGGTTTTCCCAAGTTGATGGAAGCTCCCCCTTGAAGTATACTCCCCCTCATTTTGAGGCCAAAAGGAATTGGGATATGGAAATCTTGCAAAAATATTTAGTAGCAAGCAACATATATATGTATATAGCATGCAAAAATATAGACTAAACACAACCATATCATTAATCAAGGAAAATAATACATCAAGCATTACATCAACAAAAGGAACAAGTAATGCTACAACTAACAAAAGCCTTTAAAGGCTTACAATGATCATAGAAATAATAAACCAAGTCTCAAACATGAGAGTCCTCTTTAGAGCTTGCCATCCAAAAAGGTTTAACACAATTTTATTTGTGAAACACCAAGCATGTTTAATTGGGAGGAATGGATGGTGAACATGGAGATGGTGGTGGAGGAGGAGTGTTTGTTGATGGTGGTGGAGGGGTTGTGTTCATTGTTGGTGGTTGATGCAACATGTTTTCAATATGAGAAAACATGTATTGGATCTCATCTCTTAATCCGAACACAATTGTTCGGTTGTGAATGCAACAAAGGCAAGTGTCTCCATGAGCTTCAAGTAAGCTCCATGGGACGGGGTTATAGGTTGGTGGGTTGATAGGAGATGATGAGAAATGTGCATCAAGAGGTGTTAATGGTGATAATGAGAGAGTGAGTGCAAGGGTGGAGTGTTCATTGGTAGGTTGTGATGGTTGAACCATTGGTGGAGAGGATAAGTGGGTGTTTATGTAGTCATTAATGGATGAAGTGGATGGTATGGAGGAGGTAGAATGTCCATTTGTTGAGGGTGTTTTGGAGGGTGCATTTGGTGCACTAGGAGATGAACATTGAGGTTGTGGTGATGGGGTGGTGTTGTCTTCATTTGTAAGATCAATGAAGAGTTGTTTGGGTGGTATAATGACAAGTTTTTGTTTCTTGGCATTGTTTGAATGGGTGGTTCTTGGTGATGACATGATGATGGTTTATGAGTGATGAGGATGATGAATTATGAATTAAACATGCATGGAGATTATATAGTGGGAAAACATGTTTAGAAGTGGAATTATTTTGAAATTGTAATGTTATATTCCAAAATTAGTTTGGTTTTTAAGAGTAATGGTAGCTGGGACTAGCAAAAGGGATCACATGATGCAAAAGAAAACAGTGTAAAAACTGTTTCAGATGGCCGGTCCCCTTAAATGGTGGTCGGTCCCCTTAATTTTAAGGGGGCCGCCCTTTATGATTTAAGGGGGCCGCCCATCTGACGACCCAGAAACCAAAAATTTTCAAAAAATTTTCTGGAAAGATGTTATGTTCTGGTTTGAATATGCAGCAAGCTCAATTTGGACATTTCACATTTGTCTTGGTTTATTAGAAAGCATACATGTCATATAGTTATATAACCATTAACTAATCATGCAAACATATATATAGATCAAGAGCAACATGCATAAAAATATCAAGTTATCATCCTAAACACATATTCAAATGACAAGTATTTCCGAATAAAGTTCGGACAAATAACACACAAGACATAAAAATAAAACATTGTTAAACAAACATAATCCGACCATATCATTTCTTTTTCTTCCTGAAGATCCCCTTCAAAGTCTTCCCAATAGATTTGAAGCCACCTCTAACTTCTTCGTGCAAGCTCTTTTGTCTTCTAAGCATCTCGGTAGTTCGTTCATGAAGCACTTCTTCAGTTTGATCACTTGGAGATGGAGTAGAATAGTTGGGATAGTCTAGATCCTCTAAATTGTCAACGAACTCAGAAAACGAAGGGGTACTAACATCATCGATGTTTTCCTCCTCATCGTCATCATCTTGCCTAGAGGATGATCCATGAAAGCTATGACGACGAGGTTTACCCTTGTCACTTCGAGTTCGTCGAGCTTGTTTTAGAGCGAGAGTACGTAGAGTGGGGTAGATGGACTCATAAATACTATTGTCAAGATCGGGGTAGTACTCGATAACATGACGATAGATACGAGTAAGGAACATTCCATATGGAAGGTTGGCTTTGGGAGTTTTTCTAGCACACTCAATCCGTTTGATAAAGAAGTAGGCCAAATTGTACGGCTTTTCGACAGCTATACAATACAACATGTGAGCAAGGCTAGCCGGGAGATGGTCCCGGTGACCTCCAGTACCAAACGCATTCTCACGAATGAGTTCTTCCCAACGCTTCATGTGTGGGCTTAATTCTTTGAGGAGAAGTTGGTATGGAGAAATTTGAACATTTTTGGATTTTATTTTTCGACTTGTGGTGGCACGATCTATACCAAGGACTTGACGAATTTCGTCGGGATGAGGAATTTCGTCGAGATATGGACCGAAGGTTGGTCGATAGCGATTAAGAGATTCGAGGTCCCACTCGTTTGAGAAAACGGCTTGACCTCTAAATGGAATTTGGAGGATATGACCAAATTGTTCGAGAGTAAGGGTGATAAATTCATTTTGAATCATGAAAGAGATGGTGATGAAACCAAGATCATTGGTTTGGACGGTGACTTGGCTATAGAAATCCATAATGAAGCGAGGAATAATAGGTTCATTTATTTCATAAAGACAATTGAAGTTGATGCTTGAAAACAAGCGATTTATGTACTCGGATTGAGCAAAAGCAAGATCTACTACACGTCCCTCATGAATATTTCTATCTTCAATTTGACGATAGATAAGTCCAATGGAAGGAGATGTGGTAGGGAGTTGAGAAACTTTGGGAATGTAGTTTTTAGTGTGAGAAAGATCTTCGGTAGTTGCTTTGGGCATTTTCACCTAAACACATCAACAATTCAAAAAGACCAAAATAAATATAAAGAAAGATAAAAATATATGTTTATTGTCAAGGCTTATGTTGGAACGTAAACGTACTTCGTTACTAATCCTAAGAAGTAGATTACCATGTTCCTTAATATTGTTTTTAACTCGTTCTAGATATACTTTACGATGTTTAATTAGTAGTTATGGACAAATCCAAATGCCCCTTTAAACATCTTAATATATCATGAAATTTACTAGATTTACATTAGATTGTAAAACTAGCTATTTCTTGCGAGTTTCTTATGCATGTGATTTGTTTTTTTTTTTTTTTTTTTTTTTTGAAAAAGATGGTTTGTATTTTTACTTAAAAATGTCATTTTTAGTAATAAACCAAACGCTCCCTTAACTAGTGACTTATAACTCAAGTGCGTCAATATACATATGAATTATATATCTTGACGAGTTCGATAAACAATTTTAAGATTTATAATTATAACAAAGTTTTATAAAAATTATAATGACTATGTTTTGATATTATTTGGACATAATCCAAACACCCCTATATTGTGAACCAATATAATTTTTCTTAGTCGAAAAATGTAATTTCAAGTTTTACAAGTTACAAACGTACAATGTGATTAGTTTTAACACGTTTTCAAATCATTATTCAACAATGTGTTTACTAAAATTTTGAAAAGGAGTGTATGAAATTAAAAAAAATTTCGACATGATAGTTCATAATAACTAGTTTCTAGTGTTGATAAATCATCCTAATCCTAAGGGAAGCATTTGGTTATGGAGTTTTAAGGCTTAATTCGAAAGAAATAATGAAATTTGACGAATTTTATAAAACATGCATAATCATGAGTATGATCAAATAAGATGAAATTAGATGAAATGTGTTATGAAAAACTTACAATAAGTAATGGTGATTGTGTTAGATGAATTTGCCCTTTGCCAATTAACCCGAATTATGTGATTTGGAAGTGATTTGAGAGGTTTTTGGGTTTTGGTTTTCGTTACAGCAGAAGCAGTGGAAGAGGTATGTGAAAAAGTGGAGTGTTTGGCAAAAGGAAAAAGGAGAAAAACGGGCTTGATCAATCAGATGGCCGGTCCCCTTAAACATTAAGGGGGCCGCCCTCCAAAAATCGATTTTTGTGATTTTGGTTTCTGGAAAGAGCAAAAAAAAAATATATTTATTCATATGTATGTATTAGATTTATATTTAATCAAAAATACGTTGGAGGGTATTCGCATGAAAGGAATTACTTGACACTTTTAATCAACAATTTGCCAATTAAATTTTCTTGATCATTTCGGATGAAATTTATCAAGTTGTCAAGTACACGAGAACGTTGTGGAAAGTTCATAAGTATATATATATATATATATATATATATATATATATATATATATATATATATATATATATATATATATATATATATATGTATTTTATTAGTATGGGCTTATAAGACGAGAACATAGGAGGGAGACGTATGCAATGGAAGCCGGGAGTTTGTTTCATCCATAGATTTTTCGACTCATCTCACTTCATCAGCATGAGTGTTGATTGAACATTAAAGTTCAATAAGGCAAAAAGGGGAAAAGAGATGTTCGTAAACGAACAATCTCTAGTTCTAGAAAATCAACAAATGAATTTCCTAGGTTATAAGATCCTAAATATAGCTAAGTATATAAATATATATATATATATATATATGTATATATGTATATTTAGATATAATATAGAAGAAGATAGAGATTAATAAGTCAAGTAAAATCACATACATATAACACACTAAACTAAGCATGCATTTCTAGACAAGGAACTTAAAAGGAAATGTGTACCTTTTGTCTTTAATGCGTTAATCTTCAAGGTCTTCAAGAAGTAAATCGGACAAGAGGTGACAATGAAAAGTTCCATGTTTGGATGGCGAATATTATTTACGTTGGTGCCCATTGTTTCATTTGTCCAAAGTTATTTGGTCCGAACATGTTTTGTATTTGACTTGGATGCATATAAGGTGGAAACACTCCCCAAGGATTGAAGTTCCACATTTGTTGATTATAGTTAAAGTTTCGTCTATTATGGTTTGTTCTTGATTGAGGTGTTTTAGGTCTAGGATATGAATTATTTGGTTTCCTAGGTGGTGGAGTTTTAGATCTTGTTTTAGATTTAGATGATCCAACTTCGGTTTTTAAAGATGGTTTATAAAATGGTTTTATTTCTTCATTACTAGCTATAGGTATTATTTTATTTTTTATGAGTAAATGTTTGGGATTAAGTATTGAAGGTTTTGGTTCATTTTCAAATTTAACGTTTTTAGCTCCACTTGTTGAAGATTCAGTTGAGTTAAATCCTAGTCCGGTTTTATCTCCTGATATTCTCTGAATACTTATAATTTTACTAAGTGAGTTACTACTATTTTCAAATTTATCAAGTTTGCAAATTTCATCCTTAAGTATGTTGTTTTCACTTTTAAGCTCTTGACATGTTTTACATTCTTCAACAATTTCTTTTCCTTTTTCAAGTTGACGTATTTTAATTTTTAGTTCAAGCACTTCATTTTCTAGTTGGTTGTTTATGTATTTTAGTGATTTATTTTTAGCCATAACTAGTTGTCCTATTTTACATAATCTATTGTATTCACTATCTAAATCTTTTTCATCTAATGATAGATTTTCATCACTAAAGTATTCGGATTCGGAACGTACCTCACTTGATGATTTGGCCATGAGACACTTTTCATCCTTTGTTATTTCATTCTCATCTTCATCACTATCACTCCAAGCACCTCCAACGAATGCTCTTTGATTTTGATCTCTTGTCATCATTGGACATTTTCCAATGAGGTGATTCGGATCACCACACTTGAAACACTTTCTCTCATTCTTGCTATACTTGTCATCATTATTCTTTTGAGATGTTCTTCTTTCATCGTGTGGTTGTCTAACAAATCTTCCTCGCCTTTTGAAGAATTTCTTGAAGTCTCTTACGGCCATGGCATATTCTTCGTCATCGCTTTCGGAAGATGAGCTATCTTCGTTGTTGGATTCCTTTCTAGCTTTCAAGGCGATTGACTTGCTTTGCTCACGTTTTCCTTTAACCATTTCAGAGTCCTTCTTTATAATTGCTTCGTAGACTTTCAGATTTCCAATTAATTCATCAAGTTGTAGTGTTGACAAATTCTTTGATTCTTCAATAGCCGTCACTTTAGCTCGCCATTTTGGGTGAAGAGCTCTAAGAAATTTTCCTAACAAAATTCTTACTAGAGAAATTCTCATCAAATGCTTTTAAACTTGTGATGATAGTGTTAAATCTAGCAAAAGCATTATCAATTGATTCCTCTTCCGGAATCGTGAATTGCTCATATTGTTGAACAAGTAGATCTATTTTGTTATCTTTGACTTGATTATTACCTTGGTGAGTTATTAATAAAGAGTTCCAAATTTCTTTTGCGGTTTCACACATAAAGATCCTTTCGTACTCTTTACGTGGTAGCGCATTATAAATAACCATTTTTGCTTCATTATTTTTAGCAAGTTTTCTTTTTAAATCATCATTTTGTTTTTCAAAAGGTACGATTTCATCTTTCTTAGTTTCAGGGTTATTTTGAATAGGTAAAAAATCACCATTGGTAATAACATGCCAAAGATCTAGATCTTTTGATTTCACATAAGTTTCGAATCGATTTTTCCAATATAAAAATCCATCACTTTCAAATAGTGGTGGTCTTTGCATAGATTGCCCTTCTAAATATTTTTCAGATTCCATAGATCGTTACAAGTTTTAAAATACAATATATTTTAAAAATCTTGCTAGACGTGGCTCCTGATACCAATTGTGGAAAACTAGAAGGGGGGTTGAATAATTTTACGTCCTTTTAAAATTTATAAGTACCAGTTTGTTTTAAAAATCTTCGATTCTAGTTTATGTGAATTCAATACTTGCACTATATGATCAATTTGTATAATAACTAACTAACAAAACTAATATAGTAAAGATAAGTAAATAAGTAATGAGAAGAGTTAGAAAGATCAAACCACAACACAAAGATTTATAGTGGTTCGGCTACAAGGACACCTTCCTTGTTCCTACTCCACTCCCCGAGTCACCTACTCGAGAGTTTTCTTCACTATGTCAACAAACTCCCTTATGGCGGAGAAAACCGTACACACCAATATACACACCAATTTACACACCAATCTACACACCAATCTTCACACCAAGCTTCTACACACCAATCTTCTACACACCTTCTTCTACACACCAATCTTCTACACACCAATCTTCACAACTATCCTACTTCACTACTAATCAACTTCTATTATCTACACAACTTCTATATCTTCTAAACAAATAATAACAAGCACAACACAATATTCACAAATGAATATATATATACACTATACACAACACCTCTTCAACACTTCTTAAACTTGGTTGTAGAGAGTTCTTCTTTTGCACTTAGAATGAGAATGGATGATGAGGGATTGAATCACTTGAAACAAGGATTAATATACAAATGATCAAAGGGTTTTTGATGGGTTTAAGATGATTGTAGATCTGAAAATTTCGTGCAAAAGGTGAGGAAAAATTCCAGAATTAAGGTGGTATTTATAGGGGAAGAAATCTGACAGTTTCTGACAGGGGAGCCTGGCCGGTCCCCTTAAAGCATGGCCGGCCCCCTTAAAATTAAGGGGACCGCCCCTTATAATTAAGGGGGCCGCCCAACTGTAACGGCCAGAAAAACTGTCTTTTAGTGGGGAAAGTTTATTTGGTGAAAAACTAACTGATTTTGGTTAAATATTTGAAATCATATATTTAGTATGATTAAAACATTTTTCCTTATTACCAAAAGTGTTTTTCAAAAATATATAATAAGATTATATAATTAAATAAACTTTATATTAGTTAATTAAATACCCCTTTGATCATGAGATGTATTAAGCACTTGTTTGTCCATACCTTAAGTGATTAAGTTGGATATAATGATATAGACTAGCTTAATACTTGTTTACGTAGTAATCAAACGATTGACGAGTTTACATTTTGTGATCGTCAAAATATAGAGATATCGAAAAATATAAATAACGTTTTCATACATTATTTATGTCAACACTCTCTATGACAACGAAAGTTGGAATGATCCCCGTGATTTGAACAAAACGGTCAAGGCAATATCTTTGCCTTCGAACAATTCTAGCACTCTCGACCGTAGGATCATGGAACTTGAAGACCAAGTCAAGTTTCTCATGAAATCCTACGAAGCTCCTAAGCCCTCAAGCCAAGTGAACAAAATCACTTCTTCATGCGAATTATGTAGTGGTCCCCATGACACTAGTGATTGCGTGGAACTCCCCGGACAAGCTTTTGCGGATTACGCATCCTCGCGGACCGATGAAGCGGGAGACAAGTGGTACACTTTCAAACCCAAGTCAAACCCTTACGCTGATTCCTACAACCCTTATTGGAAAAATCACCCGAACCTTAGGTGGAAACAAAACCAAAACATGCCCCAAAACAATTCTTCCAATCCACCTAATCGTTACCAACCAAACGGTACACCCTCTAACCGTACTTTCAACAACAATCCTTCCAATAACTATGGTAGTACCAATAATCTTGAAGAATTGATGTCAAAGTTTATGGCATCTCAAGAAGCTCGCATATCTAAGTTTGAATCCGATTTCAAACAAAAGCAAAGCGAAATGACCACTAAAATCGACACATTGTTGAAAGTTCTCAATGACTGAAAAATGGGAGCACTCCCAAGCAACACGATCAAGAACCCGAAACTAAAAGTTAATGCCATATCATCGGTTTCGTCACCTACTTCTTGTACACAACACTATTCAGTCAAAGCAATGAGCACGTGTTTCAAGCAAACCCAAATTCTTCAAAAGGACCAATTGAATAAAACATCCGATATTAAACCGGTCAATAACATAGTTGAAACACCTCCTACACAAGACCTTGACGATGAATTCAAGGAGCTCCACCTTGAACGTCTCGTCATTGATGTCTTAGCCCGTGCTCCCTACTATAGTGCCCTCCTATAAAAATATGAGAAACTTAAATTGGGTAAAAATGGGACCGTCTTCGTTCAAAACAAGTTGCCTAAGAAGCTTGATGATCCGGGTATATTTGTTTTGCCTTGTAAGATAGGAAAATCCAAAGCTTTCGACACACAATTGCCGACTTAGGATCAAGCCTCAACTTGATTCCCTTATCCCTTTTCACCACTCTTAAGCTAGGAAAGTTAGAGGAGACGGAAGTATTAATTGCTCTAGCGGATGGAAGTATTGCTCACCCGGTCGGAATGATCAAGGATGTAGTAGTTCACGTAGGAAAATTAACTATCTTAGCGTATTTTCACGTCCTAGATATGGTTAGTGATACTACATGCCCATTGTTAGTAGGAAGAGGATTTTTAGCAACCGCTAGTGCCATGATAGATTGTAAGGAGTCTAAGATAGCGGTAGGAGATGGTGAGACTTGGTCGGTTTATGATGTTAAGAAGCATAGCTACGATTGTGAGGACGAACCGATACCACATTGGGTAGAGATGAGTAGGAGACAATCTAGATATGGACCTTGGATAGAAAGAAACTTAATATGACCTCAACGCCCATTCTATCTAGAAAAAGATTTCATTGATAAGACACATTCGGTGGAACAACTCATAGCTAGAGATGAGGAACTAGACCCTTTTAAGGATCCCCTAGTCTTTAGGAAAACGATTGAGTTCTTAAGCGTAATGCCTATTAACCTAGAGATGAACAAGTGGAAAAGGGAAGGGGATAAGTGTAAATGGAAGCCACCAAAGGAAGGTGACGGATCATGGCATATGAAGATGATTTTATATGATCCGGATGGAGAAAAGTTTGAGAAGTCATACCGTACCAAGAAAACCGATAGGAAATTGAAGCCTAAGTTTGATCCCAAAAGATGTCCTCGACGAGGAACTCACACATATAGGATGACCCATGACATTGAGTCTAGCTACAAGACTCGTAAATAAAGAAAAGCGCTTCTTGGGAGGCAACCCAAGTTTTTTGTGTTTTTATTTGTTTGATGTTATTTGCTTCCGTATGCATGTTTTGTTTTTATTGTTGGTAGATCATGTTTCAAACTAAAAGTGTGAAAATGCTTTATTTTGTTGTTTAACTTCGTCTTAACTTCATATAAAGGTATTTTGTAAAAGCTAAGTGTAAGGGGAAACCCCAAATTTGTTTATAAGAACGAAAATGATCATGATTCGCCACAATATTAAATGAACATGTATATTAGTATTTGTTAGAGTCAAATGCTTGTATCGAGTCATAATGATGTTTTGCAGGATTTTCCAGGAAATAGGACATAAGTTTTTCCAGAAATTTTCCAGAAACTTAACATAAAGATTTCTGCAGGTCACTTCTGACGGCGTCAGGGTTTAACACCTGACGACGTCACGTGTAAAATTCTGGAAATTTTGCGAGTTTTGTTTTTCTAACGGAGTCTTAAAAGTTTTTGTTGATTCTTTAGTTTTATAAACTCCAGGAAATCTGCAAACATTCATTCCACAAGCATTATATCTTAAATTGCTTTCTAGGATTTGTTAAAAGTTTTTGTCGATTTTACGCGAGGTTGCCTTGATTGTTTTCTCAGGTTTAACAAGTTATATATGACAAGAAGATGATTTATATTTCGGGAAGGGAGGCTTTGAACGTTCATTTTCTTGGAGGAAGATCTAACCTTGTTAACACACTATCCACACCGAACGAATCAGGGGAGTATTTGTTTTCATTCTTTTACCTATTTTACTTTTACATTCTTTAATTGAACATTGGGGACAATGTTCATCCTAAGTGTAAGGGGAAGGTAAATGATGATACCTTATAGGATACTATTGCACTTAAGTTTGTTTGTTTGATGGTAGGTGTGTAATAAAACTAAGAGAAATAATTGTTAGTGTAATTTTAGCGCCAAATTTAAAATTTTTTACAACATTTAGGAGTGAAACTTTAGCCTTAACAAGCGTCTCATGGATAGGAGTTGTATGATTAGCACAAAACCGTACCATTCAGAAAAATTTTCCACCCAAATATGTGAGGTTCGCCTTTAAATTTGATAGGAAAAGCATTTATTATTAGTGCTTATGATTGTACCAGTAGCATTTAGATTCTAGAACTTGCGTTAGTGATGCATCCCGAGACCGCTAGTGAGACTACATTCGTGTAGTAGGATTTAATACATTATAAGAGGCATTAGGATCACCCTTGTGTTAAACCCGTATCATAATTACTTGACCATTTAAGTCATATTACTTGACTAGCGAAGTCAATTAATTTTTCCCACACCTTAGCGTTGTACTCATTTTTAGTACACAATACACCTAGTACTGTCACACCCCCAAAATCGGGTCCAACGGAAGCATACATGTAGCTGGGGTGTAACTCAATTGGTATCTCAACACAAGTACAAAAATGGTTTTCACTTCAATCATTTAGAATAAAATAGTTTAATCAAAAATGTTGAATTTCCATTGTTAAAAGTAGTGCGGAAGTACGCCTTTAAAATACTTTTAAACGGTCCCCAAATGAATATCAGAGTCTTCTATGACCATGCCATGCACTGCCAAAACCTCCAGTAGCGTGCCATTGCTTAATACCTGAAAATACATGCTAAAGTGTCAACACGAGGTTGGCGAGTTCATAGAGTTCAGTGAACAAGTATGTAATGTAAAACATTTCAAAGGCATCGTAAATCTGTAATAAGGTTTATGCAAAGGCATCGTAAATCAGTAATAAATCAGTAATAAGGTTAATGCAAAGGCTAGACGTTACTTAAATTGGCTCTTAAGCTCATGACCCCGAAGCTAGACGTTACTTAAATTGGCCCCAAAGGAGTGGTTACCAGGCACTCTAAAGATATTAGAAATGAAATGCATCCGTAATTCCGTTGGAGCAACCCAAACACGGATGGAGGAGTCACCCTCAATAGATCTATTCACTCACTCTCGCTTGTAGATTAATTAACGGTCCATGATAATAAAGGGGACTTGTCATGACGTGGTAATAAGACAACTTAAGCAATGTAAGGAATTTATACTTTGGCATGCACAAAAATAATTAAAGCAATTTCTTCTCCCCCGTGGGATTTGTAATCAAAATATGGAATTAAAAATGGGGCTATGAAAACTCACAGAAATGAGCAAGTAGTTGAGAAGACTTGTAAAAGTATAAAACAAGTATTTAAGCATGTATCTCCCCCAAAGAGTTTATAAAGTAATTAAACAAGTAAAAGTGGGTTATGACTCACCTGGTGCGATAGCTACGATGACAAAAGTGAATACACAGAAATGAGGCACGATCTCTAACCGCAACCTAATATGAATGATATGATCTAATGTAAGAAATGAAATGATGCTACACATGCAAATACATATGTTATCGATACCACTCGTCAAATTTGAAAATAACGTTTATCGTCGAAAAATACATTTTTGACGTCTCGTTAAGTTAATAAACACTTTCCATGTAATTACGTTGAAACGGTACTCTACGATCCTCGTTTGGTGTTTTATCGATAAATATAGTATTTTAATCGTAAAATGACACTTTTCATAACTTGAAAATATGACCAAAATGGTCTCGCAAAACTAGTCGCGAAATAGTGAATATTAAAAGTTAGGAAAGAAGCTCAGTGGTTTTAGGAAGATTTTCACCATATCTAAAAAGTCATATAACTGAAGTTTGGCCATACGGGTCTCGATTATAAAGAAAAATAGCCGCGAAGTGAGGTATTTGGGCTGTTTTCGCAGATTCTAGGCAGTTTTCGGGAAAGTTTGGAAGGCCATAAGTTATTCGTTATAAATCCTTTTGACAAATAGTTGGATGGTCTGAAAACTAGGCTGGGTGAACTAACTTTTTGTCAATGATGTAAATTTTCCAGAAATGAGTTTATCAATGAGGAAAATGGCTCTCAACCTGGTCACTTGGCAAAATGGTTAATACTTGGAAAATTTTCGAAGTGTTGGGCTGAAGGAAAATATTAAAATCGTCTAAAATTCAGACGCTTGTATCTTTTTCGTTATAAGCTCGTTTTCTATGTTCTTTATATCCCCGGAATCGTATTAATATATAATAATATATTCTTAGTAAATCGGCTCTTATAAAACAAGTCTAACGCCTCTTTTTGTCCATTGAAAATCGTGCAACAACACGTACAATTTTCAGAAAATAGTTTTCGTCGTTAAACTTGCAAATATCATATCTCCTTCGTTATAAACTCGTTTTAATCCGTTTTTTCGCCCACGGCTTCGTTTTTGAAAGTATTTTCTAAATCTTTGGTCCAAAATTACACACAACTAATTGATTTTCCCACGTTTTAAAAATAAGGACAGTAGGTAATATATAGTTTCAAAAATCGATTTTCCTAGTTTGTAACTTGTCCAAATCCATCCAAATAACAACCAAATATCCCAAAACCTACCATACACCTTCTTAGGGTGTCATGAGTTCCTAGTCTTCACCAAAAATGGTGGATCTCATGAGATTGCTAAAAAAAATTATAGATCTATGTTTATAAAGAAAAATGAGTAATAAGTGGTATGAAACATAACATATATGCATGTTTTGTTACTAGATCATAAAAATACATCAAGTAAATGTTTTAAAGAGTAGAAAAATAACTAGCAACTTACTTGTGATGATTATCAAAAGATGGTGATGAAACCCATTTTATCTTTGTGGTTTTTATTTCAAAACCCTAACTAGATCATTATTAGGAGTAGATTAAACACTTGAGCTTAAAAGTTTGATGGATCTTTGTTCTTGTTCTTGTGTTGGTCGTGAGCTAGGAAGAGAGAAAACCTTGTTTTATGATTTGTAAAAATAATACTAAGTGTTAAAGTTTTGGAGTAGAAATAAATATCTAGTTACTTGGATGGCAATTTGGTAATTAAGTGATTAATTAGAAGTAAAACTCTTGCACATGGAAGGATAAGATGAGTGTGTGGGAAGCTTGGCTAATTATCTAGTTCACGGAGTCAGTTTTGGTTCCGTTAATTGCTAACCGTAAATTGTTAAACCACGAAACGTAAATCCGGGTATCGTAAAAATATGAAACTTGAAAGAATGACTAAACTTGTCAAAATAATCCATAACAAAATATAAAATGAATGGTAAGTTCCATCGGGTTGCTTAAACGCTGTTAAAACTGGAAACGCGGATCTAAGATGCGTAATTCGCGTAAAACGCTGAACTGGAAAACGTAAAATTTCAAAACTTTTAGAATTGTCGCAAAATGAGAGAAAATCATATTTTTATCGTTTATAGTTTTTTATGGACATATCGGGATACTGGAATGACGTTTAAACCCAAAAGTAAATCTCGGACACGGCTTCGTGATTTTTGCAGAAATGATCCGACGAGCGTCAAACTCTCGGATTATCATTAAAATAGTTAACTTACGAGAATATGAAATAAAAATTTTGGGAATGAATAGTAAAAGTGAATAGTAACTGATGAATAGTAACTTTCCGAAATAAATAATGAAATTTCAACATTTGAAAAAGACCTAAAATTACGAGTTGTGACATTCTTCCCCTCTAAAAGGAACTTCGTCCCGAAGTTCAGTTTATGTTGGTCTCTGAAGTGGTATTGGTGAAAAGATGATGATATTCGAGAATTCCAGTGAACTTTCACGATAGGAATTCGACTTCGCTTCAACTGTTTGACCTTACAGTCCATGATTTCTATTGGTTCTCCTACAAGGTTTACGTTTGTCTTTGGGTTGGATTCCTTCCAATGGAGTCATGAGTGACTCAACTGAAAGACATTTCTCGAGATTTGGAAAACATGAAACATATTTGTGTAACCTTCTGTTTTCTAATCAAGGCTCAAGTATGACGGCCACTAGGCCTACTCTGTCTGAAATATTAAATGGTCCAGTGTATATCGGGTTTAAATTTCTGAATTTTCCTGAATGGTATCATGCCTTTCCTAGGCAGAACTTTCAACATAACCCTGACACCAACTTGAAATTCTTAGGGTTTACAACTTATCGAACTTGTAACTGATTCTTGACTTGTAGGAAATTCCTGGTTATTTCATGAATGCTTACTGGACTAGTGAGTTGGGCTTTTCCAAATTTTGATCCGTCAATGGATGTTGGCACATCGACCATAGAGTGCATCAGATGGTGTAGTCTCTACGCTCGCGTGGTAACTATGGTTGCAACTGAATTTGATTTATGGTAAATGGTCAGTCCAACCATTTCTAGAGTCAATCACTCATGCTCTGAGCATATCTCCCTATGTTTGAATCGTTCTCTAATTCTGACTATTGGTCTGCAGATGATAGGTGGTGTGGTTCCAAAAGAATCTTAATGTAATCGCTAGGAGTTTGAGGTGAATTAAATTCCTCTATTAGAAATAATTGAAATGGATATCATGAATCTTGTGGAAAACTTACAAGGTTAAGTCCGTCAAAGGGTGTTGTTGAAAATAATAGATTATGATAAGGTTGTGATCCTCCGCAGGATGTCATGAATTGAGTCTTTCTCCACCTACGATGCTTAGTTTCCATTACTAAGATTTTCCCCAAGCTCTATGTCATCAAATCACAAAATCCTAAATGTATAAGTGATGTAATATAGTGATTGATTTTTCAAAGTTTGTTTTGAGATTGTGTGTTTTATTCATAAACCTTCCCTGAATAAATAAATTTACAATTTTAAGCAAACGACTTTTTAAGTAAAATTTTTTTTTCTTGATGTTTCAGAATTTAATAGTTATGCAAGATAGAACTATTTTCAACATGAGGTGGATAGTATGATTTACCAAAGATCGATGTTTAAAATTTCTTAGCATCCAGTAGTTTTGTAAAAGATTAACCAAAAGGAATTTGCTTGTCAAAATAAGTGCCTCAGAAAAGTATTTCTTACAAGATATATGTTTTGTATAACGGTAGTTTGGAGAAAAATCCATTTAAAAGTGAAAATATTAAGAGGATAAAATAGCCAGGTAGGTATGTCTGCACTAATGCATAGGTGTCTAACACGTTTGAATAATGTCTATTGGCGAGGTCATGTTCAATTGATGGTTCTATAGTCTTGGATAGAAGGTTGGATCTATCTCTATAGTGTTTCTTAGTGAGCACTCGTATCTAAACGAATCTTATAATTCAGTCATGCCAATACTTTCTAGATGATAGAATTTTTGGTGATCAGGCCAGTGATAGTGGTTCAAATAGTTTTGTGATATCTTGAGATTTCTGTTGAGTTTTGAATGGTCTTAATGTACCAAGGGATCCTTCTTATAGATGGTATGGAAAGTCTTTCCTAGGGAGGTCATTGATAATATCCGCTTATCAATATTAGGAGTAGTGAGTGATGAGTGACATAGGAATCTATAGAGTGTTAGCTAATTCCTTATATATATATGGGGATGGGGAAAGGAAATGATAGTGATGGTGAGAAGGGAAGAGACTGTGACAACTACAACATAATAAGATTGTGATGAATGAAAATAATGTGATGTAATTGTATCGTGCATAGACGTAAATGTTCATGAGATGAAATGACCAGTTGACGTGCTTCCAATCGGTGGTTCACGAAATGATGAAAAGTATGAATGTTCTGACAACGAGTGTTTACAAACACATAAATGAAACATTTAGAAATTGAGTAGAGGATTCAATCCAGACAGAATTTTATTATAACCATTCTCAGTGTTGCAAAATTCATTTCTGAGTCGGATATAGGTGGTCAGCCTATGTCCTACTGTCCCGGGTCGAATATAAATGACCAGTCTATATTCTACCGAGGTTCCATGAATTTTGAAATACTAAGCTCAGTTATACTAATACCATGTCCTTCATAAATACCAAGACGTTCTGAAAGACAAAAGCAAGTGACCAAACTCAAGGTCGAATGATGAAACTATGCAAGGAAAAACATAACACGGTGACATATATGATACGTGAACATGCTTATATGAAAGACAATTATAGTAATCAACTAGAATAAATGAATATAATATATCAGATAATGAGACACAAATCTCATCACCTATGTCAGCAACAAACCAAAAGTGAGGCTTCAGCTTGGCAGGCAGGCACGTGACGGTCATAGGGTTAAGTTTTCGTGAAAGTAGCTATAGTCTAGGTTTTAAAAACACTTAGTTCGCTATAGCCAAAGCTCTTATGCCAATTTGTCACACCCCCAAAATCGGGTCCAGCAGAAGCATACATGTAGCTGGGGTGTAACTCAATTGGTATCTCAACACAAGTATAAAAATGGTTTTCACTTCAATCATTTAGAATAAAATAGTTTAATCAAAAATGTTGAATTTACATTGTTAAAAGTAGTGCAGAAGTACGCCTTTAAAATACTTTTAAACGGTCCCCAAATGAATATCAGAGTCTTCTATGACCATGCCATGCCCTGCCAAAACCTCCAGTAGCGTGCCATTGCTTAATACCTGAAAATACATGCTAAAGTGTCAACACGAGGTTGGTGAGTTCATAGAGTTTAGTGAACAAGTATGTAATGTAAAACATTTCAAAGGCATCGTAAATCCGTAATAAGGTTTATGCAAAGGCATCGTAAATCAGTAATAAATCAGTAATAAGGTTGATGCAAAGGCATCATAATTCAGTAATAAATCAGTAATAAGGTTGATAAAAACCATCAGTATATAACTTTAATCTTATGTACAATAGCCATAAGTAAAAAGAAAAGTAATAAGATTTCAGTAATAAAATTTACATTGGCTCTTAAGCTCATGACCCTGAAGCTAGACGTTACTTAAATTGGCCCCAAAGGAGTGGTTACCAGGCACTCTAAAGATATTAGAAATGAAATGCATCCGTAATTCCGTTGGAGCAACCCAAACACGAATGGAAGAGTCACCCTCAATAGATCTATTCACTCACTCTCGCTTGTAGATTAATTAACGGTCCATGATAATAAAGGGGACTTGTCATGACGTGGTAATAAGGCAACTTAAGCAATGTAAGGAATTTATACTTTGGCATGCACAAAAATAATTAAAGCAATTTCTTCTCCCCCGTGGGATTTGTAATCAAAATATGGAATTAAAAATGGGGCTATGAAAACTCACAGAAATGAGCAAGTAGTTGAGAAGACTTGTAAAAGTATAAAACAAGTATTTAAGCATGTATCTCCCCCAAAGAGTTTATAAAGTAATTAAACAAGTAAAAGTGGGTTATGACTCACCTGGTGCGATAGCTACGATGACAAAAGTGAATACACAGAAATGAGGCACGATCTCTAACCGCAAAGTAATATGAATGATATGATCTAATGTAAGAAATGAAATGATGCTACACATGCAAATACATATGTTATCGATACCACTCGTCAAATTTGAAAATAACGTTTATCGTCGAAAAATACATTTTTGACGTCTCGTTAAGTTAATAAACACTTTCCATGTAATTACGTTGAAACGGTACTCTACGATCCTCGTTTGGTGTTTTATCGATAAATATAGTATTTTAATCGTAAAATGACACTTTTCATAACTTGAAAATATGACCAAAATGGTCTCGCAAAACTAGTCGCGAAATAGTGAATATTAAAAGTTAGGAAAGAAGCTCAGTGGTTTTAGGAAGATTTTCACCATATCTAAAAAGTCATATAACTGAAGTTTGGCCATACGGGTCTCGATTATAAAGAAAAATAGCCGCGAAGTGAGGTATTTGGGCTGTTTTCGCAGATTCTAGGCAGTTTTCGGGAAAGTTTGGAAGGCCATAAGTTATTCGTTATAAATCCTTTTGACAAATAGTTGGATGGTCTGAAAACTAGGCTGGGTGAACTAACTTTTTGTCAATGATGTAAATTTTCCAGAAATGAGTTTATCAATGAGGAAAATGGCTCTCAACCTGGTCACTTGGCAAAATGGTTAATACTTGGAAAATTTTCGAAGTGTTGGGCTGAAGGAAAATATTAAAATCGTCTAAAATTCAGACGCTTGTATCTTTTTCGTTATAAGCTCGTTTTCTATGTTCTTTATATCCCCGGAATCGTATTAATATATAATAATATATTCTTAGTAAATCGGCTCTTATAAAACAAGTCTAACGCCTCTTTTTGTCCATTGAAAATCGTGCAACAACACGTACAATTTTCAGAAAATAGTTTTCGTCGTTAAACTTGCAAATATCATATCTCCTTCGTTATAAACTCGTTTTAATCCGTTTTTTCGCCCACGGCTTCGTTTTTGAAAGTATTTTCTAAATCTTTGGTCCAAAATTACACACAACTAATTGATTTTCCCACGTTTTAAAAATAAGGACAGTAGGTAATATATAGTTTCAAAAATCGATTTTCCTAGTTTGTAACTTGTCCAAATCCATCCAAATAACAACCAAATATCCCAAAACCTACCATACACCTTCTTAGGGTGTCATGAGTTCCTAGTCTTCACCAAAAATGGTGGATCTCATGAGATTGCTAAAAAAAATTATAGATCTATGTTTATAAAGAAAAATGAGTAATAAGTGGTATGAAACATAACATATATGCATGTTTTGTTACTAGATCATAAAAATACATCAAGTAAATGTTTTAAAGAGTAGAAAAATAACTAGCAACTTACTTGTGATGATTATCAAAAGATGGTGATGAAACCCATTTTATCTTTGTGGTTTTTATTTCAAAACCCTAACTAGATCATTATTAGGAGTAGATTAAACACTTGAGCTTAAAAGTTTGATGGATCTTTGTTCTTGTTCTTGTGTTGGTCGTGAGCTAGGAAGAGAGAAAACCTTGTTTTATGATTTGTAAAAATAATACTAAGTGTTAAAGTTTTGGAGTAGAAATAAATATCTAGTTACTTGGATGGCAATTTGGTAATTAAGTGATTAATTAGAAGTAAAACTCTTGCACATGGAAGGATAAGATGAGTGTGTGGGAAGCTTGGCTAATTATCTAGTTCACGGAGTCAGTTTTGGTTCCGTTAATTGCTAACCGTAAATTGTTAAACCACGAAACGTAAATCCGGGTATCGTAAAAATATGAAACTTGAAAGAATGACTAAACTTGTCAAAATAATCCATAACAAAATATAAAATGAATGGTAAGTTCCATCGGGTTGCTTAAACGCTGTTAAAACTGGAAACGCGGATCTAAGATGCGTAATTCGCGTAAAACGCTGAACTGGAAAACGTAAAATTTCAAAACTTTTAGAATTGTCGCAAAATGAGAGAAAATCATATTTTTATCGTTTATAGTTTTTTATGGACATATCGGGATACTGGAATGACGTTTAAACCCAAAAGTAAATCTCGGACACGGCTTCGTGATTTTTGCAGAAATGATCCGACGAGCGTCAAACTCTCGGATTATCATTAAAATAGTTAACTTACGAGAATATGAAATAAAAATTTTGGGAATGAATAGTAAAAGTGAATAGTAACTGATGAATAGTAACTTTCCGAAATAAATAATGAAATTTCAACATTTGAAAAAGACCTAAAATTACGAGTTGTGACATTCTTCCCCTCTAAAAGGAACTTCGTCCCGAAGTTCAGTTTATGTTGGTCTCTGAAGTGGTATTGGTGAAAAGATGATGATATTCGAGAATTCCAGTGAACTTTCACGATAGGAATTCGACTTCGCTTCAACTGTTTGACCTTACAGTCCATGATTTCTATTGGTTCTCCTACAAGGTTTACGTTTGTCTTTGGGTTGGATTCCTTCCAATGGAGTCATGAGTGACTCAACTGAAAGACATTTCTCGAGATTTGGAAAACATGAAACATATTTGTGTAACCTTCTGTTTTCTAATCAAGGCTCAAGTATGACGGCCACTAGGCCTACTCTGTCTGAAATATTAAATGGTCCAGTGTATATCGGGTTTAAATTTCTGAATTTTCCTGAATGGTATCATGCCTTTCCTAGGCAGAACTTTCAACATAACCCTGACACCAACTTGAAATTCTTAGGGTTTACAACTTATCGAACTTGTAACTGATTCTTGACTTGTAGGAAATTCCTGGTTATTTCATGAATGCTTACTGGACTAGTGAGTTGGGCTTTTCCAAATTTTGATCCGTCAATGGATGTTGGCACATCGACCATAGAGTGCATCAGATGGTGTAGTCTCTACGCTCGCGTGGTAACTATGGTTGCAACTGAATTTGATTTATGGTAAATGGTCAGTCCAACCATTTCTAGAGTCAATCACTCATGCTCTGAGCATATCTCCCTATGTTTGAATCGTTCTCTAATTCTGACTATTGGTCTGCAGATGATAGGTGGTGTGGTTCCAAAAGAATCTTAATGTAATCGCTAGGAGTTTGAGGTGAATTAAATTCCTCTATTAGAAATAATTGAAATGGATATCATGAATCTTGTGGAAAACTTACAAGGTTAAGTCCGTCAAAGGGTGTTGTTGAAAATAATAGATTATGATAAGGTTGTGATCCTCCGCAGGATGTCATGAATTGAGTCTTTCTCCACCTACGATGCTTAGTTTCCATTACTAAGATTTTCCCCAAGCTCTATGTCATCAAATCACAAAATCCTAAATGTATAAGTGATGTAATATAGTGATTGATTTTTCAAAGTTTGTTTTGAGATTGTGTGTTTTATTCATAAACCTTCCCTGAATAAATAAATTTACAATTTTAAGCAAACGACTTTTTAAGTAAAATTTTTTTTTCTTGATGTTTCAGAATTTAATAGTTATGCAAGATAGAACTATTTTCAACATGAGGTGGATAGTATGATTTACCAAAGATCGATGTTTAAAATTTCTTAGCATCCAGTAGTTTTGTAAAAGATTAACCAAAAGGAATTTGCTTGTCAAAATAAGTGCCTCAGAAAAGTATTTCTTACAAGATATATGTTTTGTATAACGGTAGTTTGGAGAAAAATCCATTTAAAAGTGAAAATATTAAGAGGATAAAATAGCCAGGTAGGTATGTCTGCACTAATGCATAGGTGTCTAACACGTTTGAATAATGTCTATTGGCGAGGTCATGTTCAATTGATGGTTCTATAGTCTTGGATAGAAGGTTGGATCTATCTCTATAGTGTTTCTTAGTGAGCACTCGTATCTAAACGAATCTTATAATTCAGTCATGCCAATACTTTCTAGATGATAGAATTTTTGGTGATCAGGCCAGTGATAGTGGTTCAAATAGTTTTGTGATATCTTGAGATTTCTGTTGAGTTTTGAATGGTCTTAATGTACCAAGGGATCCTTCTTATAGATGGTATGGAAAGTCTTTCCTAGGGAGGTCATTGATAATATCCGCTTATCAATATTAGGAGTAGTGAGTGATGAGTGACATAGGAATCTATAGAGTGTTAGCTAATTCCTTATATATATATGGGGATGGGGAAAGGAAATGATAGTGATGGTGAGAAGGGAAGAGACTGTGACAACTACAACATAATAAGATTGTGATGAATGAAAATAATGTGATGTAATTGTATCGTGCATAGACGTAAATGTTCATGAGATGAAATGACCAGTTGACGTGCTTCCAATCGGTGGTTCACGAAATGATGAAAAGTATGAATGTTCTGACAACGAGTGTTTACAAACACATAAATGAAACATTTAGAAATTGAGTAGAGGATTCAATCCAGACAGAATTTTATTATAACCATTCTCAGTGTTGCAAAATTCATTTCTGAGTCGGATATAGGTGGTCAGCCTATGTCCTACTGTCCCGGGTCGAATATAAATGACCAGTCTATATTCTACCGAGGTTCCATGAATTTTGAAATACTAAGCTCAGTTATACTAATACCATGTCCTTCATAAATACCAAGACGTTCTGAAAGACAAAAGCAAGTGACCAAACTCAAGGTCGAATGATGAAACTATGCAAGGAAAAACATAACACGGTGACATATATGATACGTGAACATGCTTATATGAAAGACAATTATAGTAATCAACTAGAATAAATGAATATAATATATCAGATAATGAGACACAAATCTCATCACCTATGTCAGCAACAAACCAAAAGTGAGGCTTCAGCTTGGCAGGCAGGCACGTGACGGTCATAGGGTTAAGTTTTCGTGAAAGTAGCTATAGTCTAGGTTTTAAAAACACTTAGTTCGCTATAGCCAAAGCTCTGATGCCAATTTGTCACACCCCCAAAATCGGGTCCAGCAGAAGCATACATGTAGCTGGGGTGTAACTCAATTGGTATCTCAACACAAGTATAAAAATGGTTTTCACTTCAATCATTTAGAATAAAATAGTTTAATCAAAAATGTTGAATTTACATTGTTAAAAGTAGTGCAGAAGTACGCCTTTAAAATACTTTTAAACGGTCCCCAAATGAATATCAGAGTCTTCTATGACCATGCCATGCCCTGCCAAAACCTCCAGTAGCGTGCCATTGCTTAATACCTGAAAATACATGCTAAAGTGTCAACACGAGGTTGGTGAGTTCATAGAGTTTAGTGAACAAGTATGTAATGTAAAACATTTCAAAGGCATCGTAAATCCGTAATAAGGTTTATGCAAAGGCATCGTAAATCAGTAATAAATCAGTAATAAGGTTGATGCAAAGGCATCATAATTCAGTAATAAATCAGTAATAAGGTTGATAAAAACCATCAGTATATAACTTTAATCTTATGTACAATAGCCATAAGTAAAAAGAAAAGTAATAAGATTTCAGTAATAAAATTTACATTGGCTCTTAAGCTCATGACCCTGAAGCTAGACGTTACTTAAATTGGCCCCAAAGGAGTGGTTACCAGGCACTCTAAAGATATTAGAAATGAAATGCATCCGTAATTCCGTTGGAGCAACCCAAACACGAATGGAAGAGTCACCCTCAATAGATCTATTCACTCACTCTCGCTTGTAGATTAATTAACGGTCCATGATAATAAAGGGGACTTGTCATGACGTGGTAATAAGGCAACTTAAGCAATGTAAGGAATTTATACTTTGGCATGCACAAAAATAATTAAAGCAATTTCTTCTCCCCCGTGGGATTTGTAATCAAAATATGGAATTAAAAATGGGGCTATGAAAACTCACAGAAATGAGCAAGTAGTTGAGAAGACTTGTAAAAGTATAAAACAAGTATTTAAGCATGTATCTCCCCCAAAGAGTTTATAAAGTAATTAAACAAGTAAAAGTGGGTTATGACTCACCTGGTGCGATAGCTACGATGACAAAAGTGAATACACAGAAATGAGGCACGATCTCTAACCGCAAAGTAATATGAATGATATGATCTAATGTAAGAAATGAAATGATGCTACACATGCAAATACATATGTTATCGATACCACTCGTCAAATTTGAAAATAACGTTTATCGTCGAAAAATACATTTTTGACGTCTCGTTAAGTTAATAAACACTTTCCATGTAATTACGTTGAAACGGTACTCTACGATCCTCGTTTGGTGTTTTATCGATAAATATAGTATTTTAATCGTAAAATGACACTTTTCATAACTTGAAAATATGACCAAAATGGTCTCGCAAAACTAGTCGCGAAATAGTGAATATTAAAAGTTAGGAAAGAAGCTCAGTGGTTTTAGGAAGATTTTCACCATATCTAAAAAGTCATATAACTGAAGTTTGGCCATACGGGTCTCGATTATAAAGAAAAATAGCCGCGAAGTGAGGTATTTGGGCTGTTTTCGCAGATTCTAGGCAGTTTTCGGGAAAGTTTGGAAGGCCATAAGTTATTCGTTATAAATCCTTTTGACAAATAGTTGGATGGTCTGAAAACTAGGCTGGGTGAACTAACTTTTTGTCAATGATGTAAATTTTCCAGAAATGAGTTTATCAATGAGGAAAATGGCTCTCAACCTGGTCACTTGGCAAAATGGTTAATACTTGGAAAATTTTCGAAGTGTTGGGCTGAAGGAAAATATTAAAATCGTCTAAAATTCAGACGCTTGTATCTTTTTCGTTATAAGCTCGTTTTCTATGTTCTTTATATCCCCGGAATCGTATTAATATATAATAATATATTCTTAGTAAATCGGCTCTTATAAAACAAGTCTAACGCCTCTTTTTGTCCATTGAAAATCGTGCAACAACACGTACAATTTTCAGAAAATAGTTTTCGTCGTTAAACTTGCAAATATCATATCTCCTTCGTTATAAACTCGTTTTAATCCGTTTTTTCGCCCACGGCTTCGTTTTTGAAAGTATTTTCTAAATCTTTGGTCCAAAATTACACACAACTAATTGATTTTCCCACGTTTTAAAAATAAGGACAGTAGGTAATATATAGTTTCAAAAATCGATTTTCCTAGTTTGTAACTTGTCCAAATCCATCCAAATAACAACCAAATATCCCAAAACCTACCATACACCTTCTTAGGGTGTCATGAGTTCCTAGTCTTCACCAAAAATGGTGGATCTCATGAGATTGCTAAAAAAAATTATAGATCTATGTTTATAAAGAAAAATGAGTAATAAGTGGTATGAAACATAACATATATGCATGTTTTGTTACTAGATCATAAAAATACATCAAGTAAATGTTTTAAAGAGTAGAAAAATAACTAGCAACTTACTTGTGATGATTATCAAAAGATGGTGATGAAACCCATTTTATCTTTGTGGTTTTTATTTCAAAACCCTAACTAGATCATTATTAGGAGTAGATTAAACACTTGAGCTTAAAAGTTTGATGGATCTTTGTTCTTGTTCTTGTGTTGGTCGTGAGCTAGGAAGAGAGAAAACCTTGTTTTATGATTTGTAAAAATAATACTAAGTGTTAAAGTTTTGGAGTAGAAATAAATATCTAGTTACTTGGATGGCAATTTGGTAATTAAGTGATTAATTAGAAGTAAAACTCTTGCACATGGAAGGATAAGATGAGTGTGTGGGAAGCTTGGCTAATTATCTAGTTCACGGAGTCAGTTTTGGTTCCGTTAATTGCTAACCGTAAATTGTTAAACCACGAAACGTAAATCCGGGTATCGTAAAGTGTTGGGCTGAAGGAAAATATTAAAATCGTCTAAAATTCAGACGCTTGTATCTTTTTCGTTATAAGCTCGTTTTCTATGTTCTTTATATCCCCGGAATCGTATTAATATATAATAATATATTTTTAGTAAATCGGCTCTTATAAAAGACGTCTAACGCCTCTTTTTGTCCATTGAAAATCGTGCAACAACACGTATAATTTTCAGAAAATAGTTTTCGTCGTTAAACTTGCAAATATCATATCTCCTTCGTTATAAACTCGTTTTAATCTGTTCTTTCGCCCACGGCTTTGTTTTTGAAAGTATTTTCTAAATCTGTGGTCCAAAATTGCACACAACCAACTGATTTTTCCCACATTTTAAAAATAAGGACAGTAGGTAATATATAGTTTCAAAAATCGATTTTCCTAGTTTGTAACTTGTACAAATCCATCCAAATAATAACCAAATATCCCAAAACCTACCATACACCTTCTTAGGGTGTCATGAGTTCCTAGTCTTCACCAAAAATGGTGGATCTCATGAGATTGTTAATAAAAATTATAGATCAATGTTTATAAAGAAAAATGAGTGATAAGTGGTATGAAACAAAACATATATGCATGTTTTGTTACTAGATCATAAAAATACATCAAGTAAATGTTTGAAAGAGTAGAAAAATAACTAGCAACTTACTTGTGATGATTATCAAAAGATGGTGATGAAACCCATTTAATCTTTGTGGTTTTTATTTCAAAACCCTAACTAGATCATTATTAGGAGTAGATTAAACACTTGAGCTTGAAAGTTTGATGGATCTTTGTTCTTGTTCTTGTGTTGGTCGTGAGCTAGGAAGAGAGAAAACCTTGTTTTATGATTTGTAAAAATAATACTAAGTGTTAAAGTTTTGGAGTAGAAATAAATATCTAGTTACTTGGATGGCATTTTGGTAATTAAGTGATTAATTAGAAGTAAAACTCTTGCACATGGAAGGATAAGATGAGTGTGTGGGAAGCTTGGCTAATTATCTAGTTCACGGAGTCAGTTTTGGTTCCGTTAATTGCTAACCGTAAATTGTTAAACCACGAAACGTAAATCCGGGTATCGTAAAAATATGAAACTTGAAAGAATGACTAAACTTGTCAAAATAATCCATAACAAAATATAAAATGAATGGTAAGTTCCATCGGGTTGCTTAAACGCTGTTAAAACTGGAAACGCGGATCTAAAACGCGTAATTCGCGTAAAACGCTGAACTGGAAAACGTAAAATTCCAAAACTTTTAGAATTATCGCAAAATAAGAGAAAATCATATTTTTATCGTTTATAGTGTTTTATGGACATATCGGGATACTGGAACGACGTTTAAACCCAAAAGTAAATCTCGGACACGGCTTCGTGATTTTTGCAGAAATGATCCGACGAGCGTAAAACTCTCGGATTATCATTAAAATAGTTTAACTTACGAGAATATGAAATAAAAATTTCGGAAATGAATAGTGAAAGTGAATTGTAATAGTGAATAGTAACTGATGAATAGTAACTTCCGAAATAAATAATGAAATTTCAACGTTTGAAATAGACCTGAAATTACGAGTTGTGACAAGTACACCCCTCCGAGCCTATCTTTTCGTTTCTAACTTTAAGCATTTTACTTAAAGGAAGAATTTGTTACAACCCACCCAAATGTGCAACCAAATCGCCTTAGCCTTCCGTGTATGCACTCATCTTTGGTGCATTATTGTTACATGTTTAAACCCTTAGTTAATTATCTAATTAATTACATGGTTGCTAAGTCGAGTCATATCTTGTACATATTGTTTTGAGACGATTGGGTAAAGTACTTGTGTTTTGGAGTAATGGGGAAGAACATCATTTATTACCCCCATATGCGCGTTAATCTTAAAAAGTACTCCAAGTGTTTTGATTATCTTGATTCGAGTCATTAGAATAGTTGATTGTAAAGTATGTAAAAATTCAAGTGTAAGGGGAATGTATATTCCCTATGATGTATTATTTTGGATGGTAGGGCAAGAGTGTATGCAAAAAAAAAATCGAAAAATCAAGAAAAAGATAAAAAAATAGAAAAAGAAAAAGAGAAAAACATATGGACTACCATCCCGTTTCATTCTATGTTTGTTTTATGTTTTTGTTATTCTTTATTTATTAGCTTAAGTTGAGTCGAGTCTTGGCTTAGCAACGCCATATTGTACATGTAATTAACCAAGATGATTAACTCACCACCAGTAAATATTGCCTTTATCCAACAAAACCGTGTTTTCCATATCCCTACACCTAACATTGTAACCCTTTAAAAGACCTCTTTGATAGTTTATCCTAGGTGCTTACGCCAAGTGGTGGAGGTTTCATCCTTTCCCAAGCCTATGGTAATCTATTTGCTATAACAGGTTGATGCGTGGGAATCGCACCTTGCTTTACCTCTCGAGGGATCTCGCGAGGCTTACAACCCCCACCAGGCAGTGTACCTGATCGTTGTAGTATAGTATAGTGACAAGTACCGGGGGATTGATCGTTCAGCTTAGGAATAGTGTCGCTAGGATTAGAAAACCTAATTAATAGTTCTAGAGGTGAGAGATGATTATTTTTTGTATTTTTATATTTTTATGAAAGCAATTAAAATCTCGGGTTTTGAAAGAGTGGGCGGAATTAGTTGCTAATCAACTAACCCAAAGCTAAGATGCAATCAAAATAAAACAATAAAAATAAAATTAAACTAATTAAACTAAGGTTGTGAGCAGTAATTGGAGAAATTGTGTTTACTTAGACTTCATTACTCCCTAGATATCTTTTACATGTTAATTACTTGTTACACTTGTATGAATGACGGGTTGTATTCCTTAATACCATTCGTGGAGTGGCATACATAACTCCCCAACTCTATGAGCTCTTATCTCCTCCTACACCATGACCCAGCACAACTATAGGGATTGTAAACAGTGGCTCATGCATTAAATACAACCAATAAAGACCTAGTACGCCTCGGTTCATGTTTCTTAAGACGTTCAAGCATGTTACCATTTGGAGATCTGCCAGTTTTCTTAAGCCTAACATATATATCATTCATTCAAAACAAGAATAGACAAGTAATCAACACATAATCAACATCTAGGTTTCATTAGATCTAAGCAAACACAAGAGAGATCTAGCCTAGCATAGTAGAATTAAGATAAGAACAAAAGATAAACAACCAACACATAGACATATTGATTGAATTAAGAGTATACTTATCTCAATTACAATGCAAGGTCTCAAGGGTTTGGAACCCTTGAAAAACCTGTAAAAGAGGCACCAAAATCGTCTTTAGGGTTTCACCAAAACTTCTCTCTTTTTTTAATGAAAAAACTAGAAAACTATATATAGGAAAATCGTCCTGACGACGTCAAGAGTAAAATCTGACGCCGTCAACTCGCCGCCATACACTTCCTCGGACGCCCTAGATCCAATCGTGACGGCCTATGTGACGCCGTCACCACCCACGGTAAATTAATCTTGGTCACTTTGACGCCGTCATAACTCCATCTGACGCCGTCACCAGCTACGGTAAATTATTCTTCATGTCTGACGCCGTCAAGAGAAAACCCTTGACGCCGTCACCTTGTATTTCCAGCTTGGATTTTTGGTACTTTGTCGTTTTCTTCACTTTATGCTCCAAAAACGTCCAAAATAGCCTCTTTTCCAGAATTCGCTCTCCAAACACCTAAAATCACAAAAGGAACGATTTAGGGCAATATTTGATCAAATAAATTCGGATTCGGGCTTAAATGACCCCCTAAAAACGGATCATTTTTCGCCTCATCACAGGTAGTGAGAGATGTTTTCCATTTCCATATTGTGATATATACTTTATTACACCCGAGAGATGTGAGTATCTAAACACTATTTGTGAGGTGCTAGTGTATGACCTCCGTGCTTGCTTTTGGTTTTTAGTGGAACGATTATTTGTTGCAATTACTTTTATATTAGGTACTTTTGGAGAGAAATCTGGAAAAGGAAGCACTTTGGACGTTTTTGGAGTATAAAAGTGAAGAAAATGGCAAAGTCTCAATTTCCTTGCTGGAACAGTACCTGACGACGTCAAGGGATTACATGTGACGGCGTCAAGAGTGACAAAAGAGGTGGATGTGGAAATTATAACGTGACGATCCAGAATGTTTTTATGCTTATTGGCCTGACGGCGTCACCAAGGCCGTCAGGGTCCAATAACACGTGATGGCCCAGAGTGTTTCTCCACATGACGGTGTCAGAAATGGATCTAGACAATACGAATTTTATCATGGCGGCGAGTTGACGGCGTCAGAGGCTAACACGTGACACCGTCAGGATACATAGTCTATATATATTTTTCCAAATTTTCATTGTAATGTGTGCAACTTTGAGGGAATAAAACCCTAGACGAATTTTCCAGCTATTTGAAGGGTTTCAACCCTTTGTTTCTTCCGTGTTCAATTGAAGATAAGTACTTTACCAAATCATTCAATATGTCTATGTGTTATTTGATTATATCTTACGCTTGTCTTCTCTTTAACATGCTAGGCTAGATTTTTATTGTGTTTGCCTAGACGTAGTGAAACCTAGATGTTGATTATAGGTTGACTGTTTGTTTATAATTGTTACGGATGATTGTATTCGATGATAGGCTTAAGAAAACTGGCAGACTTCCATTGGTAACTTGCTTGAACGTCTTAAGAAACATGATCGGAGGTGTACTATGATTTTTGGTTGTATTTAATGCGTAAGAGAATTCTAATGATCCCATGTTAGGAGCTTCTAACGGCTCGACATAGGAGTGAAGTAGGATCTTATAGAGTTAGGGAATATTGTACACGGCCCTACGACTAGTATTAATGAATATAACCCGTCATCCATGCAATTGTAACAAGCTAATCAACCTGTAAAAGATATCTAGGGAGTAATGAAATCTAAGTAAACACAACTTTTCTCATTATTGTTTCCACCACATTAGTAAATTAGTTTTATTTTCATTTCTTTTATTTTATTTTGATTGCATCTTAGTTAATTGGGTTAGTTGGCTAGTAACTAATTCCGCCCACTCCTTCAAAACCCGAGATTTTACTTGCTTTCCATAAAATATAAAAATACAAAAAGAATCATCCCTCACCTCTAGACCTAGTTTAGTAGGCTTTCTAATCCCAGCGACACTATTCCTGAGTTGAACGATCAATCCCCCGGTACTTGTCAATATACTATACTACAACGATCAGGTACACTGCCTGGTGGGGGTTGTAAGCTTCTCAAGATCCCTTGAGAGGTAAAACCTGTTGCAAGGGCGCAATTCCCACGTATCAATAGTGCATTTTGGGAATGATCACATAGCTAAAATCACCGGTTATGGAGATCTCATTCATGATAAGGTCACACTTCAACGTGTCTACTTTGTCGAAGGACTGGGTCACAACTTGTTCAGTATTCGTCAATTCTGTGATAGTTTAGAGGTGGCGTTTCGAAAACATTCGTGTATTGTTCGTACCCTTGAAGGCGTTGATATTCTCAAAGGCTCCCAGGATTCGAATCTATACCAAATTGCACTTAAGGAAATAACATCACTAAAACCGATTTGTCTGCTTGCCAAAGCAACACATCATAAGCCTGGCTATGGCATCATAGCTTCTCTCACCTGAACTTCAGAACGATCAATGACCTTGCTCAACATAATTTAGTCAGAGGATTACCAAAACTTTCTTTCAAGAAAGACAATCTTTGTTCTGCTTATGAATTGGGTAAAATGACACGTGCAACACTCAAATCCAAACCTGAACCCAGTTCCGTTGCTCCCTTACATTTGTTACACATGGATTTGTGTGGACCCATGCGCGTCGTCAGCAGAAATGGGAAGAAATAAATTTTGGTTATTGTGGATGACTATTCACAATACACTTGGGTTCATTTTCTTGCTTCCGAAGCCGAAACTCCAAGTGTCATCATCACGTTCATCAAAAGATTTCAAGTTGGTTTACAAGCTCAAGTCAAATTTATTAGAACAGACAATGGAACGGAGTTCACGAATCAGATTCTTCAGGATTTCTTCAATTCAATTGGCATTACTCATCAGAGATCGGTGGCTTACACTCCTCAACAAAATGGTGTAGTTGAAAGACGAAACCGTACATTAGTTGAAGCTGCCAGAACAATGCTATCCTCCGAAAACCTACCCTTAAACCTCTGGTCTGAAGCCGTATCAACCGCTTGCTTCACACAAAACCGATCTATCATTAATAAACGATTCAACAAAACCCCATATCACATCCTTCACAAACGAAAACCTGATGTAAAATATCTCTGCACCTTTGGTTGTAGATGTTACCCACTCAATGATCGAGAAGATAATGGAAAGCTCAAAGAAAAAGGGGATGTCAGAACTTTCTTAGGATATTCCACACAATCAAGTGCTTATCGAGTTTATAATCGCAGAACAAAGCTAATACAAGAAATAATCCATGCTCATTTCGATGAAGTAGAAGAAATGGCTTCTGATCATGTATGTTCAGAACCCGTGCCAATGACTATGACTTCTGAACAACACAGTTCAGGACTCGCACCAAACCTCACATCATCAACACCAAAACTTAACCGTATTCAAAAGGAATTGTTAGATGGCCTGTTTGAAAACTTCTATGATGAATCATGTGGTGGAAACAAGATGAAAATGTCAACATTATCTGCTGCACCTCCGATTATCGAAGTTAACAATCAAGAAGACATACCATCAAACAAAACATTAGCAGGTTAGTCAAATAAGTTATAAGAACATAATCATACTCCAGTAACCTTATATAACTGATATATGCCAAGATATGCATCTGTTTACTCATCATGGAAAAGAAATAAGTCTTCTGTAAAGATTTTTGAAGAAAAGTTTGGCGAGTTTTACTAAAAGTACGGCGGTTACGTGACTTTGTAGCCGTTTTATTTGAAATTCTCCAGAAGTTCGGCAGGTTTAGATATAAAACCAGCGTGTTTCTGGGTTTTAACAGTTCTTCATAAGATATATAATCATTCATTAATTCAGATAATAATTGAAAACATATTGCAATTATCATTTCATTCAATAAAGCAATCCAGTAGAACATTTGCAAGAAAATAATTAAAGAGTAAAAAAAAATATATTTTTGTATTTTTTATTTTAATGTGCCTTATATACTCATGCATTAATTCATACAGTAAAAACACAAGAAACATGAGTCTTATGTGCTCAAATTCTGTAAAAAGCATTATACAAGATTGTTTTTGGGGTTTTGTGAAATCAAATCCAACTGTTCTTTTACTGTATCATTTGATCGGCGGTTTTATCTGAAAAACCGGTGCTCTTTGTGTCTCAGAAATGAAATTTTTCAAAACTTTAACAAGAATTAAGTAATTTTTCTTTTTGCAAAATGCATAAAACTAACAATATGATCAAATCTAACCTCCCCGGCAGCGGCGCCAAAAACTTTTGTGTGTTTAGAAAGCTTTAAATTTATAAGACTAATTTTACCATTTCCTTAATTCATAAAACACATGGGTAAAGTATAACCCCCGTTTATAGTAAAGGTTTGAGGTAAGACCAGGTCGTCCCAAGAGAGGTGATTGTTCTTATAGTTAGCTAAAGATAACAAAATTAGATTCCAATGATTGTCACTTATCACTAAAACTATTTTTGTTGGATTTAAGATTTTTGAAATGTTTTCCCAACTGATATTAAAAATATGTTTGTTAAAGGCAGAGCACATAAGATGAATGAGCATGTGTATCATAGACAATACTTGGACAAAGCATAACAGCAAAACATGACTGGTGATCATGTAAACTAATATATCTCCTTGATGTAAAAGAATCTCCTTTTGGCATATGATCCTAGATATATAAAGTGCATAAAGTATGGTCCAGCATGAAGTATCAAGTATGAATTTCTCCTAACAAAGTCGCTAGACGTGAGGCTAGGCCTTAAACATGTTATGGTTGAGGTTATCATATGCTTTACTATCCAATTCTCACAAGTACATCAATGACTCGTTATAGACAGACGATTCATAATATAATCAATATAATTGCATCTTTCGACCTGTAAACAATTATAATGACCAATAAAGACATATGATAGGAGTCTAAACCATAATATATCAAATACATAAAAGATAGATTCAATAGTCATAATACATACACGGTTCAAATCATGGCAAAGATACCTCTAACAAACATAAAAGTACTACTCCATATTCATGTAAAAGTAAACTAAGTAAATAAGTGATGTTGTCATTATACCGAGTTTTCCAAATGTGTTCACGTTCCAACTGCGTTCTCCAAGTGTTTCTCCGGCTTTAGCTAGTGGTTTTGGTGCAAACCACTACTATACTTCTTTAAATGATCAAGTTTGTTTCTTTGTTGAGGTGTGTGTTAGAGTCACGAATTGTGCCTCTATTTATAGTGTAAATGCAACACTAGCACGTCCCTGATCAGTTAATACAAGCAAATGATCGGTCTCCTCATTGAAGTAGTTCATTAATGTAGAAGATATAACAGTCATGTGAAGTACGCCGAGCATGTGGTGTAAAACTGGCGAGCTTTGTTTCGCGTAACTGGCGCTTTTATAATATATAATCGGCGCTCTTCATGTTTAACTCATGTATATATAGTTGACCAAGGACACCTGTAAACGGCGCTCTTTCTCTTTATAAGCGGCGTGCTTTAGTCCAAACTATGTCTTTTTCCTTATATGTCCATAAAGTCATCCTTTTCGTGCGTTTCTCGTACTTTGCTCCAAACTATCGTCCTGCACATATATTTTCATATTAAGTACCAAAAGTCCTAATAACATGGTTATTTATCATATATTTCACATAATATCGGGGGTAAAAATATGTATAATACGAGACTCATAAGAAAGCTCGAAACCAAGCGGACCTACCCTGAAACGCATAAGGAATCTGTTCCTAGCGTCAATTTAGGACTAAAGACGGGGAGTAAGGAACAACATGTTGAACAAGGGGATAAAAGGCGTAAAAGAATACAAAGACTTGCTGACATTCAGCAGTCTAGGACATAAAGGAAAAGGATCCAGCTCACGTGAGTAAAGAATCTGGAACAACACATACGGGAGATTTTGAAACAACATTGTCCAATAATCATGAAAACGATAATGTTGCAAATGAAGGGAATGATGGAGAGGAGGTGGATACAACACATAGACCGGAAGTAGAAAGGAGACTAGGTTAGAATCAGACACCAGTAGTATTATAAAATCATCCGAGTTACACCAACTCGTAGGAACTCCTGAACGAACTAATCCTGCGTCATGTGTTGACACAGCGACTAGTTTACCGTCGGAAACTCTTCGTGGATCAGACTCGTTACCATTTACCCCACCTAATCCACCAACTCAAGAACAAACACCAACACCAACAACAACAACAACAACACATACAATTTCACAACAAATACCTGAACCTCCACATACGGTAACTACAACTACAACAATCCCACTATCATCATCAACAACTCCTCACACTCGACTAGAGACTCCCATTGCTCACATTACAATGGGATATCTAAATCGAGTGGTACATGAATTTTCTGCCGATTTCAAAGAACAATACGAAGCTAAAGAGAAATGAAGAAAAATTCATGAAGCAGTTGCCGAAGAGGTCACTGGAGACAAGGAACCCACTTTTGATCAACTTAGAGAAATGATGCATAAAATCTTTACCGATCAACCTCATCTTCAGAATGAAAAACCAAACCTCTATCATTCACTCATGGCCACTTATGCCTCTGGACAAGACTCAACATACATTGCAACTCTCCGATCGTCAATGGCTGCTAATCACAAAGAGCTATTTCACACGATAAAGGAGCTAAAAGACAAAGTCTTTGTTCTAGAGCAAACGTGCATACCTCAATCTCACAAACGTAATCAGGATGACCCTGGCTCGGGCAATCCTGAGGGGGAGAGGAGATCAAAGAGATTGAGACGCACCACCTTCACTTCTTCAACAACACAACAAACTTTATAAACCACCAGGTCAAGCATGCAACCTACAAGATCTCGATCTTTTGATACTTATAATGTACAAGAAGGTGCTGCTGCTATTGAATCTGGTGAAACAGAAAAAGAAGAAGAAAGGGTAAGTGTGACAGACATGAGTGAAAGAGATACCGGAAAGTCCATGATACTTATAATGTACAAGAAGGTGCTGCTGCATTCTCATTAAGTCAGTCTGTCACAAGGCATGTAACGGATGAACGTTATGGGAAGATTCTAATGGATGCACGTGTCAGAGATGTATATGATCATGAACTCGTCAGAAAAACTACCACTTCACCCGAACAAATCATAAATCATCCGCTACTAAGAATCCCAGAACCCACAACATATGAGAACTTCGATTTACATTATCTCATTTCGGGAAATGACAAGTATAGACCTTCAACAACCACAAGTCTGTTGTTCGAGGAATGGGGAGATGGATTTCTTGAAGAAGGGTTTCATCGTGAGAAGTTCATCATTTCTGAGATTGATCATAATGAATATAATGTGGAAGCGTACATGAGAATAACCGCAATGAACGAGGCAACTAAAGACTTTCTCAAAGACAGATACAGAGATTCTATTCCTCGTCACAAAGTTTTCACAAGACATCGAATTGTCCATTACGTGTACGTCTGTTCACACCAGTTTAGAACTGATGGCTTCATCAACTTCACTGTCAGACGAGACGATAATCTCGACTACGTTTTTTGTGAAGCTGATTTTCACCTTCTTCATCCTCAAGACATCCAAGACATGTACCTGTCTAACATTAGCTATATGTACGATAAAGGGTGATGAAGACGACATTCGTGATGCTCTTAAAATCTTCATGAGATCACAATTGTCAATAATACATGTCGATGACTTTCAAATGGGAGTTAAAAGCCTCCAAAAGAAGTTCAACCTCACTCATCCAATGATCACACTACCAGATATCGATGAATATGAACTGTGGACTTGTATTGAATATCCGCTGTTTGAACTTGGTTTAGTGTATGAAAATGCATTGGGATACAAGAGGTTGATGGTTACTAATGAAATACCGAAGTTCAGTTCTGGTACGCTAAAGTGGGTTCTTCAATGGATCCACGACTTGCTGGATCAAGATCACCGGAGGACAAGTACCGAGATTGATGATGATCAAAAGGAAAAGATGGGATTATTTGCACAGTATGTAGAAGAAAGACTCTACCTTCGAAGTATCTGGAGATTCATGGAAAAGTGCGTTGGATACAGAAGGTGAAGTCTAGAGGAATACCCATAAATAGAAGACCCGGATGATCTACCCTTAGGGGGAGATTGTTGGAACATGAAAAGTGTAAATCATTAGTTAGGGACTTCTATTTTTTATATTTTATCTTAGTATTAGGGTATGTTGTGTAATACTTGTTGTATGCGACACAAGTTTACCATCGCGGAACTTGTATATCTGCGATGGAGGCTTGGCTAGACGTTGGGTATAAATACCCCCTACCTCATGGGTTATGAGGTATGTGTTCTATGTTTTAGCAATGCGAGACTTTTGATATCTCTCTCTCTCTCTCTCTCTCTCTCTCTCTCTCTCTCTCTCTCTAAAGTGCTCACACCCACTTTACATATTTAGATTAGTTGTAGATGTGATATTATTGGTACAACAGTATTTTTACTGTAGAGAGTTAATTTTTCCAAAACATAAGTTACGGCGTAACCCCATGTAACACCCCCATTTTTCACTGATTGCAGCGGATATAGTGTTTGGGGTATTACTTCATAGAATCATAGTTACAGTAATAGAAAACGACTCAAGAAGATACGTTTTAGAAATTTAGTTATCATTCATTATTATCAGAGTTTTAATTGTAAAAGATATACTTTTATTTTTGTTGAGGTCCCAAAAATCTAGGTGTTAGGTTATGTTTGAATGATAACCATGAAAAGTCCCCCGAGTTCAGTGCCTCCTTCTTCCATGACTCCATAGAAGTGGTATATCTAGAATACATGCTTAAAAAGTCAACATTAGGTGTTGAGTGAGAGTCATAGGTTTAAGGGTTAGTGAATACAAGTTCCCTGGGTTCAGTTGTTACACCCATCTGGGAAAATGTAAGGTGTGTGATAATTGTGATGCATACACAATTATCATGAGTGGGGTATGTTGCACTAAGCTCATGAACCACACGTTAACAATCCGGGTCATGGGGGCTGTAGACCCAACCATGAGGGGATGGGAAGGATAACTTGTCAAAGTTAAACCTTCAGTGGGTTCAAATATAGTACTTATTGTTACCACCCAGTAAGGTGTTACTACCAACGGGAGTTGTCAAACTCCAATAGATCTATCAACTATATTCGCGTTCGCGTGGGTAAAATATCACAAACGATTAGATTCATGAATTTTGGTTATGTAATGGTGGCAGTTAGTTTACTCGTGCGACAACCAAAGAAAAAGACTTGTATTCGGTTTTAAGTAAAGCAAGTAGCATGTATATCCCTCACAGAGTTTATAAAGCATTTAGAGTGAAAGCATTTTAAAAGAGTATGAGGCTATAAACTCACCTAGGCTTAAGGTAATCTAAGTGATGCAATTAGTAACTCGGGAACTAGACTGCCTTACTCACGTATCCTAGTGTGTTGTAGGTTTGGATGTATGTCAAGCTTTAGTTATCTTTGTTTAAGTTTCTGAAGTTATTGTTCTTAGGTTCGTTAATGTTTTAGATATAATATAACACCATTCGGGTCATCCCAACCCAGAAGTATATGACTCCTCACATGAAGCTCCCTACTATTGTATTATGTTATCAACATAATACCGTTCGGGCCATCATAATTCAGAAGTTAATACTCCTCACATGAAGCTCCCTACTATTGAGCTATATTGTTATTAAGTTAAGATATAATCATAACACCGTTCGGTCCATCATATCTCAGAAGTATATGCAATAATCGTTCGAGGAGCTGAGTCTGGGCACTTTAATTCGTAAACCCAACAAACATGTCAAAACGAAATATCCACATAGTACTCCTCGCATGAAGCTCCCTACTATTGCATTATGCTTCTAACTTTATTTAGGTTTTATACTTATATGATATTTTTACTTTATACCCTTATAATTTATATATTTACTTTTTCTACCCTAAACTTATAATACTTATATTATTTATACTTATAACTATCTATACTTGACACAACTAGTCCCTAGACTTCTATAGTTTTAGAAAATGACATAACAAACCCTTAGACTCCTAAGTTTTCTATATTTACCATTTAGACCTTTAACTTTATAATATTTGCATAACTAGTCATTTTTAGTTTATAACTTATTTTAATATCTATCCTAAGGTTTTAATACTTTGAAAAACTAGTCCTTACACTTATAACTTCTATGAGATGTCAAAAACAGTCCCTAGACTTTATAATTTCAGGAATTTGCGATATATACCCTTATGCATGTAAAGTTTTGCAAAACTAGTCCTAAATGCATGTAACTTATATTTTTATGTAACAAGTAAGTTTTCTAACTTATGTTTAACTAATATTAGCCTATCTAAGTTATCTAATTCAGATTATAGGTCATATAAAGGGTGTATAGCATGCAAACATGTATTAAACTTATTTTAGGGTTTTAAAATGTAAACTAGTAAATGAAATGGTTCAAGGCTCATGCAAGGGTTCCTAAGGGATCTAAGGCATCCTAATACTATCCTAATACTAAACTAAAGCTAATAGAACTAAATGTAAAGCTTACCTAGGTCGTAAAGGGTGTAACATGTGTTTTAGGGTTTTCTAGGGTAAAATGGGACTCGACAAGCATGCAAGACCTATACCACTCAACTTCTAAGTTTCCTAGGGCTCTTGTACTACTACCAAGACCAGAAATTTAAGCTGGAGAAAGAAGGGAAGGTGTGGTTTTGAAAGTGAGGATGTACGAGGGGTATTTATACCCTCGTTGGCCTTGGTGGCCAAGCAAGGAGGGTTTAGTGTCGAAAGGAAGGGGTGAGTAAGCTAAGCTAGAAGTGGTCATGGAGGGTCTAAAGGTGACGAGGATGAGTGATTGGTTCAGAACCGTCAGATTATTATTGACCAAGGTCAACAAGTCAAAGACAGCCTAGAATCAATACTCCGGTGATAGTATAGTGTATTCCCGGGTCGTTAAAGTCCCAGCGAGATTGAAATGGTGCTTTTGGAATCGTTTATGAGAAAGTGGCACTGAGGACAGTAGCCAGATGATGTGGGATTGGTATTGCTACTGTTATTTTGGTATTGACAAACAGATATAATATTCACAATAATCAGATACCAGATATATGCACAAATTGACAATTAAGAACACGTATCGGACTGGAAAAGTGGGTTTTTGGTAATTATGAAACTACAGGGGGTGCTTTTGACACTTTTCAAAACTTGAAATTAAAAATGAAAAAGAAATGATAAAAGTGATTAAAATAATATTAAACTATTATTTAATTAATTAAACTATTTAAAATCTAAATTAAAATCTAATTTAAATAAACTAAAAATGACAAATGATTTAAATTAAACTAAAAATTTATGAAAATATTTTCTAAACCTAAATTAGAACTTGAAGAAAGTATAAAAAATTAAAAATAATATTTTTGTCTTTTTGTGGTTTTGTAATTAATTAAAAACTATTTAACTTAATTAAACTAATTAAACTACTTTTAATTTATATTAATACTAAATTAACTTGGAAAATTACAAGAAAATTTATGAAATTACTTAACCATTAAAGGAATCCTAAAAAATTATAAAAACTCTAAAAATTATATTTTAAGATTAATCTACTAATTAATTACCTTTTAATTAACTTAAGTCTATTTTAAACAAATAAAATAAGAAAACTAGAAAATGAACAGTAGAATCTCAAAATTTATTTTCTAAAAACTTATTATACTATATTAGAACTAGAAAAATTATAAAAACTAGATTTAACCTTATAAAAACTAATTAAGCTATTTAATATTTAATATTAATTAATAATAAAGAAAATTAAAATTAAATCTCATTAACACTAAATGACAAAATAAAAATCTGAAAAAATTATCAAAATTACTTTACTATATTAGGTATTTAATAAAAATATAAAAACACTAGTGACTTAATTAAAATATAAAAATGAAAATTAAAATTAACTTGAATTAAATAAAAACTATCACTTATTTTAACTTGATTTTTTTTGGATTTTTCTTTTACAGAACTACTAAACACATTAAAATAACAAACTTTTGTAAAAACACTTGTTGAAATAGCTTATAAATAAGCTGTGACACCCCCTTGTTCTAAACAGTTGACTTTGGTTGACTGTTTGGTCAAATAAGGTCAAATGGCCTTGGGTGGGGTCCACAATGGTGAAAACAGATACAACTAAGTTTAACAAACTTAACTAAGCTAGGAATAACTAAAAATAAGCACAAATAAGCTGAGTAAAATGAAATAAGCACTTTTCTATTTGAAAATGAACACAGATTAGGGACAAACTATTAGGCTTAATCTAGGTGGGGTCCACAGTTGCTCAGGTCAAACCAAGGGTCAAAGGTGAGACCCTGGTAGGAGGGGGTTGTAAAAACTAACTAAGAGGTGTGGGGTCCACTGGGTTGGTCACAAAACACCACCAAAGTGGTGGTAGTGACTGGGTGACTGGGTGAACAGGGCACAAGCTTGCCCTGCAGTTGTCTTTGAGGGTGAATGGGGCTCAGATTAAATTTTCTAAATATGAAATGAAATCATATTATCAAAGTTAAGCTGGTAAAGAACTAAACCTCCAATTTTCACAATACCAAATAAATTACAAAATTCAGAATTGAGCAAGCAACTTTGATGAAATCTGAGAACAAGGATTTTGACTTTTGACAAGAACACTCACACTTTGACTTTTATGAATTTCCAACACTCTTAATAAGCTATAACAATGATAATAAGCTAATGTGAGATTAAAAGTAGCTACAATAAGCACTTATGAGCAATTGAGCAAAGTTTTGGGACACAAATCCCTCACAGTTAACTGTGAGGATGAGTTTTCTTTGATTTTGACTTTTAACCTAATGGGACACTAATTTTGTTACTTACCTAACTGATTTAGACCTAATGAAACTTAACTGAGCCAAAATCAACAACTAGAACACCCTTAAGATCAGTGGATCCTACTGATCCAAACACACCTTTTGAATGACTGATTTGATCTTTTCAAAGCAAATGGTCACTAGAGGGTACAACCTCACTTCCAATCAACAAAATATGATTAAGGGAACTGGTTTTGAGTACTAGGTATACAGATTACACATTACTCATACACACTTAACAACAAAGCTTAATGAAACAGTTAAACTAGTGATTATGAGTAACTTAACTATTGTAAACAACAAACTATAAATTTTAAGCTAAGATCTATCTGAACAAGACTCAAGTAGCACAAACAAACAGGCATAAGCAAATATAAGCAAACATTTATTCAAAAGCTTACACTAGGAGTTTTAACTAAAAATTGAAATAAGTAAATCCTTACTAGGTTACCCTCAGCATGAACAGAGGGTTTTCCTTTGTAGCCTATCTTTAGATAGGCACTTTCAAGCTCAATTCAACTCCTTGATTGTGATCAAAACCTGAAACAAACACAAACATACAAACAGTTGACTATAGTTGACCCTTTTTATTTTTTTTGTTTTTCTTCTACTAATGCTGAGTTTTAGGAGTCTCTAAAGCTTAAACAAGCTTAGGGGAGCTTATGTGAGCCTAAGTTCCATCCATAATTCCATATAATCAACACTGTACCAATTCAGATTTAAACCCAGAATGCAAAATCACAATGTAAATAGAAAGCTTGAATTTTATAACTTAAAAAGACTTCTGATACATAAATTAAGAGATTACAACACTTTAATTGAAAAAGATTAAACTACTTTGCTTGACAATTTAAATTCGATACATTTAGACTAAAATTAAACTACACAGTCTTCATCTTGTTCACTCTTCCTTTTATAGCTGACAATTAGGGTTCCATGAGCATCTCTGAGCACATCCCATCAATAATATTGGCCATTGGATCACTTTGGCACAATCTCAGCCTTTGAATTATTTTTCGCGCCAAAATTAAGGATGGGTGTTCTTGGACTGTTTCAAGCAATTGGGGGGTGGTGGTGCATTAAATGTGATGTGAGGTAGGTGCAGAGAGGCGTGGGAAGGTGATGATGGGATATGGCAAGTGGTGGTGGTGGTATTGCAGGCTACGGGGTGGTTTTGGGGGAGAAGGAGAGTGGTTTGGTGGTTTGTTGACCGAAGTCAAACAATGGGTCGGGTCAAAAGGTAAGGGTGGACTGGGCTGAGTTATCTTTGGGCTTTAGGTGGGTTAGTGGATTGGACTTGGATTGGTTTTTGGTTTTGGTAACATGTGATCCGGTTTTGGTTTTTAAATAGGAAAAATCACAAGGGCTTAAAATGTCAATATGGGAAAGTTAAGGGACTGGATTTGGCATTTTCTTAAAGTATTTCAAAGGGTGTGTAATGCCAAAGATGAATAGTGTGAGGTTATATTTTTGAATTTTTCACTTTTAAAACCCCAGGGACTAAATCTGTCAACTTCCCAAACTTCAGGGACCTGCCATGAAACTTTTCCAGAATTCACATAAGGATCATTCCTGCATTTAAACATTAGTATAAGGACCACAAGTATTATTTTAAACCTCAGGGATCAAATCTGCCAATTTCACAAACTCCAGGGACCTGTTTTGCCAATTTTGGATTTTGAGGGGTAAAAGTGTAATTTTCTCAAATTTTATCACCCAAGGACTTATTTTGAATATATTTTGACTTTTCTTTGCCTTGGGATGATTTTCCTTTCATTTTAAACTTCCAGGGACTAGATTTGACAACTTTTGAAAGTTGGGGGACTGAAACTGCCAATTATGCAAACTTTATGTGTTTTCCATCTGTTTTTGGTATTTTTGCATTTGAAACATGTAAAACACTTTCCTGGGATATTTTCACTATTTTGATTCATTATTGAGTGTTTTTGGATGTTTTGGCAGTTCAGAATTGGTAAAAATGATGAGTATTTACACACTCATCAATCCCCCACACTAAAACATTGCTAGTCCCTAGCAATCTTTTGAGAAAGACATAATGGATTTGAAACTCTTTACCAAAAGCCATCACTTCTGGAGTAGCCAGGTGTAAGAACTGTGGCACACCTGATAACCGTGTGATTTTGAGCAAACCACCAGCTGTCAACGGATTTGATTTGTCTTTACCAAAAGCCGTTTGCTTCTGGACTAGCCAGCATCTTGATGGACTAAGTCAACATCTTGGTGAGCTGATTACCAATTATGGTTTTTCACGGCCTTTACCACAAGCCATAATCTTGTGGGCTAGCCAGCTCATTTGCTTATGAGGATGCGGGGGAGCTGAGGAACCATGCAATTTTTGGCAAACTGCCAGCCGTCAACGGATTTGAGATGTCTTTACCAAGAGCCGTTTGCTCCTGGACTAGCCAATCCCTTTGTCATTTAGACTTTGGCGGATTGATAACCACAAAAATTTTGGAATAAAGTGAAAAATTTTGAAAAATTTTGGCCTGAAATGGGGGTACTTAGAAAGTTTTATGATAAAATTCGTAAGAATTTCCCCCCCCCCCCCCACACTAGAACTGAATATTGTCCTCAATATTCAAAGTCCCGGCTATTATGCCGAAACTCTGAATGGAAAAGCTAATATTCGATTCTAACTGTGGAAATTTCTATTTTTCACTTTATTTTATCTGTACATACAATCTTTTTTTTTTTTTTTTTTTTTTTTTTTTTAATTTGCTCACTACCTCCCAGGCTTGTGTTAGGTTTACCACGCTAGCTAATCACTTGTGAATGATTAACTGTAATAAATTCGTCCTAACAGCCCGGGAGTTGAATGATAAAGTTTATAATATACAAACACCTTCTAGGTTTGTGTCAGGTTTACCACGCTAGCTAATCACTTGTGAATGATTAACTGTAATAAATTCGCCCTGACAGCCTGGAAGATGAATAATAATATACATACACTTCCCGGGCTTGTGTCAAGTTTACCACGCTAGCTAATCACTTGTGAATGATTAACTGTAGTAAATTTGTCTTGACAGCCCGGGACTACATACGAAACATGTTTATTGAATTTTGAAAAATATTTACTTTTGAAACGGTGGGGGATGGCCATTCCCCCACACTAGGGTGGTAGAAAGTAGAAAGAAGTCAGAAATACGGGTGAAAACCCATATGTGTTGCTAATTTTTGTTCACCGAGTCACTAGCTTGACTCGATCCCCGAATTCATTGGTCCATGGGGAAAGTTTGGAGATCCGGGACAACCATGGGTGGTGTGTCCTCTCCAAAATAATGTTTCAATCTGTGACCATTCACTTTGAAGTTGGGACCTTCGGGTTGAGATAACTCAACAGTCCCGTATGGGTAAACTTTAGCAATGGTGAATGGTCCAGTCCATCGGGTTTTTAATTTCCCCGAGAAGATCTTTAATCTTGAATTGAAAAGAAGGACTCTGTCACCGACGTTGAAAACTCGGTTCTTAATCTTAGAGTCGTGAATCTTCTTTGTCTTTTCTTTGTAGATTAAAGAGTTCTCGTAGGCCTGATCACGAAGTTCGTTTAATTCATTGATTTGAACCTTACGGTGATCACCCGCTTTATGAAGGTCGTAGTTAGCATGTTTCAAGGCCCAGTAGGCTTTGTGCTCGAGCTCGATCGGTAAATGACACGCCTTCCCGTATACAAGCTTGTATGGAGTGCACCCGATGGGTGTTTTGTAAGCTGTACGGAAGGCCCAGAGTGCATCATCTAGTTTATCCGACCAGGAAGCACGGTTTTCACCTACTGTCCTCTCAAGAATCCGTTTAATACCACGGTTGGAAACCTCCACCTGCCCACTTGTTTGGGGGTGATATGCGGTGGAAAGACGATGAGTAACACCGTATTTCAGCATGACTTTTGCAAATTGATCATTGCAAAAGTGAGTACCGCGATCACTAATGATGGCACGTGGGGTTCCAAAACGAGCAAAGAGGGATTTCAAGAATTTCACGACTACTCGGGCATCATTAGTGGGTAAGGCCTTTGCCTCAACCCATTTTGACAAATAGTCAACAGCCACGAGTATGTATTTGTTTCCGTGAGAAGATGGGAATGGCCCCATAAAGTCAATGCCCCAGACGTCAAAGATTTCACAAACTTGAATAGCATTTTGTGGCATTTCGTTCTTTTGTGAAATATTCCCGTGACGCTGACAAGCATCACAGGCTTTGACTAATTCGTGGGCATCCTTGTAGATTGTGGGCCAATAGAAACCGGAATCAAACACCTTTTTGGCGGTGTAGTTAGGACTATGGTGGCCCCCGGTGGGTCCAGCATGGCAAGCCTTGAGAATATCAGTGGCTTCCTGTCCGTATACACATCGCCTGATGACTTGATCGGCACAGATTTTGAAGAGGAAAGGGTCGTCCCAGAAGTAATGTTTAACGTCTTTGAAGAATTTTTTCTTTTGTTGGGACGTTAACCCCTTCACTATGAAGTTACCCGCATGGTAATTTGCAAAGTCGGCAAACCATGGGGTAGTAGAGTCACCACGAAAAGCAACCGCATTTAGTGCCTCGAGAGGAAATGTTTCATTTATTTCCTTTTTCTCGGACACATCTTGATGAGGGTTCTCTAATCGTGAGAGATGATCAGCAGCAGGGTTCTCGGCTCCTTTTTTATCACGGATAATGATATCAAATTCCTGAAGGAGGAGAACCCAACGAAGAAGCCTCGGCTTTGCATCTTGTTTTGCAAATAGGTATTTCAAAGCCGAGTGATCTGTGTACACTACGCATTTAGTCAAGATTAGGTATGACCGGAATTTCTCGAAGGCATACACCACAGCTAGGAGTTCTTTTTCAGTGGTGGTGTAATGACCTTGAGCCTCAGTCATAGTTTTGCTTGCGTAGTGTATGGGCTGAAAGTATTTTGCTTTTCGTTGCCCCAAGACCGCACCTATGGCAAAATCACTAGCATCGCACATAAGCTCAAAAGGTTGGTCCCAATCGGGGGCAACAAGAATCGGTGCCTCGGTAAGCTTTTTCTTTAGTGTTTCAAAAGCTTCGATGCACTCAGGAGAGAAGATGAAAGGAGCATCCTTCTCGAGGAGATGGGTCATAGGCCGGGCAATCTTAGAAAAATCTTGGATAAACCTACGGTAGAAGCCGGCATGACCCAAAAAGCTCCGAACACCTTTTACGGTGGTGGGATGAGGTAATTTGGCAATGACATCGATTTTAGCTCTGTCAACCTCGATCCCGTTTTTTGAAATCTTATGGCCGAGGACAATGCCCTCCTTGACCATAAAGTGGCTCTTCTCCCAGTTGAGACTTAGATTCGTTTCTTTGCAACGTTTAAGCATCTGTTCCAAGTGGGAGAGGCAAGTCTGAAATGAATCCCCGATGACTGAAAAGTCATCCATGAATACCTCCATAGTTTTCCCGATCATGTCGGAAAAAATAGACATCATGCACCTCTGGAACGTGCCTGGTGCATTACATAAGCCGAAAGGCATACGTCTGTAAGCAAAAGTTCCGTAGGGGCATGTGAAGGTAGTCTTCTCTTGATCCTGGGGATCAATGGGGATTTGGAAGTAACCCGAGAAGCCATCGAGGAAGCAGTAGTATTCATTCCCCGCAAGTCTTTCGAGCATTTGGTCTATAAAAGGGAGAGGAAAATGGTCCTTACGGGTGGCTTCATTTAACTTTCGATAGTCAATACAAACACGCCAACCCGTGACCAAACGAGTTGGAATCAACTCGTTATCCTCGCTGGTGACAACGGTAATGCCACCCTTTTTAGGAACACAATGAATTGGGCTAACCCAAGGACTGTCAGATATAGGGTAAATCAATCCCGCATCAAGAAGTTTAAGAACTTCTTGTTTGATAACTTCGTGGATTTTGGGATTTACCCTTCTCTGATGTTGCACAGCTGGCTTAAAGTCATCCTCCATTAAGATTTTATGAGTACAAAAGTTCGGGCTTATGCCCTTAATGTCGGAGAGTTTCCAAGCAATTGCTTGCTTGTTTGACTTAAGAACCTTTAGGAGTGCAGCCTTTTCCTCATCTTTTAAGTCTTTGGCAATAATGACGGGTAATTTATTATCACCCTCCAGAAATGCATATTCTAGATGAGGAGGCAAGTCCTTGAGCTCAACCTCGGGTAAGTCTTCAGTTATTTCAACATTTTTGACTTCCGCTTTATGAAGTATTTGTGGAGACGGAGAGGGTGAAGGATCGTCATTTAACAATCTTTCAAGGAGAAGAATGTCCCCCTCCGGGTCAAGATAGTTTTCATCAACTCCATCGGGAATTGAGCTATCTTGAGCAAGAAAAGCCTCGAGCTCTTCCAAAAGGAAGTCACCTCCCTCAAACGGAGTGAGGGAAGGGGAAGAGTCGGAAATGATCGGGTCAGTAGAAAGACTGCCACTGGATGAGAAACCAAGGACTTCTTGGGATGATTCCTCCGACGCAATATCGATTATGTCAATACGGTTAACCGTTTCAGCGTCATAATTGGAAGAATATCTTGAAGTCTGATCAAGATTGAATGTTATGGCTTCGCCACCAACACGTAGAGTGATTTCTTCTTCGAATACATCGATCAAAGCACGACCCGTTCTTAAGAATCCTCTCCCAAGAATGAGAGGGACTCGTGGGTCAGCATCGAAATCAACAATCACAAAATCTGCCGGAAAGTGGAACTTTCCTACTTTCACAAAGATATCTTCGGCAATGCCGAGAGGACGGGATATGGTTCGGTCTGCAAGCTCGAGTGTCATGCAGGTCGGAGTGAGAGTAGGAAGTGAGAGTCTTTTCCAGACTGTGTAAGGCATCAGGTTAATGCTTGCGCCAAGATCGGCCAAGGCAAAGCATTCAACCATCCCAGGGAAAATACATGGAATGAGAAATTTCCCGGGATCTCCAAGCTTTTCGGGAAGCTTTTTCAAGAGCACTGCTGAGCAATGCTCGTTAAGAGGAGTTTTTGCCATCTCACAAAGTTTTTCTTTGTTGCTTATCAGATTTTTGATTGTTGAAGCAAACTTAGGCATGAGAAGAAGAGCGTCCGCGAAGCTAATATCAAAGTGTAATTCTTGGAAAATTTGATAAAATTTTTCCATCTGATGGTTAGCTTTTTCGCGGTTCTTTTGTTCAGTCACTCGTGAAGGATATGGAATTGACGGCTTAGGGTTGCTCTTTGAGATTTCATCAGGACACACAGGAGGATCAAATACAACTTTCGGCTTACGAGCCGGGACCGGGACAACTTGAGGGTGGACGTTGTTGGTACCTCCGTTATTAGTAGGAAGTACCGTGTCCGTAGTAACCTCAGGTTCACGTTCCGCTACCTTAGGAGGAGAAGAAGAGGTAGAGGGAATCGAGGGTCCATTGTATGACACCCCACTTCGGGTAGTGATCGCTTTGACATCGCCCCTCGGGTTAGCGATCGTGTTGCTCGGTAATGTACCAGAGCTCGAGGGTCGATCATTTAAAGACTTCTGAAGTTCAGAGATAGTCTTGATCAATAGCCGATTTGTTTCCTCTTGTGCTTTCATGAATTGTTTAATTTCAGCATCTGAGGAAGACGGGGGTGGAACAACGTTTTGATTTTGAACAGGGGGATTTTGAACACGGTTGTTTTGAAAATTCCCTTGGTTTTGATTGTTGTTACCCTGAAAATTGTTTCTCTGATTGAAATTACCCTGATTGTAATTCCCTTGATTCTGGTTTCTTTGAAAATTTCCTTGAAAACCTTGGTTTTGATTGCCATTTTGAAAATTGTTTTGATTAAACTGGCCTTGATTTTGTTTCGGGTTTTGGAAATTTGAGTTTTGACCTTGGTTGAAATTCTGATTCGTGTTACGGTTTTGATTTTGGTTAAAACCGGGAGGTCCGAGAAAATTGTTGGAACGATAGCTTAAGAGATTACGGTCCCCTTGCGGTTGGTAAGAATTACCCCCCGTGTTGTAGGAACCGTTAGCAGCATAAACGTTCTCTTGAGAAAATTCAGCAGTAGCTGGACACTCGGAATACAGATGTGGGCCCCCACAAGTTTCACAACTTCGGGCCACGGCTTTCACTTGTTGATTTTGAGCCTGATGTTGTATCGTTTGGTTCATTCTCAACACAGCCGTAGAAATATCATCCATCTTTTTGGTAAGAGCGATTATTTCAGGAGATGATGATGATGAGGGAGTAACGGAATGACATGACGCTTCCCTCTCCGCAGAGGAATCCCAAAAGTTATGATGGGCAGTCATGTTCTCGATTAAGTCATAGCACTCCTCGGGACGCCTTTTCATAAAGGTCCCACTAGCAGCAGCATTGAGAATGTCTCGGTGCCTCAATGTCAGACCATTATAGAAGGTATCTATGATGGTAACTTGTAACATATTGTGGTTAGGGCACCGATCAATGGCTAGCTTATAACGCTCCCAAGCCTCAAAAAGAGACTCATCGGGAAGTTGCCGGAAGTTGCTGATATCATTTCGTAACTTGGTAACCATGGATGGTGGAAAATATTTTGCTAGAAACTTGGTTACCATTTCATCAAAGGTTCGAATAGAATTCTTTGGGAGTCGGTCAAACCATGCAGTGGCATGATGAGCGAGAGAATAGGGGAAGAGGTACAGCCGAAGGGCATCATCGGTGACACCATGCTGTTTCATGCTTTGGGTGACCGTAAGATATTTGTCAAGATGCTTGTTGGCATCGTCACCCGGTAATCCGTGAAATTGACACGAATTCTGGACTTGTTGGATCATGTGATGCTTGAGGCCAAAGTCCGCAGCCCCAATAGTGAGTGGTGCAATAGGCCCACCCCGCCCTTGCATGGTAGGTTGGCACAGCTCCTCCATAGTTCGGAGATCGGGAGCTGGCTCATCCCTAGGAGGGTCAGGGGGTGGTAATAGTGGTGGTGGTGGCCCAGCGGCCATTTCGGTTTCTGTGTTAGAACGTAGCTCGGGTACGTCTTTCTGTTTTTTATTCTTTGTTTGAGACCGAGTGCGCATGCACTAAAAACAATTTTTCAACACAAGTTCGAGGCAAAACTACAGTGAACTTAAACCAATAATCACAAGTGAGCAGCTTCTTTGAAAAAGGTACACTACTCACAGGGATACAAAGGCAAGTTTTAATCTTAAGATTGGGAACTTATTATGGGTTTATTAATTGATTTTTGAAAAACTGTTTTAGGCTTATGGGTGTGTGTGCAGAAAACTTGGGAAATATTTTTGGAACTGATTCGTTAACCGAAATCGTCCCTTTAAGATTACTCGCAGGCTGGCGGGAGGAAGTAAATAGGTTTCCTCTTCAGTTCGCAATTTAATGTCAGAACTTACCTTAAACCAACTGTTTCAGGTTGTAATCTTAAAGAACACGAAGTAATTTAACTTCACAGTTTGTTTTTGATTGTTTTTAATTTTTTTGGTGTTTCTCAACACTTCAAGAGAAGTGTTACTGAACGTTTTTGATATGATTATGTTTTTAAAAAAAAAACTTTTTACAGGGAGGGTTTTGAAAACCACTAAACTTAAAACGATTTTAAAACACGCAACAACCTCCCCGGCAGCGGCGCCAAATTTTGATTGGTTCAGAACCGTCAGATTATTATTGACCAAGGTCAACAAGTCAAAGACAGCCTAGAATCAATACTCCGGTGATAGTATAGTGTATTCCCGGGTCGTTAAAGTCCCAGCGAGATTGAAATGGTGCTTTTGGAATCGTTTATGAGAAAGTGGCACTGAGGACAGTAGCCAGATGATGTGGGATTGGTATTGCTACTGTTATTTTGGTATTGACAAACAGATATAATATTCACAATAATCAGATACCAGATATATGCACAAATTGACAATTAAGAACACGTATCGGACTGGAAAAGTGGGTTTTTGGTAATTATGAAACTACAGGGGGTGCTTTTGACACTTTTCAAAACTTGAAATTAAAAATGAAAAAGAAATGATAAAAGTGATTAAAATAATATTAAACTATTATTTAATTAATTAAACTATTTAAAATCTAAATTAAAATCTAATTTAAATAAACTAAAAATGACAAATGATTTAAATTAAACTAAAAATTTATGAAAATATTTTCTAAACCTAAATTAGAACTTGAAGAAAGTATAAAAAATTAAAAATAATATTTTTGTCTTTTTGTGGTTTTGTAATTAATTAAAAACTATTTAACTTAATTAAACTAATTAAACTACTTTTAATTTATATTAATACTAAATTAACTTGGAAAATTACAAGAAAATTTATGAAATTACTTAACCATTACAGGAATCCTAAAAAATTATAAAAACTCTAAAAATTATATTTTAAGATTAATCTACTAATTAATTACCTTTTAATTAACTTAAGTCTATTTTAAACAAATAAAATAAGAAAACTAGAAAATGAACAGTAGAATCTCAAAATTTATTTTCTAAAAACTTATTATACTATATTAGAACTAGAAAAATTATAAAAACTAGATTTAACCTTATAAAAACTAATTAAGCTATTTAATATTTAATATTAATTAATAATAAAGAAAATTAAAATTAAATCTAATTAACACTAAATGACAAAATAAAAATCTGAAAAAATTATCAAAATTACTTTACTATATTAAGTATTTAATAAAAATATAAAAACACTAGTGACTTAATTAAAATATAAAAATGAAAATTAAAATTAACTTGAATTAAATAGAAACTATCACTTATTTTAACTTGATTTTTTTTGGATTTTTCTTTTACAGAACTACTAAACACATTAAAATAACAAACTTTTGTAAAAACACTTGTTGAAATAGCTTATAAATAAGCTGTGACACCCCCTTGTTCTAAACAGTTGACTTTGGTTGACTGTTTGGTCAAATAAGGTCAAATGGCCTTGGGTGGGGTCCACAATGGTGAAAACAGATACAACTAAGTTTAACAAACTTAACTAAGCTAGGAATAACTAAAAATAAGCACAAATAAGCTGAGTAAAATGAAATAAGCACTTTTCTATTTGAAAATGAACACAGATTAGGGACAAACTATTAGGCTTAATCTAGGTGGGGTCCACAGTTGCTCAGGTCAAACCAAGGGTCAAAGGTGAGACCCTGGTAGGAGGGGGGTTGTAAAAACTAACTAAGAGGTGTGGGGTCCACTGGGTTGGTCACAAAACACCACCAAAGTGGTGGTAGTGACTGGGTGACTGGGTGAGCAGGGCACAAGCTTGCCCTGCAGTTGTCTTTGAGGGTGAATGGGGCTCAGATTAAATTTTCTAAATATGAAATGAAATCATATTATCAAAGTTAAGCTGGTAAAGAACTAAACGTCCAATTTTCACAATACCAAATAAATTACAAAATTCAGAATTGAGCAAGCAACTTTGATGAAATCTGAGAACAAGGATTTTGACTTTTGACAAGAACACTCACACTTTGACTTTTATGAATTTCCAACACTCCTAATAAGCTATAACAATGATAATAAGCTAATGTGAGATTAAAAGTAGCTACAATAAGCACTTATGAGCAATTGAGCAAAGTTTTGGGACACAAATCCCTCACAGTTAACTGTGAGGATGAGTTTTCTTTGATTTTGACTTTTAACCTAATGGGACACTAATTTTGTTACTTACCTAACTGATTTAGACCTAATGAAACTTAACTGAGCCAAAATCAACAACTAGAACACCCTTAAGATCAGTGGATCCTACTGATCCAAACACACCTTTTGAATGACTGATTTGATCTTTTCAAAGCAAATGGTCACTAGAGGGTACAACCTCACTTCCAATCAACAAAATATGATTAAGGGAACTGGTTTTGAGTACTAGGTATACAGATTACACATTACTCATACACACTTAACAACAAAGCTTAATGAAACAGTTAAACTAGTGATTATGAGTAACTTAACTATTGTAAACAACAAACTATAAATTTTAAGCTAAGATCTATCTGAACAAGACTCAAGTAGCACAAACAAACAGGCATAAGCAAATATAAGCAAACATTTATTCAAAAGCTTACACTAGGAGTTTTAACTAAAAATTGAAATAAGTAAATCCTTACTAGGTTACCCTCAGCATGAACAGAGGGTTTTCCTTTGTAGCCTATCTTTAGATAGGCACTTTCAAGCTCAATTCAACTCCTTGATTGTGATCAAAACCTGAAACAAACACAAACATACAAACAGTTGACTATAGTTGACCCTTTTTATTTTTTTTGTTTTTCTTCTACTAATGCTGAGTTTTAGGAGTCTCTAAAGCTTAAACAAGCTTAGGGGAGCTTATGTGAGCCTAAGTTCCATCCATAATTCCATATAATCAACACTGTACCAATTCAGATTTAAACCCAGAATGCAAAATCACAATGTAAATAGAAAGCTTGAATTTTATAACTTAAAAAGACTTCTGATACATAAATTAAGAGATTACAACACTTTAATTGAAAAAGATTAAACTACTTTGCTTGACAATTTAAATTCGATACATTTAGACTAAAATTAAACTACACAGTCTTCATCTTGTTCACTCTTCCTTTTATAGCTGACAATTAGGGTTCCATGAGCATCTCTGAGCACATCCCATCAATAATATTGGCCATTGGATCACTTTGGCACAATCTCAGCCTTTGAATTATTTTTCGCGCCAAAATTAAGGATGGGTGTTCTTGGACTGTTTCAAGCAATTGGGGGGTGGTGGTGCATTAAATGTGATGTGAGGTAGGTGCAGAGAGGCGTGGGAAGGTGATGATGGGATATGGCAAGTGGTGGTGGTGGTATTGCAGGCTACGGGGTGGTTTTGGGGGAGAAGGAGAGTGGTTTGGTGGTTTGTTGACCGAAGTCAAACAATGGGTCGGGTCAAAAGGTAAGGGTGGACTGGGCTGAGTTATCTTTGGGCTTTAGGTGGGTTAGTGGATTGGACTTGGATTGGTTTTTGGTTTTGGTAACATGTGATCCGGTTTTGGTTTTTAAATAGGAAAAATCACAAGGGCTTAAAATGTCAATATGGGAAAGTTAAGGGACTGGATTTGGCATTTTCTTAAAGTATTTCAAAGGGTGTGTAATGCCAAAAATGAATAGTGTGAGGTTATATTTTTGAATTTTTCACTTTTAAAACCCCAGGGACTAAATCTGTCAACTTCCCAAACTTCAGGGACCTGCCATGAAACTTTTCCAGAATTCACATAAGGATCATTCCTGCATTTAAACATTATTATAAGGACCACAAGTATTATTTTAAACCTCAGGGATCAAATCTGCCAATTTCACAAACTCCAGGGACCTGTTTTGCCAATTTTGGATTTTGAGGGGTAAAAGTGTAATTTTCTCAAATTTTATCACCCAAGGACTTATTTTGAATATATTTTGACTTTTCTTTGCCTTGGGATGATTTTCCTTTCATTTTAAACTTCCAGGGACTAGATTTGACAACTTTTGAAAGTTGGGGGACTGAAACTGCCAATTATGCAAACTTTATGTGTTTTCCATCTGTTTTTGGTATTTTTGCATTTGAAACATGTAAAACACTTTCCTGGGATATTTTCACTATTTTGATTCATTATTGAGTGTTTTTGGATGTTTTGGCAGTTCAGAATTGGTAAAAATGATGAGTATTTACACACTCATCAATGAGCTATGGTGGTGAGGTCGTGAGGCTATAGGGCGGTTTAGGGTTTGTATGGTGGAGATGGAACTGCGGGGTGAAGGTGGTGATGCACAACCTTGATTACTAGCTTAGAGGTGCTTGTAAGCTGCTTGGGAGGTTTAGTGGTGGTTTAGGGTGATTAGGGGTGGTTTAGTGGTGGATTAGTGGTGATTAGTGGTGATTAGTGGTGGTTTAGTTAAGTAGGTGACAAGTAGGTGATGGAGGTGTGTGTTATGGTGCTTGGTAGTGACAAGATGGTGTGTAAGCTTCTAGGGAGTGGTGGTAGGGTGCTTGCTTGCTTATGTTTAGGTTTTACTAGTTTAAGTTTAAGTTTAGACCTAGTTTTTACTTAGTGAGAGTTCAAGGTTCTACCTAAGGTTTAGTGCCTAGGTTAGGTTCCTAAGAATTTTTAGTGACTAATACTAAGTCCTAAAGGGTTTATACTAAGTGATGGTAACTTATGGGAATGATTTGGGAAGGTTTGACCTAGTTTTGTGCCCTAAATGACCTATTTGTGTTTAGTGGGAGATTAGGGTTTATCCTATGGTTTTGTGCCTATATTAGTGTCCTATGAGTGTCTAATAACTAATCCTAAGTCCTAAGAGGCTTATACTAAGTGGTGGTGACCTATGGTGAAGTTTTGGGATAGTCTAGACCTAATTCTAGGAAGGTATGACTTAGTTATGGTTTTGTGCTTAAGGGACTTGTACCTAAGTTTTAAAGGGTTGTACTAATGCCTAATGGTCCTAAGGTATCCTAATATTCCTAAGGTAACTCATACTTAAGCCTTGGACACTTTCATACTAGTTAAATTAAGCATATAGGTTCAAATAAACACATAGACCTAATTAGGGTTTAATTAAGGTTTATTAGGGTTTTGTGATATATTTAGTGTTTTAGATTGGTAGATTACTTATTATGGTGTTATGGTGATCTTATGCTTGACATACCAGGGGTTTATATGATGTGAATGTTGAGTTATTTGGCTTGTGTAGATACGTGAGCAGGTCTAGAAAGTCATGCAAGTAATAAATGCACATAGAAAGCAAAAATTTACCTGTGAAACACCTAATATAGGTATTTGTAATGGGAATGATAGTTATGAGGTTTTGTGGGTTGTTACACCCCATCGTTATGGTTACGCCGTAAAATCTATCTGAAAGTGACAATTCCTTCATTGGTTACAGAACTAATTGTTTATTACGCCGTAACCATAAAATTTACCAACCTTAAAAAGGTTTTACCCATTCACAAATTCATAACGATATTCGAGATCCTAGATCAATTAATCTAATCAATCCAAACCCTAAATTATATTCAAGAAATTCATAATTGAATGATTGAAACATGGTTATTAAAGGTTAATGAATCAATTAACACATTCATAAGAACTCTAAAATCGTGTAGCCCTAAAACCCCAAATAGATTTGAGCATAATAAGAACCCTAATTAAAAATTGAAAAATCAAAGTAGAGTTTAGGTGTAATTACCTGCCATTTGAGATCCTTAAGATGGAATTGGAACAAACGCGATTTTTTTTACTGTAATGGCTGCAGTTAACTTTTGTTGTGAAAAATGATCTTTACGCCAGAACTGATTATTTATATCATCCGGAAGTTACGACGTAACTTTATAAATAATTTACGTTGTAATCTCATTAAGTAACCCTAATTTATATTTATTTAAAAATAGTTATGCCGTAACCTAATATATGGTTACACCGTAGGTCATAAATTTTTCAAATTATAATTTGGAATATATTTCTTATAACGAGAGATTGTATTTGCGTACCTGAACATCCATGTAACTTATTAAGAGTCATGTACGAAGTTATTTCTCGTATGTAGAATGTTAAAACATATCTTCGTCCTGATATCAAACTTCAAAATGCCATATAATTATTAGAAATTAAAATTACCTTAAATCGCCCAAATAAAACTGCTCCTCGTCAGCGGCATCAAAAACTCGATGTGCATTTACCTTCCTGTTTTACATTTATAAACTAAGAGATACTAGGACTAATACATACTCACGGGCAGTGTACCAAGTCATATGAAGTATAGTCTAGGTAAATCCAAGTGTCGTCCCAAGAGTTGTTGGTCTGGTGAAATAAGGTATTAAATTCAGGTAGATATAATTAAGTGAAAGTTATTTGATAAATAGTAAATTTTAATGTAACAGAATCAAACGTAAGGATAGAAAAAGAATGATATGACTAATTAAGACTTAAGGGTTTACATAATTCTTCCTTCCTTTAGTCCATATAGTGGTGAATGTCACTAGACTCCTCGGATAAATTTGTCTAGCCTATTTTACATAGCGTCTTATTCAGTAACCAAATGATTACGAGAGTTCTTGGGTTTACCCTATGTAAGAGTCATTAAGTACCATGTTTAATAGCCTTGTTCAAGCGAACCGGCCTCTCGGAACTTAGGTTCCCTCTAACTTCTTAAACTTCTCCATTTGATAAGTGCTCATATGGTCAATTCGCACACAAGAAAATGATAGTACTATGGCCATTTCCCACCAATGCTCCCAACCTACTCGTCTAGGGTCCTATGGTCAATTCTCCTAGCTTTATAGATACAACCAAGCTTTAAAGCTACCGAAACAAGAGTGTCCACAAACAAGCAAAGAAAACATCTATATGTAGAAAAAAATATAATATACTAAACCAAAGCTTAAATTAACAAAATGAATTCATCGAACATTAAATAGAAAAACATAAGAGAATTCAAACTTGAAATAGACTAGAATGATTCCTAGCTACATGAAACGTCATTCCTTCAATCTTCTAATCCTCCATTAATCTTCTAGGGTGCTCTCCCCAAACCCTAGTAAAGGTTTAGGAAAGTGGAGATATCTTAAATGCAAAATTCTTAGTATATATAATGCTCGATTTTGTTACGGCGTAACCTTAGTATTGGTTACGCCATAATCCTTCTTTAAAGATGATCTTCAATATAATATTATCCATACTTACGGCGTAACTACATCACAAGTTACGCCGTAACTTTACTCCTTAGTTAACATGCTTGTCAACCTATGTCGTAACTTTATATTTTATGTGAGATTTTAATGTTTTACTACTTTTTACTTATCAAACTTTATATTTTATGTTTTGTTTTCTTTTTCTTTTTCTTTGTTTCTTCTTTTCTGTATGTCACAATTTTATAATACAAACAAAATTATAAAGATTAAAAAAAGTTTAAAAAGGTATTTATATTACTTTTGTAGGTGTACCATTAACCAACCCTGTTGATTGATTATATAAAAAGTTTATATTTGTTGTATAACCCTACTAACCAATATAAAATTGACACAGCACTTCTTATATGTTGAATCGAGACAGAAACAAGATGGGAAGTTGACTAAAGACTTGGGAGGGGAGGAGAGGGGATGTCGGCACGTTAGTAGCAGAAAGTTGTCTGGACTCCTGAGGCTTTAAGATCCTACATCCCTACTACTTCATGTTTGAATCTTAGATTTTGGTAGTTCATGAGTAACTAACTAGTTATTCTACATAACTTGGTCTAATTTCCAAAAAAACGGAAAACGACTTGGTGCAATTTGCTACATTAAAATCAAATAATGATAAAAAAAAACTTCTTAGATAGAATATCCAAGAGTAATCTAAGCTTATACGAATATCATTTTACAATATAATAATTTCTTTTTTTCTAAATATATATGAATACAGAACGGATAAGAAAGAAAGAAGCTATGAATCATAGTTTATTTTAATTGAGAATCTTCCATGACCAGGGAAGCTTGTTAACAATCAATGTAGATTCTTAAATAATTAATTTTCTTTTATATTCAATTCGTAAATTAATACTATCTTAATTATCTGATACATCACTATTCTTTCATGCGGCATTTATAATAGTTATTAGATAGTTGTCAGGTTGTCACTAGTCCATGATAGTTTATAGAAAAGTAAGAAGATAAATGTTTTATCTTTCCGTTAACGATATCGACCCGAGATCTGCTCATTCCTTTGTTTGTAGCACGAACTGAACAAATTTTCGGAATTTTTCCTTCTAACTTTTTATGTGGTTTTGTTATACGAGATGTTTATAAAGTTTAACGAAACTTAAGCACAATGAATATACTTTTAACATATTCAAACCAACAACCGGACTTGGGCCAACTAACCTAATACCGTCTAATACTCCCCATAATTCGAGCGATGAAATCATGAAAACTCGTATTGAAGAAGAATACTTGTTAAAAAAAATAAAACTAAAGATACAAACAAAGCAAAATATAGTTATCTTGATAAAGAATCAAAACTTTGATAACAACCCAGATACAACAGATAAACGATATTTGAAAAGAGTGCATAATTTGATAATGAGTGAATTCTTTTTCTTCGACGACTATCGAGACTTATAATAGTGTGCATTTCTTCGGAATTTAGTTATGGGATCACGACCGTTAACATTGTCGGCCATCTCTAAGCGGTTGGAGAGTTATATGCAAAACAGTAAGTCGATTGCATTTTTTGAAGCAGACGATGCGTCGCCGAGGCTACAGTTGCGATTCTAGTATGTTTTTCTTCGAAGTTTAGTTACGAAGCCAAAGGCGCTAAATGAGTTAATTAGCAATGGTGTGTCTTACAACGACTAGAGTTTGATGGAATGACTTAGAGGCGGCGGCTTAAGGTAGCCGACAATGTCCGAGGATCAGACATAAAGCTTGATACCATCTTAAATTATGAAACCTCATACGTTAACTTTATTAGAGAAAAGTTCATTTAGGGACTAGTTTTTTGTTACATACTAAGGGACAAATCCCCACCATCCATCTAATTTGATCTAATAGTGGGGATAAACCTAAGATTTTATATGAAAACCTAAGTCCATGTCTTTTTGTCTTTCATTTTATTCACTATTTTTTTTTCTTTTTTCTTTTTTTGCCCCTATTCACGTTTTATTTTTTCTTTTTTTGTTTTTTCTATTTTTTTTCTTTTAGCCTTTTTCTTCTATTCACACGTTGTTCTTCCTTTTTTTCTTTTTTTTTTTTTCCTTTTTTTTCTTTTCATTTCTATTCACTTTTTCTTTCACGCTTTTTTTTTTAATCACGTTCTTTTTAAATTCACGTGTATTTTTTTTAAATTCACTTTTTTTATTTTAATTCACGTTTTTTTCACTTTCTTATTTTTTTCATACGTTTTCGTCCGTTTTTGTCCGTTTATACATGTTTTCATCCGTTTTTAGACGTTTTTTCAATCTTCATCCGTTTTTAAAATTTTTGTTCATTTTTAGACGTTTTCATCTGTTTTCAGATGTTTTCGTCAATTTTTATACGATTGTTTTCATACCATTCGTCCATGTTTAGACGTTTTCATCCGTTCGGTAGTTTTAAAACGTTTTCGTCCATTTTTATTCGTTTTCGTCCGGTTTTGTCTATTTTCATAGATTTATATACGTTTTTTTCCCGTTTTCTTTCGTTTTTATACATTTTTGTTCGTTTTTAGATGTTTTCATCCGTTCGGTAGTTTTAAAACGTTTTCGTCCATTTTTGTACGGTTTTGTCTGTTTTCTTTCATTTTCGTCCATTTTTCATATGTTTTCGTCCATTTTCATACGTTTTCAAATACCATAATTGATATTCTTAAAATCAGAAGAGATATTTAGAATATCACAGAATATCAATTGTGATATTCATAAACGTATTAATGCATAAAAAAACGTAAAAATGTGAAAAAAAAACGTGAAATCACTTGTGATTTTCATGTTACAAAACATTTGTTGATAATAACTTGTGATATTCATAATATCACTTGTGATATTAAATGAACGAAAACGGATAAAAACGTATGAATACAGACAAAAACGTAAGAAAGTGAAAAAAACGTGAAATCACTTGTGATATTTTGAATATCACTTGTGATTTTCTGAATATCACTTGTGATATTCAGAATATCACTTGTGATATTCAGAATATTACTTGTGATTTTCATGTTACAAAACATTTGTTGAAAATAACTTGTGATATTCAGAATATCACTTGTGATATTCTGAATATCAATATCATTTATGATATTCAGAATATCACTTGTGATTTTCTGAATATCACTTGTGATTATGTTACAAAACATTTATTGAAAATAACTTGTGATATTAAACGAACGAAAACGGATAAAAACGTATGAATACAGACAAAAACGTAAAAGTGAAAAAAAACATTAAATCACTTGTGATATTCTGAATATCACTTGTGATTTTCTGAATATCACTTGTGATTCAGAATATCATTTGTGATATTCAGAATATTACTTGTGATTTTTATGTTACAAAACATTTGTTAAAAATAACTTGTGATATTTTGTATATTAATATCACTTATGATATTCAAAATATCACTTGATATTTTCATGTTACAAAACATTAGTTGAAAATCACTTGTGATGTTTAGAATATCACTTGTGATATTCAAAAACGTATGAAAATGTCTAAAAGTGGCTGAAAACATTTAAGAATGGACGAAAATGTAAGAAAATAGACGAAAACGTAAGAACACGGACGAATATATAGAAAAATGAACGGAAACATCTGAAAACGGGTAAAAATGTATAAAAACAGACGAAAACATACGAAAACATATGAAAACGTATAAAATCGGACGAAACGTGTAAAAACGGACGAAAAAGTATGAAAACATACGAAAACGTAAGAAAATGGACGAAAACGTATGAAAACGGACGAAAACATATGAAAACGTATAAAAACGGCTTAAAACGTATAAAAACGGATGAAAAAATAAGAAAATGGATGAATATGTATGAAAACGGACGAAAACGTAAGAAAACAGACGAAAACGTATGAATACAGGCGAAAATGTTTGAAAACGTAAGAAAACAGACAAAAACGTATCAAAACAGACGAAAAAGTATGAACACGGGCGAAAACGTAAGAAAATAGACGAAAACGGACGAAAATAGACGAATACGTATGAAAACGGACGAAAAAGAATGAAAACGCAAGAAAACGGACAAAAACGTTTGAAAACGTAAAAAAAATGGACGAAAACGTATGAAAACAGACGAAGACATAAAAAATGACGAAAACATATGAAAACGGATGAAAAAATAAGAAAATGAAAAAGACGTGAATTAAAATAAAAAACGTGAATTTAAAAACAACGTGATTTAAAACAACTAATAAGTGAATTAAAAAAAGGCAAAAAAAAAACGTGAAAAAAAAGAAAGAAAAACATTGATAGAAAAGAAAAGACAAAAAAAAATAATAATAATACGTGAATAGGGAAAAAAAGACATAGAAAGAAAAAAAAACAAATAAAAAAGACAAAAAGACAAAAAAAAAAAAAAAAAACATGAACTTAGGTTGTCTTATTAAATCATAGGTTAATCTCCACCATTAAATCAAATTAAATGGATGGTGAGGATTTATCCCTTAGTATGTAACAAAAACTTAGTCTCTAAAATAACTCACCTCAACTTTATTAATCGTTAAATATCTATCGAGTGCATATGATAAAAACACTAACGAACCCAAACCAATAACCGAGCTCGAGCAACTAACTTAATACCGTCTAATAGTGAGATGACAAATTATTGTGATATAAATTTACTGTAATAGCTTATCAAAATACGCAAACTATATTACTGTATTACCAAAACATGGAACAAACCCAAAATTTTACAAATAACCAATACCAGCGGGCATGCATTGATTGCGCCTATACGCCAGACAAGTGATTCAACCCTGGCTTGACACGTTAACATGGTGTGCGTATGATATTTAAACCATCGAGTGTGGGTGAGACACAAAATTGTTACGCATTTGTGCGCCAGGTGATGTGTTAATGTTGGAATTATGATATCATGACATTCATATATTATAAACCAAATACATCAAGTGAGCATAGCGGAAGCAATTATAACAAGATCATATAACATGTAATTAATTAATCAATATTAAATAGTAAACATACCTTTGTGATTCTAGCCCGAACAAGAATCAAATTGCAATCTTCAATCAAGAACCCTAATTAGGGTTTATGTGGATTATAAGAATTACCCTTTACCTTTTTTGTAATTCAATCAAAGAATCAAACAATAGTGTGTTTGAATCACGTTATTGTACACATGTACTAATTCAAGAAAAAGTTTATACAAGTAAATTAAACACAAAACTTAGTTGAAGCTTGAAAATCGAATCCCTTAGGGATAAGTTTGATGGATCGACTTTGGGACAAAAAGAAGGAGAGAAAACACCAAGATGTGTGTGTACAAGTTATGAGAAAACAATGCATCTTGGGTTTGTTTATATACTATTGAAAACTTGGAGCTCAAGGCACAAAGGAGGTGTGGAAACCTCCTTGGCCGATCGGTTTGGAGTCCCCCAAGGGATTCCGGAACCTTCCCTTGTTTCCGAATATTCATTAGTATTAATTTCCTAATCTTCATCAATAGGTCATTAGTCATTTTTCATTAAATACTAATTTCCATTAATAGTTTTGTGTTTATTAATAATTACGTATAACATTTATAAATAATTATTATTTTTTCTCTTCATACGTATTGTGTGCAATCCCGTGATCTCGAGTTCGATCCTAACACACGACTATTATTATAATGTCTATAAAAACTAACAGCTCTCACTTAGACATATCATAATAGTGTGATCACATCGGTTAGCGTCTTGCAACACGCCGATGCCTCTAGTACAACTCGAGTAAGGCTCCTGGAAAACCTTTTAATTATTTCTCATTATTATTATCCCTTTGTTTCTAATACTGTGTTAATAAGGATATGGATCTAGGTCATTCCTTAATTAACCATTCTGTTTCTCGTTGTTAGAAATTGACAAGATTACCAAATCTTCTGAACCTTTCAGGAAAGACCTTTGGGCGTGGCCACGCAAACACCTTGACAACCCTACGAGGGGCCCAGCAGTATTAAACTTCAAAAATTAATTTGAAGGAACAAATTCTTTATTGATTACAAGCAAAACACACAAACTTTGTAACACTTCCGAAAACAACCCTTATAACTACCAGTTACATATAGCGTTAAGTTGTTCCACAAAAATGTACTACATTCATGACCGTTATCTTGTGTCTCAAGTCTAACGATAACTTCTTATGATTTACTTAATGACAAGATCCATAAAGTAACATCATATAGTCGGGATAAGTCCTATATTCAGTATCATCGAATATCGTCTGAAATGGCATGACTACACATCAATATATTTCAAATATATTATACCAACCTTCATATTTGTCTTAATTTAATAATATTCACATATTATTAACTGACAACGGGCAATTTAAGAATAACATTTATTCATGGATTTAAACATGCAAAAATAGGACAACAATAATTAACAATAGAAATAAACATACCAACATACTTTATTTCATTAAAATAATAGTTGTTTACAATATCCTTTATCCAAATACTAATCACAGTTATGCATGAAACTACTAGCTAATTTAAGCCCAATTCCATTGGCTAGTTCATTAAGCTTTTCTTTTGCCAAAGCCTTAGTGAATCGATCAGCTAAGTTATCATCTGTGTGAACTTTCAGCAGATTTATTTCACCTTCGTTAACCTTTTCACGAACAAAGATATACTTCCGTAGAAAATGTTTGGTGCCTCTCATGACTCCTGGTTCATTGGCAAATATGATTGCAGCAGAATTGTCACAATACATATTAATAGGTAATTCAATTGAAGGCATAACACCAAGCCCTGAAACGAATTTCCTAATCCAAACAGCCTCCATAACAGCTTCTGAAGCAGCAATGTATTCAGCTTCTGTTGCAGACATCGCAATTGTACTCTGCTTCTTGCTCCTCCAGTCTACTGCTCCTCCATTAATAACAAAGACATAACCCGTCTGAGACTTCGAATCATCTTTATTACTTTGAAAGGACGCATCGCAGAAACCTGTAACACAAAGTTCTGCAGCTGGTTCTCCACCATATACCAAAAACATCTCTTTTGTATTTCTCAAATACTTAAGAATATGCTTAACAGCAATCCAATGTTTTTCACCTGGATTCTGTTGAAATTGACTGGTGATATTTTGAGCAAACGCCACATCTGGCCTTGTGCATTTTACCGCATACATAATAGATCCTACAGCCGAAGCATAAGGAACTTTACTCATGCGAGCCACCTCCGCAGGTGTTGAAGCACAAAACTCATCACATAAGCCATGTTTTACTTCCATCGGCAAATATCCTTTCTTGGAATTTTGCATATTGAACCTTTTCAATATTTTGTCAATGTAAGCACTTTGACTTAATCCAATTAACCGCCTTGATCTATCTCTATAGATTTTGATTCCCAGAATGTATGCAGCTTCTCCTAAATCTTTCATAGAAAAGCACTTTCCAAGATAAGCCTTAACTTTTTGCAAACTTGGAATGTCTTTTCCCATGATCAATATGTCATCAACATATAAAATTAGGAAAATTACATTATCACTCCCACTAACTTTGTGATACACACATGGCTCATCAAGATTCTGAGTAAATCCAAACTTTTTGATTTCAGTATCAAATCTCTTGTTCCATTGTCGTGATGCTTGCTTCAATCCATAAATGGATCTTTGAAGTTTGCATACACGATTTGGAAACTTTGGATTTTCAAACCCTTCTGGTTGTGCCATATAGATGTCTTCATCTAGATGACCATTTAAGAAAGCGGTTTTCACATCCATTTGCCATATCTCATAGTCATAGTACGCTGTTATAGCTATGAGAATCCTTATAGCTCTTATGTCTGCCACAGGAGAAAAAGTCTCCTCGTAATCAATTCCAAAAGTTTGAGTAAAACCTTTAGCAACTAGACAAGCCTTATAAGTGTGTGCATTTCCATCCATGTCAGTCTTGATCTTGTAGAGCCATTTACTCCCGACTACCTTGGCACCAGGAGGGAGGTCTACTTCTTCCCAGACTTCATTATCATGCATGGATTGTATTTCCCCATTCATAGCAGCTTTCCATTTTTCCTTTTCAGAACTATTAATGGCAGCTCTATAACTAGTAGGTTCATTAAGATCCCCTAGTACATGCTCATCAACCTCTACATTAAGACATAGACGGTCAGGAGCTTTCACAGATCTTGAAGATCTGCGAATGGGAACTACTTCAACTTCCGGTGGAGGACCCAGACTTTCAGGTTCTACAGGAAGTGTGCTAGTGTTTTCTGAAGGTAATGCATTATCTAGATCATATTCTAGATCATATACTCTCCCACTGACTTCTTGAGATACAAAATCACTTTCAAGAAAGTCACCATACCTAGCAACAAACACTTTGTTCTCAGGTGGGTAGTAAAAGTAGTAACCCATTGTTTCCTTTGGGTATCCTACAAAAATGCACTTTACAGATCTTTGTTGGAGTTTATCTTGTGAGTCACGTTTAACATACGCCTCACAACCCCAGACCTTTAAATAAGACAAGTTCGGAACTTTTCCAGTCCACATCTCATATGGTGTCTTATCAACCTTCTTTATGGGAACCATATTCAAAATACGAACAGCTGATTCAAGAGCATAATCCCAAAAAGACAAAGGAAGATTAGTAAGATTATACATTGATCGAACCATGTCCAACAATGTACGATTCCTTCTCTCAAATACACCATTTTGTTGTGGAGTATATGGAGATGTGAGATTCTGGACAATTCCATTCTCAGTTAAGAAATCTTTAAAATCTTGACTAAGGTATTCACCACCTCGATCAGAACGAAGAGCTTTAATCTTCTTTCCTAATTGCAATTCTACTTCTGCTTTGAAAACTTTAAATGTTTCAAACACCTCATGTTTATGCTTAAGTAAATAAACATAACCATAACGGCTGAAATCATCCGTAAAAGTTAAGAAGTAAACAGCACATCTCCTTGACACATGTCTAAGTGGTCCACACACATCAGTATGTATTAAACCAAGTAGATCTGAAGCTCTTTCCATATTGCTATGAAAAGGTTTCTTAGTCATCTTCCCAGAAATACAAGACTCACACTTATCAAATGACTCATCATTGATATTTTTCAAAAGCCCATCTTGTTGAAGCTTTTGCATGCGAGTCTTGTCTATATGGGCAAGTCTACAGTGCCAAAGATAAGAAGAATTCAAGTCATACTTCATTCTCTTACTAATGTTGTACATTGAATTATTATTATTGTTGGAAACACAATCATTCATTTCTATTTCAAACACACCATTCACAGCAACAGCATTAAAATAAGATACACCATTTAAAGAAACAGAAATTTTATTGCCATCAATAGTATGAGTAAAACCAAGATCCAACAAACATGAAAAGGAAACAACACCTCTAATTATAGAAGGTGTATAATGACAATTGTTTAAAATAAATACTAAACCCGAAGGTAAAACTAAATTAAACTCTCCTATGGCTTCAACTACTGCTTGTGCTCCATTGCCCACATGCAGAAATTGCTCCCCATAAGCTAGTCTCCTTTCCTCTCTAAACCCCTGAAATGTATTACAAATATTAATACCACATCCAGTATCATATACCCAGGAATTTAATTTATGAGATAAAGTAAATAATTCAATGACAAATAAGTTACCTGAAGTACTGGCGCCCATGTGCCCAGTCTTCTTAACCTTATTGTTTCGCAAGTCATCGAGATAAAGAGGACAATTCCTCTTCCAGTGACCCATCACCTTGCAGTAATGGCATCCTTGATCCTTCTTTGGATTATTCTTCATAGGAGGGTTCTTCTTAGGTTGAGGTGGTTGATAAGCCATAACTTGCTTATTCTTATCAGCCTTCTTCTTTCCCTTACCCTTCTTCTTGTTCGCATTTGGCTCGTTAATTCTACCCCCTTAAATAGCAAGTACTTGGGGTGTAGGAGCCTTTTGTGGTAAACCTTTCTCATAATCAATGAGCAGTGTGTGCAATTCACTTACGGTCTTCCCCACGCAATGCATATTGAAGTTCCTCACAAAACCACTAAATTCCTTGTTAAGGGGTCTATTGATTAAGTTCACAGCCATATCATTGTCATAGGGTTTCTTAAGTGTTTGTAGTTGATCCATGAAACTTTTCATCTTCAACATATGAGCACTCACAGGTTCACCATCACCCTGCTTACAACCATGTAGAGCCTCCATCAAATCGTAAATCTCTACATTTGATGGTTTCTCATATAGTTTCTTGAGTTCATCAATCATGTTCATGGGGAAATACTCTTCAAACTGCCTTTGAAGAGGTGTGGACATCGCCCCTAACATCATAGCAGCCACATCAATATGTTCTTTGCAAGCTATGTTCCATTCAGCCTTGGCAGCCTCAGTAGCTTCAGGACCTACAGGTTCAGCAAGACAAGGCGTTTTCAAAATTTCAAGTTGACCAGTCACTCGCAGGACAATCCTGAGTGAACGATACCAATCATTGAAATTTTCTGAGCCAGTCAATTTTTCTCGTTCAAAGTAAGTCTTGAACACATAACGAAAGTTGGTGTTATCAGTTTGAGCCATTTCTACAGATAAAGAAAGTTCAAAACATTAGTATTTTTGATAATACAATTTTTCAAGAAAATTAAAATACCCAAGGAAATCATATCCATAGAATAATCTTGAAAACTAGGATCCTCCATAAACATAGTTTCATCACATCAGTTAATCTGCTAGTAATGAAAGTATAATATGAGGTAACTTGTCGTACAATAATTGGCATAACATTTGTCCAATTCCTAGATTTATGGGATTTACAATCACAAAACATTTGTATTGTAAGCATGTTTAATCCCCATCTTAATGCCTTGAGTCCAAGATCTCACTTACTACTCAATTTAAGTCATCTAACTTAGAAACTGTAAACTCACAAATCCATCACATCAGTTGATCTGCTAGCAATGAATTTATGAAATTTACCTCTCCATTGCAATCTCACCAAGTTCTCACATGATGTAAATTACAACTTCAAGTGTTCTTAATTAGATGGCATTTGACTTAATTTTATAAGGGTATTAATTTTGATGTGATCAAAATAATGTATGAAGAAGCATGCATACAACTTCATAACATTGGTTTTTCAAAACATTTTTATTACCAATTTTCTAAGAGTAAAATAACAAAGTTTTGATTGAGGTATCGGGTTCACCAATTAAAGAATTACCAACAATCATCGTCCACTATATCGCACTTTTACATAAGTGATGAGTGTATAAATACTCATCATTTTTACCTATTCTAAGCTGCCAAAACATTTAAAAACACGCAATAATGCATCAAAATACTGAAAATATTCCAAAGATTGTGTTTTATATGTTTCAGATGCAAAATGAGTAAAAACAGATGAAAAACGAACAAAGTTTGCATAATTGGCAGTTTTAGTCCCTCAACTTTCAAAACTTGTCAAAACTAGTCCCTGGTCATTCTAAAAACTTGAAAAAGTCACCAAAGGTCCTTTTGAATCACAAATAAACATATTTAGTCCTTTGGTGTAAAGTTTCACAAAATTACAAGTTTAATCCCTCAAGTTACAAAACTGGCAAAATTAGTCCCTGGGTGTTTTAAAATGGAATTTTATCACAAAATACCCTTGTACTATTCATAAATTACAATTTGGAACATTTTTGATAACTTTTGGGAAATTACAATTTCACCCCACAACTTTGGAAAAATTACATAAATGGTCCTCGGGTGTTTCAAATTGTAATAAAATGCAAAATAGGTCCTTTGGTTTATCTAACTTGACAATATTGGTCCTTGTGATAACTATGGAATTGTTACAGTTTTAGTCCTTGAAGATTTCAGAAATTACAAAACTAGTCCTTGGGCTAAAAATACAAACCGGGTCCATTTTTATTTACTTCATAAAACCATAAGTCCAAAACAAACAAACCAAGCCCATCCCTTTTACCCTTTCCCAGGCCCAACTCCCTACCAGCCCACATACCCTTAATATTTAAAACGGGGTCAAACCCCGGTCAACCCTCCAAATACCACCAAACCATCTTCCCCCTCAAACCGTTTCCCTGCAATACCACCCCCTCCAAAACCACCCCAACTCGCTCTGCCACCACCACCTCCCTTATCCCTTCTAATACCACTTCCCAATAACATTAAATGCCACCCCCTCCTAGGCTACACTTCCACAGACCCCAATTGGCATTATCCATTTTTCCCGCCAAAACCAATCAAACGGTTTGGATTAATTGGAGCAATCCAATGGCTGTAAGATGAGTGGGATTCAACCAAGAGGACCCACAAAGACTTTTGGGATACTATATACGGAAGAAGAGGCAGAAGAGACAAGAAATTAGTGTAGTTTTAGTGTAATGTAGACGTAAGTAGTGTAATTTACTCTTTCAATTGTACCTTTCAGTTTAACAAGCTTGTAATCTCTTTTCCTAGTGTAATCAAAACTTTATATTGCTTTAATTTCATGTCCTCAGTTACAAATTCAGTTTTTAGCATTTTCCTTTGAAATCTCATTTTACCTTAAAGTTTGTCGAAAGTTGTTGTTCACTGTTTTAAAAGCTTGCTTATGTTTATTGTTAAGAATCCACAAGCTCATCTGAGCTCTTAAATCAGTCTCACTAAAAAACCTAAAAAAATATCAAAAATAGGAAATAAAATAGTAGAAAATAAAAAAAAAAATCAGTGAAAGGTTGAAGAAAGCAAAGGAGGTAACATGAATACTGGAATTCCATGGTATTAGTAGTCTCAGGGGAGACCTTAAGGTAGTTTTGTTCTTTGGTTCTTGGTTTTGGAACTCATTGGATTTTTGTAAGTTTTTCATTTACTGTAGATCATCTTAATATAGCCTATTATCTGTTTGTATTTGCTTATTATCCATTGTTAATGTTTATTAGATAAGTCTTAATTGTCAGATTGAGTTTGGGTATCCTTTTGCTCTATTTTCCTTGTTCACAGCCCAATTAAGGGGTGTTTGGATTAGTGCTTCACCCTGTGATCTTGTTGTTGCATTGTGATTGTTTTGGCATGAGTAGGGTACATTAGTCAACTGTAGTCTAGTTAAGTCATAAAATCCAGTGTTTGCAAGCAAAAGGTCAAAAACTTAGTTAATCTCAACTGTGAGGGATTTAAGATCCACAAATCCTAAATTCAGTTTAATAGTTGTTATCCTAGCCCCATATAGTCTTATTTTAGCATAACACACCATATCCAATAATCTAGGATCACCAAAAGTTCATAAAAGTCAAATCTCTAGTTCATAAGAAAAGTCAAAAAGTTGCAATTACTCAGTTTTTCAAAATCTTGCATGAATTTTCATGAATTATGTACTTAGAATTAGACTTTGATCTTTTAGCATGTTAGAGTATCTCAGCTGAAGTTTAAGACCCATATTCCCTTTATTTTTGTAAAAAAACTAAATCTTTGTCTGGTTACTTCCCATTCAAATTCACCCGATCACAAACCCGTTTTTATACCATCCACACCTCGTCGGGACATAATGACCCGAGGAAACACTGTATTCCACGGAAGCATTGGCCTAAGCTGTTTGACTATTATGGTTGACCATTCACAAGTGGTTGACTAATAATTATCTGACCGTTTACCACCAATCAAAATTTGGCGCAATTGCCGGGGAGGTTGTGCGCGTATTTTAAACGGTTTTGCGTATTAGTGATTTTGGAATTCATCCATTTGTATATTTATCCACCTTTGTTCATATTATCTTATTATCATAAACAAAACTGTTCCCGAAAACATTTTAAATCAGTTTTCAACGAACACCAAAAAAAAAAAAAAAAAAAAAAAAAACACACAAAAAGATTTTCTTTCTTATAAAATGTTTATCAAAAATCCCAAAAATATCCATCTTTACCCTCTTACCTTTTTGATTCTACATTTCTTACCCTCCAAAACCCTTTGATTCTTTCTATGTCTTATCCTCACCATCTTGATTGTCAATGGTGTGGAGGTCCTTATAATGGTGGTAATTGTCCCAGTTGTAGCATGGTAGAGTCAGGAAACGGGTCTGTCTATAACCAAAATCCCTATTCCTACCAGGATACAACTGATTCATTCCATCAGCTTCCACACCATGAGACTCAGCAGTTTTACTGTTGTGAGTACTGTGGTGGTTCACACTACAGTTCTGATTGTCAATCAGGAAACACGCTTGTCTATGAGCAGTTTTCTAATAACAATTATGACTCACAGCCACATCAGTTTAATTGTTGTGAGTATTGTGGAGGTCCACACTTTAGCTCTGATTGTCAAACAAGGAATCCATTTCCTTGTAACAATTACGACTATCCGTTTCAAGACCCACCACCACAGTGCCAAACGATTCAAGCAACTCCTCATATCCAGCAAGACCCTTATATAGAGGTTCTTGAGAAACTTAAAGATTTTAAGCAGGAGTTGGCTAATATTTTGCTTCGCCATGATCCAAGTTCTTCTTGTGTATATTGTGGGGGTCCTCATAATGATGATCAATGTCAACCTTCCGGTTTTGACACATCCACACCCCCACAATTTCCACTCATTCAAAATTCTCGTGATAAATCTATCACAGAATTACTTGCTGAAGAACGAGATTCTAGAAAAAGCATGGAAGAATTACTTGTTGAGCAAAGAGCAACTAAAATACGTGCCAATCTTCGCTATGCTGCTCTATATGAGGACGATGATGACAGTGATGATGATGATGAAGATAACATTGTTATTATTCAAAAAGATTCATCAGATTCGTCTGTTGTGATTCCTTCCATGGATAATCAGGGAGAAAATAATGTGACAAAGTCACTAGCCGTTGATCAAATGAAACTTGAAGATTCCATAACTGCTAGCTCCTCTCATCTCCCTCAGTCTGTTGTTATCACACCCGAAGTTCACACTCACTCTCTAAACATGGGGGATGAGCATCTTAGCACTGTTCCTAATAAGAAATCGGACGAATTAATAAAGTCTAGTGTTGAGATCCTTGCCCCAATCCCGAGAGAGTCACAGGAAACTTTTGATCAAGTGTGTGATATTCCTTCACCCCCTGATAATCCAAATGATCAAATTGAGACTGTCTCTGATTCCAGTGATGATTGTTTATCTTATGGAGACATTGAGTATGTTGATGCATCCCTTCCCCACTCTAATGTTGACTTTCTTCTCGAGGAGTTCGCCGATGAACTCACTCACACCAATCCACTTCCATCGGGGAGGTGATGATGATCTCTTTGATTTTAAAGATGATATGGAAGAAGTCGAAGCATTCCTTGCCCTAGATAGTTCAACTTCATATGAAGGTGATGATAACTATCTTGATTCTGAGGGGGATATTCTTTTTCCTTGAAAGCTTATTGAATGATGATCCATCACTCAATTCCTATCTCAACACCGGGCTTAGTGATTCAAACACTGATGAAAATTCTTTATCTTATGGAGACATCAGTGATGTTGATGAAATACCTTCTGAGCCCATCATTGATCACCTTATCATGACTCCTCCGGAGTATGATGGCAAGAAACATCATGATCGGGGGGAAAGATTCTCAATCATGAGAATTTTTATTTCTATGACAAATTATCCCACCCTCCCTCCCGGGATGTTTTCTAACCCTAAGAGCTTAACCGACGAAATCCAAATTCAGGAAACTAAACCTGATCTTGAGGATGAGCATCCTTTCATGATTATTCTCATGACCTTCTCGGTGCCTTCCTCTCTTCTTCACTCCTACGGGAATGAAGACACTATCTTTGACCCCGACATTTTCATATATCATTCTTTGAGCCAGGGTCTCACATTATATCTCATCTGTGTGGAACTTTCACGTGCTTCAAATGTTTGTCCAAACATCTTGAATGAAAGTCCGATTGAGACTGTTTCTTCCACATCATGCTTCCCCAAGGACAAATGAATTCGGGGTCGAGTCAAGCTAGCGACTCGGTAAACAAAAACAGTAGCATGCTTATAGGGTTTTCACCCTAAGTGTGGGGGAGTTACCCCTGCTGTGGTTACAAATAAAGTGAAAAGAATGGTGTTTCCACATTTAGCTTGTAATGTTGCCCTTTTACGTTCAAAGAGTCGGCATAATAGCCGGGACTTTGAATATTGAGGACAATATTCATTCTAAGTGTGGGGGGGGGGGGGGGGGGGGGGGTATTTCGCTATTCTAGCGAATTTTATTACATTTTACTATCTAGTACCCCCGTTTTTGGCAAAAATTTAAATTTTTTTTCACTTGAGTTTCAAAATTTTTGTGGTTATCAGTCCGCCATGTCTAAATGACAAAAGGATTGGCTAATCCAGGAGCAAACGGCTCTTGGGAAAGATATATCAAATCCGTTTACGGCTTGCAATTTGCCCAAAATTGTATGGTATCTCAACTCGCCATATCCAAAAAAGTGAATGAGTTGGCTAGCCCGCAAGATTATGGCTTGTGGTAAAGGCAGTGGAAAAACCATAATTGGTAATCAGCTCACCAAGATGTTGACTAGTCCATCAAGAGTTGGCTAGTCGAGAAGCAAATGGCTTTTGGTAAAGACAAATCAAATCCGTTGACAGCTGGTGGTTTGCTCAAAATCACATGGTTATCAGGTGGACCATAGTTCTTACTTGAACTGATACATTTGGCTACTCCAGAAGTGATGGCTTTTGGTAAAGAGTTTCAAATCCATTAAGTTTTTCTCAAAAGATTGCTAGGGACTAGCAATGTTTTAGTGTGGGAGATTGATGAGTGTGTAAATACTCATCATTTTTACCTATTCTGAGCTGCCAAAACATTTAAAAACACTCAATAATGCATCAAAATACTGAAAATATTCCAAAGATTGTGTTTTATATGTTTCAGATGCAAACTGAGTAAAAACATATGAAAAACGAACAAAGTTTGCATAATTGGCAGTTTCAGTCCCTCAACTTTCAAAACTAGTCCCTGGTCATTCTAAAAACTTGAAAAAGTCACCAAAGGTCCTTTTGAATCACAAATAAACATATTTAGTCCTTTGGTGTAAAGTTTCACAAAATTACAAGTTTAGCCCCTCAAGTTACAAAACTGGCAAAATTAGTCCCTGGGTGTTTTAAAATGGAATTTTATCACAAAATACCCTTGTACTATTCATAAATTACAATTTGGAACATTTTTGATAACTTTTGGGAAATTACAATTTCACCCCTCAACTTTGGAAAAATTACATAAATGGTCCTCGGGTGTTTTAAATTGTAATAAAATGCAAAATAGGTCCTTTGGTTTATCTAACTTGACAATATTGGTCCTTGTGATAACTATGGAATTGTTACAGGTTTAGTCCTTGAAGATTTCAGAAATTACAAAACTAGTCCTTGGGCTAAAAATACAAACCGGGTCCATTTTTATTTACTTCATAAAACCATAAGTCCAAAACAAACAAACCAAGCCCATCCCTTGTACTCTTTCCCAGGCCCAACTCCCTACCAGCCCACACACCCTTAATATTTAAAACGGGGTCAAACCCCGGTCAACCCTCCAAATACCACCAAACCATCTTCCCCCTCAAACCGTTTCCCTGCAATACCACCCCCTCCAAAACCACCCCAACTTGCTCTGCCACCACCACATCCCTTATCCCTTCTAATACCACTTCCCAATAACATTAAATGCCACGCCCCTCCTAGGCTACGCTTCCACAGACACCAATTGGCATTATCCATTTTTCCCGCCAAAACCAATCAAACGGTTTGGATTAATTGGAGCAATCCAATGGCTGTAAGAGGAGTGGGATTCAACAAAGAGGACCCACAAAGACTTTTAGGATACTATATATGGAAGAAGAGGCAGAAGAGACAAGAAATTAGTGTAGTTTTAGTGTAATGTAGACGTAAGTAGTGTAATTTACTCTTTCAATTGTACCTTTCAGTTTAACAAGCTTGTAATCTCTTTTCCTAGTGTAATCAAAACTTTATATTGCTTTAATTTCATGTCCTCAGTTACAAATTCAGTTTTTAGCATTTTCCTTTAAATTCTCATTTTACCTTAAAGTTTGTTGAAAGTTGTTGTTCACTGTTTTAAAAGCTTGCTTATGTTTATTGTTAAGAATCCACAAGCTCATCTGAGCTCTTAAATCAGTCTCACTAAAAAACCTAAAAAATTATCAAAAATAGGAAATAAAATAGTAGAAAATAAAAAAAATCAGTGAAAGGTTGAAGAAAGCAAAGGAGGTAACATGAATACTGGAATTCCATGGTATTAGTAGTCTTAGGGGAGACCTTAAGGTAGTTTTGTTCTTTGGTTCTTGGTTTTGGAACTCATTGGATTTTTGTAAGTTTTTCATTTACTGTAGATCATCTTAATATAGCCTATTATCTGTTTGTATCTGCTTATTATCCATTGTTAATGTTTATTAGATAAGTCTTAATTGCGAGATTGAGTTTGGGTATCCTTTTGCTCTATTTTCCTTGTTCACTGCCCAATTAAGGGGTTTTTGGATTAGTGCTTCACCCTGTGATCTTGTTGTTGCATTGTGATTGTTTTGGCATGGGTAGGGTACATTAGTCAAATGTAGTCTAGTTAAGTCATAAAATCCCGTGTTTGCAAGCAAAAAGTCAAAAACTTAGTTAATCTCCCCTCACAGTTAACTGTGAGGGATTTAAGATCCACAAATCCTAAATTCAGTTTAATAGTTGTTATCCTAGCCCCATATAGTCTTATTTTAGCATAACACACCATATCCAGTAATCTAGGATCACCAAAAGTTCATAAAATTCAAATCTCTAGTTCATAAGAAAAGTCAAAAAGTTGCAATTACTCAGTTTTTCAAAATCTTGCATGAATTTTCATGAATTATGTACTTAGAATTAGACTTTGATCTTTTAGCATGTTAGAGTATCTCAGTTGAAGTTTAAGATCCCACCTTCCCTTTATTTTTGTGAATTTTTCTGTGGACCCCACAGTCCTCCAAACACACCTGCAGGGGAGGGATATCCCCTGCTGCATCAGATCACATTAGCCATCACCACCACTTTGGTGGTTGATTGTGGCCACCTCAGTGGGTCCCACAGACCCCAAGTGGTTCCTTTCAACCCCTCTCCTGTCCATCTTCTTACTTTGACCAAGCTTTTGAGCTTATGACCTCTGGGACCCACCTTAAATCATCTTAAGTATCTGTCCCATTTTTCAGTTAAGCATCAAGACAACCAAGTGCTTATTTGTGACTTATTTGCTTATCCAGTGGACCCCATGTGCTTATTCTGGCTTATACATGTCTAATAAACTTAGTTGAACCAGAATCCACCATTGTGGGCCCTACACAAGCTAGTTTGAGCTTATTTCCTCACTTGGTCAACCAAAGTCAACTATGGTGCAAATAAGCATCCACAGTGCTTATTTTTTATTTTCAAAAAAGTTGTTTTTTTAAAAGTTAGATGTTTTTAGGTATAAAATAGTCTTGTAAAAGAAAAATCCAGAAAAACCAAATTTAAAATAAGTGATATTTTCTATTTAATATTAATTATCTTTTTAATTTTCATTTTTAGCTTTTAATTAAGTAAGTTGCATTTTTATATTTTTCTTAATTTTTATTTATGTTAAAGTAATTTCAGTAATTTTTCTAGATTTTAATTTTGTCATTTAGTAATTATTAGATTTAATATTAGTTTAATTAATTATTAATTAATAATTAAGTATTAAATAGCAAAATTAGTTTTTATAAAGTAAACCCTCGTTTTTATATTTTTTTCTAGCTTTTATATGTTGTAAAATAATTTTAGAAATTTTCTTGTAATTTCTACTGTTTATTTGCTAGTTTTTATAATTTATTTAGTTTAATTAGCAATTAATTAATATTTAATATAATAATTATTAAACTAGTCTAAAAATAATTTTTATAAACTTTTTTTTATAATTTTTTAGGATTCCTTTGATGGTTAATTAGTTTTATAAATTTTTCTATAATTTTCTAAGTCATTTTAGTATTATTAGTAATTTAAAATAGTTTAAATAGTTTAATTAATATAATTAGCTTTTAATTAATAGGAAACCCATAAAAAGACAAAAATATTTCTTTTTATTTTTTATACTTTCTTCAAGTTCTTTTTAAGGTTTAGAAAATAGTTTTGCAAGTTTTTAGTTTAATCTGTAATCTTTATCATTTTTATTTTAATTTAAATTAGGTTTTAAATAGTTTTAATTAATTAATTAGTATTTAAATATTAAAATAATCAAGTAAATCATTTTCTTTTCATTTTTTATTTTCTTTTTATTTCAAGTTTGAAAAGTTTCACTTGCACCCCCTGTAGTTTATTTTCCTTAAAACTCACCTTTTTTTCAGTACGCAGTCGTGTTTGATTTTAATTCGGTTTACGTTTGTACATTTTTGTTTCCCGTGATTGTTAATACTATTATTTCTAATCCTTCCAGTAGTGTAAACAAATCCAAATCTTTGTCTGGTTACTTCCCAATCCAATTCACCCGATTACAAACCCGTTTTTATACCATCCACACCTCGTCGGGACATAACGACCTAGGGAAACACTGTATTCCACGGAAGCATTGGCCTAAGCTGTTTGACTATTATGGTTGACCATTCACAAGTGGTTGACTAATAATTATCTGACCGTTTACCACCAATCAATAAGCCCTAAGGCTTAGTGTTTCGGATAATCATTGTGGAATTGTGGTGAATTCACCCTTAAGATGACAATGTACGTAATATAGTGATATAGGTAAGTCTAGAGTCGGCAACCAAGCAGTTGTAGAGAACCGGTAGGTGCATGAGCTTTAAAAACCCCTCTCTACAAGTACATTGGATGGCAACCTTAGGTCCGCCTTTCGCACACTATGTACAAAAACATCAATCAACCAATCCTTTGAGATTTATTCTTAAAACCAAAACAATTTCACCATTTATTTAGTCCGTATTATTTTTCTATTCAAAAAAATTACCCTTTTTCGTTTATAAACATGTCTAACATAATAATAAACAAAACAAGTAATAATAAAAAATAAAACAACTAAATAAACATATATACATAATCATAACAATTAAATATGTATAAAACATGTAGCCACATGCAAATCTTATTCAATAGTCATATTAATAATCAAATCTAGGTGTATAACGTATTTATTCAATTAAGGCTTTCTTCTTCTAGGAAAAAGAGCCACGTACATCGATAAATCGATTGTGTAAGCCAAAACTAAATAAATACCACATAGCACATAATTGATTACTTAATATTGGAGTCTTCCCCAATTCGACATCTATTAATAAATTTACATATTTCAATATAACTTAACCATTAATTCATATATATCCAATTTAAACCATTTAAATTTTCACACAATATAAAATCCATGCAAATATGCACTTTTTCATGAATTTAGCTTAACAATTAACATATTGCACCAAGATCGTTTACTAAAACGCATAACAAATTACATGACATCCTAGGGTTTCTAATCATATTAAAAAATCAAAAACCATAAACCCTAAAACCCTTTAAGGTCAAATCGACCCATAAAAAAAATTAAGGTTAGGAATCTAAAAAAACCCTAAAAACATGTAACTAAACGAATCAAGATCCAATTTTTATGCGTTTCGATAATTAATTACACATTATAACGGCTCTAGATGCCACTGTTAGAATTATGATATCATGACATTCATATATTGTAAACCAAACACATCAAGTGAGCATAGCGGAAGCAATTATAACAAGATCATATAACATGTAATTAATTAATCAATATTAAATAGTAAACATACCTTTTTGATTCTAGCCTGAACAAGAATCAAATTACAATCTTCAATCAAGAACCCTAATTAGGGTTTATGTGGATTATAAGAATTACCCCTTACCTCTTTTGTAATTCAATCCAAGAATCAAACAATAGTGTGTTTGAATCACGTTCTTGTACACACGTACTAATTCAAGAAAAAGTTTATGCAAGTAAATTAAACACAAAACTTAGTTGAAGCTTGAAAATCGAATCCCTTAGGGATAAGTTTGATGGATCGACTTTGGGACAAAAAGAAGGAGAGAAAACACCAAGATGTGTGTGTACAAGTTATGAGAAAACAATGCATCTTGGGTTTGTTTATATACTATTGAAAATTTGGAGCTCAAGGCACAAAGGAGGTGTGGAAACCTCCTTGGCCGATCGGTTTGGAGTCCCCCAAGGGATTCCGGAACCTTCCCTTGTTTCCAAATATTCATTAGTATTAATTTCTTAATCTTCGTCAATAGGTCATTAGTCATTTTTCATTAAATACTAATTTTTATTACTAGTTTTGTGTTTATTAATAATTACGTATAACATTTATAAATAATTATTTCTTTTTCTCTTCATACGTATTGTGTGCAATCCCGTGATCTCGAGTTCGATCCTAATACACGACTATTATTATAATGTCTGTAAAAACTAACAGTTAAGTCCTTAGCAATTTACTGTATTATTTACTTGGTACATGTCTTACTCACTCAGTAAATATCTCACTTTGATACAAGAATTTGATTGGCTATTATTTTTCAGCTTAATTATGATGGTTCCTAGGCATGACAAAAATGTAAAATGTGTTAGATAGTGACAAATTTCTATTAAGTGTAGTATAGAAGGATGACATTAATGTTATTTTTCTCTTGTTATAAAGCTCTACGGTATGAATGATGTTTGCCGAATAAATAAATGAAAAAGGCTAACCAACTCGTCTACCTGAGTTGGCCACCAAAATTTCTTAAAGGCTTGAGATGGGAGGTTTCTAATTTGATGTCACTGCTATCTGAATCACTAACAACTAGTAAACCGTTCCAAAAAAAATGAAAAAGGCTAAAGAAACAAGATCAGTAACAAAATATTTTCCCAGTTTTACTTGGTATATGCCTCACCCACTTATTAAACATTTCACTTTGATACGAATCTTTGCTTATCTACTTGTCAATTACTAAATTATGATGGTGCCACCTCATCGGCGTACAAGTGCACAACCCTTTTGTGAGCTAGACATGACAAAATTGTAAAATGTTTAAGATAGTGATAACCTTATAATTTTTCTCTTGTTAAAAGCTTTACGGTGTGAATAATGGTTACCGAAAAAATAAATGAAAAAGCTAAAGAATCAAAATCGGTAACAAAATACTCTTGCCAAGTTGAAATGCCGTTGGTGAGGCTTTGCCTAGTGGGCGTTACTTTTTGTTTTGTCAAAGGATATGAGAGGCAAGTAAAAAAATGTGGAAGGATTAAGATGCCCGATAAAGCATTTTGACATAACTATTTTACATAAACATTCACTTTTGGAATCCCATTTCATAGGGACCAAATTTAGTTACTTAATAACATTTATCAAATTGATGCAACAATAAACTTATAAACACCACAACTAATGATAATTTAACCACCCCACCCGCCCACGCACAGACACAAATCAATTAGCAACAAGTAGGGGTGTTAGGGTTATCTGGTTGAGTCGGATTTTGAGTTTTTAAAAAGTGACTCGCAACTCGACTCAATAAAAAATCGGGTTAAGTCGGGCGGGTTGTAAGATAAATTCAACTCTACGTAAATAAACCAATTGATAGACAATTTATATAGTTTTCCAACAAAATATGACTATATTTCGAACAACTTGTGTAGTTTGTAATATGTGAATGAAAAGCTAATCTATCATGCTGCAGTATTTCTTGGAGCTAATGAGGGTAGCTACTGGCTAGTACGTAAGTCTTCATGTCATCAATATAATTCGTATACTTCTTCTCATTAAAAAACTCATTACCATTGTTCTCGACTGAATACAGGTACCCGCGAGCTAAATCAGTTCTGCCTTTGTATATGTGATCGTGTAAAATAAGTATCAAGAACCTTTTTAAACATTAATTGTTGAAAGGTGGTGAAAGTTTCATCTTGATAAAGTTAATATCAAGTTTGGTTATATATGCAAGAAAAAGTAGCATTCTTAAACTTCAATTTAGACTAAAATACACCGTTAGTCTCTAAACTTTCCACAAAACATCGCCATGCATCCTAACTTTCAAAAATCGTCGTCATGCGTCCAAACCTTAGGATTTTGAGTCCGATTGCGTCCCTTGACCCATTTGGGCTGGGTCAATGCACATTTTATGTTCTAGTTTCAGGGGCATAATAGTCCAATCACTATTTAACTATAATCTTACCCAAGCTAAACCGACAGTCAACTTGAGGGACCAAATGTGAACACTCAACTTAATAATTTGCGGGAATTTTAACTATACCAATGGCAACATAGACAAATTAAGGGACCAACAGTGTCTTCCCTGACACGCTCTATTTACGTCTAAATGCGTGTATATTTCCAACAAATAATGGGGAATCGAAGAGTTCAAAAAATACTTCTAGAATTTAATACAAACTCTTCGTTTTTCCCATTATTTTTGTATATATTGGTTACTTCTACATGTTGATGCATACCAATCTTATATCATCAACCTCAAATACATCTATCACATTCACTTGAAATCATGTTGTCCGGAAACAAATGACCAAGAGATGCTGATGTTATCCAAGACATGGAATTGACCAAAAGACCAACTACTGAAGCAAATGTGGCAGTAGAAAACCCTGTATCTAACCAACAACAGTCGGCCAAAGTTGAAGGTGATGAAAGCTGGTACTATCAACTAGAAGTTGCGTAGGAACAGGAGGAAGTTCAAAAGGAGAAGGAAGAAGCAAAGGAGCAGGAAGAAGGAAAGGAGGAGGCAGAAGGAAGCCATGCTGAAGTGAAACAAGGAAGGCGTTCTGCAGCGACAGAGGAGCATTGGAAAGAGAAGGCTGCACTTAGGAAATTAGAAAAATAAATGGATGAAAAAAATAAATGATGAAACTGAAGAAGATGAATGTTTAGAAATATTCAGTTATGATGATGTGCATTTGGCATACGCCTCGGATTAATGTCATTATGTAACCAAACATATTTTAAATGATAATTTTAAGACAATTTAATCTTGATTTTTCGAGTATTTTGCTTTCAATTGCATGTTTGCATCTGCATATGCAGTTTAGCGGGTGTTTGGATTTAACCATTTTGACTTTCACAAGTCAACATACACCTAAAAATTGAATGACTGTGTAACCAACGGTGTATTTTAGCCATGATATAATTTACTAACTTGCTACTTAATGAGATGTTAACAATACCCCATTTGAGAAAAGAACACACTAATATGGTGAATTTCCATGAAGATCCATGCTTACTAACTTCAGGAAAACAACAACTAAGACACAAAATCATGATGTTAAAGGAGTTTGGGTTAGATTTAACTTAGATATGGTTGAAAATGTGTTTGGTCTATTATACCCTTGATGCTATACCTAAAAATGGGCGTTGACCTTAGATTTCCAGGTCAAAGGACGCAATCGGCCTCAAAAAACTTGAGGAGGGACGCACGGAGACATTTTTCAAAAGTTAAGGTGCATGGCGATGTTTCTTGGAAAGTTTAGGTACCAACGGTATATTTTTGTCTTCAATTTATAATGTGCAAGAAATTAATAAACCTTACAATGGATAAACATTCATGCATGTACAAAACGTAATATCGAGCGTGATTTAGCGAGAAGGGGTAGCTGTCTTCATTAACTTAAAAAAAAGAAATAAATAGCATTTTTCGAGTCTTATCGGGTTGACCCGATAATCCGATAACTTGAGAAAAATAATTCAACTCTAACTCGACCTGACAACAATATCGGGTTATCGGGTTCGGGTCAAACAAACCGGACTAGTTTTATTAACCTGACCAAATAAGCTAGATTATAAGTTAATTAATATTAAATTTTTATTCAATTAAGGTAATTTTAGAGTTTAATTAATGTTTGTTAAATGTATTTTTTGATTAAAAAAAAGTTTATATTCATTATTGCAACTTACGTTATACCGAATTGGCACATATTAACAAAACCTTTTAAAAAATGAAAACAAAACTAAAAGCATACATGCATACTCCTTCTATATTGGATAGGAGTAATTAATAGTGTGAAAATGATCTTGAAACGTTATCTAAGAATATAAGGGCCCGTTTGGTTTGTAGATGGGTTTAGGATTTGGATTTGGTTTTGGATTTAAATTTGGATTTGGATTTAGATTTGGATTTTGTATAGGTTTTGAATTAAATGAGGAGAGAGAAAAATAAATGATTGATATATTATTTTATGAATAAAATAATTTTTTTTAATTCTTTTTTGCAATTAAAATTAAAATAAATAAAGAATAAATAAAATTGAGTGGTTAATATAAAACAAAGGCCCACATGTGAAAGAAAAATACATGAAAGACGGGTGTGTGTCATGGATTAAGAGAGAGAACATATTTGACAATGATTTTTAGTTTGAGGGCCCACTTAATTTTACCAAACAATGTATTTTGGTTTTGAATCAATCCAATCCCTAGGATACCCATGAACCAAACAGGCCCTAAGTATTAATATTAGGGTATTAGCAACTACATATATATATTTATTATAAATATAATAAACAAGAACATAAGAATGAGAGGAAGGAGAATTCTTATTAAGTGGTAATCCAAGAGGTTACATTAAGAGTGTATTTATAAGATACAAACCCTAATAAGATATGATGAATAGACATCACTTATAAGCCCATAAGCCCATATTTACAATACTCCTTCTTGGATATTCATTGTTCATTATACTTCATAAGCTGCCTCATCAAAAACCTTATCAAGAAAAACCCAATGGGATACAAAAACTTGATGAAGGAAAAGAGTGCAGTACGTATAATGTTCCTCCTCCTCAATTTAATGTATATATTTCAAACATCGCATGCTAATCTTCTAAACGAGTTTCTCGTATACTTTTGTTTGCAACAACTTTACAATGAAGTCTATCAAATTGATGATGTTACGAATAAGTCCTACAAAAATGACAAATATATATGTAGCTTTCAACCCAATATCAATGCATTGGTTGAAAAATATATATAGTTAATATAACTATTACAAGAGAAAAATACACTCTCATGACGTATATTAATTGCTAAATTTACATTAAAGCCTCAATTGCACTTATTTATGATATTCAAAAACCAATCATATTCTTAGAGACATGTATAAAAGCAATTCATATAAAATACGTCCAAATGATATAGATCCATATAAGGATTCATTAAGTTTGATCAAGTAGAGTTCTTGAGAACTTTATTAATTGCTTCAAAATTTTGAAGTTAATAGACATGCTTGAGGCATTATAGATCATTCGAGAGCTCAAATAAAACTCATTTAAATCGAAATAAATACTTCAATATTGATTGTCTCATAAAATATCAATAAGATATTTACATCCACCTCGAGACAATATGTCTTTTAATAATCAACTTTGTGTTTTGTGAATTTATTTATTCACAATTCATGTCTTAAAAGACATAACTTTAGAGCTCTTATTTCTCATTCGCACAAAGACTGATGTATATCCAATAGATTTTACACATTCATGTGTATGGACTTCATGTCCCAATACTTCTCGTATTTTCACGAGATTGCGTCTTTCATGTTGGCTAATCATTTCGTTGGACGCACTTTTGAATAATAATTTATTTATGATCCTCATTATGCATAATAGTAAGCGCTATATTGTATGTAAATAAATTTATCAACATCGGTTTTGTTTAGATTCCATATGATTCTAGACATGATAGTATTTGTTGAGATCTCATTAACTATTTGAGGTTCTTTGGAACCTTCATGTTTAGTGTCTCTTTTTGAGACAATCCTGGGGTCTTTTATACCTCGAACAACCATCTTGTTTTCATGCTCCATATTTTTCATCGAGGATTTTATTTTGAAATCGATTTGTCTGCCATTGATTGGCCCTAAACCGTCAACTTATATTGACCAAAGAATGGTCAACAAAGTCAAATAGCCTAGAGACAATCTCCGGGTAATATAAGGTATCACCAGGTCGTTAAATCCCGACAAGGTGTGAATTGTAACTGAGCGTGCTTTGTGATCGGGTGATTATTCACAGAAAAGGTTGGTTATGAGAATTATTTGGAAATTATTAACAGAAATAGCTTAGAAAAGCTATGTGATTGATTACTGGAACTTAGATTGAGAAGAAATTACTTAAAACCTAAAAACCGTATGTTTGCTGAAAACATGAACAAACGTACGTGAAATAAAAGTGAATGAGGTGATCTGAAAAGGCTACTGGTATGAAAATGGTATTTTTACAAACCTAATGATTAAAGAAAATTTTTGGAAATTTAAACTTACTTTTTACACTATTTTTATAATTACTATTAATTAAATACCAAAGTAAAGTAAAGTAACTCCCAATACCGTCTTCCACGGGTTATGGGTCCCAATACCGTCTTTCACGGTGTATGGGAGAGGTTGAGACGTAGACAACCATACCCCTACCTAAGGTAGAGAGGCTGCTTCCGGTTCTACCCAAGGTAGAAAAGGACCTCCGGCCTTTTGTAGGGAGTGAGGATCGAACCCTTGACCTCTAGGTTAAGAGGCAAGGGGTTTTCCAATTGATCCAACCCTACTTGTTACTATTAATTAAATACTAATTTCCTAATTACTTTTAATTAATTAAATTAACCTAAATTACAAATAATTATGAAATAAACCAAGAAAAATAAAATTTAAACTTAGAAAAATCTAAAATACTATAAAACTAATTTTAGAAATGAAAAAATATTTTTAAGACTTTTTAATTAATTATTACTAATTATTAACTAATTATTAATTACTTTTTAATTATTTAAATTAACCTAAATTCTAATTAATTATGAAGTTACACTAGAAAATTGAAAATAAAATTTGGAAAAATAAAAAATAACTAAAAACTAATTTTAAAATTTAATTTATATTTTTCTGATTTTCTAATTAATTATTATTAATTATTAAGTATTTAATATTTATTAAAAACTAATTTAAATTAAGAAAAATACCAAAATGATGCAAGAAAAATATGAAAAAATTACAGAAATTATTTTTATATACCAGAAGCCTAGGGAAAATATAAAAATGAAAATTGCTTATTAATAAGTTGAAGAATAAGCCAATTGGCTTAAATATTAAATAGAAGCTATCACTTCTATTAAATTGGGCTTTTTGGGATTTTTCTTTTTTCAAACCTGCTTATTAGATGATATTAAGCAACTTTTGTGAAGTGAGTTTGATTGGAACTCAGAATTAAGCTATTTGTGGGCTTATTTGTTTGACAGAATAAGCCAAAGGCTTATTGTGGTTTGAAATTTCTTGTATAAGCTACACAACTGTCCCACAAATTCAAATAAGCAAACAATCAACTATTTTAATGAGAAATAAGCACAATTTATTCAGATAACTACACACAATAAGCTACAAATAAGCCAAATAAGCAGTTGGCTTGATGACAGACCAAATAGGTCTAAATGGCCTACTTGCAGCCAAGTGTGGGGGCCACAAGAGGGGTCAGGGGTCCAATCTTGGGGTTGAACCCTCAATTTGGACTGAGTGGCTTCTCAATAAGCCAAAGGTCAGGCCAATAAGCTCACAAATAAGCTCTTTGTGAGCCTGGGAAATAAGCTCAATGAGCTGAGGTCTCAGAATGCTTAGTGAAACAATCAAGTTACAAGTACTGATTAGCTAATCCAAATAAGTGCACAGATACAAAATAAGCTCAGATATGAAAACTTGGCTTATTGAGGTTTCCAATAAGCCAAAAAGCACAAGGTGAGGCCCACTATGTATGGAGATGCAAGCTTATGAACTTAGGCCTATACACTGACTCACTCAGTGTATGTTCTGAGGTCGGGATACAAAGATTGACCAATTAAGCCAAATCTAATAAGCTAAACTCAGAAATAAGCCAAAGGATGCAAAGTACTACTGATAAGCTGCTCAAAAGCCAAAGGGCTTGGTGTGGGGTCCACTGGATTGGTTACAATAGACCCAAGAAAAATGGAAAAATCACTGGTGCAGGGGAGGTTGCTTTCCCTGCACCCTAAAATAAGCAGTTGCACAACTTAAGAGAAAAATCTAGAAAATAAGCCATGCATGAACTCATAAAGTTAAGGTGGTAGATTTTCACCACAAAAAGTTTCAGACCTTAATTCTCAATCCAAAAATCACAAAAATTCCTTGAAGTTTTGGAAAATCTGAGGAATTCAATTTTGACTTTTTATGGAAAACTTGACATTTGACTTTTTTGAACTTTGATTCCTGAATTTATGACTTGTTTAGGTTAAATAAGCCACAGTAAGCTCAAAATAAGCAAGAGCTTGTATATTTGAATTGAAATTAGGCTTATGCCTATCTAACTGTCACCTCAGATGGTGTTTAGACCAAAAATCATGAGATTTTGACTTCTAGGCTTATAACTACAGGACTTGATTGTTTTGGTCTGTTTTGGTTTTGATTAAGTTAAATGAACAAGATTGAAACCATGAAACAAACTGAAGCACTCAATACAGGCAAATCCAAACACTCCTTATGAAAATGAATTTAAATGAAACTAGGATAACAAGACACCACAGTGCAATCTACTCAATATAACTAATCTAATTAATGATAAACAAGTAATCTAAGCAGAAATAAGCAACTAGTTAAAACCAAGGAACCCAAACACAGATTATGCAGAAATTACTCTAAGAATCTAAAATTGGAAAACAAGGAAGCTTTAAACCTTTCCTAGCTTTTACTAGGGCCTCTCTTTCAGCTACTAGCTCCTAGCTTATCAATGATAAGCTAGGTACAAGTCCATCCACCAATTCCATTACTTGGTGCTTCCAATAGCTTTCCACAATGTGCAAAGGTACCCTGTGAGCTTGTGTGAGTAATTTGTAATTACTTTTTGGTTTCCTTTTTTATTTTAAACATGTAAATGAGCTTATGAGAACATATGATCAACTTGTACTACATCAATAAACCTGTTATGATCTTGGAAATATTTTTATGAAACTTGAAATTTAGAAACAAAAGATAAACTTAAAATTGAACTTTCATTGATTAAAAACTTATTACAAGAGATAAACTAAGTACTTTTACAACTAAATTAATCTAATACATGCCATAAAAGGCTTACATGAGCCAAATACTTATACTACGATTCAAAATAAATCACCATCTCTCCCACATGCGTCCCTGTTGCACTTTTTGACTCCCAATGGGTTCCTTGTTGACCAGAGACCAAATCCCATCCATCCAATTATGTTTTGAGTCATCCTAGCCTTTGGATTGAATTTTCCCGCCAAAGAAAACAATGGGCAATTCTGAGTGGGTTAGGCGAGGGGTATTAATTGTGGTGGTGGGGGTTGGTTTGGTTGGTGATATCATTAATTGTAGGGGGATAATGGAGGAGGGGGGATCATGTGGAGGAGATAACATCTCCCTGGTTTTGAGTTGGCATGTTGGGGGGAAGAAGGAGGGTCAAAGGGTGTTTGACCCGCGTTGACTGTTTGACCCTGGGTGGTTTTTATTATAAATTGGGAGGTGGGCTGGAAGTGGATGGGCTTGGGAATGGTTTTGGGCTTGGGTAGTTTTGGGGTGGATTTGGTTTTGGTTTGTTATAATAAAAAAGGGTCCGGTTGGTTAAGTATAGCACAAGGACCAATTTTGTAATTTTGTAAAACCTTAGGGACTAAAAATGTGTATTTCCCAAATTGCTACCAAGGACCAAACATGCCACAATTCCAAAGTCCAAGAATCATTTTTGCATTTTTCCACTTTTCAAAATTCCCAGGGACCTATTTTGCCATTTTTGAAATCTCAGGGACCAAACATGTAATATTGGAAAACTTATGACCCAAGTATAATATTTTGTGAAATTTGACTTTCAAAACCTTGGGTTGACTTTTCCTTTCAAAATAAATGCATAGGGACTATTTTTGACAAGTTTTGAAACTTGGGGGACTGAAACTGCCAATATTGCAAACTTTGATTGTTTTTCATTTGTTTTTGCTCATTTTGCATTTAAAACACATAAAACACAATCCCTGGGATAATTTAAGTATTTTGATAACTTTTTGATTGTTTTTGTATGTTTTGGCAGTTTAAATACAACAAAAATGATGAGTGTTTGAGCACTCATCAGCCATGCATAGGCATGCCATAATATAATAGTGTCCTTGAGGGACAACTTATAATCAGAGCATGAGTAGCTGAAATTTTGTTTTTTAGCCAATTTTTATTTATGGCTATTAGATTATCTATTTAATAATCAATTCATAAATTTCTTTCGAGGATCAATAGAATATGATAATTCATTCCAAATTTGCAGCTACTTCTCTCCTTCTGAAGGAATTATCCATCTTCTATATCCCATATATGTGCATTTAGGTTGAGTAATTTGCACACAAAAAACAAAAATGGGATATGTTTGGTTTATAACCAAAACCAATTATAAAAGGGAGGATTTATAATACTACCTCCGTCCCATATTTATAGTCCATCTTTTCTTTTTCGGTTGTCCCAAATTAATTGTCCACTTCTATAAATGGATAGGGAATATAAATTAAGTTTACCATATTACCCTTATTTGTAGTTATTATTAAAAACTTTAAAGAAGTTGGAAATTAATTGATTAAGGGTAAAACTGTCTTTGTGCAAAAAGTAAGAGAGAGAAAGCTGTAAAGTTGATACTTTTCTAAAACTGTGTGTTTTTTGTCTGTAGACAATAATTTTGGGACGGAGGTAGTAACATATTGGCATGATGCTAATTTTGTTGTTATGCATATTATAATATGGCCCCATACAACAACACAAGTTTTTCTCTCAGATTCATTTGATAATTCAGAAGTAATTCATCGCATTTTCATGATGAAATACTTACTCTGGAATATTAAGCTCGCATTGAGCTATTAATCATGCAAATTTGAGGTTGCGATTTAATGACCATTTAGACGATGCATCGATTTTAAACTCTAAATGGTTCATACATTGGATATGTAAGTCTACATACATCCACTTGTTTTCGTTCCAGAATATTGAGGGATTGAGTCCCAATCTAGTTGATAGATAAATAATCAACTTCTTTTGAGAGATAAAAATATTAGATTGAAGAATCGTATTCTTTTATAGCTTTCGCATCATTAATGACTCAGGATGGTGTAACTGGTCATGCCAAAAATTATTATTATAGCTCATAAACGTATGTTATGGCTATGATTAGCTTTTACTAATCTTTATATAATGCATGTCGAGGAAGATACAAAAAAATATAATGTATCTTTAATACTTAACTTCGTTTCTCATGACAAATTTATATTTCTTTTGTGGAGCAAAATTCGCTAGCACAGATTTTTAAATCTATGAATATAGTGTGTAATATCTTTTACACACTTGTATTTCATATACACCACATTGCATTTTCGCATAAATAGCATTTTTGTTTGCTCCTTTCTTATTGTATTTTCGCCACTACTAGTGGTTTGTCATTGTCATAATACCTCGACCATAGCATTTACCATGATAAATGATCTTTAACCATTTATCTTTACATTATCACATTCACATGAGGCAATGAGGATCTCATATTGATCATTTTATCTCATTCACTTGATGGAATGAACATCTTATGTTGATCATTTTATCACATTCACTTGAAGGAATGGAGATCTTTATATTGCAACTTGAGGTTGCCAACTAGTTTCTTTTAACACGACAATATAGAGCAAATTTAGTAAATTGGTTTATCGTGTTTGTTCAAACATGCCCATTTCTTTTATATCAAAGCATCCTTCTCGATATATGAGTATATTCGAGGCATTAACTATCTCATGGCATTTTTTCTTTTCATCATTCAGATGTACTACTTAATATTGCGAAAAATGAGCTCGCACATTGCAAGAATCTCTTGCTTATTATGGTCAAATCTTTCTTTTAGATTTTGACATACATTTAACGGATCTTTCACCGTTATATATTTTCTTTTTAATTCAGATCTAACACTGAAATTATGAGACCGAACTCGCTTATGTTTTTTTTAATGCAGCTTGAGGTGCATACAATCATAGCGAGAGATTTTTTTTTTTTTTTTTTTCTTTTTTTTTTCTAAGCATAACATGCGGCTATGTTGATCCAATTGATCAAACCATATTAGAACTTGAGGTTCTAATTTATTTTTCTTTTTGAGAATTGTGATTGAACATGAAAACAATAACTTGAGGTTATTGTATTTTGATTATGTTCATCGTAGTAGAACTTGAGGTCCATACTCTCTTTTTTTTCTTTTTTTCTAAACATAACTTGAGGTTATGATATTGTGATTCTCTTGAGAGAATAATAACTGAACTTGAGGTTCATTAGGCTGGTGGTACTGGGACGGAAAAAGTCGATCGAGAAGATCGATCGATCGAGTTTCACGATCGATATTGCCACTGTGGACTCTAATGTGAATATCGATCGCCGGCCTAATTTTTCCAATATCGATCGCAAATTCGACCGATATTTCCACCCTTTCTATTTCGTATAATCCCATATTTCCACTCTAATGTGATGTGATGATGCAATATGGGTTGCCACTGTGATGAGAGAGATGAATATGGGTTGAAGAGAGAGAAAGTTGAGGTGGCAGCCGGAAAGATGATGCAATATAGGTCACCACTGTGAGTAGCCTTAAAAGAGATACAATAACTTGAGATTATTGTATTTTTAATTTATTCATTGTAATAAAACTTGAGGTTTTATTATGAATAAATATAATCATAACATGAGATTATGATATTGATTCATGAAAGAATCATAGTAGAACTTGATATTCTAATAATTTTTTTTTCAACCATAACATGATGGCTATGTTGTTTTGATTATCTCTTTGTAGTCACGATAAAACATCTATTGTTTTTGTAAATTACATGAGAGTTTGAAAAATTAACAATATAATATAACATAATTCTCTTTATGTAATCACAATAGAACATTTGTTGTTCTTATAAATCACAATAGAGTTTATAAAAAACAAAAAAAATAAGATACTACACAACTTTAAGTGAAGCAACAAATTAACATTACAATATTAATCGGAGACAAAATTAATACTGTAACAATAGATAGCAAACACCACCTTCATACATGTGACATGTTTTAAGCTCATAGAATCAAGAAAACTCACTACGTATGATATATTCTATCAACCAGTTTATGACAATACATACAATTGAATAAACACATATTAATTACCGCATGGCAATTTATTCAATTGTTTATGATATATTCAACGATTAGATGCTTTGAATCAATTTATAAAATACATGAGCACATTAATTACCAATATAGCAAGTAGTAGGGTTCAAGATTTACCTTTTGAAACACTGTAACACACAAAGTCAACCTAGATCGAGTATATTATATTGATTGAATGGTCTTGAGTGTGCATCAGTTTATGGTGTGTCTTGTTTACTTTAAATAAAATAATTAAAAAAATACCAACAATATTAAAAAAAAAAAAGGAACGGAGACATACATGCCACTAATAAACAAAAGAAAAAAAAAACTTTAGAACGTGTTGATAACGTATTATAAATATAATAAACAAGAACATAAGAATGCGAGGAAGGAGAATTCTTATTAAATGGTAATCCAAGATGTTACATTAAGAATGTATTTATAAGATACAAACGCTAATAAGATATGATGAATAGACATCACTTATAAGCCCATAAGCCCATATTTATAATAATATTTTTTATATGTTAATAATTTTTGAATTTATGGATAATCTATTCTATCAAGTTGCAGACGAAAGAATATATTGATTTTAGCATTCACATTAACGATTCTTAAAAGAAATATTATTTTTTTGTGCAAAGTAACTTTTTTTTTTTTTTTTTTGAAAATTGACTTTCATTGGAGAAATCCAAGTCCAATTTGAAACCCGATGGGGGAAAAACCTTCAACATAAGCCACCCGAAGGCACGACACTTAAATTGAAGTAAACCATGCCTTCTTCAGATTCGAACCCTTGTAGGTTGAAACCTTCATTGAAGGACTTTGAAATCGTACCGACAGGGCAGTGGTCCACAAGGAAGGACTTCCCGGTTGGTCACCCAAACCGGTACTACTCTTCACTAGGCACGCTTAACTGAATAAGACATGCCCAGTGGACCACAAGCCCATTGGTGCAAAGTAACTTCATTAAAAAGGTTATTATTGTTCTACTTGTCAAATTCGAGAAATATTATTTTTGTATGCAAAGTAAGTTCATTAACTTATGGTCTTTACAAATTTAAGAGTAAACTACACCGTTCGTACTTGTGGTTTGCGTTGACCGCTGCCTGTTGTCCTTTGATCAAAAAATTGCACCGTTCAACTTTAACTCAGAAAAGTTATGAACCATTAGTCCCTCCCTCTATCGGGGTCCACTAACGCTCGTTAACTTGTTTGCTTATGAGGGTATAATCGTCATTTCGCACAATAAGGACGAACGGTGCAATTTTTCTCTTTTAGTCCCTTTTTTAACGCTTTCTTCCGTTTTTTTTACGTTTTCGCCCGTTTATTTTACGCTTTCGCCCGTTTTTCACGTTTCCATCTATTTTTTTACGCTTTCGCCTGTTTATTTTACGTTTAGTCCGGTTTTACGTTTTCATATGTTTTTTACGTTTTCGCCCGTTTATTTTATGTTTTCTTCCTTTTTTTTTTTACGATTTCGTCTGTTTATTTTACGTTTTCGCCTTTTTTTTACGTTTTCATCCTGTTTATTTTACGTGTTCGTCCGCTTTTTAAGTTTTCATCCATTTTTTACGTTTTCGCCTGTTTATTTTATGTTTTCGTCCATTTTTTACATTTTTGTTTGTTTTTTACGTTTTCGGCCGTTTTTTTATGTTTTCGCTCGTTTATTTTATGTTTTCATCCGTTTTTTACGTTTTCGCCCCTTTTTTACATTTTCGTCTGTTTTTTTATGTTGTCGTTTGTCTTTTTACGTTTTCGTCCGTTTTTTTTACGTTTTCATCTCTTTTTTTTACGTTTTCGTTTATTCTTTACGTTTTCGCCTTTTTTTTATGTTTTTGTCCGTTTTTCTTACGTTTTTATCCATTCTTATCCATTTTCATCTTTTCTTATCCGTTTTTTTTACGTTTTCGTCTGTTTTTTTATGGTTTTCCATTTTATTACATTTTCGTTTGTAAAAAAATAACAGGCGACAACATACTAAAATGGGCAAAAACGTAAAAAAACAGGTGACAACATAAAAAACAGACGAAAACGTAAAAAAATAGACGAAAACGTAAAAATACGGACGGAAACGTAAAAACAACAGACGAAAACGTAAAAAAAATGGACAAAAACGTAAAAAAACGGAGGAAAACGTAAAAAGAAATGGGCGAAAACGTGAAAAAATGGGTGGAAACGTAAAAAAACATATGAAAACGTAAAAACAGGATGAAAACGTAAAATGAACAGGCGAAAACGTAAAAAAATGGATGGAAACGTAAAAAACAGATGAAAACATAAAAAATGGACGAAACGTAAAAAAATGGATGAAAACGTATAAAATGGATAAAAAATAAAAACGGATAAGTATGGATAAAACGTAAAAAAATGGACAAAAACGTAAAAAAAAATGGCGAAAACGTGAAAAAATAGATGAAAACGTAAAAAAATGGACGAAAACGTAAAAAAACGGACGAAAACGTAAATAACGGATGAAAACGTAAAAAAAAGGGCGAAAACGAAATATAAACAGACGAAAACGTAAAAAAATGGAAGAAAACGTAAAATAGACGGGCGAAAACGTAAAAAAACGGAAGTAAGCGTTAAAAAGGGGACTAAAAGCGAAAAATTGCACCGTTCGTCCTTGCACCATTCGTCCTGATAGTGCGAAATGACGATTATACCCTCATAAGCAAACAAGTTAACGAGCGTTAGTGGACACCGTTAGAGGAGGGACTAATGGTGCATAACGTTTCTGAGTTAAGGCTGAACGGTGCAATTTTTTTGGTCAAAGGACCACAGGCTGTGGTCAACGCAAACCACAAGGACGAACGGTATAGTTTACTCCAAATTTAAATTTGCCATTTTATACTCCCTCCGTTTCAAATAATGTCCATTTTTAAATTTCACAAAGTTAAAAAAAAAAAAAAAAAAAAAAAAAAAAAAAAAAAAAAAAAACTTTACAATGTTAACCAATAAAATTTCATTGTCACTCACTTAAAAGTATTTACTTAGTTGTTATTAAAAGTGAACATTAGATTTTGGGACAATAAAATATACCAATGCGAACTTATATTTTTTAACGGATGGAGTAGTATATTTAAAAATATTATCCATTGTATAATAGAACTTTTTTTTACCTTTTATTTTTTATTTTTATGGGTGCTATTATTAATAAATCAGCTCATTTTCTATATTCTTCACCGTTTAGCATACTCTTTTTTACAGTACAAAATAGTTTTTTATTTGTTTATGATCCGATTTTTTTTTTTTTCCAGTTTAATACTTTTAGCTTATTAAACCTTATATTTTTCTTATTTCATACTTTCAGTTTTATAATTTTCAAATAAAAAAATAACCAAAAAAAACATATTTGGGGGGGGGGGGGGGGGGGGGGGGGGTCATTGTTTTTCTTTTGAACGACTTGTTAGTTGTTAATGGTTCAGGTCCAATATGCTTACCTTGAGACCCGTCTGTTACTCCTTTATCGCCTGAAGGGGTAAAAGTCCCTGGTGAGACTTGAACTTGAAACCTACCCTAGCTAAACATCTCCTCCCCAAGGCACTTTAACGAAACTTTGGTGACCAACTAAACTACCCAGTTGGACGGGGGGGGGGGGGGGGGGGGGGGGGGGAATTGTTGTTATTATAAGGGGTACCAATAACCCATCTTTTTTTAATCTCTTTGTAGTTATTTTTCCTACTTCACTTGAGATGACATCGTACTTTTATAGTTTTAAGAATACTATGTGTATTTTTTAACTTCGATAATCAAAACCACTTTCGCGCACATATGTGTTGTCAACAACTGTTAGCGTTGTACTATTAGTACCCCTTTACTAATTCCACCCTCCTTGATACCTGCGTCATTGACTGAACAAGACAATTTTTTATCATTTTTTGTTACGTATCATTTTTTACTGCTTTTAACTTGTGAAACTTTATATTTTATGTTTCGTACCTCTTTCGGCTGTTTTAGCCATTTTACTAACAAGACAAAAGAATTGTTTATGGTTTTATGTTTCGTATTTTTTGTATTTTACTACTTTCGATTTATTCAACTTTATATTTTATGTCTCGGTTTTATATTTTGCAGTTTTATAACAAAAACAAAATTACAAAAATATAAAAAAGATTTAAATTATCTTTTTTAGATGGTATTACTTGCACTTTAGGTGGGTTCCAATAACCCACTCCCATTAGTTAAAAGATTGTTTAAAAAAGACATTACTTATAACTGATTAATGTTTTGTGTATATTTTTTCTCTACTACTTATATTGCTTACACTAAAAAAAATAATAAAAAAAAAAAAAAAAAAAAGCTTAAATTTGAGTAATATTAATTGTCTATGATACCTCTTAAACTTTAATGATTATCTTTATCTCTACTACTTATAATGCATGCATATGCATTCTTTAAACTTAAAATATTTAAAATTTGAGTAATGTTGATTGCCTATAACACCCCTTATACTTAGATGCTTAAATGACAAGTTTTACACTTTACTTGCCATTTCAAAACAAGTTTAAGTCACACGTATACTATATCAATACCAATCTCTATTACTTTTAAAATGTTAAATTTTAAATGACAAGTTTTTAATATTGGTCAATCTCTACGTATTTATTAATTTAAAAGAAAAACATATGTTTGCTCTATATACACTATATACAAAAAGGTAAGACAACATTTTATTATGAAATCACATGTGATTTTTCTTGACGTAATAAAAAAAATCAAAAAATAAAATAAAAAAATAATAATAAAAAATATCAAAAGTATATCGAAGTACCCCTTTATAAAAAGATGATTTAATTCTCGCAACGATTGTATGATTCGTTTTGCGTAACGATTAACGATTTGTGAGATATTTAATTATAAAAAGAGAGATAAAAGTGGGTTTTTATAATTTAATGAAAAAATGGATGATAGAATTGGTTTATTCGGTCTTTAATAAATTTTGGGTCTAGATTAAACTTTCCTTAATAGATTATAAAGTTGCATTTTTTAAGTATGTATAGTAGAAGAAGGTGCCCTTAATCAAATTTCCAAATTTCCCTAAAAAAATATGTATCTTAAAGCTGAAATTACCACTTGCTAAGATTACATATCCTAAGCTTATTATTATAGTTGTTTCAAACAATTCAGATCCTAAACAATAGAAGGTTAGGACGAAAATTCAGATCTTAAAGTTTCCATAATCATTGTGGGGGATATGTGCAATCCTTAAAAATGATTAACATAAAGGGTAGCCAACCGACTATAAGTCGTAGTTGTTTTACATATATGACGTTATTATTGGACATGATGCTTCTTTAGTTTTGTTTAAGTCATTGCTTACCTAAGTTTTAGTTTGTTATAAATAATTCTGTTATTTTATCTTCTTCCCTCTTCTCATTTTACGGCATCGACAATTTAATTTGAAGTAAAAATCTATAAAAACTAATATCTTACTTGTACACAATTTATTTGCAAAAATATATACACCAAGTGTATAGTATTGTTACGTTTTTATGGTAAATCACCAGAATTTTTGCATATGACTTGCAAGGAAAATGAAAAGTTCCTTTTATATTACACTAGTTTATCTAAATTGATTTTATATACACAAATTTTATCTAATAAAATTTCCATATAAACGATTACTGTAAATTGATATTTTAAACGATCAACTGAGTATTATCTTTGAACATCTACATGAACTTGGCATGTATAGATGAAGATCCTTTAAAGTGAACATGAACTTTATTTGTTACAATTATTAATATACAAAAGTTGTTTAGTGCGCCAAACATCAGCATTCATCTATATTACATTTTTCGTATCCGAATTATACATGTTAGCATTTAAAGTGGCGATCATTAGAGTTAATACGAGTTTTGTAATAGGTGTAATAGGTTGGTAATATCTTATTGGGCTTTAGATATGTGTTAGATATACAAATATGTAAGTAATGGACCAAGTCCACTACATAGTCCAAGCTCAAGCCCTGTATATTTCATTTTAAATAACAAAATTTACTTCCAAAATGTATTTCATTTTAAATCACAAAATTTACTTCCAAAATGGTTTGAGAATGATAGTGGCGAATCTTGACACGGTGTGTGTTATGTTATCGGCCAGGTGTTCTTCTATTCTCTGTTCATATGCCATTATCAGCTTGTTCCAGGGTCTTTACTGGGATATTTATGCGGACCATGCTGTATCGTGCGCTGGTATTATTAGTATTAAACAACGGCATAATGTAGTGCGTGATATTTTTGTTGACATATGTTCTCGGTCCGGGATTTCGGCTCGTAAAGAGGTTGATATTGGGCTTAGTGGGGAAAGGAACAAACCCTTATGTCTAGCTGATATGTTGCTTTACTCGTGGGACGGAGGGTTTGATGTATATGTTGATTTGACATGGTCATTTCCTTTGACGCAAACAAATATAGTTGATTTTGTGCCGGGTCGTGCGGTGATTGAGGCCGCACAACGTACGCACATTAAGTATGAGGCTAGGTGCGCGAATATTGGATATTGGTATCTCCCTTCTTTTTCTCTTCTTTTAGGGAACTTGAGAAAGACGCGGTGACCTTACTGAAGCGAATCCGAAAATTCTCTGTGACTCAAGACATTGAAACAGGTGTTGTTGTTCACATCTTTAATAGGATTATCTTTGATATTGCTAGAGGAGATGGGGCTCAGGTAGTATCTCGGCTCCCCACCAGTTTTTTTTGTAAATCTTATAAATTTCTCATAAAGTGATGTTATAAGAAATACTAATAATAATAATAACAATAACAATAATAATAATAATAATAATAATAATAATAATAATAATAATTCCTAAACTAGTAAAAAAAAACTTGAGTGGTTTATAACTTGGTCATAAATAGTACCTTTTTTTTCATTTTGGTCATGTTCAACTGCTCGATTTCACCTAATTTTTGACATGTGTTATTCCATTGTATTTTTTTTAGTGATGCTTGACTGCTTAAATGCTCGACTCCACCAAATTTTTGACACGTGTCATAATTTAAGTGGAGTCGAGCATGATCAAAATGAGAAAAGGGTGTCATTGGTAAACAAGTCACGGACCACTCAAGTTTTTTTTACTAGTTTGAGAATTTTCTATAATAATAATAATAATAATAATAATAATAATATATTCAAAATAAGAAAGAAAGAGTTAATTACATTTTTTTTTTTCTTTTGGTTTGCTGAGCTTAACACTTTTAATCCATTTATATTACCTAGACGACAATATTTAGACATTTAAGTTTTCTTTTAACTCATCAACATAAGTGTCAACCAAAAAAATGGATCAAATTTGTTACTGGTGTTTCAATTCATGACAAAATCCTAATGGGCTGTATGGTTCGCAAATATTTGATTGGTTTGGGTGGTTTTGAATTTTAAATGCACTCTTTAAACATGTTTGGTCCAAAAAGTATGAAAGATTTTAAATTATAAATGCATCTAATATGGTGTTATTGGATAGGGAGTGGATTTAAATGTTGTGGGACCATACTAGTAATATTAATACAAAAAAGGGGCCGTTTATTTTTGACTTAATGTCCTAAATGGTAACAAAAGTGGATGAAAACAGGAAAACTTGATGTTTCTTTTTCACTTATTGTAAACATAAATCCTAAATGTGAAAAACTATCAAAAGCCTGCCCTCTCCCATCTAGGATACAAATTACACCACACATGACCATTTTACCCCATTATAATTTACATCCTTTCTTCTTCATCAGCACAAAACTTTTCCAATCTATTTTTTCACCATACAAAACTCTCTCATCGGCCACCACCGCACAACTAATTGTCACCACCTGCATCACCCCTGCACCACCAAACCGCCATCACCTTCACCACCACAATCTCCACAGTTATCACCTTGAACCACCGTCGCTCACTAGACCCAAACCGCCATTTAAAGTCCATCGTAGCTGCACAGTCGTGTAGATCTAAGGACCACCGTTGTATTTGATGTCTTCATCAGATCCAATATGCTGTGAGGTTACTCCCTCCTGGTGATATTTGAATTCTAATTGGGGTTTTCTCAAAAATGGTTGTGTTCATCAAAATCAATATAGAGATAGTTTTGTACATATAGTAGCTGTAGAAATGTTAAGCATTCATGGATGATTGTGATGGAAATGCTATTAGAAGGTTGAGGAACATGGATTTAAGTTTATTATATTTTATGGGTAAAGTTGTCATTGTTGTAATTTTGTTTGCATTCAGTATATAAAAAGAAACAATATATTCTCGTATGTTCCTTAATGTAAAGATCTCACATTAATCTAAAGATGCTCTTTTTCCAAAAAGGAAAATAAAAGAAACAAACCCTTTGTGTGCCATACATACATATTTGTGTGATTGTGTCAACCAAACATGATAAAAAGTTATAAAAATGTATTTTTGAAACCTCTCAAACTTTAAAGAGAGAATTGCAAAAATCGTCCCTAAAGTTTGGCCAAATTGCACGTTTCGTCCCGAAAGTTTCGAAAGTGCAAGGATCGTCCCTGTAGGAAACTTTTGGGGCAAATTTCGTCCCTGGCCTACGTCAAATGACTAAAATACCCTTGTCTCTATATTACTTTTCAGATTCTTACAAAAATGGTCCCTGTGTTTCGCCAGATTTTACTAATTTAGTCCTAACTTTTTTTTAATTTATTTATTTAACTATTAATATCAGTATTATTTTTTTATACGTTTTTGTCCGTTTTTCTTACGTTTTTCTCACGTTTTTTTTTTTTTCGTTTTTGTCCGTTTTTCTCACGTTTTTCCGTTTTTCTTAGGTTTTTATCCATTTTTCTCACGTTTTTCCGTTTTCATACGTTTTTGTTCGTTTTTCTCACGTTTTTTTGTTTTTGTCCGTTTTTCTTATGTTTTTTCTATTTTCACACGTTTTTGTCCATTTTTCTTATGTTTTTGACCGTTCTTCTTGCGTTTTTTTCATTTTCATCAGTTTTTATCCATTTTTCTCACGTTTTTTTTTTCGTTTTTGTCCAATTTTCTTACGTTTTTTCGAAAAAAAGTTTAAATAATTTGAAATTTTTTCCATTTTTTTACTTTTTCTAAAAAATGTTTTTTTTAAAATATTTTTTCTAAAAAATATTTTTATTTTCAAATATTTTTCTAAAAAATTTTTATTCAAAAAAAAATTATTCTATTTTAAAAAAGATATATATATTTTAGATTTTTTTTTTAATTTTTTTCTAAAAAATTCCAAAAAAGTATTTTTATTTTTCCAATATTTTAAGATTTTTTTTTGATAATTATTTTTTGAAATTTTTTTTTCAAAATTTAAAAATTTTTTTTTTCGTATGAAAAAGGAAAAACGTGAGAAAAACGAATGAAAACGTAAGAAAAACGTAAGAAAAACGGAGAAAAACTGAAAAAAAAAAACGTATGAGAACGGAAAAACATAAGAAGAATGGACAAAAACCTAAGAAAATCGGAAAAAAACGTAGGAAAATGGAAAACGTAAGAAAAACGGACAAAAACGAAAAAAAAACGTGAGAAAAACGGACAAAAACGTATGAAAATAGAAAAAAAAAACATAAGAAAAAAGGACAGAAACGAAAAAAACGTGAGAAAAACGGACAAAAACTTATGAAAACGGAAAAAACGTAAGAAGAACGGACAAAAACATAAGAAAAACGGACAAAAACGTATGAAAACGGAAAAACCGTAAGAAAAACGGACAAAAACGTAAGAAAAACGGACAAAAACGTATGAAAACGGAAAAAACGTAAAAAGAATGGACAAAAACGTAGGAAAAATGGACAAAAACGGGGAAAAAAAGGTGAAAAAAATAGACAAAAACGTAAGAAAAACGGACAAAAAAGGACGAAGACGTATAAAAAATAATATTACAGTAATATTAATAGTTATATAAATAAATTAAAAAAAAAGTTAGGACTAAATTAGTAAAACCTGGCGAAACACAGGGACCATTTGTGTAAGAATCTGATATGTAGGTAGGGACGAAATTTGCTCCAAAAAGTTTCCCACAGGGACGATCCTTGCACTTTTGAAACTTTTGGGACGAAACGTGCAATTTGGCCAAACTTCAGGAACGATTTTTGCATTTCTCTCAACTTTAAAATATTTCAAAGTTTTAAAACCAGCGAATTTAATTTTGTGAACGAAACGACCCCTAAGACTTTTCAAAAACTAATACGCTAAACCCGGCAAACCACAAGTACCAAACTTGTTAACTCTATAAATAAGTTTTGACAAAACAGAGAGACTAACAATATACAACCGCCATTGTTTATTTATTGGCCATTGAAGATCTCTCTAGCATTGAATTCTTATCTCGTCCCTGAAAACCAGGTGAACCCAACTTTTCCTTCCTTCATTTAACTGAAACCGATAAGATAAATACTAGTAGTATTGTTTTAGAATCATATTTTTATTTTTATTTTTTCTTCCGAATGATTAGAATAGAGATCACTCCATTGATTATATACATCGCGCTTCTCAAATACTCCGTAGTATTTTAACTTTTTTTTTTTTGCAATCTTTGTATGTAAGTAAACTTTTAACCTTGACTATGTTTAATTTATGATTCAAATGTTCTATATGGCGTGTGTTTAATTGCATAAGAAGGTAATCAGCTACAGTGGCGGATCCAGGATTTTGGACCATGTGTGGCATGATTTTCGACTCGCTTCACTTCGTAAATAGTTTTAAATTTTAGTTTTCATTTTTACAAGTAAAACTAGTTTTTTTTTATTATTATTATTTTTTTTTTCTATCCATGTAATTAAAGCATGGTATAAAACAATATAAATCCTTTTAATCGTAATATATTTTATGGTATAAAACATTATCAACTTATATCTCATTCCTTAGTACACAATTTTCACCAAGTAAGATACATAAGAATATCTACTCTTTTTTTTGAGTTTCTTTTCTTTTATTCCTTGGCAAAGGATAAATATATTCATTAAACTACAACAAAGTTGAAGCAAAACACCAGAACATAGATCCGCTTTTCAACTACAAAAGATAAATTTTAAGGTAGATCTAGTGCAAAGTGGCAAAACATAAAACCATTACTACGTATATTCTAACTAAACAAAATTGAGATGTGACATCATTTATTCATTTTTGATGCACCAACTAAATAGACTTTCCCACACCATAAATGACTAAGAGCCTCGCATATACTGTAAAAGATTAAAATGAGCCCATTAGATTCCCAACATATTTATGCAAGGGTTTTTCTAACTTGTGCCCTAGAGGCACAAGTTAAGTACTCCAAAAGTACATAAGGGCCCACAAAAAAGTACATAAGGATCCACATAAAAGTACAGACAGGTATACTTTTATATGGGTCCATGTGTACTTTTAATGTACTTTTAGTATGCTTAACTTATGCCCCTAGGGCACAAGTTAGAAAAACCCTTTATGCAAAGACAGTAACACTAATAAAAAGTATGTCAATAGTACACACTCCACTTGCATGTATGCACATTAATACATGTGTGCACATTAATACTACGCAATAGCAGAGAAAATCAAACAAGCAAAAAGACATTACTATTCATCATCTTCAAACTCTATCTTCTTTTTTTCTTTATTTATTTCTAAAATCAAAACTCAAAACATCATTCTCTAAAAAATGGGTGTAAAAAGTTCTCAAAAAATTACACTTCATTGGCCAAAATCGTATGTGGCACGTGCCACAGGTGGCTCGGGCATAGCTCCGCCCCTGATCAGCTAGTTGCTGAAAATAGTTTATTTCACTTTTAAGAGTGAACTTGTGTTTAAGTTTTTAATTTTTATTAAGTTTGACATAAGCAATCTGCATAAACAATATTAAAGCGCTTGTCGGAAATGACTTATATCTGTTTTGAATTAGCAATCCCAAATATTCCCTAAATGTGGGAAGAAACTCAATGTTATCACGGATTGCATCTTTGCAAGGTGGCATAATATGGGACACACTAAATGGAAAATGGTGAACGAGTTGTAGATAAGCATGTACTCTGGGTGTTAAAAATTGAAGAGTGTAACACAGTAATCGATCATGGGTCTGTTTAAGTCATTAGTATGCTGTTAGAATGTTACTTAAAGTTTGTTTCTTTGTTCGTATAATTCCATTGAAATTTTTTTGTAAAGGCTTCACTTTATAACTGTATTATGTGATTTCTGTTATATATAGCTTATGTTAGTTTATGGACATTATTTTAGTAGTCGTATGTTAGGATCGAACTCGAGATCACGGGATTGCACACTTTACGTATGAGACTCGATGTTTAAATAATTAATATAAAATGTTATATTTAATTATTTAATTCACAATAAACGATTAAAGAGCGTTAGGTAATTAATGAAATTGACTAACGGTTGGTAAATGTCAACGGGATACGAAGAAAGTAAAACAAGACAAGAGAAGGTTCTAGAAATCCTCTCTTGAGCTTGTTTTGGTCGAAACTATGGAATCCCATATCCGAAACCATAGCAAACTTGATATCTATCATAAAGGTATAAATACATCCCCATGTATTCATCCTTTGGTACACTTGATTTCAATAGAAGGCCAAACTTCTTCTTTTCCTCTCTTGTTCATAGGACAACGAGCGAGACCCCAAGAAAAGGGATTTGCGAGTAACCTTGAACATTACAAAGTGTTTGGTAAATCTATTGTGATCAAGAACTAGCATTCACATCGAATCGCTAATAGTACGTGTGTACAAGAACGTGATACAATCACATTATTGATTGATTCTTGGATTGAATTACAAAAGAGGTAAGGGGTAATTCTTATAATCCACATAAACCCTAATTAGGGTTCTTGATTTGAAGATTGCAATTGATTCTTGTTCGTGCTAGAATCACAAATGTATATTTACTATTTATTATAGATTAATTAATTACATGTTATATGATCTTGTTATAATTGCTTCCGCTATGCTCACTTGATGTGTTTGGTTTATTTTATATGAATGTCATGATATCATAATTCCAACAGTGGCATCTAGAGCCGTTATAATGTGTAATTAATTATCGAAACGCATAAAAATTGAATCTTGATTCGTTTAGTTACATTCTTTTAGGGTTTTTAGATTCCTAACCCTAATTTTTTTATGGGTCGATTAAGACCTTAAAGGGTTTTAGGGTTTTGGTTTTGAGTTTTTTAATATGATTAGAAACCTTATGATGTCATGTAATTTGTTATGCGTTTTAGTAAACGATCTTGGTGCAATATGTTAATTGTTAAGCTTAATCCATGAAAAAGTGCATATTTGCATGGATTTTATTGTGTGATAATTTAAATGGTTTAAATTGGATAAATAAATATAAATTAATTGTTAAGTTATATCAGAACATGTAAATTATTAATAGATGTCGAATTGGGGAAGACTCCAATATTAAATAATCAATTATGTGCTATGTGATATTTGTTTAGTTTTGGCTTACGCAATCGATTTATCGATGCATGTGGCTCTTTTTCCTAGAAGAAGAAAGCCTTAATTGAATAAATACGTTATACACCTAGATTTGATTATTAATAGGACTATTGAATAAGATTTGCATGTGGCTACATGTTTTATACATATTTAATTGTTATATTATGTATATGTTTATTTAGTTGTTTTATTTTTTATTTTATATTACTTGTTTTTGTTTATTATATTGTTAGACATGTTTATAAACGAAAAGGATAATTTTTTGAATAGAAAAATAATACGGACTAAATAAATGGCGAAATTGTTTTGGTTTTAAGAGTAAATTTCAAAGGATTGGTTGATTGATGTTTTTGTACATAGTGTGCGAAAGGCGGACCGAAGGTTGCCATCCAACGTACTTGTAGAGAGAGGGGTTTTTAAAGCTCATGCACCTACCGGTTCTCTACAACTGCCTGGTTGCCGACCCTAGACTTACCTATATCACTATATTACGTACATTGTCATCTTAAGGGTGAATTCACCACAATTCCACAATGATTATCCGAAACACTAAGCCTTAGGGCTTATGCAAAAGTACGATATAGTGGACGATAATTGTTGGTAATTCTTTAATTGGTGAATCCGATACCTCAATCAAAACTTTGTTATTTTACTGTTAGCAAATTGGTAATAAAAATGTTTTGAAAAACCAATGTTATGAAGTTGTATGCATGCTTCTTCATACATTATTTTGATTACACGTCAAAATTTAATACCCTTATAAAATTAAGTCGAATGCCATCTAATTAAGAACACTTGAAGTTGTAATTTACGTCATGTGAGAACTTGGCGAGATTGCAATGGATAGGTAAATTTCATAAATTCATTGCTAGCAGATCAACTGATGTGATGGATTTGTGAGTTTGCAGTTTTTAAGTTAGACGACTTAAATTGAGTAGGAAGTGAGATCTTGGACTCAAGGCATTAAGATGGGGATCAAACATGCTTACAATACAAAAGTTTTGTGATTGTAAATCCCATAAATCTAGGAATTGCAATATGATATTGGCAATTATTGTTCGACAATTACCTTGTTGAATACTACCATTACTAGCAGATCAACTGATGTAATGGTACTATGTCATTTGGATCCTAGCTTTAAGAAAATACTACGGTTTATATAAATATTTATCAATGGGTATATTATTTTCTTAAAGACCTAATTATTGAAAATACTGAAATTGAATTTTGTAATTCGTTTTAATGTATTAATGCAACGTTCAAACCGTAAACGCACTTTGGGCTTTGGTAAATTGATCTAGTTCTGTTTTCAAACAAATGTTTGATTAAGAAATATTTACTTAAAAGATAAAAGAAGTCTCCTTTCTATGAAGGAAGAGTGAGACACAATCCTATTCTTTTTCATGAATGAGAAAGGATAATAGAAATATTAGATATGTCTAAATTCTAATATAACTCATAGCAAATTTTTTAATAGTTAAGAAAATTGCGAATATTTTTCACAGGGATTTTATCATCCTCATTTGGTGATCAAATTCTTAGTAACAAATATGATATTTGGTTAACAGAAAATTATGTATGACATTTTATGAGTTATCATAATTAGAAGCTAGACTAATTACTGCAAAATATTTAAAAATAAACTAGTTGTTTTAACTATTTTAAAGGTGCTACATACATTGTAGGATGGTAGACCTATTAAGGAAGAAATTGCATGCCCAATTTTCAAGTTAATAGCATTTGGTGGATAGTCCATCATTTACGTAGTAGAATACACTCTTTAGTACATAAGTAATTGTTATGTATGGACATTCAAAGGTGTAGGAAAGTTAAAAGCACACTATTTTCTTTTACTGGATATGAAACATTTACAATGTTGTCAAATTCAGTGGGAGTATTGTGTACTTATCACTGAATAAGGAATTATTGTAATGATCTTTAATTCAGTGGGAGTTACAAGCTTTGACATCTTGGTAGCTAAAGATAATTACTTTCCAAGTGTAGACACTCATACTTTTAAGGATAGTCTTGTACGTTTCCTTACTAGACATTGTTGTTTTACATATACTTGTTATGCTAAAATCTATGACACAATCATATTGAACACAGAAACAAATGCATGGCATGTTGTTTATCAACTATAAGAGGTTGTTCCATGCACAAGTGGGAGAAATGTTATCTTTAATGTGTGCAAGAAACAACTCATAAAGATATGATTTAATGGATTCTCTTGACTACAAGGTAAGAGAATAATGTTCTAATATTAATTCAAGAAACACTTGGTGTTACAATTTATGTTATGTAAGAGCTTAGCTAGATTGCAACAACAAGGTGAATTTCATATTTCATTACTAGCAGATCAACTGATGTAATTGAACTATGAGAATTTGCAGTTTCTAAATTAGAATAATGTTCTAATATGAATTATACTAAGCTAATTCAAGAAACATTTGGTGTTACAATTTATGTTATGTGAGAGCTTAACTAGATTGCAACAACAAGGTGAATTTCATATTTTCATTACTAGCAGATCAACTGATGTAATTGAACTATGAGAATTTGTAGTTTCTAAATTAGATACCTATTAGAACATGTGCCAATATGATATCAAGACTACTTTAATTTATAGATTTATGAATTCATGGAATGACATAAATTAATAAAGTAATCTAATGCTATTTCAATCTGAATATTTATGTGTTCTTGGAATAACATAAATAAATGAAGAAATAATGTTATTTACATTATTGTGAAGTAATAAATTAACTTGAAATTACTATTGAAACCAAAAGATGGTGTTCATAATTACTTTAGTTAAACATGTTTATGTTTCATTGTAAAGATATAAACATAAAGTCTTTTAATTGTTACAAGACTTATAATAAAGTAAGACGTTATCTTGTTGTGTTTTTTAATTAAGACATATACATGAAGTTATTAAATTGTTAAATGACTTATAATGTATACTGGAGTTATAACAGTTTATGTTTTCTTGTAAAGACATGAACATGAAGTGACTTTGTAAAAAGTACTTGTGTTATAAAGCATGTAATTGGCTTGAAAATTGTTATACCATTAAAATGAATTAGTTGGTAAATAGACAAGTCAAAACGAATATGGTTATCTTAAATATTGTTAGATTGTCTTACAATATTAATACTAATGAAATACCAAATGTTTATGGTATGTTCAGTTAGAAAAATCAAACTCTTGTTATATTGTTTGATTAAAGATAACTATGACTTCTTTTCTTCCAAAAGTTATCAAGGTTAGAATGTTGAGTATGACTTGGACATATTTAACAAAACTCCAACCTAGAAGATTAATAAGACATTATCATACGATGGAATGTGATGAATGTGATGAATCACATTAAGTCTTAAATTGAAGTTCTAAATTTGTTTAACTGCTTATGAAGATGTTATTAACAAAGTTAAGTCAGGAACTATCAATAAGTATTTGTAATATCCCAAAAGAGAACATTGTATTGTTTCTTTATTTGCTAAGTATTTAAAGATAGTCTTTAAATTACTAAAAGCAAGTGAGAGTTTTGATCTTTAAAAGATAAAATTATAAGATACATAATCTTCTAAAATACACTAGTAAATATCATAATAAATGTTGACATTTAAATGTTAAATATCAAGATGATGGAATTATCATTCATAGAATAGCAATATATCTCAGATATTTGATTAATATGCTGAGGACTATGATTTACAGTATTATTGTAAACCTGATAATCATTATGATACATTACCAAATATGAAATTGGGTAAAGTATACATGATATGAATGATTAAGATGTTGTCCATAAAGATAATCAATTTTAGAAACTTGTTTTATCTTAATAGTTAAACTAGAAAATGAAGATGAGTTTCTTCAAAGATATGTTAACCTTTGTGGTTTAAATCTTTGTATAGAAATCATATGGACAATATTGTGCACATATTTAATGCATGTCTTATGACAAGATTATTAATCACACTTAAGCAATTAACTGTGATTGAATATTCTTTTCTAAACACATTAAATATATAAAGATTATGATTGTTATATTTATGAAATTGACAATAGAATATCAAAACTCTTTCTTGAGTGATTAATTGAGCGAGGACGATAAGTAATCAAAAGGAGTTTATGAATTCAAATAAATCTTTGGAAGTGTACAAAGTGCAATAATCCATGAATGGATAAATGCATGCATCTAGAAGATTACTCTTATGTTTAATTATTAAATTCGTGTTTTGATTTATAATTGAAATAAGATAATTTCTAAGTATTCCTAAAAGCTAGTGGGAGCATTATGTTTAATTTCTTAAATCATATATGTTGTAGAACATATAAAAGGTAACATTCCATATAAGTTAAAAGTTAAGTCTTAGTTTGGAATGAAACTTGAAAGATTTAGAAAATAAGACATACAACCTTGGAATGAATGTTTATTGTTGTAACATGTGCGGTAAATAAATCTAATATAACATGATATATTATTTAGAAAGTCTAAATAGTTATGTATGACATGAATAAAATCTAAGTATGACTCAAAGATTTTTCATGAACATCATGTTTTGTTGTATCATGCATTGATCTATTTAGTATTTGGATAAGGGATGTTAAACAATTATTATAATAAATTTAAATACGTGGTATGTTTAATTTATAATAAATTGTATCCTATATTTGTATGTTTAATCCATGAATAAATGTTATTCTAAATTGTCCGTTGTCAGTTAATAATATGAGAATATTATTAAATCAAGACAAATATGAAGGTTGGTATAATATACTTAAAGTATATTGATGCGTAGTCATGCCATTTCAGATGATATTCAATGATACCGAATATAGGACTTATCCCAACTACATAATGTTACTTTATGGATTTTGTTATTAAGTAAATCATGAGAAGTTATCCTCAGACTTGAGATGCAAGATAAGTGTCATAAATGTAGTACATTTTTGTGGAACAACTTAACGCTATACGTAACTGGTAGTCATAAGGGTTGTTTTCAAAAGTGTTGCAAAGTTTGTGGGTTTTGCTTGTAGTCAAGATAGAATTTGTTCCTTCAAATTTAGTTTTGGAGTTTAATACTGCTGGGCCCCTCGTAGGGTTGTCAAGATATTTGCATGGCCGTGCCCAAGATCTTCCCTGAATATGTTCAGATAATTGGGTAATCTTGATCAATCACTAACAACGAGAAACAGAATGGTTTATTAAGGAATGACTTTGATCCATATTCTTATTAACGTGGTATTAGAAACAAAAGGATAATAATAATAAGAAATCATTAAAAGGTTTTTCCAGGAGCCTTACTCCAGTTGTACTAGAGGCATCGAAGTATTGCTAGACGCTAACCGATGTGATTACACTATTAAAATATGTCCAAGTGGGAGCTGTTAGTTTATGGACATTATTTTAGTAGTCGTATGTTAGGATCGAACTCGAGATCACGGGATTGCACACTTTAGTATGAGACTCGATGTTTAAATAATTAATATAAAATGTTATATTTAATTATTTAATTCACAATAAACGACTAAAGAGCGTTAGGTAATTAATGAAATTGACTAACGGTTGGTAAATGTCAACGGGATACGAAGAAAGTAAAACAAGACAAGAGAAGGTTCTAGAAATCCTCTCTTGAGCTTGTTTTGGTCGAAACTATGGAATCCCACATCGGAAACCATAGCAAACTTGATATCTATCATAAAGGTATAAATACATCCCCATGTATTCATCCTTTGGTACACTTGATTTCAATAGAAGGCCAAACTTCTTCTTTTCCTCTCTTGTTCATAGGACAACGAGCGAGACCCCAAGAAAAGGGATTTGCGAGTAACCTTGAACATTACAAAGTGTTTGGTAAATCTATTGTGATCAAGAACTAGCATTCACATCGAATCGCTAATAGTACGTGTGTACAAGAATGTGATATAATCACATTATTGATTGATTCTTGGATTGAATTACAAAAGAGGTAAGGGGTAATTCTTATAATCCACATAAACCCTAATTAGGGTTCTTGATTTGAAGATTGCAATTGATTCTTGTTCGGGCTAGAATCACAAAGGTATGTTTACTATTTATTATTGATTAATTAATTACATGTTATATGATCTTGTTATAATTGCTTCCGCTATGCTCACTTGATGTGTTTGGTTTATTTTATATGAATGTCATAATATCATAATTCCAACAGCTTATTCTGCTTGAATATATTCCTACACATACTCTTGCTAGATGTCTTTTTGGTAGCAGTCTCTGTGCCCTACCTTCCGGTAGGAATGTGACTGTCTACATCCTACCTCCCCCATATCCCGCTCTGGTCGGATTGGGTATTGTTGATGTTGTTGCGAAAGATAGTGAAATTAGTAAAATTACGAATTTAGTATGGATAGATTGCTTGTCTATAATTTCAAGGGATGAACCTATGTTGTTGTGCAACTTTAGAGGTTGAACATCCGAGTTATTAATAGTCTTCTATTTAGTCTTCTTCTTGCGCTTTAACAAGTAAAAATACATGCACCCTGTTAGCGAGTCTCTAACCTGTAAAAAACGATCCAGAAGACTCAGTTATTCATATTGATTAGCTTAAGAGATTTTAGCATGTTGTGTTACATGACATGTTGCCCACTCAGTTTTGTGGCACTCGCCAATCACAAATGTTTCAAGGTGTTGACGTTTCAGGAGTATTATTTGTTATGGGCCAATGTTTGATCGGATTTATAATGTGTTTAAACTTCTAAAATCTTTTACAAACTAATTGGGCCAGTTAGCAGTGAAGTCTTATGCATAAAAGATTACTAGTTGATCTTACCTTAACTACTACTACATTATGTTATCAGAGATTGTGAAACAGACACCTCAATAATGACTTCTGATGCTGGTAATGAGAATTGCCTTGGATGGGCAGCACGGGATCCTTCCGGATTTCTTTCACCTTATAAATTTAACCGCAGGTTTGCTTCCCATTTACTTTTAAGTCATGTTTTAGTTCATCATTAGGAGATCTCTATTATGTCCACGGGGACTGTCGAAATACCTTTTAGAACAGAAGTGTGGATCATGGTGATCTCCAAACAAATCTGTGCATTATTTATTTATAGTGTCTTATATGTCAACCAAAATACTTGTTCATTTTATATGTTAAACATAGTCTGATTTCATTGTAGATTTGAACTTCTGTACAACCTTTTATCAAGCCTTTAACATTAGTTGTTTTACACAAACTCTAGCTTAACCACGACTTGGAAAATCCTGAGCTTAATGTTTGAATAATCAAAGTGTAAACATTATTTGAACCCATTACCTCCAATATATCACCTATTAGGTAACGGATCAAATGTCAGTAAGCTAAATGCTTGATGGAATAAGTTTTGAAAATTTGCGCTATAATTTTCCTTGGAAATTGATTAAATGCTTCTAACCATATTCTGCAAATTTAAACAGAAGTGTTGGAGTTGATGATGTTTCAATAACTATAACCCATTGTGGAGTCTGTTATGCGGATGTTGCATGGACTAGGAACAAGCAAGGGCACTCCAAGTATCCTTTGGTACCTGGGTATGTACCAAAGATTTATGCAATCTGGGCTTAATGGATTCAAAATGCCAGTTTTCTTGTTACTTTCATAGATAATCATTTTTGTTTGTCATCGTTATTTGCCAGTCATGAGATTGTTGGAATTGTCAAAGAGGTTGGGTCAAATGTTCAACGCTTTAAAACGGGGGATCATATTGGAGTTGGTACTTATGTGAACTCTTGTAGAGAATGCGAGTATTGTGATGATGGACGAGAAGTGCAATGCTCTAAAGGAAAGGTACTCACATTTGATGGTATTGACACTGATGGCACCGTAACTAAAGGAGGATATTCATCATACATAGTCGTTCATGAAAGGTTAGCATCGCTCATAATTTCCGTAGGAGAAACCCTTATAATGAGAGGAACAATGTGAATTTTAATGATGAATTTAATCTACAGATACTGCTATAGAATACCAGAAAATTATCCATCGGCTTCTGCAGCTCCTTTGCTCTGTGCTGGAATCACCGTTTGGAGCCCCATGATGCGCCATAACATGAACCAGCCTGGTAAGTCTCTAGGAGTAATTGGGCTTGGTGGTCTTGGACACTTGGCCGTGAAGTTTGGGAAGTCATTTGGATTGAAGGTGACGGTTTTCAGCACTAGTCCGTCAAAGAAAGATGAAGCACTGAATCTGCTAGGAGCAGACAACTTCATTATCTCTAGCAATAATGATGAGATGAAGGTAAGACCATAGCCTTGTTATATAAATGTTCATGCCTTGATTTTTCTATCTGAATAAGCTACTCTCAAACTCGATATAGATATGTATATAATAACTTTTCTGAGATCGAATTCAACGAGCAAAATCCATTTCAAGTTTGGATTCGAGAGCTTTATTGTTTGACCAGATTACCGTTACTATGTATGCTCTTAATTCCGGGTAGTGTTTGAAAACTTCGTATAACATGACAGGCAATGGAGAAATCACTAGACTTCTTAATTAACACCGCTTCTGCTGATATCCCATTTGATTTATACTTATCATTGTTGAAGAGTGAGGGTGTGCTATCCATGGTGGGCTTCCCAAGTGAAGTGAAATTCAATCCAGCAAGCCTTATTTTAGGTACGGTGTCAATGTTTTCCTTTGCATTATTGTCTCGGCTCTGTCTTTCTCAAGATAAATACTGTAATACTCTGCTAATATGTGCAATTGTATTGATAGGAATGAGAAGCATCTCAGGGAGTATAACCGGTGGTACAAAGCAAACACAGGAAATGTTGGACTACTGTGCATCCCATGAGATCTATCCTAACATAGATATTGTCCCTATTCAGTATGCAAACGAGGCTCTTGAGAGGTTGATCAAGAAGGATGTCAAGTACCGTTTTGTGATCGATATTGCAAACTCCCTCAAGTAGCTTGAGGTGATCAATATTGCATAACTCCCTCCAGGAACATGGTGGTGAGAGTCACATATATATATACTTTCTACCATAGGTATGATTTTATGAAGTTCATTCACAGAAAGAGGACCCAAAAATCCTTGGAAAAGTTACCCTTATGTCATATTATACGAGTGTTCTTGTAAAACACCATTAATTACTTTTGATTGATTAGAATTTTAACTGAATTGGAAAGTGTACTGGTCTTGGATTAAACAAGGTTTGGTCAGGTTGGTTTTATTTTGTTTTGCAAAATAAATAAAAACTGTCGTTATTTATGTTTTATAGTACTGACGTGAATGTAACCAAAATGAACCAGACTGTAGGTATACCTGATCAATATTGAAAACTAGTTTCGCTCGCATTATCCATTGCATTTTAGCTAGCTGAAAGTCTTCAACACAAGTCATTGCAAATTTTGATCGTATGAATATCATGAGAAAATATAGCACTTGAGTATCAATCGAAAACATCAACTGTTTAGTCTTGTGTTGAAGATAAATGTATTATACATCATCCAAATGGAGATTCTGGTAATCAGCTTTAGAAAACTAGTAAGTCAAATTGTCAAACCTCTTAACTTGGTAATAAATGAAGTGATGACCAAGATAAAATTCGCTTCGAGCATAATATAAGTGATTGATTCGAGGTTTAGCTCTTTAGTCATTCTCTCTTGGTTGTTGTCTTGAGTTCATGTGAGCTCGATAGGACAAACGAAATATTTTATCGTACCTGTATATACCAAACAAAGCATCTGTCATCATATTTATCACATATATTCTTTACAAACTTCTCACATAGGGTTTATTCCAAAAATGGATCTTCAATCAACAACTGGATATGATCCTTGATTTAGGTTTTGTAAGAAATCATGAATCTCTATTCTTGGAAGTTCATATCAACAACTGGATTAGGTTTCAAACTGGATGTCATACTCTGGTTTCGGGGGCTGAATGGTAGTTCCTTCTGAATATTATCAAATCTTAACCCTCGTTTCTTTGACATAAGTCCGCTCTAACCACTTTCCTCCTCCTCATCTCCTTAACCTCTGCATTAATCACTTCCATATCAACACCTTCCTCTGACGTTTTCTTGAAAATCCCATGAAACACATCAACCCTTTTGTTGATCTTCTTCATCTCTCGATTATCAATGGTCACAGAACCACTAACTTTATTCAGTTCTTGCATAAACTTAGATGATGGTTGAATGGGTGACATTGTTATGTCAGGTAAGACATTTTCACTACGAATTCAGTCATCGGGAGCATTTGAAGATTTGTCTTTGGGTGCATATGAGGTTATCGGATAGGTTGATGTTTGAGGTTGTGAATTGCCTGCGTTTTTGTGAAATGATTAAAGGTATATTACCATTCTCTTCAACCCTCATGATTATCGCCATCAGGATCATCATGAGTACGCTTAGTTCTCTGAGACTGAGCCTTATAACTTACTTGGGATTCTAATGATACTACCATACCCTTCAATCCCCATACATCAAATACATAAGCTTCAACTTGAGAAGCTAAAGTGTTGATGGTAGTATCAACAGTTTCACCTATATCGCTGATATCTCCTCATGTACGTGGAGTTGACTCACCATGCATAATGTGGGTCAACAATGTAGTTAAGTCTTCACATCTTTCCCGGAATTGTGGTTGATCTAATATCTTGTCAAGTAGCATGGTAGACAAGTCCTCAAATGAAAATATTCGATGATCTGGAAGTGGGTGTTGAGATTATGATGTTGTTGTTGCTGTTGCTATGCCTTTTTCTGTGTGCAGTCTATGAAGATTCTGATAATTCTCTACCACCTTGTTCATTATCACCGAGACTCCATTTTTACAGGATTTCCATGGTAACGGGTTCAGTTGAAGTGTTAGGGTGGTGGATAGGAAGCTGGAGCGTACGTAGAAAACCCGACGTTTCCCGTAGGAATATCCGTTTACATACCAGCTGAGTTAATAGTCGGGGTGACTTGAAGTCAGCGCTTTTTTTGACCTACACGTCGTCGGTTTTTCTAGCCGATCCTCATGGGTCATCAATGTTAGTACGGCTGTAAAGGCGAGTACATCGAGACCTACCTGAATAGGCATCTCGAAACTGATTTTGTAAAGAGAGTGGTTGATGATTTAACCGTAAATTAACTCAGACGACCTGGGTGACTTGTTAGTGGTGAGAATTGTCTTCAATACCATCCAAGTTCATATGAGCTGGAGATAGATTATGTGGTTGTACCTATTGACTCGGTGAGATGAGGCTTTTTTCAGAAGAGCCCCATATGGTTGGGAGGTGTTTGTACATGCTCTAGTGGGTGGCTAGAGTATAGACTCCTCATTAGAGTCTACACTTGGAGTCCTTTCAAAAGATGAGATGACCCGAGTAACAGACTCTGATTGGGTATTAATGTATTATTCTTCCTCTTCGTCCTATTCTCCTTTCTAACCCTTCTAACCATAGTACTAAAGGAAACATTAGCATCATCATAGTGTTGGAATTATAATACTCCCTTCGTCCCACACTAAATGTCCTGTTTGACTTTTCAAAGTCTTTTTTTCACAACTTTTACCTGAAATATTTTTGTTTGTGTTATATAATACTTGATGCAAAATATATGAATGACTTGAGTATTAAATGTATTTTCACTACGTATAAATTTTATCAAATACCATATTACATAAGCAAAAATATTTAAGGTCAAAGTTGTTAAATAAATAGTTTGAAAAGTCAAACAGGACATTTAATGTGGGACGGAGGGAGTATTATGACATGCATATAAATAAACCAATAACATCAAGTAAGCATATGCGAAAGCAATTATAACAAGACCATAACATGTAATTAATTTATCAAATATAAAAGTAAACATACCATAGTGATTCTAGCCCGAACAAGAATCAAATGCAATCTTCAACTCAAGAACCCTAATTAGGGTTTATGTGAACAAATCCAAGAAATAAACAATGATGTGTTTGATTCACGATCATGTACACACGTACTACTTCAAGTAAACGTTTATGCACGTAAAGCGAGCACAAACACTAGAAGAATAATAAAGTATTCGACTCTCTTAAACTTTAATGGGGTGTCGAAATCTTTGCTAGGAGAAGAGAAGAGAATACACACAAGATTAGGTGTTCAAGTTATGAGAAAACAATGAAACCTTATGTGTTTATATAGGATAGAAAACTTGGAACAAAAGCTTCACCAAGGGATGTGGGATCCCTTGGCCGATCGGCCCATAGAACCCACAAGGGAATTCTAGAGCCTTCTTGACATTCCAATTTTCATCTATAGTCCCTTTCCTTTTATTCGTCTAATGGTCGTTAGCCTTTTCCGTTAAATGTTAACGATCATTACGTGTTTACGTTCTAATAATTAATATAACATTTATATATAATTATTACTCATTTACTTTTCATACGTAAAGTGTGCAATCCTGTGATCTCGAGTTCGATCCTAACACACGACTATTAATTTATGTTCATAAATCTAACAGCTCCTACTTGGGCATATCTTAATAGTGTGATCACATCGGTTAGCGTCTTGCAACACGCCGATGCCTCTAGTACGATCTCGAGTAAGGCTCCTGGAAAAACCTTTTAATGATTTCTCATTATTATTATCCTTTTGTTTCTAATACCACGTTAATAAGGATATGGATTAAAATCATTCCTTAATTAACCATTATGTTTCTCATTGTTTGTGATTGATCAAGATTACCAAATCTTTTGAACATATTCAAGGAAGATCTTAGGTGCGGCCACACATACATCTCACCAACCCTACGAGGGGCCCAACAGTATTAAACAGTATTAAATTTCTACTGTTATTAATGTTTCATAACTACGTCTAGTCATCATTAATACTGCTAGTTTAAAATTTCTATTGTCTTGAGTTCATTTTTCGCAAGCTTTTTGGTGTTCTTCATGGTGGGTAATTCAAGACATTGGAAAGATTGGATTGGAAGTTTTGATATATGATGTGGGGTAGTGAAGATTAAAGTTGCATATCTTTACATGTCCCCTATTAGATGATTACAAAAAGGGGAAGAAGTCTACAGAGATATGATTTGCAGCTTATTTATTATGTGTGGTGACATGTTCAAGAAGATCTTAAGTCAAGGGGAAGCATTGAAGATTGTTTCATTCATGGAGATAGTTTTGTAGTATCAAATAGGGGAAGATTGTTGGAAATTATAGATTTGATGATTACAAAACTACATGTGCTTATATGAAGATGAATGAAAGTACTTTGAAGGAAAGTACTTTCTGCTGAACCAAAGTACTGCTGACAAAAGTACTTTGAATCAAAGTACTTCTGCTGCAGTATATGAACAAGAATGAAACATGAAGGACTAGCTTGCAAAAGAAGATTTATTTATTAGTCCTTCGTAGTATTTTGTAAACCCTAATCCTCTAGTATATATAGAGGACATGGGTCATTAGTTTTAGAACACACAGGGTGCACAGAAAAGATGTAGTTGACTAGTTAAAGGTGTGTGTATGTCTAGGCGTCAAGTTCCTACAATGGACGCCTAGGGTTTATTAGTTTGTTAGTTTATTAGTAATAGATCGATCTATGTAGCCTCAAGGATCTTTTGATCTTGGGGATATAGTGATTAATGAAAAACCTTGTTGAATAACATTACTGTTCTTTATATTCCGCTGCGTGTTATTAATATTATTCGTAAAACATATCCTATATGGGCTTAAACGATTCTCTACAAAATTCTATCTTGACCACAAGCAAAACCCATAAACTTTGTAACATTCCCGAAAACAACCCTTATGACTACCAGTTACGTATAGCGTTAAGTTTTTCCACAAAAATGTACTACATTTATGACACTTATCTTGCATCTCAAGTCTAAGGATAACTTCTCATGATTTACTTAATGACAAGATCCATAAAGTAACAGGATAAGTCCTATATTCGGTATCATTGAATATCATCTGAAATGGCATGACTACGCATCAATATACTTTGAGTATATTATACCAACCTTCAGATTTGTCTTGATTTAATAATATTCCCATATTATTAAATGACAACGGACAATTTAGAATAACATTTATTCATGGATTAAACATGTAAAAACAGGATACAATATATTATAAAACAAATCATACCATGTATTTAAATTTATTATAATAATTGTTTAACACCCCTTATCCAAATACTAAATAGATCAATGCATGATAACTCTTGTTGATGAATTATGTCTAAAGTAATGACATTCATACTTGTTGACAAGACATAAATCATCCAACTTTGATCTATTGGAATTTTAAGAATACTTATTTCAAGAATTCAACTATAGAAGTTCTTGTATATGCATACTCAACTATTTTGTTAATGCCATATAATATTTCATAAAATGTGTGACATCCTTAACCACCAATTTATGATAATCAAACTTCCAAACATTTTAAAGTTTAAAGTATTCTTATTCTCTTAATGTATAATGCAACTATTCTTTTAGTAAGCATAACTAGTAATAGCCAAGGATGAAATCCTTATAATGACTAGTATTGAGTGTCATCTCAGTTTCATTAGCATCATTGTATGCAACACCAATATGCTATTAAAACTTCCCGTAAACATTAATATCTATTGTGTAATGTTTGATGCCCTTCAAACTTTCAAGTTTGTTGGCTATGACAATTTGCACAACAATTGACCAATTATTCATTTATACAATTTGGAAGCTGTTCCAGATTTAGGATGTGATTCTATAATCAAACATATTCATTTAGAATATTACACAAGTTATCTAATAAGTTTTAATTAGATATTAATATTGCCAAATCATCTTGTAATTAAGCATGATACAACAAAACATGATGTTCATGAAAAATCTTTGAGTCATACTTAGATTTTTATTCATGCTATTCATATCCATTTAGACTTTCTAAATGATATATCATGTTATATTAGATTCATTTACCGCACATGTTTCAACAATAAACATTCATTCCAAGGTTGTATGTCTTATTTTCTAAATCTTTCAAGTAAAGTTTCATTCCAAACTAAAACTTAACTTTTAACTTATATGGAATGTTATTTTTTATATGTTCTACAACATATATGATTTAAAAAATTAAATATAATACTCCCACTAGCTTTTAGAAATACTTAGAAATTATCTTACTTCAATTATAAATCAAAACATGGATTTAATAATTAAACATAAGAGTAATCTTCTAGATGCATGCATTTATCCATCTATGGATTATTGCACTTTGTACACTTCCAAAGATTTATTTTAATTCATAAACTCCTTTTGATTACTTATCATCCTCGCTCAAGTAATCACTCAAGAAAGAGTTTTGATATTCCATTGTCAATTTCATGAATATGACAATCATAATCTTTATATATTTAATGTATTTGGAAAACAATATTCAATCACATTTAATTGCTTAAGTGTGATTAATAATCTTGTTATAAAACATGCATTAAATATGTGCACAATATTGTCCATATGATTTCTTGAAAAGATTTAAACCATAAAGGTTATCTTATCTTTGAAGAAACTCATCTTCATTTTAAGTCTAACTATTAAGATAAATCAAGTTTCTAAAATTGATTATCTTTATGGACAACATCTTAATCATTCATATCATGTATACTTTACCCAATTTCATATTTGGTAATGTATTATAATGATTATCAGGTTTACAATAATCCTGTAAATCATAGCCCTCAGCATATTAATCAAATATCCGATATATATTGCTATTCTATAAATGATAATTCCATCATCTTGAGATTTAACATTTAAATGTCAAACTTTATTATCATTTTGAGATTTAACATTCAAATGTCAAACTTCATCATGATATTTACTAGTGTATTTTAGAAGATTATGTATCTTGTAATTTTATCTTTTAAAGATCAAAACTCCCACTTGTTTTTAGTAATTTAAAGACTATCTTTAAATACTTAGCAAATAAAGCAACAATACAATGTTCTCTTTTGGGATATTACAAATATATATTGACAGTTCCTGACTTTACTTTGTTAATAACCTCTTCATAAGCATTTAAACAAATTTAGAACTTCAATTTAAGACTTAATGTGATTCATCACATTCCATCATATGATGGTGTCTTATCAATCTTCTAGATTGGAGTTTTATTAAGTATGTCCAAGCCATACTCAATATTCTAACCTTGATAACTTTTGGAAGAAAAGAAGTCATAGTTATCTTTAATCAAACAATATAACAAGAGTTTGATTTTCCTAACTGAACATACCATAAACATTTGGTATTTCATTAGTATTAATATTGTAAGACAATCTAACAATATTTAAGATAACCATATTTGTTATGACTTGTTTATTTACCAACTAATTCATTTTAATAATATAATAATTTTTAAGCCAATTACATGCTTTATAACATAAGTACTTTCTACAAAGTCACTTCATGTCCATGTCTTTACAAAAAAACATAAACTGTTATAATCCCACTATACATTATAAGTCATTTAACAATTTAATAACTTCATGTATATGTCTTAATTAAAAAACATAACAAGATAACTTCTTACTTTATTATAAGTCTTGTAACAATTAAAAGACTTTATGTTTATATCTTTACAATGAAACATAAACATGTTTAACTAAAGTAATTATGAACACCATCTTTTGGTTTCAATAGTAATTTTAAGTTAATTTATTACTTCATAATAATGTAAATAACATTATTTCTTTATTTATTTATGTCATTCCAAGAACACATAAATATTCAGATTGAAGCAGCATTAGATTTCTTAATTAATTTATGTCATTCCATGAATTCATAAATATACTAATTAAAGTAGTCTTGATATCATATTGACACATGTTCTAATAGGTATCTAATTTAGAAATTGCAAATTCTCATAGTTCAATTACATCAGTTGATCTGCTAGTAATTAAAATATGAAATTCACCTTGTTGTTGCAATCTAGCTAAGCTCTCACATAACATAAATTGTAACACCAAGTATTTCTTGACTTAGATTAGTATAAGTCATATTAGAACGTTTTTCTCTTACCTTGTAGTCTAGAGAATCCATTAAATCATATCTTTATGATTTGTTTCTTGCACACATTAAAGATAACATTTCTCCCACTTGTGCATGAAACAACCTCATATAGTTGATAAACAACACACCATGCATTTGTTTATGTGATCAATATGATTGTGTCATAGATTTTAGCATAACAAGTAGATGTAGAACAACAATGTCTAGTAAGGAAACGTACAAGACTATCATTAAAAGTATGAGTGTCTACACTTGGAAAGTAATTATCTTTAGCTACCAAGATGTCAAAGCTTGTAACTCCCACTGAATTAAAGATTATTACAATAATTCCTTATTCAATAATAAGTACACAATACTCCAACTAAATTTGACAACATTGTAAATGTTTCATATTCAGTGAAAGAAAATAGTGTGCTTTTAACTTTCCTACACCTTTGAATGTCCATACGTAACAATTACTTATGCACTAAAAGTGTATTCTACTATGTAAATGATGGACTATCCACCAAATGCGATTAACTTGAAAAATTGGGGATGCAATTTCTTCCTTAATAGGTCTACCATCCTACAATGTATGTAGCACCTTTAAAATAGTCAAAACAACTAGTTTGTCTTTAAAAATTTTGCGGTAATTAGTCTAGCTACTAATTATAATAACTTATAAAATGTCATACATAATTTTCTGTTAACCAAATATCATATTTGTTACTAAGAATTTAATCACCGATTGAGGATGATAAAATCCCTATGAAAATATTCGCAATTTTCTTAACTATTAAAAAATTTGGTATGAGTTAAATTAGAATTTAGACATATCTAATATTCCTATTATCCTTTTTCGTTCATGAAAAGAAATAGGATTGTATCTCACTCTTCTTTCATAGAAAGGAGACTTCTTTTGTCTTTTAAGTAAATTATTCTTAATCAAACATTTGTTTGAAAACAGAACGGGATCAATTTACCAAAGCCCAAAGTGCGTTTACGGTTTGAACGTTGCATTAATACATTAAAACGAATTACAAAATTCAATTTCAGTATTTTCGATAATTAGATCTTTAAGAAAATAAAATACCCATTGGTAAATATATTCATATAAACCATAGCATTTTCTTAAAGCTAGGATCCAAATTGACATAGTACCATTACATCAGTTGATCTGCTAGTAATGATAGTATTCAACAAGGTAATTGTCGAACAATAATTGCCAATATCATATTGCAATTCCTAGATTTATGGGATTTACAATCACAAAAATTTTGTAATGTAAGTATGTTTGATCCCCATCTTAATGCCTTGAGTCCAAGATCTCACTTCCTACTCAATTTAAGTCGTCTAACTTAAAAACTGCAAACTCATAAACCCATTACATCAGTTGGTCTGCTAGCAATGAAATTATGAGATTTACCTCTCCATTGCAATCTAGCCAAGCTCTCACATGACGTAAACTACAACTTAAAGTGTTCTTAATTAGATGGCATTCGACTTAATTTTATAAGGGTATTAATTTTGACGTGTAATCAAAATAATGTATGAAGAAGCATGTATACAACTTCATAACATTGGTTTTATAAAACAATTTTATTACCAATTTGCTAACAGTAAAATAACAAAGTTTTGATTGAGGTATCGGATTCACCAATTAAAGAATTACCAACAATTATCGTCCACTTATATCCTACTTTTGCATAAGCCCAAAAGCTTAGTGTTTCGGATAATCATTGTGGAATTGTGGTCAATTCAAACTTAAGATGACAGTGTACATGTAATGGTTGTTCGGTAAGTCTAATTTACACACAAACGAGCGGAAAGACAGAGTGTTGTCTCTTTGAGGCCACAATTTAATGCGAAACCAACCTGTAGAACCGTAAAGGGGGGGGGGGGGTGAATACGGTTTCTTCGGCTTTTTAGATGTTTAAAAACTTTAATCCAAAAAGAAAACCAAGTGGTTGTACAAACAATCCAACAACCACTACCACAATCAAAGTATATAAAGCAAGTAAAGAACACAACGATATATACTGGTTCGGGATGGGGGGTTTATACCATCCGTACGTCCAGTTGCGAATCCGCGACTCCGATACTATTCACTAGTATAATCCTTTCGGTGGACTACAAACCGTTACAATTCACTCCACCGATATTCACCATTATCGATGCTCACAAAGAAGGAGTTACTCACCAACGGTATTCCGCCCTCGGAAACCACCCAAAAGAATCTCACGATTCGACTTTACCTAAGGATCACAAAGATCACTACCAAGACTTCCACCCGGAAGTATCAAACCCCAACTAGATCCCCAATGATCTAGGCTTGGTCACCAAGACACAAGACTTCCCTTACAAACAATTGAATGAATGAATGAATGTTTGTTAAATCAAGTCCTAACCTAACCTAGAGACTCGATTGTAATAGAAAGGGTAACGATAAGAAGACCCTCGACACAATCACAAGAGTGGATTAGGTTCTTGTGATTCTTCCCTTGCAAAGATATGTGTTCTTCCAAAGATGTTAGTGTGATAAACAAGAACACAAGATTAGAGATAGAGAGATTGAGAGATTTAAGAGTGTTTAGAGAGAAAGAATCTAGAGAGAAAGAATAATGGCAAGGGGTGTGATTGGGTCTAAACGGTCAACTAAGTTGAACAGGTGATGGTCAACCAAGTCAAACGTCTAAAACCAACTAACCAAGGAGTACAGTGTATTCCCGGGTCGTTATGTCCCAGCGAGGTAAGCAATTGTAATTAAAAACGTTTAAAGTGATCGGGTGATTTAACAGGAGGATCAGGAATTTGATTATTATGATTAAACTACGAGATTATGATTGAGAATGGCTTAGAAACACTATTGGAACAATTACTGATAATCAGATAGTCTAGAAACGTAAGTTAAACCTAAAACGCGCGTTTGAATTTAAAATAAACGCGAACGCGCAAAATAAAAAGTGAAACGTGAGCAAATAAAGTCCTATGAAGGTGAAAATTATATTTTTACAATCATAATGACATAAGAAAATTTTTAGAAAATTAAAATTATTTTTACCACTATTTAATTAATTACTATTAATTAATTACTAATTACTAATTATTTTTTAATTAACTAAATTATACTAATTATTAATTAATTATGAAAATTAACTAGAAAAATGAAAATTAAATTTAGAAAAATCTAAAATATTATAAAACTAATTTTAAAACAGAAAACCTATTTTTTCTACTTTTTAATTATTTATTATTAATTAAAACTAATTATTTAATTAATTTAAACTAAATTAAATTATAAAAAATACTAAATGACCAAGGAAAAATCTGAAAAAATTCCTAAAATTATTTTATCTAAAAAGGAACCTGAGAAAAATTTAAAAATGAAAAGTGCTTATAAATAAGCAGAAAAATAAGCCAAAGGGCTTAAATAGAAGCTATCACTTTTTGTATTTTTGGATTTTTCTTGATTTTCTTTTATAACTTTGCTTAACTACTGTAAATGATCAACTTTTACAAATGTACTTTTGCTAAGACTCAGAAATAAGCAGTGTGCACACAAATAAGCCAAACAGTGAGCTTATAAGCTTGATTGTGAAGGTTTGAAGCTCAAATAAGCTAAACAGGGACCCACACAGTGAAAATAAGCTTAGGACAACTTAAAAGGACTAAGATGAACTGAAATTACAAACAAGGTACACTAAATAAGCCAAATGAGTCAAATAAGCACATCCCATGCCACACAGTTAAAAACAGGCCAACTAGGGGTTTTTTGGACCTCTGTGGGGACCACAGAGGTGAAAGAAAGTTCAAATAGGAAATTGACCTGTCAAGGGGGACTGGTGGGCTACAAAATAAGCTAATAAGCTATGCTTATTGCTTATTGTTGAGCTCTGTGTGAGCTTGGGAAAGTGGGGCTCAAAAACTGAAGGCTCAGCTTTGGCTATGTGGACAGGTCACTCAACAAGACAAAATAAGCCAAAGTACAATAAGCTAGGGTCTAGCATAAGCTCATAAACCAAAAGTTCTACTAATAAGCATTCTAAAAACCTAACTAACTAGGGGTGGGGTCCACTGAGGTGGTCACAAAGGCCTGAGAACTTTGGCCAAAGGCCTAGTGCAGGGGAATTAGCCTTCCCTGCAGCCCTAAACAAGTGATGAGTGTCTAAATACTCATCATTTTATACCAATCTGAGCTGCCAAAACATACAAAAACACTCAAATATGCATTATAATACTTAAAATATCTTAGAAGTGTGTTTTATATGTTCCAAATGCAAAATATGCAAAAACAGATGAAAAACGTACAAAGTTTGCATAATTGGCAGTTTCAGTCCCTCAAGTTTCACAATTTGTCAAAAATAGTCCCTGAAGGTTTAAAATGAACAAAAAGTCAACTTAAGTCCTTGGGAAACCAAAAATGTTCACAAATGATCCCTGGATGAAAGTTTACACAAAATAGCAACTTTTACCCCTCAAGTTACAAAATTGGCAAAAATGGTCCCTGAGTATTCAAAACTTGAAATTTATCAAATATACCCTTGTACTATGCATGAATATACAATTTGGAACAATTTTGATAAACTTTTGGAAATTACAAAACAAGTCCCTCAAAAATCCAAATTTACACAAAAGGTCCTTTAAGTTTATAATATAATAAATTATACAACTTTGGTCCTTGTACTAACCATATTTGGCAGGTTTGGCTCCTAAAGGAAAGTTTGGAAAGTTGTCAACAAAAGTCCTCAAGAAATCAGCTTTGGCAACTTAAGTCCTTGGGCTCTTTAATACCAAAACCAATCCGGACCCTTAATATAATACCAATCCAAACACAAACAACACCAGCCCATCCTTTGGCCCAAAAACTCAACCCGGCCCACACTCCCTAACTAATACAAATGCAGGGTCAAACAAAGTCAAAAACCACCCCAACCGCCTTCACTGTTCACCCACCACTCTCACCCCTGTAACCCAGAAACCAGGTGGTTTTGCCACCTCTTCACCACCACCTCAGCCTTCCACCTCACCTACCTAATCTCTCTATCACCTCAGTACATAGCCCACTCTCTCATAAATGCTTCCCCACTCATTTTCTCTACCAAAACCACCCAAGTCCTCTGTTTTCAACCTAAACCCTCAACTTGGCCTCCAAGCATGTTTTCTTGTCCCCTGCCACATCCACATCCTTCCAATAATATTTAATTACTCACCTTTGGACCCAAGTTTACTTGTAAGACTTTTGGCGCCAAAAAGGTTTAAACGGATGGGATCACTTACAGGGATTCAATGGTTGAGATTAGAAGTGGGAAAAGATCTGGATGCAAATGGGAAGCAAAAGAGTTAATAAATATGAAGAATGAAGCTGAGGAGAAGAGGATCACTAATTTCATATTTTTGATCAATTTACTTAAAATGTCTTCACTGCTTAAACTTTAAATTATTGTCATTTACCTGTTTTCTGGATCTTGTAACCTAATTTGAATGTGTAAGAACCTGTTTACAATTCAAGTTTAATCTATCTTTTATTTTCAAGTTATCTCTATTTCGTACCAATTTAAATATCAAGTCATTTAAATCCAGTTGCCATTTGTTGATTAGTGGATTACTAAAACACTACATAACTCCTAGTAAGCTTATGCAAGCTTTTTAATCTTCTAAACCAGCAATAATCACTAAAAAAGAAAAACACAAAAAGAAATAAAGAAAATAGAAAAGAAATCAAAAATCAGTTTCAAATAAAGAAGCAGCAAAGGAGCAGGGTTAATTCTGGATTGCCCTGGGTTGTAGTGCTTAGTGGAAAGCAATAGGAAAGGTTCTTGGTCATTGTCTCAGTTGTTTTCAGTTTGGAAGCTATTTGTAAGCATTCACTCACAATTTGGCATTTTACTGTATAAGTTGTATGTTGTTGATTATCTATGTGTTTTCATGTTTATATGTTATTGTTAATTGAATCTGTGGTTTAATATCAGTTGTTTGTATTTTGAATTTCATAGTTGTTTGTTAATTCATTTTCTCAGTCAAGATTGTAGAATCTTGATTCTTTGTTATTTGTGGTTTAATATTGTGTTTTTGTGTTTAATTTCCCTTATAGTATCAAATTAAGTTGTTGTATATCATTTTCTTAAGCTCAATCAATCTTTTGTTTTGAAAATCTCTGATTCTCAGTTTTAAAAGAGTGTTTGGATCAAGCTGTTCATCTGTGTTCTAGGTTGTCATTATTGTTGTTTACTGTTGCATCATGTTATACTAAGTCTTATTAGAACATATAGGTCATAAAAAAAGGGTACTTGTTTGAGAAATAGTCAAAGTTGCATTTGATCTTCCCTCACAGTTAACTGTGAGGGTTTTGTGATCCATAAACCTTCAAAACAGCTAAAATATTATAGGATTAGATCAATCTAGCTTTATTATAGCTTAACATACCATAATCAATCAGAAAATCAAGCTAGAATCTCACTTTGGTCAACCTAGCAAGTTTCACTCAAAAAGTCAAATTGCCTATCTCAGATTTTTCCAAAACTTTGGAGATTTGTTTAGAATTTAGGAATAGGACCTAGGCTTTAAAACTTGTTTCTAATTACACTCTACTAGCTCATCTTTTGATTTCCATCTAGCTTATATTTTTAGGATTTTTGTTGTGGGCCCCACTCACCCCTAAACACAACTGCAGGGAAGAAAGCTCCCCTGCACTAACAGATTCAGGTCACACCACCCACTTTGTGGTGGTTTTGTAAAAACACTCAAATATGCATTATAATACTTAAAATATCTTAGAAGTGTGTTTTATATGTTCCAAATCAAAATATGCAAAAACAGATGAAAAACGTACAAAGTTTGCATAATTGGCAGTTTCAGTCCCTCAAGTTTCACAATTTGTCAAAAATAGTCCCTGAAGGTTTAAAATGAACAAAAAGTCAACTTAAGTCCTTGGGAAACCAAAAATGTTCACAAATGATCCCTGGATGAAAGTTTACACAAAATAGCAACTTTTACCCCTCAAGTTACAAAATTGGCAAAAATGGTCCCTGAGTATTCAAAACTTGAAATTTATCAAATATACCCTTGTACTATGCATGAATATACAATTTGGAACAATTTTGATAAACTTTTGGAAATTACAAAACAAGTCCCTCAAAAATCCAAATTTACACAAAAGGTCCTTTAAGTTTATAAAATAATAAATTATACAACTTTGGTCCTTGTACTAACCATATTTGGCAGGTTTGGCTCCTAAAGGAAAGTTTGGAAAGTTGTCAACAAAAGTCCTCAAGAAATCAGCTTGGCAACTTAAGTCCTTGGGCTCTTTAATACCAAAACCAATCCGGACCCTTAATATAATATCAATCCAAACACAAACAACACCAGCCCATCCTTTGGCCCAAAAACTCAACCCGGCCCACACTCCCTAACTAATACAAACGCAGGGTCAAACAGTCAAATACCACTATCCCGCCTACCACTGTTCATCATCCCCCAAAACCACCCCAGTCACCATACCAGGGTGGTATTTGACCACCTTTCACCTCCACCTCATCCTACAGCTCACTACCCACTCCCTTCCACCACCCTACACCTAGCCCACCTTCAATAAATACAATTCCCACCTCTTTTTCACCAAAACCTCACCCTCTCCCCTGTTTTCACTCCAACTTGAACCCCAAGTCTAAAAAACCACAGGATCTTATCCCCTCCACCTTCACATAACATCAAGATGCATTAATTACATCCAAATCGCCTTAAGCTATCTAATGAGACTTTGGCGCCAAAAGTCATTTAAACGGATAGGATGAGTTACAAGAAATCAAAGGTCAAGATTGAAGTCAGAAACTTTTGAGTGATCACCAAGAGTACTGAGACTATAAAAGAGAAGAGAAAGACAGAGGAGAAATCACTTTTGGCCTTAAGCCATAGTCATTTAGTTTACTTATCATGTCTTTTACTGCTTTAATTTAATTACAATTTCCTTTATATGCTTTCAGTTCTGTAAGTGAACCTTGACAAAGTTTAATTACAAAGCTATTTACAGTTGTAGTTTCATAAACTTTAATTTCAAGTTTTTACTTTAAATATCATTTAAATACATGTCAATTCAATTCTATTTGATCAAATATGTTAATGGACTCTATATGACACTACTTAGCTCTCAGTAAGCTTTAGCAAGCCTTTAGAAGCCATTTAACAGACTGAGATCTTTTAAATTAGAAAATACTAAAAAATAGAGAAAATCAATGAAAAATCAAAAATAGCAAGTTAATAAAGGAAATGGAGATGCAGTGGTGAATTTGGAGTTCAATGGGTATTAGGAGCTTATTGGTAAGCTGATAGGTGTAACCTTGTTCATTGTTTCCATAATCTCAGCTCATTTCTAATTTGTAAGCATTTTCTTTAATTATTGCATTTTACTGTTCATGTTCTTAATTTACCTTAATTTCTATGTTTTCCTGTTTAATAGTTGTTATTAAGTGTTTTTATAGTATAATATTATATGCTTATATGTTAGTTTGTGTAGTTGCTTAATATTTTATTTTTCACTATATTTATAGATTATGAGTAATCCTTATGTATTGTTGTTAAATCTGTCTTTTTCTTGTTCTTATGTACTTGTTAAATGATAAAATGATGTTTGGAATAAGGTTCTCAGTCCAATTCATTGAAAACTTAAAAATTCATTTGACACTTGAAAATTTAAGGACTGTTTGGATTGGGTGTGATTCAGGGTATTGGGACTGTTTGAGGGGTATTTTACTGTGCCTGCATGATCACTAGGTTAATGGAAGGTTTGACAACCTTTTAGGCTTAATGGTTTTGTTGTTTGCAGTCTTGAACTTTCTCAAAGATGTCTCAGTGCCCACTTTTTGATTTCTGTCTAATCTGTGTTAAATGGTATTGGTTAAGTTGTTCTTGTTTGATTGTTCTTAACTAATGGTCATTAAACTCAGTTCAACTATCATATTCAAGCTTTGTTTTGTTCATTAGTCAATATTTTCTTTTTATCTGTCTAATTTCTTATCTGTTATAGTTTTCAAGTCTAAATCTTAATTATGTGTTCTAAAGTTGTTAATATTTGTTTATTTCATGTTTATTATGTCTAATATATCAAAATCAGTGATTAAATTCAGATCAAAGTTGATGAAAGTCAACTTTGATCATAAACTCAAAAAGTCAAAATTACCACAAACCTGATTTTTGATTAAATGTTTAATTTTAGTGTGCCTTTATTATTAAGTTTCTGTTTAAATGCTCTTAGGGTTTCAATATTTAGCTGCTTGTATTGCTTATGTATTTTTGTCGAATTTTAGTTTCTATGTTTAAGTGCTTTTCTGAGTGCTTTTTATGTGCTTATTTTGCCCTGTATCAAGATCCCAAGCCAATATTCACAAGCCTTCAGCTTGTTGAATATTGAGCTTGAGCTTGAGTTTATTATTGTTTATGATACCCTATTAGCTCATTTATTTATGTTTGTGCTTATTTTCTAGTTTACTGCTTATTTGAACACTCTACTCACCCCACCTTTTTGTCACATAGCACTCAACACACTGAAGCAACCAGTGTGTTGAGCTGATTTTCACCAAGCTTTAACAAGCTCCTTACTAAGCTTGAGCTTGTGACTCTTGGCTTTTCAAAAAGCCAAGCAATCCATCTCAATGCCTCAATATAAGTTGAGCTTGTTGAAGCTTGTTGGATAGGTTCAAATGAGGCTTGATGTTTGCCCTCTCACAACAAATGACTGATCACTCAGTCATCTTACACCATTTCCATCATGTCTCACAAGCTCAAAAATGGTCTAAAGCTTGTGTGGCTTAGCTTTTCTTGAAGCTAAGCCACCAAATTTCAAGATCCTGTGCATCATTTTTAGATTGTAGCTTATTTGCATAGGCTGCAATCAGCTTAAACCTATCACCATTTGGATGAGTTACTGTTCATCAGTATACTCATCCAAAATCACTAAATTTCATAAGCTCACAAGAAGCTTAGTACTTGGCCTCAGCTTGTGCAATTTGGTTCAATGTGGAGCTTATCCACTAGTTTCCATGATCCAAGCTTAATCCCAAGCTTGCAGCTTATTTATAAGAGCTTGCAAGTGGCTTCTTTTGTGTTCCATTTTGGTTTGTGTGCTGATACACAGTCACATGTAGTCAAATGGGAGGTTTTTCATAAGCTTTTTACAAGCTCACTAGTGGACCCCACTTGGTAAGCTTGGGCTTTTTGGAACCCTTAAAAACCCAGCTTGCAACCTCAATTCACAATTTGGGTTTTTAAGCTCATTTACTGAGCTTAATTGTGCCAACCAAAAGTATGCAGGGGTGTTTGGCTTAGCTGTTTATCTGAGTAAAGCTTATAAGCTTTTGTGAGCTTATTGGCCAAACTCAGTTAACTAGCTTGTTCATATATGTCTATAAACCTTGTACAAATATATTTTTCACTTTCTTTTTCAGTGTGGAACTCATTACAGGCTTTAGAGGCCTCAATTCCATCCAAGTCAAGCTTGTAGCTTGACTGTCTAAACCATGAGTTCACAAATCAGTCAAGTGTGCAATTTCATTGCACATATCTTGTTTATGTTTGCCATTTGACTATTTTTCATGTTTCCTTTTACAATCCTGAGTCCAACCTTTTTCATGGCCCTTGTGAACTTATGTGCATAGCTGTGAGCCTTTAGCTCACTGCATAAGCTCCTAGCCACTGACTCAGCTTGGTCCTTGATTGTCAAGCCTTATTTTCTTTTTCCTTGTCCATTGTACATAATACTTGAACTTTCTTTTCTTATTTTATAGCTTAGAATAAGCTAGTTCCAAGCCTAGAGCAAGCTGTGAGCCAAAATCTCACAGCCATAAGCTTTCAACCATGCAACTGCTTGTTCCTTGGGCTTGTACAGTTCCTACCTCAGTAAATATGTTTAATATTAATATCTATTAAGTTCAGAAAATAGAAAAACCAAAAAGAAAGCCCTTTTGAAGCTAAGTGATAGCTTCTATTTAGAAGTTTTATGACTTATTTGCTTTATTAAAGCTTTTTCACAAGCTCCTCAGAAGCTCAATATTGGATCATATCCCTTGATCTTTAGCTTTTTGAAAAGCCCTCCAATTCAGCTTTCTATATCAGCCTTCATTTTGAGCTTATTAGTTTATTTCATGAGCTTATTTTGCCCATAAAGTTGACTGTATAGAGTGTTGGGTTGACTGTGAGATTTGGAATTGCTTATTTGAGAATATAGCCTATTCCTTTAGCTTATTTAAGTTGATTTAGCTTATTTTAGATATATCTTACTTAGTTGTAGTTTAATTATCCATATGTAGCTTATTTGTAGCTTTTAGCTTAGTAAAAATCCAAGTTTGGCTTATTTAAGCCAACTGTTAAGCAAATAAGCTCTCACAGAGCTTATTTGGCTTTTGTAAAAAGTTTTCCTTTATTAAACTTTTATATTTTTACTTATTAAATAGTGTTGTAAAAAGAAAATCCAAAAATAAAATAAAAATGAAAAGAATGGGTGTGGGTGGATTCGAACCTGAGACCTCTCGCTAGTATGCATGCTTATGTACCCACACCCCTTCCAATTGCTCTGGGGCACCAGTTCCGTTAGTCTCTATATACTTAAGGTATTTTTGGTGTTTTGGCTTATGTGGACTGTTAAGCTCTTAACAGCTTATTGGGATAAGCTGGTGGCCCTAGCTTATTTTTCCTAGCATCTTCATACTATAATTTACTTTCTGTAATTTTTTCATAATTTTTACTGTTCATATAGTATTTTTAATAATTAATATAGTTTAAATATCTTTTAGATAATAATTAGTATTTAATTTTTAAAACTGCTTATTTATAATTATTATAAACTTTTTATATTTTTTATGAACTCCTGTGATGATTTAGAAGTTTTATAAAAAGTTTTATAATTTTATAAATAAGTTTAGTATGTATAATAATTAATTTAGTTTAATTAGTTTATATAAGTAATAATGGTTTTTAATTAAGTTTTCTTATTTTTGTACATAGCATATAGTTTTTATATTTTTCTTAGCTTCTTAATAGTATTTTAGAATTATGTAAAAAGTTTTAGATTTTAGTTTGCTTATTTAATATATATAATAATTTAATAATAGTATTAATAAATAAATAATAGTAAATAATTAATAATAAATAGAATACTTGTATAATAAATATATTTTTAGTTTCAAAAATTTCTTTTATATTATTTTAAACTTTTCTAAGTTTTTAGTTTATTTATTTAGTCTTACTTTATATTTTCTTATTATTTAGGTAATTATTAAATAGTTAATAATAGATTTTAATTTATAATAATTAATATAACACTTGTAAATATTATTCTAAATATATTTTAATTATAAGTAAATATTTTAAGTTTATTTAATTTGCATTTAAGCCCCTAAGGCATGCAAATTCCTACTATAGTTATATTTGTTGTTTTGTTTTGTATGTTTACGTTTATTTAAACTTAAACGTACGTTTGTAAATACTTTATCGTTTTAGGGTTTCTGATTGCACGTTTCTTAAACATGTAGCTGTGACAGAGCTAGTACTATTCACATTCCAGTGTTAGTCATTCAGATTCCCATTTTTCTATATACATATTATTACAACATTACAAGTCATGGTAGTATCACGTTCACACCTCGTTGGGACATAACGACCCAGGGATGTACTTTTCTGTACTCACGTACTTTTCTGTACTTAAGACCCACGGATTAACATTGCTAGTTCCTCCCGGGCTCCATTTAGATATTACGGTTGACCATTCACAAGTGGTTAGCTTGTGTGATAAATAAGTGACGGTTCGGGAGGAATCAACAAGCTAATGCACAAGCTTCTTAAAAAAATCTCAAAATTAAACCAAGCACAGATTTTTGTAGTTTAGCTGGGACTCTTTGATCTCAATAAGTTTCAAGCTCCAAAACTAAGCACAAAATTCAATAAAATTCTCACTAGAAATGAGATTTTGCACCAATTGCTACTTTTGACTTTTTCTATTTGTGTCTCAGTTGACTTTGGTGGATTTCTGATTCACTCTACTAATTATATAAGCTATATTAAGCCACAACTTGTTGAAATTAAAATGTAATAACAATCCTTGAAATGAAATGCATGTTTACTGGTTCTAAATCCTATACAGTGAAAGGCAACAAGGAAATCAAGGGTCCTCTTGACTTTCTGAGGAATGACCCAAATATTTGTGGGTTTGACTGAGCTATTACAACCTATTGTGTCATGTTTGGACTATACTTAGCAGCAAAAACTCACTTGAACACATCAAAACAGTTTCAACCAAACACTCCTTTTGAAAAATGTATATGAGATTTTACAAATGAAAACTAGATTTGAACCAAAATTTCCTGAACAACAAGGATTAATAATGCTTAAAATCTACTGAGAAACTATAACCAAGTCCAAGTGAACACCTTTCTAACAAGCAAACTACAAAAATCAATTTGAGCTATTTTAAAGTAAATGAGCAAATCTCAAACTGAGTTCCCCTGAGCTACCAAACTAGCACGATTTGCAATAAAAAAGCATAAATAAGCAGGAATAGACAAGGATCAAGCACAACTGAATAATAATAATAATAATAATAAAAAAAAAAAAAAAAAAAAAAAAAAAAAAAAAAAAAAAAACTAGCTACAATGATTAAGCTGAGAAATGGAATATGAACTCACAACTGCCTCCTGAGCTCAACCAAGAGAACCAAGGACCAATGTTACCATCCTATTGAATCCCCATGGATTCACTAACCCAGGGCCATCCCTTATCACCCTACTCCAAGCTTCTTGACATAAACCTGCAAATTTTTGAATTTCTTTTCTATTTTCTAGATTTTTTTGTATTTTTGAGTTTTAATTCTAAACTAAGTTTTATGGTCTCTAAAAGCTTGAATAAGCTTATTGGGAACCTATATGATCCTAAAAAGTCCAGGATTACAACCACTACCTCAATTCAGTAACATTGAGATTTTGAGATAAAGAACTAGCATAAGCTAAACTGGAAAAGAAAATTTGCAATTGAAAGTTGGAATGAGATTTGATTAAACTGAAAATGCTTAGTACAATACTTGGAAACTGAAAATTACAACTGCATTGAAAATTTATACTAATTTGACATAAAAATGAACTAAAAAACTACACACCCCTTCCACAGCTTCTCTTTCTCTTTTATAGCTCCCAATTAGGGTTTGGGAGGCACATTTGGACTTTTCCCAGCTGCTACTTGGACCACAGGATGATGGGATTCAATCTTGGCCTTTGAAAGTTTTTTGGCGCCCAACTCTTTTTGTCTGTTTTCCTTTGATAATAGAAGCCAGGAGGTCAAGTTTGGAGGCTTGTGTTTGTTTGAGTGTAGGAGGGGGAGGGGTATTGAGTGTTGCAGAGGGTGAGGTAGGCTTAGGGGGAATGATGATGGAGTTTGGAGTATAGCAGGTGAGTGGGAGGTGAGGTGGAAGGGACGGTCAAAGGGTGAGGGTTGACTGAGGTGTTTATATTAAAACGGGGATGTGGAGTGGGCTGGTGATGTGGATGGGCCAAATTTGTGAGTGAGTAGGCTTGTGGAGGGATAAGAAGGATTGGGTTTGTATTGGATTTAGGGAGTAGTAATATTAAGGGATCCGTTTGGTTTGTATGAGATTTAAGCACAAGGACCATTTATGTAATTATTCTGAAATCCAGGGGCTGAAGTTGCAACTTTCCAAAATATATCACAAGGACTATTCATGCCATATTATAATTCCATAAGCCCTTATTTAATTTATTTTTCAATTTTTGAAAACCCAGGGACTATAATTGCCAAATTGCAAAGTACAAGGACCAAACATGTAATTTTCTCAAACTTTTCACCTAAGGACTTGTTTTGACAATTTTTGAGTTCCAAAGGACTTGGGTTGACTTTTCTTTCATTTCAAACCTACAGGGACTAGTTTTGTCAATTTTTGAAACTTGAGGGACTGAAACTGCCAATTATGAAAACTTTGTTCATTTTTTATTTGTTTTTAAACATTTTGCATCTAAAACATATAAAACACACTTTTGGGATAATTTCTGTATTTTGATGCATTTCTGAGTGTTTTTGGATGTTTTGGCAGTTCAGATACGATAAAAATGATGAGTATTTATACACTCATCAGGGTGAGGAATACAATAGGCAAGGGTGGTATTTATAGGCCAAGAACCCAAACTTGGGAAATTTTACCGAGGCCGGCGCGTCACCCGCGCGTCAACGCGTGGGCAGCGCGCCAGGCGTCTGTAACTTTTCCCAAGTGTTGAGTGTTTGGATCTTACAAATACCTATCCTTGCTAAACCCCTAATTGTACTTCACACTAAACCTTAACATTAATCATTCTAAGGTTTACCAACTCAAATAGCCAATTTGGAAATCATTTGTGAAGTGCTTAAAGAGAAACCAAATTACCAAGGGTTTAAAGTGTAGATTGGGTAATTTGGAAGGGGTAGAAGTGTATCTCCTAACATCGCATAGAAAAGAGAGAAAGAATATGCCAAGGAATATTCCAATGCTTGGGGGGGAAGAATGTGATGGAGGGTTGAGATGAAATGGTTTGAATTGGATGGCTTGGATCAAAGGGAGCCTCCCTTGGTTTTCAAACAATTTGGCATGTGGAGAATGTGGATGGATAAGATGATCTCATTAGAAATGGATAGCTAAGATCAAGTATGCCTAGGTTAGGGTTGAAGAGGATATTCCAAGGAATATGCTTTGCTTGGGGGGAAAGGAGAAATGGAGGGTTGAGATGGTTTCATTTGAGATGGATGGATGAGATCAAAGGGAGCCTCTTTTGCTTGGGGGGGGGGGGAGTTGGATCAATGGTTAGGATTGTTTTGGTTTGAATTCAATGGCTAAGATCAATCACATGTGGTGGTATAGGGAAGAGGGATTGGATGGATGGTTGAGATGTGTTTGATTTGAATTCAATGGCTAAGATGAAACCCATGTGATGATATAGAGATGAGGGGTTGGATGGATGGTTGTGATGTGTTGTAATTTGAAATCAATGGCTAGGATGAGAGGAGCCATATTAGGGTTTCCAACAATTGGCATGTGTTGAAAATGAAGGGTTGGAATGTGTTGTAAGGGAATGGATGGTTAGGATGTAATGTGTAAGGGAATATGTAAGGGTGTAAGAGATTGTGTAAGAGAATATTTGATTTGGATATGATTGGTTTTGTCTTATGCATAAATGGGATTAAGAGAGGATTAAGGCATAATCTAATTGTCATTAAAAAGAAAAGGTTTAGACAACTAAGATTATAAGTTGAGAAAATCATAGGTTACTTATAAGTTCAAGTAACACAACATCGAGAATCCATAGTTTCATATCTCTTGACTTTCCACGACTCGACGTTCTCAACTAATACCTTGGTTCAAACAAGTTAAGTGCTTTGCCTTGATGTAAAGCATAACCCAAGTGGGAAAGGATGCGTTTACGCAAAGTGACATTTGACTTAGTTTGACCAATAATGGAGTAAACCCGTTACGTAATTAGAGAAGACGTAAGCACGGGATATGAGCATATGAATGCTTCAACACGATGTCACGTGAAACATATAAGCTCCCTAGGTTTAGAAAAGCCTTGGCTAGAGGCGATAGTTAGAAAACATGAGTTGGCGTTTTCCCGTAAATGGGTGTTTTAAAAGTAGGATCTCTCAAGTCTCAAAACTCGTTTCGAGAGTTCTCAATTAAGCACATAACATATTCATACTTGTATTGAAAGATCCACATTTGTCGGGTAAGGGGAAAGCCGACTTTCAAAATTCGCCCGGAACCATACAGACTCCTGGCGCGTCACCCGCGCGTTGACGCGCGGGCAGCGCGCCAGGAGCATACATTGGCTCCGGCGATTTTGAGCTAACGTTTGTAATTTTATGTGTGTCGATGGTTTGTTTGTCATCATTAAAACATAAAGAGATCTTGATCATGTTGCCTCAACAATCTCCCCATTTTTTATGATGACAAACAAAAACTGAAAGCAAATAAAAGTACCAAACTTAGCGAAGACAAAACGCGCCTTTGGTGTAGCTTGCATCTTGAACTTTGCCTTGTAATTTGGTGAAGCCTTTAACAGTACTTGAATGGTCTTCACACTTGCTTTCTTTCTCCCCCTTTTGTCGAATCAAAAAGGCGGGACCGAATGTGCTCCCCCTTGAACATAGCTCCCCCTAGATCGTTGCTCCCCCTTGTTTCAAGGCGGGGATCCATGGGTCAAGAGCCTCACCTTTGCGGTGGCCTAGCTACACATAGAAATCACAACATGCAACCTACAAAGAAATCCTCACATGTGAAAGTTCCAAAAATGGGTTAGGTTACTATTTGGAGACTTGCAACATGGGTTAGTCCACAATAATATGACAAGTTATATAAGTTCCGAAAGATTGCATTTCATTCCAAGCATACATGAACAAAATATGCTACACATTTTATTATACAAGAACTATCCTAGTACTTTATCTAAAAGCACTATACTAGTACTTGATGGCAACATAAAGATGTGATGTCTAGATTCCTAGGTTTGTGCCTAGGTTGAACTCTTCTTTCACTATCTTCCCTTTCCCATTCACCTTATCATCTTCCAACTTCCTATTCATTTTGGACATAGTGGCAAGCAATTCCATGATTCCTTCATGGATGGACAAGAGCATTACCCTAAACTCAATCCTTGATTCTTTGAGAGCATTGACCATGTGTGCGGTGTTTTCACAACAAATGGAGTACTCATCTTCACACAACCTTGGACTTAATGGTTCCTTGATTAAGTCCCACACTTCACTTTCCGCAAATGTCCTTAACTCATATTCAAACTTAATCCTATCATCACCTTCCTTCTTCATCATATCTGTGAATGACCTTTTCAATCTCTTAGAGCTCTCCGGGTATTGATTATCTTGATTATTGTTAACGGACCCTTCCGAATGAGACATGATGCCTATTGTGAGTGTTATTTTCTAAAGTGTGGTTGATTATGTGAAAATCAACTTATTATAGTATAGTAGTATAGTATCGAAATGATCCGTGCAAAATACGGATCACCCGAGTCGTATCCGAGTGAAGGTGAATGGAATCAATAATATTGATTCGTATAAATCGTGAATTGAGAAGTGGTGAAAGAGAAAATAGTGATCAAGTAATTCAAGTATTAACAAACAAAGATGAATTATGCAAGAAGTACAAGCTAAATATGCACCAAAGTTTAAAATGTAAAAACGAAAATGCGAACGCATTTATTAAAACGTAACTTTATTTGAAAAATGATCCTACAAACTTGAAATTATTTTCCAAAAATCTTAAACTATTAAAATGAATTTCCAGAAAAAGAAAATTATTTTTTTGACTTTTCTTTTATTTTCTATGAATTTATTTTGTTTTTTTTTTGTTATTTTAAATGAATTAAAAATAAAAGAAAATAGAAAAATAAAAGGGAAAAATGAAAATTAATTTCTGAAAAATCTAAAATATTATAAAAGAATTTTCTAAAATATTTTTGTATTTTTCACGGCTTTTTCTGAATTTTTATTTATTAAAATCTATTTAAAAATGAATAAAATCAAAGGAAATTTAAGAAAAATACCAAAACTATATGGAAAAATCTGAAAAAATTCCAGAAAATCAAAAATAATAAAAAAACTTGGAGAAAATTTTTGAAGTGAAATGAAGATGAATAAGTGCTTATTAGCTACAACTGCTTATTCACAAGTGCTTATTATTAAGCACTTGTGAACAAATCTATATGAATCCTTTACCACAGACTATATATGATCTATTATGCTCAGATTATCCAAAATATGGTCAAATGCAATCTCAGAAAGCAACAGAGTAACAGAAATAAGAAATAAGCTCAAATAATAAGCTCACTGAAAGAACAGAATAAGCACAGACAGATACAGAAGCAAAGCAATGATACAAAATACTAAAACTACTCAAATGAAACTCAGGAACATTCACCAAACACAAATACAAGCTCAAATGATCAATTGCAGCCTCTATGATCAAACAGTACTCTGTCTCAACTAGGCAAATTACCAGATGCAAAAAGCTCTCAAGATAAGCTCTAATCTACCAACTTATGGGGGCAAAAGTACAATAGCACAGCTGAGATACAAGATCAAGAAATTTTATGACAAAAAACTAATGTATGCTACTCAAAAATCAAGCTAGTTCAGCAGCTTATGAACTGATTAACAATGCAACAGTTGACTATTTATCACTTGTCCTAGTTTGACTAAATCCAATTCTATCAGCTAATTCTTACTTCTAATCAGTTGTTTTAAGCTATTATTATTCTACTATTAGCTATCTCTAATTATATTCCGACTTCTAGCTCAATTAAACTAACAGAATATCACTATTACTAACTGTATATATGCAATTAACTTTAACTTTGACTATTAAAAAAAACTACACTACTGATTTAATGAGTTAAACCACTATTTCTACACTATTTTAATCTATGTGTGCTCAAATGACAGAAATCAAACAACTACAACTCTCTATATTAGACAGATCCAAACACTCCTATTGCTAACAGGTATTCTTCAACAAGATGAAACAGACAACAAATTACTAAACTATGCTCCTATTCCATACTCTAAACACTGAATGAACTACAATTCACCAATTAAAAGCACTAGATCCAACAGAGATGACAGATCATAGATTTTCACCAAATCAGTCACTTATATAAGAGATGCAAACACAAAATCAATCAATCAGCATGAATCTATGATCAATCAAGCTCAGTATCACCAACTATAGCAACAATAACAGCAAATGATATCAATCAAACAGTAATGCTACTAATAATACCAGATCTGCACTAGATTCTTATAGAGAAACTAAAATTGAGCAATACTTAAAAATTTCTTCCTCCTCAGCACAAATTGAGGAGGTTCACTAAGCTTGCCTATCTCTAGGATAGGCAGGACCTTCCAAAACTGTCCAAGCTTATCCAAATCACCTCAGCAACACAGGATCAATACACAGTTGACTATTGTTGGCTGACTTTGAATACTAACAATTTTGAATGAAAACAGATGTACAAGATGCTACAAAACTTAAACTGAATGTGTAAAAACTATTTAAACTAATTTGAAAGCTTACTTAACAAAATGAAAACATATTTTTATATTTTTCTTATTTTTCTGATTTTTATTTAGATTTTGAATTAGATTGTAAACTGAATTGAAAGATTAATTGTTTAAGCTAATGAGATATTGCAGAAAGTAAACTAGAGATAAACTGAGTATATGATTTTTAAAAGCTAATTAACAAAACTAGACAATAAGCTGATAAGTAGTATAATAAGAAATGAAATTTTATTAAACTAAAATGTGATTCATTACAATCTCTAAACTAAATACATTTCAAACTACAAACCACCAGAGCTTCGCTACACTAGAAAATTACACAGAAATCTAGCTACTTAGCACCTCTATATATAGGAGAGAGGGAGTGAAGGTATCACGGATTGCCAAGTTGGCAATCCGTGTGCTTGTGCATGTTTGAATCATCTCAGAACCCTTTGATTGCTTCCAATCATTGCCCATCAAATTTCAGCCCTTTGATCACATTTGGTGACGCGTTTTTGCCAATAGACTTCTGCCACGTAGCAATATTGTGCTTCTTTAGATATCCTGACACCTCCTGACATCACACTGACATTCTAGAAGGCCAATGATTTGACAACTTTACCCTTAATTACGGTAATTATTGGGATTGGGGGGTTAGGATTCATAACATCTAGGTAAAAGGGAGAATTGGGGGTGAAATAGGGGCGGGGGTTATTTTAATATGTTTGTTTGACCCCTTTTTGACCTCTTTGACCCGTAATAATACTTTTGACCACGTGGTAGGCTTGGGCTCGGGTAAAGGATGGTTTGGCTGGATATGAGAAATGGATATGGGCTTTGGGATTTTTATTATTGGATTTGGTTTTGTTTATATTTTCAGGTTTTAGTTTTCAAGGACCAATTTTGTAGCTTACTAAAAATCCAAGGACCAAAGCTGTAATTCTTCGAAATATAATCCAAGGGCTATTTCTGTCCATCTTAGATTCTTTGAGGGCTGACTTTGATTTATCTTGAAAATTATAATGAGGGACCAAATTTGTCAAATGATGAAAGTAAAGGGACTGAAAGTGGAATTTCTTCAATCATTGACCAGGGACTAAATATGACAATCTTCAAATCTCTAAGGATCTCATTTGACTTTTAAAGCTCAACTTGATTTCCAGCTTGACTTTCTGACTCGTTCTACTCTCGTGCTCGTTTTTGCTGGATTTCTGTTGTTTTTTTTTCGTCTTTTTACGATATATCCATACCTGCACTTTCACAAACATAAAAACACATATTCTTTGGCATTTTGTTAGCATAATTAGTCTATTTAGGTCCGTTTTTGGCTATGAAAAAGGTATGTGAATTAACACATACCAAAATCCCCCAGACTAAGGTATTGTCATGTCCTCACGCAATGTGATCAATTCACGCTTTTGGGATAAATAATTTCATAACTCTTTCTACTGACTTTGTAAAGTAGCAATGAGGTTCAAAAGAAGTAATAAAATCATTTATTCCCGCAAACGCTCCGTTTTCCAAAAATTTTCCTTTATTCCACTTTCACTTCTATTTTTGGACTTTTCATACTTCATACTTGTGACGGTTTGTTGAATTTTCATTATTTTGCAATAATTTTTAGGGTCAACGAGTAGAAACACTTCTTATTAAGAAGTGACCATACGGATAAAAATCGTCATCCTTGATTTTTCACGAGTTCCCAAACTAAGCGTACAAACGAGATCACAGCTTATCTACAAATTAGATGCTAACACTACTCATAATAGTTACTTGTGGAAACTCCTTACTCCCATGTCCTAAGTTTTTGTATCTCAACATTTTATTTTTTTGAGAAATGAATTGCTTCATATTTTCTTGTTTCAATACTTTTTAATCCGATAGTGACACCTAAGTTTAAACGATAAGTAGTTTTCCATTTTCTCTTAAGAATCACTGCAATAGAAATTCGGTCCACATCAAGGAATTTTGGTACATACAATATCATAAATATAAGTTGCGGAGTACTACACGTGCACCTCATGTGTCCAATTCAGAATCATCCACATGCACCTCACGCGCCAACAACTTATTTACATTCAAACTCTTATTTATCATAACTTTCAACTTTCACTTTTTTCACTTTTCTCATATTTTTCATACTTTTCACTTTTTTCTTTCTTAATTTTTTTTCAACATCAATGGAAGCTTATCGGGTAGCTCCAAAACCACATATATAATCAACTTTTGACTTTTGATTTTTTACTTTTTGCTCTTATTTTTTATGTTCCTTGATATGTACCCAACTTTTAAAGCAAAAATTCTCTTAAGAAAATAAAGAACTAAATATTATCCAAACCTAAATACCACTAATTAACCTAGATCATCTATTATATATCGGTGACGTATTTTATGGGAGTAAAAGGCCACAAGTACCTCTCATGAGCTCTAAAGAGAACCACTACTCCACGTTTAGCATCTAACTTCTAAATAAACTCTATCATTTCTCGCTCTTCGCAATTTAAGATTCCAAGTAATGAAACCAGCGAATACTTAGCCGATAATCAGCCACGCATATATAAAGTTAGTTATGGAAACTTGCAAATTCTAGAAGAAGAATTCGCGTTTTCTAGCTCCTGATGTAAAAGACTAGCGAAAGCTTTTAAGCTGCGCATGTATAAAGTCAAGTACGGGAACTTGCAGATTCTTAAGAAAGAATTCGCATTTTATAGCTCCTGGTGTACAAGACTAGCACAAGCTTATGTGATTGTCATTGGTTAAGAGAACAAGCTAGGGCTCAACACGCCCGGTCAAGTCAAAATATTTATTCCTACTCTTGCCAGCAAGAAAGTTAATAAGGTGTCAAAACACTTATTCAAACTTTATTATATTTTTGCACAACTTTTTCAACTTTTCTCATTTTTTTATACTTTTTCATGACTTTTTCATTGATTTTTCAAATTTTTTGAAATTTTTCAATTTTTTTAATTTTTGGTGGAAAAACGGAGTTGCAAGAGTACACGACATGTGAAAAATGCAAGGTCAAATCGAATCGAAGATTCACCCTCCCCCAGACTAGAATTAAACATTGTCCTTAATGTTTTGTGGATTAAGGCAATCCTAACAAAATTCTAGGGCCGTTTATTAAGTATGCCAAAGAAAACGTTAGTCGATAAGATTCACGGATATAGGATTTCCAAAAGCATCGATGAAATGAGACTCGAGTGGAGAGAAGATAACGAGCACGAGAGTCATCATAAATCACGGACAATCCTAAACAAACATCACAAACAACCACGGAACACAAGAATAGAAGAGAAATAAGAAGATCACAAACAAACATCACAAACCCCTCCTCATGTTATTTGTTAGAAATAAGAAAAATAAGAAGATGAAATTGGATAAGCATGGGTTGCCACCCACGAAGCGCTTTGTTTTTGATTTCCGAGTCACGTAGCTTGACTCGATCCCCGAATTCAATCGTCCTTGGGGAAAGTTTGGAGATCCGGGACTACCATGGTTGGTACGTCCCCTCCAAAATAATGTTTCAAACGGTGACCATTCACCTTAAAGTTGGGACCATCGGGTTGAGCTAACTCAATGGTACAATAAGGGAATACTTGTGTTATGGTGAATGGTTCCAGACCAATGGGTTTTAAGCTTACCCGAGAAAATCTTCAAACGAGAGTTAAAAAGAAGCACTTGATCACCAACGTTGAAAACGCGGTCTTTGATCTTGGCATCATGAAGTCTTTTTGTTTTCTCTTTATAAATCAAAGAATTCTCGTAAGCTTGATCACGTAGTTCGACTAACTCATTCAATTGAACTTTTCGGTGATCACCCGCGGTTTTCAAGTCAAAATTTGCATGTTTTAAGGCCCAGTAGGCCTTGTGCTCAAGTTTTAGGGGCAAATGACAAGCCTTGCCGTAAACCAGCTTATATGGAGTACACCCAATGGGAGTTTTGTAAGCGGTCCGGAAAGCCCATAAAGCATCTTCTAATTTATCGGCCCATGAGGCACGGTGCTCTCCTACTGTCCTTTCTAATATCCTTTTAAGGTCACGATTGGACACCTCCACTTGACCACTAGTTTGTGGATGATAAGCCGTAGAAAGACGATGTGTGACACCATATTTAAGCATAACTTTGGCAAATTGATCATTGCAAAATGGGTCCCACGATCACTTATGATGGCTCGAGGTGCACCAAATCGGGCAAAGAGACTTTTCAAAAATTTAACAACTACTCGGGCGTCATTGATGGGGAGCGCCTTCGCTTCAACCCATTTGGATAAGTAATCGACGGCCAAGAGAATATACTTATTTCCTCTTGATGACGGGAATGGCCCCATGAAATCGATGCCCCAAACGTCAAAAATTTCACAAACTTGAATAGCATTTTGTGGCATTTCATCTTTTTGAGAAGTTTTCCCTTGATGTTGGCAAGAATCACATGATTTCACCAATTCATGGGCATCCCGATAAATCGTCGGCCAATAGAAGCCGGAATCAAACACTTTCTTAGCGGTGAAGTTGGCACCATGATGTCCCCCCGTGGGTCCACTATGGCATGCCTTAAGAATTTCAACGGCTTTCGTACCGTGAACACACCGCCAGATCACTTGATCCGCACAGACTTTGAACAAATAGGGATCGTCCCAAAAATAATGTTGAACATCTTTAAAGAATTTCTTCTTTTGTTGGGACGACATCCCTTTCCGAATGAAGTTCCCCGCATGGTAATTCGCAAAATGGGCGAACCATGGGGTACTTTGGTCAATTTTAGTCACACTCCCAGGTGTCTCGAGAGGAAATGTTTCGGTGATTTTCTTGTTCTCAAGAGCACTTTGATGGGGGTTCTCAAGTCATGAAAGGTGATCAGCAGCAAGGTTCTCAGCTCCTTTTTTATCTCGTATTTCGACATCAAATTCTTGGAGCAAAAGAACCCACCGCATTAAGCGTGGCTTAGCATCTTGCTTTGCCATTAAGTATTTCTGGGCTGAATGGTCCGTATACACTATGCATTTCTTAAGGAGCAAATAAGGTCTAAATTTCTAAAAAGCATAGACAACCGCTAACATCTATTTTTCGGTAGTTGTGTAGTGATGTTGGGCGTCATTCATGGTCTTACTTGCATAGTGTATTGGTTGAAAGTACTTATTCTTACGTTGCCCCAGAACTGCACCAATGGCATAATCACTTGCATCACACATTAGCTCAAAGGGTAAGCTCCAATCGGGGGCAACTAAGATTGGTGCCTCCGTTAACTTCTTCTTCAAGAAATTAAATGCATCGATGCATTCATTTATGAAGTTAAACGGAGCATCTTTTTCTAAAAGGTGGGTCAGAGGCCGGGCTATTTTGGAGAAGTCTTGTATAAAACGTCGGTAAAAGCCAGCATGACCAAGGAAACTTTGGATTCCTTTGACGGTCGTAGGATGAGGTAGCTTAGCAATAACATCAACTTTTGCACGATCTACCTCAATCCCAGATTTGGAGATTTTATGGCTGAGGACTATGCCCTCTGTAACCATGAAGTGGCACTTCTCCCAATTTAGAACTAAGTTAGTGTTTTCACACCGAATTAGCATATTCTCTAAATGGGAGAGGCAAGAGTCGAAAAAATTTCCATAGACGGAAAAATCGTCCATGAACACTTCCATGGTTTTTTCAATCATATCCGAGAAAATGGCCATCATACACCGTTGAAACGTGCCCGGAGCATTACAAAGGCCAAAAGGCATTCTTCGATAGGCAAACGTTCCATATGGCCATACGGGCAAGTAAAAGTGGTCTTTTATTGATCCTGGGGATCAATGGGAATTTGAAAGTACCCAGAAAAGCCATCCAGAAAACAATAGAACTCATTTCCCGCTAATCGTTCAAGCATTTGGTCCATAAAAGGGAGCGGGAAATGGTCTTTACGGGTTGCGTCGTTCAACTTGAGGTAATCGATACAAACTCTCCATCCGGTCACAAGTCGAGTCGGTATAAGCTCATTATCATCATTCTTCACAACAGTGATTCCGCCCTTCTTTGGGATACAATGAACCGGGCTAACCCATGAACTATCCGAGATCGGATAAATCATTCAAGCGTCAAGGAGTTTTATAACTTCCTTTTTGATCACTTTGTGGATTTGTGGATTAACCCGTCGTTGTTGTTGGACGACAGCTTTGTGATTATCTTCAAGTAGAATCTTATGAGTGCAAAATCAAAGGTCGATTCCCTTAATATCGGATATTTGCCAAGCAATCGCACTTTTATGCTTCCTAAGCACATCCAAGAGTCGTGTCTTCTCCTCATCTTTAAGGCTTTTTGATATTATAACGGGCAATTTATCATTAATTTCCAAGTATGCGTATTCGAGATGAGGAGGCAAATCCTTGAGCTCGAGCTCCGGAGGATTCTCAATAGACGGCTTTACTTCTTTTACGTCTGCCATTTTTAGGTCTATCGGAGGGGAAGAAACAATTGGGTTTTCATTTAACAATTTCTCAATTAATAAAATGTCCCCCTCCGAATCAAAATTAGAATTATCAATTTCCGGTGAAACTAAATCGTTTGAAAGGCAAGCTTTGATTTCTTCCCAAGCGAGATCACTTCCCTCAAACGGAGTGAGGGAAGGAGAAGAATCGGAGATGATCGGTTCAAAAGAAGGAGTGGAATTGCCACTCGAAGCATTTTCGGTAAAACCAAGAAGTTCTTGAGAATACTCCTCCGTAGCTTCATCGATAACATCGATTCGGTTGACGAAAGAAACATCGTAATCGGAGGAGTATCTCGCGGTTTGGTTAATATTGAAAGTAACGGCTTCATTTCCCACACGTAAGGTAATCTCCTCGTCGTATACGTTAATTAAAGCATGACCGGTCCTTAGGAATCCTCTCCCGAGAATGAGAGGAACCCGTGGATCAGCATCGAAATCAACAACCACAAAATCTGCAGGGAAATTGAATTTCCCAACATTGACAAAAATATCCTCGGCTATACCAATTGGACGAGACGTAGATCGGTCGGCAAGCTCGAGGGTCATAAGCGTCGGTGTCAAGTTAGGAAGAGACAACTTTTTCCAAATCGACAATGGCATTAGGTTAATGCTAGCACCAAGATCGGCCAAGGCGAAGCATTGAACCATACCCGGAAAATTGCATGGAATGAGAAACTTGCAAGGGTCTTCAAGCTTTTCGGGTAGCTTTTTGAGAAGAACCGCTGAGCAATTCTCATTCATTTGAGTCTTTGACATTTCAAAAAGCTTTTCCTTATTATTTAAAAGTCCTTTTTGCATTGAAGCAAATTTTGGCATCAAAAGTATAGCATCCGCGAGACTTATATCAAAGTGTAATTCTTGAAAAGTCTGATAGAACTTTTCCATTTGGTTTTTATCCTTCTCGCGGTGCTTTTGTTCATTTAAGCGTGACGGATAAGGCAACTTTGTTTTAACTGGAATTTCCTTTTCAGTTTTATTAACAACTTTTTCCTTTCCTTTAGACGTTGGGACCACCAGAGGTTGGATGTCTTCGGTCCTTCCATTATTAATAGGAATTTCCGTATCCGTTGTCACCTCGGGTTCACGGACGACTACCTTAGGAGGAAGAGAAGAAGAGGTAGTCGGAGCCGTTGGTCCATCATAAGAAACACCACTCCTTGTTATGATCGCTTTAGCATCGCCCCTTGGGTTAGCGATCGTGTTGCTTGGCAAAGTTCCAGAGCCCGAGGGTCAATCATTTAAACGATTGTTGAGATCGTTAATTTGAGTAGCAAATAACCTTGTTGTTTCATCATGTTTAGCCATTAAAGCTTGTTGACTTTGAATCAATTGCTTAATCAACTCATCTGTGGGTGATGGATTTGGAATAACACCTTGATTTTGATTATTGAAATTCTGCCCACAGTTTTGAAAATTGCCATTATTCTGATTTCCATGATTAAAGTTCCCATGATTATTATTCTAAAAATTCCCTTGAATCGGGGTTTGGTTTTGATTTACCTGAAAATTCTGATTGTGGTTAACACTTTGGTTTTGAAAACCTTGATTTTGTCGATTTTGATTAACTTGATGTGTACGGTTTTGCATATTGTTATTATGATTCTGATTTTGAAAACCGGGTGGCCCAAGATAATGGCTTGAACTGTAATTGAGAAGATTTCGGTCTCCTTGAAGAGGTTGGTAACCGTTGCCACCCATGTTTGCAGCATACACGTTCTCTTGAGCATAAGAGCCGGTTGACGGACACTCGTAATACGGATGTGGACCACCACAAGTAACACAACCTTGATTTACAACATTAACTTGATGATTTGATTTTTCCATAGAAATAGCATCAACTTTCTTTGTTAAATCCACAAGCATACTTATCATTTCATCATTATTTTTACCATTATTAGACACTTGAGGTTTATTTCTAGACATTCTCACACGAGCCTTATTTTCAATTATCGTGAAAGCATCATTCGTGTTTCTAGCCAACAAGTTCCCACCCGCAGCAGAGTTGAGTGAGTCTTGGTCAACATGACATAGCCCATTATAGAAAGTGTCAATCTGCTGAAGGTTAGTGAACCCATGGTTAGGACATTTTTCCAACAAATCTTTGAATCGATCACAAGCTTCACTAAATGACTCATCAAAAGCTTGTTGGAATCGAAAGATTTAGGATCGTAGATTAGAAGTTTTAGAGGGAGGATAGAAATAATTCACGAACTTGGAAGCAAGATCATTCCAAGTGTGAATCGAATTAGGCGGTTCCTTTTCCAGCCAAGTCCGGGCTGCTCCTTTTAGGGAGAAAGGAAATAACTTCAATTTCACCACATCGTGAGGAACTTGGTTCATTCTAATGGTCTCAGCAATGTCTGTGAAATTTCTGATGTGAGCATATGGGTCCTCGTTATCAAACCCATGAAAGGATATACCCGTGATTAAGTTGAGTAATCCGTGATTGATCTCAAAATTGGCATTGATATCCGGAATCACAATAGCTCTCCTCACACCATTGAATGGTGATTGGAGTTGTTCCTCCATTGGACGTGGATCAAAAGCCGGTTGTTGTCCCATCGGAGGGATAACATTGTGTTGAGGACCACCCATCGGCGGGGGTCCGTTTAGCATACTCTTTTTTACAGTACAAAATAGTTTTTTATTTGTTTATGATCCGATTTTTTTTCCAGTTTAATACTTTTAGCTTATTAAACCTTATATTTTTCTTATTTCATACTTTCAGTTTTATAATTTTCAAATAAAAAAATAACAAAAAAAAAACATATTTGGGGGGTGGGGGGGGGGTGGGGGTCATTGTTTTTCTTTTGAACGACTTGTTAGTTGTTAGTGGTTCAGGTCCAGTATGCTTACCTTGAGACCCGTCTGTTACTCCTTTATCGCCTGAAGGGGTAAAAGTCCCTGGTGAGACTTGAACTTGAAACCTACCCTAGCTAAACATCTCCTCCCCAAGGCACTTTAACGAAACTTTGGTGACCAACTAAACTACCCAGTTGGATGGGGGGTGGGGTTGGGGGAGAGGGGGGGGGGGGGGGGGGGGGGAATTGTTGTTATTATGAGGGGTACCAATAACCCATCTTTTTTTAATCTCTTTGTAGTTATTTTTCCTACTTCACTTGAGATGACATCGTATTTTATAGTTTTAAGAATACTATGTGTATTTTTTAACTTCGATAATCAAAACCACTTTCGCGCACATATGTGTTGTCAACAACTGTTAGCGCTGTACTATTAGTACCCCTTTACTAATTCCACCCTCCTTGATACCTGCGTCATTGACTGAACAAGACAATTTTTTATCATTTTTTGTTACGTATCATTTTTTACTGCTTTTAACTTGTGAAACTTTATATTTTATGTTTCGTACCTCTTTCGGCTGTTTTAGCCATTTTACTAATAAGACAAAACAATTGTTTATGGTTTTATGTTTCGTATTTTTTGTATTTTACGACTTTCGATTTATTCAACTTTATATTTTCTGTCTCGGTTTTATATTTTGCAGTTTTATAACCAAAACAAAATTACAAAAATATAAAAAAGATTTAAATTATCTTTTTTAGATGGTATTACTTGCACTTTAGGTGGGTTCCAATAACCCACTCCCATTAGTTAAAAGATTGTTTAAAAAATACATTACTTATAACTGATTAATGTTTTGTGTATATTTTTTCTCTACTACTTATATTGCTTACACTAAAAAAATAATAAATAAAAAAAGCTTAAATTTGAGTAATATTAATTGTCTATGATACCTCTTAAACTTTAATGATTATCTTTATCTCTACTACTTATAATGCATGCATATGCATTCTTTAAACTTAAAATATTTAAAATTTGAGTAGTGTTGATTGCCTATAACACCCCTTATACTTAGATGCTTAAATGACAAGTTTTACACTTTACTTGCCATTTCAAAACAAGTTTAAGTCACACGTATACTACGTCAATACCAATCTCTATTACTTTTAAAATGTTAAATTTTAAATGACAAGTTTTTAATATTGGTCAATCTCTACGTATTTATTAATTTAAAAGAAAAACATATGGTTGCTCTATATACACTATATACAAAAAGGTAAGACAACATTTTATTATGAAATCACATGTAATTTTTCTTGACGTAATAAAAAAAATAAAAAAATAAAATAAAAAAATAATAATAAAAAATATCAAAAGTATATCGAAGTACCCCTTTATAAAAAGATGATTTAATTCTCGCAACGATTGTATGGTTCGTTTTGCGTAACGATTAACGATTTGTGAGATATTTAATGATAAAAAGAGAGATAAAAGTGGGTTTTTATAATTTAATGAAAAAATGGATGATAGAATTGGTTTATTCGGTCTTTAATAATGGGTCTAGATTAAACTTTCCTTAATAGATTATAAAGTTGCATGTTTTAAGTATGTATAGTAGAAGAAGGTGCCCTTAATCAAATTTCCAAATTTCCCTAAAAAAATATGTATCTTAAAGCTGAAATTACCACTTGCTAAGATTACATATCCTAAGCTTACTATTATAGTTGTTTCAAACAATTCAGATCCTAAACAATAGAAGGTTAGGACGAAAATTCAGATCTTAAAGTTTCCATAATCATTGTGGGGGATATGTGCAATCCTTAAAAATGATTAATATAAAGGGTAGCCAACCGACTATAAGTCGTAGTTGTTTTACATATATGACGTTATTATTGGACATGATGCTTCTTTAGTTTGGTTTAAGTCATTGCTTACCTAAGTTTTAGTTTGTTATAAATAATTCTGTTATTTTATCTTCTTCCCTCTTCTCATTTTACGGCATCGACAATTTAATTTGAAGTAAAAATCTATAAAAACTAATATCTTACTTGTACACAATTTATTTGCAAAAATATATACACCAAGTGTATAGTGTTACGTTTTTATGGTAAATCACCAGAATTTTTGCATATGACTTGCAAGGAAAATGAAAAGTTCCTTTTATATTACACTAGTTTATCTAAATTGATTTTATATACACAAATTTTATCTAATAAAATTTCCATATAAACGATTACTGTAAATTGATATTTTAAACGATCAACTGAGTATTATCTTTGAACATCTACATGAACTTGGCATGTATAGATGAAGATCCTTTAAAGTGAACATGAACTTTATTTGTTACAATTATTAATATACAAAAGTTGTTTAGTGCGCCAAACATCAGCATTCATCTATATTACATTTTTCGTATCCGAATTATACATGTTAGCATTTAAAGTGACGATCATTAGAGTTAATACGAGTTTTGTAATAGGTGTAATAGGTTGGTAATATCTTATTGGGCTTTAGATATGTGTTAGATATACAAATATGTAAGTAATGGACCAAGTCCACTACATAGTCCAAGCTCAAGCCCTGTATATTTCATTTTAAATCACAAAATTTACTTCCAAAATGGTTTGAGAATGATAGTGGCGAATCTTGACACGGTGCGTGTTATGTTATCGGCCAGGTGTTCTTCTATTCTCTGTTCATATGCCATTATCAGCTTGTTCCAGGGTCTTTACTGGGATATTTATGCGGACCATGTTGTATCGTGCGCTGGTATTATTAGTATTAAACAACGGCATAACGTAGTGCGTGATATTTTTGTTGACATATGTTCTCGGTCCGGGATTTCGGCTCGTAAAGAGGTTGATATTGGGCTTAGTGGGGAAAGGAACAAACCCTTATGTCTAGCTGATATGTTGCTTTACTCGTGGGACGGAGGGCTTGATGTATATGTTGATTTGACATGGTCATTTCCTTTGACGCAAATAGATATAGTTGATTTTGTGCCGGGTCGTGCGGTGATTGAGGCTGCACAACGTACGCACATTAAGTATGAGGCTAGGTGCGCGAATATTGGATATTGGTATCTCCCTTCTTTTTCTCTTCTTTTAGGGAACTTGAGAAAGACGCGGTGACCTTACTGAAGCGAATCCGAAAGTTCTCTGTGACTCAAGACGTTGAAACAGGTGTTGTTATTCACATCTTTAATAGGATTATCTTTGCTATAGCTAGAGGAGATGGGGCTCAGGTAGTATCTCGGCTCCCCACCAGTTTTTTTTTGTAAATCTTATAAATTTCTCATAAAGTGATGTTATAAGAAATACTAATAACAACAACAACAACAACAACAACAACAACAACAACAACAATAATAATAATAATTCCTAAACTAGTAAAAAAAAACTTGAGTGGTTTATAACTTGGTCACAAATAGTACATTTTTTTCATTTTGGTCATGTTCAACTGCTCGATTTCACCTAATTTTTGACATGTGTTATTCCATTGTACTTTTTTTAGTGATGCTTGACTGCTTAAATGCTCGACTCCACCAAATTTTTGACACGTGTCATAATTTAAGTGGAGTCGAGCATGATCAAAATGAGAAAAGGGTGTCATTGGTAAACAAGTCATGGACCACTCAAGTTTTTTTTTACTAGTTTGAAAATTTTCTATAATAATAAAAGTTTCTATAATAATAATAATAATAATAATAATAATAATAATATATTCAAAATAAGAAAGAAAGAGTTAATTACATTTTTTTTTTCTTTTGGTTTGCTGAGCTTAACACTTTTAATCCATTTATATTACCTAGACGACAATATTTAGACATTTAAGTTTTCTTTTAACTCATCAACATAAGTGTCAACCTAAAAAATGGATCAAATTTGTTACTGGTGTTTCAATTCATGACAAAATCCTAATGGGCTGTATGGTTCGCAAATATTTGATGGTTTTGGGTGGTTTTGAATTTTAAATGCACTCCTTAAACATGTTTGGTCCAAAAAGTATGAAAGATTTTAAATTATAAATACATCTAATATGGTGTTATTGGATAGGGAGTTGATTTAAATGTTGTGGGACCATACTAGTAATATTAATACAAAAAATGTTGTGTGCCATACATACATATTTGTGTGATTGTGTCAACCAAACATGATAGAAAGTTATAAAAATGTATTTTTGAAACCTCTCAAACTTTAAAGAGAGAATTGCAAAAATCGTCCCTAAAGTTTGGCCAAATTGCACGTTTCGTTTCGGAAGTTTCGAAAGTGCAAGGATCGTCCCTGTGGGAAACTTTTGGGGCAAATTTCGTCCCTGGCCTACATCAAATGACTAAAATACCCTTGTCTTTATATTACTTTTCAGATTCTTACACAAATGGTCCCTGTGTTTCGCCAGATTTTACTAATTTAGTCCTAACTTTTTTTTAATTTATTTATTTAACTATTAATATCAGTATTATTTTTTTATACGTTTTTGTCCGTTTTTCTTACGTTTTTCTCACGTTTTTTTTCCGTTTTTGTCCGTTTTTCTCACGTTTTTCCGTTTTTCTTACGTTGTTGTCCGTTTTTCACACGTTTTTCCGTGTTCATACGTTTTTGTCCGTTTTTCTCACGTTTTTTTTGTTTTTGTCCGTTTTTCTTATGTTTTTTCTATTTTCATACGTTTTTGTCCGTTTTTCTTATGTTTTTTTACCGTTCTTTTTACGTTTTTTTCCGTTTTCATCAGTTTTTGTCCTTTTTTCTCACGTTTTTTTTCGTTTTTGTCCAATTTTCTTACGTTTTTTTCGAAAAAAAGTTTAAATAATTTGAAATTTTTTCCATTTTTTTTAGTTTTTCTAAAAAATGTTTTTTAAAAAATATTTTTTCTAAAAAATATTTTTATTTTCAAATATTTTTCTAAAAAATTTTTATTCAAAAAAAATTATTCGATTTTAAAAAAGATATATATATTTTAGATTTTTTTTTAATTTTTTTCAAAAAAATTTCAAAAAAGTATTTTTATTTTTCCAATATTTTAAGATTTTTTTTTGATAATTATTTTTTGAAATTTTTTTTTTCAAAATTTTTTTGAATTTTTTTTTCGTATGAAAAGGGAAAAACGTGAGAAAAACGAATGAAAACGTAAGAAAAACGGAGAAAAACTAAAAAAAAAACGTATGAGAACGGAAAAACATAAGAAGAACGGACAAAAACCTAAGAAAATCGGAAAAAACGTAGGAAAATGGAAAACGTTAGAAAAATGGACAAAAACGAAAAAAAACGTGAGAAAAACGGACAAAAACGTATGAAAATGAGAAAAAACATAATAAAAACGGACAAAAACGAAAAAAAACGTGAGAAAAACGGACAAAAACTTATGAAAACGGAAAAAAACGTAAGAAGAACGGACAAAAACATAAGAAAAACAGACAAAAACGTATGAAAACGGAAAAAACGTAAGAAAAACGGACAAAAACGTAAGAAAAAACGGACAAAAACGTATGAAAACGGAAAAAACGTAAAAAGAACGGACAAAAACGTAGGAAAAATGGACAAAAACGAGGAAAAAAACGTGAAAAAAATAGACAAAAACGTAAGAAAAACGGACAAAAATGGACGAAGACGTATAAAAAATAATATTACTGTAATATTAATAGTTAAATAAATAAATTAAAAAAAAGTTAGGACTAAATTAGTAAAACCTGGCGAAACACAGGGACCATTTGTGTAAGAATCTGAAATGTAATATAGAGACAAAGGTATTTTAGTCATTTGATGTAGGTAGGGACGAAATTTGCTCCAAAAAGTTTCCCACAGGGACGATCCTTGCACTTTTGAAACTTTTGGGACGAAACGTGCAATTTGACCAAATTTTAGGGACGATTTTTGCAATTCTCTCAACTTTAAAATATTTCAAAGTTTTAAAACCAGCGAATTTAATTTTGTGAACGAAACGGCCCCTAAGACTTTTCAAAAACTAATACGCTAAACCCGGCAAACCACAAGTACCAAACTTGTTAACTCTATAAATAAGTTTTGACAAAACAGAGAGACTAACAACATACAACCGCCATTGTTTATTTATTGGCCATTGAAGATCTCTCTAGCATTGAATTCTTATCTCGTCCCTGAAAACCAGGTGAACCCAACTTTTCCTTCCTTCATTTAACTGAAACCGATAAGATAAATACTAGTAGTATTGTTTTAGAATCATATTTTTATTTTTATTTTTTCTTCCGAATGATTAGAATAGAGATCACTCCATTGATTATATACATCGCGCTTCTCAAATAGTATTTTACCTTTTTTTTTGCAATCTTTGTATGTGAGTAGACTTTTAACCTTGACTATGTTTAATTTATGATTCAAATGTTCTATATGGTGTGTGTTTAATTGCATAAGAAGGCAGTGGCGGAGCCAGGAAATCCAATTGAAGGGGGCAACGAGCGATTCGACGACGGGTTGAAATTTTTTACAGTAAAAGCTAAAACGAATCGGGTCGGGTCAACATTAATTAAACGTAAAAACCACTTATGTTAGGCAATTACCACTAACAAACTAGTGATGGATATCAATCGATAATGCACTTTCATCAAGTTCATTTTAAATAAAATCTTCTCAACTTGTAATCTATCTCATTTATAAAATGTAAACATACAATTAACTCAGGAATTTTAGTATGGATTGTTTCATAAGAAATGTAACATAACTGATCTTATTTCAACAAATAGAACATAAACTCAAAACTTGAAAACTTCATTTTGATCTAAAATACAAACTTAAATAAAAATGTATTATTGGATAATATTTTACTATATTTAAATGTAACCATTTTACTATATTTAAATGTAGCCCAACTTCCCATATCCAATACACGTTTTCATTTACTGTACAAATTTAATGTTACCCAATTCCCTTCTCCATCAACCTCCCTTCTCCATCAACTGTAAATACCAATACACGATTTTCAGAATTCCAGAAGCAAAAAAATAGAACTTAGAAGATTGAATTAATGATTTATTCTTTTTGAAGAGGGCACTTTATTTTCTATGTTGAGGGCACCATTAATTTTTGCAACAAATTTAACCATTTTTTCTCTAAGTTTAGCCATTTTAGTTGAGCTTTGTTGGGGGCCTTTCCCCCCACACCTTGCAAGGTGGCTCCGCCCCTGTAAGAAGGTAATCAGCTAGTTGCTGAAAATAGTTTATTTCACTTTTAAGAGTGAACTTGTATTTTTAGTAATCTACAATGACCAATAATAAGTTTGACATAAGCAGTCTGCATAAACAATATTAAAGCGCTTGTCGGAAATGACTTATATCTGTTTTGAATTAGCAATCCCAAATATTCCCTAAATGTGGGAACAAACTCAATGTTATTACGGATTGCATCTTTACAAGGTGGCATAATATGGGACACACTAAATGGAAAATGGTGAACGAGTTGTTGATAAGCATGTACTTTGGGTGTTAAAAATTGAAGAGTGTAACACAGTAATCGATCATGGGTCTGTTTAAGTCATTAGTATGCTGTTAGAATGTTACTTAAAGTTTGTTTCTTTGTTCGTATAATTCTATTGAAATTTTTTATAAAGGCTTCACTTTGTAACTGTATTCTGTCATATATAGAGGCAGCTTATTTTGCTCTCATATATTCCTGCACACACTCTTGCTAGATATCTTTTTGAAAGCAGTTTCTCTGCCCTACCATCCGGTAGGAATGTGACTGTCTACATCCTACCTGGCTACCTCCCCCATACCCCGCTCCGGTGGGATTGGGTATTGTTGATGTTGTTGCGAAAGATAGTGAAATTAGTAAAATTATGAATTTAGTATGGATAGATTGCTTGTCTATAATTTCAAGGGATGAACCTATGTTGTTGTGCAACTTTAGAGGTTGAACATTCGAGTTATTAATAGTCTTCTATTTAGTCTTCTTCTTGCCCTTTAACAAGTAAATATAGATGCACCCTGTTAGCGAGTCTCTAACCTGTAAAAAACGATCCAGAAGACTCAGTTATTCATATTGATTAGCTTAAGAGATTCTAGCATGTTGTGTTACATGACATGTTGCCCACTCAGTTTTGTGGCACTCGCCAATCACAAATGTTTCAAGGTGTTGATGTTTCAGGAGTATTATTTGTTGTGGGCCAATGTTTGATCGGATTTATAATATGTGTAAACTTCTATAATCTTTTACAAATTAATTGGGTCAGTTAGCAGTAAAGTCTTGTGCAGAAAAGATTACTAGTTGATCTTGCCCTAACTACCACATTATGTTATCAGATTGTGAAACAGACACCTCACCTATGACTTCTGATGTTGGTAATGAGAATTGCCTTGGATGGGCAGCACGGGATCCTTCCGGATTTCTTTCACCTTATAAATTTAACCGCAGGTTTGCTTCCTATTTACTTTCAAGTCATGTTTTATTTCATCGTTAGGAGATCTCTATTATGTCCACGGGGACTGTCGAAATACCTTTTAAAACAGAAGTGTGGATCATGGGGATCTCCGAACAAATCTGCGCATTATTTATATATAGTGTCTTATATGTCAACCAAAATACTTGTTCATTTTATCTGTTAAACATAGTCTGATTTCATTGTAGATTTGAACTTCTGTATAACCTTTTATCAAGCCTTTAACATTAGTTGTTTTACACAAACTCTAGCTTAACCACGACTTGGAAAATGCTGAGCTTAATGTTTGAATTATCAAATGGTAAACATGATTTGAACCCATTACCTCCAATATATCACCTATTAGGTAACGGATCAAATGTCAGTAAGCTAAATGCTTGATGGAATAAGTTTTGAAAATTCGTGCTATAATTTTCCTAGGAAATTGATTACAATGCTAAGTTTATGTTTTTTTGGCATGCTACTGTGCCTCTAGCTTCTAACCATATTCTGTAAATTTAAACAGAAATGTTGGAGTTGATGATGTTTCAATAACTATAACCCATTGTGGAGTCTGTTATGCGGATGTTGCATGGACTAGGAACAAGCAAGGGCACTCCAAGTATCCTTTGGTACCTGGGTATGTACCAAAGATTTATGCAATCTGGGCATAATGGATTCAAAATGCCAATTTCTTGTTACTTTTATAGATAATCCTTTTTGTTTGTCATCGTTATTTGCCAGTCATGAGATTGTTGGAATTGTCAAAGAGGTTGGGTCAAAGTTCAACGCTTTAAAATGGGGGATCATATTGGAGTTGGTACTTATGTGAACTCTTGTAGAGAATGCGAGTATTGTGATGATGGACGTGAAGTGCAATGCTCAAAAGGATCGGTACTCACATTTGATGGTATTGACACTGATGGTACCGTAACTAAAGGAGGATATTCATCATACATAGTCGTTCATGAAAGGTTAGCATCGCTCATAATTTCCGTAGGAGAAACCCTTATAATGAGAGGAACAATGTGAATTTTAATGATGAATTTAATCTACAGATACTGCTATAGAATACCAGAAAATTATCCATCGGCTTCTGCAGCTCCTTTGCTCTGTGCTGGAATCACCGTTTGGAGCCCCATGATGCGCCATAACATGAACCAGCCTGGTAAGTCTCTGGGAGTAATTGGGCTTGGTGGTCTTGGACACTTGGCCGTGAAGTTTGGGAAGTCATTTGGATTGAAGGTGACGGTTTTCAGCACTAGTCCGTCAAAGAAAGATGAAGCACTGAATCTGCTAGGAGCAGACAACTTCATTATCTCTAGCAATAATGATGAGATGAAGGTAAGACCATAGCCTTGTTATATAAATGTTCATGCCTTGATTTTTCTTTCTGAATAAGCTACTCTCAAACTCGATATAGATATGTATATAATAACTTTTTTGAGATTGAATTCAATGAGCAAAATCCATTTCAAGTTTGGATTCGAGAGCTTTATTGTTTGACCAGATTACCGTTACTATGTATGCTCTTAATTCCGAGCAGTGTTTGAAAACTTCGTATAACATGACAGGCAATGGAGAAATCACTAGACTTCTTAATTAACACCGCTTCTGCTGATATCCCATTTGATTTATACTTATCATTGTTGAAGAGTGAGGGTGTGCTATCCATGGTGGGCTTCCCAAGTGAAGTGAAATTCAATCCAGCAAGCCTTATTTTAGGTACGGTGTCATTGTTTTCCTTTCCATTATTGTCTCGGCTCTGTCTTTTTCAAGATAAATACTGTAATACTCTGCTAATATGTGCAATTGTATTGATAGGAATGAGAAGCATCTCAGGGAGTATAACCGGTGGTACAAAGCAAACACAGGAAATGTTGGACTACTGTGCATCCCATGAGATCTATCCTAACATAGATATTGTCCCTATTCAGTATGCAAACGAGGCTCTTGAGAGGTTGATCAAGAAGGATGTCAAGTACCGTTTTGTGATCGATATTGCAAACTCCCTCAAGTAGCTTGAGGTGATCAATATTGCATAACTCCCTCCAGGAACATGGTGGTGAGAGTCACATACATACTTTCTACCATACTATACATATCACCATAGGTATGATTTTATGAAGTTCATTCACAGAAAGAGGACCCAAAAATCCTTGGAAAAGTTACCCTTATGTCATATTATACGAGTGCTCTTGTAAAACATCATTAATTACTTTTGATTGACTAGAATTTTAACTGAATTGGAAAGTGTACTGGTCTTGGATTAAACAAGGTTTGGTCAGGTTGGTTTTATTTTGTTTTGCAAAATAAATAAAAACTGTCGTTATTTATGTTTTATAGTACTGACGTGAATGTAACCAAAATGAACCAGACTGTAGGTATACCTGATCAATATTGAAAACTGGTTTTGCTCGCATTATCCGTTGCATTTTAGCTAGCTGAAAGTCTTCAACACAAGTCATTGCAAATTTTGATCGTATGAATATCATGAGAAAATATAGCACTTGAGTATCAATCGAAAACATCAACTGTTTAGTCTTGTGTTGAAGATAAATGTATTATACATCATCCAAATGGAGATTCTGGTAATCAGCTTTAGAAAACTAGTAAGTCAAATTGTCAAACCTCTTAACTTGGTAATAAATGAAGTGATGACCAAGATAAAATTCGCTTCGAGCATAATATAAGTGATTGATTCGAGGTTTAGCTGCTTCGAGCATAATATAAGTGATTGATTCGAGGTTTAGCTCTTTAGTCATTCTCTCTTGGTTGTTGTCTTGAGTTCATGTGAGCTTGATAGGACAAACGAAATATTTTATCGTACCTGTATATACCAAACAAAGCATCTGTCATCATATTTATCACATATATTCTTTACAAACTTCTCACATAGGGTTTATTCCAAAAATGGATCTTCAATCTTGATACTTTCTACGTTCTTTTTTATGGAAGATATGATCCTTGATTTAGGTTTTGTAAGAAATCATGAATCTCTATTCTTGGAAGTTCATATCAACAACAACTGGATTAGGTTTCAAACTGGATGTCATACTCTGGTTTCGGGGGCTGAATGGTAGTTCCTTCTGAATATTATCAAATCTTAACCCTCGTTTCTTTGACATAAGTCCGCTCTAACCACTTTCCTCCTCCTCATCTCCTTAACCTCTGCATTAATCACTTCCATATCAACACCTTCCTCTGACGTTTTCTTGAAAATCCAATGAAACACATCAACCCTTTTGTTGATCTTCTTCATCTCTCGATTATCAATGGTCACAGAACCACTAACTTTATTCAGTTCTTGCATAAACTTAGATGATGGCTGAATGGGTGACATTGTTATGTCAGGTAAGACATTTTCACTACGAATTCAGTCATTGGGAGCATTTGAAGATTTGTCTTTGGGTGCATATGAGGTTATCGGATAGGTTGATGTTTGAGGTTGTGAATTGCCTGCGTTTTTGTGAAATGATTAAAGGTATATTACCATTCTCTTCAACCCTCATGATTATCGCCATCAGGATCATCATGAGTACGCTTAGTTCTCTGAGACTGAGCCTTATAACTTACTTGGGATTCTAATGATACTACCATACCCTTCAATCCCCATACATCAAATACATAAGCTTCAACTTGAGAAGCTAAAGTGTTGATGGTAGTATCAACAGTTTCACCTATATCGCTGATATCTCCTCATGTAGGTGGAGTTGACTCACCATGCATAATGTGGCTCAACAATGTAGTTAAGTCTTCACATCTTTCCCGGAATTGTGGTTGATCTAATATCTTGTCAAGTAGCATGGTAGACAAGTCCTCAAATGAAAATATTCGGTGATCTGGAAGTGGGTGTTGAGTTTATGATGTTGTTGCTGTTGCTATGCCTTTTTCTGTGTGTAGTCTATGAAGATTCTGATAATTCTCTACCACCTTGTTCATTATCACCGAGACTACATTTGTCAGGATTTCCATGGTAACGGGTACGTTCAGTTGAAGTGTTAGGGTGGTGGATAGGAAGCTGGAGCGTACGTAGAAAACCCGACGTTTCCCGTAGGAATATCCGTTAACATACCAGCTGAGTTAATAGTCGGGGTGACTTGAAGTCAGCGCTTTTTTTGACCTACACGTCGTCGGTTTTTCTAGCCGATCCTCATGGGTCATCAATGTTAGTACGGCTGTAAAGGCGAGTACATCGAGACCTACCTGAATAGGCATCTCGAAACTGATTTTGTAAAGAGAGTGGTTGATGATTTAACCGTAAATTAACTCAGACGACCTGGGTGACTTAGTGGTGAGAATTGTCTTCAATACCATCCAAGTTCATATGAGCTGGAGATAGATTATGTGGTTGCACATATTGACTCGGTGAGATGAGGCTTTTTTCAGAAGAGCCCCAAATGGTTGGGAGGTGTTTGTACATGCTCTAGTGGGTGGCTAGAGTATAGACTCCTCATTAGAGTCTACACTTGAGTAGTCCTTTCAAAAGATGAGATGACCCGAGTAACTGACTCTGATTGGGTATTAATGTAGGGGGCTACTGTAATAACGGGGGACAAGAGTGGCACGCAACTTGTCTCCGTCTTTGTCCCCTATTTTTTTTCAGCGCAACCCAGTTTTTGTCAGTTTTTGTTTCGTATTTTTGACAGTTTTAAGCGTTTGATATATTAAATTTTATATTTTTTGTTCCGCATTTTCAGGTTTATAGCTTTTTGATATAAACAAAATTATAAAAATAAAAAAAAATAAAAAAAAATTAAAAAAAATTAAAAAAATCACCCCGTCTTTATAAAAAATCCACCCCCGTCTTTATAACTGCTGCCTTAAAGTATTATTCTTCCTCTTCGTCCTAATCTCCTTTCTAACCCTTCCCATAGTACTAAAGGAAACATTAGCATCATCATAGTGTTGGAATTATCATGACATGCATATAAATAAACCAATAACATCAAGTAAGTATATGCGGAAGCAATTATAAATTAATTAATCAAATATAAAAGTAAACATACCGTAGTGATTCTAGCCTGAACAAGAATCAAATGCAATCTTCAACTCAATAACTCTATGATGAGGCGAAAAATGATCCGTTTTTAGGGGGTCATTTAAGCCCGAATCCGAATTTATTTGATCAAATATTGCCCTAAATCGTTCCTTTTGTGATTTTAGGTACTTGGAGAGTGAATTCTGGAAAAGAAGCCATTTTGGACGTTTTTGGAGCATAAAAGTGAATAAAATGGCAAAGTCTCAATTTTTCATGCTGGGAACAGTACATGAAGGCGTCAAGAGTAAATTCATGACGGCGTCAAACCTAAAGAATTAAAATCCGTAGTTGATGACGGCGTCACACACAGGGCGTCAAGAGGAATTTGTGTGACGGCCTAGGCCTTGACGGCGTCAGAAGTAGATCAAGGCCGTCCGAGGAAGTATTTGGCGGCGAGATGACGGCGTCACACCTTTGTTCTTGACGCCGTCATCCCTATTTTCCTATATATAGTTTTCTAGTTTTTCACATTTAAAGAGAGAAGTTTTGGAGAAACCTTAAAGACGATTTTGGTGCAACTTTTACAGTTTTTTCAAGGGTTCTAAACCCTTGATACCTTGCATTGTAATTGAGATAAGTGTTCATCTAATTCAATCAATATGTCTATGTGTTGGTTGTCTATATCTTGTTCTTGTCTCAATTCCATTATGCTAGGCTAGATCTCTTTTGTGTTTGCTTAGATCTAATGAAACCTAGATATTGATTATGTGTTGATTACTTGTTTATTCTTGTCTTGGATGAATGATTTATATGTTAGGCTTAAGAAAACTGGCAGATCTCCAAATGGTAACATGATTGAAAGTCTTAAGAAACATGAACCGAGGCGTACTAGGTCTTTATTGGTTGTATTTAATGCATGAGCCACTGTTTACAATCCCTATAGTTGTGCTGGGCATGGTGTAGGAGGAGATAAGAGCTCATAGAATTGGGGAGTTATGTATGCCACCCCATGAATGGTATTAAGGAATACGATCCGTCATCCATGCAATTATAACAAGTAATTAACGTGTAAAAGATATCTAGAGAGTAGTGAAATCTAAGTAAACACATTTTCTCCAATTACTGCTCACAACTTTAGTTTAATTAGTTTATTTTCATTTTTGTTATTTTATTTTGATTGCATCTTAGTATTGGGTTAGTTGAATAGCAACTAATTCCGCCCACTCTTCCAAAACCCGAGATTTTTACTTGTTTCATAAAAATACAAAAATACAAAAATAATCGTCCCTCACCTTTAGAACTAGTAATTAGGTTTTCTAATCCTAGCGACACTATTCCTAAGCTGAACGATCAATCCCCCGGTATTTGTCACTATACTATACTACAACGATCAGGTACACTGCCTGGTGGGGGTTGTAAGCTTCTCGAGATCCCTCGAGAGGTAAAGCCTGTTGCGATTCCCACGCATCAAGTTTTTGGCGCCGCTGCCGGGGATTGTCTATCTTTACATTTATTCATAAACTTTCACCAAAGAGTGCGGCGCTATCAAGTTTTTGGCGCAGCAGCCCGGGGAATAGTTATTGTCTAGGTTAGAATTTCTTTTTATTAGGTCTACTTGCTAGATTCCTTTCTAGTAAGATTTTATTTTTTATTTTTAGGTCTTCTTTAGTCTATCTTATTTCTTCGTGCCTTTGTTCGTAACTCTTTACCATCCGACATCATGGAAGGTGGTAACATCTTTGAACCCGTCATCCCACCACAACAAAACCCACCACTAGAACCCCTTAGGCCCCGAACCTTAGGAGAGTACTCCCGACCTAGCCACCAAGGCTACCGAAACACCATTGAGCTCACCGGAGCCAATGTGACCCCCTTGCGATCCGACACCATCCGGTTGGTGCAAAGCGGATGTGCATTCCATGGACTTCGTTCCGAAGGTCCAAACCAACATCTTAAGGACTTTCTCAAAATCGCAGATTCCATAGACCTAGGTGTTGCAACTAGAGAGACTACCCGTTTACGCCTATTCCAATTCTCTCTACGGGATCAAGCTAGTCAATGGCTTGAGCATTTACCCGCGGGATCCATCACCACATGGGATGATCTCACCACTCGTTTCCTTGCTCAATTTTTCCCACCGGGGAGAACTACTAAGCTTAGGAATGACATCTTGATGTTCCAACAACGTCAAAATGAATCTCTTTATGAAGCATGGACTCGTTTCAAGGACTTACTCCAAAAAGTCCCTCATCATGGCATAGATCTTTGGCTCCAAGTCCAAATTTTTTATGACCATATCGACATCTCCACGAGGCGAACCATTGACCAATCGGCCGGTGGTAAGCTACGTGATCTTAGTGCGGAACAATCATGGGAACTCATAGAAGATCTTGCTCTCTATGACAACGAAAGTTGGAATGATCCCCGTGATTTGAACAAAACGGTCAAGGCAATATCTTTGCCTTTGAACAATTCTAGCACTCCCGACCGTAGGATCATGGAACTTGAGGACCAAGTCAAGTTTCTCATGAAATCTTACGATGCTCCTAAGCCTTCAAGCCAAGTGAACAAAATCACTTCTTCATGCGAGTTATGTAGTGGTCCCCACGACACTCGTGATTGTGTGGAACTCCCCGGAACAGCTTTTGCGGACTACGCATCCACGCGTACCGACGAAGCGGGAGATAAGTGGTACACTTTCAAGCCCGAGCCAAACACTTATGGTGATTCATACAACCCCTCTTGGAAAAATCACCCAAACCTTAGGTGGAAACAAAATCAACCCAATTCCTCCAATCCGCCTAACCGTTACCAACCAACCGGTCCACCATCCAACCGTACTTTCAACAACAATTCTTCTAACAACTATGGTAGTACCAACAATCTTGAAGAATTGATGTCAAAGTTTATGGCATCTCAAGAGGCTCGCATAGCTAGGTTTGAAACCGAATTCAACCAACAACAAACGGAGATGACCAACAAGATTGACAACTTGTTGAAAGCCCTCAACAACCAAGCATTAGTCACACCTAGGAAGGACACTAGGGACACCAATAACGGAAACCAAATTAAGGATCCCTCATCATCTAAACAGGTCCACTTTGTTAATGTTGTCAGTATTAAGCCGATAGATAAGGAGAGAGAAGAGAGTGACAAGAATGAAGTTAGGATAGAAGCCGAGACTAAGGATGAGAATAGGGAAGTTGAGGTTGATAGTAGAGAGGAATTAGAGGAGGTAGAGCCTAGAGAAGAATACTTTGATAAGTTGCCAACCAAGGAAGAACGGGAATACCATAAGGATTTATTCGATAGTCCCGAGAGAACATATATCTTTGGCGACTGATGAGTGCTCAAACACTTATCATTTTTGGTCAAATCTGAACTGCAAAACATACAAAAACACTCAGTAATGCATCAAAATACTAAAAATATTTCAAAATTGTGTTTTATATGTTTTAGATGCAAAACGAGCAAAAACAAATGAAAAACGTACAAAGTTTGCAAAATTGGCAGTTTCAGTCCCTCAACTTTCATAAAATTACAAAACTAGTCCCTGGATATTCAAAATATGGAAAATTATCACCAAAGGTCCTTTTACAATCATAAGTTGTCATATTTTGTCCTTTGGTGAAAAATTGGAAAAGTTTTGGAAAATTACACTTTTGGTCCCTGGAGTTTCAATAATTGGCAGATTTAATCCCTGGTGGGATAATTTTGAATGAAAAATCAATTTTGGTCCTTGGGAATTCACAAAAATCATTTTTAGTCCCTGGGTGAAAGTTTTGTGGAAAATTACATGTTTGGTCCCTGTACTTTGCAAACTTGTCAGTTTTGGTCCCTGGTGTTTTAAAATGAAAAAAAAATTATGGTCCTTATATTATTAGAATATGGCAAGATTAGTACTTGGGAGCATTTTGTATTTTGTACATTTTCAGTCCATGATTTTTCAGAAAATACAACATTAGTCCTTGTGTTTAACAAAATATCAAATGGACCCTTTTGTTTATTCCACCCCAATCCAATCCAATTACCACCCCTGATCCAGTTACCACCCTAGCCCACCTAAGACCAACATCCTACCCAGCCCACTAAACCTTAAAAATAAACACCCCGTTTAATAACTAAACCCGGTCAAACCATGGTTTGACCATCTTCTTCCCCCCAACACCTCCCCTAATTTCCAAGGCAACTTTCCCCCCCCCCCTCCATGCTACCTCACCAACCATCATTAAATTCTCACATCAACCTTACACCAACCCCCCTCCTCATTTATTATCCACACCAAACCCCACCAACTGCTTCTACCAATTTGGCGCCAAAACCCAATTTGAACGGCTGAGATAATGGGAACCAATCCAACGGCTGTGATAAAGTGGGAAAGATAGAGAGAGACTCGAGGCTTATAAAAAGAAAAGAAAAAGAGAAAGAAGAAGGCAAGTAGTGGTAGAATTAGTTTAGCTTAATGTAGTTTTAATCGTAAGTAGTATAGCTTCACTTTCAGTTGTATTTTTTAGTTGAAAACTCTTGTATTCAGTTCAGTTAATGTATCAAAACCTTTATTTCAAGTAAAATTTAAGTATTGTTCAAGAAAATCAGATTTAGCAATTTTTAGTGAAATTTACAATTTCAATTATTATTGTTAATTGCTGTTATATTGTACTTCTTTTAATTCATATAAGTTCAATCATCAGTTTTCTTAGGTTCCTGAGATGTATTGCTCAGTTGGGAGTATTTTCACAAAAAAATATCAAAAATTTCATATAAATAAGTAAAAAATTAAAAATCAGTTGCAGAAAAGATTGGAGCAGTTAGAATGGTAACTTGTGGATTCTTTTGGTATTAGAAACCTCATGGGAGGTATAGGTTAGGGTAATCCGTGGCTCAGTACAACACTGTTTGGAATCATTGTAAGTTTTATTTTCATTTTTTATTATTGCTCATTCTAGGTTATTAGTGGTTGTTGTTGTTATCAGTTGTTGATTGTTGTTTATTTATAATCATAGGTTAAGTGCAAGGTTAGATTCAGTTTCATGGTGTATTGGTGTCATTAGTTTAATAAAATCTAATTTTCAGAAATTTTAGGGGGTGTTTGGCTCAGACCATTTCACTGTGTTTAGAGTTGATATGGTTGTTGCTTTCTGCTTACATTAGTCACCTAGGGTCTAAATAAGACTTGTAAGTCACAAAATAGTTCCTTAAACAAGCAATAGTCAAAATCCCACCAATTGACCCTTAACTGACCACTGTTGGGCAGTTGAGACCTCAAACCCCCCATGTTTGCTCATAATTCATAATCTTAGCTTAGGGTAGTCTTTTCATAGCTTAACATAACTTAATAATTTCATTAGGATCAATCAAAATTGGCCAAAGTCAAAGTTCTAGGTTTTCTTCAAAAGTCAAAGTGCACAATCTCATATTTTTGCAAAAGTTCAAGCATTTAATGTGATTTTTGTGTTATAGATTAGGAAGTGAAACTTGTTTCTATATACCACCCCCCCAACTCATGTTTTGAGTCCTACCATTTCTATATTTTTGGGATTTTTCCCTTGGGCCCCACATTGAGCCAAAGCAGCTTGCAGGGCAAGGTCTGCTCTGTCTCAGCAGTTACATCACCCACCACCACCACTTTGTGGTGGTGTTCTGGCCATCTCAGTGGGTCCCTTGAGCCAAAATTTGTTCCTTCCACCCCCCCTCCTACCAGGGTTGTGGTATTGACCATGTTTTTGACCCCTAGGTCTGTGGACCCCACCTGAATTGGCCTCACAAAGCTTGTCCCAGTTTTCAGTTAAGAAACAAAAAGATAAGTGCGTATTGGTAGCTTTTAGCTTATTCTGAGGTCTCCTTGTACCTTTTCCAGCTTATTCTTGTCCTATTAGCTTATTGAGATCAGATTTAGCCAGAGTGGGTCCCACTTAGGTCCATTTCTGCTTATTTGTCTCCACAGTTGACCAAAGTCAACTGTGTGGCTTTTTCCTTCATAACTAGCTTAATTTTAAGTTCCATTAAAGTTTTTTTTATAAAAGTTGTAAAATAAGTTTCCAAAAGAAAAATCCAGAAAATCAAATTAATTTTTAAGTGATAGTTTCTATTTAATTTTATTTAAATTTTATTTTTCATTTTTAGATTTTAATTAAGTACTTGTCATTTTTATATTTTTATTAATTTCCTCTTATATTAAAGTAATTATAATAATTTTCTCAGATTTTTATTTTATCTTTTATTATTTATTAGAATTAATTTTAGTTTTATTAATTATTAATTAATATTAAGTTTAAAATAGCATAATTAGTTTTTATTAATCAAAACCTAGTTTTTATATTTTTTATAGCTTTTATAAGTTGTAAAATAATTTTAGAAATTTTCTTAGAATTTTTACTATTCGTTTAGTAATTTTCTTAATTTAAAATAGTTAATTAGATAATTAGTATTTAATTAGTAATTATTTAATAGAAAAACCACAAAAAGACAAAAACACTTATTTTTAATTTTAAAACTTATTTTTAGTGATTTTATAAGTTTAGGAATTTTATTTTCACCTTTTTAGTATTTAATTAATAATGTATTATATTTAAGTATTTTAAATATTAATAATAAGTAATAAATAGTATTTAATTAATATTAAATTATTAAATAGTTTAAAAATAGTTTTTCTTTTTCTAAAAATTTTCTTTTACTTTTAAGTTTGTAAAAAAGTCATTTTCACCCCCTGGGTGTTTTCAGATTTCCGTTTTTACTTTTTATTTCGTACGTTTACGTTTTATTTAAACGTAACGTACACGTTTTTAGGTTTTAATCGTTTCTGGTTTTTGTAACTTTTCCGTCTTATTCATATAGCTTATTTAAGCTATTCTCTTGTAGATTCCTTAGTTCAAACCAATCTCAAACCCCTTTTCATCCAAATTCACCCGATCACGAAACCGTTTCATAACCATCACACCTCGTCGGGACATTACGACCCGGGGAAACCTTATACTTCCGCGGAGCATTGATTTAGGCTATTTGACTTTGTTGACCATTTCTTGGTCAATATAAGTTAGGTGGTTTAAGCTCAATCAATTTTTGGCGCCGCTGCCGGGGAGGTTGTGCGCGTTTATCTAAACGGTTTTTCTGATTAGTGTCTTTGGAATTCATTCCATTGTACATTTATCCATCCTTGTTCATATTTTTCCATAAAAACCCAAAAATATTTTTCCTTACCCTCTATCAGTTTGATTCTACCTTCTTATACCCCTCTCATGTATAATTCTAAATGACATCTCTCGATGACGATTTCTTTGAACAATGGGCCTTTCAAAGCAAAATTGAAAAACTTATGGCCTTGTCAAAAATATCGAGATGTCGTAGTGATTATGATGGACCTTCGATTCCTATTCCCTCTCCGGTGAGGGAAATGAATCAAGAAACCGAGGTGACAAAGGACCCGGTACTTTCCTCTGACAATGAAAGTGCTAAATACGTCCAACCTACGGTTGTCCAAGAACCTAAGCTCACAAATGCTCCTAAACCTTCAAGAATCAATCCTGATCTTTCACGATATAAGGTTATAAGGTCATCAAGCAAACGTACAGAGCTTAGGGCAGTGACTGAAAAGCACGACTTACCCAATCCTCACATTTATCAAGAACCAAAACCCGAGACCATAACGGAAGTGGTGGAAATTGCTAGCTCTAAGAGCACACCACTTGTCCCACCTCCGGCTTTTATTCCTTGTGTTGGTTGTGGTGAGCCACTTTTTGGTTTGCCATGTCGTTGGTGTACATGTGTACAATGTGGTAATGATATCCAAAACGGGAGTTGTTTGTTTTGTGTGTCGAGTAATTCATTTGCTTATGATCCTAATCAAAACTCATTCAACGACTCTTCAAATTTTTCCAATTACCCAACACATTCATACGAGCAAGAATCATATTATCCAAACTTCAATGATGCTTCGTATCAAGATACACCAGTCCAGACTCAACAGTTTAACTGTTGTGAGTACTGTGGGGGTCCACACTACAGTTCTGATTGTCAATCGGGAAACACGCTTGTCTATAAGCAGTTTCCTGATAACAATTATGACTACAACACACATGACTCTCAGCCACATCAGTTTTACTGTTGTGAGTATTGTGGAGGTCCACACACTAGCTCTGATTGTCAAACAGGGAATCCGTTTCCTTGTAACAATTACGACTATTCGTTTTCAGACCCACCTCCACAATACCAAATGACCCAAGCAACTCCTCTTGTTACTAAGCAAGACATTTTAATAGAGACTCTTAAGATATTGAAAGATCTTAAGGAGGAGTTGGCTACTTCATCGTTTCAAGATTCTCGTCAAAAATCCGTGGCAGAATTATTTGCCGAAGAACGAGAAGCTAGAAACGAAAAGAGCATGGAAGAATTACTTGCTGAGCAAAGAGTGGCTAAAATACGTGCCAATCTTCGCTATGCTGCTCTTCATGATGACGATGATGATGAGGATTCTATTCAAATGAAGGTATATTACAAAGATTCATCCAGTTCATCAGTTGAGATTCCTTCCATGGAAGCATAGGGAGATAAGAGTATGCAAGAATTGCTAGCAGAAGAACACATGAAAAATATAAAATCTATGTGTGCTAGTCTTTCTTATCTCCCTCAGTCTATTATCACACCCGAAGTTCACACTCACCCTCTGATCATGGGGGATGAGCATCTTAGCACTGTTCCTGATAAGGAATCGGACGAATTAATAAAGTCTAGTGTTGAGATCCTTGTCCCAATCCCAGGAGAGTCACAGGGAACTTTGGATCATGTATGTGATATTCCTTCACCCATTGAGTGTTCAAACGATCAATTTTAGACTTTCTCAGATTTTAGCGATGATTGTACATCTCATGGAGACATTGAGTATGTTGAGGCACTACTGCCTTATTCTGATGTTGATCCTCTTCTTGAGGAGTTCGCTGTGGAACTTGCTCACATCGATCCACTTTCCTTGGAAAGTGATGATGGTCTCCTTGACCTCCAAGCCGATCTGGGAGAAATTGAAAGTCTCCTATCTCATGATCCGTCACTCACTTCTGATCCCAGCAGTCCAACAGAGAATAATAATCTCTTTGTTCCCGAAACATTTAATACGATTCTAACCAATCCTCTATTTGAATTTGATTCTGAATTCACTATGATTTCTAATAATCTAATCTTTGACGAGGATTGTGATGAGTCCACAATGGAACATGGGTTCACAAATTCACATCTTGTGAATAATTCTCTTCATGAGGAGTTCTACGGTGAACTCACTCATCATGTCACGACTCCTCCGGAGTTTGATATCCCGGGGGGAGATGCTCTCAATTATGAGAATTTGCAAATTCCCACCCACCCTCCCGGGGTGTTTACGAGCTTACCTTTTGGAATCCAAACTCAGGCTATTGAGCCTCCTCTTGAGGAAGAAGATCAAATCATGCTTTTTATCATGATTTTCTTCCTTTTCTTTACCTATACGGTGACTTCTTCTCTTCTTCATTCCTTCGTGAGTGAGGAAACTATCTTTGATCCCGGCATTTTCATATATCATTATCTTGAGCCGGGTACTTATCTCATCGGTGTGGAACTTTCACGTGCTTCATATGTTTTTCCAAACATTTTGAATGAAAGTCCGATGGAGATCACTTCTTCCACATTCCCCAATGACAAATGAATTAGGGGTCGAGTCAAGCTAGCGACTCGGTAAACAAAAACAGAGCATGCTTATAGGGTTTTCACCCTAAGTGTGGGGGAGTCCCCCATGCTATGATTACAGAAGTGAAAATACAAAATGGTGTTTTCCACGCTCAGCTTGTAATGTTGCCCTTTTACGTTCAAAATGTCGGCATAATAGCCGGGATTTTGAATATTGAGGACAATATTCATGCTTAGTGTGGGGGGGGGGGAGGGGTATTCGCTATTTTAGCGAATTTTATCACATTTTACTATATAATACCCCCGTTTTAGCCAAAATTTCAAAAATTTAAAAAAATTTTCACTGGTGCTTCAAAATTTTTGTGGTAATCAGTCCGCCTTGTCTAACCGACAAAAGGGATTGGCTAGTCCAGGAGCAAACGGCTCTTGGTAAAGACATCTCAAATCCGTTTACGGCTTGCAATTTGCCCAAAATTGTATGGTTTATCAACTCCCCGAAAACAAATGAGTTGGCTAGCCCGCAAGATTATGGCTTGTGGTAAAGGCAGTGGAAAATCCATAATTGGTAATCAGCTCACCAAGATGTTGACTATTCCATCAAGAGCTGGCTAGTCCAGAAGCAAACGGCTTTTGGTAAAGACTACTCAAATCCGTTGACAGCTGGTGGTTTGCTCAAAATCACACGGTTATCAGGTGTGCCACAGTTCTTACACCTGGCTACTCCAGAAGTGATGGCTTTTGGTAAAGAGTTTTTCAAATCCATCAAGTTTTCAAAACAGTATTGCTAGGGACTAGCAATAGTTTAGTGTGGGGAATTGATGAGTGCTCAAACACTCATCATTTTTTGTCAAATCTGAACTGCAAAACATACAAAAACACTCAGTAATGCATCAAAATACTAAAAATATTTCAAAATTGTGTTTTATATGTTTTAGATGCAAAACGAGCAAAAACAAATGAAAAACGTACAAAGTTTGCAAAATTGGCAGTTTCAGTCCCTCAACTTTCATAAAATTACAAAACTAGTCCCTGGATATTCAAAATATGGAAAATTATCACCAAAGGTCCTTTTACAATCATAAGTTGTCATATTTTGTCCTTTGGTGAAAAATTGGAAAAGTTTTGGAAAATTACACTTTTGGTCCCTGGAGTTTCAATAATTGGCAGATTTAATCCCTGGTGGGATAATTTTGAATGAAAAATCAATTTTGGTCCTTGGGAATTCACAAAAATCATTTTTAGTCCCTGGGTGAAAGTTTTGTGGAAAATTACATGTTTGGTCCCTGTACTTTGCAAACTTGTCAGTTTTGGTCCCTGGTGTTTTAAAATGAAAAAAAATTTATGGTCCTTATATTATTAGAATATGGCAAGATTAGTACTTGGGAGCACTTTGTATTTTGTACATTTTCAGTCCATGATTTTTCAGAAAATACAACATTAGTCCTTGTGTTTAACAAAATATCAAATGGACCCTTTTGTTTATTCCACCCCAATCCAATCCAATTACCACCCCTGATCCAGTTACCACCCTAGCCCACCTAAGCCCAACATCCTACCCATCCCACTAAACCTTAAAAATAAACACCCCGTTTAATAACTAAACCCGGTCAAACCATGGTTTGACCATCTTCTTCCCCCCAACACCTCCCCTAATTTCCAAGGCAGCTTCCCCCCCCCTCCATGCTACCTCACCAACCATCATTAAATTCTCATATCAACCTTACACCAACCCCCCTCCTCATTTATTATCCACACCAAACCCCACCAACTGCTTCTACCAATTTGGCGCCAAAACCCAATTTGAACGGCTGAGATAATGGGAACCAATCCAACGGCTGTGATAAAGTGGGAAAGATAGAGAGAGACTCGAGGCTTATAAAAAGAAAAGAAAAAGAGAAAGAAGAAGGCAAGTAGTGGTAGAATTAGTTTAGCTTAATGTAGTTTTAATCGTAAGTAGTATAGCTTCACTTTCAGTTGTATTTTTTAGTTGAAAACTCTTGTATTCAGTTCAGTTAATGTATCAAAACCTTTATTTCAAGTAAAATTTAAGTATTGTTCAAGAAAATCAGATTTAGCAATTTTTAGTGAAATTTACAATTTCAATTATTATTGTTAATTGCTGTTATATTGTACTTCTTTTAATTCATATAAGTTCAATCATCAGTTTTCTTAGGTTCCTGAGATGTATTGCTCAGTTGGGAGTATTTTCACAAAAAAATATCAAAATTTTCATATAAATAAGTAAAAAAATAAAAATCAGTTGCAGAAAAGATTGGAGCAGTTAGAATTGTAACTTGTGGATTCTTTTGGTATTAGAAACCTCATGGGAGGTATAGGTTAGGGTAATCCGTGGCTCAGTACAACACTGTTTGGAATCATTGTAAGTTTTATTTTCATTTTTTATTATTGCTCATTCTAGGTTATTAGTGGTTGTTGTTGTTATCAGTTGTTGATTGTTGTTTATTTATAATCATAGGTTAAGTGCAAGGTTAGATTCAGTTTCATGGTGTATTGGTGTCATTAGTTTAATAAAATCTAATTTTCAGAAATTTTAGGGGGTGTTTGGCTCAGACCATTTCACTGTGTTTAGAGTTGATTTGGTTGTTGCTTTCTGCTTACATTAGTCACCTAGGGTCTAAATAAGACTTGTAAGTCACAAAATAGTTCCTTAAACAAGCAATAGTCAAAACAACACCAATTGACCCTTAACTGACCACTGTTGGGCAGTTGAGACCTCAAACCCCCCATGTTTGCTCATAATTCATAATCTTAGCTTAGGGTAGTCTTTTCATAGCTTAACACAACTTAATAATTTCATTAGGATCAATCAAAATTTGCCAAAGTCAAAGTTCTAGGTTTTCTTCAAAAGTCAAAGTGCACAATCTCAGATTTTTGCAAAAGTTCAAGCATTTAATGTGATTTTTGTGTTATAGATTAGGAAGTGAAACTTGTTTCTATATACCACCCCCCAACTCATGTTTTGAGTCCTACCATTTCTATATTTTTGGGATTTTTCCCTTGGGCCCCACATTGAGCCAAAGAAGCTTGCAGGGCAAGGTCTGCTCTGTCTCAGCAGTTACATCACCCACCACCACCACTTTGTGGTGGTGTTCTGGCCATCTCAGTGGGTCCCTTGAGCCAAAATTTGTTCCTTCCATCCCCCTCCTACCAGGGTTGTGGTATTGACCATGTTTTTGACCCCTAGGTCTGTGGACCCCACCTGAATTGGCCTCACAAAGCTTGTCCCAGTTTTCAGTTAAGAAACAAAAAGATAAGTGCGTATTGGTAGCTTTTAGCTTATTCTGAGGTCTCCTTGTACCTTTTCCAGCTTATTCTTGTCCTATTAGCTTATTGAGATCAGATTTAGCCAGAGTGGGTCCCACTTAGGTCCATTTCTGCTTATTTGTCTCCACAGTTGACCAAAGTCAACTGTGTGGCTTTTTCCTTCATAACTAGCTTAATTTTAAGTTCCATTAAAGTTGTTTTTATAAAAAGTTTCTATTTTTAGTTGTAAAATAAGTTTCCAAAAGAAAAATCCAGAAAATCAAATTAATTTTTAAGTGATAGTTTCTATTTAATTTTATTTAAATTTTATTTTTCATTTTTAGATTTTAATTAAGTACTTGTCATTTTTATATTTTTATTAACTTCCTTTTATATTAAAGTAATTATAATAATTTTCTCAGATTTTTATTTTATCTTTTAGTATTTATTAGAATTAATTTTAGTTTTATTAATTATTAATTAATATTAAGTTTAAAATAGCATAATTAGTTTTTATTAATCAAAACCTAGTTTTTATATTTTTTATAGCTTTTATAAGTTGTAAAATAATTTTAGAAATTTTCTTAGAATTTTTACTGTTTATTTAGTAATTTTCTTAATTTAAAATAGTTAATTCGATAATTAGTATTTAATTAGTAATTATTTAATAGAAAAACCACAAAAAGACAAAAACACTTATTTTTAATTTTAAAACTTATTTTTAGTGATTTTATAAGTTTAGGAATTTTATTTTCACCTTTTTAGTATTTAATTAATAATGTATTATATTTAAGTATTTTAAATATTAATAATAAGTAATAAATAGTATTTAATTAATATTAAATTATTAAATAGTTTAAAAATAGTTTTTCTTTTTCTAAAAATTTTCTTTTACTTTTAAGTTTGTAAAAAAAGTCATTTTCACCCCCTGGGTGTTTTCAGATTTCCGTTTTTACCTTTTATTTCGTACGTTTACGTTTTATTTAAACGTAACGTACGCGTTTTTAGGTTTTAATCGTTTCTGGTTTTTGTAACTTTTCCGTCTTATTCATATAGCTTATTTAAGCTATTCTCTTGTAGATTCCTTAGTTCAAACCAATCTCAAACCCCTTTTCATCCAAATTCACCCGATCACGAAACCGTTTCATAACCATCACACCTCGTCGGGACATTACGACCCGGGGAAACCTTATACTTCCGCGGAGCATTGATTTAGGCTATTTGACTTATTTGACCATTTCTTGGTCAATATAAGTTAGGTGGTTTAGGCTCAATCAATTTTTGGCGCCGCTGCCGGGGAGGTTGTGCGCGTTTATCTAAACGGTTTTTCTGATTAGTGTCTTTGGAATTCATTCCATTGTACATTTATCCATCCTTGTTCATATTTTTCCATAAAAACCCAAAAATATTTTTCCTTACCCTCTATCAGTTTGATTCTACCTTCTTATACCCCTCTCATGTATAATTCTAAATGACATCTCTCGATGACGATTTCTTTGAACAATGGGCCTTTCAAAGCAAAATTGAAAAACTTATGGCCTTGTCAAAAATATCGAGATGTCGTAGTGATTATGATGGACCTTCGATTCCTATTCCCTCTCCGGTGAGGGAAATGAATCAAGAAACCGAGGTGACAAAGGACCCGGTACTTTCCTCTGACAATGAAAGTACTAAATACGTCCAACCTACGGTTGTCCAAGAACCTAAGCTCACAAATGCTCCTAAACCTTCAAGAATCAATCCTGATCTTTCACGATATAAGGTTATAAGGTCATCAAGCAAACGTACAGAGCTTAGGGCAGTGACTGAAAAGCACGACTTGCCCAATCCTCACATTTATCAAGAACCAAAACCCGAGACCATAACGGAAGTGGTGGAAATTGCTAGCTCTAAGAGCACACCACTTGTCCCACCTCCGGCTTTTATTCCTTGTGTTGGTTGTGGTGAGCCACTTTTTGGTTTGCCATGTCGTTGGTGTACATGTGTACAATGTGGTAATGATATCCAAAACGGGAGTTGTTTGTTTTGTGGGTCGAGTAATTCATTTGCTTATGATCCTAATCAAAACTCATTCAACGACTCTTCAAATTTTTCCAATTACCCAACACATTCATACGAGCAAGAATCATATTATCCAAACTTCAATGATGCTTCGTATCAAGATACACCAGTCCAGACTCAACAGTTTAACTGTTGTGAGTACTGTGGGGGTCCACACTACAGTTCTGATTGTCAATCGGGAAACACGCTTGTCTATGAGCAGTTTCCTGATAACAATTATGACTACAGCACACACGACTCTCAACCACATCAGTTTTACTGTTGTGAGTATTGTGGAGGTCCACACACTAGCTCTGATTGTCAAACAGGGAATCCGTTTCCTTGTAACAATTACGACTATTCGTTTTCAGACCCACCTCCACAATACCAAATGACCCAAGCAACTCCTCTTGTTACTAAGCAAGAAATTTTAATAGAGACTCTTAAGATATTGAAAGATCTTAAGGAGGAGTTGGCTACTTCATCGTTTCAAGATTCTCGTCAAAAATCCGTGGCAGAATTATTTGCCGAAGAACGAGAAGCTAGAAACGAAAAGAGCATGGAAGAATTACTTGCTGAGCAAAGAGTGGCTAAAATACGTGCCAATCTTCGCTATGCTGCTCTTCATGATGACGATGATGATGAGGATTCTATTCAAATGAAGGTATATTACAAAGATTCATCCAGTTCATCAGTTGAGATTCCTTCCATGGAAGCACAGGGAGATAAGAGTATGCAAGAATTGCTAGCAGAAGAACACATGAAAAATATAAAATCTATGTGTGCTAGTCTTTCTTATCTCCCTCAGTCTATTATCACACCCGAAGTTCACACTCACCCTCCGATCATGGGGGATGAGCATCTTAGCACTGTTCCTGATAAGGAATCGGACGAATTAATAAAGTCTAGTGTTGAGATCCTTGTCCCAATCCCAGGAGAGTCACAGGGAACTTTGGATCATGTATGTGATATTCCTTCACCCATTGAGTGTTCAAACGATCAATTTGAGACTTTCTCAGATTTTAGCGATGATTGTACATCTCATGGAGACATTGAGTATGTTGAGGCACTACTGCCTTATTCTGATGTTGATCCTCTTCTTGAGGAGTTCGCTGTGGAACTTGCTCACATCGATCCACTTTCCTTGGAAAGTGATGATGGTCTCCTTGACTTCCAAGCCGATCTGGGAGAAATTGAAAGTCTCCTATCTCATGATCCGTCACTCACTTCTGATCCCAGCAGTCCAACAGAGAATAATAATCTCTTTGTTCCCGAAACATTTAATACGACTCTCACCAATCCTTTATTTGAATTCGATTCTGAATTCACTATGATTTCTAATAATCCAATCTTTGACGAGGATTGTGATGAGTCCACAATGGAACATGAGTTCACAAATTCACATCTTGTGAATAATTCTCTTCATGAGGAGTTCTATAGTGAACTCACTCATCATGTCATGACTCCTCCGGAGTTCGATATCCCGGGGGGAGATGCTCTCAATTATGAGAATTTGCAAATTCCCACCCACCCTCCCGGGTTGTTTACGAGCTTACCTTTTGGAATCCAAACTCAGGCTATTGAGCCTCCTCTTGAGGAAGAAGATCAAATCATGCTTTTTATCATGATTTTCTTCCTTTTCTTCACCTATACGGTGACTTCTTCTCTTCTTCATTCCTTCGGGAGTGAGGACACTATCTTTGATCCCGGCATTTTCATATATCATTATCTTGAGCCGGGTACTTATCTCATCGGTGTGGAACTTTCACGTGCTTCATATGTTTTTCCAAACATTTTGAATGAAAGTCCGATGGAGATCACTTCTTCCACATTCCCCAATGACAAATGAATTAGGGGTCGAGTCAAGCTAGCGACTCGGTAAACAAAAACAGAGCATGCTTATAGGGTTTTCACCCTAAGTGTGGGGGAGTCCCCCATGCTATGATTACAGAAGTGAAAATACAAAATGGTGTTTTCCACGCTCAGCTTGTAATGTTGCCCTTTTACGTTCAAAATGTCGGCATAATAGCCGGGATTTTGAATATTGAGGACAATATTCATGCTTAGTGTGGGGGGGGGGGGGGGGTATTCGCTATTTTAGCGAATTTTATCACATTTTACTATATAATACCCCCGTTTTAGCCAAAATTTCAAAAATTTTAAAAATTTTTCACTGGTGCTTCAAAATTTTTGTGGTAATCAGTCCGCCTTGTCTAACCGACAAAAGGGATTGGCTAGTCCAGGAGCAAACGGCTCTTGGTAAAGACATCTCAAATCCGTTTACGGCTTGCAATTTGCCCAAAATTGTATGGTTTATCAACTCCCCGAAAACAAATGAGTTGGCTAGCCCGCAAGATTATGGCTTGTGGTAAAAGGCAATGGAAAATCCATAATTGGTAATCTGCTCACCAAGATGTTGACTATTCCATCAAGAGCTGGCTAGTCCAGAAGCAAACGGCTTTTGGTAAAGACTACTCAAATCCGTTGACAGCTGGTGGTTTGCTCAAAATCACACGGTTATCAGGTGTGCCACAGTTCTTACACCTGGCTACTCCAGAAGTGATGGCTTTTGGTAAAGAGTTTTTCAAATCCATCAAGTTTTCAAAACAGTATTGCTAGGGACTAGCAATAGTTTAGTGTGGGGGATTGATGAGTGCTCAAACACTCATCATTTTTTGTTAAATCTGAACTGCAAAACATACAAAAACACTCAGTAATGCATCAAAATACTAAAAATATTTCAAAATTGTGTTTTATATGTTTTAGATGCAAAACGAGCAAAAACAAATGAAAAACGTACAAAGTTTGCAAAATTGGCAGTTTTAGTCCCTCAACTTTCATAAAATTACAAAACTAGTCCCTGGATATTCAAAATATGGAAAATTATCACCAAAGGTCCTTTTACAATCATAAGTTGTCATATTTTGTCCTTTGGTGAAAAATTGGAAAAGTTTTGGAAAATTACACTTTTGGTCCCTGGAGTTTCAATAATTGGCAGATTTAATCCCTGGTGGGATAAGTTTGAATGAAAAATCAATTTTGGTCCTTGGGAATTCACAAAAATCATTTTTAGTCCCTGGGTGAAAGTTTTGTGGAAAATTACATGTTTGGTCCCTGTACTTTGCAAACTTGTCAGTTTTGGTCCCTGGTGTTTTAAAATGAAAAAAAAAAATTTATGGTCCTTATATTATTAGAATATGGCAAGATTAGTACTTGGGAGCACTTTGTATTTTGTACATTTTCAGTCCATGATTTTTCAGAAAATACAACATTAGTCCTTGTGTTTAACAAAATATCAAATGGACCCTTTTGTTTATTCCACCCCAATCCAATCCAATTACCACCCCTGATCCAGTTACCACCCTAGCCCACCTAAGCCCAACATCCTACCCAGCCCACTAAACCTTAAAAATAAACACCCCGTTTAATAACTAAACCCGGTCAAACCATGGTTTGACCATCTTCTTCCCCCCAACACCTCCCCTAATTTCCAGGGCAGCTTTCCCCCCCCCCCCCCTCCATGCTACCTCACCAACCATCATTAAATTCTCACATCAACCTTACACCAACCCCCCTCCTCATTTATTATCCACACCAAACCCCACCAACTGCTTCTACCAATTTGGCGCCAAAACCCAATTTGAACGGCTGAGATAATGGGAACCAATCCAACGGCTGTGATAAAGTGGGAAAGATAGAGAGAGACTCGAGGCTTATAAAAAGAAAAGAAAAAGAGAAAGAAGAAGGCAAGTAGTGGTAGAATTAGTTTAGCCTAATGTAGTTTTAATCGTAAGTAGTATAGCTTCACTTTCAGTTGTATTTTTTAGTTGAAAACTCTTTTATTCAGTTCAGTTAATGTATCAAAACCTTTATTTCAAGTAAAATTTAAGTATTGTTCAAGAAAATCAGATATAGCAATTTTTAGTGAAATTTACAATTTCAATTATTATTGTTAATTGCTGTTATATTGTACTTCTTTTAATTCATATAAGTTCAATCATCAGTTTTCTTAGGTTCCTGAGATGTATTGCTCAGTTGGGAGTATTTTCACAAAAAAATATCAAAAATTTCATATAAATAAGTAAAAAAATAAAAATCAGTTGCAGAAAAGATTGGAGCAGTTAGAATGGTAACTTGTGGATTCTTTTGGTATTAGAAACCTCATGGGAGGTATAGGTTAGGGTAATCTGTGGCTCAGTACAACACTGTTTGGAATCATTGTAAGTTTTATTTTCATTTTTTATTATTGCTCATTCTAGGTTATTAGTGGTTGTTGTTGTTATCAGTTGTTGATTGTTGTTTATTTATAATCATAGGTTAAGTGCAAGGTTAGATTCAGTTTCATGGTGTATTGGTGTCATTAGTTTAATAAAATCTAATTTTCAGAAATTTTAGGGGGTGTTTGGCTCAGACCATTTCACTGTGTTTAGGGTTGATTTGGTTGTTGCTTTCTGCTTACATTAGTCACCTAGGGTCTAAATAAGACTTGTAAGTCACAAAATAGTTCCTTAAACAAGCAATAGTCAAAATCCCACCAATTGACCCTTAACTGACCACTGTTGGGCAGTTGAGACCTCAAACCCCCCATGTTTGCTCATAATTCATAATCTTAGCTTAGGGTAGTCTTTTCATAGCTTAACATAACTTAATAATTTCATTAGGATCAATCAAAATTGGCTAAAGTCAAAGTTCTAGGTTTTCTTCAAAAGTCAAAGTGCACAATCTCAGATTTTTGCAAAAGTTCAAGCATTTAATGTGATTTTTGTGTTATAGATTAGGAAGTGAAACTTGTTTCTATATACCACCCCCCAGCTCATGTTTTGAGTCCTACCATTTCTATATTTTTGGGATTTTTCCCTTGGGCCCCACATTGAGCCAAAGCAGCTTGCAGGGCAAGGTCTGCTCTGTCTCAGCAGTTACATCACCCACCACCACCACTTTGTGGTGGTGTTCTGGCCATCTTAGTGGGTCCCTTGAGCCAAAATTTGTTCCTTCCATCCCCCTCCTACCAGGGTTGTGGTATTGACCATGTTTTTGACCCCTAGGTCTGTGGACCCCACCTGAATTGGCCTCACAAAGCTTGTCCCAGTTTTCAGTTAAGAAACAAAAAGATAAGTGCGTATTGGTAGATTTTAGCTTATTATGAGGTCTCCTTGTACATTTTCCAGCTTATTCTTGTCCTATTAGCTTATTGAGATCAGATTTAGCCAGAGTGGGTCCCACTTAGGTCCATTTCTGCTTATTTGTCTCCACAGTTGACCAAAGTCAACTGTGTGGCTTTTTCCTTCATAACTAGCTTAATTTTAAGTTCCATTAAAGTTGTTTTTATAAAAAGTTTCTATTTTTAGTTGTAAAATAAGTTTCCAAAAGAAAAATCCAGAAAATCAAATTAATTTTTAAGTGATAGTTTCTATTTAATTTTATTTAAATTTTATTTTTCATTTTTAGATTTTAATTAAGTACTTGTCATTTTTATATTTTTATTAATTTCCTATTATATTAAAGTAATTATAATAATTTTCTCAGATTTTTATTTTATCTTTTAGTGTTTATTAGAATTAATTTTAGTTTTATTAATTATTAATTAATATTAAGTTTAAAATAGCATAATTAGTTTTTATTAATCAAAACCTAGTTTTTATATTTTTTATAGCTTTTATAAGTTGTAAAATAATTTTATAAATTTTCTTAGAATTTTTACTGTTCATTTAGTAATTTTCTAAATTTAAAATAATTAATTAGATAATTAGTATTTAATTAGTAATTATTTAATAGAAAAACCACAAAAAGACAAAAACACTTATTTTTAATTTTAAAACTTATTTTTAGTGATTTTATAAGTTTAGGAATTTTATTTTCACGTTTTTAGTATTTAATTAATAATGTATTATATTTAAGTATTTTAAATATTAATAATAAGTAATAAATAGTATTTAATTAATATTAAATTATTAAATAGTTTAAAAATAGTTTTTCTTTTTCTAAAAATTTTCTTTTACTTTTAAGTTTGTAAAAAAGTCATTTTCACCCCCTGGGTGTTTTCAGATTTCCGTTTTTACTTTTTATTTCGTACGTTTACGTTTTATTTAAACGTAACGTACGCGTTTTTAGGTTTTAATCGTTTATGGTTTTTGTAACTTTTCCGTCTTATTCTTATAGCTTATTTAAGCTATTCTCTTGTAGATTCCTTAGTTCAAACCAATCTCAAACCCCTTTTCATCCAAATTCACCCGATCACGAAACCATTTCATAACCATCACACCTCGTCGGGACATTACGACCCGGGGAAACCTTATACTTCCGCGGAGCATTGATTTAGGCTATTTGACTTTGTTGACCATTTCTTGGTCAATATAAGTTAGGTGGTTTAGGCTCAATCAGCGACCCCCTTATCAAAATGGGAGACCCCTCTAACATTAACATCCCATGAAATATCGGGCACATGCATATATGGAAAGCTTACATAGACCCTAGATCCCCCGTGAACATCATGACTAGGACTTATTACAATTGGGTGATGAAGAAGCAACTTAATTTTAGGATGATGCCTAATAGGAACCTGATAAGTAATTTTGCGGGAAGAGTGAAAGGATTGCATGTGATTATAGGGAATCTCACCTATGAGATCGATTTTATGATAGTTGAGGACACTCGTCCGGTGATAGATGCTTGCCTAAGTCAAATAATATTTGGGAAACCATTTGTTGAGGCCACTAGGATGAGTTATGATCCGACTTTAGGGATAGTTAGATTCAAGAAAGAGAATGATGAGGTTGCTTATCAAATGCCCTACAAGATTGAGCAATACCGCCTTCTCTCTAATTTCGAAAAGGAACACAAGCAAGCGGCTTATTATAGGAATGAGGAGGATAGACGTAGAGGAGTAGAGTATGTTAGAAATAGGATGCTTGGTTTCTACAAAGAGTGCTTGCAACTAGGTCCGGAATACAAAACTGGTTTAGAAGACGACCTAGAGAGTGGAACCAATGATGAGATCACGTAGTAACCCATGACCTTGAGTCTAGCTACAAGACTCGTAAATAAAGAAAAGCGCTTCTTGGGAGGCAACCCATGTTTTGTATGATTTTATTTGTTTGATTGTTATTTGCTTCCGTATGCATGTTGTATTTTTATTGTTGGTTGATCATGTCTCTAAATTAAAATGTGGAAATACTTTACTATGTTGTTTAGCCTAGTCTTAACTCCACCTAGAAGTATTTTTGCAAAAGATAAGTGTAAGGGGAAACCCCAAATATGTTTTCAAGAAACACACGATCATGATTCTCCACAATATTAAATGAGCATGTATATTCGTATTCGTTAGAGTCAAATGCTTGTATTGAGTCATAATGAAGTTTTGCAGGATTTTCCAGGAAGTAGGACCAAGTTTTTCCAGAAATTTTCCGGAAACTTAACATAAGAATTTCTGCAGGTCCATTCTGACGGCGTCAGGAGTTAAAAATCTGGAAATTTTACCGGTTTTGTTTTTCTAACGGAGTCTTATGGTTTTTGTGAATTATTAAGTTTTATAATCTCCAGGAAATCTGCAAACTTCATTCCACAAGCATTATATCTTACTTTGTTTTTTAGGATTTAGAAACTTATATAGGATGCCGCCGATTTTACGCGAGGTTGTCTTGTCTATTTTTGTCAGGATTTACAGGTTATGTTCGACAAGGAGATGATTTATATTCTGGAAGGAAAGCTTTGATTGTTCGTTTTCTTGGAGGAAGATCTAACCTGGCCAACCTATAATCCATACCGAGCAAATCAGGGGAGTATTTGATTTCATTCTCTTTACTTTTTCACTTTTACATTCTTTACTTGAACATTGGGGACAATGTTCATCTTAAGTGTAAGGGGAGGGTAAAAAGATGATACCTTACATATGCACTTTCGCTTGAGTTTGTTTTGTTTAATAGTAGATGTGTAATAAAACTATGAGAAATACTTGTTAGTGTAATTTTAGCGCCAAATTTAAAATTTTTTACAACATTTAGGAGTGAAACTTTAGCCATAGCAAGCGTCTCATGGATAGGAGATTGTATGACTAGCACATAACCGTATATTCAGAAAAATTTTCCACCCAAATATGTGAGATTCGCCTTTAGATTTGATAGGAAAAGCATTTACTATTAGTGCTTATGAGTGTACCGGTAGCATTTAGATTCTAGAACTTGCGTTAGTGATGCATTCCGAGACCGCTAGTGAGACTACATTCGTGTGGTAGGATTTACTACATGATAAGAGGCATTAGGATTACCCTTATGTTAAACCCGTATCATAATTACTTGACCATTTAAGTCATACTACTTGACTAGTTAAGTCAACTAATTTTTCCCACACCCTTAGCGTTGTACTCATTTTTAGTACACCAAACCCCTAGTACACCCCTCCGAGCCTATCTTTTCGTTTCTAACTTTAAGCATTTTACTTAAACCAAGAATTTGATACACCCCACTTAAATGTACAACCAAATCGCCTTAGCCTTCCGTGTATGCGCTCATTTTTAGTGCATTATTGTTATTTGTTAAACCCTAAGTTAACTTTCTAATTGATTACATGGTTGCTAAGTCGAGTCATATCCTTGTACATATTGTTTTGGGACGATTGGAACTCATTGGTAAAGTACTTATTTATGGAGTAATGGGGAAGAACATCACTTATTACCCCCATATGTACGATAATCTTAAAAGTGCTCCAAGTGTTTTGATTTTCTTAATTCGAGTCATTAGAATAGTTAATTGTAAAGTATGTAAAGATTCAAGTGTAAGGGGAATTCTCATCCCCTATGATGTATTATTTTGGATGGTAGGGTAAGAGTGTATGCAAAAAAAAAAAAAAAAAAAAAAAAAAAAAAAAAAAAAATAGAAAAAAGAAAATAGAAAAAGGAAAAAGAGAAAAAAAAACATACGGACTACCATCCCGTTTCATTCTATGTTCATTTTATGTTTTTAGTTATTTTTCATTTATTAGCTTAAGTCGAGTCTAGTCTTGGCTTAGCAACGCCATATTGTACATATAATTAACCAAGATTGTTAACTCGCCACCAGTAAAACTTCCTTTATCCAACAAAACCGTGTAATTCATATCCCTATACCTAACGTTACAACCCTTTAAAAGACCTCTTTGATAGTTTATCCTAGGTGCTTACGCCATGTGGTGGAGGTTTGATCCTTTCCCAAGCCTATGGTAATCTATTTTGCTATGACAGGTAGTGAGAGATATCTTCCATTTCCATAATGTTATATTACTTTATTACACCCGAGAGATGTGAGTATCTAAACACTATTTGTGAGGTGCTTGTATATGACCTCCGTGCTTGTCTATTGGTCTTTAGTGGAACGATTATTTGTTGTAATTACTTTTATATTAGTGTTAAATGACCCCTAACTTGTCTTTTGAGTAGAATAAAAGCGCATTTGCTTGAGGACAAGCAAATCTCAAGTGTAAGGGTATATGATGAGGCGAAAAATGATCCGTTTTTAGGGGGTCATTTAAGCCCGAATCCGAATTTATTTGATCAAATATTGCCCTAAATTGTTCCTTTTGTGATTTTAGGTACTTGGAGAGTGAATTCTGGAAAAGAAGCCATTTTGGACGTTTTTGGAGCATAAAAGTGAAGAAAACGGCAAAGTCTCAATTTTCCATGCTGGGAACAGTACATGAAGGCGTCAAGAGTAAATTCATGACGGCGTCAAACCTCAAGAATTAAAATCCGTAGTTGATGACGGCGTCACACACAGGGCGTCAAGAGGAATTTGTGTGACGGCCTAGGCCTTGACGGCGTCAGAAGTATATCAAGGCCGTCCGAGGAAGTATTTGGTGGCGAGATGACGGCGTCACACCTTTGTTCTTGACGCCGTCATCCCTATTTTCCTATATATAGTTTTCTAGTTTTTCACATTTAAAGAGAGAAGTTTTGGAGAAACCCTAAAGACGATTTTGGTGCAACTTTTACAGTTTTTTCAAGGGTTCCAAACCCTTGATACCTTGCATTGTAATTGAGATAAGTGTTCTTATAATTCAATCAATATGTCTATGTGTTGGTTGTCTATATCTTGTTCTTGTCTCAATTCCATTATGCTAGGCTAGATCTCTTTTGTGTTTGCTTAGATCTAATGAAACCTAGATATTGATTATGTGTTGACTACTTGTTTATTCTTGTCTTGGATGAATGATTTATATGTTAGGCTTAAGAAAACTGGCAGATCTCCAAATGGTAACATGCTTGAACGTCTTAAGAAACATGAACCGAGGCGTACTAGGTCTTTATTGGTTGTATTTAATGCATGAGCCACTGTTTACAATCCCTATAGTTGTGCTGGGCATGGTGTAGGAGGAGATAAGAGCTCATAGAATTGGGGAGTTATGTATGCCACCCCATGAATGGTATTAAGGAATACGATCCGTCATCCATGCAATTATAACAAGTAATTAACGTGTAAAAGATATCTAGGGAGTAGTGAAATCTAAGTAAACACATTTTCTCCAATTACTGCTCACAACTTTAGTTTAATTAGTTTATTTTCATTTTTGTTATTTTATTTTGATTGCATCTTAGTATTGGGTTAGTTGAATAGCAACTAATTCCGCCCACTCTTCCAAAACCCGAGATTTTTACTTGCTTTCATAAAAATATAAAAATACAAAAATAATCATCCCTCACCTTTAGAACTAGTAATTAGGTTTTCTAATCCTAGCGACACTATTCCTAAGCTGAACGATCAATCCCCCGGTACTTGTCACTATACTATACTACAACGATCAGGTACACTGCCTGGTGGGGGTTGTAAGCTTCTCGAGATCCCTCGAGAGGTAAAGCCTGTTGCGATTCCCACGCATCACTCTAATTAGGGTTTATGTGAACAAATCCAAGAAACAAACAATGATGTGTTTGATTCACGATCATGTACACACGTACTACTTCAAGTAAACGTTTATGCAAGTAAAGCGAGCACAAACACTAGAAGAATAACAAAGTATTCGACTCCCTTAAACTTTAATGGGGTGTCGAATTCTTTGCTAGGAGAAGAGAAGAGAAAACACACAAGATTAGGTGTTCAATTTATGAGAAAACTATGAAACCTTATGTGTTTATATAGGATAGAAAACTTGGAACAAAAGTTTAACCAAGGGATGTGGGATCCCTTGGCCGATCGGCCCATAGAACTCACAAGGGAATTCTAGAGCCTTCTTGACATTCCAATTTTCATCTATAGTCCCTTTCTTTTTATTCGTCTAATGGTCGTTAGCATTTCTGTTAAATGTTAACGATCATTACGTGTTTACGTTTTAATAATTAATATAACATTTATATATAATTATTACTCATTTACTTTTCATACGTAAAGTGTGCAATCCCGTGATCTCGAGTTCGATCCTAACACACGACTAGTAATTTATGTTCATAAACTAACAGTTCCCACTTGGACATATCTTAATAGTGTGATCACATCGGTTAGCCTCTTGCAACACGCCGATACCTCTAGTACGATCTCGAGTAAGGCTCCTGGAAAAACATTTTAATGATTTCTCATTATTATTATCCTTTTGTTTCTAATACCACGTTAATAAGGATATGGATTAAAATCATTCATTAATTAACCATTCTGTTTCTCGTTATTTGTGATTGATCAAGATTACCAAATCTTTTAAACATATTCAAGGAAGATCTTGGGTGCGGCCACACATACATCTCACCAACCCTACGAGGGGCCCAGCAGTATTAAACTCCAAAAATAAATTTGAATGAACAAATTCTATCTTGACCACAAGTAAAACCCATAAACTTTGTAACATTCCCGAAAACAACCCTTATGACTACCAGTTACGTATAGCGTTAAGTTATTCCACAAAAATGTACTACATTTATGACACTTATCTTGCATCTCAAGTCTAAGGATAACTTCTCATGATTTACTTAATGACAAGATCCATAAAGTAATATCATGTAGTTGGGATAAGTCCTATATTCGGTATCATTGAATATCATCTGAAATGGCATGACTACGCATCAATATACTTTGAGTATATTATACCAACCTTCAGATTTGTCTTGATTTAATAATATTCCCATATTATTAACTGACAACGGACAATTTAGAATAACATTTATTCATGGATTAAACATGTAAAAACATGATACAATATATTATAAAATAAATCATACCATGTATTTAAATTTATTATAATAATTGTTTAACATCCCTTATCCAAATACTTAATAGATCAATGCATGATAACTCTTGTTGATGAATTATGTCTCAAGTAATGACATTCATACTTGTTGACAAGACATAAATCATCCAACTTTGATCTATTGGAATTTTAAGAATACTTATTTCAAGAATTCAACTATTGAAGTTCTTGTACTCAACTATTTTAATAATGCCATATAATATTTCATAAAATGTGTGACACCCTTAACCACCAATTTATTATAATCAAACTTCCAAATATTTTAAAGTTTAAAGTATTCTTATTCTCTTAATGCATAATGCAACTATGATTTTAGTAAGTATAAATAGTAATAGACAAGGATGAAATCCTTACCATGACTAGTATTGAGTGTCATCTCAGTTTCATTAGCATTATTGTATGCAACAACAATATGCTATTAAAACTTCCCGTAAACATTAATATCTATTGTGTAATGTTTGATGCCCTTCAAACTTTCAAGTTTGTTGGCTATGACAATTTGCACAACAATTGACCAATTATTCATTTATAGAATTTGGAAGCTGTTCTAGATTTAGGATGTGATTCTATAATCAAACATATTCATTTAGAATATTACACAAGTTATCTAATAACTTTTAATTAGATATTAATATTGCCAAATCATCTTGTAATCAAGCATGATACAACAAAACATGATGTTCATGAAAAATCTTTGAGTCATACTTAGATTTTTATTCATGCTATTCATATCCATTTAGACTTTCTAAATGATATATCATGTTATATTAGATTCATTTACCGCTCATGTTTCAACAATAAACATTCATTCTAAGGTTGTATGTCTTATTTTCTAAATCTTTCAAGTAAAGTTTCATTACAAACTAAGACTTAACTTTTAACTTATATGGAATGTTATTTTTTTATATGTTTTACAACATGTATGATTTAAGAAATTAAACATAATACTCCCACTAGCTTTTAGAAATACTTAGAAATTATCTTATTTCAATTATAAATCAAAACATGGATTTAATAATTAAACATAAGAGTAATCTTCTAGATTCATGCATTTATTTATCCATGGATTATTGCACTTTGTACACTTTCAAAGATTTATTTGAATTCATAAACTCCTTTTGATTACTTATCGTCCTCGCTCAAGTAATCACTCAAGAAAGAGTTTTGATATTCCATTATCAATTTCATAAATATGACAATCATAATCTTTATATATTTAATGTATTTAGAAAAGAATATTCAATCACAGTTAATTGCTTAAGTGTGATTAATAATTTTGTCATAAAACATGCATTAAATACGTGCACAATATTGTCCATATGATTTCTATGCAAAGATTTAAACCACAAAGGTTACCTTATCTTTGAAGAAACTCATCTTCATTTTCTAGTCTAACTATTAAGATAAACCAAGTTTCTAAAATTGATTATCTTTATGGACAGCATCTTAATCATTTATATCATGTATACTTTACCCAATTTCATATTTGGTAATGTATTATAATGATTATCAGGTTTACAATAATCCTGTAAATCATAGCCCTCAACATATTAATCAAATATCCGAGATATATTGCTATTCTATGAATGATAATTCCATCATCTTGAGATTTAACATTTAAATGTCAAACTCTATTATCATTTTGAGATTTAACATTCAAATGTCAAACTTCATCATGATATTTACTAGTGTATTTTAGAAGATTATGTATATTGTAATTTTATCTTTTAAAGATCAAAACTCCTACTTGCTTTTAGTAATTTAAAGACTATCTTTAAATACTTAGCAAATAAAGCAACAATACAATGTTCTCTTTTGGGATATTACAAATACTAGTCGGATACCCGCGCACAGCTGCGGCGAAAAATATAGTAATATGGTTAGTAAATGAATTGCTAGCCCAACTCTCCCCGCAATTCCCTACCCGCTTAGTGAATTCGTTTCACAACACTCCGAACGTATATGTGTTTGTTTGGGTTTTCCGTAGCTTTCTCGTGACATCATTATTACCGTATATAAAAAGATCCTCGCAATATATTTCCCGTCAAACACTCACCCAAAAGTATAAGATTTTAATGAATCAAGATTGTATTGATTGAAATAAAGGTTAAAGTTATAAAATTTTGAATAAAAAACCCACTAAAAATCTACAAAACTAAAAACTTGTAAAAATATATCAAAATGGATGTTGAATTAAAGAGCACAAAATTTTAGAAAATATGGTGAAATTAGATAACAAAAAAAATAAATAGATAAAAAGATATTTCAATTTGAAAATAAAGGTGAATTTTAAGTTGGGAAGTGACACATGTCACCTTATTATTATAGCTCCTTATCTTAATTTTTGGTTAGGAGTTAGGCTTGGAGTTAGTTGAGAAGTGACACATGTCACCTCATGATTGGAGCTCGTTATCTTAATTTTTTGTTAGGAGTTAGGCTTGGTTTATCCATGCATTATATAGTAGTATAGATATATTGACAGTTCCTGACTTTAGTTTGTTAATAACCTCTTCATAAGCATTTAAACAAATTTAGAACTTCAATTTAAGACTTAATGTGATTCATCACATTCCATCATATGATGGTGTCTTATCAATTTTCTAGATTGGAGTTTTATTAAGTATGTCCAAGCCATACTCAATATTCTAACCTTGGTAACTTTTGGAAGAAAAGAAGTCATAGTTATCTTTAATCAAACAATATAACAAGAGTTTGATTTTCCTAACTGAACATACAATAAACATTTGGTATTTCATTAGTATTAATATTGTAAGACAATCTAACAATATTTAAGATAACCATATTTGTTTTGACTTATTTATTTACCAACTAATTCATTTTAATGGTATAATAATTTTCAAGCCAATTACATGATTTATAACACAAGTACTTTTTACAAAGTCACTTCATGTCCATGTCTTTACAAGAAAACATAAACTGTTATAATCCCACTATATATTATAAGTTATTTAACAATTTAATAACTTCATGTATATGTCTTAATTAAAAAACATAACAAGATAACTTCTTACTTTATTATAAGTCTTGTAACAATTAGACTTTATGTTTATATCTTTACAATGAAACATAAACATGTTTAACTAAAGTAATTATGAACACCATCTTTTGGTTTCAATAGTAATTTCAAGTTAATTTATTACTTCATAATAATGTAAATAACATTATTTATTTATTTATGCTATTCTAAGAACACATAAATATTCAGATTGAAGCAGCATTAGATTACTTAATTAATTTATGTCATTCCATGAATTCATAAATATACTAATTAAAGTAGTCTTTATATCATATTGACACATGTTCTAATAGGTATCTAATTTAGAAAGTGCAAATTCTCATAGTTCAATTACATCAGTTGATCTGCTAGTAATGAAAATATGAAATTCACCTTGTTGTTGCAATCTAGCTAAGCTCTCACATAACATAAATTGTAACACCAAGTGTTTCTTGACTTAGATTAGTATAAGTCATATTAGAACGTTATTCTCTTACCTTGTAGTCAAGAGAATCCATTAAATCATATCTTTATGATTTGTTTTTTGCACACATTAAAGATAACATTTCTCCCACTTGTACATGAAACATGCATTTGTTTATGTGATCAATATGATTGTGTCATAGATTTTAGCATAACAAGTAGATGTAGAACAACAATGTCTAGTAAAGAAACGTACAAGACTATCATTAAAAGTATGAGTGTCTACACTTGGAAAATAATTATCTTTAGCTAGCAAGATGTCAAAGCTTGTAACTCACACTGAATTAAAGATCATTACAATAATTCCTTATTCAGTAATAAATACACAATACTCCCACTGAATTTGACAACATTGTATATGTTTCATATCCAGTGAAAGAAAATAGTATGCTTTTAACTTTCCTACACCTTTGAATGTCCATACGTAACAATTACTTATGCACTAAAAGTGTATTCTACTATGTAAATGATGGACTATCCACCAAATGCGATTAACTTGAAAAATTGGGGATGCAATTTCTTCCTTAATAGGTCTACCATCCTACAATGTATGTAGCACCTTTAAAATAGTCAAAACAACTAGTTTGTCTTTAAACATTTTACGGTAATTAGTCTAGCTTCTAATTATAATAACTCATAAAATGTCATACATAATTTTCTGTTAACCAAATATCATATTTGTTACTAAGAATTTAATCACTGATTGAGGATGATAAAATCCTTATGAAAATATTCACAATTTTCTAAACTATTAAAAAATTTGCTATGAGTTATATTAGAATTTAGACATAACTAATTATCCTTTTTCGTTCATGTAAAGAAATAGGATTGTATCTCACTCTTCTTTCATAGAAAGGAGACTTCTTTTGTCTTTTAAGTAAATTATTCTTAATCAAACATTTGTTTGAAAACAGAACGGGATCAATTTATCAAAGCCCAAAGTGCGTTTACGGTTTGAACGTTGCATTAATACATTAAAACGAATTACAAAATTCAATTTCAGTATTTTCGATAATTAGATCTTTAAGAAAATAAAATACCCATTGGTAAATATATTCATATAAACCATAGTATTTTCTTAAAGCTAGGATCCAAATTGACATAGTACCATTACATTAGTTGATCTGCTAGTAATGATAGTATTCAACAAAGTAATTGTCGAACAATAATTGCCAATATCATATTGCAATTCCTATATTTATGGGATTTACAGTCACAAAACTTTTGAAATGTAAGCATATTTGATCCCTATCTTAATGCCTTGAGTCCAAGCTCTCACTTCCTACTCAATTTAAGTCATCTAACTTAAAAACAGCAAACTCATAAATCCATTACATCAGTTGATCTGCTAGCAATGAAATTATGAAATTTACCTCTCCATTGCAATCTAGCCAAGCTCTTATATGACGTAAACTACAACTTCAAGTGTTCTTAATTAGATGACATTCGACTATTTTATAAAGGTATTAATTTTGACGTGTAATCAAAATAATGTATGAAGAAGCATGTATACAACTTCATAACATTGGTTTTATAAAACAATTTTATTACCAATTCACTAAGAGTAAAATAGAAAAGTTTTGATTGAGGTATCGGGTTTACCAATTAAAGAATTACCAACAATTATCGTCCACTTATATCGTACTTTTGCATAAGCCCTAAAGTTAGTGTTTCGGATAATCATTGTGGAATTGTGGTCAATTCACCCTTAAGATGACAGTGTACATGTAATGGTTGTTCGGTAAGTCTAATTTACACACAAACGAGCGGAAAGACATAGTGTTGTCTCTTTGAGGCCACAATTTAATGAAAAACTAACCTTATACCCATCTTTTAGTGTGTAAACTTCGGTTTAGCCTAGTTAACCATTACGTACAAAAACATCAATCAATAAACCTTTGAAATTTTGACTCTTAAAACCAAAACAATTTCGCAATTTATTTAGTCCATATTATTTTTCTATTCAAAAAATTACCCTTTTTCGTTTATAAATATGTCTCACATAATAATAAACAAAAAACAAGTAATACATAATAAAAAATAAAACAACCAAATAAACATATACATAATATAACAATTAAATATGTATAAACATGTAGCCACATGCAAATTTTATTCAATAGTCCTATTAATAATCAATGTAGGTGTATAACACATTTATTCAATTAGGGATTTCTTCTTCAAAAGAAAAAGAACCACATACATCGATAAAATCGATTGCGTAAGCCAAAACTAAACAAACACCACATAGCACGTAATTGATTACTTAATATTGGAGTCTTCCCTAATTCGACATCTATTAATAAATTTACATGTTTTGATATAACTTAACAATTAATTAATATATCAAATTTAAACCATTTAAATCATTACACAATAAAATCCATGCAAATATGCACTTTTTATGGATTATGCTTAACAATTAACATATTGCACCAAGATCGTTTACTAAAACTCAAAACCAATTACATGACATCCTAGGGTTTCTAATTATATTAAAAAATCAAAACCAAAACCCTAAATATCTAATAAGGTCAATCGACCTAAATAAAAAAATAGGGTTAGGAATATGAAAACCCTAAAAACATGTAATTAAACGAATCAAAATTCAATTTTTATACGTTTCGATAATTAATTACACATTATAACGGCTCATGATGCCACTGTTGGAATTATGATATCATGACATGCATATAAATAAACCAATAACATCAAGTAAGCATATGCGGAAGCAATTATAACAAGACCATAACATGTAATTAATTAATCAAATATAAAAGTAAACATACCGTAGTGATTCTAGCCCGAACAAGAATCAAATGCAATCTTCAACTCAAGAACCCTAATTAGGGTTTATGTGAACAAATCCAAGAAACAAACAATGATGTGTTTGATTCACGATCATATACACACATACTACTTCAAGTAAACGTTTATGCAAGTAAAGCGAGCACAAACACTAGAAGAATAACAAAGTATTCGACTCCCTTAAACTTTAATGGGGTGTCGAAATCTTTGCTAGGAGAAGAGAAGAGAAAACACACCAGATTAGGTGTTTAAGTTATGAGAAAATAATGAAACCTTATGTGTTTATATAGGATAGAAAATTTGGAACAAAAGCTTCACCAAGGAATGTAGGATCCCTTGGCTGATCGTCCCATAGAACCCACAAGGGAATTCTAGAGCCTTCTTGACATTTCAATTTTCATCTATAGTCCATTTTCTTTTATTCGTCTAATGGTCGTTAGCCTTTTCCGTTAAATGTTAACGATCATAACGTGTTTACGTTCTAATAATTAATATAACATTTATATATAATTATTACTCATTTACTTTTCATACGTAAAGTGTGCAATCCCGTGATCTCGAGTTCGATCCTAACACACGACTATTAATTTATGTTCATAAGTCTAACACATAGTCATATTCTGATCCATCAGACTCAGTCCACTCGTCATTGTCTTCATCATCCTCATTAGAATGTTTCATTTCTTCACTATCTCCACCCTTATCCTCATTACAATGCTCCATTTCTACTTCTTCGTCATTTTCAACTCCTTGTTCATTCACACCTTGATCATCCCGATCATCTCTTCTGGCCTCATCCTCGTCAATCTCCTATTCATTTTGACGACTCGATCCTACATTGGCTTGTATTTTACAATGGTAATAAGTATGTGAAGATTGTAAATACAATGTAGTCATCAAGCTTCTTTATTCCTTGTTAGCTAGTTTAGATTTGTTTTGAGTTTTTCTTGCAATATTATCTTCCCATCAAATCATCAAGGATGGTATTCCAAAAAATTAATTTACGATCCTCGTGTAATACATAAGTTTATATTCTAGCTGGTTAAACATAATTAAAAAAAAAGGATTGGAACAAAACGTTGAACTCAATATCATACTATCTTATAAAGCATTTAGGCCTTCTAAAAAAAGAAATACTTAAAATTAAGCATTGCAAGTTCTTAAGCTAAAAGTACAACTAATTAAAACACATTTTCTAACATTAAAAACAATTACAAGTTCTTAAGCTAAAAGTACAACTAATTAAAACACATTTACTAACATTAATAAACTGATCAATAAATACAATTAATGCAGTTATTAAAACACCCTTTAGATAAGAAATACAAATTATCAAGCATATTGTACAACCAACTTAAACGCAATTCCTATATTAAATGTCACTAATACGAATAATAAAGCACATTATACAAATATTCAAGCCCGAACGGGCAACGGGCCAAATGGGCTCGAGCCTAAATGGGCACGGGCCAAACGGGCTCGATCCCAAATGAGCAAGGGCCAATGGGCTCGAGCCCGAAAGGTTTACAACTCTTAGCTATCACTTTTTCCTTTCAATGTCGTTAACATTTATTTTAAAGTACTCGCCGTTGCAACGCGCGGGTACCCTACTAGTATTCGATAATATAATTCCACACCCATTACATGAAGACTTCATCATACCAAACACATCGATTCCTATTTTTCTTTGGTGTTGTCCAAGGCAAGGTTGTCATGATCGCGAATAAACCTGTAAGATCGTACGATCTAACGTGCTTACTAGCTAAAATCGTGTAGGATCGTAGGTAAGATCATGGAATCGAACTTAAACTCGTAAGATCTTTGGTCAATCCGAGTTTACCTGAGCCCGTATCTATTTTATTTTTTCTATCTTTTAGCCAATACATTTGTGCTTAAGCCCAAAAATAAGTGATAAGTAACTGTCAAATTATTTTCTTATATAATAGATTAATCAGCAATGGTTTACATATGAATCTTTTAGTATTATTGATCGTATGTTTTGAGACGTTTATGACTCATGTTATGTAATTTTATTTTGCTAAATCGTTAATGTAATAAAACTTGATTTTTTTTTTGTGTTTTATTGTTACTTTGGTTTTTGAAATTCGAACTTTGATATTGTCAAGTGGATATTATATGAATTTATGTTTGATGTTGAGTAAATATGTAAAACAGTTTGACTCATTTATCCTTTGTTTACAATACAAGACAAATTGGTAGGATCTTACGATCTCGATCCGATCTTACGATCTCAATCTTGCAAAGACAAAAACGATCTCAGGTGGGATCTCGATCTTGACAGCCTTGGTCCAAGGTTTTGATGGTGATGATCGAGAACTTCAATTCTTTTATCTCACGATTAGCGACATATAACTTGAATCAGAATGCTAAAAGGTACGATGTTTTCTTTTTCTAAATTATATCAAGGGGTTGATTATTGGTACCCTTTAAAATATAAGTAATACCCCTATAATTTTTTTTCTTTTATTTTTATAATTTTTCTTTTATTACTGTGGAACAAAAAAAGGGGACATAAATATAAATTTTGATAAGTCAAAATTAGTAAAACATAAAAATACGGAGCATAAACCATAAAAACTGTCTTGTCTTGTTAATAAAGTAAGTAAAAGTGCCAAAAAAAAGTACGAAACATAAATTTTAAAGTTTGGCAAGTCAAAAATTGTAAAAGTCAAAAGACACGGAACAAAAAAAATATAAAACTGTCTTTTCTTGTTAATAGAGTGGGTGCTAAGGGGTATTTGTTGTATTAAATGCGTAGGAAGTACAAATAGCCCTTCTATCGGTGATGAATAACTAAGAGATAAAGTTTGTTATATGCTAAGTTAATTTAGTGGAAACATAGATAAAAATGTTTTTTTTTTTTTTTTTTTTTTTTTTTTTTTTTTTAATATTACCATGTTACCCGCGTGATGCAGCGTTAAGAAAAATGTGATTAAACATTTTGGAGAGCAATGTTTTATCAGTTCTACTCATTTCGTGAAAATAACTCCGCTAACTAAAAACAATCTTGTAGCGAACAATATTTACTATACGTTTATATGCTCAAATTTTTTATGTAATCATATTTATATAGTGATATGAATTAAGTACTAATTTTCATTTATAATTTGTTGTTTATGTTGCTTCTATTGAATTATGAAAATCTCGGAGGTTGCTTTTCGTTATTGAGCAATATTTATAAACTACTCATAAGGATATACCTTAATGAGCCGAAAGCCTATAATCTCGTTTGGGCCATCTAATTATTGTCTAACATGAGAATGGCGCCGGTCGGCCGCGTTGCGGGCCGGCGGTGTTTTTGTCATTGTATTTTGGATTCCGATGTTTTTTTATTGACTGTTTAGCAGATGGTCATAACCGTCCGTGAAAATGATGGTTGGACGTTTTTAAATGTGCATACCGAAATTTTATTGGGATAATTCACATCGTTGAAGCATCAGCATGCGTCTTTGCTGAACTAAGAACATTCAAATAGCACAACCGTTTAGTATTATAATAGGCTTCACTAATGATTCAAATAAAGTTTATCTTCCATCTATAGTAGTTTTAGATTTGTATACCTCTTACTGAAGCTAAACTCAAGATACGACATCAGTCTGTGAAGCCTAATAGCATAATCAACCTTTTTGATGCTTAAAATTATAGCGCTAATACATACTTAATTATAAAGTTTAGAGTTAAATATATTCATAGGTAGCCAACTTATAAATACTGACTTATCTCAATATAGTTGAGATTTTTTTTACAACGAAAGCAAACAATCCTCTAAATTAAGTTACAAATTAGCTGTTGTCATTGAAGTGACCGTCATAATAAAACCTTCATTATTACACTTGTTACTTTGTCATGTGATAAAATCAAAACCAATCTGTGATCAGCAAGCCGTGACTGAACCAAGCTACTGAAAATTTCAGCTTGCTACTGAAACTTCAGCTTGCCATTCAAACTTCTGCTTGCCACTAAAGCTAAACCTCCGAACAAAGTTACTAAGCACTTCCAGCTGCCACTGAACCAAGCCAAATGTGGTCACTGAGCACCGGCCATGGTCACTGAACACTTTAGCTTGCCACCGCTATTGTTTCCGGTTCAAAGTTTTATTGCGTTATGACTAATAGTTCAAACAGAATTTCATACTCCAACATACGCCTTCATGTAATTACTCCCATCCTCTTTATTGCACGATATCTGGAAAAAAAAGTCAAAAAAATATGGCTTAAAACTTCAAAACATTTTTTAACTATTTCTAAACCCCAATTATAAATCTGTAAAACCGTAAATCTGTGATACCAACGTTAGACAGTGTTTGCAGACGTGACTCTCTTTTAAGGAGCTACCCGCATATAATAGGACCGCATATAAGAGAATGAATATCAATGAATGAATTACGTGTTCTTTCCCGGATCATACATTACAGTTATAAGACCTATCAGGTGATATTACAAACTAAGCGTACATGCATTTCCTATTGGTTGATGTTAGTGTGGTGGTAAATAGTACTTCATGTTCAACGTCAACGACATATTAACAGTAACCTTTTAAATATGGGTTAGGCCTATTCGACAACTCTATAATAGTTTAAAATATAGCAAGCATATTACGATCATATTAACAGTACCACTTATATTGTTTCTAAACATCAGCAGATAGTATCTGGTGGAAAAATAGGCAATAATTTATGCTTTTTTTTTAATTACGCTTGGGGATTATTGATGACTAACCTCTGTGAATGTTAAGCCGTTAATTCCATGCTCTAACCCCATGATATGAGCACATGTTGCAACACACATAAGAAAATAAGAATTAACATATTCTAGTAGGTATTAAAACATTGCAACAAACATAATCGAATTAAAGCCACAAAGCAAGCACGATGTATAATATAGTTCACTTTAGCATGTACTGCTGTCGACTTACTTTTGGCATTCACGTTGGCATTCTCTGTTGTTGCCACGCGTGCCGCTAAAATCTTTGTGTGAACCTTCGTTAGTACCTACAATAGAAGGAAATTTTTAAAAATAAGTATGTACTGCTATGCCTCTGAGTTTATTGGAAGTGCAGGAACGTAACGAATCCTTACCAAGTAAGTGATACAAACTGTGATCGACTTACATTTTGAATTCGCGGTTGTCATTCTCTGTTGTTGGCAAGCACACTGCTAAAACCTTTTTCTGAACCTTCAGTAATACATACAACAATTGCAAATTTATCAGAAAAAGTGTAGCCTAAAATAATAGTGTAATGAGAAGACAATCTTATAACCTCTAACGTGCAGAGTTCAACGATGGAAAACAGATTCTCATACACACAATAAGCTGAAAGCACCACATAATCTACTAAGGATATGGCCTGGCCAGTGGAAACCAATAACCCCTTGAATGCCTGCAATTTTTACAACGTTTGAACAGTTAATTGATAAACTTAATCATCACAACTGAAAGTTTTGTAGACAATTTCTTACTGTGTCAGTATTGTGTGTGTGTGTGTCTAAAGAGGCACCAACAGACAATTTTGAAGCTACTTTGCCTGTAAATAACAGATTTAAAGTACAGTTAGCGACAGGAGGTCATCCAAAATCATAGCTTGTTGAGATCCGTTTTGTTTTTATAACAAGTAATAACTAATAAACGTACACGAAACCCTGGTGAACAGTGATAACATCAGTTCCATGATAAACGGCCAAAAAAATAACATCAGTTCCATTCTTTTCGGTGTTATTACTATTCGTTGAACTTAAATCAAATTGTGCGAATTATGTAGTACAGGTAATAATGTGTATGCATATCCAAAATATTCCACGGGTCGGCTAGAGTTACGAAAAGTTAGATTGTGGCTCATATGCTTATGTTAATCACCTTATTTAATAAGCATATATTCAAGAAATAAGTTGCATCAGCTGTTTGAAGTTACTTACTTCAAGTTGATTGTCTTAAAAGATCGAAGTCTTTGTATATGGCATCCATGTATCTGCAAATAACGGTTACGAAAATGGCATATGTTTAGTACTGCCGAAATGAACCTAATTTGGCAACTGTTATTACAAATATGTTAAAAAGGCAGCGATTGTTTTGTGAAAAAAAATAATCAAACCTTGAGGGTGGCGGTGTTGTTTATCCATCTGTAAATTTAGATTCTCGGTGGCTGTTAATGTAATGCAGGTTTGAACACTTTCATTAGATGTAAATTCAATGGTGTGTAATCATGATTTACACATGAAATAGGACAAACCAAGGCAGCAGTACTGATGAGTGTGTAAATACTCATTATTTTTAGTCAAATCTAAACTGCAAAACGTTTAAAAACACTCAAGAACGCATCAAAATACGGAAAAAAATCCCAAAGATCGTGTTTTATATGTTTCAGATGCAAAATGATTGAAAACAAACGAAAAATGAACAAAATTCGCATAATTGGCAATTTCAGTCCCACAACTTTTAAAATTTGACAAAACTAGTCCCTAAGCATTTATTTTAAAAGAAAAGTCAATCCAAGTTCTTTGAAAATCAAAAGATATCACAAATGATCTTTGGGTGAAAAGTTTTTAAAAATGTGCAAGTTTAGTCCTTGGAATTTCAAAAGTGACAGCTTTGGTCCCCGGAGGTTTAAACTTGGAAAATTTACAACAAAGGGTCATGGAAAAGTAAGGATTGGCAATATGGGTTCATAAAGCAAACTTTGGAAAAATTACATAAATGGTCCCTAGAGTTTACAAATTTGGCAAAATTAGTCCTCGGGTATTTCATGTGAAAGAAAAATCATCAAAGGACCTTGTGGAATTATAAGATGGCAAGTTTGGTCCTTGGTTGAAGTTTGGAGATGTGACAGTTTCAGTCCCGCAAGAATTCAATGTTACACTTTGTATCCTTGGGCTTGTGTTGCTAAAATACCAAACGGATCCCATATGTTATATAAACCAAACCATCACCCAGGCCCAACTTACCAACAAGCCCACTAATAAAAACCCAACCCCCTGAGATATTAAACAGGGTCAACAAAAGTCCACCCATCTCTTTCACATCCTCCACCCTGTGAACCCTTCCCGCCATAACCAACCATCACCATCTCCCCCATCACTCTCACATTTTGTCCTCCATACCTCATCTCAATCCCACTACTTCTCAGATATACTCACAATCTGTACCTACCACAGCCACGCTGGCAATCCACAACTCAATTGGGCGCCAAAACTTAAATTGAGGGCTGTGATGATATCTGAGCACTTCAATGGCTGGGATTGATTCAAGAAAGCACAAGGATTCATTTTACAAACAAGTCTCTCACAGAAGAAGCACAAAGGAAGAGTTTCGTACCTACCTCTTCAAGTAGTATAAATAGGGCATGATATGTAGCTTCAAAGGCATCCCATTTTTCTTTCTTTGTATCATTAAGTTTAATTTAGTTCTCATTGTAAACTCAAGTTTTTAAGTAATTTCAATTTAATTAAATCTTCAAGAGAATTTCAAGTTTTTATGCAAATTTCCATTTCCTTATTATTGTTTCATTTTACTTAGTACTCTGTTTTTTTATGCTTCCTAAATCATTTTAAAGTTGAAAGAAAAAAAGTAACTCAGAAAAGCAAAGAAAAAAAATACAAAGAAATCCAGAAAAAAAAATATAAAAAAGGTGAAGAAGAAAGAAGAAAGCAGTAGAAGGAATGAATGATGACTTTGGTTTAGAGTCTCATGGGAGACACTTAGGTGGTTCTTGTGTTCCTAGTTCTCAGCTTCTTCCTTGCTTTGGATATCAAGTAGGTTTTGCCACATACTTTGATCATAATTTACATTAGTTGTTGTTTGCCTTTAATAATTGTTGATTTCTGTGTTTCTAAGTTAGTTTAGTCATTATAGAAGCTGATTAGTTAATTGATTTGCCTCAAACGGTCAGATAATTATTGGTCAACCACTTGTGAATGGTCAAGTATAATAGTCAAACAGCTGAGGCAAATGCTTCCGTGGAATACAGTGTTTCCCCGGGTCGTAATGTCCCAACGAGGTTGTGATGGTATTAAAAACGAATCTGTGATCGAGTGAATATGAACAGGAAAGGTTATAAGTGTGTGTGTGTGTGTGTTTAAACTAGGGTTTTATAACTTAAATAAACTATATTAACTATTACGTAAAACCTAGATATCTAAAACGTTTAAACGTTCACCAATTTAAAATCAGACGCGACTGCGTGCTGAGAAAAAGGTGAGTTTTAAGGAAAAATAAACTACAGGGGTTAAAAATAAAAATCCTACAAACTTAAAATAAAATTAAACTTAAAAAGAAAACTATTTTTAAGATTATTTTATTATTTATTATTAATTATTTAATTAAAAACTATTTAACTATTTAATTAAAACTAATTTAACTAAAAATTATAAATACTACAAATTAAACTAAAAATTTATAAAAATAATTTCTAAAACTTAAAATGAACTTGAAGAAAGTATAAAAAATAAAAATAAATGTTTTTGTCTTTTTATAGATTTTCTATTAATTAAAAACTATTTATATTAATTAAACTATTTAAACTATTTTAAATAACAAATAATACTAAATCAACTTAGAAAAATATGGAACAATTTATAAAACTATTTTATGACTTAATAAAGCTAGGAAAAATATAAAATCTAGGTGTTGCTTAATAAAAAGTAATTATGCTATTTAAAACTTAATTATTGATTAATTATTAAATAAACTAATATTAATTCTAATTAATACTAAAAGACAAAATTAAAATCTGAGAAAATTATTATAATTACTTTAATATAAAAGGAAATTAATAAAAATATAAAATTACAAATTACTTAATAAAAATCTAAAAATGAAAATTAAAATTAAATTATATTAAATAGAAACTATCACTTATTATTATATTTGTTTTTCTTGATTTTTCTACTACCAACCTTTTTTATACCTAAAATTAACTAACTTTTGTAAAAAAAATATTTTTATAACTTAATGATAAGCTAATTATAAGCTAAGAACTTAAGCAGTTGACCAAGTTTGACCAAACAAGCAAATAAGCTCTACTGAGCTTGTGTGGGACCCACTATGGATTATTCAAGTTCAAATAAGTTAAGTAAACCTGTTTAAGCAAGAAAAATCAATAAGTGTTCACTGAATAAGCCAATAAGCTCAAAATAAGCACTTGGCTAATTAGAATCTGAGACAGATTAGGAACAGAGTTCAAGGGCAAATCCAAGTGGGGTCCAATGGTCTAGAGGTCAAACAAAAGGTCAAGGGTTCAAGCCTGGTAGGAGGGGGGTTGTAAGAACCTAAGATTATGGTCTGGGGCCCACTGTGGTGGTCACAAATCACCACCAAAGGTGGTGGTTTGGACTGAGTCTGATGGAGCAGGGCACACCCTTGCCCTGCAAGTGAGTTTGAGGGTGAGTGGGGCCCAGCAGAAAAATCACAAAAATTAGGAGATGATGAGAACTTAAAAATGAGCTGGTAGACAATGATTAGGAACAAGTTTTATGGTCTCAGTCAACTCACATAAATCAAAACAATTCCTGGAACTTTTGTAAAAACCTGAAAACCATTCACTATGACTTTTAATATTATGAACTACTTTGACTATTGTGAACTTGAATCTCAATCTAATGACTTACTAAGTTATATTAAGCTACTGAAACATGAATTTAAACTAAATTACCTAGTTATGCAATGAAATGTATGGACTAGTGATCAAAATGGCATCACAGTTAACTGTGATGCATGGATTATTGTGATTTTGACTTTCAGTAAATACTTGCTACTTATATGATCTGAACAAGTAATTTTTAACCTAGGTGAATGTGTGGAACCTGAGAATACCACCTAAAAACACCACACAGCCACAGACTTAGCAATCCCAAACACTACCTTATGATGACTAATTTTTGATTTTCACTACAAATTATTGTATAAGATCACGAGATTGATTTCAAAGTTAATATTATGGTGTAATAGACTAGTTTAAACACAAAAACACAGAGAGTAACAACTATTATGCAAAAATCACAAGTATTCTATTTTGACAGTTAAAAATAAATATTGAGCAATCATGAATTTTAAAGAACAAGCATGAGATATTAAGCAATAATTTTATCTAATAACACCAAAGAAGTATAAAAACAACAATAAACAATACTATGAACTAATACACAGTGAAATACAAAATATTATGAAATAACTTACAAATGAGTCAAGGCTGAAAATCTAGGAACCAGGGAACAAGATCACTTCCTACTGACTTCCACAAGTCTACTAACCCAGAAGCAATCCAAAACACACCATGTCCAATGCTCAATCATCATAACCACAGATTTTCTATTTATTTTTCTTTTTCTTTGTATTTTTGAGTATTTTTGGAATTATAAACTAAACCTGATTTTAAGGTTTCTCAAAGCTTATAAAAGCTTTGTCAGAGCTTATATGAACTATTTGAATCCTTATAACCAACTACAAACAAGATCAATTAACTTTGAGAATTACTTGAAATTTGAAAGATGCAATACTGAGACATGAACTGAAAACTTGAAATTGAGATTAAATAAAGGTTGAATTACATTAAGATGACTGGCTACAAGCTTTTAAATTCAAAGATTACAACTAGAATGGATCTTACACTAACTACGACTACACTACTCCTAATTTACACTAAAAATTTATCACCACTGCTTCTCCTCTGCTATATAGATGATATTTGAGTTCCTTGCAGCTTTGGAAAACTTTCCCACCAAATCCTAGCCCTTGATGTGGTCAGAACAATCCTCACCGTTTAAATTGCTTTTTACGCGCCAAAAAGTCTTGGGGGACTGTAGATAACGTGGGGAGGAATTTCAGGGTTTAAATGCGTTTGGGGTGTTGTGGAGAGGTGGAGGGACAGGTGGAAGAGGTATATTGTGGGCTGGTATGGTTGTAAGGAGTTGCAGAGGTGGAGGTGGTTTTGGGAGGGAAAGGGGTGAAGTGGTATTGGTGGAGTGGTGTTTGACCGGGGTAGTTTGACCCCGTTTTATTTATTAAGGGGTGAGCTTGGTTAGGAAGTGGGCTGGAAATAATTTGGGCCTAGGAATAATGGGAAGGGGTGGGCTGGTGTTAGTTTGTAGTTTGGATTTGATTTTGGGTTTAATAATATTTAGGGTCCGGTTGGTTTTAGTTTAAGATAATCACAAGGACCAAAAATGTAACAAGCTGAAAGTTGAGGGGTGTGAGTTGCAATTGTTCCAAAATTATTCCTAGGGTTTTTCTTGCCAAGTGTGAATAGTACAAGGGTAGTATTTGATATTTTTCCATTTTTTATTCCCCAGGGACTATTTCTGCCAAACTTGCAAAGTTGAGGGACCTATTTGCAATTCCTCCAAACTTTTCACATAAGGACCAAACCTGCAAAGTTAGATAAACCAAGGACCATAAATTGATTTTTCTCAAAGTTTTTAACATCCCAGGGACCATTTATGTCAATTTCCAAAGTACAGGGACTAAACTTGTAATTTTGTGAAACTTTGCACCAAAGGACTAAATATGTAATTTTATGATTAAAAAGGACATTTGATGACTTTTTCAAGTTTTAGAATGACCAGGGACTAGTTTTGCCAATTTATGAAACTTGAGGGACTAAAACTGCCAATTATGCAAACTTTGTACGTTTTTCATCTGTTTTTGCATATTTTGCATTTGAAACATATAAAACACACCTTTAAGATATTTTAAGTATTTTGATACATATTTGAGTGTTTTTGTATGTTTTGGCAGCTCAGATTGATATAAAATGATGAGTATTTAGACACTCATCAATCCCCCACACTAAACTATTGCTAGTCCCTAGCAATCTTTTGAGAAAAACTTAATGGATTTGAAAAACTCTTTACCAAAAGCCATCACTTCTGGAGTAGCCAGATGTAAGAACTGTGGCACACCTGATAACCGTGTGATTTTTAGCAAACCACCAGCTGTCAACGGAGTTGATTTGTCTTTACCAAAAGCCGTTTGCTTCTGGACTAGCCAACTCTTGATGGAATAGTCAACATCTTGGTGAGCTGATTACCAATTATGATTTTTCCACGGCCTTTACCACAAGCCATAATCTTGCGCGCTAGCCAACTCATTCGCTTTATGGGATATGGGGAGCTGATGAACCATACAATTTTTAGCAAATTGCAAGCCATAAACGGGTTTGAGTTATCTTTACCAAGAACCGTTTGCTCCTGGATTAGCCAATCCTTATATGGGTTAGACATGGTGGATTGATTACCATTTGTTGTGTTTAGTGTAAAATACTAACACCAAAAAATTTAAATTTTGGCCATTTTTGTGGAAAAAGGTCATACAAGAGTATATAAGTGATCAAATTCGCCAGAATTTCCCCCCCCACACTTAGAAATGAATATTGTCCTCAATATTCAAAATCCGGGCTATTATGTCGAATCCTTGAACGTAAAAAGATAACATTTAAAACTAAGTGGGGTAACACAACAATTATTCTGTTTTTTTATTATATACAATTTTCAAAGTTTTTCAGATCTATGTACAAAATGTGGGGCACACCCCCACACTTAGGTGGTAGAAAGGGGTAAGAAACAGGAGTGGGGTCCACTCACAGAATTATGAAGAATTTATTAGTATAAGGATCCTTTTTGAGCGTAGGAAACTTATAAAATGATACGAAGATTCTTTTTAGATTTTATATTTTATAATAATTTTTTTTAGAGGGTTATATATATATATATATATATATATATATATATATATATATATATATATATATATATATATATATATATATATACAAAGAAACGGTTAAAAATGAAACCTAAATGAGATTTTTAATACATGAAACTGTAATAACCTAATCTATCTCTTTCCAGGAATTGGGCTATGCATATCCAATCCTTTTTAGTGTATACCAGTGATTAAACCAATCTAGACCTAGGAATATCAAGATTAGGAAAATTGACAGTCAAAAGTATTTTCAATCCACAAATAGATTTCAACCATTAAAATCTTTTTGTATTTTATATTTTATAATGTTTTTGTATTTTTATCTTTTTTATATATATATACAGAGAAAAGAAAAATCCTAACAACCGCCCCTCGAAAGGGAATCTGGGCTTGACAAAGCTCAGCAACTGGAATACGACAACTGAACGATCAAACGTTCTCAATAGAGGAGTTAACAAACTGCGCGTTTCCGCCCCTTAAAAGGGAATCTAGGTTTGTAACATCTACCAAATTGTTTTCAAAATAGCCAACAACCAAATGTTGTAACTGAGGGGTATATCAAACTGGGCAAGTTGTATGCTACAAAAAAGAAAAAAAAAAAAATATATATATATATATATATATATATATATATATATATATATATATATATATATACACATATATATATTTTTGTTCGTTGAAAACTAATTTTAAAATGTTTTCAGAAACTGTTTTTGTTTTTATTTAATAATATGAATTTATCAAAGATAAATAACATTTAAACTAATATGCAAGATTCTAGGGTCTAACAACATCACAGTGCTCATGCAAGATGATCAAAGTGTTAATTTTGACTTTCTGCAAGCTACACCACTTAATTTAAGCTATCACTGAGTCAAATAATCATATACGGCATATATCAAACAAGAATAACACCCTACACAACCTCTAACACAGTTAAACCATTAGATCCAAACAATCTTTAAATGAAACCTAACTGAGCTTTTCAAAGCATAGAACTGTATAAACCAATTTTATCCAATCCAGAGATCATAATTTGTCAAGATTCAAATCTTTTTAAGCATAAACATGTTGTCAAGCAGCTTAAGCCTAGGATTATCAAAAATTATGTATATTGACAGTTAAAATACCATTTCAAACCATAATCAAATTCCAAAACATAAACGCCTAAAATTATGTTAATTTAAGAAACAACAGATAAATAGGAAAGGTAAAAGATGGTAAATATACAATGGATATATATCCATAATCACTAATACGCAAAATCGTTTAAAATATGCGCACAACCTCCCCGGCAGCGGCGCCAAATTTTGATTCGCCTCAAACGGTCAGATAATTATTGGTCAACCACTTGTGAATGGTCAAGTATAATAGTCAAACAGCTGAGGCAAATGCTTCCGTGGAATACAGTGTTTCCCCGGGTCGTAATGTCCCAACGAGGTTGTGATGGTATTAAAAACGAATCTGTGATCGAGTGAATATGAACAGGAAAGGTTATAAGTGTGTGTGTGTGTGTTTAAACTAGGGTTTTATAACTTAAATAAACTATATTAACTATTACGTAAAACCTAGATATCTAAAACGTTTAAACGTTCACCAATTTAAAATCAGACGCGACTGCGTGCTGAGAAAAAGGTGAGTTTTAAGGAAAAATAAACTACAGGGGTTAAAAATAAAAATCCTACAAACTTAAAATAAAATTAAACTTAAAAAGAAAACTATTTTTAAGATTATTTTATTATTTATTATTAATTATTTAATTAAAAACTATTTAACTATTTAATTAAAACTAATTTAACTAAAAATTATAAATACTACAAATTAAACTAAAAATTTATAAAAATAATTTCTAAAACTTAAAATGAACTTGAAGAAAGTATAAAAAATAAAAATAAATGCTTTTGTCTTTTTATAGATTTTCTATTAATTGAAAACTATTTATATTAATTAAACTATTTAAAAGATTTTAAATTACAAATAATACTAAATCAACTTAGAAAATTATGGAAAAATTTATAAAACTATTTTATGACTTAATAAAGCTAGGAAAAATATAAAATCTAGGTGTTGCTTAATAAAAAGTAATTATGCTATTTAAAACTTAATTATTGATTAATTATTAAATAAACTAATATTAATTCTAATTAATACTAAAAGACAAAATTAAAATCTGAGAAAATTATTATAATTACTTTAATATAAAAGGAAATTAATAAAAATATAAAATTACAAATTACTTAATAAAAATCTAAAAATGAAAATTAAAATTAAATTATATTAAATAGAAACTATCACTTATTATTATATTTGTTTTTCTTGATTTTTCTATTACCAACCTTTTTTATACCTAAAATTAACTAAGTTTTGTAAAAAAAAATATTTTTATAACTTAATGATAAGCTAATTATAAGCTAAGAAATTAAGCAGTTGACCAAGTTTGACCAAACAAGCAAATAAGCTCTACTGAGCTTGTGTGGGACCCAATATGGATTATTCAAGTTCAAATAAGTTAAGTAAACCTGTTTAAGCAAGAAAAATCAATAAGTGTTCACTGAATAAGCCAATAAGCTCAAAATAAGCACTTGGCTTATTAGAATCTGAGACAGATTAGGGACAGAGCTCAAGGGCAAATCCAAGTGGGGTCCAATGGTCTAGAGGTCAAACAAAAGGTCAAGGGTTCAAGCCTGGTAGGAGGGGGGTTGTAAGAACCTAAGATTATGGTCTGGGGCCCACTGTGGTGGTCACAAATCACCACCAAAGGTGGTGGTTTGGACTGAGTCTGATGGAGCAGGGCACACCCTTGCCCTGCAAGTGAGTTTGAGGGTGAGTGGGGCCCAGCAGAAAAATCACAAAAATTAGGAGATGATGAGAACTTAAAAATGAGCTGGTAGACAATGATTAGGAACAAGTTTTATGGTCTCAGTCAACTCACATAAATCAAAACAATTCCTGGAACTTTTGTAAAAACCTGAAAACCATTCGCTATGACTTTTAATATTATGAACTACTTTGACTATTGTGAACTTGAATCTCAATCTAATGACTTACTAAGTTATATTAAGCTACTGAAACATGAATTTAAACTAAATTACCTAGTTATGCAATGAAATGTATGGACTAGTGATCAAAATGGCATCACAGTTAACTGTGATGCATGGATTATTGTGATTTTGACTTTCAGTAAATACTTGCTACTTATATGATCTGAACAAGTAATTTTTAACCTAGGTGAATGTGTGGAACCTGAGAATACCACCTAAAAACACCACACAGCCACAGACTTAGCAATCCCAAACACTACCTTATGATGACTAATTTTTGATTTTCACTACAAATTATTGTATAAGATCACGAGATTGATTTCAAAGTTAATATTATGGTGTAATAGACTAGTTTAAACACAAAAACACAGAGAGTAACAACTATTATGCAAAAATCACAAGTATTCTATTTTGACAGTTAAAAATAAATATTGAGCAATCATGAATTTTAAAGAACAAGCATGAGATATTAAGCAATAATTTTATCTAATAACACCAAAGAAGTATAAAAACAACAATAAACAATACTATGAACTAATACACAGTGAAATACAAAATATTATGAAATAACTTACAAATGAGTCAAGGCTGAAAATCTAGGAACCAGGGAACAAGATCACTTCCTACTGACTTCCACAAGTCTACTAACCCAGAAGCAATCCAAAACACACCATGTCCAATGCTCAATCATCATAACCACAGATTTTCTATTTATTTTTCTTTTTCTTTGTATTTTTGAGTATTTTTGGAATTATAAACTAAACCTGATTTTAAGGTTTCTCAAAGCTTATAAAAGCTTTGTCAGAGCTTATATGAACTATTTGAATCCTTATAACCAACTACAAACAAGATCAATTAACTTTGAGGATTACTTGAAATTTGAAAGATGCAATACTGAGACATGAACTGAAAACTTGAAATTGAGATTAAATAAAGGTTGAATTACATTAAGATGACTGGCTACAAGCTTTTAAATTCAAAGATTACAACTAGAATGGATCTTACACTAACTACGACTACACTACTCCTAATTTACACTAAAAATTTATCACCACTGCTTCTCCTCTGCTATATAGATGATATTTGAGTTCCTTGCAGCTTTGGAAAACTTTCCCACCAAATCCTAGCCCTTGATGTGGTCAGAACAATCCTCACCGTTTAAATTGCTTTTTACGCGCCAAAAAGTCTTGGGGGACTGTAGATAACGTGGGGAGGAATTTCAGGGTTTAAATGCGTTTGGGGTGTTGTGGAGAGGTGGAGGGACAGGTGGAAGAGGTATATTGTGGGCTGGTATGGTTGTAAGGAGTTGCAGAGGTGGAGGTGGTTTTGGGAGGGAAAGGGGTGAAGTGGTATTGGTGGAGTGGTGTTTGACCGGGGTAGTTTGACCCCGTTTTATTTATTAAGGGGTGGGCTTGGTTAGGAAGTGGGCTGGAAATAATTTGGGCCTAGGAATAATGGGAAGGGGTGGGCTGGTGTTAGTTTGTAGTTTGGATTTGATTTTGGGTTTAATAATATTTAGGGTCCGGTTGGTTTTAGTTTAAGATAATCACAAGGACCAAAAATGTAACAAGCTGAAAGTTGAGGGGTGTGAGTTGCAATTGTTCCAAAATTATTCCTAGGGTTTTTTTTGCCAAGTGTGAATAGTACAAGGGTAGTATTTGATATTTTTCCATTTTTTATTCCCCAGGGACTATTTCTGCCAAACTTGCAAAGTTGAGGGACCTATTTGCCATTCCTCTAAACTTTTCACATAAGGACCAAACCTGCAAAGTTAGATAAACCAAGGACCATAAATTGATTTTTCTCAAAGTTTTTAACATCCTAGGGACCATTTATGTCAATTTCCAAAGTACAGGGACTAAACTTGTAATTTTGTGAAACTTTGCACCAAAGGACTAAATATGTAATTTTATGATTAAAAAGGACCTTTGGTGACTTTTTCAAGTTTTAGAATGACCAGGGACTAGTTTTGCCAATTTATGAAACTTGAGGGACTGAAACTGCCAATTATGCAAACTTTGTACGTTTTTCGTCTGTTTTTGCATATTTTGCATTTGAAACATATAAAACACACCTTTAAGATATTTTAAGTATTTTGATACATATTTGAGTGTTTTTGTATGTTTTGGCAGATCAGATTGGTATAAAATGATGAGTATTTAGACACTCATCATTAATCTTGGTTAAAAAGTTAGTGGTTTGCTTTGAAAATTATGGAAAACAGTTATTATTCAGTTAGGATATTAGTGTAATATTGGTTTTAGTGACTTGCAATAGATTAGGTTAGATAGTTTAAATCATAAAAACTAGTGATTACTTAGGAAAAGTCAAAATCTCACACTTAACTCTTCAACAGCTTATCTGTTGAAGATTTTAAGAATCAAACCCTTGATTTCAATGCACAAGTAGGTAATGTTGGGAGATTTAGGTACATTTAATGTTAGTATAACATAATTCAACTGCTAGGATCTTTAGAAACTCATCAAGTCAACCTTGCTCAATTTTTGAAAAAAAAAAAAAGTCAAACTCACTTTTTAACAGAAAACACCAAATTCCCACGAATTGTTGTGATTTTTGAGCTGGGATTCAGGGTTTGAAATTTTTACAAGTTATAGTATTACACTTAATCTTTTGAACCCCACAAATTGTTTATTTTTGTGATTTTTTTAGAGACTTATTCAGTTACCTAAAGTGGCCTGCAGGGCATGCCATTCCCCTGCACCCAGGTTTTTACAAAATTTCAATTGATCATAAGTTGCTGAAACTTTGACCCTAGGTTGTGATTTCTATTGATTTAGAAAGCCCTTTAGGTGGTGATTGGAATTTAGGAGTTAGTTTCCCTATAACTGCTTATTTGCTGCTTATTTTTAGTCCATCATTTGGCTTATTTTTCTGAGGTCTGCTGATGCATCACGGTTAGGATGAGCTTGATTGATATTGTTGATCATTCTTGATGTTGTTATTAATCTTGTGGTTTGCTAAAGCTTGTTTAAGCTTATTGGGTTTAATGGTTTAGTTTGGCAGTCACTATAAGAAAGGGAAAACAAGAATTTTGAAATTAACTTGGATTCTCAAATCTGTTTTAAATCAAGGGGTTGTTTAAGTTGTTGTTAGTTCATATCTGTTTTCAAGTAAATTTCCAAGATTGTGTTTGTGTTTGTTGTTGTAAAATCAGTGAAAAAAAAAGGGAAACTAAAAAAAATGTTTTTGCAAAAAGTCAAGAGCCAGGGTCGAACCCGTGACCTCTAGCCTCTCACAAACATAAACACACGCCAATATCCATCTGCCCTAGGGTCTTGTTTAGTTATTCTTTGCAATATATATTATTTAAACCTTGTTGTTTATTTAGCTTAAATTAAGCTTAACAGCTTTTGTCTGCTTATTTTGTGCTTATTTGCTACTGTACCCAGCCTTTTTACATTTTTCATAGACTAATATTAATTTTTAGTATTTATTAAAAAAGTTTCAGAATTTTAGAAATTGTTTTAGTATTTATTATAATTTAATTAGAGTTTATTAGTAATTCATTCGTAATAAATAGAATTTTTATTGAAAAATTAATTTTCTTTTTTCTAAAATTTTCTTTTGTCATTTAGTGTGTAAGAAAATTATTTGAATAACCGTAGGACTTTTGTAGCTCAAAATTTACGTTTTAACTTGTGCACTCGTGTTTTATTTAAACAACTTTTGCGTTTTTAATTTAGCTTACGTTTTAGGATTCTCGATACCTAATTATGTTTCCCGTAGTGTTTTAGGATTTCCCTAGTTTGCTAATTGCCTTTTGTTTACCCTTAGGTTATTTTATTTTCACTCTCGTTCGTTAATTTTCAAATTTCGTTAATTTAACGTATCGCAAAACCAAATAATCTTTCACAACCAAACATACAAGATTTTAATCTCGATCTTTTCATGAAACTTTCCATTCACACCTCGTTGGGGTACGACCCGGGAAATCACTTCTCGGTCTCACAAATATCACTTTCACGAGTTTTGCGAGGTAATCTTTTTCCTAAAAGGTTTACTCGTATTTCTCCACGTCTAGTTGTCTCACGATAACTTAGACCTCACGTTTGTTGATATTTTGATAAATTGTTTTTGCACACACCAAAACACAACGAATCAAGTACGATAGCTTTTTTTGGCAGGTAACGTACGACTTAGATTGAGCCACCGGTTGTTGGCAAATCATCCTCACATATACTCATCTTAATGATTTGCTTCCATTGTTTTTTTTATATAGAAAAGAGACGCGTAAATGCACAATATTGCTAAACCCTCGATTCAAACCGTACATTTTGATCGGCTCTTTATCACAACAGAACACAATGGAGGGCTTGAAGCGAGGGTCCAGGAATATTCTACGTTTATGTGAACACAATGCGTGTGCACTTGCCTGCATTAAAAGGCTGAGTCAAATTATTTTGAACATGCAAACTGTATATACATTTTCAACCGACATTTGGTGAGAACAGTGACCATATGCATTCATAGAGAGCTGTCTGCGGCAACATACCTTGGTACATTCAATCAGCGTAAGACTTTTGGTGGTTAACTTTTTGGTCACGCCATAATCAGTACCGAGAATTGCAGCAAGTAAATCAGTGACCCCATTCATTTAGGTTCAACTTCCGCATGACAAAATGAGTACATGTCCGTAGACCGGTTGGAATCTACTTATAAGGTACGTAGATAAAACTGGTGAAAAGCATAAAAGCATATAAAAACAAAAAATCAAATTCCATTCAAACTATGTACAAATTACCTGTAGTAAGTCGAGTCCAGGTCCAACCACCTCATGAGCCATACCTCCTGAACCGTATCCCATGAACCAAATCCCCTTAACAAAAACTTACATTAGCTGTTGTTGTCATTATGGTTTAATTAAATTAAGTAACAGAAAATAAGCTTAGACATCTGTACTTCCACATTAGGCGAATAAGAGCACACATTCTGTGCATCAGGTTAGAAGTATAAGCTTTTTTGCTTATCAAGAAATGCTTTTTTATTTGAAATTTGGAGTACAAATACTTAGAAGTATAAGCTTCATTTGTGTTTGCTTATTTAGGGATATAGAGCTTATTTGAGTGCTTATTTTGTAGCTGCAATTAGGAGTGCTAGACTGTTTTGAAAAACAAAATTTGCCTAAGTTTCCCATCTGTCAGATTATAAGTGCCTATTTATAAGGTCTAAACTGTTAAAAAATTCTTTCAAAATTGATTTAATAAGTTATTTTCCAGCCTATCTCTCTCTGTTACAGCTTATCAGACATTATGCAACAGCCTAAAACCCAAAAGCAATCGACACCGAAAGCAATGCAAACAAAAAAAATGTAACATGCATATTATAAATATTCATAAATTAGGCAAAAGAGACATATTATTATACATAAGCTAAGCAAAAAACCCTATCTGCTCGTTGTTTCCATTGTTGCGAATCTATGAGGCTTCCAAAAAGGCCTGATAACTCATGGTTTCCTGAAAAAAGAAAAACACGAAACCACAAAAAAAGTAAGTATAATTAAAACAAACAGTGTAACGCATCTTCAACCATAACCTTTAACCAAAAGGATAATGAAATTAGAGCTTACAAACCTTTTTGTTGTTGATAAACAACTCTTCAAATATCTGTGAAACCCCAAGATCAACCAAATTGTAACAAAAGCCCCAAATTAGCAAAACCCCCAAATTATAAGAAAACCCTAATTTCCGAATAGATTTTTTATAAATAATTTTATACCTTTCTTGTAGATTTGATGGACTGCCGGTCTGAATCTTCTGTATTACCTTTTATCACACCAGCTTTTGGAATCAAACTTTTAGCATCAACAATCTGATTGTGAGGCAGTGAGGGTATGTGGTGGATTCTAAAGACACCGAAAATGATATAAACACCAAAAAAAAAAAAAATTTGGACCGGACAATAGGAAGCTGGATCATTTGAGGTGGATCAATATAGCCCAAAAAGTAGGCCAGTTTTTGGCGGGAAATTGACGCCAAAAACGGTGTCGTTTTTCACGGGAATTATATAAACTTATAATATTGAATAATGAAAACCCCGTAAGTTGTTTTTCATTATTGAGCAATATATATAAACTACACATAACGATAAACCCTAATGAGCCCAAAGCTTACAACCGGGTTTGTGCCATCTTATCTATTGTCTAGCTAACTCTTCTCCACAGTCCAAGCGGAAAAATCATAAAAGCTCAAACTGGAGTAAAATTTTAAAACATTAACGATATAATTAGTTTATTGTGAAGACATCTTAATACAACCGACAACAAATCTTCAAACACGCACATCAAAAGCAAAAGGGAAAACAAGCAGCAAAAGCAAAGATAGTCATTGGCTGACAACACGACATCTTAAAATTTTTGTTTTTTTAATGAAGATATCCGACAGCAAGCGGAAGCAATATTCAAGAAGCAACAATAAAAGCAAAAAAAACAAACAAGCAGAGGAGAGAAATAGTTTTTTTTTTCTTTTTTTTTTTAAGAAAAAAGGATACATGGTGGCGGCTAGTGTTTGACGAAGTGACATAGAGTAGGCGGCTCAACTTAACCATCTTGGTGTGAAGATTATACCCGCTCATGATACCATGTTAAATAATGAAAACTCAGCGGGTTGCTTTCCAATATTGGGCAATATTTATAAACTACATATAATGATAAAACCCTAATGAGCCTAAAGCTTACAACCGGGCTTGAGCTATCTAATCTATTATCTAACAACTTCCAAAAGAAATTGAAGGATACTAATAATTTAATGCGCGTATGATTCTTTAAGTTGTAACATATCTATACTACTTATAACATATGCAAAACTTTTCTTTAAACTTAAAATTCTTAAATTTTAGTCATGTGTAAACAATATAATATCTTTGATTAAACATCCATCGCAAATTAGTATTTTAAATATTTTTTAATCATCAAATTTTTATCATTTTTCGTTTATAACTAATAAACTATTTTCTCGTTATGAAATTGAACCTGTAAGTGTTGCATCAAGAGTCACACCAGAGCTATAAGTTCACAAGTATAATTATTTGTCGATATACATCGTTGCTTTATGCGGGTATTCATCTAGTTTAGATTAATGCGGAAAGGTAAAGAAGTTTACGTTTGAAATTGTTGAAAGAAATGCAGGTTGACATAATTAATACTACCTCCGTCCTAAAATTTAAGTTCATTTGGACTTTTTTCGGTAACTTTGACCTTTATTTATTTATTTTTTTTTGTTATATAATAATTGTGGAAAATATATAAATGAATTGTGTTTTAAATGTACATTATTATTATACTTTTCATCAAGTATTATATAACACAAAAATATATAGTTAAGGTCAAAGTTGCAAAATAAAAGTCAAAATGCATATAAGTTTTGGGACGGAGGGAGTAAAATTCAATACAAACTTTTCTCTCAATGATTAAATTACATTAAATTAATAAAGGGTAATTTAGTAATATTATCACTTCAATGTTCACACTAAATACTTCCTGCTTTATATTTTTACATTTTTAAATCATGCCATGTTAAATTTTCAATTGCATTGCTTTTGTCATGAAAATTTTATAGTCTCAACTTATTTACCTCAGATTTGGTAAAACTATAACGTATGATTATTGGAATAACATGTACAAATAAATGGCATTGTTCAGTTGCATAAAACATGTATACCTAGTAATATAAGACTAATAAATTGAAAGTTTAAACTTAATCAAATCAAAGAAAATGATCTTATTGTATTTTACTAACGTATAATTTAAACTCCTTATCCTTGTAAATGTGTGTATATGTATAGTTTTCTTGGAATGTGACATTTAACTTCCAAGACAAGCATCTTTTCCTAACTTAATGTTTGAGAAAAAAAAAATGATAACGAATAGAATTCTTCAAATTAAAAACTCTGGAAAAAATTCCCGACAGATGGTAGATCCAACGGTGTTGAGCTCCAATCCTCGGTAACTACGTCTGCCGAGATGTTCAAATCATCGTTGTTGCAAACAAAGGGTTCAAAATCTTGTTGCCATGCAAAACTCGAAAGTGTAGTAGTGTCATCGCTCCAAGAAATATCTTGCGGCAATTCTTCATTTAATATATCATGCAACTCGAGAAGGTTCGTGTTTTGAACCATAAATTCATCGATTTCATTGTCTTCTTCGCCCATAAATTGAGGAACCAATATGTTTTGCATGTCACCTTCCTCGCTCAAATCACATAATTGGACCCCAGTTCCGCTAGAAGACTCGTCGCCAACATTGTCTTGATTCTCTTGATCTGAATTTTGATTCAAAAATTTAGCAAACACGTCAGCTAGGTCAATATTAGCTCGTTCTGGTGATTCATTAGATGAATCACCACTAAAGCTAGGGTTATTGACATAACCTAAACCACCACTTCTATTATGTGAAGATCTTGAGGGCCTAGATCGGCGATTTTTCCTACATCCACCACCAACGGGTACATTACGAAGGGATCCACCTTTGGTCCAATACCTTCTACAACCTTTACAAAAGTACCTAGGCTGTGATAAGCTATAGTTGTTGTAGTAACAAAATTTGGTATTTGGTGAGGCGCATCTTGGGCAATTAGGTGCAATTTCAACACTAGGTTTCCACCTATTTTCCATTGGCCTTTGTGGGTAGTGAAGCATCATTTGGTCAAACATTTTTAGGAGAAAATGAGAAGAGAATGAGTATGTGTGTGTGTGTGTGTTTTGTGTATGCAAAGAATTGAAATTGATTTATAAAAGGCTAAGGTGGTAGCGTGGGGTAGAAAATATAGTAGGGTTAGGGCCTAAGTATCATGGGCGGTCCCGAAGCCGTTAACAAGAAGAAAGGGCGTTAAATCTTTATATTGTTTTCACACTCTAGTGTGTGTTTTGAGAGGTTAAAGTTAACGGTTTTTTAGGCAAGCTAAACGTGTGGGTATGAAAACATATTTCTTGTATATAAATTTTCATGTCAAGTAACGTAGTAAAATGTGGGATTAATCTCAAAACATTTGGTGCAAATAACTTTAAAGTGCTCACGTTAGACTTTTATAAAGAGATATCTTACCTGTTTTGAAACTGCGTGCCGGTAAACTCAAATCTGATATGTTAATCGGCCAAAAAGTTACAAAATAATGGTTACGAAGGACAAAAAATAAAAACCAGTGTCAAGTATGATATAACAATATATATGTATACGTGTCTTCTTTTTGCGGTGTATATAATGGGAGATAGTTAATTGTCGTAAACAAAATTGATAAGCGTTTTCAGATTGGCAAAATTTATGAGGAAAGGTTGTTGAAAAACGGTATTGATAAAAAAAAGAATGAGAGCTCTCATTTAATTAAATGTGAGATTAATCAGAAGTCAAAATTTTCATGTGTAATTCATTAGCACGTACGTGATATTTGGACTTTCTGCATTCAGTTGTGCCCAATGCATGTGCGTTGGTACGATACTCATACACCGTTTGCAAATGTCTCTAGGTTGACAACCAATAGTTGTCGGAGTAGATTATAAATTTCTAGAATAACTTCATTGCAAAAAAAACCTTGTTTCCTATATATTTTTTCACTCTTTACTTTCTCATAGATTATCATTTTTAACTGATCGATTTTCTTGACATTTTCATTCAGTAATATCTTTTCAAACATATGGGATGCCGGATGCTCTAAAGTCTAAACACATAACACTTAGAATGGTGTTATTTAAGAGTCCTTCATATTGATTTTAACTACATAACTTTGGAAACGTATCTAGATATAGAGCTTTTGCTCATACCCCTGTAAATGGTATAGAACAACCTGTTCTATTTTCTTAGTTTTTATTACTGAACTAAAGCATACTGAGATTATAGTAACAAAGCCACTGCTTTTGGTACAATGGTACATGATTTAATGATAATTTAATAAAAATGATGTAATATTAAGACGTAAATGATATTTGATTAAATACGGAGCAATGTGTTTCGTTGATATACCTAATACTATTTATAATATTATAGTCGACCCACGAATGAGAGCTTTTACGGTGTAAACTATAACATTAAAAACTATCTGTTTAATAATTCGATTTATTGGGTTTTTAACCCTCTCATAATTAGAAAGAATGTTACTTTGTTGCATTAATAGAAAATTGAATAGCCTCTCGTAAATAGAAAGAATGTTAACTTGTTGCATTAACATGTAAATTGTGCATGGGTAGTAGTGCATGGATCTTGGGTTTGTTGATTTAAGTTAATTCCGAAATGCTTGTTGTGTACTTTGGATTGTGATGCATGTTACGAAGTCAAACTTCAATAAGTTGCCATTACTGTTTATGGTATGAATGACTGATTTGCCCTCAATGAAATGGAACAAGCATCCCTTCAAAATAAGGAGTGTAAATTTTGTGGTAAATAATGCTAGGGAGTGTAATAAATTTTGTGCTAAATAGTGTAAAAGAAGTATTTCTATACTATTATATAAAACATTTAAGTTGTTGGCTTCATAAAAAATTAAGATAAATAGCTTCAATCATAGAATGACATGTGTTAATTTTTAACTAAAAAACCACTTTTATTTTTAAATTAAAATATCTTTTAATCTATTTATTTTTCTATAATCTAATTTCACCATAATTTTTAAAATTTCGTGCTCTTTAATTTAACATCTATTTTGATATATTTTACGAGTTTTTAGCTTTTTATATTTTTAGTGAGTTTATTTATTTTGATTCAAAATTTTATAATTTTAACCTTTATCTGAATCAATACAAACTTGATTCGTCAAAATTATATACTTTCAGGAGGAGTGTTTTACGGGTAAGAAATTGTGAGAGTCTTTGTATATGCGTGAATAATGATGTAAAACAAATTCACTAAGCGGGTAGGGAAGTACGGGGAGAGTTGGGTTAGCAATTCATTCCATATATTTATAATATAATCATATTTATTGCCGCCGATGTGCGCAGTTATCTAACTAGTTATGAAAAATAACTAAATGTTAATGCAATTTTGTAATGCTAAACAAATGAAGGTGAGGTGGTTTTATATAGCTTGCCATAAATACCCCCCCCCCCCCCCCCTCTAGATACATTAAGTTGAGTAATGCACCCAAAAGATGAGTGGTGAGAAATGAGTGAGAAGGCCGGTTCGAATTGTTGTTTCTATGTTATCTCCGAGTTATGCTTTTGGCTTTTTTAACCTTCTTTAGATGGATTGAGATCATCTCATGTTCAAGTTGAACATCAAAGATCATGTTTAAGATTTATGTGAGTGAAAAGAAAAAATAAAATAATTATTTTGGGACCTCTATTTTGTTAGAAAATATTTTTTTCCATCACAATAAAACTAACATAATCTCTCATGTTCAAGTTGAACATGAGACGATCCCAATCCTGTTCAAATTGTGCAACATGATAATTCAATTTTTTTTTTAATTATAAAAATTATAAAGAATTGATACATGGACCTAAAATTGAACTTATTTGTGGACCTAAAAACACGTGTCATCATTTTAATGGCTGCAGACAGGAACCCATTTATTTTACAACCAATCAGATTCATGTCACCTATTTTTAGGTCCACAATTAGGTCAATTTTTAAGTCCATATATCATTTCTTAAATTATATAGTATGACACTTCACTGTTAATCTTTAACATTTCCAAGATGATTAAAGTCATTTAATTCTTCTAATATTAGTTGACAAAATATTAGTAACCAGTATATTGTTTCACATAATGTTAACTTGAAATAATAGGTATAAATTGTAGGGGGTTATTTTTATTTTTATTTTTTAATTATAAATCAATAAATACTATAAAGGTTAAAACAAAAGGCTTAGGAAATATTAAGCATAACACCCCTTATTTATTTAATAGAGAAGAATGCAATCAAAGTTTGTAATAAAAATTGGTTCATCATTAAAAGCCAAATCAAACAGAAATTTTCTATATAAAATTAAGGTTTTTAATCTTTTTATTCTCAATTAAAATATCAAAGTTATTCTCTGTGCAGTGTAAAGATTTCATTTTTTAAAAGAGTTTACCGATCATTATATTAGCTAAGATAAGTTATGAATGCCCTAGAATAATGATACATCACATTAATTAACTATTTTGGCTCACAAATGGCCGATGACATCTTTAAGAAAGTTAAACAAACCTAGAAAAACCTATATTTAACAAATACAAACTTCTTTACCTTATACAAAAATTGTAAATTGACAGCGTATTATCTTTTATGTGATTTGTATATATTTTTTCAAAGCTAAGAATTTATTAGACTAAGGCTGTGTTTATTTTTTCTCTTTTGCCTCTTAACAGCCTCTGAATGGGCACTATGTCTGAATCGGTCAGACATTTTGACGTTCAGACCGTTTTTTTATTTTATTTTATTTTTTATTTTTTTATTTTTTTTCGTTCAGACGCGTTCAGATGCAGTAAGATCTTAATGGTTTAGACTTGAGAGGGGTGTCTGAATGCGTCTTGTTGCCTCTTGCTGACATAAATAAAAACCAAAAAAAAAAAAAAAAGTACGAGCAAGCAAATGTGCGGTTCAAACATGAGTTTTTTTTCCCGTTCAGATGCGGTCAGATTCAGACATTTACGCATCAGATTCAGATTCAGATGTGCGGTTCAGATTCAGATTCAGACCCTCTTAACAAACAAACAAACACCACCTAAAACAACTCCGAGAAAGAGACCAAACGGAGTACTATATTTACAAAACAAAACCAAGAGCAATAATAGAGCTCGATCCCATAAAAGAAAGCAAGAAAAAACACTACTTATACAAAATCAAATGGGTTGGAGATACACAAGTTCTAGTTTGTTGTCCTTGAAGGATGAAAAACAAAAATCCACATTTTTAACATACTCTGAATAAAGGGAAAAATTTCCTCTTCCCTAACACTATCAATACAATCCGAGGTAGCGTTGATCTATTTATTTCTCTATTTTCAGTTTCCCGCAAAGCACATTGGAGGACCCAATGAATAACCACTTTAGGCGGAAACAACCTCTAGAGTCAAAATTACCCATGAGGTCATGAGGATATATTTGATAGAAGACGAAGGAAAAAACGACGATGGGGAGGGGGTTCAAATGCTACTAATTACTTATTTTTCTCCATGTTGATAACACACGAGGGCATCCAATTAAGCAATGATGTAAAAAGAAGAAGAAACAAGCTATGATTTTTAAGGTTAATTTTGAAAAGGCTTATGATTCGGTTAGATGGGATTTCTTGGATGACATATTGAAGAAGTTTGGGTTTGGAGAGAAATGATGTAAGTGGGTCCAAAGTTGTCTTCATTCTTCTAGGGGTTCGGTTATTGTGATGGAAGTCCTATGACGGAATTTCAGTTTTACAAAGGTCTTAAACAGGGTGATCCACTTTCCCCTTTCTTATTTATCTTGGTCATGGAAAGCTTACATGTTTCATTTCAAAGAGTGGTGGATACAGGTTTATTCAAAGGGATTATGGTGACCCCTTTGCTTCATATTTCACATTTGTTTTATGCTGATGTTGCTATATTCATGGGTCAGTGGAATCAATCTAATATTGATACTATTATTCATGTGTTGGAAGTTTTTCACTGTGCTTCGGGTCTTCGTATCAACATGAATAAAAGTAAGTTGATGGGTATTTCTATGGACATTAGCAAGGTGGAACAGGCTATTGCGAAGATCGGATGTATGATTCTCAAAACTTCGTTCACATATTCAGGATCAAGAGTGGGTGGCCTCATGTCAAGAATACAATCTTGGAATGATATAGTTGAGAGTATGGTATCTCGTTTATCAAGATGGAAGTTAAAGACTCTTTGAATAGGAGGAAGATTAACTCTTCTTAAATTGGTATTAGGCACAATTCCAATATATCACATGTCTATTTTTAAAGTCCTAATGAAGGTGTTACAAAACGTTGGAATCCATCAGATCTCGTTTTTTTAATGGTGAGGATATTAATAAAAAAAGCCGAGTTGGGTTAGATGGAAAAATGTGATGGCTTCTAAAGATAAAGGTGGTCTTGGTGTGTCAAGTTTATTCGCGCTAAATAGAGCTCTTATGTTCTAGTGGGTGTGGCGGTTTATCTCTCAAAAGTCGTCGTTATGGGCTAGGGTGATAAAAGCGTTGCATGGTGAAGATGGTAAAATTGGTAAGAAGATAAAGCCTAGTCATCTGTCTATTTGGCTTAGTATAATTCATGAGGTTGAGCTACTGAAGTTGAAAGGTATTGATTTACTTAGTTTTATTCTTCCTAAATTGGGTAATGGGGTGAATACATCATTTTGGGATGTAGCTTGGCGTGGGGACGTTGCGTTTAAAGTCTTTGTTCCTAGATTGTATGCGCTTGAATCGATGAAAAATATAGATGTTGCGTCGAAATTGTCTCATTGTGGGCTGGAGTTCTCCTTTAGACGAAATCCCAGGGGTGGAATAGAGCAGACCCAGTTTGATCTATTGAAGGAAAAGGTAGAAGGTTGTATTCTTGGTAATATGAATGATAGATGGGCTTGGTCTTTAGATGGCTCGGGTGAATTCTAAGTGTCGTCGGTAAGGAAAGTTATTGATGATGCCTTACTTCCAGAGGGTACCATGAAGACCAGGTGGACAAAAGCGGTGCCCATCAAGATTAATGTTAAGCATGATTGTCTCCCTACCAGATCTAATATCTCACGTAGAGGTATGGAGATTGAGTCTATCTTATGTCCTATGTGTGATAATGCGGTGGAGTCGTCTAGGCATCTTTTCTTTACTTGTCATTTTATTAGCGAGCTTATGCGCAAGATTACTCGGTGGTGGGATATTGATTACACGGAGACTAATTCATTCGAAGAATGGCTGAAATGGATTTCGTCTATTCGGCTGTCGTTAAAGCAAAAACACATCTTCGAAGGTACGTGCTACGTTCTCTGGTGGTATATATGGAATTGTCGCAACAAAAAGATTTTTGGTCGTGAGACTCCCTCAAAGGCGATCTTTTTTGATGAAGTGGTGTCCCGTTCTTTCTATTGGATTCGTTTTAGATTTAAAGCTATGTTTAGTTGGATAGAGTGGCTAAAAAACCCTCATCTTATTTCGTTGTAATTTTTTAGCTTCTTGCTAGTTTTTCTAATTATATCCGCCGTTCAAAAAAAAACAAATGATCAATGTCCTTATTCACATTTTTTCCCATAATTAAATAATACTTATGGATTACAAATATGTATTTTATTACTTCCTTTTTTTTAATTGAGATCTTGAAGTATGTTTATTAGTAACTAGTTATAAGTCCCGTGCATGCACGGGGTTTACAAATAAATCAAATTTATGTTAAAATTTTAGTTTACTATATGATATATAAGAATTTACTCTTAAAAATTATGATATAAGTACAACTAATAAATGTGCATGAGTTTTTCATTATATATTAATATCTATTATTATTTTGTAAAAAGATATTTTGGATGAAAATTTAACTTTGTTTAGCTAACATATATGCTGAGGTTGGTGTTGCTGTTTAACTTTAACTATTGATATCATGTAGTACAAAATGTGCGAGTTTAATAGCACATAATGAGCGTTGATGAAATTCAAATATATTCCGTAAAGTTTTTTAAAAATGTTTTTTCGGATATCCATATATAAACTTTAAATAGTAATTACATGAGTCGTTGTTATAAGTACAATCGCGTTTATTTATTTTCATATCACAGTAATTCGTGTTTACCATTTGATATTTATATTACCGTTAATAATAATTTAACCGTAGTTAATATTCAAACTTTTGTACACATAGATTAAACTTTTAAATAAGATAACATTAGTTCTTATTTAACGTATATAGTAAAAAAAAAATGTTAATTGATGAAATTTTAAAAATAATATTTAATTTTAAAATGTTTAACGTATATTAAAACTAATTCATATATTTACAAAATCTTGTAATTTAATGTATGAAAGTCGCAAACTAATATTAATACTCATGTAATTGTAAACAAAGTTTATATTATAAAGTTTAGGGGGTATAAAGTGTAAAAGATTATTTATTTTATTATATAAAGTTATTTAAAAATATAAAGACTTATAATTTTACACTTAACTCTATATAATATATTTAAAATTAAAATTTTAATTACCTACTTTTTTTTAAGTTTTTGTTTCCATAAATTTGACACCTATATTTGTTTTTTCCCCAACCAAATTCTCTACTAAATTTATTAAAGTTTGACCAAAATTAATTCAATTTTGACCTTTTAATAGCCAATCATATTGATTGATTTCGCCTATGTGTCAAAATTAGGGGTGAGCACAAAAACCGAAAAACTGAATCGAAACCGAAAAAACTGAAAAAGCTGAACCGAATAAACCGCCTCATTTGACAAACCGATGGTGGTGGTTTTGAATTATATAAAAATCGAATGTTTGGGGCGGTTTTTGGTTTTATAAGAAAAACCGAACCCAAAAAACCGCCCCGCCCCACCTTTTTATATATGTTGGCATGAATATTACGATATTTAATCTAAACATCCTCTTCATGTTTTGATGATGACAAAAATGTAAGTTACAACATATAACGTAAAGTGCTTAAGTTACTTGTGATCACAATTCATCTATGCATTCTTACGTCAACAAGCCTCGACATCTCAACGTCTCAAGTATGCTTCAACAATCACTTAAGGTATGGATAAACAAGTGTTTAATACATTTCATGATCAAAGGGGTATTTAATTAACTAATACAAAGTTTATTTAATTATATAAACTTATTATATATTTTTGAAAAACACTTTTGGTAATAAAGAAAAATGTTTTAATCATACTAAATATATGATTTCAAACTTTTAACCAAAATTAGTTAGTTTTTCACCAAATAAACTTTCCCCACTAAAATACAGAAAATCTGGCCGTTTCAGTAGGGCGGCCCCCTTAATTATAAGGGGCGGCCCCCTTAATTTTAAGGGGACCGGCACACAATTAAGGGGACCGGCCACGCTCCCCTGTCAGATTTTGTCAGAAATTTTTCCCTATAAATACCACCTCAAACCTGGAATTTTCCCAACCTTTTGCACAAATATTTTCAGATCCAATTCTCTCTAAACATCCTTCTAAAACCCTTTGATCATAAGATTATTAATCTTTGTTTCAAGTGATCCAATCTTTCATCACTTAAAGTGCAAGAGAAGTATCCTCCCTATCATAAACCCAAAGATGTATTAGGATCTAGTTAGTGCTTATGTGAAGTTGTGAAGACATTAGTGGCTTGAAGGTGTCAAGACATTAATGCATTGATGTTGTGAAGACATTAGTGCCTTGAAGGTGTCAAGACATTAGTGCATTGAAGTTGTGAAGACATTAGTGGCTTGAAGGTGTCAAGACATTAATGCATTGAAGTTGTGAAGACATTTGTGCCTTGAAGGTGTCAAGACATTAATGCATTGAAGTTGTGAAGACATTAGTGCCTTGAAGGTGTCAAGACATTAGTGCATTGAAGTTGTGAAGACATTAGTGGCTTGAAGGTGTCAAGACATTAGTGCCTTGAAGGTGTGAATATGCTCTTGGTGTGAAGAAAGAGTTAAGAAGTATTAAGTTGTGAAGAAGTTAGGAGTGAAGAAGATAGGTGTGAAGAGTATAGAAGATTGGTGTGTAGAAGATTGGTGTGTAGATGATTGGTGTGTAGAATATTGGTGTGTAGAAGATAGGTGTGAAGAAGTGGTGTGATTAAGTTGTGAATAGGTGTGTAGTTGTTGTGATTAAGGTGTGAAGTTATTGTGGTGTGTAAATTGGTGTGTAAGGTTTTCTCCGCCAAAAGGGAGCTTGTTGAGTAGTGAAGAAAACTCTCGAGTAGGTGACTCGGGGAGTGGAGTAGGAACAAGGAAGGTGTCCTTGTAGCCGAACCACTATAAATCATCGTGTTCGGTTTGCATGTTCTTTCTCTCATCTCTTTTCATTCATTCTTGCATTTATCGCTTTATATCTATGCTTGCCTATATGTCTTAATTGTTGCTTATATTGTTGTGATGATTGAATGTGTTGTACATAGAAGTTAATAGTGTGATAGGACATATAATTGTATGTTATGGTCAAATGGACTAATATATATATTTAACACTTCTCATGTTGAGCTTAACTTAATCGATAATTTGATACAAAACATTTTAAGATTTTAAAAGGAAAACTTATACACATAAAGTTTGATCTATGCTTCATTCATAAAACTAAGTTTTGAAAACTAATCTAAAAGTTCACATATATAATTGATCATATTGATTATATGTTGCTTTTATACTAAAATCTAATTGAAGGTTTTTCAAACAAAGTTTTTATAAAACGAAAAAGAAGGGAAAACTATTCAACCCCCCCCCCCCTTCTAGTTTTCCACAATTAGTACCAGAGCCACGTCGCTCAAATTTTCAAAACAAATGGTTTTAAAAATTGAGTACGATCCATGTATCAAATTACCCATTAAGGAGGATTTAATATGAAAAGTGTTTTGTTGATTAACTTGTATTAGTTTTGATATTATATACACTAATTATACTAGCTCGAGATAAGATTATACATAAAACAAGTGTTATATGTTCATTTTTAAAATCAAAAAGTTACACACCTTTCCACAAAGTCAGAAAACAATTTTTAACAAAAATTGCATTTTTGAGTATCAGATGGGCGGCCCCTTTAATTGTCTGGGCGGCCCCCTTAAATTTAAGGGGTCCGCCTGTCTGTTCGACAGTTTTTCAAAAACTTTGAAATATCATATAAAATTAACCGTAACTCCGTAGAAGTCGTGCCACCCGGCGTTTTAAAGGTAATTGAGTCTACTTTCATTTAAAAATACTTACAAGTAACTATTACAAACTTAAATAAGCCAGAAAGTTAAAATACTACACAAAGGTCAAAAATTTGAGTCTTGTTTTAACATAAAACTTGTATTTCAACTTTTCCTTCGAGTCGGGCATTCCTAGTCGATATATCTTTGAAAAATTAAGTATTTATGTTTTCAAAATATTGATCTTTATTAAATTTTAAAATGGATAGGAAACTTTTTTATTTTCAAATAAAATCGAGCTAAGTAAACATTGGTATATATAAAACACAAAACGACGACAAGTGTTTTATGTGCTATGTGAACTCATTTGTGATTTTACTTTGCTAATCGTTGCTATTTGTAATTTAGCTATTTGAATATCTTAGCATATGTGCCTTGTACTCTATTAGTTTATAGTTAGTTATCTAGCTTATACTTAACTTGATCTTATGCTAGATTTCTTGCGTTAGGATTGCATAATTATGCTTGCATTGCATATAGTAATAGATGGCTTAATGTTACTCAAACATCTTATAAATGAGTTAAATCTAATCACCTAAATATTTCAATCAATTTAATCTATTCTTAACAACACACTTAAACATTTTCAACAAATTACCTTGTTTTACCTTAAGTTGTTTAATATGACAAATTGAATCTTTGTAACAATGAAGAGTCTTTCACATAAACAAAACTTATAACAATCATGAAGTAATAAGTCAAATTTCAATCATTCACCAACCTCACTCATAAATAATCTTAGGATTAATGGAACACACTATCAAAATGCCTATTTATTTTAAATGAGTGTTTGTGAGGGTCAAGAAAGATCTTGATATTATATCAATTCATTATTCAAATTATGGTTGATATATTCATCAAATCTAATTGACATGTTTTTGAGTATGGACAAGAAATTGGATTGTTATTTGTTTAAGTTTCAAGATTACATCAAATGATATAGTCTTGAATCTACATACTCAATCACACTAGATTGATATGAAAATATTTACATCCTTTGTAGATGAAAAGAGTATGCATTGGATCATAACTCACACTTGTGTTGATAATGTCATATTGAATCTACTTGTCCAATAATTGTGTTCCAAATATTAGAATAACATTTTAAACACATTTATAAAATATACAATGAAGTAGGATTGACGACTTGGATGTTTCGTCCGAAATATTCAAGCAATTTACATTGCAAAGCAATGGATAAATGTGTCATATCCGAAAAACCAAACATGAGCAAACTAACAACATATGTAAACTTTGCTCACACTACTTAAAATTATCACCACAAGATAAAATACATATTTAAGAACAATACACACTATATATTATATGTATTTCATTTTCTTTGTAGCATGAATGGTTGTGTTACAAGATAATGCACTACACTTTTCTTTTTGAAATAATTTAAGTTATTAGAATTGAAAAACAACTTGTCACAATGCATAAACAAGTAAACTTCATTTTGTTTCAAATACTAGTTAAATTATGATATATAACATTGGCAAAAATCATAGAAAATAATATTTGCTTTAGAATATATAAATGTCTAGTTTTGATATCATTTGTGAACACACAATCTCGTTTAAGATAAATAATCTTAATGAGATTCATTTTTCAAGATATGCTAAGGAGCATTCATAAATCAAAGCACATTTATTAAATCAAGTAATATGTCATCAAAACCAAATAACCGGTTAATCATGAACAAAAGATTAAAACTTTGCATTTACTCTTATCTTAACATTTAACACATCTCTATTGGGATAGTGAGTAAAATATATCATGTAGACTTACCTTCATAAAAACATGGTGTTTGAGTCACATTATGCCAAGTATTAGTGAATCAAGCAAACTTCATATTTGGTACTCTTCGATAGGTGAATTTAGGAACTCAATTTCTTCTAAAAAGAGAATGACTACTGGAGAATCTATTGACTAGAAACTCAATTTAACCTAACGGTTGGATTGCTTCTATGTGAGAAGTTGGGTGTGTGTAACCCGTAAAAATGGTCGTGTTTAGCCTGAATTGAGCACCACTAGTAATAGTCTCATACTCATTCTCCAACTTGATTAAATCGCTCTTCCTAAATGTACCTAACGCTAAGCTTACTTTTATGAACTTTGCTTCTCATTAGATGATTTCATTCCTAGATTTATGGCATATCGCATATATGTTATTTCTAGATGTTTATTTGCTCCTATGTGATTTGATTGTATGCCTTTACATGATTTACTCTATATGTATCATTCATCTAGGTATATTTTTATTTCTTTTAGATCCTACACCCTTATTTCATATAAACCTTAGTGTCATTTTCCGATAGGTCATATTAGTCTCATAATATATCCGGATGAGCATGAATTTAATGGGAAGGGAAATGACACTCACTCACATATATCCTTCTACCTCACATCACCTAGAGTACCACCACCACTTCCTACAACCTCACATGCCACTCCCATGTTGCATGTGCAAACCTTCACCCAAGACAATTATCATGCTCCACCACCATCACCTTCCTCCGAACACTTGAAGTTCGTTGAGGAGCTAAAAGAGACTCATGAGCTTAGTGCTCTTTTAGCATTACATCTTGCTCAACGCAATTTGGATCCACCTCAATCAAGCTCACCATCATCACCACATAACATTAACCAAATTGAGAAGCATGTTAACAATTGCCCTTGTTGCATCTTCCTTCAACAACATACCATTGCTTTGAATGAGCACTTTACCTGGATTGAGTATCTTCTTACTAGATCTCAACAAACCCCATCACTTGAACAACATCAAAACCCTCAACCAACAAACCCCACTTCAAATCCACCACTCCATCCATCAAAGAATATATCAACTCACAATTATCTCCACCACCAAAAGTTATCACCACCTCATCCAAGTGAATTTCATTACGAAATGCGTCATTTCCACTTACTAGCAAGTGAAGAACACAATGAAGAAATCCAAGCTTCAAGTGTTGTCGACTCATGATCAAGTGTTGTCGACTCATCACCACCTCATTTCACATATCCACCTTCGGTCGTCAACCAACAAAACACCAAAAAATCTCATGATTCCCTATCATCCACCCTTGTCGAACGATATATTAATCCAAACCATAATTGTCAACCCTTTGTCATCACCTTCCCTTTACATTCACGCTCATCCCTCCTCATTCCCCTACATTTTCCTAGGTTCTAATCTTTGCATTAGATTCTAAATTTTCCTTTGGATTTAGGTTTTGTTTTAAAAACAATAATTGCATGTGTCATACTTTTAGTGCATATACCTTATATGTCCATATATTGTTCCCCTATTAGTTTCATGCATATATCCATTATCATCATTATATACATGTGCACTTGTCTACTAACTTTGTTTTGAAGGATTACTTCACCGCTCGATTCTTTGGTAGCCAAAACAAGTTTTGAGCATACACCAAGGGGGAGCATTGAGGTTGATAGGATCAAGGCTTCACTTACGATGATGCAAGCTCGCCTTTTACATTCAATCTCAAGAGTTCAAGCATTGTAGAAGTCTCATTTAGAGTCCACCTTTTTGCTTCGACAAAAGGGGGAGAAGAAGTGTAAACAAGTAACTTATACATTTTACTATAAGTTATAGTTTACATAGTTTGTCATCATCAAAAAGGGGGAGATTGTTGGCATGAATATTACGATATTTAATCTAAACATCCTCTTCATGTTTTGATGATGACAAAAATGTAAGTTACAACATATAACGTAAAGTGCTTAAGTTACTTGTGATCACAATTCATCTATGCATTCTTACGTCAACAAGCCTCGACATCTCAACGTCTCAAGTATGCTTCAACAATCACTTAAGGTATGGATAAACAAGTGTTTAATACATTTCATGATCAAAGGGGTATTTAATTAACTAATACAAAGTTTATTTAATTATATAAACTTATTATATATTTTTGAAAAACACTTTTGGTAATAAAGAAAAATGTTTTAATCATACTAAATATATGATTTCAAACTTTTAACCAAAATTAGTTAGTTTTTCACCAAATAAACTTTCCCCACTAAAAGACAGAAAATCTGGCCGTTTCAGTAGGGCGGCCCCCTTAATTATAAGGGGCGGCCCCCTTAATTTTAAGGGGACCGACACACAATTAAGGGGACCGGCCACGCTCCCCTGTCAGATTTTGTCAGAAATTTTTCCCTATAAATACCACCTCAAACCTGGAATTTTCCCAACCTTTTGCACAAATATTTTCAGATCCAATTCTCTCTAAACATCCTTCTAAAACCCTTTGATCATAAGATTATTAATCTTTGTTTCAAGTGATCCAATCTTTCATCACTTAAAGTGCAAGAGAAGTATCCTCCCTATCATAAACCCAAAGATGTATTAGGATCTAGTTAGTGCTTATGTGAAGTTGTGAAGACATTAGTGGCTTGAAGGTGTCAAGACATTAATGCATTGAAGTTGTGAAGACATTAGTGCCTTGAAGGTGTCAAGACATTAGTGCATTGAAGTTGTGAAGACATTAGTGGCTTGAAGGTGTCAAGACATTAATGCATTGAAGTTGTGAAGACATTAGTGCCTTGAAGGTGTCAAGACATTAATGCATTGAAGTTGTGAAGACATTAGTGCCTTGAAGGTGTCAAGACATTAGTGCATTGAAGTTGTGAAGACATTAGTGGCTTGAAGGTGTCAAGACATTAGTGCCTTGAAGGTGTGAATATGCTCTTGGTGTGAAGAAAGAGTTAAGAAGTATTAAGTTGTGAAGAAGTTAGGAGTGAAGAAGATAGGTGTGAAGAGTATAGAAGATTGGTGTGTAGAAGATTGGTGTGTAGATGATTGGTGTGTAGAATATTGGTGTGTAGAAGATAGGTGTGAAGAAGTGGTGTGATTAAGTTGTGAATAGGTGTGTAGTTGTTGTGATTAAGGTGTGAAGTTATTGTGGTGTGTAAATTGGTGTGTAAGGTTTTCTCCGCCAAAAGGGAGCTTGTTGAGTAGTGAAGAAAACTCTCGAGTAGGTGACTCGGGGAGTGGAGTAGGAACAAGGAAGGTGTCCTTGTAGCCGAACCACTATAAATCATCGTGTTCGGTTTGCATGTTCTTTCTCTCATCTCTTTTCATTCATTCTTGCATTTATCGCTTTATATCTATGCTTGCCTATATGTCTTAATTGTTGCTTATATTGTTGTGATGATTGAATGTGTTGTACATAGAAGTTAATAGTGTGATAGGACATATAATTGTATGTTATGGTCAAATGGACTAATATATATATTTAACACTTCTCATGTTGAGCTTAACTTAATCGATAATTTGATACAAAACATTTTAAGATTTTAAAAGGAAAACTTATACACATAAAGTTTGATCTATGCTTCATTCATAAAACTAAGTTTTGAAAACTAATCTAAAAGTTCACATATATAATTGATCATATTGATTATATGTTGCTTTTATACTAAAATCTAATTGAAGGTTTTTCAAACAAAGTTTTTATAAAACGAAAAAGAAGGGAAAACTATTCAACCCCCCCTTCTAGTTTTCCACAATTGGTACCAGAGCCACGTCGCTCAAATTTTCAAAACAAATGGTTTTAAAAATTGAGTACGATCCATGTATCAAATTACCCATTAAGAAGGATTTAATATGAAAAGTGTTTTGTTGATTAACTTGTATTAGTTTTGATATTATATACACTAATTATACTAGCTCGAGATAAGATTATACATAAAACAAGTGTTATATGTTCATTTTTAAAATCAGAAAGTTACACACCTTTCCACAAAGTCAGAAAACAATTTTTAACAAAAATTGCATTTTTGAGTATCAGATGGGCGGCCCCTTTAATTGTCTGGGCGGCCCCCTTAAATACTGGGCAGCCCCCTTAAATTTAAGGGGTCCGCCTGTCTGTTCGACAGTTTTTCAAAAACTTTGAAATATCATATAAAATTAACCGTAACTCCGTAGAAGTCGTGCCACCCGGCGTTTTAAAGGTAATTGAGTCTACTTTCATTTAAAAATACTTACAAGTAACTATTACAAACTTAAATAAGTCAGAAAGTTAAAATACTACACGAAGGTCAAAAATTTGAGTCTTGTTTTAACATAAAACTTGTATTTCAACTTTTCCTTCGAGTCGGGCATTCCTAGTCGATATATCTTTGAAAAATTAAGTATTTATGTTTTCAAAATATTGATCTTTATTAAATTTTAAAATGGATAGGAAACTTTTTTATTTTCAAATAAAATCGAGCTAAGTAAACATTGGTATATATAAAACACAAAACGACGACAAGTGTTTTATGTGCTATGTGAACTCATTTGTGATTTTACTTTGCTAATCGTTGCTATTTGTAATTTAGCTATTTGAATATCTTAGCATATGTGCCTTGTACTCTATTAGTTTATAGTTAGTTATCTAGCTTATACTTAACTTGATCTTATGCTAGATTTCTTGCGTTAGGATTGCATAATTATGCTTGCATTGCATATAGTAATAGATGGCTTAATGTTACTCAAACATCTTGTAAATGAGTTAAATCTAATCACCTAAATATTTCAATCAATTTAATCTATTCTTAACAACACACTTAAACATTTTCAACAAATTACCTTGTTTTACCTTAAGTTGTTTAATATGACAAATTGAATCTTTGTAAAACATTAGTAGTAATATAAAAGAAAAAGTATTTTCAAAATCTAAGTGTGTTCATTATAAGTAACAATGAAGAGTCTTTCACATAAACAAAACTTATAACAATCATGAAGTAATAAGTCAAATTTCAATCATTCACCAACCTCACTCATAAATAATCTTAGGATTAATGGAACACACTATCAAAATGCCTATTTATTTTAAATGAGTGTTTGTGAGGGTCAAGAAAGATCTTGATATTATATCAATTCATTATTCAAATTATGGTTGATATATTCATCAAATCTAATTGACATGTTTTTGAGTATGGACAAGAAATTGGATTGTTATTTGTTTAAGTTTCAAGATTACATCAAATGATATAGTCTTGAATCTACATACTCAATCACACTAGATTGATATGAAAATATTTACATCCTTTGTAGATGAAAAGAGTATGCATTGGATCATAACTCACACTTGTGTTGATAATGTCATATTGAATCTACTTGTCCAATAATTGTGTTCCAAATATTAGAATAACATTTTAAACACATTTATAAAATATACAATGAAGTAGGATTGACGACTTGGATGTTTCGTCCGAAATATTCAAGCAATTTACATTGCAAAGCAATGGATAAATGTGTCATATCCGAAAAACCAAACATGAGCAAACTAACAACATATGTAAACTTTGCTCACACTACTTAAAATTATCACCACAAGATAAAATACATATTTAAGAACAATACACACTATATATTATATGTATTTCATTTTCTTTGTAGCATGAATGGTTGTGTTACAAGATAATGCACTACACTTTTCTTTTTGAAATAATTTAAGTTATTAGAATTGAAAAACAACTTGTCACAATGCATAAACAAGTAAACTTCATTTTGTTTCAAATACTAGTTAAATTATGATATATAACATTGGCAAAAATCATAGAAAATAATATTTGCTTTAGAATATATAAATGTCTAGTTTTGATATCATTTGTGAACACACAATCTCGTTTAAGATAAATAATCTTAATGAGATTCATTTTTCAAGATATGCTAAGGAGCATTCATAAATCAAAGCACATTTATTAAATCAAGTAATATGTCATCAAAACCAAATAACCGGTTAATCATGAACAAAAGATTAAAACTTTGCATTTACTCTTATCTTAACATTTAACACATCTCTATTGGGATAGTGAGTAAAATATATCATGTAGACTTACCTTCATAAAAACATGGTGTTTGAGTCACATTATGCCAAGTATTAGTGAATCAAGCAAACTTCATATTTGGTACTCTTCGATAGGTGAATTTAGGAACTCAATTTCTTCTAAAAAGAGAATGACTACTGGAGAATCTATTGACTAGAAACTCAATTTAACCTAACGGTTGGATTGCTTCTATGTGAGAAGTTGGGTGTGTGTAACCCGTAAAAATGGTCGTGTTTAGCCTGAATTGAGCACCACTAGTAATAGTCTCATACTCATTCTCCAACTTGATTAAATCGCTCTTCCTAAATGTACCTAACGCTAAGCTTACTTTTATGAACTTTGCTTCTCATTAGATGATTTCATTCCTAGATTTATGGCATATCGCATATATGTTATTTCTAGATGTTTATTTGCTCCTATGTGATTTGATTGTATGCCTTTACATGATTTACTCTATATGTATCATTCATCTAGGTATATTTTTATTTCTTTTAGATCCTACACCCTTATTTCATATGAACCTTAGTGTCATTTTCCGATAGGTCATATTAGTCTCATAATATATCCGGATGAGCATGAATTTAATGGGAAGGGAAATGACACTCACTCACATATATCCTTCTACCTCACATCACCTAGAGTACCACCACCACTTCCTACAATCTCACATGCCACTCCCATGTTGCATGTGCAAACCTTCACCCAAGACGATTATCATGCTCCACCACCATCACCTTCCTCCGAACACTTGAAGTTCGTTGAGGAGCTAAAAGAGACTCATGAGCTTAGTGCTCTTTTAGCATTACATCTTGCTCAACGCAATTTGGATCCACCTCAATCAAGCTCACCATCATCACCACATAACATTAACCAAATTGAGAAGCATGTTAACAATTGCCCTTGTTGCATCTTCCTTCAACAACATACCATTGCTTTGAATGAGCACTTTACCTGGATTGAGTATCTTCTTACTAGATCTCAACAAACCCCATCACTTGAACAACATCAAAACCCTCAACCAACAAACCCCACTTCAAATCCACCACTCCATCCATCAAAGAATATATCAACTCACAATTATCTCCACCACCAAAAGTTATCACCACCTCATCCAAGTGAATTTCATTACGAAATGCGTCATTTCCACTTACTAGCAAGTGAAGAACACAATGAAGAAATCCAAGCTTCAAGTGTTGTCGACTCATGATCAAGTGTTGTCGACTCATCACCACCTCATTTCACATATCCACCTTCGGTCGTCAACCAACAAAACACCAAAAAATCTCATGATTCCCTATCATCCACCCTTGTCGAACGATATATTAATCCAAACCATAATTGTCAACCCTTTGTCATCACCTTCCCTTTACATTCACGCTCATCCCTCCTCATTCCCCTACATTTTCCTAGGTTCTAATCTTTGCATTAGATTCTAAATTTTCCTTTGGATTTAGGTTTTGTTTTAAAAACAATAATTGCATGTGTCATACTTTTAGTGCATATACCTTATATGTCCATATATTGTTCCCCTATTAGTTTCATGCATATATCCATTATCATCATTATATACATGTGCACTTGTCTACTAACTTTGTTTTGAAGGATTACTTCACCGCTCGATTCTTTGGTAGCCAAAACAAGTTTTGAGCATACACCAAGGGGGAGCATTGAGGTTGATAGGATCAAGGCTTCACTTACGATGATGCAAGCTCGCCTTTTACATTCAATCTCAAGAGTTCAAGCATTGTAGAAGTCTCATTTAGAGTCCACCTTTTTGCTTCGACAAAAGGGGGAGAAGAAGTGTAAACAAGTAACTTATACATTTTACTATAAGTTATAGTTTACATAGTTTGTCATCATCAAAAAGGGGGAGATTGTTGGCATGAATATTACGATATTTAATCTAAACATCCTCTTCATGTTTTGATGATGACAAAAATGTAAGTTACAACATATAACGTAAAGTGCTTAAGTTACTTGTGATCACAATTCATCTATGCATTCTTACGTCAACAAGCCTCGACATCTCAACGTCTCAAGTATGCTTCAACAATCACTTAAGGTATTGATAAACAAGTGTTTAATACATTTCATGATCAAAGGGGTATTTAATTAACTAATACAAAGTTTATTTAATTATATAAACTTATTATATATTTTTGAAAAACACTTTTGGTAATAAAGAAAAATGTTTTAATCATACTAAATATATGATTTCAAACTTTTAACCAAAATTAGTTAGTTTTTCACCAAATAAACTTTCCCCACTAAAAGACAGAAAATCTGGCCGTTTCAGTAGGGCGGCCCCCTTAATTATAAGGGGCGGCCCCCTTAATTTTAAGGGGACCGACACACAATTAAGGGGACCGGCCACGCTCCCCTGTCAGATTTTGTCAGAAATTTTTCCCTATAAATACCACCTCAAACCTGGAATTTTCCCAACCTTTTGCACAAATATTTTCAGATCCAATTCTCTCTAAACATCCTTCTAAAACCCTTTGATCATAAGATTATTAATCTTTGTTTCAAGTGATCCAATCTTTCATCACTTAAAGTGCAAGAGAAGTATCCTCCCTATCATAAACCCAAAGATGTATTAGGATCTAGTTAGTGCTTATGTGAAGTTGTGAAGACATTAGTGGCTTGAAGGTGTCAAGACATTAATGCATTGAAGTTGTGAAGACATTAGTGCCTTGAAGGTGTCAAGACATTAGTTCATTGAAGTTGTGAAGACATTAGTGGCTTGAAGGTGTCAAGACATTAATGCATTGAAGTTGTGAAGACATTAGTGCCTTGAAGGTGTCAAGACATTAATGCATTGAAGTTGTGAAGACATTAGTGCCTTGAAGGTGTCAAGACATTAGTGCATTGAAGTTGTGAAGACATTAGTGGCTTGAAGGTGTCAAGACATTAGTGCCTTGAAGGTGTGAATATGCTCTTGGTGTGAAGAAAGAGTTAAGAAGTATTAAGTTGTGAAGAAGTTAGGAGTGAAGAAGATAGGTGTGAAGAGTATAGAAGATTGGTGTGTAGAAGATTGGTGTGTAGATGATTGGTGTGTAGAATATTGGTGTGTAGAAGATAGGTGTGAAGAAGTGGTGTGATTAAGTTGTGAATAGGTGTGTAGTTGTTGTGATTAAGGTGTGAAGTTATTGTGGTGTGTAAATTGGTGTGTAAGGTTTTCTCCGCCAAAAGGGAGCTTGTTGAGTAGTGAAGAAAACTCTCGAGTAGGTGACTCGGGGAGTGGAGTAGGAACAAGGAAGGTGTCCTTGTAGCCGAACCACTATAAATCATCGTGTTCGGTTTGCATGTTCTTTCTCTCATCTCTTTTCATTCATTCTTGCATTTATCGCTTTATATCTATGCTTGCCTATATGTCTTAATTGTTGCTTATATTGTTGTGATGATTGAATGTGTTGTACATAGAAGTTAATAGTGTGATAGGACATATAATTGTATGTTATGGTCAAATGGACTAATATATATATTTAACACTTCTCATGTTGAGCTTAACTTAATCGATAATTTGATACAAAACATTTTAAGATTTTAAAAGGAAAACTTATACACATAAAGTTTGATCTATGCTTCATTCATAAAACTAAGTTTTGAAAACTAATCTAAAAGTTCACATATATAATTGATCATATTGATTATATGTTGCTTTTATACTAAAATCTAATTGAAGGTTTTTCAAACAAAGTTTTTATAAAATGAAAAAGAAGGGAAAACTATTCAACCCCCCCTTCTAGTTTTCCACAATATAATTTTATTTATATATGAAATTTGCGATTTCATTTTAAAGATTTGAGTATACAACTTTATCTATTAAAAAAATAGTGTTGTTTATTATTTATACATTCAAATTTGTTATATTTATAGATGTCATATCTTTGTTGGATGTCATATCTTTGTTAATTTATAAATATCTTTGTTATAAATTTGTTGGATGTCAAATTTGTTATAAAAATCTTTGTTATATTTATAGATGTCATATCTTTGTTTTCGAATAGTAGTGTTCTTTGAATGTTAATGCAAACGAAAAGTGTAAAGCCGCAAAGACCAGCATTTTATATTTTAGAAAATGTTTGGTTGTTTTGCACTTTTTTCCGAAGCTTCGGATTGCAGGATATTATGCAATTGTTGATATTTGTTTAAATATTTTTGCTTGAAACTTGGAATCGTAAGCTTTATACAAGATTAAAACTTGCTTGTTTTCAAGTATGAAAAAACCGAATAAAAATCGAAACTGAACCGATTCGATTTCAAAAACCGAAACCAAAAAAACCGAAATCAAACGGTTTGTAGTTTTCAAAAACCGAAATATATAGTTCGATTTTTTGTTTTTACCATAAAACCGCCCCACCCCGCCCCATGCTCACCCCTAGTCAAAAGTTAGCTCTCGTATTGGTTCAATTTTTTTTTCAATAAGAATAACTTTGCAAAATCAATCCAAAATGATGTAATTCTTTTATTATATAAAAGATTAGGGAACATCTAAAGTTTGGTTATTTTTTCGTGAATATTGTGTATCATCTATCTTGACATAATACAAAATAAGAGTTGCGATCAAGTGAAAAGAAAAAAATTTAAAAAAGTTTATAAAACCACTAAGCTAGTGTCATGTGTCCTCACCCACTCTCTCCCTTTTTTCTTTAATATTTTCGGTTAGAGGGCATTTTTAGAAAAAACCGATTTCACCATAATTTTTAAAATTTAATCATCTTTAATTTGGTATAAATCTTGTTAATTATTTCAAACTTTTTTTTAACATATCAAATGGGTTCTTACTTTTCTTTATTTTTTTGGCATTTTCGGCCCTATTTTTTACCCTCATAAGTGTCGAATCGTGAAAAACTTAAAACATGAAAGTTATAGATTTTTGTTCAATCTTTACACATGTTTTTGAATCACTCAAATCCGATGTCATATGAGTAAGATATCACACGTTAAATATGGTGTTTTACTCATATTTATTGTACACAAGGTGTTTATTGAAATGTCTAGCTTAAATTTTTAGTGTTAAAATTGAGCTAAATGCAATAACTGATGAACCTATAACCTAACTGATGAACCTATAACTGATTAACCTATAACCTAACTGATGAACAATACATAATTTAACTGATGAACAAAACATAATCTAACTGATGATACTATAACCTAACTGATGAACCTATAACTGAGGAACCTATAACCTAACTGATGAACAATACATAATTTAACTGATGAACATAACATAATCTAACTGATGAACCTATAACTGATGAACCTATAACCTGTCACAACTCACCATTTCAGGTCATTTCCCAAACTTCGACAATTTACTATTCATAAATCACTATTCATCAAAACACTATTCGTTGTTTTACTATTCATCATTTTCGAGGTCAATTTGATATTCTGAGAAACATTTGAAAATTTTACTATTCACTGAACACTATTCATTTCCGGAAAAATTTTCACTATTCACTCGCATTACTCATTTCATCATAAATTTAGTTTACGGGTATTCAAATTCGCGTAACCGGATTGGTTTAGGTGCGAATTCATTTCATTATCAGTAAGGACATTGCATACGGACTAGAGACAGTCTGCATATCATCATAATAGCATTTTCATGTTATACCACTCTTAGGATTTTCAAATTTATATATTTGATATATTTAACGTTATACGTATAATTATTTATAAATAAACGTTAACACCCGGTTAATAAATACGACGAATATATCTAAATATTCCCACAATGGTCCCAACATATTTTTATATCCATTATATCATCATAGAAGTTATAATATTCATTTACCCAGTATTTTGAAAATTTATTTTTATTTATAACGTAAGTTTATAAATATTGCGACGGTTTTTGTGGAAACTAAACAATAATCACCCGAACACTCAATACTTGTACCCAACATATTTTTAACATTTTTATGACTTTATTAAGTCCCGGTTAACTTGTTAAAATTTATTTCTCGCAAACCCGGTACTCAATTATAACTAAAAACTAACTACGATTACCTAAATTTAACACCTAAAAACCTATACTTATGCTACAAATCATCCACTAACTATCCTAAATAAATCAAAGTCCATATTATTGCTTTTGAACCCTTGAAAAATCAGCCATGACCCCCCCCCCCATTGATCTCATGTATTTATGTGTTCTTATTATATAATATAATCCTAAATAAATATCTACAAACACCTTTTTATTCATATACACTTAGATCAAAAATCAAAAAGACCATTTCCTCTTTTTTTCTCTTGAAACCCACGACCAAGAACAAGGAGAAGCAAGAACCAATAATTTTTCAAAGATCAAAGCATAAAAGTTGTTCATTTCATCATTCTAGTTAAGAGTTTTGCCATACAAACTCATGAAACACAAGATTTCTCATCATCTAATCACCTAATATTTCAAAGTAAGTTATCAACTTTATTTTCATGATTTCATCTAATATATACTTGTATCATATGGTTTTCATGCTTAATTTCATGCACAAGCTAGCTATACCACATTATTTTTGTTAACTTTTTGAACATACAAACCCTAGAATTTGATTTAGGTATTCCCTTGTTAAATTAACATGATTAGTAGTGATTAGGAACCCATTGCACCCTAAGAAGGTGTATGGTAGGATTAGAATAGCTTTGTGGTGTTTGCAAGAGATTTGGTGATGTTAGAAACTAGTTTTGAACATGGAAAATGGATTTGTAACAAGTATTTATACCTACTGTCCCATTTTTGTAAACCCAGGAAAATCAGTAAACACAAAGTAAACTTTGGAAAAAATTTTAGAAAATACTTTCAAAAACAAAGCCGTAGGCGAAAGAACGGATTAAAAAGAGTTTATAACAAAGGAGTTATGGTTTTTGCAAGTTTATTGACGAAAAATATTTTTCTGAAAAATTGTTGCTGTTGGACATTTTTCATCGGACAAAACGAGGCTTTAGACGTAACCCGGTGGAGCCAAGCTTTCCAAAATATATTACTACATACAAAGACGTAACCATGTATATAAAGAACAAGTAAAACGGACTTATAACGACAAAGATATTCACGTTTCAATATCGGCAAAACACATATTATTTTGACAGCTTTTGACCAAAAACAATATTACTACTACGTAGTAACTCTAGATTCTAGAAATAATACCCAAGTACCCAAAATCATAACTAATGAAGTATTAGTGAATACAAGTATATTTTTATTATGACAAGTCGTTATTCAAGGATTTCAACACTAACATTTATACATATGATATATATATATATATATATATATATATATATATATATATATATTTCAACTAGTTTTATTTTCTAGTTGCCATATTTTCCTAAGTATTGAAAAATGTATTATTTTGATAACAATAAGTATTTTTCAAAGAGTAGAGTGGTATAGGAAACATGTGAATGGACATTCATAATATCATTTTTATGATCTAAATTAGATCGTTCATCATTCATATTAGGTTGAGGCAGCTAACCGTTCATTGTTGTTCATTTCACTTCATCACAGTATCATCAGTTTAAGGTGAGTTTTCATAGCCCCATATACATTTTATGATTGTTTTCAAATCCCACGGGGGAGAATACATTGCATCATTTTAGTACGAGCCCAAGTATCAAAACTTATGTACATTGCTTAAGTTGCTTATCTGCCTTGTGATAGTCCCCTATTATCATCATGAACCGTTAATTTGCCTACTTAGTGAGAGTGAGTGGATAGATCTATTGAGGGTGACGCCTCTATCCGTGGTAGTATTTACCAACAGTAAGCGGATGCATTTCATGTCTGTCACATTTGAGTGTTTTGGCAGAACATTCAGGAGGGGCAAATATTTCATCAGTCTAGCTTCGGTGTCATGAGCTTAAGGTCTATTGTACTATTTTACGTGACATTTGTCATGCACTTATACTTGTGGTGGCCGTACAACATTACTTTTCATAAACCTATGATTATTCACCAACTTTATGTTGACCGTTTTCGCAATGTATTTTCAGGTAACTAAAGGCATTATCATATCATATGCATGGAGTCACATTAGGGTGTGCCAGGGATGACGCACTACATTTTGGATTTTCATGCACTTGTGTATTATCGTTTGATTGTACCAGACTTATTTCTTTAAACTTTTCCGGACTTTGGGACCTATGTTTTGTAACTCTGAAGTTCTTTTAAATAAATCAAACGATGTATTTTCCAAACGACACTTTAGGTCGTTCAATATATCCTTGTTGTGGTGCTATGACCGTTACACCCTCAGGCATTCCATTCCGCAGCAAGTCAGGTAAATTGGGGGTGTGACAGATTGGTACCAGAGCTAAGGTTATAGCGAACTAGGATGCATCATAGACCCTAGACTATAACCACATTATCATAGCATCTCATCATTTCATCATAAGTGCATGTTCATTGTTTTAGGTGATTCCATAATACGAGTTATTTATTTTATTTCACCTTGATTATCAGAACTATGTCTTCAGACCCGAACATTGTCATACTTTACTCTGTCTCAGACTCTGATGTTGAAGGCTCTATGTCTTCCACTGCTTTTTCACCACCACCCATTCCTCTTGTACCTGTGTTGCCACTCTCGGCATCAGGTGAGGAAACCGAGCCTTTTGAGGAGGAAGAGACGGCTCCTACTCCTCATGTCTCCCTTATTGCACCACCTGAGGTTACCCATGTACCCACTGACATACCATCCCCTGCTACCACTATTCCCTCAGAACCAAGACTTATGTTTCCCCGTAGGAAGACGACTCTAGGTGCTAGTAAGAGAGTTCGCCCTGCTACATCTACCTTTAGGATCCCTGCTATTCCTATATTACTTGCACCACCAGCTATACCCGCTACTACTTCCATATCTACTTCACTATTGCCGCTTAGGAAGCGTGTGAGGTTTACTACACCAGCTTCACCTACTACAGAGTCAGAACCACCACCAGTATACCATGTAGGTGAGAGTTCGAGAGCAGCTGCTGCTAGGGGGCCTACAGATGTTACCTTAGAGGATCAGTTAGGGGCTCAGCAGGAGCAGGTTGATAGTTTGGGTTATAGGGTTGATGAGGTTATCACTACTCGACTTGAGGCGGTTGAGGAGCAGGTCGAGGGATTGATTTTAGGCAGAGTTAGCATCGACGTGTCGTATCATGGACTTGAGGCACGGCAGGAGGGACACCAGGAGCTGATTGATCAACTTAAAGATGAGCTACCGGAGATACGGGATAGAGCTCAGACTACACAGGAGGCTCAGGAAAAGCAGACACACCAGTTGGCAGTAGCACAGGAGAGGTTGACTATGATGGAGGGTAGAGATGCTGTTCTTCAGCTTCGAGTTCAGCATCTAGAGGAGATCGTCGTCATGATGGATAGGGAGATCCGTCGTCTGAGGAGTGCACCTGGAGCATCTGGAGCTCCTGGACCATCTAGAGCACCTGGAGGAGCCTAGACATAGACTTGTATTGTATTAGCTTTTACTATTTCCTAGTCCCGAGGTGTGGGACATAGTTCAAGAACTTGTAGTCTTTTGGTTGTTGTACAAACAAATATATCAAGTGCGACTCTACTATGTTGGAAATGTTGTGCTATATATATATATATATATATATATATATATATATATATATATATATATATATATATATATATATATATATATATATATATATATATATATATATATATATATATATATATATATCGGTCCATGTAGGCCGAAATTTTCATGTATTATATTCATGTGTTGTGATTATATTTATGATGTTTCGTGGTTGCTCTTTATTGTTAAGGTATTTATACTTGTTGTGGTTGTATCTATACATGTCGTGGTTGTATTATTACAGGTTGTGGTTGTGCTCGTACATGTAGTGGTTGTATTTATACTTGTTGTGGTAGTATATATACATATTGTGGGTGTATACTTTTTGTACGATGACTATTTCTATTATGGCTTTCTCATGGTTGTTGTCGATTATTATTTATCAGAAGTATGGCGCCAAAGAAAGCAAAGGCTACATCAGAAACACCCGCTATGACTCAAGCCGCTATCCGCAAGTTGGTCAGGGATAGTATAGCAGAAGCTCTGGAGACTGAGAGAGCTGAGGTTGCTGCTAGGGCTGCTGAGATTGCACCTAATACTGGGGTGGTTGAACCACCCACTACTAGGCGTGAATGTACTTGGAAGGATTTCAAGATTAGTGATCCCGTCAAGTTTAAGGGCACTGAGGGAGCGGTTGCTTTGATCCGCTGGTTTGAAAAGACCGAGAATGTATTTCTCATGTGCGGTTGCCCGGATGTTAACAAGGTAAAATTTGCTACTGGTATGCTTCTTGATGAAGCTATGTCTTGGTGGAATTCTTATGCTCAGCCCATTGGTATGGAGAATACCTACAAGCTCACTTGGGATCAATTCAAGAAGCTGATGACTAAGAAGTTTTGCCCTCGTACTGAGGTGCAAAAGTTGGAAACCGAATTCTATGAGCTGGTAACAAAAGGTGATGACATTGAGACCTATATCAGGAAGTTTCAGGAGTTGGCTGCACTATGTCCAACTATGGTTCTTGACGATGAGAAAAAGATGGAGAACTTTACTGGTGGACTACCTGAAAGCATCCGAGGGGATGTGATGTCTTTCGACCCACAATCAATGGAAGAGGCTATTCGTATAACTCAGAAACTTATGGTCCAAGTGTTAAAAGGAAAATCTGCTGCAAACAACAACAATAACCGTTCAAACAACACCAACTACAACAACACTCAAAACAACAACAACTATAACAATAACCGAAACCGCAACTACCCCAATAACCAAAACAACAACAACAACAACAAGAGGAGGTTTGACTACAACCAAGGTGGAAATGCTACCCAACCAGCACCTAAGAGACAGGAAGTGGCAAAGGCCTATGCTGCAGGGCCAACAGAGGGAAAAGGATATGTGGGTAAACTACCCAAGTGTAACAAGTGTCAAACTCATCACAACCCTGGGAATTGTCCTAGAGCTTGTGAGAATTGTGGAAAAGTCGGTCATCCGACTAGGGAATGCAAAGCTCCACGAGGGGTAATTAATCAGAACCAACCAGGAGCATGTTATGGTTGTGGAGAGTTGGGTCATTTCAAGAACAATTGCCCAAAGAGGAAGGATCAAGGAGCTGGAAATTAGGGTGGAGTAGCTCGAGGAAGGGCTTATGTTATGGGAGGAGAAGATGCCCGAGAGGACCCGAATGTTGTTGCGGGTACGTTCCCATTAATAATCGTTATTCATCCATTTTATTTGATTCAGGAGCGGATAGAAGTTTTGTTTCTATTGCATTTGCACCTTTACTTAACATAGAACCAACTACCTTAGACATTCCCTATATTGTTGAATTAGCCGATAGGTCCCTAGTTAAAACCAACACCGTTGTCCGTGGTTGCACCATCAATTTCCTAAATCACCCATTCAATATAGACCTTATGCCTGTAGAACTTGGAAGTTTTGACGTTGTTATCGGTATGGATTGGTTGTCTCGACATCGTGCAAGAATCATTTGTGATGAAAAAGTTGTTCATCTTTCTTATGGCGGTGAAACTTTAGTTGTTCACGGAGAGCGAAGTGGAACTAGACTCAGTATCATATCGTGCATTAAAACCGAGAAGTACATAAAGAAGGGTTGTTATGCAAGCTTGGCTCACATCACGGAGAAGAAGTCGGATGAGAAATGACTTGAAGATGTGCCAATTGTTAAGGAATTTCCAGAAGTTTTTCTGGAAGAATTGCCAGGACTTCCGCCTACACGTCAAGTTGAGTTTCAAATTGAATTAGTGCCAGGAGCTGCACCAATTGCACGAGCACCGTATAGACTTGCACCTTCTGAGATGCAAGAATTGTCTAACCAATTACAAGAACTTTTAGACAAAGGATTCATTAGACCGAGTTCCTCGCCTTGGGGAGCACCAGTTTTGTTTGTGAAGAAGAAGGATGGATCTTTCAGAATGTGCATAGACTATCGTGAGCTGAACAAGTTAACGGTGAAGAATCGTTATCCACTCCCTAGGATTGATGACTTGTTCGATCAGCTACAAGGTTCTTGTTTTTATTCCAAGATTGATTTAAGATCAGGCTACCATCAACTTAGAGTTCGGGAAGAAGATATCCCGAAGATGGCATTCAGAACACGTTATGGTCATTATGAGTTCCAAGTGATGCCTTTTGGATTAATGAATGCACCTGCCGTATTCATGGATCTCATGAACAGAGTGTGCAAACCATATCTTGATAAGTATGTAATTGTATTCATTGACGATATCCTGATTTATTCCAAGAGTAAGAAAGAGCATGAAGCACACCTCAGAACAATATTGGAACTACTCAAGAAGGAGCAATTGTATGCCAAATTTTCAAAGTGTGATTTTTGGATACAAAGAGTTCAATTTCTTGGCCATGTCATTGATAGCCAAGGATTACAAGTCGACCCAACAAAGATTGAGGCAGTAAAGGATTGGGCTACGCCCAAGTCTCCTACGGAAATTCGTCAATTCCTAGGACTTGCAGGATATTACAGAAGGTTTATTGAAGGGTTTTCCAAGATAGCGAAGTCGCTGACTAAGCTGACACAAAAGAATCAAAAGTACGAGTGGGGAGAGAAGCAGGAATTTGCATTTCAGTTATTGAAACAAAAGCTTTGTAGTGCACCGATTTTGTCACTACCAGAAGGTATTGAGAACTTTGTGGTATACTGCGATGCTTCGCATAAAGGACTTGGAGCTGTGCTAATGCAAAACGAGAAGGTGATAGCTTATGCATCTAGACAGCATAAGACACACGAGAAGAATTACACTACACACGACTTGGAGTTGGGTGCTGTAGTTTTTGCACTCAAGATTTGGAGACACTACCTTTATGGTACTAAATGTGTAGTTTTTACTGACCACAAGAGCTTACAACATGTACTTGATCAGAAGGAACTTAATATGAGACAACGTCGTTGGCTAGAATTGTTGAGTGATTACGATTGTGAAATCCGATTTCACCCAGGAAAAGCAAATGTTGTAGCAGATGTACTTAGCCGAAAGAACGATTCAAACCTTTGAGGGTTAGGTCATTGGGTATGACTATTATTTCACCATTACCATCAAAAATTCTAGAAGCTCAGATTGAGGCTCTCAAGGAGGAAAATCGACCATAGGAGAAACTTTATGGTATGCCCGAGAACAAAAATGGCTTTGTAAAGAGAGCTGATGGAGTGTTATGCTTCAAGGACCAAAGTTGGATACCACTCTATGGTGGAGTACGAGAATTGATTATGCATGAATCCCATAAGTCGAAGTACTCTATTCACCCAGGTTCTGACAAGATGTATCAGGATCTCAAAAAGATGTATTGGTGGCCGAACATGAAAGCAGAAATAGCTACGTACGTCAGCAAATGCCTTACTTGTGCTAAAGTGAAAGCCGAGTACCAGAAACCGTCAGGACTACTTCAGCAACCAGAAATTCCACAATGGAAGTGGGAGCGTATTACCATGGACTTTGTCACTAAACTTCCCAAGACGTCAGGAGGTTACGATGCTATTTGGGTAATTGTTGATCGTCTTACCAAATCTGCCCATTTCATACCCATTAGAGAGACTTATTCCATGGAACAACTTGCCAGACTTTATGTCAAGGAAATAGTCTCAAGACATGGAGCACCAATCTCCATTATTTCTGACAGAGATAGTCGCTTTACTTCAAACTTTTGGAAGTCACTACAAGATTCTTTTAGATCCAAGTTAGACATGAGCACTGCTTACCATCCTCAGACTGATGGTCAGAGTGAGAGAACTATTCAGACACTTGAGGACATGCTGCGAGCATGTGTGATTGACTTTGGGAATGGTTGGGCTAACCATTTGCCATTAATCGAGTTCTCTTATAACAACAGTTACCATTCAAGCATTAAAGCAACACCATTTGAGGCACTTTATGGTAGTAAGTGTCGATCCCCAGTTTGTTGGGCAGAAGTTGAGGATGTACAATGCACAGGTCCATAGATGGTACGAGAAACAACAGAAAAGATAATCCAGATTCGAGAAAGACTTGAAACTGCTAGAAGTAGACAGAAAAGCTACGCAGATGTTCGACGCAAACCATTGGAATTCCAGGTCGGAGACAAGGTCATGTTGAAAGTCTCGCCCTAGAAAGGCGTGATACGATTTGGGAAACGCGGAAAGTTGAACCCGAGATACATTGGTCCATTTAAGATACTGGAAAGGGTTGGTCCAGTAGCTTACAAGCTTGAACTTCCATCAGAACTCAGCAACGTACATAACACGTTTCATGTCTCAAACCTCAAGAAATGCCTTTCAGATGAGTCTTCCGTTATACCATTAGAAGAGATTCAGCTAGATGACAAGCCTAACTTTGTGGAGGAACCAGTTGAAATCATGGACCGAGAGGTCAAACAGTTGAAGCAGAGTCGAATTCCGATCGTGAAGGTTCGCTGGAATTCTCGAAGAGGACCCGAGTTTACTTGGGAACGAGAAGACCAAATGCGACGCAAGTATCCACATCTTTTCACCAAACCTATTACCGAGACCAACACTAGCTGAATTCAGGGACTGAATTCCTTTTTGGGTGGGCGACTGTCACAACTCACCATTTCAGGTCATTTCCTAAACTTCGATAATTTACTATTCATAATCACTATTCATCAAAATACTATTCATCATTTTACTATTCATCATTTTCGAGGTCAATTTGATATTCTGAGAAACATTTGAAAATTTTACTATTCACTGAACACTATTCATTTCCGGAAAAATTTTCACTATTCACTCGCATTACTCATTTCATCGTAAATTTAGTTTACGGGTATTCAAATTCGCGTAACCGGATTGGTTTAGGTGCGAATTCATTTCATTATCAGTAAGGACATTGCATACGGACTAGAGATAGTCTGCATATCATCATAATAGCATTTTCATGTTATACCACTCTTAGGATTTTCAAATTTATATATTTGATATATTTAACGTTTTACGTATAATTATTTATAAATAAACGTTAACACCCGGTTAATAAATACGACGAATATATCTAAATATTCCCACAATGGTCCTGACATATTTTTATATCCATTATATCATCATAAAAGTTATAATATTCATTTACCCAGTATTTTGGAAATTTATTTTTATTTATAACGTAAGTTTATAAATATTGCGACGGTTTTCGTAGAAACTAAACAATAATCACCCGAACACTCAATACTTGTACCCAACATATTTTTAACATTTTTATGACTTTATTAAGTCCTGGTTAACTTGTTAAAATTTATTTCTCGCAAACCTGGTACTCAATTATAACTAAAAACTAACTACGATTACCTAAATTTAACACCTAAAAACCTATACTTATGCTACAAATCATCCACTAACTATCCTAAATAAATCAAAGTCCATATTATTGCTTTTGAACCCTTGAAAAATCAGCCATGAACCCCCCCCCCCCCCCCCCCTTGACCTCATGTATTTATGTGTTCTTATTATATAATATAATCCTAAATAAATATCTACAAATTCCTTTTTATTCATATACACTTAGATCAAAAATCAAAAAGACCATTTCCTCTCTTTTTCTCTTGAAACCCAAGACCAAGAACAAGGAGAAGCAAGAACCAATAATTTTTCAAAGATCAAAGCATAAAAGTTGTTCATTTCATCATTCTAGTTAAGAGTTTTGCAATACAAACTCATGAAACACAAGATTTCTCATCATCTAATCACCTAATATTTCAAAGTAAGTTATCAACTTTATTTTCATGATTTCATCTAATATATACTTGTATCATATGGTTTTCATGCTTAATTTCATGCACAAGCTAGCTATACCACATTATTTTGTTAACTTTTTGAACATACAAACCCTAGAATTTGATTTAGGTATTCCCTTGTTAAATTAACATGATTAGTAGTGATTAGGAACCCATGGCACCCTAAGAAGGTGTATGGTAGGATTAGAATAGCTTTGTTGTGTTTGCAAGAGATTTGGTGATGTTAGAAACTAGTTTTGAACATGGAAAATGGATTTGTAACAAGTATTTATACCTACTGTCCCATTTTTGTAAACCCAGGAAAATCAGTAAACACAAAGTAAACTTTGGCAAAATTTTTAGAAAATACTCTCAAAAACGAAGCCGTAGGCGAAAGAACGGATTAAAAAGAGTTTATAACGAAGGAGTTATGGTTTTTGCAAGTTTATTGACGAAAAGTATTTTTCTGAAAAATTGTTGTTGTTGGACGTTTTTCGTCGGACAAAACGAGGCTTTAGACGTAACCCGGTGGAGCAAAGCTTTCCAAAATATATTACTACATACTAAGACGTAACCATGGTTATAAAGAACAAGTAAAACGGACTTATAACGACAAAGATATTCACGTTTCAATATCGGCAAAACACATATTATTTTGACAGCTTTTGACCAAAAACAATATTACTACTTCGTAGTAACTCTAGATTCTAGAAATAATACCCAAGTACCCAAAATCATAACTAATGAAGTATTAGTGAATACAAGTATATTTTTATTACGACAAGTCGTTATTTCAAGGATTTCAAATCGAGGATTTCAACACTAACATTTATACATACGATATATATATATATATACATTTCAACTAGTTTTATTTTCTAGTTGCCGTATTTTCCTAAGTATTGGAAAATGTATTATTTTGATAACAATAAGTGTTTTTTCAAAGAGTAGAGTGGTATAGGAAACATGTGCATGGACATTCATAATATCATTTTTATGATCTAAATTAGATCGTTCATCATTCATATTAGGTTGAGGCAGCTAACCGTTCATTGTTGTTCATTTCACTTCATCACAGTATCATCAGTTTAAGGTGAGTTTTCATAGCCCCGTATACATTTTATGATTGTTTTCAAATCCCACGGGGGGAGAATACTTTGCACCATTTTAGTACGAGCCCAAGTATCAAAACTTATGTACATTGCTTAAGTTGCTTATCTGCTTTGTGATAGTCCCCTATTATCATCATGAACCGTTAATTTGCCTACTTAGCGAGAGTGAGTGGATAGATCTATTGAGGGTGACGCCTCCATCCATGGCAGTATTTACCAACAGTAAGCGGATGCATTTCATGTCTGTCACATTTGAGTGTTTTGGCAGAACATTCAGGAGGGGCATATATTTCATCAGTCTAGCTTCGGTGTCATGAGCTTAAGGTCTATTGTACTATTTTACGTGACATTTGTCATGCACTTATACTTGTGGTGGTCGTACAACATTACTTTTCATAAACCTATGATTATTCACCAACTTTATGTTGACCGTTTTCGCAATGTATTTTCAGGTAACTAAAGGCATTATCATATCATATGCATGGAGTCACATTAGGGTGTGCCAGGGATGACGCACTACATTTTGGATTTTCATGCACTTGTCTATTATCGTTTGATTGTACCAGACTTATTTCTTTAAACTTTTCCAGAATTTGGTACCTATGTTTTGTAACTCTGAACTTCTTTTAAATAAATCAAACGATGTATTTTTCAAACGACACTTTAGGTCGTTCAATATATCCTTGTTGTGGTGCTATGACCGTTACACCCTCAGGCATTCCATTCCGCTGCAAGTCAAGTAAATTGGGGGTGTGACATAACCTAACTGATGAACAATACATAATTTAACTGATGAACAAAACATAATCTAACTAATGAACCTATAACCTAACTGATAAACATAATTAATTGATGAACAAAAACTAATTGATGAACTAAATGTATATTTAAAATAATAATGATTAAAAAACATCACTTTTTCAATGTTACATTAATAAAATGATTAATAATGCGTTGTGGTACAAAAATTAGAGCATTTATAATACTAAAAATCTAAGCTAGACATTTCATCAAACACCTTGTGTGCAACAAATATGACTAAAACGTCATCTTTAACGAGCGATATCTCACTCATATCATATCAGATTTGAGTGATTCAAATTTTTGGGTAAAGAGTGAATCAAAATCTAAAACTTTTGGGTTTTAAGTATTTTATGATTCGGCTATTTTTAAGGTAAAAAATAATGTCAAAATAGCAAAAACATCAAGAAAATCATGAACTAATGAATATGTCAAAAAAAAAGTTTCGAAATAATTAAAAGATTTATACCAAATTAAAGAGAATCAAATTTTAAAAATTATGTTAAAATCGATTTTTTTTATAAAAGTTTGTCGTTTAAGAGATATGTGCGTTTGAAATTTGAGGTTGAAAATGAAAAAATAAGTATTTTACAATTTTGCCCCTGGGCGGATTTTATAAATAAAATAGATGGGGGGACATATGTCAGATGATAAGTGGCTTTCTACACTTTTTAAATTAGTCACACTTTGCAATTGATCCAATACCTACAAAATAATTATGTACTTTTAAATTTCAAACAATCAAAAGATACAGTATAAAATTACATATATATTTTAGTAGTCAAACTTTTTATAATAATTGAAGTTTTCATAAACATTGTATTTTTATCTCTTAACAATAATATTTAGACGAGTTTAAAAGGAAAAAGAAGATAAACAATAATATTTAGATGAATAGATTAATAGATAAAAAGTTAAGGGTCCGTTTAGTTCGTGAGTTTACAAAGGTTTAGGATTAAAATTTTAAAATCATGTGTTTGGTTGCATTTTTAAAACTTGGGTTTAAACTTATAACTCAAATATTTGAGGATGTGCTAAAGTAATGAGGCTAATAAGGTTTTGTGACACATTGTGAGACCATATGTTTCTTCTCTCTCATGTTTTTTTTATCTCATTATTAATAATATAAATAGTTTTTAATTTATATTTTAATATATAATATATTTTTAAATATTATTTTCTCTCTCTTACTTAAAATCGAAATCGAAATCATAAATCAATTTCAAATCCAAATCCTAATTATCAACCCATCTACAAATCAAACGGACCCTAAGTATTTTACAACTTGTCTTAGAAGCATGTAGTAAAAAAAGATTAAAAAATCGTAACATATATAAAGGGGCAACATTGTCCAATTGGGTAAGTGAAAGTCAAACATGTGGAGCACGAGAAAGAGACCAAAATTTAAGAAGAAGTAAAAATATAATAATAATAATAAGTAAATAAATTAATAGTCATAGGGATCAACAAAGCCCAATAAACAAGGTAGTTTAACGTCGCAAATACATGTTGCCGTGCACGTGATCCATAGCATACGTGGCCGTCTCTCCTCCTTTTCCTTTATCAAAGTTTTGAGATAATTTCATACTAGTTAAAACGAGTGTTGGTACCCGCACGTTGCTGCGGAATTTTTTTGTTGCCGTTAGCTATTTAACGTGAAGTTAGTTATCTAGGACTGGCTTTGCAATTGATGTCATATTGCATTTGCCGAATTTATTGAATTATATTGACGTTGAGAAAAATTGTGAAGTTTATATTTGATTTTATTGGAAAAATGATTTCGTGAATAATAGTGCAAGTTTCGTAATTTTTTGAATCCGTTTGTTATGTCAAATAAGTCCCGAATCGTTTTTGTGAAAAGTTTAGCCATTTTGACACTTATACCCCCTCCGCCCTATTTATAATTTCCACCCTATATTTATTATTTTCATTTCACCCTCTTATTCATTTATATTTAAACCAAATTTTAATTATTTTATTTCATTTTACACACATATACACATCTCACTAATACATTCTCTCTCTCTTGTCCCCTTTGCCGGTCATCTTCTCCGGACAACCCACTGCCGCCGTCCGGTCAACCACCGTCGTCGGAATATTTCCGGCGATATATATTTTTTTGTCGATTCGATAGATCGGTTTGTTTATAGCATTTCTGGAGCGTTTGAGCTATTGGCTCCCTCCGTAGCACCCTCACGCGCCACCACCGCCCTCTGTCACCATCACCGATGACCACCGCCACCTTTCCCTTGTTTCTCTCGACGGTAAATATGCCTACGCGCCCTTTACTTTCTTTTTTATTAAAAATCCGAAACCCTTATTTTATAAAACCTTTAATAAATCCGATTTTTACACAAAACCTTATAAAACCTTTTAATAATGTCAAAAACCATGTGGATCTATCGTATTTGGTCGCGACTCGTTGACTCGGTTAACTCAGCGAGTTGACTCAGTCGACTCGGTGTAAATATCCTTAATGTTTCCTTGTTCTTTGAATATTTATTGGTGTTATTGTTGAGTGGGAATCATTTTTGGTCCGTTTGGTTTGTTTTTGTCTCGGCAGTCGAGGAGATGCCAAGTCGTCACTCACCGATATCCGCAGAAGAAAAAAAATTATTTTTGTTAAATATTTAACCTCATCAGGAAAAAAAAATGATGAACAGTACTGCTACAGTAAATGCTACAGTATTCCGGACTCACAAAACTACTGTTTCGTCCACTGTAGCAAGCACTGTAGCTGCTACAGTGAACGATTCCCTCTTTTAGTATATATAACTAGCTGGGTAACCCGCGCGTTGCGGCGGATGTTTTTTGTGTTTTGTATTTTATGGGTTGTACGATGTAATTAATAATTTTGTTATTTGAAGTATGCATATGTTTACTTGGAAGCATAATTTGTTTATTTATTTATTTATTTATTTATTTTTATTATTATTTTTTTTTTTGTGTTCCGGTTGAAATTTTTTTGGGTTGTTTGTTTTTTCGGTATGTTTTTTATTTATTTTTTATTTATTTTATTTTTTTTGGTTTGGTATTTTAAAAGAAACAAATTTGTATAAGAAATTTTTTGTAAGTGTATTATTTTTGTATTTTTATTTTTTGTAATTATTTTTTTTGAAAAAACAAATTTTCATAAAGAAATTTATGTAAAAAAAAAAAAAAAAAAAAAAATGTACCAATTACTTTAGCGACGCTTAAAAAAAAAATGTAGCGTGTACTGTAGCATGTACTGTAGCATGAACAGTGGTCGTGCAATGTAGATGTACTGTAGCAAAATTTTGGCTTGTAGCGCCTGCCTTTTATATATATTGTATAATAATGTAGTATCTTTCATCTTAACACTAAAATATCATGTATACTTAAAGAGCGCTCAAATAAAAGTGGGTTCAAAATCAAAGTCTAAAAGTGTTCTCCATTCAAATTTTCATAAGTGTTCTAATTTGCATATTTTAAGATCGTGTTATACCTGAAAGTCTGACACGTGTCACAATTTACAATCTGACACGTTATCAAATTATGCAGATTGAAACACTAAAAAATTAGTTGCTATTGAATATATTTCAATTAATTCACGTATCAAAACGATAAAATGAAAAAATTTCATTAGTATTCTATAAATTAATCCTAAATTCTATTAACCAATCAAAATATAACACTATTTTATCATTACAACATATAGGTCATGCCTTCACGCTTTATTCTTCACCCTTTGACAAAGTGTAAACTAATAATTCACTTTATTCACACTGATCACTATGTTGAAGTAATTTATAAGTGTGAATAATATTGGAAAATTTTCAAAAACACATCTAAAATTAAATTTGTGTCTATAATGTATTTAAGAATATTGCAAATTTTAATTTTGGTCATGTGTCACTGTGCTACTGCGCGACCTCATTCAAAATTTGACACTTGTCACATTTTGAATGAGTCGCACAACCGCCGGTCAAGCAAAGCAAATGTACGACCTCATTCAAAATGTAACAAGTGTCAAATTTTAAATGGGGTCGCGCAGTAGCACAGTCGCACATAGCCAAAATAAGAATTTTTGATATTTTTGACTCTTGTAAACCCAAATTCAATTTTAGGTGTATTTCTGGAATTTTTCTATAAATAAATCATAAAATTTGCAACACTTATACTTGTGTAAAACATTGTTAGCACTTATTAATGCGTACAAATATAAATTTTTTTACGCTTAAAAGTGTAGATTTAATTTGGGACACTTAGTTTATTCGTATGAAAGGTTGTATTAAGTGTGAGCAATTTTTATATTTGTTCTATAGATAGGAATTAGTTGGTTGACATTTTCTCATATACTGTTAGATTAAATTATCGTTTATATATAATAATATTTCAATATAATTAATCAATAAATATGAAAGGTAATATTTATTTCATTTATTATTTTAAAGTGAAGTGATCTAAGCGGATTGTGATGGAGTTATAAATAAGTTAGTCACATGTTCATTTAATCAAATCTTATGATATCTAATTCTTGAAGTCAGCGACTTCCATGAGTGATGGAATTATTGCAAAAAGTTTATGGTCAAACCTATTCACCTTATTAGTTTTTTATGCTATTTATTTATTTTTTGACTTTGAAATGTGTTGATACAAATAATATTTTAAAAACGTATTTATATTTTTCGATAATTCTATGTTTTAATGATAATAAAAAGTAAAAACACTTTATGTGAAAATTAAAGTAAACAAGTTTTTATTCGAATTATCTCGTTTTTACGCAAATCATTTTAGGTAAGAATAAATAAATTTACAACTTGACAAATAATCAAAGAAATGAATTTGTGTTTCAAACTTCACATTTCTTATGTGACAGAACATTTTTTTCAAAAATATTTTTTAATTGTAAAAAAAAAAATTAATTGGAAAAATAAGTTTAAAAATCATAACAACCATTTACCCCTAAATCAACTCCAAACTTTCTCAAATAAACTTTCACTACTAAAAACAAAAAATGGATTGTCTTTGTCTAGCACGGTACCACCAAATTTAGTGGTACCGTGATATATTTAGTGGTACCATCTTACTGTAACGGTCAAAATTTCCCTGCCTATAAATACATGTCCACTTCACAGATTTTGGGCATCCTTTTTCACACAAAACTTTCTGTGTTTTCTCCTCCTTTCACACTTACATTCCTTTGATCATTAGTTAGTTTTCTTTTGTTTAAAGAGTGATCCTTTCATCCAACCAAAGATCACCTCCATACCTATACTAGTCAAGAGAAGAACACAAAGTATCAAGAAGATACAAGGTGTTAGAGTCTTTGTGTAGTGCACTTGCATTACTTGTTAGTTTATTTGATTGTATCTTGATATACATCAAGTGTCATAGTCTTGTTTAGTTATCTTGTGTTGATCATTGTGTTCTTGTTGAGATCTTGGAGATCTCTTGTAGCTTGTGTGGTAGAGTGCTGATCAAGTGGATCAAGAGTAGAGTGTGAGGATCGTGTTGATAGTGTGATAAGTAAGGATCGGGTGAATCGTGTGATAAGTAAGGATCGGGTAGATCGTGTGAGAAGTTAGGATCATGTGGATTGTGTGTGAGATCGGTACTAGCTATATTAGTACTCGACATTTAGCTTAGTGTAGGAAATTGTGATAAGCGACGTTGTACGATTTTCTCCGCCTGAAGGGAGTTTTGTTGACATAGTGCTTAGAACTCTCGAGTTGGGTACTCGGGTAGTGGAGTAGGGCAAAGAAGAGCTTTGTGACCAAACCACTATAAATCTCTTTGTCTCGGTTTGATCTTTCCATCTCATCTCTTTACATTTATTGTTTATATTAGATAGTGTAGTTTAGTGTTCATATTGGTGTTGATTGATTTTATAAAAGAATTGAATCAAAGTTTTCAAAGAAACTTTCTTAATTATGGAAAATAAATCGGTAAAACTATTCAACCCCCTTCTTGTTTTCCACAATTGGTACCAGAGCCACATCAGACAAGATTTTAAAGTAAATATCAAGAAGGGAAATCTATGCAAAGACCACCACCTTTTGAAACCGATTGTTTTATATATTGGAAAACAAGATTCGAAATGCATGTGAAATCAAAAGAGATTGATCTTTGGCATGTTATTACCGAGGGTGACTTTTAACCTATTCAAAAAAATCCGAAAACAAAAAGGGATGAAATAGTTCCTTATAATAAACAAAGTGATAACCTTAAAAGAAAACTAGCCAAAAATAATGAGGCTAAAATTATGATTTACAATGCTTTGCTGAAAAATGAACATGAAAGAATTTTTATGCGTAACACGGCAAAAGATATTTGGAAAACTTTGTTAGTCACTCACCAAGGTAATAATCAAGTTAATGAGAACAAGATAGATCTTATTGTGCAACAATATGAACAATTTTCCATTCCGAAAGATAAATCTATTGATAATGCCTTTGCTCAATTTCATACTATTATTACTAGTCTTAAAGCTCTTGATGTAGGTTATTCTAGCAAGAACTATGTTAGGAAGTTTCTTAGGGCTCTACATCCCAAATGGAGAGCAAATGTCACCGCCATTGAAGAATCTGTTAGTGCAAACATTACGACGTTTAATCTATACAATGTCTTTGTGTTTTAATGATGACAAACACGTAACTTGTAATACATAACGTAAAGTGCACAAGTTACTCGTTCATACATCAACGTCTCTCGACATCACTTCAGGTATGTACAAACACTTTACCAACTTTGTTAAGTAATCAAAGAAAAACCTTTTTGCCCTTAAACCTCACATTTTTATAAATGTGACAAAACATTTTTACAAAAATAAATTAGACAAATTATTTTTGTAGTTATAAAGAAATGTTTTTATAAGAAAAATAAATTTGAAATTTGAATTTCAAAATGTCCAAACGGCCTCATTTCCGGCCAAATCAGTTAAAATTTCACCAGGTAACATTTCACCACAAAAGGACAAAAACTGTCGGGACGGTCCCTTAAATATAATATTTAAGGGACCGTGGGACCGTGGCAACTTTAAGGGACCGTCCACGCTCCTTGACCTGGCTATAAATAATGACCCATTTTCATCAAAAAAACTGATCTTCTTTGCACAAAAATTCCATGGTCTTTCCATTTCATTCTTTGATCACTATAACTCTTTGGTATGTGTTTATAAGTGATCCCGTCATCCACTACATCATGTGCAAGAGAAGAACACTCGAAGTCATCAAGAATCGAAGTGTTATTGAGTCCACATACCAACGTAACTAGTGTTATGATTTTCTTTTTTCCTCTACCTTATGGGTAAGAGAAGAACTCTCGACATACATGAAGACTCGAGATGTTATAGGTGTCCACACACAAATGTAACAAGTGCTACAGTGATAGGTTCTGTAAATAATGTCATTGTTTTCCGACTTGTGTGTGAGTCGAGGATGGGGATATTTGTGTGAACTTGGATGGTGATGTAGATCCATGAATTAAATTTGTGTAAACTTGGATGGTGATGTAGATTGATTGGTCCCGAACCGTCAGATTATTATTGACCAAGGTCAACAAGTCAAAGACAGCCTAGAATCAATACTCCGGTGATAGTGTAGTGTTTTCCCGGGTCGTTAAAGTCCCAGCGAGATTGAAATGGTGCTTTGGAAATCGTTTATGAATGAGTGGGACTGAGTGCAGTAGACCAGATGATATGGAATTGATTTTGCTACTGTTATTTTGGTATTGGTACACAGATATAATATTCACAAAAATCAGATACCAGATATATGCACGTATTTGCAATTCAGATCACGTAACAGACAGAGAAAGTGGGATTTTGGTATTTATCAAACTACAGGGGGTGCTTTTGACACTTTTTAAAACTTAAAAAAATGAAAATGAAATTATGAAAATGATTAAAATACTATTTAAATATTATTTAATTAATTAAACTATTTAAAATCTAGATTAAAACCTAATTTAAATTAACTAAAAATGACAAATGATATAAATTAACCTAAAAATTAGAAAACTTATTTTCTAAACCTTAATTAGAACTTAAAGAAAGTATAAAAAATAAAAATAAATATTTTTGTCTTTTTGTGGGTTTTTTATAAATTGAAAACTATTTAACTTAATTAAACTAATTAAACTACTTGTAATTAATATTAATACTAAATTAACTTAGAAAATTAAGATAAAATTTATAAAATTACTTAACCATCACAGGAATCCTAAAAAATTATAAAAACTCTAAAAATTATGTTTTAAGATTAAACAACTAAATATTTACCTTTTAATTAACTTAAGTCTGTTTTAAACAAATAAAATAAGAAAAATAGAAAATGAACAGTAGAATCTCAAAATATATTTTCTAAAAACCTATTATACTATATTAGAGCTAGGAAAAATATAAAAACTAAGTTTAACCTTATAAAAACTAAATAAGCTATTTAATACTTAATATTAATTAATAATAAAGAAAACTAAAATTAAATCTAATTAACACTAAATGACAAAATAAAAATCTGAAAAAATTATAAAAATTACTTTACTATATAAGGTATTTAATAAAAATATAAAAACACTAGTGACTTAATTAAAATCTAAAAATGAAAATTAAAATAAAATTAAATTAAATAGAAACTATCACTTATTTTAACTTTGGATTTTTTTGATTTTTCTTTTACAGACCTGTTTTACTAATGAAAATTAAGAACTTTTGTGAAAACACTTTTCAAGATAGCTTATAAATAAGCTATAAGCACCCCCTTGGCTTATCAGTTGACTTATGTTGACTGTTTGGTCAAATAAGGTCAAATGGCTTTGGGTGGGGTCCACAATGGTAAAATTGATCACAAACAAGTTAAACAAACTCAAATAAGCAGTAAACAACAAGGCTTGACCACAAATAAGCTGAATAAGCCAAATAAACACTTTTGCACAATCCAAAAGAACTCAGAACTGGGGACAAGCTTTTGAGCCTAAACTAAGTGGGGTCCACTGGGTCTTAGGTCAAACAAGTAGTCAATCTCTAATCCCTGGTAGGAGGGGGTTGAGAAAACCAGCTTATGAGGTGTGGGACCCACTGTGGTGGTCACACAACCACCTCAAAGTTGATGTTGTGGGTGAGTCTGCTGATGTGCAGGGCACAACCTTGCCCTGCAGCTTAGTTTGGGGGTCTGTGGGGCCCAGGGTAATTTTGCTAAAAATGAAATGATGGTATAATCTCAAAGATGAGCTGGCAGGAAACTAAACCTCAAAATCTCACAGTCCCAAATAAATCACAAAATTCAGAAATGAACAAGCAAGTTTGGTGAAAACTGAGAACAAGTAATTTTGACTTTTTGATTAATGCCTATAGTTGACTAATATGAACTTTAATCCTACCTAGCTGCTTGATTATGATGTTTTAAGATGATATGAGCTCAAATTACCCTAAACCACTCAAATGTGATTGGAAATGGGGACTGAGCCACACTTTAACCAATCAGAGAGGGTGTAAGAGAGCAGTTTCTAAGATTCTGACTATTTAATGAACACAGCTGATGTTTGCTTGTTAATCTGAGCTAATGTGACATTAAGAAACATAAGTGAGCAACAATTAATGACCAGAACCAAATTAAACACTCAGAAACACACAAATCCAAACACTACTTAATGTGACAGATTATCTAGGAAATGATGCAATCTACCTCTAATATCCAACCTAATGATCTAGATAACTATTCTAATGCTAATAAAAACTGAAATGAACAATTAAATGTACTAGTGATCAACAGATAACAACAGAGAGTGAAAACTGAATAGCAAACTTACAACTGCCTTCCAAGCAAACTTCCAAAGTGCCAAAGACCACAAAACCAATTCCTAATGAACCTCCACAGGTTCTCTAACCCAGGGACATCCAAATTGCTCCCTGCTCCAGCTTAGTGACCATGATTTCAATCTTTTTGATTTTTTCTATATTTTTTCTATTTTTTTTGTGTTTTTGAGTTTATGATACTAAACTGATTTTAAAGTTTCTAAAAGCTTTCAATAAGCTTTCTGGGAGCCTATATGAATCTAGAAGTCCATAGTAATCACTAAAAACAACAATTGAACTAACAAACTTTTTGGAAATTCAAGATAAAAATGCATAAGTTGAAACAGTTGAAGAAACTTGAAATTGATTATTCAAAAAGAGTTACAATACATGAAAAGAGATTAAAACACTGCTTAAAAGCTTTAAGTTATACTAAGAATTTGAAATTGCATTTAAACGACATACAATAAACTAAATTAACTAACTATTTCTTCCTTGTGCTTCCTCTTCTATTTATAGCTCCAAATTAGGGTTCCCAGATGCCCTCTGATCAAATCCCACCTCTCTCTGATAACTTTGGTCCACTCTCAGGCCTCCACGTATTTTTGGCGGGAAAAGCATTATTTGCAATTAGGCTCTGATACACGCAATGGGGGGGGGGGGGCAGCATTAATTGTGGTGTGAAAGGGTAGGTATAGGGAGGTGGTGGCATTAATTGTGGGGGGTCATGGCTTGTGATTGGTGGAGAAGGGAGGCTGAGCAAGTGGTGGTGTTGAGGAGAGAAAAGGGGACGGGTCAACCGAGGTTTGACCGTAGGATTATTTAAAACGGTTTTGTGGGATTGGGTGGGCTAAGGTTTGGACTGGTGGTATCTTGGGCCCAAGTTAAAAATGGGGAGTGGGCTATGGAATGGACTTGGACTAGTGGTAGTATTAGTTTAGGTATTGGATCCGGATTGGTTTTATTTATATAAGGACTATTTTTGTAATTTCTGATTTTATGAAGGGTTAATCTTGGCAACTTTTCAAAATATTCATAAGGGTTAAAAAGTGCCAATGGTGAATAGTGTGAGGGTTCCAAATGATTTTTTCCAATTTTACCCTTCCAGGGACTATTTCTGCCAAACCTTGTAATTCCAGGGACCAATCATGAAACTTTTCCAAAATTCCCATCCAAGGACCATTCTTGCCAAATATGAGTAACACAAGGATGAAAATTGATTTTCTCAAAGATTTTTATATCCCAGGGACCATTTTTGACAATTTTCAAAGTTCAGGGACTAAACTTGACATTTTGTGAAACTTTTCACCAAAGGACTTATTATGTAACTTTTTGATTTAAAAGGACGTTTGGTGACTTTTTCAAGTTTTTAGAATGACCAGGGACTAGATTTGACAACTTTTGAAAGTTGGGGGACTGAAACTGCCAATTATGCAAACTTTGTGCGTTCTTCATCTGTTTTTGGTATTTTTGCATTTGAGACATGTAAAACACTTTTCTGGGATATTTTCACTATTTTGATTCATTATTGAGTGTTTTTGGATGTTTTGGCAGCTCAGAAATGGTAAAAATGATGAGTATTTACACACTCATCAATCCCCCACACTAAAACATTGCTAGTCCCTAGCAATATTTTTGAGAAAAACTTAATGGATTTGAAAAACTCTTTACCAAAAGCCATCACTTCTGGAGTAGCCAGGTGTAAGAACTGTGGCACACCTGATAACCGTGTGATTTTGAGCAAACCACCAGCTGTCAACGGATTTGATTTGTCTTTACCAAAAGCCGTTTGCTTCTGGACTAGCCAGCATCTTGATGGACTAAGTCAACATCTTGGTGAGCTGAATACCAATTATGGATTTTCCACTGCCTTTACCACAAGCCATAATCTTGTGGGCTAGCCAACTCATTTGCTTATGAGGATACGGGGGAGCTGAGGAACCATGCAATTTTTGGCAAACTGCCAGCCATCAACGGGTTTGAGATGTCTTTACCAAGAGCCGTTTGCTCCTGGACTAGCCAATCCCTTTGTCATTTAGACTTTGGCGGACTGATAACCACAAAAATTTTGGAATAAAGTGAAAAATTTTGAAAAATTTAGGCCTAAAATGGGGGTACTTAGAAAGTTTTGTGATAAAATTCGTAAGAATTTCCCCCCCCCCCCCCCCCACACTAGAACTGAATATTGTCCTCAATATTCAAAGTCCCGGCTATTATGCCGAATCTCTGAACGGGAAAAGCTAATATTCGATGCTAACTGTGGAAATCTTTATTTTTCACTTTATTTTGTCTTGTACATACAATCTTTTTTTTTTTTTTTTTTTTTTTTTTTTTTTTTTTTTTTTTGATATATGTAATCACTACCTCCCAGACTTGTGTCAGGTTTACCATGCTAGCTAATCACTTGTGAATGATTAACTGTAATAAATATGCCCTGACAGCCAGGGAGTTGAATGATAAAGTATATATAATATACATACAAGGATAGATATTTGAACAAAATACAAAATTCATTATTTATTATTATTATTGAATTTTGAAACATATTTACTTTTGAAACGGTGGGGGACGGCCACTCCCCCACACTAGGGTGGTAGAAAGTAGAAAGAAGTCAGAAATACGGGTGAAAACCCATATATGCTGCTAATTTTTGTTCACCGAGTCACTAGCTTGACTCGATCCCCGAATTCATTGGTCCATGGGGAAAGTTTGGAGATCCGGGACAACCATGGGTGGTATTTCCTCTCCAAAATAATGTTTCAATCTATGACCATTCACTTTGAAGTTGGGACCTTCGGGTTGAGATAACTCAACAGTCCCGTATGGGTATACTTTAGCAATAGTGAATGGTCCAGTCCATCGGGTTTTTAATTTCCCCGAGAAGATCTTTAATCTTGAGTTGAAAAGAAGGACTCTGTCACCGACGTTGAAAACGCGGTTCTTAATCTTAGAGTCGTGAATCTTCTTTGTCTTTTCTTTGTAGATCAAAGAGTTCTCGTAGGCTTGATCACGAAGTTCATTTAATTCATTGATTTGAACCTTACGATGATCACCCGCTTTATGAAGGTCGTAGTTAGCATGTTTCAAGGCCCAGTAGGCTTTGTGCTCAAGCTCGATCGGTAAATGACACGCCTTCCCGTATACAAGCTTGTATAGAGTACACCCAATGGGTGTTTTGTAAGCTGTACGGAAGGCCCAGAGTGCATCATCTAGTTTATCCGACCAGGAAGCATGGTTTTCACCTACTGTCCTCTCAAGAATCCGTTTAATACCACGGTTGGAAACCTCCACCTGCCCACTTGTTTGTGGGAGATACGCGGTAGAAAGACGATGAGTAACACCGTACTTAAGCATGAATTTTGCAAATTGATCATTGCAAAAGTGAGTACCGCGATCACTAATGATGGCACGTGGAGTTCCAAAGCGAGCAAAGAGGGATTTCAAGAATTTCACAACAAGTCGGGCATCGTTAGTGGGTAAGGCCTTAGCCTCAACCCATTTTGACAAGTAGTCAACAGCCACGAGTATGTATTTGTTTCCATGAGAAGATGGGAATGGCCCCATAAAATCAATGCCCCAGACGTCAAAGATTTCACAAACTTGAATGGCATTTTGTGGCATTTCGTTCTTTTGTGAAATATTTCCGTGACGCTGACAAGCATCACAGGCTTTGACTAACTCGTGGGCATCCTTATAGATTGTGGGCCAATAGAAACCGGAATCAAACACCTTTTTGGCGGTGTAGTTAGGACTATGGTGGCCCCCTGTGGGTCCAGCATGGCAAGCCTTGAGAATTTCAGTGGCTTCCTGTCCGTACACACATCGCCTGATGACTTGATCGGCACAGATTTTGAAGAGGAAGGGGTCGTCCCAGAAATAATGTTTAACGTCTTTGAAGAATTTTTTCTTTTGTTGGGACGTCAACCCCTTCACTATGAAGTTACCCGCATGGTAATTTGCAAAGTCGGCAAACCATGGGGTAGTAGAGTCACCACGAAAAGCAACCGCATTGAGTGTCTCGAGAGGAAATGTTTCATTTATTTCCTTTTTCTCGGACACATCTTGATGAGGGTTCTCTAATCGTGAGAGATGATCAGCAGCACGGTTCTCGGCTCCTTTTTTATCACGGATAATGATATCAAATTCCTGAAGGAGGAGAACCCAACGGAGAAGCCTCGGCTTTGCATCTTGTTTTGCAAATAGGTATTTCAAAGCCGAGTGATCTGTGTACACTACGCATTTAGTCAAGATTAAATATGACCGGAATTTCTCGAAGGCGTACACCACAGCTAGGAGTTCTTTTTCAGTGGTGGTGTAATGACCTTGAGCCTCAGTCATAGTTTTGCTTGCGTAGTGTATGGGCTGAAAGTATTTTGCTTTTCGTTGCCCCAAGACCGCACCTATGGCAAAATCACTAGCATCGCACATAAGCTCAAAAGGTTGGTCCCAATCGGGGGCAACAAGAATCGGTGCCTCGGTAAGCTTTTTCTTTAATGTTTCAAAAGCTTCGATGCACTCAGGAGAGAAGATGAAAGGAGCATCCTTCTCGAGGAGATGGGTCATAGGCCGGGCAATCTTAGAAAAATCTTGGATAAACCTACGGTAGAAGCCGGCATGACCCAAAAAGCTCCTAACACCTTTTACGGTGGTGGGATGAGGTAATTTGGCAATGACATCGATTTTAGCTCTGTCAACCTCAATCCCGTCTTTTGAAATTTTATGGCCGAGGACAATGCCCTCCTTGACCATAAAGTGGCTCTTCTCCCAGTTGAGACTTAGATTCGTTTCTTTGCAACGTTTAAGCATCTGTTCCAAGTGGGAGAGGCAGGTCTGAAATGAATCCCCGATGACTGAAAAGTCATCCATGAATACCTCCATGGTTTTCCCGATCATGTCGGAAAAAATAGACATCATGCATCTCTGGAACGTGCCTGGTGCATTACATAAGCCGAAAGGCATACGTCTGTAAGCAAAAGTTCCGTAGGGGCATGTGAAGGTAGTCTTCTCTTGATCCTGGGGATCAATGGGGATTTGGAAGTAACCCGAGAAACCATCGAGGAAGCAGTAGTATTCATTCCCCGCAAGTCTTTCGAGCATTTGGTCCATAAAAGGGAGAGGAAAATGGTCTTTACGAGTGGCTTCATTTAACTTTCGATAGTCAATACAAACACGCCAACCCGTGACCAAACGAGTTGGAATCAACTCGTTATCCTCGTTGGTGACAACGGTAATGCCCCCCTTTTTGGGAACACAATGAATTGGGCTAACCTAAGGACTGTCAGATATAGGGTAAATCAATCCCGCATCAAGAAGTTTAAGAACTTCTTGTTTGATAACTTCGTGGATTTTGGGATTTACCCTTCTCTGATGTTGCACAGCTGGCTTAAAGTCATCCTCCATTAAAATTTTATGAGTACAAAAGTTCGGGCTTATGCCCTTAATGTCGGAGAGTTTCCAAGCAATTGCTTGCTTGTTTGACTTAAGAACCTTTAGGAGTGCAGCCTTTTCCTCATCTTTTAAGTCTTTGGCAATAATGACGGGTAATTTATTATCACCCTCCAGAAATGCATATTCTAGATGAGGAGGAAAGTCCTTGAGCTCAACCTCGGGGAAGTCTTCAGTTATTTCAACATTTTTGACTTCTGCTTTATGAAGTATTTGTGGAGACGGAGAGGGTGAAGGATCGTCATTTAACAATCTTTCAAGGAGAAGAATGTCCCCCTCCGGGTCAAGATAGTTTTCATCAACCCCATCGGGGATTGAGCTATCCTGAGCAAGAAAAGCCTCGACCTCTTCCAGAAGGAAGTCACTTCCCTCAAACGGAGTGAGGGAAGGGGAAGAGTCGGAAATGATAGGGTCAGTAGAAAGACTGCCACTGGATGAGAAACCAAGGACCTCTTGAGAATACTCCTCAGACGCAACATCGATGACATCAATTCGGTTAACCGTTTCAGCGTCATAGTTGGAGGAATATCTTGAAGTCTGATCAAGATTGAATGTGATGGCTTCGCCACCAACACGTAGAGTGATTTCTTCTTCGAATACATCGATTAAAGCACGACCCGTTCTTAAGAATCCCCTCCCGAGAATGAGAGGAACTCGTGGGTCAGCATCGAAATCAACAATCACGAAATTTGCCGGAAAATGGAACTTTCCTACTTTCACAAAGATATCTTCGGCAATGCCGAGAGGACGGGATATAGTACGGTCTGCAAGCTCGAGTGTCATGCAGGTCGGAGTGAGAGTAGGTAGAGAAAGTCTTTTCCAGACTGAGTAAGGCATCAGGTTAATGCTTGCGCCAAGATCGGCCAAGGCAAAGCATTCAACCATCCCCGGGAAAATACAAGGAATGAGAAATTTCCCGGGATCCCTAAGCTTTTCGGGAAGCTTTTTCAAGAGCACTGCTGAGCAATGCTCATTAAGAGTTTGCCATCTCACAGAGTTTTTCTTTGTTGCTTATCAGATTTTTGATTGTCGAAGCAAACTTAGGCATGAGAAGAAGAGCGTCCGCGAAGCTAATATCGAAGTGTAATTCTTGGAAAATTTGATAAAATTTTTCCATCTGATGATTAGCTCTTTCGCGGTTCTTTTGATCATACACACGTGAAGGATATGGAATTGTAGGTTTAGGATCATCAGGACTCACAGGAGGATCAAATACAACTTTCGGCTTACAAGCCGGGACCGGGACAACTTGAGGGTGGACGTTGTTGATACCTCCGTTATTAGTAGGAAGTACCGTGTCCGTAGTAACCTCAGGCTCACGTTCCGCTACCTTAGGAGGAGAAGAAGAGGTAGAGGGAATCGAGGGTCCATTGTATGATACCGCACTTCGGGTAGTGATCGCTTTGACATCGCCCCTCGGGTTAGCGATCGTGTTGCTTGGTAGTGTACCCGAGCCCGAGGGTCGATCATTTAAAGACTTCTGAAGATCAGAGATCGTCTTGATCAATAACCGATTCGTTTCCTCTTGTGCTTTCATGAATTGTTTAATCTCAGCATCGGAGGAAGACGAGGGTGGAACAACGTTTTGATTTTGAACAGGGGGATTTTGAACACGGTTGTTTTGAAAATTCCCTTGATTTTGATTGTTGTTACCCTGAAAATTATTTCTCTGATTGAAATTACCTTGATTGTAATTTCCTTGATTCTGGTTTCTTTGAAAATTTCCTTGAAAACCTTGGTTTTGATTGCCATTTTGAAAATTGTTTTGATTAAACTGGCCTTGATTTTGGTTCGGGTTTTGGAAATTTGAGCTTTGACCTTGGTTAAAATTCTGATTCGAGTTACGGTTTTGATTTTGGTTAAAACCGGGAGGTCCGAGAAAATTGTTGGAACGATAGCTTAAGAGATTTCGGTCCCCTTGCGGTTGGTAAGAATTACCCCCTGTATTGTAGGAACCGTGAGCAGCATATACGTTCTCTGGAGGAAAGTCAGCAGTAGCTGGACACTCAGAATACAGATGTGGGCCCCCACAAGTTTCACAACTTCGGGCCATGGCTTTCACTTGTTGATTTTGAACCTGATTTTGCATCGTTTGGTTCATTCTCAACACAGCCGTAGAAATATCATCCATCTTTTTGGTGAGAGCAATTATTTCAGGAGATGATGATGAAGGAGCAACTGAATGACATGACTCATCCCTCTCCGCAGAGGAATCCCAAAAGTTATGGTGGGCAGTCATGTTCTCAATCAAATCATAGCACTCTTCGGGACGCCTTTTCATAAAGGTCCCACCAGCAGCAGCATTGAGAATATCCCGGTGCCTCAATGTCAGACCATTATAGAAGGTATCTATGATGGTAACTTGCAACATATTGTGGTTAGAGCACCGATCAATAGCTAGCTTATAACGTTCCCAAGCCTCAAAAAGAGACTCATCGGGACGTTGCCGGAAGTTGCTGATATCATTTCGTAACTTGGTAACCATGGATGGTGGAAAATATTTTGCTAAAAACTTGGTTACCATTTCATCAAAGGTACGAATAGAATTTCTTGGAAGTCGGTCAAACCATGCAGTGGCATGATGAGTGAGAGAATAGGGGAACAGGTACAGCCGAAGGGCATCATCGGTGACACCATGCTGTTTCATGCTTTGGGTGACCGTAAGATATTTGTCAAGATGCTTGTTAGCATCGTCACCCGGTAATTCGTGAAATTGACACGAATTCTGGACTTGTTGGATCATGTGGTGCTTGAGGCCAAAGTCCGCAGCCCTAATAGTGAGTGGTGCAATAGGTCCACCCCGCCCTTGCATGGTAGGCTGACACAGCTCCTCCATCGTTTGGAGATCGGGAGCTGGATCACCCAAGGGAGGGTCAGGGGGTGGTAAAGGTGGTGGTGGCCCAGCGGCCATTTCGGTTTCTGTATTAGAACGTAGCTCGGGTACGTCTTTCTGTTTTTTATTCTTTGTTTGAGACCGAGTGCGCATGCACTAAAAACAATTTTTCAACACAAGTTCGAGGCAAAACCACAGTGAACTTAAACCAGAAATCACAAGTGAATGGCTTCTTTGAAAAGGGTACACCACTCACAGGGATATAAAAGCAAGTTTTTATCTTAAGTTTGGGAACTTATTATGGGTTTATTAATTAATTTTTGAAAAACTGCTTTAGGCTTATGGGTGTGTGTGCAGAAAACTTGGGAAATATTTTTGGAACTGATTCGTTAACCGAAATCGTCCCTTTAAGATTACTCGCAGGCTGGCGGGAGGAAGTAAATAGGTTTCCTCTTCAGTTCGCAATTTAATGTCAGAACTTACCTTAAACCAACCGTTTCAGGTTGTAATCTTAAAGAACACGAAGTAATTTAACTTCACAGTTTGTTTTTGATTGTTTTTAATTTTTTTGTGGTGTTTTCAACACTTCAGGAGAAGTATTAATGAACGTTTTCTTTGATATGATTATATTTTTCCAAAAACTTTTTACAAATTTGTGTGAAATTTGTACAGGGAGAGTTTTGAAAACCACTAAACTTAAAACGATTTTGTAAAACACGCAACAACTTCCCCGGCAGCGGCGCCAAATTTTGATTGGTCCCGAACCGTCAGATTATTATTGACCAAGGTCAACAAGTCAAAGACAGCCAAGAATCAATACTCCGGTGATAGTGTAGTGTTTTCCCGGGTCGTTAAAGTCCCAGCGAGATTGAAATGGTGCTTTGGAAATCGTTTATGAATGAGTGGGACTGAGTGCAGTAGCCCAGATGATATGGAATTGATTTTGCTACTGTTATTTTGGTATTGGTACACAGATATAATATTCACAAAAATCAGATACCAGATATATGCACGTATTTGCAATTCAGATCACGTAACCGACAGAGAAAGTGGGATTTTGGTATTTATCAAACTACAAGGGGTGCTTTTGACACTTTTTAAAACTTAAAAAAATGAAAATGAAATTATGAAAATGATTAAAATACTATTTAAATATTATTTAATTAATTAAACTATTTAAAATCTAGATTAAAACCTAATTTAAATTAACTAAAAATGACAAATGATATAAATTAACCTAAAAATTAGAAAACTTATTTTCTAAACCTTAATTAGAACTTAAAGAAAGTATAAAAAATAAAAATAAATATTTTTGTCTTTTTGTGGGTTTTTTATAAATTGAAAACTATTTAACTTAATTAAACTAATTAAACTACTTGTAATTAATATTAATTCTAAATTAACTTAGAAAATTAAGATAAAATTTATAAAATTACTTAACCATCACAGGAATCCTAAAAAATTATAAAAACTCTAAAAATTATGTTTTAAGATTAAACAACTAAATATTTACCTTTTAATTAACTTAAGTCTATTTTAAACAAATAAAATAAGAAAAATAGAAAATGAACAGTAGAATCTCAAAATATATTTTCTAAAAACCTATTATACTATATTAGAGCTAGGAAAAATATAAAAACTAAGTTTAACCTTATAAAAACCAAATAAGCTATTTAATACTTAATATTAATTAATAATAAAGAAAACTAAAATTAAATCTAGTTAACACTAAATGACAAAATAAAAATCTTAAAAAATTATCAAAATTACTTTACTATATAAGGTATTTAATAAAAATATAAAAACACTAGTGACTTAATTAAAATCTAAAAATGAAAATTAAAATAAAATTGAATTAAATAGAAACTATCACTTATTTTAACTTTGGATTTTTTTTATTTTTCTTTTACAGACCTGTTTTACTAATGAAAATTAAGAACTTTTGTGAAAACACTTTTCAAGATAGCTTATAAATAAGCTATAAGCACCCCCTTGGCTTATCAGTTGACTTATGTTGACTGTTTGGTCAAATAAGGTCAAATGGCTTTGGGTGGGGTCCACAATGGTAAAATTGATCACAAACAAGTTAAACAAACTCAAATAAGCAGTAAACAACAAGGCTTGACCACAAATAAGCTGAATAAGCCAAATAAACGCTTTTGCACAATCCAAAAGAACTCAGAACTGGGGACAAGCTTTTGAGCCTAAACTAAGTGGGGTCCACTGGGTCTTAGGTCAAACAAGTAGTCAATCTCTAATCCCTGGTAGGAGGGGGGTTGAGAAAACCAGCTTATGAGGTGTGGGACCCACTGTGGTGGTCACACAACCACCTCAAAGTTGATGTTGTGGGTGAGTCTGCTGATGTGCAGGGCACAACCTTGCCCTGCAGCTTAGTTTGGGGGTCTGTGGGGCCCAGGGTAATTTTGCTAAAAATGAAATGATGGTATAATCTCAAAGATGAGCTGGTAGGAAACTAAACCTCAAAATCTCACAGTCCCAAATAAATCACAAAATTCAGAAATGAACAAGCAAGTTTGGTGAAAACTGAGAACAAGTAATTTTGACTTTTTTGATTAATGCCTATAGTGGACTAATATGAACTTTAATCCTACCTAGCTGCTTGATTATGATGTTTTAAGATGATATGAGCTCAAATTACCCTAAACCACTCAAATGTGATTGGAAATGGGGACTGAGCCACACTTTAACCAATCAGAGAGGGTGTAAGAGAGCAGTTTCTAAGATTCTGACTATTTAATGAACACAGCTGATGTTTGCTTGTTAATCTGAGCTAATGTGACATTAAGAAACATAAGTGAGCAACAATTAATGACCAGAACCAAATTAAACACTCAGAAACACACATATCCAAACACTACTTAATGTGACAGATTATCTAGGAAATGATGCAATCTACCTCTAATATCCAACCTAATGATCTAGATAACTATTCTAATGCTAATAGAAACTGAAATGAACAATTAAATGTACTAGTGATCAACAGATAACAACAGAGAGTGAAAACTGAATAGCAAACTTACAACTGCCTTCCAAGCAAACTTCCAAAGTGCCAAAGACCACAAAACCAATTCCTAATGAACCTCCACAGGTTCTCTAACCCAGGGACATCCAAATTGCTCCCTACTCCAGCTTAGTGACCATGATTTCAATCTTCTTGATTTTTTCTATTTTTTTTTGTGTTTTTGAGTTTATGATACTAAACTGATTTTAAAGTTTCTAAAAGCTTTCAATAAGCTTTCTGGGAGCCTATATGAATCTAGAAGTCCATAGTAATCACTAAAAACAACAATTGAACTAACAAACTTTTTGGAAATTCAAGATAAAAATGCATAAGTTGAAACAGTTGAAGAAACTTGAAATTGATTATTCAAAAAGAGTTACAATACATGAAAAGAGATTAAAACACTGCTTAAAAGCTTTAAGTTATACTAAGAATTTGAAATTGCATTTAAACGACATACAATAAACTAAATTAACTAACTATTTCTTCCTTGTGCTTCCTCTTCTATTTATAGCTCCAAATTAGGGTTCCCAGATGCCCTCTGATCAAATCCCACCTCTCTCTGATAACTTTGGTCCACTCTCAGGCCTCCACGTATTTTTGGCGGGAAAAGCATTATTTGCAATTAGGCTCTTATACACGCAATGGGGGGGGGGGCAGCATTAATTGTGGTGTGAAAGGGTAGGTATAGGGAGGTGGTGGCATTAATTGTGGGGGGTCATGGCTTGTGATTGGTGGAGAAGGGAGGCTGAGCAAGTGGTGGTGTTGAGGAGAGAAAGGGGACGGGTCAACTGAGGTTTGACCGTAGGATTATTTAAAACGGTTTTGTGGGATTGGGTGGGCTAAGGTTTGGACTGGTGGTATCTTGGACCCAAGTTAAAAATGGGGAGTGGGCTATGGAATGGACTTGGACTAGTGGTAGTATTAGTTTAGGTATTGGATCCGGATTGGTTTTATTTATATAAGGACTATTTTTGTAATTTCTGATTTTATGAAGGGTTAATCTTGGCAACTTTTCAAAATATTCATAAGGGTTAAAAAGTGCCAATGGTGAATAGTGTGAGGGTTCCAAATGATTTTTTCCAATTTTACCCTTCCAGGGACTATTTCTGCCAAACCTTGTAATTCCAGGGACCAATCATGAAACTTTTCCAAAATTCCCATCCAAGGACCATTCTTTCCAAATATGAGTAACACAAGGATCAAAATTGATTTTCTCAAAGATTTTTATATCCCAGGGACCATTTTTGACAATTTTCAAAGTTCAGGGACTAAACTTGACATTTTGTGAAACTTTTCACCAAAGGACTTATTATGTAACTTTTTGATTTAAAAGGACCTTTGGTGACTTTTTCAAGTTTTTTAGAATGACCAGGGACTAGATTTGACAACTTTTGAAAGTTGGGGGACTGAAACTGCCAATTATGCAAACTTTGTGCGTTCTTCATCTGTTTTTGGTATTTTTGCATTTGAGACATGTAAAACACTTTCCTAGGATATTTTCACTATTTTGATTCATTATTGAGTGTTTTTGGATGTTTTGGCAGCTCAGAAATGGTAAAAATGATGAGTATTTACACACTCATCATAGATCCAAGAAATCTTGTAACTAGAATAGGTCATGTAATTGTTGTATGGTGTCCTAGTATGTAAGCTAGGATTTAGTTGAGTCGGTGTGTGAAGGCTTGGATCGGGTGATGATCTAAGTGAGTCTCGTGTGAAGGCTTGGATTAGGTGAAGATTCAAGTGTGTCTTAATGTGAAGATTCAAGTGAACGGGAGTGCTCGTTCGTGTGAAGGCTTAGATCGTGTGTCGATCTAAGTAGGACAAGAGTGCTTGTTCGTGTGGCCACGTGGGCTTTCGTATAGATTGGTTCTAGCTAGGATTAGGACTCGACATTCCGCTTAGTGTCGTTAAACTTGGTGTAAGCTTATGTACGGTTTATCCCACCATAAAGGAGCGTGTTGATTAGTGAAGTAACTCTCGAGTGTGAGACTCGGGGCGTGGAGTAGGATGAAGAGGTGCTTCGTGCCGAACCACTATAAATCATCGTGTCCGGTTTGCGTTTTCTCTTCCTTGCTCTTTACTTTCTATACTTGCATTACATTTATGTTTGTGTGGCTTGATGTATATGTGCTTGTAATATCAACTAGTTATCTTAGAAACGCAAAATACAAGAAAACTTAATCGCAAGAAATAAAACTGACAAACCTACTGGTGGCGGTCCTTTATCGACCGACGGTCCCTCAAATGATAAAGGACCGTCCACCTATTTACAGGACCGTCCCAGTGTAATCTGAATTAGATTAGAAACGTTTAAACCTTGTATCATGCTTATGTGATTGCTTGTTATGAGTGACTTAATCACTATTCATATTTAGTCACGCTTGATTGGAAATTTGAGACGAAACACTTTAAGTTTTAAAGAGGAACGTATTCACCCCTCTCTACGTTTCTACAATTGGTATCAGATCCACGTCGCTCTAGTTTTCAAAACAAATGGTTTTTAAAATAGAGTACGGTCCATGATGAGACGAAAAGTGTACCGCTTTTAGGGGGTCATTTAAGCCAAAAGTCGAGATTATTTGATCAAATATTGCCCTAAATCGTTCCTTTTGTCATTTTAGGTACTTTTGAAAGGAAATCTGGAAAAGGAATCATTTTGGACGTTTTTGGAGTGAAAAAGTGAAGAAAACGACAAAGTCTCAAATTCATGCTGAAAATAGTACCTGACGGCATCAGGAAAAGCTTATGACGCCGTCACCCTTTGACAAAGAGGTGGAAAAAGAAAGTTACACATGACGCGCCAGAGAGTTTTTGGAGGAATTATACATGACAGCGTGATGAGGCGAAAAATGAACCACTTTTAGGGGGTCATTTAAGCCCAGAATTGAATTTATTTGATCAAATATTGCCCTAAATCATTCATTTTGTGATTTTAGGTACTTTGGGAGTGAATTCTGGAAAAGGAAGCATTTTGGACGTTTTTTGAGCATAAAAGTGAAGAAAACGGCAAAGACTTAATTTTCCATGCTGAGAACAGTACCTGACGGCGTCAGGAGTAAAATCCGTGATGACCCAGTGAAAACCTGAAGGCGTCACAAGAAGGGCGTCAAGACTATTTTTGGTGACGGCCTGCATAAGGAGTACACATGACGGCGTCAAACCCAGATCTAGGCAATCCGAGAAATTATTTGGCGGCGAGATGACGGCGTCAGAAATTTGTTCTTGACGCCGTCACCTATCAGAATCTATATATAGTTTTCTATTTTTCATTTATTAGAGAGGAACTTGTGTGGAGAATACTAGGGCCGAACTTTGTAAACCCTAGGTCGTATTTTACAGTATTTTCAAGGGTTTTCACCCCTTGAATCCTTTCATATTCAATTGAGATAAGTCTTCTCTTAATTCATTCAATATGTCTATGTGTTGTTTGAATATATCTTATGCTTGTCTTGATTTCAACATGCTAGGCTATGAAGTAGTGAAATCTAATCAACAAGTAAAAGATAGCTAAGGAGTAGTGAAATCTAAGTAAACACATTTTCTCTTATTATTGTTTTCGCCAAATTTACTTTAGTTTCATTTTATTTTATTTTGTTTGCAATTGTAGTAATTTGGGCTAGTTGACTAGCAACTAATCTCGCCAATCCTTTCAAAACCGAGATTTTTACTTGCTTTCCATAAAATACAAAAATACAAAAAGAATCATCCCTCACCTCTAGACCTAGTTTAATTGAGTTTTAACCCTAGCGAACACCATTCTTTGAGTTGAACGATCAATCCTCCGGTACCTGCCACTATACTATACTACAATGGTCAGGTACACTGCCTGGTGGGGATTGCAAGCTTCTCAAGATCCCTTGAGAGGTAAAACCTTTTGCAAGGTTGCAAAACCACGCATCAAGTTTTTGGCGCCGCTGCCGGGGAATAGTTATTGTCTAGGTTGAAATTTCTTTTTATTAGGTCTACTTGCTAGATTCCGTTCTAGTAAGATTTTTATTTTTATTTATATTTATATTTTTATTAGGTTTTCTTTAGTCTATCTTTTTCTTTGTGTGTTTGTTCGTAATTTTCATTGACTATCCGTTTGCCATTATGGAGAACGTGAATCCACAAAATCTGACACTAGAATCTTACATGAAGAAATATAATTCTACTAATTTGGACTTTTCAATATGGAGGAGTGAAATGATGAGAACTGGATCATGCATTGATTTTAGTGAGTACCTTGAGAAAAGAGATTAAGTGCATAAAGCTCTTAAAAAATTCACCTTAGGAGCTCCATCAAACCCTCAAAATACCTCACTTAGTGAAACCTATGAACCATATAAGCTTTCACCTAGGATAGCTTCTTATGAATCCGACCGATATTGTGAGATGGTTAATGTTAAACCACCTAGGTGCATGCTTGGATTAGATTTCACTAAGACATATGATGAACATGAGGAATCCTTTATGCAAAAAGAACATAGTGATCAAGTTATTGAGAATGATTCTTATGAATCGGACCAAGAATTTGAGATGAATAGAAAAGGATTTGAGATACCTAGGTGCATGTTAGGGATTGACTTTAGCAAAATACATAATAAGCACATAGGTGATCTAGATGTGATGGAGGATAAGGCAAAAAATCCAAGTCCACTAAGTACTCCACAAGTCTCACCACTAGTTGAGGCACACACACCACCCGTGATTTACCCGGAAGAAGTAGAAGAAACTTTAGAAATCCCAATGGAGGTAGAACCCTTGTACCAAACACCAGTAGAGGATATAGGTTTGAATACTTGTAGTGATAACCTTACTCTTAGTTCTAGGGAATTTCCTAGTATTGATGAACCGGAACCTCAATCTTCACACAAGTTTTCATCCTTAGATATACATTTAGGAGACAAAAGAGGAGCCGACCCACCCATCAACCCATGTACTCCGGGTAGTCTAAGGATAAAGGTGGTAGACTTTAAGCCATGTAGAGAGGAAGCCAATATAGGAGTGGAACATAACTGTTGATACAAATAATGCCTAAAAATACTATTAACATATATCGATATCTCTATGTATTGATAATCACAAAACTTAAACTCATTGAACTACAAATTATGACGTAAACAAATATTTAGTCGTAAATATTTGTTTTAGCATCCATATCACTTAAGGTATGAATAAACAAAGTGTCTAATGCATTTTATGATCAAAGGAATTTTTATTTTTACAAACCTTACATTTTATTAAAGTGGGACAAACATTTTTAAACTTATACAAAACATTTTTGTATTTATAAGAAATGTTTTATTCAAAATAAATATTTTGAATTCAAATTTCAACCCAAAAAATGGCTACATTCTTCAGGAAAAACCTCCCCCACAAAAAGACAAAAAATCTGAAGAAAAAAATATTTTTTATTAGGCGGCCCCCTTAATTATATACTAGGCGGTCCCCTTAATTATTAAGGGGACCGGCCACGCTCCCAAACAGTATTTTTTTACCCTATAACTGCTGGTTCATTCCACAGTTTTTTCTCACCTTTTGCACCCCAAAACTTTCTATTCTAGATCTCATTTCTATTCTCTAAAAACCTTTGATCATACATACATAAATCTTTGTTTCAAAGTGATCCAAACCTCTACCTTTCAAGTGCAAGAGAAGAATACTTCAATCCTTCAAGAGAAGAAGTATTACAACTTGTTGTGACCTCCACATCCAAGTTGTTAGAGCATCATCCATTATATCTATTTCTTTGTGTAACTAGTTGTGAATATTTGATAGAAGATAGATTAACAAGGTGTGTAGATAGAGTGAGTGTGTATTAGATAGTTGTGAAGTAGAGAAGTTGGGAAGTAGATAGTTGTGAAGAAGATTGTTGTGAAGTAGATAGTTGTGAAGATAGATAGGTGTGAAGAAGTAGTGTTGTGATTAAGTAGTGACTAGGTGTGAAGAAGTAGTGTTGTGATTAAGTAGTGACTAGGTGTGAAGAAGTTGTGTAGAAGGTGTGAGTAAGTTGTGACGAAGTTGTGGTGTGTATATTGGTGTGTAAGGTTTTCTCTGCCATAAGGGAGCTTGTTGACATAGTGAAGAAAACTCTCGAGTAGGTGACTCGAGGAGTGGAGTAGGGCAAGGAAGGTGTCCTTGTAGCCGAACCACTATAAATCATTTGTCTCGCGGTTAGATCTTTCCATATCTTACTTATTATCTTGCTTATATCGTTATTACTTTTGTAGACGTAGACGTATATATATATATATATATATATATATATATATATATATATATATATATATATATATATATATATATATATATATATATATATATATATATATATATATATTTGCTCATATAGTGCTAGTATTGATTTTACTTAAAGATCAAACGAAAGTTTCATTCACAAAACAAAGTTTTTACAATCAAACTAAAAAGGTAACATACATATAATTGATCAATTTCGATCAAGTAAAGTTTTCATACAAAATATAACTAAGGATTATAAAATAAACGATTACTTACTTATCTCTCGTATATAGCTATAATTGTTTATATTGTGCATGTGTTGATTTCACATACTTAGCTTATATTATTATTGTTCATACTTAGATATAGTTGTTCATATTGTTCAAGATTTGAGTTCACATAAGATTGAATCAAAGTTTTAAAAGCAAACAAAGTTTTAAAACTAAACTAAGTTTTCATAATAAAATTAAAAAGACGTAAAACTATTCAACCCCCCCCCCCCCCCCCTTCTAGTTTTCCACAATTGGCATCAGAGCCAGGTTAAACAAGATTTTTAAAATATACTGTATTTTAAAACTTGTATCGATCTATGGAATCGGAAAAATATTTAGAAGGGCAATCTATGCAAAGACCACCACTATTTGAAAGTGATGGTTTTCTTTATTGGAAAAATAGATTCGAAACTTATGTGAAATCAGAAGATCTTGATCTTTGGCATGTCATTACCTTTGGTGATTTCCCCCTATTCAATATAATTTTGAAACTAAAATGGATGAAATTGTATCTTTTGAAAAACAAAATGATGATTTGAAAAAGAAACTAGCAAAAAATAATGAGGCTAAAATGGTTATTTATAATGCGTTACCACGCAAAGAATATGAAAGAATTTTTATGTGTAAAACCGCAAAAGAAATTTGGGATTCTTTACTAATCACTCACCAAGGTAATAGTCAAGTTAAAGATAACAAAATAGATCTTCTTGTTCAACAATATGAACAATTTACGATTCCGGAGGAGGAATCAATAGATAATGCTTTTGCTAGGTTTAACACTATCATCACAAGTTTAAAAGCACTTGATGAGAATTTTTCTAGTAAGAATTTTGTTAGGAAATTTCTTAGGGCTCTTCATCCAAAATAGCTAGCTAAAGTTATGGCGATTGAAGAATCGAAGAACTTGTCAACTCTTCAACTTGATGAGTTGATCGGCAACCTGAAAGTCTACGAAGCAATAATAAAGAAAGACTCCGAGATGGTCAATGGAAAAAGAGAGCAAAGCAAGTCAATTGCGTTGAAAGCTAGGAAGGAATCTAGTAATGAGGATAGCTCAACCTCCGAAAGTGATGACGAAGAACATGCGATGGCCGTAAGAGACTTCAAGAAATTCTTCAAAAGGTGAGGAAGATTCGTTAGACAACCGCATGATGAAAGGAAAGCAAACCAAAGAAATAAAAATTACAAAAATGGCAAAAGTGATAGGAAGTGCTTCAAATGTGGTGATCCAAATCATCTCATCGGAAAATGTCCAATGATGTCAAGAAATCAAAATCAAAAGGCGTTTGTTGGAGGAGCTTGAAGTGATAGCGATGACGATGAGAAAGAAATCACAAATGAGGAGAAATGTCTTATGGCTAAGACATCAAGCGAGGTACGTTCCGAAACCGAATACTTTAGTGACGAAAATTTATCATTAGACGAAAAAGACCTAGATAGTGAATATAATATGTTATGCAAATTAGGTCAAAAGGTTATAGCTAAAAATAAGTCACTAAAACATATTAATAATCTATTAGAAAATGAAGTACTCGAATTAAAAATTAGACTACAACATTTGAAAAAAGGAAAAGAAGTTTTTATAGAATGTAAAACATGCATAGAGGTTAATAATGAAAACGAAAAACTAAAAGATGAAATTTTCAAACTTGACAAGTTTAAAAATAGTAGTAACCCACTTAAGAAAATAATAAGTGTTCAAGAAACTTCGGGAGATCAAACCGGTCTAGGATTAACCTCAACTAATGTTTCAACTAGTGAAAATAAAAGTATAAAGTTTGAATGTGAATCTAGTAAACAAAAATCATTAGAATCAAAACCTAAGTATATACTTACAAAAGATAGAAAAATACCCATTGCGAATGATGAAAAAGTAAAAACTTTTTATAAACCATCCTTAAAGACCGAAGTAGGATCCTCTAAATTTAAATTAAGATCTAAAACTCCACCACCGAGAAAACCAAATACTCTTCATACTCGATCTAAAACACCTCAACCTAGAAGAAACCAAAATAGACAAAACTACAATAATACAAGTCATCAAATGTGGAATTATCAACCAAGTTACAATCCTTGGGGAATACTACCACCATACATGCATCCTAGCCAAATGTTGAATATGTTTGGACCAAACAGCTTTGGACCAATGAGACAATGGGAACCAAGTGGCTAAGCTGTCAATCCTGGAAGAAGTTAGAATATCATCTACAAATGACTTCTATAAGTCAACATGGTCACTTGAAGTGCTTGAAGATATTCCATTGAAGACTAAAAGGTACGCGTTTCTTTTAAGTTCATCGCTATAATTTGCATGCTTAGATATATGATTTGTTAGATTAATGCTTAGCTATACATATATGTGTACATAATAGCTTATATTCTTATAACCTAGAAACATCATTGGTTGACTCTCCTAGGAATAAGATAAAATTGTTCATTGCCGAACGAAATAGAAAATGGAAATCTTCTATATCCACTATTAGCAAACTCATGGTGATGAAGTGAAATGAGTTAAGTGGATCGATCGTTAATATAGAAGTAGGATTAGATCCCTCGCGTAAGAAAACTATGGATGAAACAAGCTCTCATAGGCTATGGCATTTAGATAAGCGTGCGAAAACAAAGGAACTATAGATGTTAGGTTATACCCCATTCAACACTCTCGCATCTAACATATAAATTATCGTCTTCATTTCCTTTAGGATCATAGGATATGTAGAAACGATAGCATGAGATAATAATAGGCTTAACCAATCCTCTTGAGCATGAGATCTTTAATAAACATTTTTTAAAATATTTGATTTATGATATTTGTTGTCAAAAATCTAATATCTCTAAAAATATGCAAAAACCTCACATTTTGGAAAATAGTTTTTCAAATAACTATCCCACTTTTAAATAACATGTTTTCACTATCAATATCCACAATTTTGTTTTGAGCAAAACTAAAGATTGGGAAAATATTCTTTACCGTTCATTCACACATTTTGAAATAAAAACCCAGTCTATTTTATTCAAATAACTCTCACATCTAAGTGAAAACTTACTTTCAAACATTCTTGAATAATGCTAAAAACGTCTCTTTTAAAATCATGCATGGTGATCTCATATTTGTCATCTATATTTATATAAATGACACTTATAAGTGAACTAAATCAAATCAAGAGGACCATGGTTTGTTCATTAAGACTTTGTTTGTAACAAGTCTAGAAATCCATGCTATCATAACTACCCACTTATTGCACATTGATGCACATTAGGATTAATCCTCCTAGTTATGTAGTTATGAAATACTTGATATTGCTTATTGTTTTCTAGCACTTATATTTTACTTGCTTGATGAGTATATTTGCATGCTAGATGAAATTGCTTGTTTACTTAATCTCTTTGATTAACATGCTTTGGCTACATAATTGCCTACATAATTAGTATATGCTTAATTGCCTCAAAGAGTTGGACTTGTTTGAAACAAAAAACACAACCTTTCTGCAATTCACTACCAAAAACCCTTTTCTGGCAATATGGGAATCACCATATGGGCGGCCCCCTTAAATCATAAGGCGACCCCCTTAATTATTAAGGGGACCGGCCTCCAATTAAGGGGACCGGCCATCTGATGGTCGAAGGTGTTGTTTCCTTTTTCTACTTTTTAGCCTATTTCATCCTACACTTCCCAAAATTCATAAACCTATTTTATCCTAAACCTTCTATCAAAATTTATACATCCTTAATCCCACAAATCCTACATTATAAACACTCTCATTCCTCTCAATCTATACTCATCTCATCATGACCTCTTCCATTAAACCAAAACCACAAAATAACCCATTTGGAGAAGAAAGCCTAACTTCCATTAAAAGCCCGTCAAACCAAATGATGTTGTCAAACATCCAACACCAAATTCCTCCTATGTCTTCAACATTACATACCTAACACCACACTCTCCTTCTCACCAACATTACATATAAAAAACCTTTACTCACCCATATCCTTCTACATTACACTCAAACCTCATAATCTTTTTACAACTCAAGCGATGTTGTTCATAATCAACCAACACCTAAACCTCACTCTCATACAAATGATCCATTTAACAATAAATCATCCATTCGTGCTTCCACTAATGCTCCTTCTTATGATGAGCATGCATAATCCCAAAGCAATAATCCCAACCTCATTACTAACACTTTACATGTTGCTCATTCAACAAAAACACCATCCACTCATGAAGCATCTCTTCCACCCATATCATGTTTTCATGATTACCCAAGCTCAAACATGTCTCCACCACAAAGAGTATCACCACCACATCCTACAACTTCACATGCCATTCCTATGTTGCATGTTCAAACCCTCACCCAAGACAACTATCATGCTCCACCACCATCACCTTCCTCCGAACACTTAATGTTCGTTGAGGCGCTAAAAGAATCCCATGAGCTTAGTGCTCTTTTAGCCTTACATCTTGCTCAACACAATTTGGATCCATCTTCATCTAGATCACCCTCATCACCACACAACATAAATCAATTTGAGACCCATGTCAACAATTGACCTTGTTGCATCTTTCTCCTAAAAACTATTGCATTCAATGAACACTTCACTTGGATTGAATATCTTCTCACTAGATCACATCCAATACCTTCACTTGAACAACATCCAAAACCTTAATCAACCTCTTCCGCTACAAACTCTCCACAACCAAACTCTCCAACATTCATGACCCAAACATATACCTCCATTAATCCAACAACCTTACCCTAACTCAACTATCTTCATTCCAAACACTCAATCATCAACCATCTAAGCATACTATATGCTTATGATTTTCACTTTCAAATACGAATCAACCAACCTTTTGTTACAAGCAAGTCCGATAGCTCTCTTTGGCAAATTAGGATCTTTAACATAATCTCTTTGAATTAATTGTTATGTATCCTTAATATTTGTTTGCTATGCTTGTTATTTGTATATTGCATATTCTTCTACATATGCTTGTGCTTCTAATATTTTTCTTGTGAGCATTCCATATCTCGATCCCTTGGTGCCATCGAACGAGGGGGAGCACACATCAAGGGGGAGCTTTCATCCCGTCTAACTTCATTTATGAAGCTAGTCGGCATAACCTTTTTGATTTTACAAAAAAGGGGAGAAGTGAATATAAACTCACTAAATACATGTCTAAAAATTAATTTTTAGACTTGATGAGTTTAGGTTTTGTACTCATAAAAAAGGGGGAGATTGTTGATATAAATAATGCCTAAAAACACTATTAACATATATCGATATCTCTATGTTTTGATAATCACAAAACGTAAACTCATTGAACTACAAATTATGACGTAAACAAGTATTTAGTCGTAAATATTTGCTTTAGCATCCATATCACTTAAGGTATGAATAAACAAAGTGTCTAATGCATTTTATGATCAAAGGAATTTTTATTTTTACAAACCTTACATTTTATTAAAGTGGGACAAACATTTTTAAACTTATACAAAACATTTTTAAATTTATAAGAAATGTTTTATTCAAAATAAATATTTTGAATTCAAATTTCAACCCAAAAAATGGCTACATTCTTCAGGAAAAACCTCCCCCACAAAAAGACAAAATATCTGAAGAAAAAAATATTTTTTATTAGACGGCCCCCTTAATTATACTAGGCGGTCCCCTTAATTATTAAGGGGACCGACACCCAATTAAGGGGACCGGCCACGCTCCCAAACAGTATTTTTCCCCCTATAAATACTGGTTCATTCCACAGATTTTTCTCACCTTTTGCACCCCAAAACTTTCTGTTCTAGATCTCATTTCTATTTTCTAAAATCCTTTGATCATACATACATAAATCTTTGTTTCAAAGTGATCTAAACCTCTACCTTTCAAGTGCAAGAGAAGAATACTTCAATCCTTCAAGTGAAGAAGTATTACAACTTGTTGTGACCTCCACATCCAAGTTGTTAGAGCATCATCCATTATATCTATTTCTTTGTGTAACTAGTTGTGAATATTTGATAGAAGATAGATTAGCAAGGTGTGTAGATAGAGTGAGTGTGTATTAGATAGTTGTGAAGTAGAGAAGTTGGGAAGTAGATAGTTGTGAAGAAGATTGTTGTGAAGTAGATAGTTGTGAAGATAGATAGGTGTGAAGAAGTAGTGACTAGGTGTGAAGAAGTAGTGTTGTGATTAAGTAGTGACTAGGTGTGAAGAAGTTGTGTAGAAGGTATGAATAAGTTGTGACGAAGTTGTGGTGTGTATATTGGTGTGTAAGATTTTCTCCGCCATAAGGGAGCTTGTTGACATAGTGAAGAAAACTCTCGAGTAGGTGACTCGAGGAGTGGAGTAGGGCAAGGAAGGTGTCCTTGTAGCCGAACCACTATAAATCCTTTGTCTCGCGGTTATATCTTTCCATATCTTACTTATTATCTTGCTTATATCGTTATTACTTTTGTAGACGTAGATGTATATATATATATATATATATATATATATATATATATATATATATATATATATATATATATATATATATATATATATTTGCTCATATAGTGCTAGTATTGATTTTACTTAAAGATCAAACGAAAGTTTCATTCACAAAACAAAGTTTTTACAATCAAACTAAAAAGGTAACATACATATAATTGATCAATTTCGATTAAGTAAAGTTTTCATACAAAATATAACTAAGGATTATAAAATAAACGATTACTTACTTATCTCTCGTATATAGCTATAATTGTTTATATTGTGCATGTGTTGATTTCACATACTTAGCTTATATTATTATTGTTCATACTTAGATATAGTTGTTCATATTGTTCAAGATTTGAGTTCACATAAGATTGAATCAAAGTTTTAAAAGCAAACAAAGTTTTCATAATAAAATTAAAAAGACGTAAAACTATTCAACCCCCCCCCCTTCTAGTTTTCCACAATAACCTTACATGCTTACATCACCCATTCATGATTGATGACAAGAAACATTATGTGTTTAAACCGGGTTTATTAGGTCAAGATGGATTCCCAACTAGGAGTCTCTCGAAATTGATAGAAGATGATCCCTTTTTAGGAGAAAACTTCAACTCACCCATTGACCCAAATAAACTAGGTAAGGTTATGATAAAAGGAGCACACCCGTTTGAGCATATAATTCATCCACCACTCTTCTCTCACGTGGCATATTTCTACCCTAAGGGTGTGTGTCACTACTTCCACCCGCACTTAATCCTAAGTGTAGGGAAAACCTCCCCTATTTCAGTTAAATAAGGGTAGAGTCAAGCTCGTGACTCGAACAAAAACAAGCGCTTCTTGGGAGGCAACCCAAACTTTATTTGTTTGATTGTTTGATTTTATTTGTTTTCGTATGCGTGTTTTATTTTTATTGTTTGTGGCTGATGTTTCAAAGGACATTGTGAAAATGCTTTATTTTGTCTTTAACTTCTCTTGATTACATTTAAAGGTATTTTGCAAAAGATAAGTGTAAGGAAAATCCAAATTTGTTTCTAAGAATGAAGTTGGGCATGAATCACAACAATATTAAATGAACATGTATATTAGTATTTGTTTGAGTCAAATGCTTGTGTCGAGTCATAATGATGTTTTGCAGGAATTCCAGGAATTAAGGCGTAAGTTTTTCCAGAAATTTTCGTGAAACTTAACATAATATTTCTGTCATAACACTCTGACGGTGTCAGGATCATAACCTGACGGCGTCAGGTGTAAAAATCTGAAAAATTTTGCGAGTTTTGTTTTTCTACCGGAGTCTTAAAGTTTTTGTTAATTCTTTAGTTTTATAAATTCCAGGAAATCTGCAAACATTCATTCCACAATCATTATATCCTTATATATATAGATTGCCGCCGATTTTACGCGAGGTTTACCTTGATTATTTTCTCAGGATTAACAGGTTATATTGGACAAGAATATGATTTATATTTCTGGAGGGAAGCTTTCAACGTTCATTTTCTTGGAGGAAGAGTTAACCATGTTATCACATTATCCACATCGAACGAATCAGGGGAGTATTTGTTTCATTCTTTTACCTTCATTACTTTTACATCCTTTTTATTGAACATTGGGGACAATGTTCAGCCTAAGTGTAAGGGCAGGGTAAATGAAATGATGATACCTTAGAGAGTACAATTGCACTTGAGTTTGTTTGTTCAATAGTAGGTATGTAATAAAACTAAGAGAAATACTTGTTAGGGCAATTTTAGCGCCAAATTTAAAATTTTTTACAACATTTAAGAGTGAAGCTTTATCCTTAATGAGCGTCTCATTGATAGGAGTTGTATGACTAGCACAAAAACCGTACCACTCAAAATTTTTAACCCAAAATATGTAAGGTTCGCCCCTAGATTTGTTAGGAAAAGATGCTTATGAGTATACCGGTAGTACTTAGATTCTAGAACTTGCGTTAGTGATGCATTTCGAGACCGCTAGTGAGACTACATTCGTGTAGTTAGGATTTACTACATGATAAGAGTCATTAGGATCACCCTTGTGTTTAAACCCGTATCATCTTATGCTTGTCTTTATTTTAACATGCTAGGCTAGGTTTTCTTTGTGTTTGCTTAGATGTAATGAAACTTAGTTATTGATTATTGGTCGGTTGTTTGTTTATAATTATTGTGGATGAATGATTTCGATGTTAGGCTTAAGAAAATTGGCAGACTTCCAATTGGTAACATGATTGAATGTCTTAATAAACATGATCGGATGTGTACTACAATTAATTTGTTATATTTAAGTAACTACTAAGGAGGCCATGTTAGGAGCTAGTAGTCAGCTCGACATAGGAAGAGGTAGAAGCTTATAGAGTTAGGGAAGATCGTACACGGCCCTACGAATGGTATTAAGGAATATAACCTGTCATCCATGCAATTGTAACAAACTACTCAACCAGTAAAAGATAGCTAGGGAGTAGTGAAATTCAAGTAAACACATTTTCTCTTATTATTGTTTTTCTCCACATTTACATTAATGTCATTTTATTTTATTTGCATTTGTAGTTATTTGGGTTAGTTGACTAGCAACTAATTCCGCCCCTTCTTCCAAAACCCGAGATTTTTACTTGCTTTTCATAAAATATAAAAATACAAAAAGAATCATCCCTCACCTCTAGACCTAGTTTAATTGAGTTTTAACCCTAGCGACCACTATTCTTTGAGTTGAACAATCAATCCCCCGGTACTTGCCACTATACTATACTACAACGATCAGGTACACTGCCTGGTGGGGATTGCAAGCTTCTCAAGATCCCTTGAGAGGTAAAACCTTTTGCAAAGTTGCAAAACCACGCATCAGTCCACGTATCAAATTTCCCATTGAGAGGGATTAAATATGAAAAGTGTTTAGTTGTTAAACGTGTGCTTTCTTGTTTAATTCGTATTAGTTTTGTTGGTTAAATGCACTTCGTATACTTGCTTGAAGGAAATGAATTTTTACACGAAAAAGGTGTTTTTACTTACTGGTGGTGGTCCTTTATCTCTGGGCGGTCCTTTATCACTAAGGGACCGTCTGGTATTTAAGGGACCTCCACCAGAACAAGGTCAAACTTTAAAAATTCATATAAAATCAACTGTAAGTCTGTAGGAGTAGTGTCACCCGCAATTTTAAAGGTAATTGAATGTACTTTCATTTAAAAATAATTAAAAGGATTGATTCCAAACTTAATTAAGTTGTTAATGCAAAATACTTCATACTAGTCAAAACCATATGTCACGTTTTAATATAAAACTAGCTTTTTGCTAAAGCTCTCGAGTCGGACATCTTAAGTAAATGAATTTTTGAAAAATGGTTTAATTGACTTGATATTAATTAATTATTGAATTGGGGAGGAAAATTATTTTCAAAAACAAAATCGAGCAAGTATATGTCATTGTATCTAACATGCTAAACAACTACGAATATCGTTATGTGTAATATGTTAAATGATTATTTGCTTTTGATTGTTTGCTTATGTTATAATGTTTTAGCAACTCACTTAGATATGTAGACTAAGTTGATTAATCATATGTGACGAAAACAATTGTTTTACACAATTATCCTTCCAAAGGTTCTAGTGTTAAAATATGCCACCTTAAAATATTTAACACTTGTTAAATATGATTTCTAAAACATTACATGCACTTATCTTGATTGGCTATAGGTTGTCTAATCATGAGAATAGTTTATAATAATACATTATTATGTAAGTAAGAGAAAATGTATCTTTGAACCTTGCATGTATTTGAACACACACACACACTAATTGATTCAAACATGTATTCATAAACTATTTTTACATAAGTTATGTATTGTATAAAAATGGTTAGGGTAATTATTTTTGTACTTATGAAATGTTAAAGACTAGTCATATTATACGTTATAATAAATAGTTTTCACACACTAAATAAATGGCAATCTTGAATCATGAAATTAACATGTCATTATTAGTAAACCTCACACATATAACAAGTATTATATTTGATGGAGCACATTCCATAAAATCTTTACTTACTTTCTTTATTAAAAAGAGTGGTTGTGAGGGTCAAGAAAGATTTCGAGCTTATATCAATTCATTATTCAAAATATGATTGATATCATTGTCGAATCTAATTGACAAGTTTTTGAGTGTGGACATGAAATTGGAATCGTTATTTGTCTAGCTTCAAGATATAACTAAACATATCATCTTGAACCTACATACTCAATCACACTCGATTGGTATGAAAATAATGACGTCCTTATCAAGACGAAAAGAATATGCATCGGATCATAACTCACACTTGTGTCGATGATGTCATATTGAGTCTTCTTGTCCAAAGGTTGTGTTCCAAACATTAAACTAATATGTTTAAAAGGTGCTTAAAATACAAAACGAAGTAGGATTGACGACTTGGATATTTCGTCCGAAATATTCAAGCAATTTACATTGTAACGCAATTTGTAAATGTGTCATTTCCAAAAAGCCAAACACGAGCAAACATACAACATATGTAGCCTTTGCTCATGAACAAGTCAAGACTCAAAATCACATGTCAAGTAAGAACATCACATATAATACATCATCAATCTTCAAGAAGATAACATGTATCTCAAAAGGATAATTTATACAACGTGTGTCATTACATAAACAAGTAAAATTTGTAAATCACATTATAACTAAAATACTTGTTCTCATTGTAACTCATAAGAGTGAAAAGGTCATATCTTAAATAATCATGTTTGACAAATGATACAATATGGTTTCTCTTAATAATATAAAGTAAAAGATTACAAGATCAGTTACAGTAAGTAATCTTTATTAGACTCTCTTTCTCAAGATTTACTATGGTGTACTCTTGAAACCAAAACACGTGATTTAAATACCGCACTTGCCTTTGTTAGGATGTTGTGTAAGACATGTCGTTTTCATTGAAAGGCTTTTAAAATATTGATAGTTGAGTTATATTAGGACATGTATTAGCGGAATCGGCTAATATCATCTTTGGAAAACTTTCGATAGGAAAATGTAGGAATTCTAATTCTTCTAATATGATAATGGCTACTAGAGAACCTATTGCACTAGAAACCCAATTTGACGTAACGGTTGAATTGCTTTCGGAGAAGTTAGGTTTGTGGTAAACCCGTAAAAATGGTCGTGTTTAGCCGTAATTGAGCACCGCTAGTAATAGTTTCATATCCATTCTCTAAATTGAAAAATTTCCATTCCTACATTTGACAAAAGATGTTTTACATCGATGATCTTTGTCTCCCATTAGAAGTGGACTTTAAACAAGTAGTAATTAGGATTCTTCTTAACAAACCTAGATTACTTGCATATATGTGTTTAATATGTGTAAACAACATCTTGCACTTATATGATTAAATGTCTTCATGCTTCCTTAAATGCTCAATGCCTACTTGCTTAATTATTGAATGCAAAATCTTGCTTCAAATTAGCTTTTCTAATGTCATACTCTTGATATATGTCCATGATACATGCTCTTATGTGCTAAATGTCAACATGTTTTACTTAATGCTTGTCTTCATAGTAATCATGTTTTGTATGCATCTCTTTACATGACCTACATGTTATTTGTGCACCTAAACTTTTTTGGACTAAGTATGCCTTTCGTGATACCTCCTAGATGTCATATAGTCTTACATGCAATATCCTTGATTATTATGTGATGCATGATTAAATGGTTTACATGCTTAAATCTTTGATTACTATGCAACTAGGGTTATTTATCCTCACACTAGATCATAATCTTCCTTTAGGGTGTCTAGTGTCATAATCCCACCTTATTACCTAAATTATTCCTTAATCATTTGATTACTCCTATCCTTTGATCTGGGAAAAACAGAAACTGGACTCTGCACCTTACTGACGGTGGTCCCTTATTGCATTGGCGGTCCCTTATCATTAAAGGACCGTCCAATGAATTAAAGGACTGTCCCCAGTAAAGGTGTCACGAACTGGTTCACTGTTTTTCCTCTTCTGCAATACTTTGAACCATCTTACATCATGCCTTGTCGAAAACTCACAAAGAAGCATCTTCCTAATAACCTTTCATCACTAAAACCTCAAACCACCAATGTGAAATGAGAAACCAAGTTATCTTTGTTCTACCAATATCGAGTCATCCACCATTTCCATGTCCTCAAAGAGACCAAGAGTCATCCACCAATTACTCCACCAAGTCATCTTCATAAGAAGATTCCACCATATATACAAACAAGTGTGTCATCACCACTACAACCTACCCTATTGAGGTCCAACCACTTTTCATGATACATAAACCTATGTTCACCCTTGTGTCGCTCGTTGAAACAAAGGGCAATCGTCATATCCATACACTCATTAACATATTTGTCTATGTCGTCAAAAGTCAAGTGAATTTCATTATGAAATGCATCTACTCCACTTTCTAGCAAGTGAAGAACACAAAGAAGATATCCAAGCTTCAAGTGTTGTCAAGCCATCACCACCTCATTTCACATATCCAATTGAATTTCATTATGAAATGCGTCTTTTCCACTTCCTAGCAAGTGAAGAACACAAAGAAGATATCCAAGCTTCAAGTGTTGTCGAGTCATCACCACCTCATTTCACATATCCACCTTCGGTCGTCAACCAACAAAACACCTTAAAATTCCATGATTTCCAATCATCCATTATCCTAACCTCAATTCTCTAGAATACTCATTGTCACCAACATATCAACCTCCAATGACAGATCCAATATAATTGGTACCACCCATGAGAATTCCTTCAAAAACTCCTTCGTAAGAGTCCATAGTATCATCCATCTTCCTTTGTCACATCTACATCTTTGATGTTCCTCATTTCGTCGATCTATTCGATATGCCCTTTTAAGGATGATCGTATTACATTGAATCCTTTCCTCACTCATTGTAAGTGTAAACGTTCATTTCATTATCCCCACACACACATCTATAACCACCAACTTCAATTATGGAGTCTCCTATCTTTCGTCTCATCTTCACACCTTCCTTGCCAAACTTTGGCTCAAAACATCCTCTCTTTATCTTGGTCCATCCTTTCCCACTTTTCTACTTTAGAGAGTCATCTTCATCCTCATCTAGCAGCATATCATCCTCACCCATATCACCTAGACACTAGACACTTATCTTGGAAGAAGTTAGAAAATGGTGTGTTAATCAACTATCATATATGTTTAGCTTCAATCCCTTTCATGCCATGCTTTAAATTAATCATAATTGAGTCATGCATGTATTAATCTTCGATAATGACATATTATATATATCATCATTATTGTATATGTGCACTTGTCCACTAACTTTGTTTTGTAGCATTACTTCATTGCTCGATTCTTTGGTAGCCAAAACTAGTTTTGAGCATACACCAAGAGGGAGCATTTGCAAGTGTTGGCGCATCCATATACTTTCTTGCTTGAAACTAACCCTTGATGTAGGTTAAGAAGGATGCAATGAGCTAGGGGGAGCTCATGGATATGCTAAAAACAAAAAAAAAGGCTAGGGGGAGCTCGGAAGTAATTGGGTTAATGATTCGGAGTTGGTTAAATCATGGCGGTAGGAGCAAGGCTTCACTAGGATGACGCACGCTAAATTCATTTAATGATGGGGTTCGGAATTTTCTAATACATTGGGGTGTCATTTTTCATTCTTTATGCTCAAGATTGTCTTTTTAAGTTCAAGCCGATCTTCTTCAACCTCAACATTGGCGAAACCTTTTTGCTTCGACAAAAGGGGGAGAGAGGAAGTGTAAACTAGTAACTTCTACACTTTACTATGAGTTACGGTTTACATATTTGTCATCACCAAAAAGGGGGATATTGTTAGTGGAAACGTTATGACGTTTAATCTATACAATGTCTTTGTGTTTTAATGATGACAAACACGTAACTTGTAATACATAATGTAAAGTGCACAAGTTACTCATTCACACATCAACGTCTCTCGACATCACTTCAGGTATGTACAAACACTTTACCAACTTTTTTAAGTGATCAAAGAAAAACCTTTTTGTCCTTAAACCTCACATTTTTATAAGTGTGACAACATTTTTACAAAAATAAATTAGACATATTATTTTTGTAGTTATAAAGAAATGTTTTTGTCAGAAAAATAAATTTGAAATTTGAATTCAAAATGTCCAAACGGCCTCATTTCCGGCCATATCAGTTAAAATTTCACCAGGTAACATTTCATTACAAAAGGACAAAAACTGTCGGGACGGTCCCTTAAATATAAGGGACCGTGAGACCGTGGCAACTTTAAGGGACCGTCCACGCTCCTCGACCTGGCTATAAATACTGACCCATTTTCATCAGAAAAACTGATCCTCTTTGCACAAAAATTCCCTGGTCTTTCATTTTCATTCTTTGATCACTATAACTCTTTGGTATGTGTTTATAAGTGATCCTGTCATCCACTACATCATGTGCAAGAGAAGAACACTCGAAGTCATCAAGAATCAAAGTGTTATTGAGTCCACACACCAACGTAACTATTGTTGTGATTTTCTTTTTTCCTCTACCTTATGGGTAAGAGAAGAACTCTCGACATACATGAAGACTCGAGATGTTATAGGTGTCTACACACAAATGTAACAAGTGCTACAGTGATAGGTTCTGTAAATAATGTCATTGTTTTCCGACTTGTGTGTGAGTCGAGGATGGGGATATTTGTGTGAACTTGGATGGTGATGTAGATCCATGAATTAAATTTGTGTGAACTTGGATGGTGATGTAGATCCAAGAAATCTTGTAACTAGAATAGGTCATGTTATTGTTGTATGATGTCCTAGTATGTAAGCTAGGATTTAGTTGAGTCGGTGTGTGAAGGCTTGGATTGGGTGATGATCTAAGTGAGTCTCGTGTGAAGGCTTGGATTGGGTGAAGATCCAAGTGTGTCTTAATGTGAAGATTCAAGTGAACGGGAGTGCTCATTCGTGTGAAGGCTTAGATCGTATGTCAATCTAAGTGGGACAAGAGTGCTTGTTTGTGTGGCCACGTGGGCTTTGGTATAGATTGGTTCTAGCTAGGATTAGGACTTGACATTCCGCTTAGTGTCGTTAAACTTGGTGTAAGCTTGTGTACGGTTTGTTCCACCATAAAGAAGCTTTTTGATTAGTGAAGTAACTCTCGAGTGTGAGACTCAAGGAGTGGAGTAGGACGAAGAGGTGCTTCGTGCCGAACCACTATAAATCATCGTGTCCGGTTTGCGTTTTCTCTTCCTTGCTCTTTACTTTCTATACTTGCATTACATTTATGTTTGTGTGGCTTGATGTGTATGTGCTTGTAATATCAACTAGTTATCTTAGAAACGCAAAATACAAGAAAACTTAATCACATGAAATAAAACTGACAAACCTACTGGTGGCGGTCCTTTATCGACCGACGGTCCCTCAAATGATAAAGGACCGTCCACCTATTTACAGAATCAAAGAACTTGGTGACACTGTCACTTGATGACCTTATAGGAAACTTGAAAGTTCATGATATGACAATCAAGAAAGATTCCGACACAGTCAAAGGAAAATGTGAGAAAGTTAGATCTCTATCCTTGAAATACATGAAAAAGTCTAGTGATAAGGAAAGTTCGGATTACGATAGTGCTGATGAAGAGTATGCATTAGCCATTAGAGACTTTAAGAAGTTCTTTAGAAGAAGAGGTAGACTTGTGAGACAACATCGGGATGAAAAGAAATCCTTTTCAAAGAACCGAGATGATAAGAAAGGAAAAAGTGATAGGAAGTGTTTTAGATGTGGAGATCCTAATCACCTCATCGGAGAATGCCCTAAACCACTGAGAACCAACAACCAAAGAGCTTTTATATGAGGCTCTTGGAGTGATAGCGGTGAAGAAAAGGAAAAGAAGCCCAACAACGAAACATGTCTTATGGATCAAGCTTTTAATGAGGTACACTCCGACTCTTCTTATTATAGTGATGATAATTCTGTGGAAAACTAGAAGGGGGGTTGATAGTTTTAACGTCTTTTTAATATTTTAGAAAACTTTAGTTTAGCTTTAAAACCTTGTTTACTTTTCAAACTTTGATTCGATCTTATGTGAACTCAAATCTTGAACAATATGAACAACTATATCTAAGTATGAACAATAATAATAATGTAAGCTAAGTAAGTGAAATCAACACATGCATAATATAAACAATTATAGCTATATACGAGAGATAAGTAAGTAAATGTTTATTTTGTAATCCTTAATTATATTTTGTATGAAAACTATACTTGATCGAAATGATCAATTATATGTATGTTACCTTTTTAGTTTGTAAAAACTTTGTTTTGTGAATGAAACTTTTGTTTGATCTTTAAGTGAAATCAACACTAGCACTATATGAGCAACAATATATATAAGTCTACGTCTACAAAAGTAATAAAGACATAAGAAAGGTAATAAGTAAGAGATGGAAAGATCTAACCGCGAGACAAGAGATTTATAGTAGTTCGGCTACAAGGACACCTTCCTTGCCCTACTCCACACCCTGAGCACCTAACTCGAGAGTTTTCTTCACTATGTCAACAAGCTCCCTTATGGCGGAGAAAACCTTACACACCAATTATCACACCACAACTTCGTCACACCTTTTTCACAACTTCTACACAACTACTTCACAACTTCTTCACAACTACTTCACAACTTCTTCACACCTAAGCACTACCTAATCACACTAATTCTTCTTCACACCTATGCTACTTGCACACCACAATCAAATCACAACTTCTCTACCTACATACCTTACTAGTCTAACTCCTTATGTTTACTTCTATCTAACCAATATTCACAACTAATACACAAATGGATGAAAATTATACATGTGACGATGCACAAACAACTTGGATGTGGAGATCACAACAAGTTGTAATACTTCTTGTCTTGAAGGATTGAAGTATTCTTCTCTTGCACTTGAAAGGTTGAAGCTTGGATCACTTGAAAACAAAAGCTTATGATTATATGATCAAAGGGTTTAAGAGAATGGTATAGAAGATTTAGATCAGAAAGTTTATAGTGCAAAAGGGTGGGGAAAAATGCCAGATTTGAGCCAGTATTTATAGGAGAAAAAAATACTGTTTGGGAGCTTGGCCGGTCCCCTTAATTATTAAGGGGGCGCCCTCCCAAAACGGCCATAAAATTTGTCTTTTACTGGGGAAGGTTTTTCTGGAACATTTTTACCATTTTTGGTTAAAAATTTGAATTCATATATTTATAACGATTTAAACATATTATTTTATTTCCAAAAATGATTTTGTAAAAGATATAAAATGTTTTGTGATATTTTATAAAAAGTATATTGTTTAAGAAAATTGTTCCTTTGATCATAGAATGCAATAAACACTTTGTTTATTCATACCTTAAGTGATTTGGATGTAAAGAGAATATTTATCACTAAATACTTGTTTACGTCATAATTTTTAGCTCAATGGGTTTACGTTTTGTGATTATCAAAACATAGAGATATCGATAAATGTTAATAATGTTTTTAGGCATTATTTATATCAACAATCTCCCCCTTTTTGATGATTACAAAACCTAAACTCATCAAGTCTAAAAATTAATTTTTAGACGTGTATATAGTGAGTTTATATTCACTTCTCCCCTTTTTTGTAGAATCAAAATGGTTATGCCGACTAGCTTCATAAATGAAGTTAGACGGGATGAAAGCTCCCCCTTGATGTATGCTCCCCCTCGTTCGAGGGCACCAAGGAATCGAGCAATGGGAATTTGGCTACAAAATATTAGAAGCACAAGCATACATAGAAAAATATGCAATATACAAATAACAAGCATAGCAAACAAATATTAAGGATACATAACAATTAATTCAAAGTGATTATGTTAAAGATCCTAATTTGCCAAAGAGAGCCATCGGACTTGCTTGTAACAAAAGGTTGGTTGATTCTTATTTGAAAGTGAAAATCATAAGCATATATTATGCTTAGATGGTTGATGATTGAGTGTTTGGAATGAAAATGGTTAAGTTAGGGTAAGATTGTTGGATTAATGGAGGTATATGTTTGGGTGCATGAGTGTTGGAGAGTTTGGTGGTGGAGAGTTTAGAGGTGTAGAGTTAGGAGCGGAAGAGGTTGATTGAGAGTTTGGATGCTGTTCAAGCAAGGGTTTTGGATGAGATCTAGTGAGAAGATACTCAATTCAAGTGAAGTGTTCATTCAATGAAATAGTTTGTTTTTGGAGAAAGATGCAACAAGAAAAATTGTTGCCATGTTTTGCAACTTGTTTCAAGTTGTGGGGTGATGAAGGAGAGCTAGAGGAAAGTTATTCCAAGTTGCATTGAGCAAGGTGTAAGGCAAGAAGAGCACAAAGTTCATGCGCTTCCTTGAGTTCTTCGATGAACTTCAAGTGTTCGGAGGAAGGTGATGATGGTGGAGTGTGGTTGTTATAAGGGATTGTTGTTTTGAGATTGAGCATGCTCTTCATATGACTAATGTGGGTGAGATGAAGGTGTATTTTGGGAATAAGGATGGATGTTTGGTTATTATGATGAGGTTTGTGAAATGGTTCATTTGAGTGATCATGAGGTTTGTGTATCATGAAATATGGTTTGACCTTCAAGGGTTAAGTTGTAGTGGTGATGACACACTTTGTAGAGTGTAGGGAATGGTTATATGGTTGAATCTTTTTGTAAGGATGACTAGGTGGAGTTATTGGTGAAGATGGAAAATGAGTATCAAGTGATGTGATTGGTGAGAGTGAAAGAGCGATGTTCATGGAAGGGATTTATAGATGGTGCATTAGGTGCACTAGGAGATGAAATTTGAGGTTGAGGTGAGTAAAGGTTATGAGGTTTGAGTGTGTAAAGGTTTTGAGGTTTGAGTGTAAGGTAGAAGGATATGAGGTTTGAGTGTGTAAAGGTTTTGAGGTTTAAGTGTAAGGTAGAAGATATGAGGTTTGAGTGTGTAAAGATTATGAGGTTTGAGTGTAATGTAGAAGGATATGGGTGAGTAAAGGTTTTTGATATGTAATGTTGAAGACATACAAGGAATTTGGTGTTGGATATTTGACAACATCATTTGGTTTAACGGGCTTTTAATGGAAGTTAGGCTTTATTCTCCAAACGGGTTTCTTGATGGTTTTGGTTTAATGGGAGAGGACATGATGAGATGAGTAGAGATTGAGAGGAATGAGAGTGTTTATAATGTAGGGTTGGTGGGATTAAGGATGTATAAACTTTGATAGAAGGTTTAGGATAAAATAGGTTTGTGAATTTTGGGAAGTGTAGGATGAAATGGGCTAAAAAGTAGAAAAAGGAAACAACACTTTTGACCATCAGATGGCTGGTCCCCTTAATTGGAGGCCGGTCCCCTTAATAATTAAGGGGGCCGCCTTATGATTTAAGGGGGCCGCCCATCTGGTGATTCCCAGATTGCCAGAAAAGGGTTTTTGGTAGTGAATTGCAGAAAGGTTGTGTTTTTGGTTTCAAACAAGTCCAACTCTCTGAGGCAATTAAGCATATACGAATTATGTAGGCAATTATGTAGCCAAAGCATGTTAACCAAAGAGATTAAGTAAACAAGCAATTTCATCTAGCATGCAAACATACTCATCAAGCAAGTAAAATATAAGTTCTAGGAAACAATAAGCAATCATCAAGTATTTCATAACTACATAACTAGGAGGATTAATCCTAATGTGTATCAATGTGCAATAAGTGGGTAGTTATGATAGCATGGATTTCTAAACTTGTTACAAACAAAGTCTTAAGAGACAAACCATGATCCTCTTGATTTGATTTAGTTCACTTATAAATGTCATTTATATAAATATAGATGACAAATATGAGATCACCATGCATGATTTAAAGAGACGTTTTTAGCATTATTCAACAATGTTTGAAAGTAGGTTTTCACATAGATGTGAAAGTTATTTGAATAAAATAGATTGGGTAAAGAGAATTTTCCCAATCTTTGGTTTTGATCAAAACAAAATTGTGGATATTGATACTGAAAACATATTATTGAAAAATGGGATAGTCATTTAAAAAACTATTTTCCAAAATGTGAGGTTTTGCATATTTTTAGAGATATTAGATTTTTGACAACAAATATCATTAATCATAGATTTTAAAAGATGTTTATTAAAGATCTCATGCTCAAGAGGATTGGTTAAGCCTATTGGCATATGCTATCCTTTTCTACATAACATATGATCTTAAGTGAGTGATGACGTAATTCTACATGTTTGATGCGAGGGTGTTGAATGGGGCATATCCTAACATCTATAGCTTCTTTATTATTGCACACTTATCTAGCTTAATGCCATAGTCTACGAGAGCTTGTTTCATCCATAGTTTTTTTACGTAGGGGATCTAATCCTACTTCTATATTAACGATTAATCCACTTAACTCATTTTACTTCATCACCATGAGTTTGCTATTAGTGGATATAGAAGATTTCCATTTTCTCTTTTGTTCGATAATGAACAATTTCATTTTATTCCTAGGAGAGTCAACTAATGATGTTTCTAGGTTATAAGTATATAAGCTATTATGTACGTATATATGTATAAGAGTTACAAACAATATATATGTATAGCTAAGCGTTAATCTAACTAATCATTTATCTAAGCATGCAAATTATAGCGATGAACTTAAAAGAGACGTGTACCTTTTAGTCTTCAAAGGATTTTCTTCAAGCACTTCAAGTGACTATGTTGACTTATAGAAGTCATTTGTAGATGAGAATCCAACTTCTTCGAAGATTGACAACTTAGCCACTTGGTCCTCATTGTCTCATTGGTCCAAAGTTGTTTGATCCAAACATATTTAAGATTTGGCTAGGATGCATGTATGGTGGTAATATTCCCCAAATATTGTAACTTGGTTAATAATTCCACATTTGATGACTAGTATTATTGTAGTTTTGTCTATTTTGGTTTCTTCTAGGTTGAGGGATTTTAGACCGAGGATGAGGATTATTTGGTCTATTTGGAGGTGGAGTTTTAGATCTTAATTTTGGTTTAGAAAATCCGGTTTTGACTTTTAATGATGGTTTATAAAAACTTTTTACTTCCTCATCACTCGCAATAGGTATTTTTCTATCTTTTATAAGTATATACTTAGGTTTTGACTCTAATGGTTTTTGTTTACTGGATTCACATTCAAACTTTATATTTTTAATTTCACTAGTTGAAACATTAGTTGAGGTGAATCCTAGACCGGTTTTATCTCCCGAAGTTTCTTGAACACTTATTATTTTCTTAAGTGAGTTACTACCATTTTTAAACTTGTCAAGTTTGAAATTTTATCTTTAAGTTTTACGTTTTCATTTTTGACCTCTAAGCATGTTTTACATTCTATAAAAACTTCTTTTTCTTTTTCCAAATGTTGTAGTTTAATTTTTAATTCGAGTACTTCATTTTCTAATAGATTATTAATATGTTTTAGTGACTTATTTTTAGCTATAACTTTTTGACCTAATTTGCATAACCTATTATATTCATTATCTAGGTCTTTTTCATCTAATGATTGTTTTTCATCACTAAAGTATTCAGTTTCAGAAAGTACCTCATTGGATGCCTTGGCTATAAGACATTTTTCGTCCTTTGATACTTCGTTTTCATCTTCATCGCTATCATTCCATGCTCCTCCAACGAACGCCTTTTGATTTTGATCCCTTGACATCATTGGACATTTTCCTATTAGATGATTTGGGTCGCCGCATTTATAAAACTTCCTTTCGCTCTTGCCATTTTTGTCATCTTTATTTCTTTGAGATGCTTTCCTTTCATCATGCGGTTGTCTAACGAATCTTCCTCGCCTTTTGAAGAATTTCTTGAAGTTTCTTATGGCCATCGCATATTCTTCGTCATTACTTTCAGAGGTTGAGCTATCCTCGTCACTAGATTGCTTGCTAGCATTCAACGCACTTGACTTGCTTTGCTCCCTTTTTCCTTTGACCATCTCGGAGTCTTTCTTTATTATTGCTTCGTAGACTTTCAAGTTGCCGATCAACTCGTCGAGTTGTAGAGTTGACAAATTCTTTGATTCTTCAATCGCCGTAACTTTAGCTCGCCATTTTGGATGAAGAGCCCTAAGAAATTTCCTAACAAAATTCTTACTAGAAAAATTCTCATCAAGTGCTTTTAAACTTGTGATAATAGTGTTAAATCTAGCAAAAGCATTATTTATTGATGCCTCCACCGGAATCGTAAATTGTTTATATTGTTGAACAAGAAGATCTATTTTGTTATCTTTAACTTGACTATTACCTTGGTGAGTGATTAGTAAAGAATCCCAAATTTCTTTTGCGGGTTTACACATAAAAATTCTTTCATATTCTTTGCGTGGTAACGCATTATAAATATCCATTTTAGCCTCATTATTTTTTGCTAGTTTCTTTTTCAAATCATCATTTTGTATTTCAAAATATACAATTTCATCCTTTTTAGTTTCAAAATTATATTGAATAGGGGGAAAATCACCAAAGGTAATAACATGCCAAAGATTAAGATCTTTTGATTTCACATAAGTTTCGAATCTATTTTTCCAATAAAGAAAACCATCACTTTCAAATAATGGTGGTCTTTGCATAGATTGTCATTCTAAATATTTTTCAAATTCCATAGATTGTTGCAAGTTTTAAAATACAATATATTTTAAAAATCTTGTTTGACGTGGCTCTAGTACCAATTGTGGAAAACTAGAAGGGGGGGGAGGGTTGAATAGTTTTAAGGTCTTTTTAATATTTTAGAAAACTTTAGTTTAGCTTTAAAACCTTGTTTACTTTTCAAACTTTGATTTGATCTTATGTGAACTCAAATCTTGAACAATATGAACAACTATATCCAAGTATGACCAATAATAATAATGTAAGCTAAGTATGTGAAATCAACACATGCATAATATAAACAATTATAGCTATATACGAGAGATAAGTAAGTAAATGTTTATTTTGTAATCCTTAATTATATTTTGTTTGAAAACTATACTTGATCGAAATGATTAATTATATGTATGTTAACTTTTTAGTTTGATTGTAAAAACTTTGTTTAGTGAATGAAACTTTTGTTTGATCTTTAAGTGAAATCAACACTAGCACTATATGAGCAACAATATATATACGTCTACGTCTACAAAGTTAATAACAACATAAGAAAGATAATAAGTAAGAGATGGAAAGATCTAACCGCGAGACAAGAGATTTATAGTGGTTCGGCTACAAGGACACCTTCTTTGCCCTACTCCACTCCCCGAACACCTAACTCGAGAGTTTTCTTCACTATGTCAACAAGCTCCCTTATGGCGGAGAAAACCTTACAGACCAATTATCACACCACAACTTCGTCACACCTTTTTCACAACTTCTACACAAGTACTTCACAACTTCTACACAACTACTTCACAACTTCTTCACAACTACTTCACAACTTCTTCACACCTAAGCGCTACCTAATCACACTACTTCTTCTTCACACCTATGCTACTTGCACACCACAATCAATTTACAACTTCTCTACCTACACACCTTACTAGCCTAACTCCTTATGTTTACTTCTATCTAACCAATATTCACAACTAATACACAAATGGATGAAAATTATACAAGTGATGATGCACAAACAACTTGGATGTGGAGGTCACAACAAGTTGTAATACTTCTTGTCTTGAAGGATTGAAGTATTCTTCTCTTGCACTTGAAAGGTTGAAGCTTGGATCACTTGAAAACAAAAGCTTATGATTATATGATCAAAGGGTTTACGAGAATGGTATAGAAGATTTAGATCAGAAAGTTTATAGTGCAAAAGGGTGGGGAAAAATGCCAGATTTGAGCCAGAATTTATAGGGGAAAAATATTGTTTGGGAGCGTGGCCGGTCCCCTTAATTATTAAGGGGGCCGCCCATACAATTAAGGGGGGCGCCCTCCCAAAACGGCCATAAAATTTGTCTTTTACTGGGGAAGGTTTTTCTGGAACATTTTTACCATTTTTGGTTAAAAATTTGAATATATATATTTATAACGATTTAAACATATTATTTTATTTCCAAAAATGATTTTGTAAAAGATATAAAATGTTTTGTGATATTTTATAAAAAGTCCATTGTTTAAGAAAATTGTTCCTTTGATCATAGAATGCAATAAACACTTTGTTTATTCATACCTTAAGTGATTTGGATGTAAAGAGAATATTTATCACTAAATACTTGTTTATGTCATAATTTTTAGCTCAATGGGTTTACGTTTTGTGATTATCAAAACATAGAGATATTGATAAATGTTAATAATAGGCATTATTTATATCAACAAATTATTCAATTTATGACTACTTACTATATGATGAATATAATAAACTATGTGAAGTAAGTTCTAAAATCATTACTAAAAACAAAACACTAGAGATAACTTTGCCTGAACCCAAAGAGGAAATCTTAGAACTAAAAGACCAAGTTAAAAGACTTGAGAAAGGGAAAGAATGTGATGTTGGATGCGAATCATGTCACAATATTATTTTAGAAAACATAGATCTTAGTAAAAAACACCATACAAAATCTTGAAAGGTAAAAAACCTACTCTAGATTACTTTAGAGTGTTTGGAAGCAAGTGCTTCATATTAAACACAAAAGACTACCTCACCAAATTTGACCCAAAGTCTTATGAAGGTGTTTTCCTAGTTTACTCCCAAAATAGTAAAGCCTACGTTGTTCTAAACAAAGGAACAATGAAAAGTAGAAGAATCACTCAACGTGACATTCGATAAATGTGCTCCACCAACTAAGACAACACCCTTGGTGGATGATGACTTAGATGAGGAAGAAGCCATTAAGGTCAATGGCAAGAAAACCTTAGAAAATGACATTGATGATGAATTAGTTGAAGTTGACGAAGTTGTCAACATTATGGAATCCAAGAACCATCCAATAAAAAAATGTCATAGGAAACCTAAATCAAAGAACCTTAGGTCACAAGCACAAAACAAAAGTAATTTCTTTTGTTTTATATCAACCGTAGAACCTAAGAGTATCGGTGAAGTGATAAAGGATGAAAGCTGGGTAGTTTCTATGCAAAAAGAGTTAAATCAATTCATCGCAAACCAAGTTTGGGATCTAGTATCTCCACCTAAGAATCAAACCATCATAGGAACTAAATGGGTGTTTAGAAACAAACTCGATGAAAATGGTGTCATAACTAGGAATAAAGCAAGGTTGGTAGCACAAGGCTATAACGAACAAGAAGGAATAGATTATGATGAAACTTTTGCACCCGTAGCTAGGTTAGAGTCTATTAGGATACTCCTTGCCTATGCTTGCGCTTTTGACTTTAAGGTATATCTAATGGACGTGAAAAGTGCATTCCTAAATGGTTTTATCAACAAGGAGGTATACGTTGCATAACCTCCGGGATTTGTTGATTTGGTAAAGCTGAATCATGTCTATAAACTCAAGAAAGCCCTCTATGGTCTCAAACAAGCTCCCAAAGCTTTGTATGATAGACTAAAGGCAATCTTGATCAAACACGAATATACCATGGGATTGGTTGATAAGACACTTTTCACGAAGAAATGAGATTCACATCTCATCATTGTTCAAAAATATGTCGACGACATTATATTCGACTCAACTTGTCTTGAACTATGTGATGATTTATCTAAGATCATGCGTGACGAGTTTGAGATGAGCATGATGGGTGAATTAAATTTCTTCCTTGGTCTACAAATAAAACAAATGAAAAATGGTATCTTCTTTAATCAATCTAAATATATTAAAGAAATGCTAAAGAAGTTTGGTCTAGAAGAGTCTAAGCCCATGAAATGCCCATGTCCTTGGAAACGAAACTCACGAAGGATGAAGAAGGTGAGTCCGTGGACAACACTAGGTATAGGGGCCTGATAGGTAGGTTATTATACCTAACGGCAAGTAGGCCCGATATCATGTTTAGTGTCTGCCTTTGTGCTCGCTTCCAAGAGGATCCCAAAATCTCTCATCTTGATGCGGTTAAGCGTATCTTCGGATACATTAAAGGCACTATACATTTGGGATTATTTTATCCCAAGTAAACCGATGTAGAAACTATTGTCTATGCCGACTCAGATTATACGGGAGATTATGTGGATCAAAAAAGTACGAGTGGTGTTTGTACCTTCATGGGTTGTTGTCTAACTTCTTGGTTCTCCAAGAAACTAACGGATCATGCTATCTCCACGACCAAAGCCGAATACATAAGCACCGGAAAGGCATGCCAACAAGCACTATAGATGAAACAAGCTCTAATTGACTATGACATCCATCTAGACGACATCCCTATTATGTGCGATAACAAAGGTTCTATTAACTTGAGCAAAAATCCTGTTCAACACTCTCGTACTAAACACATCGAAATTCATCACCACTTCCTCCGCGATAACGTCCAAAAAGGAAACATTTCTATTGAGAAAGTTCCTTCTCAAGACAATATCACCGACATCTTGATCAAACCTCTCAAACGAGAATCCTTCAACTATCTTCGTCTAGGTCTGGGAATGATGGAACATATCCCGTAAATCTTATGACTATGTAAATATTTCACTGGAAATATTAAAGTCATCCCTCATTTTCCTCTAATGACTATTTACATATTTCCTTGGAAATATTGAAGTCGTCTCCTCTCGTCTCTTCTCGTTCATTTCGTAACAATAATTTATTAGGTATAAATTCTTTCCTCATGTCAAAAAGTCTCTTTAAATAAGCGAGATTTATTTGTCAAAAATCAAAATGGGACAATACTTTGTCCTAGCTGGACACGGCACCACTAAAGTGGCCACAGCACCACTAAATTTAGTGGTACCGTAGATCTGATACAGCTCGCGTTTTAGTATTCTTTTCCCTCATTATACACTTTTAAACTTTCCCAATTTCTGCCATTGCTCTCAAAACCAAACCTCACAACCCAAACTTCAATTACACCCTTTCAAAATCAATTCGTGGAATTAATTTTCAAAGATTATCAATCACCACTACTTTCTCAACATCAATTGTAAGTCATTTAACTCTATTTTTTCATTAATCTTGTGTCTAGGGTTGGTTTATACACAAAAATTAAATTGGGGGCTTTTCAATTTTGATTGAGTCTTTATTCAATTGAGACCAAGATTAGACAATGTAGAACCATCATAATTCCTCCAACATAGGGTTTGCATAAAACCACTTAGATTACATACTTTAATCTAAACCTTGCTTTTATAGGTTATATTAGGTTAAGTACATTTGAGTGGAATCATGTCTGGGATAATTGAAAATGGATTAGGAGTCATTAATACTTAAAATTTTTAAACTTTGAAATCTTGGCGCCCAAGATATTGAAGTCATCAAAACACCCCAATTCCATTGTTTTCGAAAAAGTTCATGAAACTAGGATCATGAAAACTTTTTGTGCATTGTTGTTACAAACTAAAAACGTTTTCTCATGCATACATGATCTCACGAATATTGGCCAAAGTACATAACTAATATGTATTTATTGACATATTTGTTTGAACAGGAGTGAAATTAGGAGCGTTTAGGTAATCTCATTATTTTTATTTTTGGGTCGAGATTACCACACCTCTACATTGTTTGCATATGGACACACACTAGACACATATCTTCAAAATAATCACTCTCAATGATAATTTTTTAAAACATTTTTTAATAGGTAACAAGATGTATCATATGTTTGATTATGATCATGAATTGACAACCGAGTACATTCCCAAACCTTAATTTGAACCAAACACTCCATCTTGTCTCAAACAAAGTGTTCGTAATCTTGAGTCTCGTCCCTTTCATGAAGGACGAAGTGTCGAGTCCTCTTTTCTCAACCACGATCTCATCAAAACCATATTTCAGGAAATTAGATTTGATTGTTTATTCCAAATCTCTGACCAAATATGTCCCCGATTTGTCCTCGAGTTCTAAAGACAAGTTGGGCTCGTACATAACGAGAATCAAACTTTGTCTCTTCACTTCTCTATTCAAAACCAAGATATTTCTCTTACTCTTGACCAATTTGCTAAAATTCTTGAACTTCCGAATCATGGACAATGTGCCTACACGGAAGGATGGTCTCTCAAAACCCTCACTAGTCATCAATACGAGTATGGACCGTATCATAACCTCATACCCACTCCAAATGAAATAAAAGAACACATTCGTCTCCCTCAAAAGGTTTATGGCTTTCTTAAAGAAAATGGTCATGTTGAGTTTTGTGAGTCTCACATTTGTGACTTAGATCCACTAAAAATCTACGTTGACGTTGATTGATGCCAAACCACCTAACTTATATTGACCAAGGAATGGTCAACAAAGTCAAATAGCCAAGATCAATGCTCCGCGGAAGTATAGTGGTTTCCCCGGGTCGTTATGTCCCGACGAGGTGTGATGGTTAACAAACGGTTTCGTGATCGGGTGAATTTGGACAGGAAAAAGGGTTGAGTGTGATTGGTTTAACTAAGGAATCTACAAGAGAATAGCTTAAACAAGCTATATGAATGAGACGGGAAAGGAGGAAAAACCAGAAACGCTTTAAACCTAAAAACGCGTACGTTACGTTTAAATAAAACGTAAACGTACGAAATAAAACGCGAGTTTTGATAAAATAAAATACTTACAAAAGTGAAAATCACATTTTTACAATCCTAAAGTTAAAAGAAACTTTTTAGAAAATTAAAATTACTTTTTACACTATTGGATTATTTAATATTAATTAAAAACTATTTAATACTTATTAATAATATTTAAGTAACTTAAATATAATATAATATTATTTAAATACTAAAAAGGTGAAAATAAAATTCCTAAAATTATAAAATAACTAAAAATAAGTTTTAAAAATAAAAATAAGTGTTTTGGACTTTTTGTGGTTTTTCTATTAATTAATTACTAATTAAATACTAATTATCTAATTAACTATTTTAAATCAAGAAAAATACTAAATGAACAGTAAAAATTCTAAGAAAATTTCTAAAATTACTTTATAACATATAAAAGCTATAAAAAATATAAAAACTAAGTTTACTTAATAAAAGCTAATTATGCTATTTTAACTTAATATTAATTAATTTATAATAAAACTAATATTAAATATGATAAATACCAAATGATGAAATAAAATTCTGAGAAAATTATTATAATTACTTTAATATAAGAGGAAATTAATAAAAATATAAAAATGACAAGTACTTAATTAAAATCTAAAAATGAAAAATAAAATTTAAATAAAATTAAATAGAAACTATCACTTAAAAATTAAGTTTGATTTTCTGGATTTTCTTTTGGAAACTTAATTAATACTTAAAAACAAACACTTTTTGTAAAGACAAACTTTTTAAAACCTAAAAATAAGTAAAATATAAGCTAATAGGTGAGACAGTTGACTTATGTTGACTGTGGAGAGAAATGAGCTAAAACGGCTTGGGTGGGACCCACAATAGCTAAATCTGGTTCCAATAAGTTAGGTTAACTTATATAAGCTGGAATAAGCCAAAAGGTTCCCACAGAATAAGCCAAAAGCCAACAAATAAGCAATTGGAACTTTCTATACCCTCAGAACTGGGACAGATTTTGTGGCTCAAACTAGGTGGGGTCCATAGACCTAGGGGTCAAACACATGGTCAATAACACAACCCTGGTAGGAGGGGGAATGAAAGATGCAAGGGTCATGGCCTGGGGCCCACAAGATTGATCAGAAAACCACCACCAAGTGGTGGTGGTGGTGGATCTGCTGAGACAGAGCAGAGGTGTGCCCTGCAAGTCACTTTGTGGCTTTGTGGGGCCCACAATAAAAATTCTAAAAATATAATGAATATGGGTTCTTGAAGAAGAGCTGGTAGATTTTAACTACACAAAGTTTCAAGGTCTCACACCTTACACAAAATTCATATATATGCTTGGAATTTTAGGAAAAATCTGAAATAAGCATTTTTGACTTTTCACTAGAACTTGGTACTTTGACCTTTTCCAACTTTGGGTGATCAAATCTGATTATATTTGTTATATTAAGCTACAATAAGATGATTCAAAGCTATATAAACATGCACTTGACCAATGTGAGTGGATTTGGAAACTAAATCCCATGACAGTTAACTGTCATGGGGATTGGAGGTGATTTTGACTTTTGAATGATTAGAACTTGGATTTTATGGTTTATTTGACCTAAATACACCTAATGTAACTTGCTAGGACTGAAAATAACAAACAAACCACTGAGCTAAGTGGTCAGAACCTCTTATCCAAACACCCCTTTACAGATAGCTATCATGAGTTTCTCAAAGTTAACCTACAAACTAAACCATGATCTTGACTATGAATCCTACACTAACCTATATGAGCTGTTAGCCTCGCTCTTTTATAAAGATAACGTCACATACGTGAAATGGACTAGATATGTAGCAAGTTGTGCCATTAGGGACTACTTATGTTAACTTGGCAAACTTTTAATGTGTAGAGCCTATAAATACCCCTCATGACTCTCCATGAGGGGTGTGGGAAATTGTGTATTCATTCATTCATCTTAATATATTCCATTTTCTTCACCCTCTCTCTACTTTCTCTCTCTAAAACTAAACATGGAGTTCAGCAATAATCATCAACCACGACCTCCCGAATCATATAAATCTTGTATATTTTCGGTCCTACAATTGGTATCGGAGCTCATGGTGTTATTTTCATTGATTTATTGTGGTTCGTACATGTGTTTGAAGCTGTTTTTGTACCACTTTCTTCGGATCTGAAATTTTTTTTCTTATCTTTTTGTGGTTACAATTTTATAACAGCTTTATACATATTCCTTGTATCCAAAGTGGTCATAAACATAAAAGTCCTATGCTTTATCAAGTTTTATACAAATTTGTTTTGTGTCATATTCATGTCCAATCAGTTTCGGTATATCATATCGACTTTTTTTTGTACCATCCGTGAATATTATGGTCATAACATGGTCGGAAACACATCGGAATACTCATCGGAATCTGGGTTATCATCGCCGAAAAATCGGATTTCTTGTATAAGAAATCTCGATATGTACTGTTTTTCGAGAACTTTAGAGGTTTTCGAGAACACTTTACCATGTTTTCTCGATAACCAAGTTCTCGATATATTTAAGTTTCGATAATCTGGTTCTCGATAATTAATAAGAGTTTTTCTAAAATAAGGTTCTCGAAAAAAACAAGTTCTCGATTAATTACAAAGTTTCGAAAATACATGAGATAAAAGTTTCGAAAACACAAAGGTGAAAAATTTCGAAAAGTGACTAAAGACCATCTACCACAAACCATTATACCAACTCATGTGACTTCAGCTATTATACATCATCAGTGCATGAAAACCAAAATGAAAACGAGAGTCCAAATCTGTAACCACTATCAAAAACTAATCCTAACCTTGACACAACCTTAATCTCACTCCCCAACACTCATTCAAACATCAAAACTGATTAACAACAAATTAAGAGATCTCAGATTTTTTCGTGTGTCACAATAGTTTCTTCATATGACCTTAAAGATCAATCACGCGAATTAATTATCATCATTGATCCTTGTTGAAGCTTAGCCTCTTTAATATCCGAAATAATGAAAGAACGATGAATAACAATTATGTTACACCCGTGTCTTTCTTTCGGTATTTAAATAACGAAAAACATAGGACCTACCCGAGACCCATGAGAGGATCTTGAAGCGCAACCTCTTGTGTTCTTCAGCAGTACTAAACTAAAAGAAAGATGCAGGTGATTCTGTGTTTGTGTTCGTATGTTTTAATAAAGATCAAGGAGATGAAGATGGATCCGTTAGATGTGTGAATGATGATTGGTGGCGGAGGAGCGTTCTGGTATATGGGGGCGGATAGTTTAAGATTGTGTATTTTAGGGTTATGATTAAGTAGTGTTTTAGGGGTATGTTATACGTGTAAGATTTGGGCCGAGTACTTCATTAATTTGGATCGAGTTAAGATCTGCTCAATGGGCCTCTATCCTAAATCTTGGACTGAATTAAGATGGACTGGACTGAATACTTGGAATAACGAAATTTGTCATCCGAAAGTTTCATTTGTTACAAAATTTTGGATACAATTTTTATACATTTGGTTAAGAGTGGTATTTTGGTATTACTAAATTTTCACGAGGATACATCGTTCACGGCTAGAATTGGTATGTTTAACAAAAATGACTACGGGGTTTTTGCACGGTATTATTGATTTGACTTTGAAGTGGCATTTCATCAAGTGTACTTATTTATCTCAAAGTCTAGGGGTGGTTGGATGCACGACTTTTGAAGATAACTTGTCTGCGCAAATTAAAAAAATTCAGTCTTGACAATCTAGTTATTACTGATGTAAGGAGTTACGTTGTAGTGCTCACAGTAAAACTATCACTTAAAGGAGTTACATTGTAGTACTCAGTGTCACACAAAGTTGTGGATTGTTCAAGCGGCGAATATTTCGTGCAACCTCATACTTAAAGGAGTTACATTGTAGTGCTCAGTATATGTATTAAGTCACATCTATCGTACAAGCATTAAATCACAAGATGGGATGATTACTTCTTTTTCAAGCTGGTCATATCGGGCAGTCTCCATATGTGGTCATTACTAGTAGCCGGTGAATTACAAGGAGGTTCGATTAAAGGTTGATTTGAGAGAATAGTATTGAGAGTATTTCTGCGACATATACTCACAAATTATGCTGACACGGTCTATCTATATTGCATCAGAAGTGTAAAGTACGGGTAATTATGGCATGTACACAAAATAGTATGATAATATTGATAAATCGCAACCATCAGGAGGGAGAAGAACATGCCAAAAGAAGTAGTGTTTCATCTCTAGTACGTTGGTTGGTCGAGGGAATTGTGCTTACACTAGAACCGAAGAAGTACTAATGATGTGTACATCGGAGCATATTACCAACCTTTTGTGCAATGTTATGTGAGTTATATTGTCATGATGCTCCCTGAACGACAACCATGTGCCTACACTTATGAATCTACTTTATCCGCTGCGTGGTGAAAAGAGAGTTGTCGGTTCAGGAGGGAGCAGGAAAAAGAATAAAGGCTCACTAGTTAGGAGGGAGTAATAACCTAACTAGACCGTTACAGTTGAAGTTCAGAGCTACAAAGATCTGTGCCGTCAGTGCCAAAGATCAAATACGCCGAGTTCGTCGGAAGAGAGAACTTCAAGTTTGCCTCAGTATCTAGACAACAGGGACTCTGCGCTTCAACAACGTCAACATAGTTTACTATTGTTGTTATTTACATTTTTATGTATTTATAGGTCTCATTGTAACCATTCACGTGTGACGATATCTTGGAGGGAGATTGTTAGCCTCGCTCTTTTATAAAGATAACGTCACATACGTGAAATGGACTAGATATGTAGCAAGTTGTGCCATTAGGGACTACTTATGTTAACTTGGCAAACTTGTAATGTGTAGAGCCTATAAATACCCCTCATGACTCTCCATGAGGGGTGTGGGAAATTGTGTATTCATTCATTCATCTTAATATATTCCATTTTCTTCACCCTCTCTCTACTTTCTCTCTCTAAAACTAAACATGGAGTTCATCAATAATCAACCACGACCTCCCGAATCATATAAATCTTGTATATTTTCGGTCCTACATGAGCACAAATAAGTGAGAATAAACAACAAGTATACTTAATAACCTTCAACCACAGATTATGCAAGAAAATAAAGAGAAATGCTCACACTTGGTCCAAAGCAAGGAAATGATATACACAGGGCTCAAACTCCATTCCTACTACTCACCATGAGTTCTAAAACCAATAAACATCCAAATTCCACCAATACTTGTCTTCTTTCTTCCTTGAAACTATATCTTTTTTTTATATTTTTTTTTATTTGGAATTTTTGACAATTTTTGTGAATTTACTCTAAACTGAGTAACACTCTCAGAAACTTAAGAGAACATATGACTGAACCTAATTGAACTCAAAGAAGCACAATAATAACAACATTTGACAATATTTAATAAAATTGTAAATTTCACTAAAAAGGCTAAATTTGAATTTCTTGAACAATACTTGAATTTGACTTAAAATAAAGGTTTCAATACATTCATTAAACTGAATACAAGTGATTTAAACAAAGAAAATACAACTGGAACATAAGTTATACTATCTACGATTGAAACTACACTAAGCTAAACTAATTCTACCACTACTTTCTTTCTTCTTTGCTTTTTCTTGAGTTTTATAGTTCCTGGAGTGAAGCCTTGACTTTCCCACATCTCTTTCAGCTGTAGGATAGCTTGGTGTGATCTCAGCCGTTCAAATGGATTTTGGCGCCAACAATCCCACATGGCAGTTGGGGGGTTTGGTGTAGATAATAAATGAGGAGGGGGGTTGGTGATGGGTTGGTGTTAGCATTAATGATCGTGGGTGAGAAGGTGAGAAGGGGGGGCATGAACCTGGAATTAGGGGTGTTAATGGTGGGAAATCAGAGGTTAGGGGTGAGGGTATTGGTGGTTTGACCGGGTCAACGCCAGGGTAAGTATTAAAAGGTTAGGGAGTGGGCCGGGTATGCATTGGGCTTGGGTGTTGCTGGATCAGACTTATTGTTTGGTTTTGGATTTGGATTAGTTATCAAAAGGGTCCATTTGGTAAGCATGATAAATCACAAGGACCATTTTTGTAGTTTCTGAAAAATCATGGACTGAAAATGTACAAAATACAAAGTGCTCCCAAGTACTAATCTTGCCATATTCTAATAATATAAGGACCATAAATTTATTTATTTTTCATTTTAAAACACCAGGGACCAAAACTGACAAGTTTGCAAAGTACAGGGACCAAACATGTAATTTTCCACAAAACTTTCACCCAGGGACTAAAAATGATTTTTGTGAATTCCCAAGGACCAAAATTGATTTTTCATTCAAAATTATCCCACCAGGGATTAAATCTGTCATTTTCTGAAACTCCAGGGACCTTTTATGCCAATTTGGATTTTTAGGGACCAAACATGTAATTTTCTCAAACTTTTCATCCAAAGTCTAAATTTGATAGTTTTTGACTTTTAAAAACTTTGGGTTGACTTTTCTTTCATTTAAAACCTTCAGGGACTAGTTTCGTCAATTTTTTAAACTTGAGGGACTGAAACTGCCAATTGTGCAAACTTTGTTCGTTTTTCATTTGTTTTTAAACATTTTGCATCTAAGACATATAAAACACACTTTTAAGATAATTTCAGTATTTTGATGCATTATTAGGTGTTTTTGGATGTTTTGGCAGTTCATATAAGACAAAAATGATGAGTATTTACACACTCATCAATCCCCCACACTAAACTATTGCTAGTCCCTAGCAATATTTTGAGAAAAACTTGATGGATTTTAAACTCTTTACCAAAAGCCATCACTTCTGGAGTAGCCAGGTGTAAGAACTGTGGCACACCTGATAACCGTGTGATTTTGAGCAAACCACCAGCTGTCAACGGATTTGAGTAGTCTTTACCAAAAGCCGTTTGCTTCTGGACTAGCCAGCTCTTGATGGAATAGTCAACATCTTAGTGAGCTGATTACCAATTATGGATTTTCCACGGCCTTTACCACAAGCCATAATCTTGCGGGCTAGCCAACTCATTTGTTTTCGGGGAGTTGAGGAACCATACAATTTTGGGCAAATTGCAAGCCGTCAACGGATTTGAGATGTCTTTACCAAGAGCCGTTTGCTCCTGGACTAGCCAATCCCTTTTGTTGGTTAGACAAGGAGGACTGATTACCAAAAATTTTGAAGCACCAGTGAAAAATTTTTGAAATTTTTGAAATTTTGGCTAAAACGGGGGTATTATATAGTAAAATGTAATAAAATTCGCTAGCATAGCGAAATACCCCCCACACTAAGCATGAATATTGTCCTCAATATTCAAAATCCCGGCTATTATGCCGACATTTTGAACGTAAAAGGGCAACATTACAAGCTAAGCGTGGAAAACACCATTTTGTATTTTCACTCTTGTAACCATAGCATGGGGGACTCCCCCACACTTAGGGTGAAAACCCTATAAGCGTGCTATTGTTTTTGTTTACCGAGTCGCTAGCTTGACTCGACCCCGAATTCATTTGTCCTTGGGGAAGCATGATGTGGAAGAAGCAATCTCACTCGGACTTTCATTCAAGATGTTTGGACAAACATTTGAAGCACGTGAAAGTTCCACACCGATGAGATGAGTAGCCGGCTCAAGATAATGAGACATGAAAATGTCGGGATCAAATATAGTGTCCTCACTCCCGAAGGAGTGAAGAAGAGGAGAAATCACCTGGTAGGTGAAGGAAAGAAGAGAGATCTGAATAACAATTAAGATAAGAACTTTCTCCTCAAGAAATGTATATTCAAGTGGAGGAGGCAAGTCCTTGAGCTTGATCTCAGGAAATTTATCAGTTTCCTCAACTGATTGGATTTCCTCATTATGAAGTTGTTTGGGTGGGAGAGGGGGGAATGAGTCTTCATTTAACAAACTCTCTAGAAAAAGAATGTCCCCCTCAGGATCAAGATAATTATCATCAACTTCATATGAAATTGAACTATCTTCAGTAAGAAAAGCCTCGAATTCGTCCAGATCATTAGCACTTTCCGGAGAGAGTAGATTGATCTGAGTAAGTTCAATCGAAGGATCATGAGTAAGTAAGAATTCTAACTCTCTCAAATCCGCATCAAAGTCAAAGACTTCATTTTCATCCCTTGGTGGGATGGGATCCATATGAGAGAGTTCATCAGCGAACTCTTCAAGAAGAAAGTCAACATCGGAGTGTAGAAGTGATGCATCAATAAATTCAATGTCTCCATAAGATAAACAATCATCACTGGAATCAGAGACAGTCTCAATTTGATCATTTGGATTATTAGGGGTGGAAGGAATATCACACATAAGATCAAAAGTCCCCTGTGACTCTCTCGGGATTGGGACAAGGATCTCAACACTAGACTTTATTAATTCGTCCGATTCCTTATTAGGAATAGTGCTAAGATGCTCATCCCCCATGTTTAGAGAGTGAGTGTGAACTTCGGGTGTGATAACAACAGACTGAGGGAGATGAGAGGAGCTAACATTCATGGAATTTTCAAGTTCCATTTGTTCAACGCTAGTAATTTCTCCGTCTCATTATTTTCTCCTTGATTCTCAATGGGAGGAATCACAAGTGATGAATCTGACGAACCCTTATAAAATTGAAGGATATCAAGGGTGTCTTCAATATCACTATCATCATCACAGTCTAGAAGAGCAGCTTGACGAAATTTAGCACGAGTTATAGCTACTTGTTCTAAGACAAGTAATTCTTCCCTACTCAATTCGTTTTTAGCCTCTCGTTCCTCAGCAAGTAATTCTGCCATAGATTTCTCACGGGAGTCTCGAAACGGTGTAGTAACCAACTCCTCCTTAAGTTCTTTTAAAATATCAAGAGCCTTTAGTAAAAGGTTTTGCTCGGTTTCTTGAGGAGTTGTGTGAATCATATCGTACTGTGGAGGTGGGTCTGAAAACGAAGAGTCGTAATTGTTACAAGGAAATGGATTCCTTGTTTGACAATTCGAGCTAGAGTGTGGACCTCAACAATAATCACAACAGTAAAACTGATGTGATTGTGGGTGGTGTGTGATAGAGTTATAATTGTTACCAAGAAACTGATCATAGACAAGCGTGTTTCTCGATTGACAATCGGAACTGTAATGTGAACCACCACAGTACTCACAACAGTAAAACTGTTGAGTCTCATGGTGTGGTAACTGATGGAATGAATCAGGTGTGTCATGGTAGGAATAGGGATTCTGGTTATAGACAGACCCGTTTCCCGACTCTACCATGCCACAGCTGGGGCAATTGCCACCATTATGAGGATTACCACACCAATGGCAAACCAGAAGGTGTGGGTGAGACATAGAAAGAATCAAATGGTTTGGGAGGGGTAGGGATGCAGAATCAAAGATGTGAGAGGGTAAAGGTGAATATTTTTGGGTTTTTGGATAAACATTTTCTACAAATGAGAAGGAAAATATTTTTGTGTTTTTGTGTTCGTTGAAAACTTGATTTAAAAAGTTTTCGTGAACGGTTTTGTTTTGAAAATAAGAAAATATGAACAAAGGGTGGATAAATGTACAATGGAACGAATTCCAAAGACACTAATCAGAAAAACCGTTTAGAAAACGCACACAACCTCCCCGGCAGCGGCGCCAAATTTTGATTGATGCCAAACCACCTAACTTATATTGACCAAGGAATGGTCAACAAAGTCAAATAGCCAAGATCAATGCTCCGCGGAAGTATAGTGGTTTCCCCGGGTCGTTATGTCCCGACGAGGTGTGATGGTTAACAAACGGTTTCGTGATCGGGTGAATTTGGACAGGAAAAAGGGTTGAGTGTGATTGGTTTAACTAAGGAATCTACAAGAGAATAGCTTAAAAAAGCTATATGAATGAGACGGGAAAGGAGGAAAAACCATAAAACGCTTTAAACCTAAAAACGCGTACGTTACGTTTAAATAAAACGTAAACGTACGAAATAAAACGCGAGTTTTGATAAAATAAAATACTTACAAAAGTGAAAATCACATTTTTACAATCCTAAAAATAAAAGAAACTTTTTAGAAAATTAAAATTACTTTTTACACTATTGGATTATTTAATATTAATTAAAAACTATTTAATACTTATACTAAAAAGGTGAAAACAAAATTCCTAAAATTATAAAATAACTAAAAATAAGTTTTAAAAAAAAAAATAAGTGTTTTTGTCTTTTTGTGGTTTTTCTATTAATTAATTACTAATTAAATACTAATTATCTAATTAACTATTTTAAATCAAGAAAAATACTAAATGAACAGTAAAAATTCTAAGAAAATTTCTAAAATTACTTTATAACATATAAAAGCTATAAAAAATATAAAAACTAAGTTTTACTTAATAAAAGCTAATTATGCTATTTTAACTTAATATTAATTAATTTCTAATAAAACTAATATTAAATATGATAAATACCAAATGATGAAATAAAATTCTGTGAAAATTATTATAATTACTTTAATATAAGAGGAAATTAATAAAAATATAAAAATGACAAGTACTTAATTAAAATCTAAAAATGAAAAATAAAATTTAAATAAAATTAAATAGAAACTATCACTTAAAAATTAAGTTTGATTTTCTGGATTTTCTTTTGGAAACTTAATTAATACTTAAAAACAAACACTTTTTGTAAAGACAAACTTTTTAAAACCTAAAAATAAGCAAAATATAAGCTAATAGGTGAGACAGTTGACTTATGTTGATTGTGGAGAGAAATGAGCTAAAATGGCTTGGGTGGGACCCACAATAGCTAAATCTGGTTCCAATAAGTTAGGTTAACTTATATAAGCTGGAATAAGCCAAAAGGTTCCCACAGAATAAGCTAAAAGCCAACAAATAAGCAATTGGAACTTTCTATACCCTCAGAACTGGGACAGATTTTGAAGCTCAAACTAGGTGGGGTCCATAGACCTAGGGGTCAAACACATGGTCAATAACACAACCCTGGTAGGAGGGGGAATGAAAGATGCAAGGGTCATGGCCTGGGGCCCACAAGATTGATCAGAAAACCACCACCAAGTGGTGGTGGTGGTGGATCTGCTGAGACAGAGCAGAGGTGTGCCCTGCAAGTCACTTTGTGGCTTTGTGGGGCCCACAATAAAAGTTCTAAAAATATAATGAATATGGGTTCTTGAAGAAGAGCTGGTAGATTTTAACTACACAAAGTTTCAAGGTCTCACACCTTACACAAAATTCATAAATATGCTTGGAATTTTAGGAAAAATCTGAAATAAGCATTTTTGACTTTTCACTAGAACTTGGTACTTTGACCTTTTCCAACTTTGGGTGATCAAATCTGATTATATTTGTTATATTAAGCTACAATAAGATGATTCAAAGCTATATAAACATGCACTAGACCAATGTGAGTGGATTTGGAAACTAAATCCCATGACAGTTAACTGTCATGGGGATTGGAGGTGATTTTGACTTTTGAATGATTAGAACTTGGATTTTATGGTTTATTTGACCTAAATACACCTAATGTAACTTGCTAGGACTGAAAATAACAAACAAACCACTGAGCTAAGTGGTCAGAACCTCTTATCCAAACACCCCTTTACAGATAGCTATCATGAGTTTCTCAAAGTTAACCTACAAACTAAACCATGATCTTGACTATGAATCCTACACTAACCTATATGAGCACAAATAAGTGAGAATAAACAACAAGTACACTTAATAACCTTCAACCACAGATTATGCAAGAAAATAAAGAGAAATGCTCACACTTGGTCCAAAGCAAGGAAATGATATACACAGGGCTCAAACTCCATTCCTACTACTCACCATGAGTTCTAAAACCAATAAACATCCAAATTCCACCAATACTTGTCTTCTTTCTTCCTTGAAACTATATCTTTTTTTTATATATTTTTTTATTTGGAATTTTTGACAATTTTTGTGAATTTACTCTAAACTGAGTAACACTCTCAGAAACTTAAGAGAACATATGACTGAACCTAATTGAACTCAAAGAAGCACAATAATAACAACATTTGACAATATTTAATAAAATTGTAAATTTCACTAAAAAGGCTAAATTTGAATTTCTTGAACAATACTTGAATTTGACTTAAAATAAAGGTTTCAATACATTCATTAAACTGAATACAAGTGATTTAAACAAAGAAAATACAACTGGAACATAAGTTATACTATCTACGATTGAAACTACACTAAGCTAAACTAATTCTACCACTACTTTCTTTCTTCTTTGCTTTTTCTTGAGTTTTATAGTTCCTGGAGTGAAGCCTTGACTTTCCCACATCTCCTTCAGCCGTAGGATAGCTTGGTGTGATCTCAGCCGTTCAAATGGATTTTGGCGCCAATAATCCCACATGGCAGTTGGGGGGTTTGGTGTAGATAATAAATGAGGAGGGGGTTGGTGATGGGTTGGTGATAGCATTAATGATAGTGGGTGAGAAGGTGAGGAGGGGGGGCATGAACCTGGAATTAGGGATGTTAATAGTGGGAAATCAGAGGTTAGGGGTGAGGGTGTTGGTGGTTTGACCGGGTCAACGCCAGGGTAAGTATTAAAAGGTTAGGGAGTGGGCCGGGTATGCATTGGGCTTGGGTGTTGCTGGATCAGACTTATTGTTTGGTTTTGGATTTGGATTAGTTATCAAAAGGGTCCATTTGGTAAGCATGATAAATCGCAAGGACCATTTTTGTAGTTTCTGAAAAATCATGGACTGAAAATGTACAAAATACAAAGTGCTCCCAAGTACTAATCTTGCCATATTCTAATAATATAAGGACCATAAATTTATTTATTTTTCATTTTAAAACACCAGGGACCAAAACTGACAAGTTTGCAAAGTACAGGGACCAAACATGTAATTTTCCACAAAACTTTCACCCAGGGACTAAAAATGATTTTTGTGAATTCCCAAGGACCAAAATTGATTTTTCATTCAAAATTATCCCACCAGGGATTAAATCTGTCATTTTCTGAAACTCCAGGGACCTTTTATGCCAATTTGGATTTTTAGGGACCAAACATGTAATTTTCTCAAACTTTTCATCCAAAGTCTAAATTTGATAGTTTTTGACTTTTAAAAACTTTGGGTTGACTTTTCTTTCATTTAAAACCTTCAGGGACTAGTTTCGTCAATTTTTTAAACTTGAGGGACTGAAACTGCCAATTGTGCAAACTTTGTTCGTTTTTCATTTGTTTTTAAACATTTTGCATCTAAGACATATAAAACACACTTTTAAGATAATTTCAGTATTTTGATGCATTATTGGGTGTTTTTGGATGTTTTGGCAGTTCATATAAGACAAAAATGATGAGTATTTACACACTCATCAACGAAGTTCGTCGAACTCTACGTAGATGGTTGGAAGTCATTCGTGAAAATTTCTTTTGTCTTCCTCACAACTATGAGTGGGTTGAGGCACTAACATTTCCTACAAATAGTCCCACAAGAAAACTCCTTTTAGCTGCCCAGCAATAGGCTTCTCAGGAAAATTGTTGACTTCCAGGTCACGGTAACATTAAATTGGCCATGGTACTGTTAAATTTAACGGTACCATGTGGTATTTAGTGGTACCGTCCCCTGGTTGATGAACTTTTCCTATTCACTCTAGATTCCTGCATCCCTAACCTCAAAACCTGCAATGTTTTGCAAACTCTCATGCACCTTAAGATTCCTTTAGTCTACCATAGGACACTCTCATCAACTTTAACTCAAATCACACCACTCTTGCCTATATAAGGCTTCACCATTGCAAGCATTTTTGCAACTCACCTTCATCTTTATACTCCTAATTCACCATGTCTTCCAAGAAACCTAGAATTACCACTAGGTCACAATACCACTTTCCCAAAGCAACCCAAAATCACCATCTCCACCAAATACTCCTTCCAAAACATCATCTCCTAGAACCACATCTTCATCTTTCAACACCATGCCATGATCCATGGATTACACACTTTTACCTTTTACCTAATTGGATTTTGCTATGCGAACTTCATCACCAACATACTCACCACCACCTCCATCACCAATCATGGGCCCACCTATCCAACTTCATCCGGTTGATATACATAGTGCAAATTGCCTATATTGTCTTCACAACCGTAACCTCATCTTCTCTTTGAGAGATGAGCTATACTTCATGTTATCCTATGTAACACCCCCAAAATTTGAGTTTAACAGCGGAAGACTAATTTGGGTGTTACGTAGAGGATCACGGTCATAATCATAGAAAACGACTTCAAAGAGACGTTTTGAAATTCATATTATTGAATTTAAAATGTGTGGATGTTGGATAGTTTAATACATCACAATAAGTATTAGAAAGTGACTGTTTCAATTTTTTGTTACACCACTAATACAAGGTCATATGCCCATTCCATGCCTCCAGAGCTAGCTTCAGTTACCTGAGATAAACATGCTAAAAAGTCAACAAAATTGTTGAGTTAATCCATAGTGTTTATGTTTAGTAAATCAGTTGAACACAATCCAGTATTTCATAAGTAATTCAGTTGTGTGGTTTTGTATGCATATTGCCATAAGTCTCATGAACGTAACTTTAACATGTGTGTGTCACAACATGACATAAATACCCTAAAAGGGGCCCTTGTGTAGGAGTTTGCCATTTCTCCTAGTATCTCAAATAATGTGCATTTGGCTATCTATCTGGCTAACACAAAGGAAATCTTCCGAACTAGCCTAAATGAGTTGTCAAACAAAATAGATCTATTCACAGTATTCATGTTCACTCGCAAGTGACTAAGCTTCATGATATAAGGGATTTTCATAAGTCAAAGGGGGCACAGTTGGTCTTATGCAATAATCAAGTTGGCATACATAGTGAAATACTTGTGTTCCAAAGTGTAGCATGTATCTCCCCCCCCCCCCCCCCCATAGTTGTAAAACATGTAACGAAAAGTGGGACTATAGACTCGCCTCAGATGAGTGTGTAAGTAGGCAAGTAAGTATATCAAGTGCAACTGGTGCGTGGCTCTAACATGTAACTTGGATAATATGAGGAATCTCAGTACTTGGTGGTATGAGTGGGTTATGTTTGTGTATAATACTTGAAGTTCAAGAACAATGTTACATATAACATATTCTGTTCTTATGTTGTGTTGTGTTTAACTTATCGGGATGGTCAATACTGACCGATACTCACAACTTTTAATGTTGAGTGTTCTGGTTGAGTGGAAGGTTATCATATATCATGATCTTTGTTAAAGTTACTCAATAATCCTTTAGGTTTCCAGAGGTTCACCTTTTAAACCTTTATATTGAAATTTTACAATTTCAGCCCTTGTACTTTGGGAAAGTGACATTTTTGGCACATTATATGAAATGTGAGTTTTTGTGATCAATATTTCTCAAATATTCACTTTTAGTCCTTTTAATTATCAAAATAACTATTTTTGCACAGTTTGTGGAATTTAGAACTTTAGTCCTTATACTTTGTAAAGTTTACACTTTTGGCTCATAAATTACAAAAATGACATTTTAGCACCTTGGGTTTGTAATTATGCCATTTCTAACTTCATTTTTTCGAAATGACAGTTTTGGTACTCTATTTCTAATATTTACACTTTTGGTCCTTTAACTTTCAAAAGTGACACTTTTAGTCCTTGCAAAATGTATATTTACATTTTAGGTACTTATATTATTCCAATAGTCAATAAATTTCATAATTATTCTAAATATACTGTTTTGACATCAACTTCACACAAATTACAGTTTTGGTCCTTGAAGTTTAAAGTACTTGCAAAACTAGTCCTTTTTAACTATAATGTTTATTTATAGTCCTTATACATCCAAATTTACACAAATGACCCAAAATATTTTATATTTATTGTTTGTAACCTCAACTTACCAAATTGTCATTTTATACCCATAGTTTCAACAGTTGGCAATTTTAGTCCCTCAAGTTTAAACAATTTGCACTTTTGGTCCAAATTATACTTTTAGCTTATGAACTCTTTTCTTTTAGATTTTTATTTTCCCAAAAGCTCATAGGAGCTGTGGTGAGCTTATTTGGTAGCTTATGTATGTTAAAAGCTTATTTTCAAGTTAGATGGGCTTAGTGAGCCTGTTAAGGCCCATTGATATTTGTGTGGGTTCACTGGGCTTCCAGCATCTTGGACATGTTCTTGGGCTTTTATTGGACTGTGCCAAAGTGAGGAGGGGGTTGGTGGGCTGAGGAGCAGGCCACAACAAGTTTTCTGTTTGATGGGCTTAAGCCCATTAAGGGTATTTAAGGTTTCTGTGATACGAGTGAAACAACTAAGTTTTGAGCTTGTGAAGTGGATTAAATGAGCTTGTGAGTGTGTGAGCTTAGTGTAGCTTGTTTGTTAAGGCTATAAAGAATTAGTTTGAGTCATAAAACTCATATGTTATGTTTATAAATATTTGAATTCAATGGTCAATCTAAACGTGAATAATCATTTGTATACTTAATGTTTGGTTTAACTGTTTTGACAAAGGTTCACATAACATAAGAAACGTGTAATTTTTAAAATGTATATGTTATGTTAAGTGTAAATAAAGTTCGTGAACTCATTCTTAGGTGTTTAAAGATTCGAGTGGGTGTGTTTGTTAGATTTTAGCATAACGAGACTTAGGTTTAAATAGGTAAAAGTGTTGGTGCAATATACAAATAGAAAACATGAAAATGTATTGAAAAATATTCTAAGTATTGAAGTCGACTTACAACACCTACAATAGGTGGGTCATTTTGTGACTGTGGGATCGAAGTGAGACCTTGTGAGCTTGTAACTCGATTATTAGCACACCGAGGACTTAGGAGAAGCTTATGTTGAGTTTGTACGAGCTTAGGATCAGCTTGTATCTTCTTGCTTTCTTCTCGGTATCACACAGTGGACAAGGAAGAGTTGTGAGTGAGTTTTAAGTTTGTACGTATTGTTTGATTTGCATGGAGATAGGGAGAAGTTGTGAGACAAAGAGAATATGGCAGAAGGATAACGAGTAGGGGGTAGGATAGCTTGATTGGATGCAATTTGCACTTCCAAGTGTTACTAAGGTCGGTTTCATGTGATGATGTAACAACCGCGGTTTTAGTAGGTCAATTTAACTGATAGTCTTGAGTCGGTTGACATTTGTTTTGTGTGTCCTAGGTGATTGAAGTGATATATGTGTGGTATATGAATGATAAGTACGTGTGTTGGCACTAAATCCCTTTGCGTAGTGTTATTGTTGTGCGTTGAGTAATGTTGGTGTTAGGATAAGTTCATTTTAATCGCCTTAGTGTGTGGAAATGACTTGTGTAGTTTTGGTGTTTAGAGGTTTTTGCGTGACAAGTATTCGTTCAAGCAATTGAGCGATAGTAAGTTACATAAAGGGATTTTATAAAATATAAAAAAGTATAAGGTTTTGAGTGTAATAATTAAATTTAATAAAAGAAAAAAAATAATATATTGGAGGGGGTCGGCGGTCGATTGGTATAAAAAGGGGGAAAAAGAAACCCAATTTGAGTCCAAATATAATTCTTAAGCCCAAGGGTTATCCATGATTAATATAAATACAAAACCAAAGCTCCCAAATCCCATTTTCCTGCAAATTTGGATCGACCACAAGGAGAAGAGAAGAGAAAAATTAGGGTTTTTATTTTTGAAGCTAAAATCAAGTGCAAGGTATAATTTTTGATACTTGTATTCACTTAATTGTTTAATTATTGATTAGATTCATGTAATACTAATATTACTTAAAACATGTTAGGTTCAATTATTGAGTATATTATGATGATTAGAGAAGAGAATTGAGCGTAAAACATGCTAGTTATTGAGTTACGGTTTTGACAAATTTATAAGGCTGTAAAGATACGAAGTTATTTAATAGATGGTGATGAGTTAGATCATAAATTTTAAGTCTAAATTGTAGTTCAGTGAAAGAGCTTTCCAAAAAGTCTGGCCACGATCGATTTCGAGGTCCGAAAGGCAGCCTAATGATTTTTGCGAGAAAAGGTGTTAAAGCTGTTAAACCGGGTAGATTTGGGGTAAACGTTTTGAGGTTCAAAGTGGGTTAGAAAGTGGAATTAGGGTTATCCCTTCTGTTAGAGTTGATTTCTATATTATACTTGACTTCCACGTGAAGGAGGGACGTTAAAAAGTTGTAGAAATATGATTTGTAGGTCAAAATATTTTGGTGTGCGTTCAGATCCGAATCTGGATAGTTTTTATGTTTGATTTTTCAAATGGTACTTGTGTGTATTTTTAGACCATGACCTTATGGGATTAGCTTTTATGCTTATGAGAGACCATGGTGAATTTTTGGTATGACTTGTGGAGCTTTTATTACTGTGATTTTATGTGGGTGAAAGTACCCCAAAATTTTGTGTTTTCTGATATTATAAGTGCAAGGGGTTTAGTGAGTATTAGCGTTTGGTGATGGTTAGTATGGAGTCTAGGAGATCCATGGTGGGTCATATGAACCTTAGACATACATCATATGCATATTACATGGTTTATAGCTTTGAGCTTGGCCATGTGTAACGTGATCTTATTTTGTTATATAGATTTGTGGGTTATATTTGTGGAAGCTGCAAAGTTTGAGGTGAGTTCATAGTCCCATTTTTACTTTGTTTTAAATTTGGGATGGGAATGATTGTGTTAAATTATGATTTTAAGTTATTGTGATTATGTGTTTATTAAATGCAAGGACTTGTAAGTGGTTATCGTGTGTATGTTACATGTTATATTAATGTGATGTGATTAAATTGTGGGATTCAATTGGGGGGATGCTTATCCCATTGTTCGTTCATACAACCCAATTGATGACAAATGGATCGGTGGGCACGTTCCGTCCCAATTTATGTGTGATGTGAAACTTGGATCGGTGGCACGTTCTGTCCCAATTGGTAATGGATATGGTAATTGGATCGGTGGGCACGTTCCGTCCCAATGGTTGGCTTTTGTTGGGTGATTGCATGCTAGTGTATATGGTAACTATACTTTTTGTCCTGCTATGTTTTATAATCACAGTGAACTGGTTGCCTTGTGTGATATTGTGTGTCTTAAACCTATGAATCCCACCAACATTATGTTGACGTTTTTAAGCATCATTTTTAGGTGAGCTTTCTAAGGATAAGATAGAAGGATGTGATTAGATGAGACCTTAGTTGCATTGGAAGTGGTTTATCATTTATGTTTGGACTTATGAATTGTTTTGGAGTTCTATTTTGTTATTTTCTTTTGGGGTATTGTTACGACACTTTGTGTTGGTACTTTGCTCTACTTTTGTGCATGTAGAAATTCTCTATTCAGACACCAGGTGTTGTGATGATATCCATGATGTTACACTCGCGTTTCCGCCTTGGCAAGGTGTGACAGATTGGTATCAGAGCCCTGGTTATAGCGAAGTAGGTGGTTGAACCTAGACTATAACCTAGGAGCCCCTCATATAGTTACATATAGGGCCTAACTGTGAGTGTGGTATTTTATATGATTATTTTCTTAGATTTATGAGATGTTTTATCGAGTTTTGGACGTCTATCGAATCACCGTACTTAATATCAGGTGTGTCATTTATAGAATGGCACCTCCTGCGCGAAAGATGCTTCGATGGACCACTGTAGTCGCTACGGGTTGCAAGAGAGTTGGTAGGATGAATCGGATCAACAGAAGGATCCTAATTCCTGCTAGCATGTTTCCGTGTACGATGGAGGAGAAGTTAACCCTAGAGAACGTGAATGGAGAAGAGGTGAAAAAAAAGTATGAGACGAAAATGGTTAATAAGGATGGCTACACCATTATGTTCTTTCTGAAGTGTACTCGACTCATAGAAAATGATGGTGAAGGTTGGGGTAAACCACGCGATCTGTATGAGTTCGCGGATCGTGTGGATGAGGAGTTAAGGAATCGTAGGGATGGTTTTGCAAGTCATCCTCTACCACACTCCGTTCGCATACCTAATTCTCTGGTTAGCATTTCTATTTGTAACATGTTGCTACGGATGCCATATTCTTCCTATTCGACGTCGTGATAGGTGTTGATTAATCGAATTCATTTTTGTTGGACATTGGTTCGTTTCTTTGGTTATTCCTTGCATTCATTCCGCGAATGAATATTATATTTTTCTTCGAGTATTGTTGGTTCGTGACGAGTTGGTGCGGATATTTAATCCCTCATTTGCACACCAATTGGATTTTGTGACATGTTTTTGCGACCTGTTAGTGTCGATGTTTTTCTATGATCTTAATTTACTCATTGTATGAATGAGTCTTTACGTTCTTCGCTTGGTTTGCAATGTATTTGCGTGAGTGTTCACTGGTATGAGTCCGTTTGATGATTATTTTGATTACATGATTCTTCCATGTCTTTCGCATTCGATTAAGAGGTTGTGTTAGTGTCTATGGAATTTTACAATTCATTTTTGGGTATTTCAAGGTCGTTTATTGGAAACTAATATTTTTATGGGAAATGAGGTGTGGAAAAAAAATGGTTATCAGTCTATTGTCAAAGCTATTTATAACAATTTTGTTATGAAAGTCTACTTATTTTATTGTGTTAATAAGCATGATTTAAATATCTTAAACAGGTATGTGGTCAACGATAGCGAGTTTTCGTGGACACTAGTAAGATAAAAGTAGTGAAGAGTGGAAAGTACCTAAGACACCATCTGAGAGACGATTGTCCTTAGGATTGGCAGGTACTATTGATGATTCATTTCGAACTTTTTATAGATTGCGTAGGCATTGCTGAGGTAGAACCATAAGAGGAACTATGTGATACATGACTTAGAGTTCGGGAGTAGAACTTGGAGACGATATTTGTATGGAGCAGAGAGTGTTATCTACACAGATCATAAGATTCTTTAGCATATATTTGACAAGAGGTTAATATATGTAGAAAATAAGGTGGTTGTGGAATTTCTCAGTGACTACGTGTCACAATTCGTAATTTCAAGTCCTTCTTCAGATGTCGAAATTTCATTATTCATCTCGGGAAGTTACTATTCATCAATTACTATTCACCGATCACTATTCATCATTTTTGGTGTCAGTTTGAGATTTCGAGAAGCATTCAGAAAATTTACTATTCACATAGCACTATTCATTTTCCGAAGAGAAAACACTATTCATGTACTTTACTTATTTCATCGTAAATTTAGTTTACGGGTAATTAAATTCGCATAACCAGTCAGGTTAAGCTGCGAATTCATGCATCATCAGTAGGGATACTTCATATGGACTAGAAATGGCTTACATATCATTACAATAGCATTTGCATACTATTCCACTCGTAGGATATTCCAATTTCTATTTTTGGTATAATTGACTTTTTACGTATGTTTATTTTTAAATAAACGTTAACACGCGACCAATAATGTGACTAACACGTCCGACACTCCCGACTATGATCCTAATATATTTTTATATTCATTTTAATAATATATAAATTATATTATTAATTTACCCGATATTTTGGAAATTTATTTAATTTATATCGTACGCCTAATTTAATTACGACGGTTTTCGTAAAAACTAAACAATAACCATCCAAACACTCAATATTTATACCCAACATATTTTTACAATTTTTATAACTTTATTATGTCCCGGTTAACTCCGTTAAAATTTATTTTTAGTTAACTCGGTACCCGGTATTCCCTAAAACTATTAATATATACATAATAATACAAGAATTATACCAACTATCTTACACTAGCTACATGTTTTCTTCCCTTTTTCATAAAATGCAGCCCCCCCCCCCCCCATGCTAATATCTTACAAATCTTGAAAAATTTACCATCTCATTAATGTATGTCAAATAATGTCTAACATATAATATATATATATAACATAAGCTACCCATTTTCAACTCATTATTCAAGATCTAAAAGCAAGACTCATTTCTTTTTCTCTCTTCCTTGTGGTGCTCGGCCTCAACACAAAAACAAGAAGGAACCATAAAATTTCAAGATCAAGTATAATATATGGTGTATTTTGTACTCCTTTTAGGGTTTTGAAATATAAACTCAAGGTTTACATAGGTTTTCATCCTCAAAATCTCATTTATCTTTCAAGTAAGTGTATGAAACTCATCCTTATGATTTTACCAAGTTTTTACAAGATTCATATGATATATATACTAGATGTACATGCATATGCTATTTATACCACTCCATTTTATACATATCTAATTTTTGAGCCATAGAAATTGATTATAGTTAAATCCTTGTTAGATCCACTTGATTTATGATGTTTAGGAACCCATGACACCCTAACAAGGTGTATGGTAGGATTAGACTAGTTTTGTGGCGATTGAAAGTGGTTTGGTTGAAGTTGGAACAAGATTGGAACCCTAGAAATGGTTTTTGAAACATTACATATACCTACTATCAATATTTTTAAAACGTGGGAAACTCAGTAGGTGATGGGTAATTTTTGACCAAATATTTAGAAAATACTTTCAAAAACAAAGCCGTGGGCGAAAGAACGGATTAAAACGAGCTTATAACGAAGAAGTTATGATTTTTGCAAGTTAAGTAACGAAAACTATTTTTCTGAAAAACTGCATGCTGTTTGACGATTTTCAACGGACAAATAGAGGCGTTAGACGTAACCTAGAGGAGCCGAGCTATCGAAATATATTAATACATACTAAGACGAATCCGTGGATATAAAGAACGAGGAAAATGAACTTAAAACGACCAAGTTATACACGTTTTAAAATCGTCAAAACTATATATATATTTAGTCATTACTAGAAATAATATAACTACGTACTAAATGATATATTTTCTAGATTTCTTATTCAAGGATTTTATTCTTAACTAACAAAGTACGTACGACCCAAGGTTTATTTATGCGACTACTAGACGTTATTTTAAGGTTTTCAAAACGAGGAATATAACACTAACATTTTATATACGATATATTACGACAAGTTTCTATACTTCTAATTGGACTTATTTTTCCTAAGTATGGAAATTTCCTACTTTGACGATAACAAGTATTTTCAAGTTACGAGTAGTATAGGTATCATGTGCATGAATATTCAATACATCATTTCATGATCTAAAGTAGATCGTTATTACTCATATTAGGTTGCGGCTAGTGTTCGCGCCTTGTTGTCCCGATTATTTCATCACATTGTACTATCACTTCAGGTGAGTTTTCATAGCCCCGTTTTCAATTACTTATTTGATTTCAAATCCCACGGGTGAGAATACATTGCATCAATTACTTTTGTACATGCCCAAGTATTCAATTCCATACATTGCCTAAGTTACCTTACTACCAAGTTAAGTCCCCTTTATTATCATGGACCGTTAATTATGATGCCAAGCGAGAATGAGTGGATAGATCTATCGAGGGTGACGCCTCCATTCGTGTTTAGGTTGCTCCAACGGGTACGAATGCATTTCATGTCTAAACTAAATGAGTGCCTAGTAAACACTCTTTTGGGGCCAATACAATATTATGTCTAGCTTCGGGGTCATGAGCTTAAGAGACAATGTAGCATTTTGACATTTTGTCGGTTTACTTTATACTTGTGGCTTATGTACATACGATTTAACTCACAAACCTATGGAATTCACCAACATTCGTGTTGATGTTTTAGCAATGTATTTTCAGGTTATTAAGGTAGCTCCTGCTTGCATGCATTTGGACCTTCATGGAGTCGCGGAGTCGACGCGTCTCACATATAAATATTTCCTGCACTTATGAAACGTTTGATCTGGATTGAACTTCTTTTTCATAAACTTGCAACACCTTTTTGGGACCTATGTTTTGTAAACTCTGAATGTTTTAATGATCCAACGATGTATTTTTCCAAACGACACTTTAGGTCGTTCAATGTAACTGTAACTGTGGTGCTATGATAGTCACTCCCAGGTATTCCATTTCCGCTGCCATTAAGGTATTTTGGGGGTGTGACACTACGATTGTCTGATTCGCTACCATCAAGGAAGAGCGAACATCGTGGTAAGAACACTGAGCAAGGAGTAAACAAGTGAAACTTTGATGTTTATGAGCAATGATTATGATAACTATGTTTGGAGTAAAAGCATGATACTGACAGCTCAGAGAGAGATGTTCAAGGAAGAGAACATGTGAGAAGAATGATTACATGGTTTAGATCAGCTAATGGAAAGGAATGATGATGGAGGATTGTACTTCGCGGAACAATTATTGGTTTAATTAGAAGGAAGCATAAGGAGATTAATCATGAAAGGTATTTGATACATCCTAGAATGGATAAGACGTATTATTACCTTAGCAAGTGTTTGATACGCTTGAAGGTGAATGTTAATGTCAACGATTATTAGGGTGATGAAATAGTCAGAGATACATGAAGATTGTGTTAAGGAGGAGTTAGCGAGACGTTACATTTGATGAGTTGGTAGAGAGATGTGGGGTGTCGCGTCAATCAGCTTATATCAAGATGAAATACTTACTTCGCGATTATGGTAAATGTTTTGTAGAGTCTTGAGATAGCGTATGAAGATGAGTACGACTTATCGAATGGACTAAGTGAGCGTACAAATCAGGTGTTGGATGGTATGATGAGATCATGGGTGTGTTTGAGTTTGGAGGGAGCTGGGATATGCATTTATCTTTAGCTGAGTTCTCATATAACAATAATTATAATTCTAGTATTAAGCATGTGTATCCCAGCTCTCATTCCAGAACTATAATGTTTGTTTTATGTGTATCTATTTTCGTGTATCGTTGGAGTGGCGAAATGTTTTCTATCGTGTGAATTCGAGTATTTAGTTGGTTCACATTTTGTGGTTCTTTCTCTGTGATTCTTATGTCGTGGTAGAATCCCACATAGTAATAAGAATTGTTGACGATTTATGGTTTCATGGTGTGGTATTATTCCACTTAAATATCCGTAGACTTTATTTTGCTGATGTTACTGGTGATACGAGTAGTTAAATATCAGGACGCGATTTCCCTAAGTGGGGGATGATGTAACAACCGTGGTTTTAGCAGGTCAGTTTAACTGATAGTCTTGACTCGGTTGACGTTTGTTTGGTGTGTCCTAGGTGATTGAAGTGATATATGTGTGGTATATGAATGATAATTATGTGTGTTGGCACTAAATCCCTTTGTGTGGTATTATTGTTGTGAGTTAAGTAATGTTGGTGTTGGGATAAGTTCATTTTGACCGCCTTAGTGGTGTGGAAATTACTTGTGTGGTTTTGGTGTTTTGAGGTTTTTGCGTGACAAGTCTTCGTTCGAGCAATTGAGCGATAGTAAGTTACGTAGAGTTTGGATTTGTGAGTTATGTTTATATTTTTGTGTGAGATTCTATTTTTGGAAACTTTATTTTGAAAATGATTATTTTCCGAGTTGTCGTAAAAATGAAGGGTTACCGCATAAGACGTTAGGTATCGTTATGGGATGTTATAAAATATAAAAAAGTATAAGGTTTTGAGTGTAGGAATTAAATTTAATAAAACAAATATATGGGAGGGGGTGGGCGGCCGATTGGTGTAAAAAAGAGGAAAAGGAAACCCAATTTGAGTCCAAATATAATTCTTAAGCCTAAGGGTTATCCATAATTAATATAAATATAAAACCAAAGCTGCCAAATCCATTTTTCCTGCAAATTTGGATCGACCACAAGGAGAAGATAAGCGAAAATTAGGGTTTTTATTTTTGAAGCTAAAATCAAGTGCAAGGTATAATTTTTGATGCTTGTATTCACTTAATTGTTTAATTATTGATTAGATTCATGTAATACTAACTATGATGGATCTAGGGTTTTTAATTTTCTATAAATTAATTAATTAAAACATGTTATGATCAATTACTGATTATATTATGATGATTAGTGAAGAGAATTGAGCGTAAAACATGCTAGTTATTGAGTTAGAGTTTTGACAGATTTGTAAGGCTGTAAAGATACGAAGTTATTTAATAGATGGTGATGATTTAGATCATGAATTTTAAGTCTAAATTGTAGTTCAGTGAAATCGTTTTCCAAAAAGTCCGGCCACGATCGATTTCGAGGTCCGGAAAGCAGCCTAATGATTTTTGCGAGAAAAGGTGTTAAAGCTGTTAAACCGGGACAGATTTAGGGTAAAGTTTTTGAGGTTCAAAGTGGGTTAGAAAGTGGAATTAGGGTCATCCCTTCTGTTATAGTTGAGTTCTATATTATACTTGACTTCCACGCGAATGAGGGACCTTAAAAAGTTGTAGAAGTATGATTTGTAGGTCAAAACATTTTGGTATGCGTTCAGATCCGAATCTGGATAGTTTTTATGTTTGATTTTTCAAAGGGTACTTGTGTGTGTTTTTAGACCATGGCCTTCTGGGATTATCTTGTATGCTTATGAGATACCATGGTGAATTTTTGGTGTGAGTTGTGGTGCTTTTATTACTGTGATTTTATGTGGGTGAATGTACCCCAAAATTTTGCGTTTTCTGATATTATAAGTGCAAAGGATTTAGTGAGTATTACCATTTGGTGATGGTTAGTATGGAGTCTAGGAGATCCATGGTGGGTCATATGGACCTTAGACATCCATCATATGCGTATTACATGGTTTATAGCTTTGAGCTTGGCCATGTGTAACGTGATCTTATTTTGTTATATAGATTTGTGCTTTGTATTTGTGGAAGCTGCAAAGTTTGAGGTGAGTTCATAGTCCCATTTTTACTTTGTTTTAAATTTGGGATGGTAATGATGCTTGTGTTAAATTATGATTTTAAGTTACTGTGATTATGTGTTTAGTAAATGCAAGGGCTTGTAAGTGGTTATCGTGTGTATGTTACATGTTATGTTAATGTGATGTGGTTAAATTATGGGATTCGGTTGGGGGGATGCTTATCCCATTGCTCGTTCATACGACCCAATTGATGACAAATGGATCGGTGGGCACGTTCCGTCCCAATTTATGTGTGATGTGAAACTTGGATCGATTGGCACGTCCGTCCCAATTGGTAATGGATATGGTAATTGGATCGGTGGGCACGTTCCGTCCCAATTTATGTGTGATGTGAAACTTGGATCGGTTGGCACGTCCGTCCCAATTGGTAATGGATATGGTAATTGGATCGGTGGGCACGTTCCGTCCCAATGGTTGCCTTATGTTTGGTGATTGCATGCTAGTGTATTTGGTAACTATACTTTTTGTTTTGCTATGTTTTATAATCACCGTGAACTGGTTGCTTTGTGTGATATTTTGTGTCTTAAACCTATGAATCTCACCAATATTATGTTGACATTTTTAAGCATCATTTTCAGGTGAGCTTTCTAAGGATAAGATAGAAGGATGTGATTAGACGAGACCTTAGTTGCATTGGAAGTGGTTTATCATTTATGTTTGGACTTATGAATTATTTTGGAGTTCTATTTTGTTATTTTCTTTTGGGGTATTGTTACGACACTTTGTGTTGGTACTTTGCTCTACTTTTGTGCATGTAGAAATTCTCTATTCAGACACCAGGTGTTGTGTTGATATCTATGATGTTACACTTGCGTTTTCGCCTTGGCGAGGTGTGACAGATGACGAGGAAGTGAGCTTCTAGAGGATCAATTTAATTTCAAGTCTCATGTACAAGGTGAGCTGAGGTTGTGTTGTAGTCTAGAGGTCCTTAGATGACCAAAGGTTCAAGTGGCAAAACGTTTTAAGGGTGTGTTTGGTAGCAAAAACCATAAAAGGTCCATTTGGTATCGAGCTGGGGTTTATAAGGGTCGTGGTTGATTATTGATAGTGTTATAAGACCTTTAGAGTCATTTGTGAGAGTTGTAGAGGTCGTGGTATGCTTAGGAGTCCAAATGAATGTGTACGTTACCAAATCAAATATCTTATGGCTTGAAATATTTGATATGAGGTCTTGTAAGCTTAGACATGGTTTTAGCTTCGGTAGTTTGACTCAACATGAGTAATAATGGATTTCTATTTGCCTTGCAAGGTCTCATGCAAGCTTGTGCATGTTGTGAGAGTTTTATGAGTACATTTGTATATATATCGCGACACATGAATTTGTTTAGGGCATGTCTTTAAGTTGTGTGACTTGTGAGTCCTTTAGAAATACTTAGGGAGTCATTTGAGTGTGTTTGGAGCTTAAAAGAATCAATAGCAACGCGTTTATCATGAAATGATCAAAGTTGGATACGTTTAAGAAGTGTTGTGTTCTCGTTAAGCTTTGTACGTATTTCACTATTCATTTATATGTATTTTATCCAAGTAATTGTTGGTCTTAATTCTTTTGATGGTACACAATGAGGTTGTGCATTTTAATTCATGTGTTGTTTGTAGAAATCGCGAATAAACAAGCCAAAGTAAAGGTGTGTTTGCATGTTATCGTATAACATTTATGTTATATGGGTTGGGCTCGTAGTGGGCTTATGATTTGTGGCCCAAGTTGGTATTGTAGTTTGATCCGAGTATTGGTATAGTTTGATCCGTGCATTGTCTTTGTGATTTCATGAAATGGGCTAACATGTGTGGGGCCCACTTGAGTGTGAAATAGTTCACATTGGCAATGTGGGGTCCACAAAGAGAAATGTAGGTCCCAGAGGGTGTTGTGCGTGTACTGATAAGTATAAGTGATCAAAACTGATCCATACGTTGTGTTGTACACGTTCCAGGTTGTTGTGGTTTGCGTGTGAGCTCGTTCTAGATAAGTGTGAATCACATAACACATATTGATAAAGAGTTGCATAGTGTAAACAAAAGTTTAAAATTTTGCCTAAAAATGGGTGCACGAACAGTAGCATACAATTACTTCATGTTTAGTGTTTGTTAATAAGTGGGGTTTTTCACATGATACTACATCATATGTTGAACATCTCTTGACACCTCCACAACCTCCAATCATGTCACTTTCTCCACCACCCAATAGCCCATTCAACTAAACATATTGATGTTTAGTTTTCCATAATAAATTATTAGGATCCTTTTTGGACTAGAAGCAAATCTTAGGGCCTCTCAAGTCACTAAAGATTAACGTGTGCTTCTTGTAGTTTAATTTTCTTGTATGTGTTGTAGTCATACTTCATGTATGACATTTTTTTCTTATGAATGCATGGGCTTATTGAATGGTTGTTTTCTCTTTTATGGTTTTTGGCTACTTAGCCCTTTTTAGTTTATGGTTGGATATTTGTCATGATTGCTACATGTTAGATATTGTATATGTGTTATCTAACATTGTTTTGTAGCAAGTGCCATTGCTCTATTCCTTGGTGTCCTCCAAATGAAGGGGAGTATACATCAAGAGGGAGCCCTAGCGATCTTTTTGCTTCGACAAAAGGGGGAGAAATGATGGGATATAAACTCATACTAAAAACTTGTTATAATTAAGTTTTCACCTGAAATGAGTTTATGTTTTGTCATCATCAAAAAGGGGGAGATTGTTGATGCAAATAATGTTCTAAAATCGTTATTTATATCTTTCGATAACTTTACGTTTTGATGATAACAAAATGTAAAAAGACTTTACGTCAAAATTAACATAAACAAGTTTTTAGTCAAACTATCCCGTTTCTACGCAAATTACTCTAGGTAAGAACAAACAAATTTACAACTTGAAAAATAATTAAAGAAGTGAATTTGTGTCTCAAACTTTATATTTTTATGTATAAAAACATTCTTTTCAAAAATATATCTTACGAATCATTTTTGAATTATAAAGAAATGTTTTAATTGGAAAAATAAGTTTAAAAATCTGAACAACTATTTTCCCCCTAAATCAGCTCCAAACTTCCCCAAATAAACTTTCAACACCAGCATATAAGATCATGAAGACATTTAATCATATCTTATGAGAACATGTTATCATTTTGAGACACATATGTGGGATGCAAGCAATCTAGGTTTGCTAAGGAAGATCCTAATTACCACTTATTCAAAATAAAATTCTAATGGGAGATAAAGTTCACCGATGTAAATTGTCTCTAGTCAAATGTAGGAATGATAATTTTTCAAGTTAGAGAATGAGTATGAGACTATCACTAGTGGTGCTCAATTCAGGCTAAACATGACCATTTTTATAGGTTATACCACGAACCCAACTTCTCTCCTGAAAGCAATTCAACTGTTAGGTCAAATTGAATTTCTAGTGTGTTAAGTTCTCCAGTAGTCATTCTCATGTTAGAAAAATTCAAATTTCTATATTTGCCTATCGAAGTATAGCAAAGATGATACTAGCTTATTTCGCTAATACATGGCCTAATATGACTCAATTAACCGTATTTTGAAAGTCGGTTACGAAGATGACATGCTTACACAACTTCTAACAAAGGCAAACGAAATGTTTTAATTTCGTGTTTGAGATTTAGAGGCTATTTGGGGGAGATGGTGCATTTTATGATCTCTTGGATAACAAATTTGTTTGTTGAGTTGTTGTATGTTATTTTAACATGATTTTGTTTCCTAGAACCAAGAGATGTTCTAATGTGATACAATATAGAATCTACTGCATCGAGAGTGTTTCAAGAATGCTCTTGACATATCTTGAGAGAAGAATCAGTAAAGGTTATTTACCTCAATAAATTTTATGAGTATTATATTTGAAATGATACATATTGTATATTTCAACAAATATGCTTTTCTAAGAGGAAACTTATCACTCTTAAGAATGATTAGTGAAACAAGTATTTTAGTGTATGACCAATTTTACTTGTTTATGCAATGACACATGTTGTATTGGGTTATTATTCAACTCTAATATCCTATATTTGTTAACAAGATGCAATGTATTCTCTTGTAACATAACCATTCATGTTACAAAGAAAATAAGATGCATAGGATATAAGTTATCTTTTGTCAATCTTTTGATAAGAGAAATACATGTGATATTCTCAAAGATTGATGACTTACATAATAGTTAATAACATATTATGTGTGACACTTTTACTAGACATGTGATTTTGAGTGTTGAGTCATTCATGAGCAAAGTTTACATATGTTGTTTGTTTGCTCATGTTTGGTTTTTCGGAAATGACACAGTTACTAATTGCATTGCAAAGTAAATTACTTGAATATTTCGGATGAAACATCCAAGTTGTCAATCCTATTTAGTTGTGCATTTTATGCATCTTTTAAATATATTAGTTTAATGTTTGGAACACAACCATTGGACAAAAAGACTCAATATGACATCTTTAACACAAGTGTGAGTTATGATCCGATGCAGATTGTTTTTGTTTTGATAGGACGTCATTATTTTCATAACAATCGAGTATGATTGAGTATGTAGATTCAAGATAATGTATTTCGTTATATTTTGATGTTATCTTGAAGCTAAACAAATAGTGACTTCCAATTTCATGTTCATACTCGAAAACTTGTCAATTAGATTTGATATTGATATCAATCATAATTTGAATAATGAATTGATATGTACTCGAAATCTTTCTTGACCCTCACGATCACTCATTTTAAAAGAAAATTAAATTTAAAGAAGTGTCTTCCATTTATTCTAATATTAGTTATATGCGTGAGGTTAGTGACATTTTAACTTACTACTTCGAGATTATCATTAATTTTTATATGCAAAAAACTATTTTTTATTAAGTATAATATTCTTAGTTTCGACATATCATGAGTATAAAAATAATTATCTTAACCATTTTTATACAACATACTTAAAATACTAAATGTTTAAAACATTTTGTGTATGTGTAAGATCAATGAAAGTTTAATACATTTTCTTTTACTTAAATACTAATGTATTTATATGATCTTTTGTCTTGTTTAGACAACCCATGGTCAAGCAAGACAAAAGGATGTAATGAGAGATCATGTTACGGATTTAATGAAAGTGTTAAGTATTTTGAGGTGATATACATTTTATACTTAAAACTTTGGAAAAATAATTGTGTAAGACAATATCTTTCGACGCACATGATCAACCAACTTAGTTTCCATTCCTAAGAAGGTTACTAAAGCATCTTAAAACTTGCAAGATGTCGAAAACACATATGCAAGAAAAGTGGTCTATGTCTATATGCAATGCAGCATCAATTTAGCAACTTAGTACAAGAAGTCTAGTCTAAGTCCTATTGACGCATAAACCGAAAAAACTAATAATCAACACATAGCAAAAGGCATGTAAAACGCTTGTGATTATAGATATAATTATCTCAACTAAAGATAACGATAAGTACTCAAAAATATTAACAAACAATACTAGGACACAAAGAAAAACAAATAACCATTTATCATAACACACAAAAATACTTATCGTCATTTTGTGTATTAAGTATAACAATGTAAACTTAGCTTGATTTTGTTTGAAAATGAATTATTTTCCACCCCATTTCAAAATTTGATGAAGTTCAACACTATGAAAATATAAATACATCAACGTGTGATGTTCTCTTTGTAATTTGACCAAAAATTTGCGCAACCGACATGACCGGAAAAGTCTCTCTGTTACGAATCAAAGACTTTCGTAAATTTTACATTACAATCATTTTGTAAATGTATTTTTAAATAAAAGTAGACTCAATTACATTTAAAACAATAGGTGGCACGACTCCTACGAACTTACGGTTGATTTTATACGAATTTTTGAAAATTCCTCAATTCTGAAAAACATACGAAGGTACCGTTAAATTTAGTGGTACCATCCATATTTCGTGATGCGGTACATTATATTTAACGATACCGTGCGTGTTTTTACAGATTTGAACAAAACCAATTTTTACATCCAAAACAAGTATTTGACGTAACAAAAAGATGTAAAACTTAATAAACTAAATACCTAACATATAAAAGATATATTAAGTAACATTTCCATGTTTAGGACTAAGAAAACATTTATGAAAATACTTTTACTATAAGCCAAAGAGTTTTCCCAAACGCTACTTTCAAAACTGCATGACTTTGCAACTCTTTCTAAAGACATAACCAGACACTTACAAATTCTTTTATTTTATTTGATTAAGAAGACTTTCAAGCTAGTATGATAAAGTATACTTAACAATCAAAACTTGTAAGTATTAAGCAACTAAAACTTTTTATATTTTATCACTTTCATGGGTAATTTGATACATGGATCGTACTCAATTTTGAAACCATTTGTTTTAAAAATTTGAGCGACGTGGCTATGGTACCAATTGTGGAAACCGTAGAGGGGGGGGGGGGGTGAATACGTTTCCCTTTAAAAACTTAAAAGCTTTTGTATAAAATGACCGATAAAGTGTGACAAAATATGAAAAGTGTCAACAATGGTCATAGAAAAACTAGAGATAGTATGAAGTAAACTACAACACACATACTATCAAACCAAGACACAAACATAATCAACACCATATAAGCAACAAACCACGCAAACATAAGCGCAGTGCAAATATAAATATAGAGCAGTAAATGCAAAGATAAAGGTAAAGAGATGAGTAAAGAAAGCGCAAACTGGACACGATGATTTATAGTGGTTCGGTCACGAAGCGCCTCTCCCCCCTACTTCACTCTCTGAGTACCCAACTCGAGAGTTACTTCACTAATCAACAAGCTTCCTTCTCGGCGGAGAAAACCATACAACACTGCTTAAATATTTTCCGACACTAAGCTAGATGTCGAGTTCTTCTTCGGGTACAACCAAACCTGTTATGTTTTATGGCCCAACATAACAAACCTTGTGTTTTAAGGCCTAAACACATAAACTGCGTCGCTTACATTATTTTTTGACACTAATCTAGATGTCGAGTACTAATCTTAGCTAGTACCAATCTACTACGATCTACCCGATCCTCACAACTTACACAAGCTACAAGATCCACATGATCTACACTCGATCTACCCGATCTACTCATGATCTACTCGATCTTCACAAATCACACACCCTACAAGATCCACATGATCTATACTTGATCTATTCGACCTCCCTTTGATCCACTTGATCAAGATACACTAGCACACAAGCTACAAGAGATCTCAACAAGATCACAATAATCCACACTAGAAGCATAAACAAGACTATGACACTTGATGTATATCAAGATACAATCAAGCAAACTAATAAGTAATGCAAGTGCACTACACAATGACTCTAACAGCTTGTATCTTCTAGATACTTTGTGTTCTTGTCTTGGACTAATAGAGGAATGAAGGTGATCTTTGGTTGGATGAAAGAATCACTCTTAAATAAACTAAAACTAGCTACATGATCAAGGAAACTAATCTATATGAATTTGGTTTTTGACCAGAGAAAAGTGTGTGAAGAAATTGTTGTTTTAGGTGCAAAATGGTCCACTATTTATAGGCATCTGAAATTCAAAATTTCAGTCCGACATTCCCACGGTAACACTAAATTTAGTGGTGCCGTGTGACAATTAGTGGTACTGTCCGTACAAAAAATGCTCCTCTTTTTGTTTTTAGTGGGGATGTTTGGAGCTGTTTTAGGGGGGGAGAGCAGTTGGGATTTTTGAAATAATTTTCCCAAATAAAACATTTCTTTATAATCCAAAAATAATTTTTAAAATATATTTTTGAAAAAATGTTTTGTCACATTTATAAAAATGTGAAATTTAGAAAACACAAATTTATTTCTTTGATCATCCATCAAGTTTTAAATTTGTTTGTTCATACCTTGAGTGGTTTATGTCGGGATAGAAATATACGACTCTGTTGAAGCATAATTGAGACGTCGAGAGATGTTGATGTTGATGATTTGTATTTACAAGTAACTTGCGCATTTTACGTTATGCATTCACGTTACATGTTTGTCATTATTAAAACCGAAAAACCGTTTAGTTTAAATAGCATAATATTCGCACTAACATTGTCTATTATTTAGTTGATTGACTCGCGTTAGGTTTAAGAAAACTGGTTGAACTCCTTTGTGTAACAAGCTGAACTCTTAAAAAACGTAATCGGATGTGCACTATGGTTTATTCGTTGTATTTAATGTATGAGTAGATTTTAATGATTCTATGATAGGATACTAAACGTGTCGTTATAAGAAGAAATTGATATTCATAGAGTTGGAGAAGGTTGTGCACACCCCCACGACTGGTATTAAGGAATACAACGTTTAACTAAAACAACTGCGCTGTGACATTCAACGAGTTAATAAAAGATAACTAGGGAGTAATTAAATCTAAGTAAACACGTTTGTCTCATTATAAGATGTCAACCATTATCATTTTCTTGTTATTTATTTTCTACTTTTAGTTTAATTAGTAGCTCTGGGTTAGTTGATTAGCAACTAATTCCGCCCATCCCTTCCAAACCGAGATTTTTTACTGCTTTCATAAAACATAAAAAATTACAAAAAGAATCATCCCTCACCTTTAGGCTTAAATTGACATACACTTCAACCTATCGACACTATTCCCCTAGTGAATGATCAATCCCCCGGACATACCTATACTACACTACAACGACCAGGTACGCTGCCTGGATGATTTCAAGCTTCTCAAGATCCCTTGAGAAGTAAAACCTTTTGTAAGGCCACAATCCTCGCATCAAGTTTTTGGCGCCACTGCTGGGGAATAGTTATTGTTTAGGTTGATTTCTATTTCGTTTAGGTCTACTCATAAGATTCTTATCAAGTGAGATTTTTATTTTCTTTTTATTAGCCTTATTTAGTCTATCTTTTTTTCATTTCCTTTGTTCGTAATTCATATCATCCGCCATCATGGAGGGTGATAATATCCTTGAACCCATCATTCAACCACACCAAGACCCAGCCGAACAACCTAGAGCTTGCACCTTAGGAGATTACTCCCGACTTAGCCACCAAGGCTATCGAAACACCATTGAGCTCAACCAAGGAGCCAATGTGTCTCCTTTGTGAACCGATACCATCCGGTTGATGCAAAGCGGATGTGCATACCATGTACTTCGTTCCAAATATTTAAACCAACATCTCAATGATTTCTTTAAAATCGTTGATTCCATAAACCTTGATATTGCCACTCGAGAGACGACACGATTGCGTCTCTTCCAATTCTCACTACGTGACCAAGCTAGTCAATGGCTTGAGCAATTACCCGCGGGATCCATCACCTCTTGGGATGATCTCACTTCCCGTTTCCTTGCTTAATTTTTCCCACCGATGAGAACTACCAAGCTAAGGAATGACATCTTAATATTCTAACAATGTTAAGGGGAAACTCTTTACGAAGCATGGACTCGTTTCAAGGACTTACTCCAAATATTCCATCATCATGGAATTGATCTTTGGCTTCAAGTCCAAATCTTCTATGATCATGTCAATCTATCCACAAGGCAAACCATTGACCAAGCGGCGGGTGGTAAGCTACGTGACAAGAATGTGGAAGAGTCGTGGAGAATCATAGAAGATCTCGCTCTCTATGACAACGAATGTTGGAATGACCCTTGCAATTTGAAAAAAATGGTCAAGGCAGTAGCTTTGCCTTCGAACAATTAAAGCATTCCCGACCGTAGGATCATGGAACTTGATGACCAAGTCAAGTTTCTCATGAAATCCTACAAAGCTCCTAAACCTTCAAGCCAAGTGAACAAAATCACTTCTTTATGTGAATATTGTAGTAGTCCCCATGACACTCGTGATTGCATGGAACTTCCCGAACAAGCTTTTGTGGACTACGCATACTCGCGTACCGATGAAGCGTAAGAAAAGTGGTTCACTTTCAAACCCGAGCCAAACACTTATGGTGATTCATGCAACCCCTCTTAGAAAAATCACCCGAACTTTAGGTGGAAGCAAAATCAAAATTTGTCTCGAAACAATTCTTCCAATCCACCTAATCATTTTCAATCAAACGGTTCATCCTCGAACTGAACTTTCAAGAATAATCCTTCCAACAATTACAATTGTTCCAACAACTTTGGAGGATTAATGTCTAATTTTATGGCATCTCAAGAAGCTCGATTAGCCAAGTTTGAAGCCGATTTCAATTAACAACAAAGCGAGATGACCAACAAAATTGACAATTTGATAAAGGCACTTAACAACCAAGGAATGACACCGTCAAGTAAGGATATTAGAAATACAAGTGGCGGAAGCCATGTCAAGGATCCTTCATCGTCCAAACATGTTCATTTTGTCAACGTCGTTACTGTTAAGCCACTAAATAGGAGTTGTGAGGAAGATGATTGAGATAGGGTTGAAATAGGAAGTGATCCTAAGGAGGAAGTTACGAATAATGACAAGGAGGAGGTGGAAGATGTAGAGGATTACTTCAACAAGTTTCCCACTAAGGATGACCTTGCGTACCACAAAAATCTATTGGATGATCCTAATCTGCCATACTAAAAGAATTTACCGATCATTCGAGTCGGCGACCTAAACAACATAAACATACCATGCAATATGGGGCATTTGCATGTGTGGAAATATTACATTGATCTTAGGTCCCCCATAAATATCTTGTCTAGGGAATTCTACAATTGGATTATGAAAAAGCAATTAGCTCCTAGAAGAGACCCCAAAACAGAAAAAATGAGTTATTTTGTGAGGAGAGCTAGAGGGTTGCTCGTTTACATAGGAGATTTCACTTATGTAATAGATTTTGTGATTTTAGAGGATGTTAGCCCAGCGGTCGACATCAATTTATCTAATGGGTGTTAGGAAAGCAGTTTGGGGAAATCTCTAAGATGACTTATGACCCATTCTTAGGATTAGTTGGAATTAAAGATGAGAATGACGACATTACTTACCAAATGCTGCATAAGATAGAGCAATACCGACCCCTTACTAGGCTAGAGAAAGAGTTTAAGCCATCGATCTACTATAGGAATGATGAGGATAAGAGGAGAGGTGTTGACAATGTGATGAATAAGATACTTGGTTTTTACAAAGAATATTTGCAACTAGGTCCGGAATACAAAACCAAGATAGAAGATGACCTTGAGAACATGACGGGGAATGGAGTCACGTAGTAGGGCACGACTTTGAGTCTAGCTACAAGACTAGTTAATAAAGAAAAGCGCTTCTTGGGAGGCAACCCATGCTTTTATTTGTTTGTTTGTTTGTTTGTTTTTGTTTTGTTTGATTTCATATATATGCTCTTTCTCTTTTTTTTCATTATTCATGTATAATAAAAATTGTGAAAATGCTTTATTTTGTCTTCAACCTCGTCATAATTACATATAAAGGTATTTTACAAAATGATAAGTGTAGGGAAGATCATATTCGTTTTTGAGAACAAATTGAACATGAGCAATAACAATTAGAGATTAACATATATATATATATATATTTGTTTTTGTTAGAGTCAAATGCTTGTATCGAATCAAAATGAATGTTTTACAAGGTTTCCAGGTTTTAAAAGTCAGATTTTTCTCAAAATTTTCCAGATACAAAATATAAAGAATTCTGTCAGGAGTTATAACCTGACGACGTCAGATGTTATACCCGTAAAATTTTCTAAGCTTTGTTTTTCTGCTGGAAATCATATAATTTCGTAAGATCTTTAATTTTTAAACTCCAGGAACATGTAGACATTTATTTTACAAGCATTATATCCTTTTAATTCCTTGAAAGCAAAGTAAGATATATATGCTCTTTTCTAGGAATTGTTTTATATAGAATTTACAGCCGATTTTATGCGAGGTTTTTGTGTTTGTTTTCTTAGTTGTTTACAGGTTATATTGAACAAAAAGATGATTTATATTTTTGGAGTGAAGCTTTCATGTTCATTTTCTTGGAGGAAGATTTAACCATGTCACCACATCATTCATACCGAGCGAATCAAGGGAGTATTAGTTTCTTTCATTTCTCTTTTATCTTTGCTTTATTACTTATTTAGGACCATTGGGGACAATATTCGGTTTAAGTATAGGGAGGGTAGATTAGGATACCTTAGAAACTATAACTCCACTTGATATTTGTTTTGTTTAATAGCAAATGTGTAATAAAACTAAGAGAAATACTTATTAGGGTAATTTTAGCACCAAATTTAATTTTTTTTCAACATATAGGAGTGAAACTTTCGTCTTAATAAGTGTCTCATGGATAGGAATTATATGACTAGCACAAAAAAAACCGTACAACTCAAAAATTCCCGCCCAAAAATGTGAGATTCTCCTTTAGATTATTAGGAAAAAAAGCATTCATCTTTGATGCTTATTAGTGCACCGGTAGTACTTAGATTCTTGAACTTGCGTTTGTAATGCATCCCGAGACCGCTAGTGAGACTACGTTTGTGTAGTTAGGATTTACTATATGATAAGAGGCATTATAATAACCCTTATTTTAGACCTGTATTATAATTACATTGACTTTATTGATAAAGTAATTTTCTCACACCCTTGCGATGTACTCATTTTTAGTACACGATACCCCTAGTACACTCCTCAGAGCCTATCTTTTTCGTTTCTGGCTTTAAGCATCTTACTTAAAGAAAGAATTTATTACAATCCACCCCCAAATGTACACCAAAATGGTTTTAAAGTATTCCAAGTACTTTAATTTTATTGATTCGGGTTATTAGAATAGTTATGTGTAAAGTATGTAAAAGTTCAAGTGTAGGGAGGATACAAGCTCCCTTTGATGTATTTATTTTGGATGGTAGGATAAAAGTGTATGCAAAAGAAAATAAAAAAATAATAATAATAAAAAAAGGCTACCATCCGTTTTTTTTTTATTTATGTTAAAATCAAAATAGTGTCTTGAAAAATTCAAAAAGAGTTAGTAGTTAGTTTAAGTTAAGTCAAGTGTTGGCTTAGTAGCGCCTCATTGTACATGTAATTAACTAAGACAATTGACTTGCCGCCAATAAATTATACCTTTATCCAACAAACCGTGTTTTCCATACCCTTACATCTAACGTTATAACCCTTTAAAAGACCTATTTGATAGTGTATCCTAGGTGCTTATGCCAAAGTGGTGGAGGCTTGATCCTTTCCCAAGCCTATGGTAATCTATTTGCTATGATAGGTAGTGAGTGACATTTTCCCGTTTCCATATGTGATATATAAATTTATAACACCCAAGAGATGTGAGAATCCAAACACTAAATGTGAGGTGCTAGTATATAATTTCCGTGCTTGTTTTGACTAAGGTATAACAATCATGTGTTGTAATTACTTTTATATTAATGTTAAATGACCCCTAACTTGTAAATTGATTGGTATAAAAGCTCATTTGCTTGAGGACAAGCAAATCCCAAGTTTAGGGATACTTGATAAGGATTTATTTATTACGCTTTTATTGGGTCATTTAAGCCTTAAATCGTAAATATGTGGTCAAATATTGTCTCAAATCGTTTCTTTTCTCATTTTAGGTACTTGGGACGTGAATTCTGGAATATGGAGCATTTTTGACCTTTTTTGGCTCAAGAATGAAGAAAACAACAAGGTCAAGAAAACCTGTCAGGAAATGCACATGACGGCATCAGGCATTAAAAGCTGATGCCATCACTTAAAGATAAAAAAGGTGGAAAATATCAAACGTGACGCTCCAGTGAACCTTTTGAAGAATTACACCTGACGGCGTCAGGTGTAAATGGAAGTAGGCCGTCAGGTGTTAAGTTAAAGAGAGACGGCCCAGAAGGTTTTGTGCATGACGACATCAGAAGGTTGGATTGTACAACATGAAACCCTAATAGTGGCGTTCTCATGGCGTCAGGATCTATAACCTGATGCCGTCAGCCTTGTAATTCTATATATAGTTTTCGATGTTTCATTCATTAAGTATGAAACTTTGGAGACAAACCCTAGTACAAATTTCAGAGAATTTCAAGGGTTCTCATACCATCTTTTCTTCCATATTTTATTGAAGATAGGTTTTCTTTTAATAATTCAATATGTCTATGTGTTGTTTGATTATCTGTTTATCTTATCTTCCTTTAACATGCTAGCTTAAGTTAATTAGTGTTTGCTTAGATCTAATGAAACCTTGTTATTAATTTTTGATAAGTTTTCTATTGTTTAGTTGATTGACTCGCGTTATGTTTAAGAAAACTGGCTGACCTCCTTTGTGTAACAAGCTTGAACGTCTTAAAAAACGTAATCGGATGTGCACTACAGTTTTATTCGTTGTATTTAATGCATTAGTAGATGTTAATGATTATATGATAGGATACTAAACGTGTCGTCATAAGAAGAAATTGATATTCATAGAGTTGGGGAAGGCTGTGCACACCCCCACGACTGGTATTAAGGAATACAACACTTCAACAAAAACAACTACAATGTGACATTCAACGAGTCAATAAAAGATAGCTAGGGAGTAATTAAATCTAAGTAAACACATTTGTCTCATTATAAGAAGTCCACCATTTTCATTTTCTTGTTATTTATTTTCTGTTTTTAGTTTAATTAGTAGCTTTGGGTTAGTTGATTAGCAACAAATTCCGCCCATCCCTTCTATACCGAGATTTTTTACTGCTTTCATAAAACATAAAATATTACAAAAAGAATCATCCCTCACCTTTAAGCTTAAATTGACATACACTTCAACCTAATGACACTATTCCTCTAGAGAATGATCAATCCCCCGAACATACCTATACTACACTACAACGATCAGGTACATTGCTTGGAGGATTACAAGCTTCTCAAGATCCCTTAAGAAGTAAAACCTTTTGTGATGCTGCAATCCTCACATCACATGGTACCACGGTACCACTAAATTTAGTGGTACCGTCCTACTGTAACGGTCAAAATTTCCCTGCCTATAAATATATGTCCACTTCATAGATTTTAGGCATCCTTTTTCATACAAAAATTTCTGTTTTTTATCCTCCTTTCACACTTACATTCCTTTGATCATTAGTTAGTTTTCTTTTGTTTAAAGAGTGATCCTTTCATCTAACCAAAGATCACCTTTGTTGGGTATTATATTTGAGTTGATAAAGACAAAACATTGAAAGATAAGGGACTTAAGAAGACAAAGGGATATTCTACAAAAAGATGGAGATTACAGGAAATATTTCATATGTTAGGAAGATTTTTTTTATTCCTTTGTAACCCTAATATCTCTATTATATAAAGAGATCCATGGAATTGGTTTTAGTGTGTGTCAAGATGTGAAAATACAGAAAAGTGTGTGTGTACAGGCGTTTTATGGAAAACTCCTAGGTTATTTTTAGCCTCAAGGATCATTGATCCCTGTTATTGTTGAGTAACCGTACTACATTTGATCACGTAGTATTGGGGCTATTGGTTGTAGTTGTAATAGTGGTTAGAGATGATGACGAAGAACCTTATTGATAATAATAATATTCTTTATGTTATTCCACTGTGCTTATTATTATCAATGTGCTTATTGTTTATCCTAGATCAAGGTCTAAACAACCTAGAGTCCAAAACAGTCCTAGAAAGTATTTTATTATGGCATTCATAGTTTTATCAGGTGGTATCACAACAGGGGCTCTCGATCTAGGATGATTAGAAGGTTGTTTTGAAGTCGTGTTCATGATGAAAAGAAGGCTTGTATTTTTGTTCTAAGTTATGATCGATTTTGGTGAAGTTAGGGTTTTAGCGACACTTTTATGTGTCATCTGAATACTAAAAAAAAGTATCCTTCACACGTTTGGTTAAAATTTTGTGTTCATTGGTGATTACGGATGGTCAATCAGTTAATCTTTAGGGATTCATCCTTTTGGAACCCTAGATATTTAGGGTTTATTCTTTAATCGATCTGGTTATTATGATCAGCTGATGTTGTGATCAATCACTCAAGGAAGTTTAATGAGATTTAGGGATTCTTTGGTATTTATTGAAGTCGTATGAAAACCCTAATGAAGAAAAACGATTGCCATGGCTGTTAGGGTTTCAAACAAGAACAGTTGGGCGTTAAGTCTGATGTTGCAAGGAGTCATAATAACTTTGATGAATTGGTTTTTGAACTGCTACGCTTCATAACTCTCCTGCTGCTGATGTAAAGTTTTGGTTAAAAGGAGTACAGGTACTGGATGCAACAAATAGACCTATCGATTGAAGTTATGTTGTGAAGTACGGTTACTGGAAGCAAAGGGCGTTATGAACTGACGTTACTGGTCTTTCTTAATGGAAGTAGACTCACGCATGTTTCAAAACTGAGGTTACTGGTCACATTAAAACTCTACTTCATTAGGGAAGTAATGTTATAAGTAAGTCGACTACTTTAAAAGTAAGCCTATTACACGAACTTAATGTTGTTATGTTGATTCTTAATTACTGCTCCTAGTTGGTCATAATCAAGTTGATACTGCTGCTCCTTATTGTTCGATTTAACTTAGTATTGCTTGACGTATTGTGAGTTTGTCCTGCTGGTTTGTTTGAGGACATTAGTACTGCCAAGTACATTAGTTTGTACTGCTCATTGAATTTTAGTTCTGCTCCATATGTAGTTAGTACTACTACCATTAAATATTTGTACTGCTTGTTGAATTATAGTGCTAATTGGTTTTTGATATTGCTATGGTTGATGTGTGGGGGTTTTAAGCATGTTACTAATGGGGTTATAAAAAAAAGGATTGATAGTGCTTGGGTTACAATTCGATTTGATGCACTGTCATGATAGTTTAATAGTACATGGATCTGATTATTGATTTTTGGAGATATTGAATAGACACACACAAGTGGTTTTGGATTTGTGAGATATCAGGTTTATGTGATAGTAAAGAATAAGATTGATTGGTCTGAGGTTTAATTTGTTATTGGCAAAAGTATAATGAGCTGATTATATGGTTTTATTCTCGGATGGGTTTGGCACACATAGAGGTTTGTTTAATTTCAAAGTTCAAGATATCAGATGTTGTTATACTTATTTGGACTTTGCAAATTGTTCAAGTAATTATCATGTTCGTGTTAAGGGCAAGCTTTCTACTTTATACATGGTTTTTACTTCTCAACCAAAGAACTGAAATTCATTATTACTACTGCTTGGTCACAAATATTATTGTAGTCATTTTTTTTATTAGCATTCCTGCTGCTACGTTCATTCATGGAGGGTACTACATGGTATTTGTTTCTATAGTGGTTAGTTATTCGAAAAGTTCTTATGGTTACTACATGCATCATTCGAGGGGAAGGTTTTTACACCTGTGAATTGCTATTACTACTGATAATTTAGTTTTTATTTTATTTTTTCTTGAGTTCATTTTTAGCAAGCTTTTTGATGTTCTTCATGGAGGGCAATTCAAGACATTGGAAGACTAAATTGGAAGTATGATGGTGGTTTATGGTTGTGAAGATCAAAGTTTCTTTTGCTTAACGTCTCCTAGTGGATTATGACAAAAAGGGGAAGAAGTACTTAGAAGTTGCAACTTGAAGATCCTTGGTGGTATAACATGGTTTAAGGGAAAGTTTGCTTATCTTTCATATATATTAGCTTCAGGGAAAGTTCATGCTTATGTGCTTTTGTCATTATCAACTAGGGGAAGATTGTTGGCAATTATATTTGAGTTGATAAATACAAAACATTGAAAGATGAGGGACTTAAGAAGACAAAGGGATATTCTACAAAAAGATGGAGATTATAGGAAATATTTTATATGTTACGAAGATTTCTTTTTATTCCTTTGTAACCCTAATATCTATATTATATAAAGAGATCCAGGTAATTGGTTTTAGTGTGTGTCAAGATGTGAAAATATAGAAAAGTGTGTGTGTATGTGTGTGTGTGTGTACAGGCGTTTTATGTGAAAACGCATAGGGTAGTTTTAGCCTCAAGGATCATTGATCCCTGTTATTGTTGAGTAACCGTACTACATTTGATCACGTAGTATTGGGGCTACTGGTTGTATTTGTAATAGTGGTTAGAGATGATGACGAAGAACCTTATTGATAATAATAATATTCTTTATGTTATTCCGCTGTGCTTATTATTATCAATGTGCTTATTGTTTATCCTAGATCAAAGTCTAAACTAGAGTCCAAAACGGTCCTAGAAACTATTTTTATTATGGCATTCATAGTTTCTATCAACCTTCATTCCTCTACTAGTAAAGAGAAGAACACAAAGTATCAAGAAGATAGAATGTGTTAGAGTCTTCGTGTAGTGCACTTGCATTACTTGTTAGTTTACTTGATTGTATCTTCATATACATCAAGTGTCATAGTCTTGTTTTGTTATCTTGTGTTGATCATTGTGATGTTGTTGAGATCTTGGAGATGTCTTATAGCTTGTGTGGTAGAGTGTTGATCAAGTGGATCAAGAGTAGAGTGTGAGGAACGTGTTGATAGTGTGATAAGTAAGGATCGGGTAGATCGGGTAGATCGTGTAAGTAAGGATCTGGTAGATCATGTGAGAAGTTAGGATCGTGTAGATCGTGTGTGAGATTGGTACTAGCTAGATTAGTATTTGACATTTAGCTTAGTGTCGGAAATTGTGATAAGCGACGTTGTACGGTTTTCTCTGCCTAAAGGGAGCTTTGTTGACATAGTGCTTAGAACTCTCGAGTTGGGTACTCGGGGAGTGGAGTAGGGCAAAGAAGAGCTTCGTGACCGAACCACTATAAATCTCTTTGTCTCAGTTTGATCTTTACATCTCATCTCTTTATATTTATTGTTTATATTAGATAGTATAGTTTAGTGTTCATATTTGTGTTGATTGATTTCACAAAAGAATTGAATCAAAGTTTTCAAAGAAACTTTCTTAATTAAGGAAAATAAATTGGTAAAACTATTCAAACCCCCCCCCCCCTCCCTTGTAGTTTTCCACAAAATGTGTAACTAAAAACATAAATCTATTTAGGTACAGTTTGTTTTGAAGGTATAGAATGAATGATTTGGATTTGCATTCAAAATAATTGTTTGTTTTAGGGATTTGACATTTGGTACAGTAAATGATACATTCAAATGTTGTCTTTCACAATACCCACCTAGCCACAAATGCTTTTGACTACTTTTTTTTTTTTTTTTTTTTTTTTTTTTTTTTTTTTTTTTTGTATATTTTAGAAAAAAGACATTTAAACATTCACATGTCCTCTACTTTTTATATTATAGTATATAATTTCACTCTCCAAAACCAAATCTTAATCCTAATCCTAATCCGAATTCAATTCAGAATCTTAAACCCGGCTACGAACCAAACAGGCCCTTAATGTTCATGCAGGCTTTGTAATAACTCAATTCATTATCTAGGTTCACCTGTACCAAAACTAAAAACTAAAAACTAAAAACTTAAAACTTAAGAAAGACTTTTATATAGTTAAAGGTAAATGAGAGAAAGTAAGATCTCTTGCCTTAAAAGCTAATAAGGAGTCTAGAGATTAGGAAAGTTCGGCTTCCGGAAGCGAAGACGAAGAGTATGCTTTAGCGGTAAGGAACTATAAAAGGTTCTTTAAACGGAGAGGTAGGTTTGTAAGACAACCTCGGGATGAAAAGAATTCATTCCAAAAGAATCGGGATGACAAGAAAGGGAAAGGCGAAAAGAAGTACTTTAGATGCGGAGATCCAAATCATTTCATCAACGAATGTCCAAAACCACCAAGAACCAAAGGGCGTTTGTTGGAGGTTCTTGGAGTGATAGCGGTGTGGAAGATGGGGAAAAACCTAACGACGAAACATACAATGTGATATGCTTGGGAATTGTCTTGGAGCTCGACGAATTGATCAAATATAGTGGATGCACTCATATGACGGGAAATTGAAGTCTATTCTCATCGTACAAAGCATACAATGGAGGTGAAGTTACATTCGGCAGTAAATTAAAAGGGAACATCATAGGCAAAAGTAAGATCACTCACAACTCACTTACTATTAAATATGTTGAGCATGTAGATAAGGTAGGATTTAACTTTCTTAGTATAAGTCAAATATGTGATAATAAGTATAAGGTAATATTCTCCGAAGAGAAAGTGAGATTACTAAGGATGGCAAGACCATAGTAGAGGAACTAGGAAAAACGGCTTGTTTGTGATGAAAATAGGAAATAAGCCAAAAGACAAACTTTACCTAGCAACCATAGACGAGAATTCTACATTATGGCATAGGAGACCATGTCACGTAAATATGCGTTTCATACAATCTTTGGCGTCTAAGGATCTAGTTAGAAATTTATCTAAGCATAAGTTTAATTATGTAATGCCCCAAATCAGTGCAGCGAAATGGATGACCGAGGGTGTGACGTCATGGTATAAGGTACACAGTATAGAGAACGACCTACCTGTGTCGTTTTAAAAGTACATTTGACATTAATAAAAATTAAGTTTACATCATAATATTGTCAATACATTACAGGGTTCCAAATAGAAAATAGTTTCATTACATACGTAAAATTTTGTGTAGAAACACTTCATGGCATGCAAATGACCAACTGTCATGCCTCACGATAACCAATCAGGAAAATAATCAAACACCTGAGAAAATATGCTTAAAAGTCAGCATGACACTGATGAGTTCATATGTTTAATGTAAAGCAGTTAAGTGTATTATAAAAAGGAGGTTAATTTTGAAAATTTAGTGGTTAAGTTTAAAATATTTATAAATTCAACGGTAATTTGACATAAAAATGACTATAAAGAATTTGTGTAAATTGACGATAAAGAAATTTTTTTTTTTAAATGTCGGTTAGTTAATTAAACTTAAATAGTTAGATTTAAAATAATGTTATATTATGAATATAATATAATTTACGTTTGATCCATAAACTTTATAAAAGTATATGATCTTTATATGACAAATACCCTCATAAACTTTATATTTGTTTCTAAAAAACAACAATTATTGTAAGGCAGAGCATAATAGACCGTGGATCGGATTAAACTAACAACCCGATCTGAACCGGACCGAACCTATTTCTGTCCGGTCCTCGATCCACCATGTTCATCAATTCCTTTGGTCTAGTTTGGCCCGATCCGTTTTTATGCAAAACTTATCAATATGCTTTGTTGGATCGGACCAGATCTGATGAAACGAACCGGACCGAACACATTTCAGTCCGGTCCTCGGTCTTGTGTTTTGGGCCTAATCGGTTTTTGGTCCAATTTGGTTTTTCTCGGTCCGGTTTGACCACGCTTGTTGATATTTAGAATGTTTTTATTTAAAGGACAATCAAACAATTAGATTGAACTGAGACAAACACAATTAATACGACTTATGTCAAATGCTTCATGAAGTATCTAATGCTAGTACCCTCTATGCGTAATTCAAATTTTATTTCGCAAATAAAATCTTCAGTTTTTTGTTAAAGAAACAATTGCTATGCGAATAATTTCTAGCAACAACCATCGTTTATAGCAAATTTGCTGAAACGTACCTTTAGTTTAATCCTATTATAGGATATTGTCTTGTAGATATATTTATACAGTAAAACTTTGTAGACGATTACGGCAACTATTTTTGAGAATATGATGCTTGGTATGAGCATTAGACGTGTATTTTTGTAACGATAGTTCCATCAACAAAAACTATATCATTGATGTGTATCTCAATATCCTGAATTCCTGATGCGGCGCACGACATGCATTTAATACATAGTTTATATAATAACTACTGACCGGAAAATCTGGATGCAGCAGATATTTAGAAATTATTTTCAACTTTTCAGTATTGTTATCGAGTAATCCTTGTCGTTATTGATGCCTTCATATTCTCAATGCTCTTATTGTCAAACAAAGCCTTTATTGGCATAGTGATACCACCCACATAACGAACTAGTCATGTTTACAAAAGTTTGTTTTGCTAGATTTAGTTAGTTCCAAAATACTTAAGTAGCGAACAAAAGAACCTTGTGTTATTTTGTTTCCTATCACTTTCAGAAAATGAGATGAAAAGTGAAAACATCTATGAAAAGTTTAGTCTAATAATGTACAATTGTACATGACTCGTTTGAAGAGACTGGTAATTTTACAAAGTTACTAACGGTACATATTCAACTTTGTAACATTTTCAATTTTCATCATTGTAGGCTCGAGCTTGAATTAACTACAAAGGCTATTCAAGTAACTTGTATTTTAAGAGCTTACGTTTTTGTAAAACTCTTATAATTTCTCATCTCGAAACAGAGCTTATTTTATGAATTTTATAAGCTCATCATTTTACTAGGTTCCTATAACTAGCGCGTAGAACATACCCAGAGTGGGGTGTCGTTATTACAAGACGTCAACAATTAGGTAGTAGATGGAAACTTTGTACTAAGTTTAGAAACGAAATGGGGTAACAATCTATTACAATAATCATGGTTTTATACCAGTTAAATTAGAGACGACTGCTCCAGTTATCAAACAGTTGGAGTAGCTTCAAACACTTCATTTTGGCATATGATTTAAGTCATTTGAAACAACTTTCTACAATGAATTACTTGCTCTATCTCCAACGTGTTTGTGAAAGACGTATTTAACTTGTTTTACATTATTTGCTCTAGAGTTTATCATGCGGTATTCTTTACGTTTGGGCAAGAATTTCCTTCATTCGGATACTGTTTCTTCGTTGAACAAGTAGGTTTCTTAACGTTCAAAGCAACTGCTTTTCCGCTCAAGTAAAAATGAGATTCACGCTCAGTTTGAACTGGCAAGATCGATCTCTTATGCCAGTGTCTTGATGAAGCTAAGTTACCCATTATTGCAAATTTAATATTTTTATATAAGGTAAAAAAATGTTCTCTCATGCTAAAAAAAAATAATTCACAGAATCAAACTGCCTAACAAATGTAGACAAAATTCACTCATAAAATGCTTTACGAAATGGGAGATTAGGTTGAAATCTATTTGTGAGATTAGAGATCAGATAAGTATAAACGTGTGTGAGGAGACCTTATTCGAGTTTTCTTTCGTTAAAAATAAAATAAAATAAAATAAAAATAAAAAATAAAAAAATGAAACTAGGGAGGTACCTTCTGCCACTTTTGACGGAGGACTCTTTTGCTCTTCTCTGAAATCGTAATTTTTTTAACAAGAACTGGCTAAACAAAGCCTTGCTTTACGTCGAAATAGAGTCCTTCGGCTAATGTCAGTTTTGAAACATTTTCTGATTTATTATTATTATTATTATTATTATTATTATTATTATTATTATTATTATTATTATTATTATTATTACTCGCTCTGTCTCAAAATTATTGTCAGAAAACAACATTCACATATATTAATAAAAATGGGCCACTTTATTTTTCAATCAATCAAAGAGAATATTGCTTTACTATATTCTCTAGTTTTTACATAAAAAGAAAGTGGACAATTATTTTGAAACATCCTGAAAAGGAAATGTATACTATAATTATGAGACGGAGGGAGTATTATTATTATTATTATTATTATTATTATTATTTATTTTTTTATTTTTTTTTAATAAAATTTATTATTGATTCATAGAAAATTTACATAAAGTTGGATGGGAGTCTAGACACAAGTTGGGCTCCCACCCCTTTCTGTATACAAGAACTTATTCTATGAAAAATAAAAATACCACTCTTAGCATTATTTGAGTGGCTACTGGCAATAGACTTATTATTATTATTATTATTATTATTATTATTATTATTATTATTATTATTATTATTATTTGATTGATGATAACAGTGATTACGTAGAAAGTAGATCTAGGAATGGATCAACCCATAAATTACTTATACAAACAAGAAAACATGAATCTTCTAAAACTCTATTCTTTTCTCTAACTTCTCGCTTCTGCGCTTCAACGTCCCGAACAATTTTACTAAGAAGGAAAATCGCCAATGTTTCCTGGTTATAGGGGCGGTGGCCTTGAAAATGAAACCGTAGAAAGCCAAAGAGAAGGGAACGAGAGGAAAGGAGAAGGAAAGAGAGCGAGATATATCGCAAGCCATTAAGAAGAAAGGAGAGGAAAGAGAGGGAAGAAAACCTTAATCATCTAACAACTCTATCATTTTCTCTAGCTTCTCGCTTCCGTGCTTCGACGTCCCAAACAATTCCACTAAGAAGAGCAATCGCCAATGTTTCCTAGTTGTAAGGGGGCGGTGGCCTTGAAAGTAAAACCGTAGAAAGCCAAAGAGAGGGGAACGAGAAGAAAGGAAAGGGAAAGAGAGAGAGAGATAGATCGCAAACCATAAAGTGAAAAGGAGAGGAAAGAGTGGGAGGAGGCGGCGGCGGCTGAGTTATCCTGACCACCGGCATATAGACGGTGGCCGGAGGAGGAGGCGGCGACTGAATAAGATCTAGCGTTATTATTATTATTATTATTATTATTATTATTATTATTATTATTATTAGTTGTCAATCGAAAGGAACAACTTTTTTCGTTTTTGTTATGGCAGCTGAAGACGCAATTTGACTCAAAGTGATCGGGTCATTTGTTGTTTTGTAAGTATAGTTTTGATGAAAATGGGTGTGTTATGAAAAAGTTAAGAAATAGAATTATAGAAGAATGCAAGATTGTGAATATGTTTGGGCTATAAATGGTACAAACCTGGTTTGGTTCATTTATGTATTGGGCTGCATGACGTTGATCATGGATCAAGAAAATTCTCAAACTGATATGGCTATGAACATAACATAATAATTTTCGTACAATAATGTGTAGCAAAGTGATTTGTTAAAAAAAATAAGAGTTGGTGATCAATGAGAGTGAGAACAAGTTGTCTAATTCGCGAATACTAACAACTCAAGATTTGTTATAATAAGTGTGTGAGTTGGTTAGTTATAAATATATTCAAAGTATCGTAGATAGGTTGCATGGAGTTTTATGAAAATCGTGTTATGGCCATTTATGATACGAAGACATTTTTACGGGCAGATCAAAATGTGTGTAATTCCATATATTTAGACAGCGATTGTGATCTTTGATAATCTATATATAAGAAAGAATAATTAAAAATATTTGGAGCATTTTGAAGCGGTTAGTATTTATCATTTAGCGTTTGTGATAAAAAGTTCGTTTGACAAAAAGCGATAAAAAAATTTTAAATTCTAACACTACTTTTATTTCATCACACATTAGAATCTAAAGTACAACTGTTTTAACAAACACTCTTATAAAACAAACAGCTATTGTTACTGTTGATACAAAAGTTGGGCGTTACTAGTTTGGCCTCTTTCTCTCGTACCAATTCGCTTCTTAATGTTTGAAACATGCGCACTAAAAAGATAAACAAACACCGTTAGGCTTATCGTGAGATTGTCTCCCACGATTATCCTCCGGCGTGAGAGTAAGTAATCGGTTTTAGGGTTCTCGTAAAGAGTTTAGGGTATGTGAATCGTACCTTTAATGAGAATTATGTCATTCCTTATATAGGTGCAGAATCCTCATAGGTTTCTTGCTCCTTACTCTTCGCACGCGTGGTGCTTATCTGGGTTAAGGATATCTATTCCATAATTAGGAGATCCTTATCTATGACCGGGTAGTTTGGTTGGGCTTGGATCTACGTGAGCCCAATCCCATTATCAATGCGGCCCAAGTTATAATAGTCCACTCATGGTGGTTTTGGGCCTTAGTGATGTTTATCATTTGGGCTCGTGACCCAAATATAGACTATACGTCATCATGTCCCCCCAGTCTAGTGTGCGCGGCTTGTAGCCACGGATGCTAGACTAGTGAGAACAGTGGTAAGCGTGGCGGGACAAATGTAGAAATTTGCCGCCCAATATGAAGAAATATGTATCTAATCCAAGATATTTCAAAAAGGTGCCTCGGAAAACGGGGGATGTGTCCACGTGTTCCTCGAAAAACGGGAAAAAGTGCATGTACCGTTTCGTATTCCAACGACACGTTTTGTGAGTGAGATCCACGTGGTCCTCATCTAGGGTTTTTTGATGACCTATATAAGAGTCATCGCCTCCCTTTTACCAAAAACACACAGTAAAAACACACATTCACCATTTCTTATTTCTTCAAAACGTATTTTAAAGAAATCAACAGTTTTATTAGGTAATTCCGTGTGCGCATCCTAGTAGATCTTGTGATACTGTAAAAATGGTTGCTCAATTAGAGGAGTTTCGCTCTGCGATGGATGAGGATGACGTGCGTCAGTTCTCATCTGATTACTTCATTCCTCTGGATGTGCATCCAGAGGCTCCAGACGTCGATGTGTGCATTGCCGATTTCCCCGAAGGGAAGATAGGGTTGTACACGCGCTTTTTTTAGTACGCGAACTATCGCGTACCAATATCTATATTCTTGAGCAACGTGATCAATTTCTATCACCTTCATATCTCTCAGCTGCACTGTATAGGTGCGACGAAGATATCAAATTTTGAAGTAAATTGTCGTTTACTTGCAATAGACCCAACTGTCGACCTATTCCGTGCGTTTTACCACACAACGTGGTCGCATGGATGGGTATCCTTTGCGAAGCGCGCAGGGAGCCTTCAGTGCTATACCGAGAAGGTAGATTCCCTGAGGCATTGGAGGGAGTATTTTTTCTGGGTGGATGATGTGGTGTTTCCATCACCATTTGAGTTTTATACTCAAGAAACGTTGCCGAGGGATGGGCGCCCCGTACCCGGTTCGTATAGCTTGGCGGATGCGCAGACTATTGATGCCAACCGCATCCCCATTAACCCTTATCCTAAGGAGTTTTTGGTGCACATGGGGTTGAGTCGCAACTACTTCCAGGGTGCTGACGAGGTGCCAACCTTTATTGATGAGGAAGGTCGGGGTGGGTGTTCATCCCTTTTAATTGTTCGCTTTCAATAATGTAAGTTTTTTTGTATGCGAACTTTTAATAACTAATCTCTGTTTTGTTATTTGTTCCTGTGTTGCGCAGAGATAGATTTGTTTGCCGTGGTGAAGCTGGAGAAGCCGAAGCAGGTGACCGTTGGTGTGCGCCCTCTGAGGGAGAACGAGCAACCGCTCTTGGAGGCGACTGCTGGGCATCTGACTGTATTGGGGCCAGTTGGTCATGAAGATTCGCCCCCTCTTTTGTGACGCCAGTACAGAGCGTGGCTCCATCTGTGGAGCCTGCACATGTGGAGGAAGTGCAAGCTGAATCTTCTGATAGCGTAGAGGTACTAAAGCCTGAAGTGGTAGCGCATAATCTAAAGCGCAAAGGAGAGGCTGGTGGCAGTGGTACTTCCAAGAGGAGGCGCCATCTGATCGCGGATGTAGAGTCATCTGCTAAGGAGGAAACATCCGCTTCTGGCGCGGATAAGGAGGCTGCAAATGCCTCTTCGCTTCTGTAAGTGATATTCCTCATGCTTTATATTTATTATTACTTGTCGTAATATGCGCTAACTTTCTTCCTTATTCATTGTAGTGACCATGCTGCGAAGGATGATGCGGCATTTGTGGAGACTGTGGTCCCTCCTCAGAATGAAAACAATGAGGAGGGAGTGAAGGTGGGTGAGGACGTATCTGTGCAGCAGTTGTTGGTGGAGTTGGCTGCTACTGCTGAGCGTCAAACTGAGCTAGTTGCTCAGTTGAAGACGCGATACGTCGGGGAGAGTAGCACTCTTGTCCAGAAAGATGAGGAGATAGCTCTTCTCCGTGCGCAGCTGGCTGAAGCGCAAGCGGAGGTGGGGTCCTCCAAGGCGCACGCAGACAAGGTTACTAACGAGAAGTTGATCGCGATGGCTGAGCTGCAGCAAGTGCGCGGGGAACTTCATCAGTTTAGGGCCAACCTTACCTGGGCGGTAAGGTATCTTGAGGAGAAGAAGGAGGAACATTTTGCAAACATTAATGAGTTCCGCGTGCGTATGGAGAAGATTATTCAGGTGCAGGAGGAGAAGCTGCGTGGCCTAAGCATAGACTATGATGAGGTATTATACCCTCACCTGATGTCTACCATAGCTGAGCGCAGGTACGTCCTTACATATTTTCCTGCAATGTTATATTTGTTCTTTTGCCTCTTCTAATGTAATTTGTTTCTGTTTATGTAGGTGGTTGATCAGTCATGGACTGCGCTTGGCTGCTATGGGCACCTTAGAGTCTCTAGAGGTGTTGGAGACCTTTGGGAAGGTGGTGCAGTGCGCCGTGGAGCGTGGGAGGGCGCAAGCCATGGAGGAGCTTCATGAGGCTAAGTTGCTGAAGGTGGAGCTTGCTGAGGTGCCTGCTTACAATGCCAATGCGTATGACGAGCAGATGAAGGCGATGGAGGGAATGAAGCTGCTTGAGCTTCCTCATATTGCGCAGATGGAGCGCGACCAGGACAACCCTATAAAGGTAATTATGGAGGGGTTGACCCTGGGGCGCCATATCTTGGAGGATGCAGAGGCGCAGCCAGACTACTTTCTCAAGCCTGACGAGTCGCAGCTGCAGGTTCCTATTTTTGCACAGCCACGCCATATGTTGAATCCCTTTGCTCTTGAAAAGGAGATTCCTCTTAAGGAGGTGTTGGAGCGGCACGCAGAGAGAGCTGCCCAGAAAAAGGGTATTAAGGGCAAGGCCGTCTTATGTGGTGTGGGCGCTGCACATATTCCCAGGTCTGATGGGATTCCTGTTAGTGTAGCGACCGTATCGCCTATGGATGCGTTGCTCTTAAGAAAGCTTCAAGAGGCAGGAAGCTCCGCTGCTCCAGAAGATAGTCCTGAGCATCGTCATAGCATATAGGCTTTTTGTGACTTGTATATTTATTGTATAAATAACAAAGTATATCTTTTGCGTGTTATGGTAGTTGTTTGTCTTTTTATGTAAAAAGATTCAATGAGATACTCTTGTTTGGAGTTATGTTTAAATTAAGTACATGACTTAAGATAAATTATAAGTATAAACTTGCATTATGTTTGCAAAGTTTTATTGTGACCAAGAGTCTTGGCTCGTTGTTTGCTAAGCTTGTACGTAACATTTGTGCATCCTTCGTGGGATGCGCAAGGAAGACTTAATTCAACGTCTTGAAGGTAAGGCGCCTAGCAAGGATGCGTGATCCAATGTTGATGGGTTTGCAACCCTCTTACTCAACGAGTTAGTTAGTAGGTTTACTCATCCTTTATGCCATCGTGGGTCTTAATTAGTGCATGCACGCCATGTAGGCAAAAATGCAGTATAACAATATTGACATATATAAGAATGTACGCAATAAAGTAAAATGTGTTATGGAGTTAGCTAGAAACCATAACGTTTTATTGATACTTGCAAGTTTTTGAAAAAGTAAAGAATAATTCCTAACAAAGAAAAGAGAAAACAAACAATTATTCGGCACATACTAGTGTGCAAAGATGTCTGTTTGTGGACCGTAGTCTTTCCTAAAGATAGCATCTTTTGAGATTGCATATATTCCAAGTGCGCGCTAGGTCATGACCTTCCATATTGCGCAACCTGTATGCACCATTGCCTAGCGCATCGGTGAACTCATAGGGTCCTTCCCATTTGGGTCCAAGCTTGCCCGTGTCCTCTGTGTGGCTTGCGTCATTAGCGCGGTATACAAAGTCTCCTGGCCTGAAGGAAGTATGTTTGACTTTTGCATCATAATACTTCTTCATTTTTGCCTTAGCCTTTGCCTCGCGTATAGCTGCGCGTTCACGTCTTTCTTCCAGTAAGTCCAAGTCTATGCACTGCTCCTCGTCATTTGTTGTGACGTTGACCTCTGTTGTTCGTATAGTTGGCATTCCTATCTCAGCTGGTATGACGGCTTCTGTTCCGTAGACAAGGGAGAATGGTGTGTCTCCAGTACTAGTTTTGATTGTGGTGCGATGCGCCCATAAGACATGTGATAGCTCGTCCACCCACTTTCCTTTGTGTTTGTCAAGGCGCGCTTTTATTCCTTCACCTAGACTGCGATTCACGCGCTCAACTAAACCATTGGTTTGTGGGTGTTTTACTGAAGCAAAATGTTGTGTGATGTTCAATTGTGCGCACCAATCTTTGAATGGGTTGTCGCAGAATTGTTTCCCATTGTCTGATACGATCTCTCCAGGTAGTCCGAAGCGACATACAATATTATCCCATACAAAGCGTTTTACATGGTTGCCCCTGATACTCACCACTGCCTTTGCCTCAATCCACTTCGTAAAGTAGTCTATGGCTACAATGAGGAATTTTAGCCCTCCTGCTGCAACTGGAAAAGGGCCTGCGATGTCAATGCCCCATTTGTAGAATGACCATGGTGAGGTAATGGGTGTTAGCTCTTATTGTGGTTGGCGCGGAATTGGCCTGTGTACTTGGCAATTGCTGCATTTTTTTATCATATCTCGCGCGTCGCGGTGCATAGTGGGCCAATAATACCCTGATCGTAGAGAGCGCGCTACAACAGACCGTGGTCCTGAGTGCATGCTACATGATCCGGCGTGGATTTCTCGGAGTACATAGCCTGCTTGAAGAGGTCCAACATATCGGAGCCAAGGTTGCAAGAAAGAACGTCGGTAGAGGATGTTGTCTCGTAGTTCAAATCGCTGCGCTGTGCGCTGCACTCTTCGAGCGTCCTTATGATCTTGTGGTAAGACTCCTTTGCTAATGAATTCAATGATAGGTGTCATCCACGTAGGATCTTGTTCTTCTATCACTGTGGATACTTCTATCTCCAAGATTGACTTGTTTTGTAGGGTTTCTACCAATACCTGTTTTGATAAGTGCGCGAAGCTCGTAGATGCAATCTTGCTAAGCGCATCAGCTTTCCTGTTGTCCCCTCTAGGTACTTGTTTTATTGTGAACCTATCAAAGTTCCGAATTAAGGACTTGGTCTTTTCCAGGTATTGGATCATGTGTTCATCCTTGGCTTCATACTCACCTAGCACATGGTTAGCTACTAGCCTGGAATCCATGTTTGCCTCCAGGTTGCGTACACCCATTTGGATTGCAATACGCAGTCCAACGAGTAGGGCTTCGTATTCTGCCTCATTGTTTGTGGCTGTGAATTTGAAGCGCAGTGCATAGGTGAATTCCATTCCTTCTGGATTAGTAAGAATAAGGCCTACGCCTGATCTATCCACGCATGAGGATCCATCTGTGAACAGAATCCAGGGTTCCTGTAGATCTGTTTTAGTTGTTGAGGTTGGACTATCGGTATCTGGCTTTTCAACAATGAAATCGGCTAATATCTGCCCCTTGATTGCAGTGCGTGGTCTATACGAGATGTTATATTCACTTAACAATACACTCCACTTTTGTAGCCGCCATGATGCGTCAGGTTTAGAGATAACTTGTTTGATTGGCTGGTCTGTGATTACAGCTATTGGGTGTGCTTGAAAGTATCTGCGCAGTCTTTTAGCTGCGAATACTAGAGCTAAGACCAGCTTTTCCATGGCGCTATAGTTAGTTTCTGTCTTCTTCAATGCTTTGCTTAAAAAGTATATGGGTGTCTGGACGGAGTTTCTATCTATCAATAGTACTGCGCTAACTGCTCCGTGGGTTGCAGATAAGTACATGATCAACTCTTCCCCTGGTCGCGGTGCGACAATTTGGGGAGTGATGCCAGATGTTGTTTTATCTGTTGGAAAGCTTCTTCTGCTTCCTCAGTCCAACGAAAGTCTCCCTTTTTGGTGCACTTCGTGAGTGTTTTAAAGAGAGGGAGTGATTTGTCTGCTGACTTAGATAAGAAACGGTTTAGCCCAGCTAGCTTTTCGTTTAATGACTAGACTTCTTTGAGTGTGCGCGGTGAGGGAAGATCGATAACAGCTTTTATTTTTTCTGGGAAAGGTTTGATTCCATCGGGTTCTATTAAGTATCCGAGGAACATGCCTTCTGTTGCACCAAAGGTGCACTTCTTGGGATTTAACTTCATGTTTATTTTTCCCAATGTTTTGAATGTTTCCTCGATGTCGAGTACCAATTCATCCTCTGTGTGGCTCTTGATGACAAGGTCATCAACGTAGACTTCTAAGTTTCGACCTACTTGTTTTTCGAAAGCTGTGTCCACCAATCGCTGGTATGTTGCGCCTGCGTTTTTTAGACCAAAGGGCATTTTCGTATAGCAATAGACCCCTTTACTTGTGTGGAAAGCTATTTTTTCTTCGTCCTCTACTGCCATCTGGATTTGATGGTATCCTTTGTATGCGTCTAGGAAGCACTTGAAAGGATATCCGCACAGGGATTGTACTTTCCAGTATATCTCCGGCAGTGGATAGCAGTCCTGTGGGCATGCTTTGTTGAGGTCTGTGAAGTCCACACACATCCTCCAACTGCCATCACTCTTCTTTACCATCACTGGATTAGAAAGCCAGTCGTTATATTATACTTCGCGCATGATGCCTGCTTCTACAAGTTTGTGTACTTCTTTCAGAATAGCTTTTGCACGATCTGGGGCCTGGCCGCGCTTCTTCTGTCGTATTGGGGGATATCCTTGTCAGATTTGTAGCTTGTGCTCTGTGATAGAGCGTGGCACTCCGGTCATGTGCTTTGGTTCCCATGCAAAGATATCTAGGTTCTTTTGCAAGAGTGCGCACACAGCTGCTTTACCTTTGTCAGATAAAGATCCTCCAATCGAAATTTGTTGATCTGGGTAATCGGGGTGAATAGCGACCTTTAAGTTTGGTGTTTTTTCTGTGCGTTGTTCTGGAATACTCTCCACCTCACTGGTTACTGCGTTGCATTCTTTTGGTGGTACCGTGGTGTTATAGAGGGTGACAACTCCTCCTTCCACTGGAATTTTGAGCATCCCATGTGCTGTGGATGGTACAGCGCGCATGGATGATATTCCAGGTCTCCCAATGATGCCATTGTATGGTAAGGGAGACTTGATTACCATGAAATTTATCCATGTTGCTGTTGAGTGTTGTTCGTCGCCCACCACTACTAGCAAGCGCAATTGTCCCATAGGCCAAATCTTTTCTCCTGTGAATCCAGTCAACGAAGTTGTGGCCGGTATCAATTGACTTTGTATCTCAGGTCGTAGCCTTCTGAAACAATGATCATATAGGATGTCTGCGGATGCCCCCCATCGATATACATGCGGTGGATATCATGTCCCCCCGTATGTATTTCAATAGTTAGTGGCTCTACTACTGCGTTGTCCGCAGCTAGAGTAGGGAAGGATATCTCTTTTTCTGGAGAGAATTTTTGACTGACTTTTTGTTTTATCTTACGTTGCCATGACTGTATCATGTAGATGATGTCAGCTTTGTCTTTGGGAGTTTCTTTCTTGCCTCCATTCCTTTGCTTGTCCTTCCCTTCTTTGATGTTTTTTACGAGGTGGTCCATTCTGCCCTCTCTTACTAATTTTTCAATCAGTTATCGTAGCTGGACACACTTGTTGGTTGTATGGCCTTTTTGACCATGGTATTCGCAGTATCCATTCCTTATGCGCTTGTCCTCTGCGGTACGCATTGGTGGAGGTTTTGGGAAGTTTACACCTTCTGTTACAAATATTTCTCTCGGAGTCTTTGTGAGAGGGGTATATTTGTCATTTTCTCTTCCACTGCGATAATTCCTGCCGCGGTTGCTATTCTGATCGTTGGATTGTCTCCTAGGCTATTCTTGTTGCCTATAATTTGAGTAGCCTTTTTTGCTGTCCGCAGCGGCTGCTTCTCCTTGTATGATGGATCTTGTGCGCTTCATTAGCTCATCGAAGGTTTGGGGAACCTTGTCGTTTAGCTTCCGGATGAGTTCGGCGTTATTAATCCCATTCATGAACCCTGAAATTTTTAGGACTTCGGGACACGCTTTGACATGTATGCACTCATCTTTAAAGCGTTCCACATAAGCACTGGTTGATTCCCCTTGGCGCTGTTTTACTCTGGCTAGTTCAACAGGGTTTTAGCGTACTTCTTTCTTTGGGTGAAGTTTAAACGGAATGCTTTCCGTAATTCTTCAAACCCGCCAATGCTCCGTCGTGGGAGCTTGCTAAACCACGTACGCGCATTCCCTACTAAGGTGGAATTAAACATATGGCACCACACAGGTTGTGGCCAATTTTCGATGGTAGCGGCCGATTCAAAAATTTTTAGGTGGTCATCCGGATCACCTGTTCCATCATATGTTTTGACATTAGTGGGCATGCGCCTCCTTTTGTGATCGGAGTAATCGCTGATGCATCGTGTAAATGCATCAATTTTCTGGCGACGCCACGGAAGAGACATGTCTTCTTCTTCTTCTTTGCGACGTCTTCCTCTAGACTTCTAGTGTCCTGTTTCCCTATCCTCGTTGTCCAAGGAATCATTGGAGGAGGAGTAATCTCTTTTGCGGCGCTTGCGCCGGCTTCCTTCAGAGGAAGAGCTTGAGGGGCTTTCGCTTGGGGATATTCTTTTCCCTAATCTGCCATGAATTCTTTTGCTCCCAGACCTGGAGGAACCTTCGCTTGGTGAGTGTTGAGGTCCTAATCTATCTTGTATCCCTCGACTACCAAGTCTGGAATGAACATTAGTGCGCCTCTCGCCGTCTTCATATTCCTCTGAATATTGTGAGTCAGATATCGTACCCAGCCTATCATGGATAGTGGTACGTTTTTCATTGTTTTTGCGTCTTTCTTGTAGGTGGCACGGTGGTGATGCTTCGCGTTCAGGACCAAAGTTGAGCCGGGCTTGCAGGCTCGTATTCGACCTTCTCCTCGCTTCTTCTTGCATAAGGGCGGTTAGAGTTTCGTAATTTTGGGATACAAAATTACTCAGCGTTATTCGCCGCAAGAATATCTGCCTCAGTATTGGGTACCCTATCCCTGTTAGGTGCGCCCGGCGGCACAGTGTTGTCCACTGTAGGTGCCGTTTGGTGAGGAGTATTGAAGAGGGTGCGCTGGAGTTCTTCAACGCTTGGGACTACGGTGGTGATGTGGGTAGTCCTTACAGGCAATTCCACCGCTGGGAGAGGTTGGGTAGGTCCCGTTTTTTGGTGACCAGGCGTACTGGTTGTTCCAGAGCCCTGCCTAGGGGTTGAATCTTGTTGATTCTTCCTCTGGTGGGTCACGTGTCTTTTCCACCTGCGGAGTCCGTTGGCTTGAATTTTTACTCTTTGTTATTCTAGTTCCTTAATTCTTGGTGTGGGTCCCACGGATGGCGCCACTTGTTGATACAAAAGTTGGGCGTTCCTAGTTTGGGCTCATGCTCTCGTACCAATTCGCTTCTTAATGCTTGAAATCTGCGCACTAAGAAGATAAACAAACGCCGTTAGGCTTATTGTGGGATTGTCTCCCACGATTATCCTCCGGCGTGAGAGTAAGTAATCGGTTTTAGGGTTCTCGTAAAGAGTTTAGGGTATGTGAATCGTACCTTTAATGAGAATTATGTCATTCCTTATATAGGTGCAGAATCCTCATAGGTTTCTTGCTCCTTACTCTTCGCAAGCGTGGTACTTATCCGGGTTAAGGATATCTATTCCATAATTAGAAGATCCTTATCTATGACCGGGTAGTTTGGTTGGGCTTGGGTCTACGTGAGCCCAATCCCATTATCAATGCGGCCCAAGTTATAATAGTCCACTCATGGTGGTTTTGGGCCTTAGTGATTTTTATCATTTAGGCTCGTGACCCAAATATAGACTATACGTCATCAGTTACTATTTACTGCTAACTGTGATTTCGTAAATAATACTTAAATACAACTTTATTTTATTTAAAATTAATTTTTTTGTAAAGACAAAACTTCAATCCATCAGAAACTATTTATCATAGAGTGAGTCATGTCTAGTTGAACTAATATTCAAAGGGCTACTAGTTGAAAATGGTAATTAAATGGACTAAATTGCAATTTTCATAAGAACTGGAGGTCTATCTTGTTATTTATGTTTTTATTCGAAAATCGAGTGTAAGACCAGACACGGGAAGAAAATTTAATGTGCAGGTGTTTATGGACGCATTCAAACAGCGAGTATGACAAGAGTGTATTTTAATTTTTAAGTACTTCAAGCGAGCGCTTGGTTTGTTAACGAAATCACTATGGGTCTAAGAATCATTATAGAGCTTTGTAAACCTAAAGGGGTTTCAACCTTGTCTAAGGTTGCATCATCTTTTAATACAAACAACCAATTATGGTCCTTCAACACATTTTTTGCCTAAAATTGCCAAAACTTCAATTTTAAGTGGCAATCTTGCCTAATGTCAAGCATTAAATGTTACATAATTATATATTTTAAATAAAAAAAACATAATTAAACAATTAATAAAAAACAACTATTTTTATTAATAATAATTCAAGAATTATTACATTATACTTAAAAAACAAACATAAATAAAACTAAAAATTGCAAGGCCATTCATAGTTTGCTGAGAATTCACGTTTTTTTTTATTGCAATTTCCCGCATATCCGGATCTTTTATGTTATCGTGCGGTTCGTTGAAAATCTTCAAAGCTCGTATAAAGGCCTTTTCTTTTACACCTTGTAGTTGTGCCGCCATCAATTTTTCGGCTAACTCATCCTTTGCACGTTTTTTCTCTAGCGACTCCTCGAATAGTTGTGATTTCTTTGAAGCATTAATTTCAAAAGTCGCAGCAACACTATTACTTGTGGACGACTCAGAAACGCTCTTTTTGCCCCGTCTTTTTCGGATAGGAGTAGTGTCTTCATTCAAATCCGGAATAATTGTCTAAACATTGTCGTTGCTTGATTCAGATGACTTTTTCCGCTTCTCAGAATTAGACGATGATGTTTGTCTCACAATTGGTTGTTCCAACCATTTGTCATTTTTCCTTACAATTTCCCATTCATCAATGTGTCCAAAAGTCTTGCCTTTTTTTTTTTTTTTTTTTTTTTAAATCGGCCATGGCATTTTTCATCACATCAAAATCGTCACAACCACTATCTCGAAGACGGTTCTACAATTATAAAAGTAATAAATATAAATTAATACAATCATATCAAATACAAACTATATAAAAAAAAATATACTTCAAAAATAAACCGATTGGATGTAGAGGCCGTTAAAAATATTCATTTCGGCATTCATATTTTTCCATTTTGTGTTCAAGCCATGGTGTGTTCGTTCATGATTTGGCACGTTTTGAGAGAAATGTTCAAGGATTCTTCCCCAAAAGCTTGCCGACTTTTGTTGATTCCCAACTCTTGGACAAGTCGAGATATGCACGCAAGCTTTTGCCAAAGCGACCTCATTTTCCGTTGTCCAAGGTATGCTTCTAGCTTTAGTCGGTTTTGGTATTTCTACAATTTCTTCATCATCATTTTCTCCTTCACCTAATTAATAACAAAACAATAATGTATACCAAATAAACAAAAATTAAAATTATAACAAAACATTTATGTGTAACAATTTTTTTTTTTTATATATTTAACGATTTAAAAAAAATGTATAATGAGTTTTAAAAAAATGTCCGAGTTTAAAACAAATTACTGTTTATAAAAAAAATACAAGTTTAAAAAAGAATTATATATATATACATACATACATATATATATATATATATATATATATATATATATATATATATATATATATATATATATATATATATATATGACTTAAAAAATAAGTAAAACTTACCCATTGTATTCGTAAATTGAGTTTCGGGGACATATTCAATTTCGTCATCTTCATTATCGTAAATCGGTAGTTGACGTTCTACACTCGGTTCACGTCTTTATCGACCGTCACGGTAGTCTGTGAATGGATCAAATTCATTAGTCATTAAAATATTATAATTGGCCGGATTCATTGGAGGAGGTTGTTGATAATATTGCGGTTGTGATTGAGGTTGATTTAGAGGATAATAGTTTTGATTTGGAGGTTGAGGATAGTAAGGTTGAGTTGGAATTTGGGTACGATTTGGAGGTTGGGGATAGTAAGGTTGATTTGGAGGTTGCGGACGTGTGAATTGGGATGGACCGGATTGTGATCGAGACCCACGTCCTCGACCTTTGTGTGAGCTTGAACCATGTTTGGATTTAGGCTCCATAGTTTTTTCTTGAAAGAGATTGATTTGAATGTTTAATGGAATAGTAATTTGAAATATTGTGTGTAATTTAAAATGAAAATGTGAGATTTTAAAGGGATTTTTTTTTTTTTTTTTTTTTTTTTTTTTTTTTTTTTTTTTTGGAAACAAGCCCAACGTCCTAATTAAAATTAAATGCCAACGTTCGAAAATTACTTGGGAATGGATGAAACTGATTCGGGGTAAGTCACCGTTTGAAGCACCGATCGGTGCTTGCCGCTGCAGTGGCAGTCGGGCATGCCGATCGGCAAAGCTCACCGATCCATTTAAACCGCAAGGATGCCACCCCCTAACATACTTGGTGTATGAGATTTGCTTATTTGTATGCGTTTTATACCCATATCTCAAAATAAAATCCATCAACCAAACAATTTATTGGGAAAAAAACTCATTCATTCATTCTCATTTTCATAAACCAGGCGCACCTAGATTTACAACTAATATAATTAACTTCTAATAATCAGGTATGTACGGGTTATGATGTATAAAGGTGTGTGACTGTGTTCATCCATTTTTAATACTACTTTTTTACAGAGTAAATTTGAATTAATGATATATATAAAACTGAACATAAATTAAAAAGTGGTATTAACTCGGCAAACGATAACATATGATTACCATTTTACAAGTTTCATGCTCCCGGCATCCTAAAATAATTTCCTACCAATAAAAAAACACAAATTTTAAAAATATGGGGTATAAGAGAAGGGTATTGTTCATATCTTGATCACATTAGTATTGATATTGATTCTTTTTGTGCCCAATATGTGACGATTCTATAGAAAATTTAGTTCACTATTTGGTGAGATGTGAATTCACGTCAAGTGTTTGGTCTCTTATTCTAAGACGGTAGAATATAAATATGTCTTCTTTTTTTGCAATCGGTGGATGAGGTGATCAGTTTGGGTGAAGATAATCAAGTGTCGACTAAGCAAAAATGTTGGCGTCAGGCTATGATCTAAACCACGTTATATTGCATCTGGATGAATCGTAACAAAAATGTATTTCAGTCAAAGTTTACTGGTGCAAAAAATGTGACTTTTGAGATACAACTATGTCATCTTTCTAGATCTCACATATGAATAGAAGTAAGTTCGGTATTTCTTGGGCCGATTGGTGTTTGGGTTCTAATAATGTGCATACATGATGATTAAAATTTGTGTCTATTATTCAGCGGGATGGCGAGGGTTTTTTGCTTTTTTGTGTTTGGATGTTGCGTTTTGTTTGCTAGTTGTTAAGGTTAGCGATAGCGGTTTGTGGTCGTGTTTAGTTGTAGTAGACTAGTAGTTGTTATTTGCCTTCTATTGTTAAAAAGTGACTTTTTTTTTTAAGATTGTTATTTTGGGCCTTTGTAGCTGCAGGTATGCTTTATGCAGTCTTGGGAGGGTGCCGTATTTTGTCGATCTTCTTTCTCCTTATATAAAAGTTTGGTAGTCTTTAAAAAAAATTGCATTTGCAATAAGTGGTAAAGAAAAGATTCGGTAAGAAGAAAAACTAGAACGAGAAGATTGAGAAGGATTTTTAGCCACATATTTCAAATAAGATGGAGAATTTTAAAATGAAATGCTTCTACTTTTATAGGTGCATCTGAAATGTGTGGTTGTGATTTGACGATTTCCTCTCAACTTTTTCATTTTAATTTGTATTCTCATTTGATCTTAAGTCATAGGTTGTAACAATAATTAGGGCAAAACACGTGTTTAAATGAATAAAAGGTGTACTTGTGTAAATATATAGCAAAAGTTCGAATCAAATAAGAAGAATATTGAAATAAGAATGATGAAAAGTAATTATAATTATATAGTTTAAATACATTTATAAAAGTGATTACATTTTCTCTTAATTTTTTTTTTTTTTAATTTAAAATATATAATCATTGTCATTTTTATTATTCTTTTAACTTAACTTCTGCGTAGAAAAAAATGTATGCATAAATTAAAGACTTCCCTACGTAGCAAACAAATGTATGCATAAATATAGTGGACCCGGTCCATTGTTGGGTCGAAATGTGTTAATGGAACTATATATGGAGGAGGGGGATAACATTTGACGTGTTCAAACCACATGGAAGTATGGAACTACGGAACCGGCCAAAATTATTATTTTATTCGAGGAGCTAAAAAAATTATACATTAATAAATTGCTTCTTACCAAGATAAATTTTAAATTGCTAGTAGCCGATTGATACCTTTTCCATTTTGAAAATCTACAATGTTTAACTTAATTTCATGACTAAATTGCTTCTTACCAAGATAAATTTATAATGGTTTTAAAACATGAAGTACTAGCTTATAAACCCGTGATAAATCACGAGTAGCTTATAAAAAAATTAAAAGTTAACAATAGTGATATTTGCATAAAAATTTAAAGGATATTCATAATATTTGAAAAGATCAAACAAACACTAAAAATTAAAAAATAAAAAAAAATTCAATATCCAATAACATGAAACAAAAAGTTTTAGTTGGAGATTAAAAAAAATAATAATAATAAAAATAAAAATAAATGTTTAAGTTGGCAGGAAGAAATATATATAGTTTCTTTAAAAAAACGATGGCTAAATAAAGATTTCAGTTAGAACTTCAAGATAAACAACGTTCAAAGTGCTATTTGACGTCATTAAGGAGTACTAAATTATATCCAAGGCCTTTATGCTTTAGACATAGCAAATTAATCATTTTATGAACATGCATTATTTACATATAGAATGTAGATTAGACACAAACACAGAGTAATTATACCTATATTCTAAAACCCAAAATTTAGGCCCGTAAAAAGTACATTATTACCAAGATAATTACAGTATGATTAAGGAAGTAAAATGTGGCTCATATTGCATAGTACAAAAGGTGGTAGTACATGTTGTATATGTTTCGATTTCTTATTGGCTCAAGTACAAACAGTTGCTGTTCATCCGTCCCGTTTTTTTACTATTTGAAACACTTTTATGAAGAAGATGAATGATTTTTCTAGAGAATGTGGACATGTGTAGCAAATGTAAAGCAATAAGTCGGTTGGAACAAAGCATTACAGAAGGTTTACGGGGGCAAACAGTTGCCAAAACGGAGGATCAAGAAAAGGGTCCAACAGCATAAGGGATAACCAAGAAGATGATTTTTAGAGTGATAGTTATTGTAAGGGTACAATATTTTATTTTTATTAATTTATTGATGCTTTTATGTTAAAACATTCTTTTTTAAAAATTTTTTTTTTATTAAAATAGTCGATGTATGCATCCACCATCCAGAGAAATGTTAACGCAACTCACACATCGCAAAAGATATGCCATCGGTGAGTAGCAATAAAATTTCTTTATAGCAAGAATATCACTTCATCATTGTCACGAGGTTAAGGAGTGGTGGTGAATCTCCTTACGTTTCTTTTGAGGTTCGTTATTTATTTATTTATTTATTTATTTTTGGAATTTTAATGGGAATAATAGCTGATTAGGGGGAAAGGGTTTTTGTTTAATTAGGTTGTTTTGTTGATCAATTTGTGATTTGGGACGGTTGTAATTTGAGGTTATGAATTAAGATAAAACTTTGATATATGATTATAAAAGTATAGTTGTGGCCATATGTGTAAGTAAAGTTAGAAAAGTAGGAAAAGTCAACTTTTTTTTTATGACTTGGTTTGCAGTAAAATGATTAAATTGAAAAGGTTTTTCAGCTCACGAGTTGTGGCTGTAGTTGTGGAGTTATGACAATGGCGGCTTCCTCCTTTGAAATAAAGAGGATATTTTCATTGAATTTTCGGTGAGTTAGTTCACAAACGGATTGCATATGACTATACATTCTTACTGCTCCGTGTTAATGCATAGTTACACTATTATAGATCATTTGAAGTATCTTGATGCAGAGCGAAAGAGATTGGTGATTAACCAAAGGATGCCATATATACATAAGAAAAAGCCAACGGGAATTGAATAGGAGCCAGGCTGCAAATTATTAAAATTGGTTATCGTATTACAAAATAAGGTGTTTCGAAACCTACTCTCAAAACATAGACCCAAACACCCGTATAACGTTGTCGGTCACAGTTTGTTATACCTGCTATATTAAAATTTGTTTATACTTCGTTTTACATAAACTGACTCTCAGTTGATTATGGTTTCAGGTCAGCAAGAGACGCGGACCGGAAGTACTAGTGTACACCTCAACTTGGTAAACTTGGGTGAGGATCCTACCTCAACTTGGTAAACTTGGGTGAGGATCCTAAACTTGGGACACGACCTCCGATGTTGTACCCACTTAATTGTATCATGTAACTGCTATATATGACGTACGTCATGTCTTTAATATTGTATGTGTCGGCCTCCTGATTAAAATCAGTATTGCCCCATCCCCATCTGTTGATCCTAATGTAAATAGGTCTTCCAGTTTGAAATAGTAGAAGTGAACAAGGTGGTAGATGTTCAATAAGCTAGGATGATATTCTTTCAATAGCATGATTTACTAAGATAGAGCATGAGTGCAAATAAGTAACTCACATGACCCCTACTATCAATATAATCAACCTGCCCTAAAACACAAGCAACGATAAAAAAATGTTTCTATACATCAGCTTTTCTTTATATTAATTACCAAATTTTATTCAAGTTATTTAATATTATTATGTTAAGAAGTTTAATGGTTAAAGTTGAAGGTTGATTGTGCACTGAATCTGCCATGTTTGCAATCTGTGCAGAACATGATTATGTAATCCAAAAAAGAGTTCATAAAGGTAACAATTTTTCTGACTTTTTCAGTATTGTTACATTAGATATTGAAAGATGGTAAACTCTAGATCCATTTATATCACTACATAACGCATACAGATATAAATGCTTATTGGGTTATTATTTCACTATCAACCTTATGTTGTTATTTACGGGATATTCAACTTAAGGTAGTACCAACTCTATGTATTTCGATGCTTAATTTGGATGTGTTAATGTTTTTGAAAGATTAATTTGGATTTTGATGTTTCTTAAAGCTATTATATTTTTAGTATTAACTTTTTAATGTATTCGCAGGTCCTTAAGCAACGACAAACAAAAATGCAATGCACCGAAGCTGATAACATGTAATGAAATCAAGAAAGAAGTATCAATATTGCGGTTGGGCCGTTGCAGAAGCCTTATGTATTGGAAGAGAGTGATGAAGAAGTAAAATAACCTCAAGAAGAGGAGGAGGATCAGATACTAGAATCAGACATTGAGTTGAAGGTGAAACTGTGGTGCCTCATAATGATCCTCCATAAAAGGTCAGTCTTTACTTCTGTCATTTATCTTAACTTGCTTGATTGGTGTTTATTTTATCTTTTGCCATTATCTGATGTCTTCTTTTAACACAGATGGGATATTCTTCGGTGGAGGTCTTAGAAGAGAATCGTGATGCTTCTCAAGAAGCAAAAGTAAAGGGTATGGAGGTTATTTCTGATATGATTTTTGAAGTACCTTGAGGTATGTTAAATACCAAATCCTTTTTAACATAATACTATTAAATAACTTGAATAAAATTTGGTGATTAATATAAGCTTTTTGTGTTGTGTAGGATTAGTATAAGGATTTGGATGAGAAGTTTGCGGGACAAGTTACATGGAATATGCGAAGATATGTTGAAATATTTGCTCATGCAGGTTTAGAGGCTGCAATGGGTGGGTTTGGGGGCTGAAATCGGGTGGTTTAGGTGCTGAAGTGGGTGCGTTTGGGAGCTGAAGTGGGGGCTGAAAAAGGGTGGATTTGGGTGTTGAAATTGGGCTGAAGTTGGTGCATTTGGATTCTGAAATGGGACTTACATGGGCGCGTTTGGGAGCTGAAATGGGTGGGTTTGGGTGTTTAAATAGGGGCTGAAATCTGCGCGTTTGGGTGCTGAAACATGTGGGTTTCGGGGCTGAAATGGGTAAGTTTAGACGGCCAATAAATGGTTGAGTTTCTCTTTTGCTTATCTTTCAAATTATTTGTTTAATTCCACTTTTTAATAACATTTAGAAACTACCAAAATTGAAGCGAAGCCTGCAATGGATAGTTTGTTCAAGGTTCATAAACAAATAACTGATGATAATGGTCCTGTTCATTCGAGCAAATTAGCTTTTTCTGAACAGAATTAACAACCATTGTACTAAGATGGTACTAATTTTATGCACTATTAATTCGCAGAAAGTAATAGGTATGCTTTCACTCCGATTTATGTTTAACAAATAAGATGTTGGTTTATACCCTGCAACCAGTTTAATAATCTAATAAATTTCTATCTTTTTTAATTGTTGTTTTCACCGTATATAGTTGCATTGTTAGGCATTGATATGTTAATTATAGGAGTCAATAGAGCCCAAATAACATTGAGCTTATGTTGAGTTTTGGACCTATGTTATATTAACTCTGCACTAAGTTGATGCTTTCAAATTCATCAAACCACTATGTAGTGTTATACATAAATGGTTAGTTTGTTAGTTTCACAAACTTTTCCAATTTTGGATCTAATTAATACCATAGTTACTGAAGTCCCCTTTCAATCTATTTGTATTCCTGGATGGACTTATTCGAAAGAAGGTTGCAGCATTTCATTTTGATTTTATGGATCGGGTAAGAGCAAGATTGGATTTTTATTAAGTTTTAGTGAAAAAGGTTTGATTTTTTAGTGATATACTGAATTTACTATTGCAGTCAAATTGCTATTGTCGTGTTCATGGTAGGAGCTACAATTACTATTGAACTCAACCAAATGAAAGGGTTTTTTGGAATTAAAGACTTCACAAAGAAGATTGTTTGAGTTAATCATGATATTGAAGGTGAATTACGAAAGTCGAAGGGAGGTAACGCAAAGTGAAAAGATGGTGTGGTATGCAGATGCGGAGACAATTATGAGGAATGAGTTTACACTATCCATTGCGTATGCTTATGGTAATGTTACATTATGTTGAAGTTATAATTATAAGTAGTCATTCATAGTTTGTTGAATTATACCGATTAAATGCGTATTTGCAAAATGTTGATAAATGGCAGTTATAGCAGTAGTATATAGTGGTTGAGGTTGTTGATATATTGTTTATGAAGTTGAAGTTATAGGTATAAGTAGTCCACTGTTTATGCTTATGGTATGCTACATTCTTTATATAATGTTGAATAACATAGTAGTATCCAATGATTGAATCTCTACTTATCATTGTACTATGTTTTAACATGAACTTACCCTTAGGAAATGGAGGCCAAGATGGGTAGTTTGTGTGCTGAAATGAGATGTACAAATGATGACGCGAACTATTTCCAATGCACAAGTAGTATATTACATGATTGTAATAAACACAAAAACGGCCGCCCCCGCAGCAACGAGCAGGCAAACCCGCTCGTTTATAACAAAAGTCAAAATACTGACATGGTAACCATGGTCATATTAAGGTTCTAATATTCAAAATAACATATTCATAGATGCTAAAGTCACAAGTCACAACCAACCGAACTCACCTCCTACTATTTATCCTTCTTGTTATCAACCACTATGCGATTAGCATTTTCTTAGGTTGCAGAAATAGTCATTTTTGAACTCTTCTAATCTCAAAAACCTACATAGCAACATGCATTAAGTACCTGTAGCATTAGCATGTAACTTGTAATAGATCCTTTTGCATATGAAAAATACAAAAGAGAGGTGAAATACATTAACCAATTTTAGAAGAAGAAAAACTTGTCTACCTCATGGTGAATTTAAACATCTTACATCTTCATTGACATCCAAATCTTATAATGTCGTTAACCTTTACAATCATCCTCCTTCAATCTCTAAAAATGCCCATTATAATGTCGTTAACCATATTGATTACATAGATGATGGGTACCTGTTATATATTTTATGAGGTAAAAATTTGATAGAACAAAGAAAATCAATTTTTTTTCTTACAGTTTTGGTCCACCCTCAAAATAATGCAACTTGATAATAAACAATACTATATAGTAAAATGCAACTACATGAAAAAGTATAATTGCCATTCAACCAACACATTAATGAACACATGCCTGAAATACTTTTCTCATAAAGCCAAAAATAATATATACTCTTTGGAATTACATTTATAGGAATGAATCAGTAGGTTTAGTAGTATCCATGGGAAGTGTTCATAATCTCTTAAATTGTTTAAAGAAAGATAATTGTTAATTACAAAGTTTATTTAAGGAATTCAAATTTGCTTTTCTTTATGTAATAAGCAATCCCAAACAGCCCCTAACCCCCTTTATAAGCAGTTTCGATAAGCTATCACAAGTAGCCCCTAAAATCAATTTCAATAAGCACACTAAAGGTTTGTCTAATAAGCAATACCAAACAACTTTCAACAATCCTACTCCCAAAAAGTAAAGTACAACCAAAATAGACATGCTCCTAAGTAACATAGACTAACACCCGACATGTATGTATCTATACAGGTGCAACACAGGGCCGAATATCAACCTGTGCGGGCTACCCAACCGCACAGGGCCAAATATCTTTAGAGGGCATCAAATTCCATAAAAAACGCGAATTATATATTATTAAGAGAGTACTACTTATGTTTTAAAAGGCCCATTAAATCTATCCTCATAACCATTTAATACTTACACGAAGAAGCCTCAAATTTTCATAGTGCTATCGATGTGGGATCATTAGACCAGTGATGTTTTTATTTGTCTTGCATCGTTCCATACTTCACTGAAATAAAGAATATATAAATATACTTAATTTTACACATGAGACATCTTAAAATTAACCTTGAATCGGATTCATATCAATAGACCATCAAATCAACCTGTCAAAACTGAACTGTGACATTAAACAAACTATGCACTTATAATTGTGAAATTAAGTGATAGAATAAAGAGAATACCGATAGAGATGAATGATGAAAAACTGTAATTACACATATTGTTGATCTGTAATCAACTGAATTTTGAACAAGTAAGAGTTTTCCTAAACTAAAAATTAAATTACGGAAGAAGTTTGGGTCAATATAAGGACCTTTGGCTGACGTGGCATTTGTGACGTGGTTGTGTATCCAGTTGGATTAAGTGACGTGTGAAATTTCAAAATAACTTTTGTTATATATATATATATATATATATATATATATATATATATATATATATATATATATATATATATATATATATATATATATATATATATATATATATATATATATGGAAGAGGTGAAAGTTGAAGTTGAGTAATTTAATTTAGAATGGGTTGGATCAATTACATATTGAACCGGCCTAAAATACTTCTAACAACAATCCTAAAGGTGTTGTTTAAGCTTTTCTTATAAGTTAAAAACGTTTCCAAACATGAACTAATAATTTTTATAAATACATGATTTAAACACATATAATTAAGGTAAGTGAGTTTATATAAGATATGTATTAATATGAAGTAAGTTCACACTTGAAAATACTTTTAATTAAGGAAAGTTTATACAACACCCATGGAGTTACTGTTAGCAAAACCCACATATATAATAGCACCATATTGACAAGGTAATAAACTACTTCTTCTGTCCCAAAATATTGTCCACAGACAAAAAACATCGTCATTACAGCTTTCTCTTTCTTAATTTTTGCACAAAAGATAGTTTTACTCTTAACCAATTGATTTATAAATTCTTTAAAGTTTGTAATAATAACCTCAAGTGAAGTTAATATGGTAAACTTGATGTATATTTTCAATCCATTTTTGAAAGTGAACAATTAACTTGAGACAATCCAAAAAGAAAATGTAGAAAATAAAGTGATAAACATAGGATGGAGGGAGTACCTATAAAGCATTTTACAACTTTTTTTCTTATTTTTTTTAAAGGATTTTAAGCATTACAAGTTTTAAAGCTATGCTTACAAGTATTTAATGCACCAACACATCTATACAACACTTATAATTAATGTTAATTTTTAGAATAAATTACACCCTTTGTCCCCAAACCCGACCAAATTCGCGCATTTGGTCATAAATTCTCAAAAATCACAAATTTAGTCCCAAACTTTTTCAATAATTACGCATTCGGTCTTATTTTGGTAACGCTCGTTACTTTTCTCGTTAGCGGCAAGTGTAACACCCCTGTTTTTCACTGATCGCAGCGGATTAAGTGTTTGGGGTATTACTCATGGAAACAAAGACAAGATAATAGAAAACGACTCGAAAAGAAACGTTTTTGAAAAAGGTGTTATCAATCATTTATTCATCAAAGTTTTTACAGTAAAAATGTACTTTTACCAAAAGAGAGGTCCCTAAGATACGTTTTATGACACAAAACTTGATGAATGATAACTACTCTGGACGTCCTCATGTCCAGTACTTCTCCGTTCCAGGGTTCCTATAGTGCCTAATTACCTAAGATAACATGCTTAAAAAGTCAACACATAGGTTGAGTGAGAGTCATAGGTTTAAGTAATTAAGGTATGAATACAAGTTCCACAGGGTTCAGCTTAAACCCTATGTGTGGAAAGGTTTTAGTGATAGAAGGTATATTGCACTAAGCTCATGAACCATACGTTAACAGTCCGGGTCATGGGGTCTGCAGACCAAACCATGAGGGGACGGGAAGGATAACTTGCCAAAGTTAATCCTTCAGTGGGTTCAAATATAGTACTTATTGGTACCATCCAGTAAGATGTTAATACCAACGGGAGTTGTCAAACTCCAATAGATCTATCAACTATATTCGTGTTCGCGTGGGTAAAATATCCCAAACGATTAGATTCATGATTTTTGGTTATGTAATAATGGCAGGTAGTTTACTCGTGCAATGACCAAGGGAAAAGACTTGTATTCGGTTTAAAGCATGTATCCCCCTCACAGGGTTGTAAAACATTTAAAAGTGAGGCTATGAAAAAATCACCTGGGTATTAAGGTAAGTAAAGTAGGGGTTTAGACAACTTACTCACGTATTGGTATGTGTTAATTCACATACCTTTTTATGACCAAATACCAACCCAAATAGACTAATTATGCTAACAAATGCCAAAGAATTTGTGTTTTTATGTTTGTGAACGTGCATGTACGGATATCTCGTTAAAAGACGGAAAACAATCGAAAACAAGCAAAAACGAGCTCGAGAGTAGAACGTGTGCAATGAAAGTCAATTCAGAGCCTTTGAAGTCATCAAAGATTTGAGATTTATCAGATTTGATCCCTGGATGAAGTTTCATGAGATTGTCATTTCTAGTCCCCCAAGTTTCAGAAGTTGGCATTTATGGTCCTTGATAGAAATATTTTGAGAAATGCCAAAGATAACCCTCAGAGATTTGAGAAAAGGCAGTTTAAGTCTTTTGAGATATTTTGGATGAATTGGCATTTTCAGCCCTTGCATTTTCAGAAAACTTCACATTTGGTCCTTGTTTAATTTTATCATACACAATCTGAAATTACAAAGTACATAGGCTTAATCCAATTCCAAAACCTGGTCCAAAATGTGTAATATTTAGTCCAAGAGAAATCCAAGTCCAAATAATAATACAAAACATTTCCCCAAGCCCATCCACCCAAAGCCCATACCCGGTCAAAATTATACACCCTCGGTCAAGGTCAACCTAAGTCAAAATCCATTAAAATAACATCACCCTTTACCCGCCCCCCAAATTAACCCCTTACCCAGTGTTTACTATTCATCCATGAACCCTAAAACACCCATACCCTTAATTACCACAATTAAGGGTATAATAGTACAATTGCTCAGCTTCTAGAAGTAATAGATGATGTCAGAGAATGTCAGAAGCGAAACAAGCACACAAGGGACTACGTGGCAAACAATGATTGGTTGAGTCGCGTCATTAGATTTAATCCTACGACTATCATGATGAGGCAATGATTGATGAGTGATCTCATGGCTCAGAGTTGATATCAGGAAGCACATCACACGGATTGCCAAGCTGGCAATCCGTGAGCTTCTCTCCTCTAGAACCTTCATATTTGTAGTATAAATAGATGCTTAGGCTGCTTGTATTGGGTGTAGAGTTTGGGAATAGCGAAGCTCTGCCATTTTCATTTCTAAAATGTATTAGTGTAGTTGTACTCTTTAATTTCTTAATAAAAGTTAGTTTTCTTTTATAAATTTAGCTAATTGTTTACTTCTTATTGTTCAGATTATCTTCAGTTTATCATTCAGCTTATTTTCAGTTTATCTTATTTTATATACATTTTATACAAGTTTTGTTTCCAGTTTAGCTTACATTTCATTCAAAAGGTTTTATTAAAAATCAGAAAAAGAGAAAAAAAAATAGAAATAAATTTCTTAAATCAGCTTTCAAATAAGCTGTTTAGTAGTAGTTCACAGCTCATATTAGTTATATAGCTCTTGTGAGTGTGTTATGTCAGATTCCATCAGTACAATAATTCATTTGTTCCTGAAGTCAACCAAAGTCAACCAAAAGTGTGATTCATGATCCATGGTACATACTGATAAGCCAAACAGAGATATGGAAGCTTTTGGCCTATCAAAAGATAGGCAAGCATAGTGAATTACCTCTGTTCAAGCTGAGGTGAAAAGTTTTTGTAAGAATTGCTCTTCATTCCAAGTTTTCATTTGAATCTGTTAATTTCTAGTTGTTATCTGTGATTACTAGTTGTTTACTGTTCCTTTAGTTCAATTTGATACAATTTGAGTTTATTTGAGTGAATTTGACTAGTGTAGTGATAGTTTAGTTTTAGTTTATAGTTTGTTCAATGAATTCTGTTTTGAATAGCATAGTATAGATTCTGAGTTTGTAGTTGTTTTTACCTTTTAATTTGAGCTTTATTTAGATAAAGGAAACAGAATTAGAGTTTGAGTAGTTGAGTTTAGGTTTATATCTTATATTTGTTTAGTAAAAGTTCATTACTATTAGGATAAGGGGTGTTTGGATTTGACAGTTGCTGTGTAATATAGCTGCTTGATCACTAATTTCCTGTCTCAAATCAGTTCACTTAGGATAGTATTAGAAATATAAAACATAAAAATGGTAGGTTTTATTCATAAAAAGTCAAAGTAAGTTTTAAATTAGCATAACTGTTAGAATAAGTGACAAACAGTTAGATTAATTGAATTTCATAGTTTCATTTTAGCTCTAGTTAGCTTAATCTAGTGTAAAAATAGCTTAATATAACAAGTATAAGTAGTTGTAATTGATAGAAACTAGATTTAGTCAATTAGTGAAACATTAATAAGTCAACTGTTTCTTGAATTTAGTTGTTAACTATTACTGAACTTGGGTGATTTTAGAATGGGGTTGTGTAGGTATGTGTATGTAATAATGGCAAATAGTTTACTCGTGCAATAACCAAGGGAAAAGACTTGTATTCAGTTTAAAGCATGTATCCCCCTCACAGGGTTGTGAAACATTTAAAAGCGAGGCTATGAAAAACTCACCTGGGTCTTAAGGTAAGTAAAGTAGAGGTTTAGACAACTCACTCACGTATCCTAGGGGTTGTGTAGGTATGTGTATGTCAAGTCTTAGTCTAGGTTTTTGTAACTAATTACTATTAGGTTTTTATATATAACATAACACCATTCGGGCCATCGAAATTCAGAAGTATATGACTCCTCACATGAAGCTCCCTACTATTGTATTATGTTATCAACATAATACCGTTCGGGCCATCATAATTCAGAAGTTAATACTCCTCACACGAAGCTCCCTACTATTGAGTTAAGTTGTTATTAGGGTTTTAGTTATAACATAACACCGTTCAGGCCATCAAAACTCAGAAGTATATGCAATAATCGTTCAAGGAGTCAGGGCACTTTAATTCGTAAACCCAACAAACTCGTCAAAACAAAATATCCACATAGTACTCCTCGCATGAAGCTCCCTAATATTGTGTTATGCTTCTAACTTAAATAGGTTTTGTATTTATATGAAAATAGTCCATTTTTACCCTTTAAGTTTATATATTTACATTTTCTACCTTATACTTATAAACTTATAACAATTAAGCATATAACTTTCTAACGATTGCACATTTAGTCCCTATACTTATATATTCTAAAAAATGACAAAAATAGTCCCTAAACTATGCTAACTTTCATTATTTACCCTATTTACCCTTATGTTTTATAATATTTGCAATATTAGTCCTTTTTAGTTTAATAGTTGTTTTAATTTTTATTCTAAAGTTTTAATACTTTGTAAAACTAGTCCTTATACTTATAACTTCTAGGAAATGTCAAAAACAGTCCCTAGACTTTATAGTTCCAGAAGTTACAATATATACCCCTATGCATGTAATGTTTTGCAAAACTAGTCCTAAATGCATGTAATTAATATTTTAACATAGCAACCTAGTTTCTAAGCTGATGTCTAACTCATATAAGTTCAAATAAGTCATATAGTTCAGATTATATCATGTAAATAATCTATGTAACACGTAAAAATGCAATTCAACTATAACTAGGGTTACGAAAAGAAAGCATGCAAACAAATGGTTTCTAGGTCCTAGCTAAGGGTTCTAAGGTATTTAAGGTATCTCCTAAGTGTCCTAAGTCATTTATATAGCTAATATATGCAAAGGTAAGGCTTACCTAGGTCTGGGAAGACTTAACGAGGGTGCTAGGGTTTCTAGGGCTTCCCTCGGCTTCAAACCACAACTCGACTTGGCCAAGGCTTTGCTACTCGGTTCCTAAGGCTTCTAAGGGTCTATTACTACAGAAATGTGAGGTAGAGAAGAGAAGGAGAGGTGTAAAGAAGAATGGAGGGAGGGCTTGGCTATTTATAGCCGCATACGGAGTAGCGAGCAAGGAATGCCTCGCCATGTGTCGTGGAGGGGGAGGGTGGAGTAAGCACGGCTATGGGGTCGTGTGGCAGGTCTAGGTGGTGAGGAGGATGGGCTAGAGGGTAGCTAGGGGCGCCATAGGCCGGTTGTGGTGAAGGAAGGACGAGAGAGGCGGTTTGGGAAGAAAGGGTGACAAGGAGGTGATGCACCTCCTAGCTTGGGTGTTTAGAGGTGCTAGGGTGCTTGCTTAGTTATAGGGAGGTGCTAGGGTGGTTGCTTGGTAGTTTTAAGGTGTTTAAGTATCATGGTTTAGGTGTTTAGGTCTAATTTTAACTTAGTTTTGTATAGTGTGAGTTTAAGGTTTTGCCTCAGGTTTAGTGTTTTATTTAGGATCCTACTAATGTTTAGTAACTAATATAAGGTCTTAAATAGCTTATACTAAGTGGTGACAACTTATGGTAAAGATTTGACCTAGTTTTGGGAAGTTATGACCTAATTAGGGTTTGTGCTTATATGACTTGTACCTAAGTTCTAGGGGTTTGTACTATGATCAATGGAGTCTATTATATCCTAAAGTAACTAATGTAACTTATATCTAAGTCTTAAATACTATCATGTTAGTTTAAATAAGCAATTAGGGTTTTAAAGCTAACCGGGAACGCATAGGTGCATTTAGGGTTTTCTAGCAAGTATGGTGTATTAGAGTGATAGTTTTCTTAGTGAAAATATGTTTATACTTTGACTTGACATACCGGGATGTTTACATCAAGTAAACATAGTAGTGGTTGGCATGGGTGGATACGTGAGCTTGTCTAGAGGTTAGTTAGGTCATAAGGATATAATAAAGCAAAATTTTAGCTCGGGAAAATCCTATAGGCATTTCTAATCCTAGTGTGCTTTAACGAGGGCCTAAGTTAAGTTAGTAAGGCAATTCTAATCCTAGTGTGCTTAGTGAGGGCCTAAGTTAAATTAGTAAGGCATTTCTAACCTAAGGGGAAGTTAGTGGGTTGTTACTGTCTCCCATCCTAAAAGACAATCTCGTCCCGAGATTTACCTAGAGTTAGTGTGCGAGGGTGAGAATAGATGGGGAAATTTAGCACGGATTTGATCCTCTCATTCCCAAGTATATTCTGGTCCTCTTTGGGAGTCCCAGCGTACCTTAACGATAGGAATCCGGTGATGTTTAAGATTTTTGACCTCTCGGTCCATAATTTCCATTGGTTCTTCAGTGAAATTGAGCTTATCATCCAATTGAAGCTCTTTTATAGGAATAACGAGTGATTCGTCCGATAAACACTTCTTAAGATTTAAGACGTGAAACGTGTCGTGTATATTACTTAGTTCATTCGGCAATTCAAGTCGGTATGCTACTGGACCAATTCGTTCTAAAACCTTAAAAGGTCCAATGTATCTCAGACTAAGCTTTCCTTGCTTTATGAGATGAAAGACACCTTTCCTAGGTGAAACTTTTTAACATAACCCTATCTCCGACCTGAAATTCTAAAGGCTTACGTCTTATATCGGCATAACTCTTTTGCCTATCCCTTGCGGCTTGTAAGCGTTGTCGGATTTGAACTATTTTCTCATTTGTCTCATGGATTATCTCTGGACCCGTAAGTTGTACTTCTCAAACTTCGGCCCAGCAGACCGGGGATCTGCACTTTCTCCCATAAAGTGCCTCATACGATGCTGCTTTAATACTAGCGTGATAACTATTGTTATATGAGAATTCTACCAATGGCAAGTGTTTCTCCCATCCCTTTCCAAAATCTATCATACACGCTCGAAGCATATCCTCGAGTGTTTTGATAGTTCTTTCACTTTGACCATCAGTTTGCGGATGATATGCCGTACTCAAGTCTATCTGAGTACCTAAGGTCTTTTGCATAGATTGCCAAAATCTCGACGTGAAACGAGAATCACGATCCGATATGATAGATATTGGTACTCCATGTCGGGAAACTATTTCCTTGAGGTACAACCTAGCAAGGGTTTCCATATCATCCGTTTCTCGTATAGGAATGAAGTGAGCGAATTTCGTAATGCGATCAACTATTACCCAAATAGAATCATGCCCATTGGATGTTCTAGGTAGTTTAGTGATAAAATCCATCGCAATTCTTTCCCACTTCCAAATGGAAATCTCAGGCTGTTCCAATAAGCCGGAGGGCTTATGACATTCAGCCTTTACTCTAGAACATGGTAAACACCTGCCTACATATCTGGCAATGGATGCCTTCAGGTCGGGCCACCAATAGTGTTTCTTTAGATCCTGATACATCTTATCAGAACCTGGGTGGATGGAGTACTTAGATTTATGGGACTCGTGCATTATTACGTTCCTTAAGTTACCTTGATGGGGTAACCATTTCCGACCCTTAATACAACGAGTTCCGTCTGAACATATCTCAAAAGCCTTATCCATCCCTTGTAAATTCTCAAGTTTACGATCCTTCATTTCAAGGGCTTCATTCTGGGCTTTGAGCATTTGAGAAGGTAAATTCGAATGAAGAGTCATGACTAACGACCTAACCCTAAGTGGTTTCATTCGTTCCTTTCAGCTCAAAGCATCTTCTACTACGTTAGCTTTGCCAGGGTGGTAACAAATCTCACAATCGTAATCAGCGAGCAGTTCTATCCATCGACGTTGTCTCATGTTCAACTCTTTCTGATTAAGAATATGATGTAGGCTTTTGTGATCAGTGAAAACCGTACACTTAGTGCCATACAGATAATGTCTCCATATTCTTAGAGCGAACACTACTGCTCTCAATTCTAGATCATGTGTAGTGTAGTTTTCCTCATGTGTCTTGAGTTGTCGTGATGCGTAAGCGATTACCTTATCCTTTTGCATCAACACAGCTCCAAGACCTCTACGCGAATCATCACAATAAACGACAAAATCATCGTTTCCCTCTGGTAATGCTAAGATCGGAGCTTCACACAACTTTCTCTTCAAAAGTTGGAAAGCTATCTCTTGATCTTTTCCTAGTCAAACTTCCTGTTTTTCTGGGTTATCTCTGTCAAAGGTTTAGCTATTTTTGAGAATCCCTCAATGAACGGCTTTGATTTTTGCTGTATCGACACGAAGTCCTTGTTTATCTATCATGTATCTGAGAAATTGCACAACACTAATCCAGAATTCACACTTAGAGAACTTTGCATAAAGTTTCTCTGTCTTAAGCAGTTCTAGGATTATTCTCAAGTGTTTAGCGTGCTCTTCCTCGTTATGTGAATAGATAAGGATATAATCTATGAACACTATAACAAATTTATGCAAGTATGGTTTACACACCCGGTTCATGAGGTCCATGAAAACCGCTGGTGCGTTTGTCAAACCAAATGGCATAACTTGAAATTCATAGTGCCCATATCTCATTCTGAAAGCGGTCTTAGGGATATCCTCTTCCCTCACTCTCAGTTGATGATAACCCGATCGTAAGTCGATTTTTGAATATACGCTCGAACCTTGTAGTTGATCAAATAAATCATCAATCCTAGGTAATGGGTATCAATTTTTGATAGTAAGTTTGTTCAATCCACGATAATCAATACACATCCTCATAGATCCGTCTTTCTTCTTTACGAATAGGACAGGAGCTCCCCAGGGTGATGTACTTGGGCGTATAAAACCTCGATCAGTTAATTCCTGGAATTGTTCAGAGAGTTCCTTCATCTCTGAAAGGGTTAACCTATAGGGTGCTTGGGCTATAGGTGCCGCTCCGGGAATTAAATCGATTTGGAATTTTATCTGACGAACAGGAGGTAAGCCAGGTAAATCCTTAGTAAAAACTTCTGGGTATTCCCTGACTACAGGGATCTCCTCCAGTTGTTTTTCATCTGGCTTAGTCTCCGTTACTTGAACCACGAAAACTTGACAACCTCGTGACATGTATCGTTCCGTTTTGATACATGAAATGAAGTTAAGTCGAGTTTTACCTTGATCTCCTCGGATAGTTAAAGTCTCACCGTTGATAGGTACATGGATGATTTTCTCGTCACAAAGAATCTTTGCTTGATTCTTGGACAACCAATCCATTCCCACAACAATGTCAAAACTACCGACTCTAATGGGTATGAGATCAATCTCAAAGGGGTGGTTAAGTAAAGTTAGGATACAACCCTTAATGACCGTGTTAGTACTAACTAAGTTTCCGTCGGCCATTTCTATTTCATAGTAATTATCTAAAGCTATGGGTTTAATCCTAAGTCTAGAGGCTAAGGGTATATATACGAAACTCCTATCGGCTCCAGAATCAAATAATATTCTAACTAAGTTATTATTTAAGAGAAACTTACCCGTGACTATGCTTGGATCTTGTGGATCATTCCTATCCCTCAACATATATGCTCTACCCTGGGCACCATCAGTATTTTTCTTTGGGCATCTATTTGCATAGTGTCCCTTTTCTTCGCAAGTATGACAAATGACCGTTGCTGGTGGTGGATTACCCCCAGTAACTGGTCCTTTGTTCTTGCAATCCCTTAAGTGATGGCCCACCTTGTTACATGTATTACATTTAATGGAACAAGGCCCTGTGTGATGCCAGTTGCATTTCTTACACAGAGGGGCATTCCCAGCATAACCACTTTTCTCATTTAAAGTGGTGGCATAAGCTCTTGCATTATCTTGCCTTGGTTGAGGATAGGGGCTTGTACGGTTACTACTAGTGGTATTACGAGTGTTACCGAAAGCTCTCCCATCGTGGAACTTTCGTTTATTATCGTAGGGCACTGGCACAAGGTTGTGCTTTGTTACTTGGTCCATTAACCTCAAAGTTATGTTAATGGCCTCCTCTAAAGTTTGAGGTTTAGAGGCTGTAACATTCCCTTCGATACTCCAGGGCAAACCTCCGATGAAAACTTCTGTCGTCTTTTCAACAGTTGGCACCATTGTAGGACACAAAGTTTCCAACTCTTGAAATCTCCTAATATAAGTTTTAACATCGTTCCCCTTCACAGTCAAGTTATAAAATTCATCCTCCATTTCCTTGACTTCCGTTCGAGGCTGGTATTTCTTAATCATAAGTTTCTTAAACTCAACCCAAGATAACTTGTATGCCTCTTCTATTCTTATTGGTTGGGCATACGAGTTCCACCAAGATAACGCTTCCTCAGTAATTGTACTAGTTGCAAACTTAACCCTACAATCCCCAGTACAGTTACTACGGGAAAATACCAATTCAAATCTCTCAAACCAGTGAATCGATCCTATGGCCCCTTCTGTCCCCTTGAAATTGAAGAGCTGACAGCTCATAAATTCCTTGTAGTTACTCTTCTTCACTACAGGAATTTCGGGGTTTCTAGCCATGTTTACATCCCTAGCTCCTAGTGCTGCAGTCACACTGTCAGTCACTAGTCGCTGGATGTCTTCCTGAGTCATGGCGGGAGTAGTGGGAGTAACGGGAGTGGTAGCTCTTGTACGTGCCATTCTATAGGTAAGATGTGATAAGAATAGTGTCATAGTTTATGTTCTAAGTGCTTAGAACACTATCTGATACCGGATGCGTAGGAAATCCTAAAACTAAAAGGGCGAATTTCCTAACAAGGATCGTTATATTTCACCGAAGATAGTTTCCCCCGTCTAAAGGCATAGTGATTCTAAAGGATCCTAAGTTTTTAGTGTTCCTAGGTATGTCTACTTGTTTTAATTTCCTATGTTTTCTAGTTTTTAAATCCTAAGATAGTCTATAGTGTGTCCTAAGGCAATAGGGAATCCTAATACGGGATACTAGTTTGATGAAAGATTAAGTATAAAGTAGGTTAAAATTTTTATTTTATATTATAAAAATCTAGCAAGTACCCATTTATAACTAAGTTATCTACCTATAACCTATATTATTTAAGTTTATAACCTTATTTTAGTTCTAGGTTACCCTTAAGTTCCTGAATGGCTTCCAAAAGATCATCTATGTCAGACCTATGATTATCCCTAATATCCTCGATAATCATTTCTAAGGTGGAAAGTCTAACATGTGCAGTAACTACTTCGTCAGAGTGTCCCTCATATTTTGTTTGTAACCTAAAGATTTGATTACGAGTTTTCTCTAATTCATTTTCTAACCTATTTCTACTTATTCCTAATTCCATAATCCTAGTTTCTACTTCTTCCATTCGTCCTAAAGATAAATTATCTAAATGACTAAGTATTTCCTCTATTTGTTCATCATGCCTTTCTAAAGGCGTTTTATATGAACTACTACCTATCTCAAACCTAGGGAGAGGTGATGGTGGTATAATACGTATTTTCTTACGGGGAGGTGAAACTATTTCGGGAATATAACGATCTTGACTATTATAGTGGGGTATAGATGGGTTAGGGGTTATAGTAGGTACAATAGGTATTTCTCCACCATATGCTTGCGTATACCCATTATATGCTTGCATATAGGGATCATACGGGGAAAGTTCTAAACCTAAGTTAGTTAAGATGTTCTGGGCTAATTCTTTCAGAGAATTAGAACCAAAAGATGAGTGAGTAGGAGTAGACGGAGCATACACATAACTATCGGATGAAGTATCTGTATCATCGGTATCCAACACGATGATAGGATTGTTAAAGGATAACATATCCAACTGTAATACCTGAAAGAGTATCTTAGCATAATTCTAACCAAAGTAGGCATCCTAAAGGCAATACTAATAGTGGGGATTCTAACCTAAAGGCAATAGTGAGGTATCTATCCTAGAGGCAATTTAGGGATTCTAACCTAAAGGCAAGTTGGGAATTCTAACCTAAAGGCAAGTTGGGAGTTCTAACCTAAAGGAAAGTCGGGAGTTCTAACCTAAAGGCAAGTTGGGAATTCTAACCTAAATGCAAGTTCGGGGATTCTAATGGTACGGAGGACTTTTTGAAAAAGTGGTTATAGTTTAGGAAAAATCCTTTTGTTCTCTATAACCAACGCTCTGATGCTAATCTGTAACACCCCCGTTTTTCACTGATCGCAGCGGATTAAGTGTTTGGGGTATTACTCATGGAAACAAAGACAAGATAATAGAAAACGACTCGAAAAGAAACGTTTTTGAAAAAGGTGTTATCATTCATTTATTCATTAGAGTTCTTACGGTAAAATGCTTTATAGGTACCCCCTACCTTCACCAACTCTGCACACACCCCATTCCTTGTTCCCCCTAGCCTCCACAACCTTCCAAAACCAAATTAATACTCACAAAATCCTCCAAGTTATCTAGCTGCCATGTGGGACTTTGGCGCCAAAACCCATTTCAAAGGTTGAGATCAATTAAGCTGAATCCAAGGGCTCACAATGAAGGGGGATTGAGATAGAAGCACTCCTCAGACCTTATAAGTCAAGAAAGAAAGAGAAGCAGAGGAGTAGTAGTTATTAATAGTTAATTAGTGGTTTTAAATGTAATTTTTAGTTGAATTTAATTAAAATCAATGTAATGTTTTAAATTAAGCTCTGTAATTGTTTCTTTCAATAGTGTATTCACTTTTAAAATCAATATCAAGTTAGTTGTTTTTGTTAATCCTTCACAGTTAACTTTTATGTTCAAGCTTTAAATTTCATTTAAGTTAGAATAAGCTCTTATAAGCTACCACAGACTTGTTTCTTGTTAATAATAGCTTATGAGAGCTCTTCATAGCTATTGGGGAGCTTGTAGTTACCTGAGCATGGCTGGTTCCCTTGTTTCCATAATAGTCAACAAAAAAGTCAACAGAAGTAATGATAATGATAAGGTGATTCAGAAGGGGTTTTGTGGAGATTTCTAGTTAAGTAGCTTGTTTATAAGCTCATATGAGCCTGATGACATTTACTTGAGGTAAACTCACTCAATTCTCATTTTGAGTTCAATTATAGCTTCCATACTACCCTTTTCTTGGTTTGCCCTGCAATAAGTGGTACATGAGGTTCTTGGTGTTGGATTTGTAGTCATGTAGCCTTAGTTGCATCTCCTTGATCTGTTGGAAGGTTCAAAAGCAGTAGTTGTAGTTTTATATGCCAAGGTTGTAGTGAATAGTTAGTTTAAGGGAGTGTTTGGCTAAAACTGTTTCAAAGTACTTAGTGTTGTTTTGGTTAAAGTTTTTAGTTGAAACATATCCCATTAGGTCCAAATAGGTTAATTCAAGCATAAAACACCAAGGTCATTTTGCAAAAAAGTCAAAGATAACTCCCAATTTCATTGACAGTCCATTGTCTTTGACTGTGGGGTTTTTGTAACTTCAAATCTCATCCACTTTGATTAAATGTTGTTTTTCTAGCTTAATTTACCCTTAATATAACTTAGTACATCAATTTAAGTCATTTAGACCCCATACAAATCCAAGAAAGTCAAAGTTCAAAGTTACATGAAAAGTCAAAGTGGTATGTTTTTAGTTTTTCCCAAATCTTGTAGGAATTTATTAGAATTTTGTGTAATGAACTAGGCCTTGAAACTTGTTTATACTTACAGCCCCCCAGCTCATCTCCATTGTCCTAACTTCATTTGATTTTTGCCATTTTTCGTCTGGGCCCCACCTTCACCCAAAGTAGCCTGCAAGGGGAGGTTGTCCCCTGCTGCAGCAGCACCTCAGCCAACACCACCACTTTGGTGGTGGTTTCTGGCTACCACAGTGGGACCCACTACCTAATTTTTGGTCCCTTCAACCCCCCTCCTACCCCTCTTTTAGTTTTGACCATAAGTTTGACCTCAAACCTTCTGGGACCCACCTGAATCAACCTCCTAAACTTGTCCCATTTTCTGTGTGGAATTAAGTTCAAATAGCTTATTTGTTGGCTTATCTGCTTAACCTGTGAGATTCTTTGTTCAAATCTTACTTAAACATGCCCACATAACTTATTTAGATCAGAATCACTCATAGTGGGTCCCACTTAAGTTCATTTGAGCTATTTTCCTCACTTGGTCAACAATAGTCAACTGTCATACCAATAAGCTTCTACAGTGCTTATTTTTAAGTTCCAAAAAATTTGTTTTTACAAAAGTTAGTTGTTTTTTAGTTGTAAAATAGGTTTGTAAAAGAAAATTTCAGAAAAAACAATTTAATTTTAAGTGATAGTTTCTATTTAATGTAATTTAAATTTTAATTTTAATTTTTAAATTAATTAATATTTAAGTTTTAAATAGTAAAATTAGTTTTTATAAAGTAAACCCTAGTTTTTATATTTTTCCTAGCTTTTATATAATATAATATAATTTTAGGATTTTTTTTAGAATTTTTACTGTTCATTTGCTATTTTTTATAATTTAAAATATTTTAATTAGGTGATTAATATTTAATTAGTAATTAATTAATAGAAAAAACACAAAAAGACAAAAATACATATTTTTAATTTTAAAACTTATTTTTAGTTATTTTATCATTTTAGAAATTTAATTTTCATTTTTTTAGTATTAAATTAATATTATATTGTATTTAACTATTTTAAATATTAATAATTAGTATTAAATAGTATTTAATTAATATTAACTAATTAAATAGTGTAAAAATTAATTTTAATTTTCTAAAAATTTTCTTTTATCTTTTAGTTTGTAAAAAAGTCATTTTCACCCCCTGTGGGTTTTCAGATTTCAGTTTTCACTTTTTATTTCTTACGTTCGCGTAAATTTAAACTGAACGTACACGTTTTTAGGTTTTAAACATTTCTGGTTTTTCTAAATTTACAGTCTTGTTATAATAGCTTATTTAAGCTATTTCTTTGTAGATTCCTTAGCTTAATTATTCACAAACCCCTTTCTGTCCAAATTCACCAGATCACAAATCCGTTTGATAAACATCCACACCTCGTCAGGACATAACGACCCGGGGAAACCCTATACTTCCACGGAGATTGATTCTAGGCTGTTTGACTTAGTTGACCATCACCTGGTCAATTAGGTTGACCGTTTGGAACGGTTTGCTGATTAGTGCTTTTGGAATTCAATCCTTTGTAAATTTTCCATCCTTGTTCATATTATCTTATTATTATCATATAAAAACAAAACTGTTCACGAAAACATTTTAAACTCAGTTTTCAACGAACACAAAAACATTTTCTTTCTTATTTGTACAAAATGTTTATTCAAAAATCCAAAAATAATCACCTTTACCCTCTCACATCTTTGATTCTTCATCCCTACCCCTCTATGAACCTTTGATTCTTTATATATCGTATCCACACCATTCTGGTTGCCAATGGTGTGGTGGTCCTCATAATGGAGGGAATTGTCCCGGTTGTAGCATGGTAGAGTCAAGAGATGGGTCTGTCTATAACCAAGCTCCCTATCCTTACCATGACACATCTGATTCATCCTACCAGCCACCACATCATGAGATACTGACATATCTGTGTGAGTTTTGTGGTGGTCCTCACCAAGGATCTGAGTGTCAAGCCGGAAACACGTTTATCTATGAACAGTTTTCGGGGGACAATCAGAACTTTGGGTATGACCAATACCCATATGATTCACCAGTCCAGACTCAACAGTTTTACTGTTGTGAGTGCTGTGGAGGTCCACACTCTAGCTCGGATTGTCAAACAAGGAATCCATTTCCTTGTAACAATTACGACTATTCGTTTTCAGACCCACCTCCACAGTACCAAATGATTCACACAACTCCTCATGATACTGATCAAGACCTTTTACTAAAGGCTCTTGATATATTGAAAGAACTTAAGGAGGAGTTGGTTACTACATCGTTTCAAGACTCTCGTGAGAAATCTATGGCAGAATTACTTGCTGAAGAACGAGAGTCTAGAAACAAATTGAGTATGGAGGAATTACTTGTCTTAGAACAAGCAGCTATAACACGTGCCAAATTTCGTAAAGCTGCTCTTCTAGACTGTGATGATGATAGTGATAATGAGGACACCCTTGATATCCTTCAATTTTATAAGGGTTCATCAGATTCATCATTTGTAATTCCTCCCATTGAAAATCAGGGAGAAAATAATGATACTGGGAAATTACTAGCAGAAGATCAAATGGAACTTGTACAATCCGTGAATGCTAGCTCCTCTTATCTCCCTCAGTCTGTTGTTATCACACCCGAAGTTCACACTCACTCTCTAAACATGGGGGATGAGCATCTTAGCACTGTTCCTAATAAGGAATCGGACGAATTAATAAAGTCTAGTGTTGAGATCCTTGTCCCAATCCCAGGAGAGTCACAGGGAACTTTTAACCATGTGTATTGTTAGCCTCGCTTTTTTATAAAGATAACGTCACACATGTGAATTGGACTAGATTAGTAACATGTAGTACCCGCAGGGACTACTAATGTACACTAGGCAAAGTAATGTTGTATAGAGCCTATAAATACCCCTCATGACTCTCCATGAGGGAGGTGGGAAATTGTGTATTGTTCTTTCATTATTAATAAACTTCCATTTCTTCACCCTCTCTCTACTTTCTATCTCAAGAACTAAACATGGAATCCATCTTCTTTGATCAACCAAGACCTCCCGAACCACATAAATCATCTATATTTTCGGTCCTACAATTGGCATCAGAGCCACGGTGTTTAGCTGCTTTTACACGTTTTTTTTGCATCCGAGAAATTTTTTTCTCTCATCTTTTATGGGTAAAGTTTCTTTGCAGTTTTATACAATAGTTTTGTGTATCCCATGGTCAAAAGTCAAAGTTTGGTGCTTTATTGTACATCCAGCAGCTTTCTTGTTAACTGCTACCATTTATGTGATTTTTGTCCATACTCGTGAATATTGTGGTCAAAAAGGGTCAAAACATGGTCGGAAATTCATCGGAAACTGGGAAATGGTCGCCGGAATCTAATCGGAATTTCTTGTATAAGAAATCTCGATATGTACCTGTTTTCGAGAACACATGTGGTTTTCGAGAACACAACTCCTAAAATTATCGAAATCATGTTCTTGTGAACCATGATCTCGATAAGACATGTTCTCGATAAATACCTATTCTCGATAAATCTCAAAGAAATCTTTCGCAAACACAAGATTTACCATGTTTCGCAATCTTTACCATGTTTCGCAATCTTTTGTAAAAAGTTTCGAAAACAGAAATAAGGAGATAAAGAAGAGACGATGAAGACCTTGACCACAAAACCATTTATCAACTCATTTGGACCTCAGCTCTTTATACATCATCGATCTATGTAACAAATGAAAATGAAATGACATCGAGGCAAATAACAATTCCACAACCTCAGTCTATAATCTACAACCAAACCCTACAACTAGCTCTACCATCGACCCTCACACATCACTTATCAACACTCCTTCAAACAAGACTCAGAACTGAAAAAGAAAATACATTTCGAGATCTCAGTTACATCTCTTTCGTGTACATTGAAGTGACAACAAGACCTTTAAAGGTCAATCAAACGAAAGAATGTGAATCTTCATCGATCCTATATGAAGCCTAGCTTCATGATAAATATCCGAACAACAAAAAGATAAGTGCAATAACAAGTTTGTTATTCCCTTTTCTTGGATTCGTTCTTCATTTATTCTTCGGAAGGGGAATCAAGGAGAGATATGTTTGATCATGGGAAGAAATGAGTTTGAGAGAAGTTTGAGTGGAGCGTGTGTGGTAGGCGGAGTATTTTTTTATCTTGTATGATTAGGGTTGTGGTAAGTGAGGATTATTAGGGGTATATCATTATTCTGGATCAGGTGTATTTCTTTTATGGGCTTGTGATCCGAATTTTTTCCTTTGGGCTGAAATTGTATAACGCATGATGGCCTGGATCTATAAGTTATTAGTTGGACTCAAATGATGGGCTGAATATTATGCACACAAAAAAATTGTCATCCGATTATTTTTGATATAAAATTTTTTTGGATACAATTTTTTTATATATTGGTATAAACGAGTGGTACTTTGGTATACAAATTTCACGGGGATACATCGTTCACGGCTAGAATTGTTTCGTTCAACAAAAATGACCACGGGATTTTTGTACGGTATTATTGATTTGACTTTGAAGTGGCATCACAACAAGTGTACTTATTTATCTCAAAGTCTAGGGGTGGTTGGATGCACGACTTTTGAAGATAACTTGTCTGCGCAAATTAAAAATTCAGTCTTGACAATCTAGTTATTACTGATGTAAGGAGTTACGTTGTAGTGCTCACAGTATAGCTATCACTTAAAGGAGTTACGTTGTAGTACTCAGTGTCACACGAAGTAGTGGATTGTTCAAGTGGTGAATATTTCGTGCAACCTCATACTTAAAGGAGTTACATTGTAGTGCTCAGTATAGGTATTAAGTCACATCTATCATACAAGCATTCAGTCACAAGATGGGATGATTACTTCTTTTTCAAGCTGGTCATATCGGGTTGTCTCCTAATGTGGTCATTATTAGTAGCCGGTGAATTCAAAGGAGGTTCGATTACAAGTTGATTTGAGAGACAAGTATTGAGAGTATATTTTTGCGACATATACTCACAAATTATGCTTACACGGTCTATCTATATTGCATCAGAAGTGTAAAGTACGGGTAATTATGGCATGTACACAAAATAGTATGATGATTTCGATAAATCGCAACCATCAGGAGGGAGAAGAACATGCCAAAAGAAGTAGTGTTTCATCTCTAGTACGTTGGTTGTTCGAGGGAATTGTGCTTACACTGGAACCGAAGAAGTACTAATGATGTGTACATCGGAGCGCATTACCAACCTTCTGTGCAATGTTATGTGAGTTATATTGTCATGATGCTCCCTGAACGACAACCATGTGCCAACACTTTTGAATCTACTTTATCCGCTGCGTGATGAAAAGAGAGTTGTCGGTTCAGGAGGGAGCAGGAAAAAGAATAAAGGCTCACTAGTTAGGAGGGAGTAATAACCTAACTAGACCATTACAATTGAAGTTCAGAGCTACAAAGACCTTTGCAGTCAGTACGCCGAGATCGTCGGAAGAGAGAACTTCAAGTCTGCCTCAGTATCTAGACTACAGAGACTCTGCGCTTCAACAACGTCAACATAGTTTACTATTGTTGTAATTTTACATTGTTAATGTATTTACAGGTCTCATTGTAACCATTCACGTGTGACGATATCTTGGAGGGAGATTGTTAGCCTCGCTTTTTTATAAAGATAACGTCACACATATGAATTGGACTAGATTAGTAACATGTAGTACCTGCAGGGACTACTAACGTACACTAGGCAAAGTAATGTTGTATAGAGCCTATAAATACCCCTCATAACTCTCCATGAGGGGGGTGGGAAATTGTGTATTGTTCTTTCATTATTAATAAACTTCCATTTCTTCACCCTCTCTTTACTTTCTCTCTCAAGAACTAAACATGGAATCCATCTTCTTTGATCAACCAAGACCTCCCGAACCACATAAATCATCTATATTTTCGGTCCTACATGTATAATTTACCTTCCCCTATTGAGTGTCCAAAAGATCAATTTGAGACTTTCTCCGATTGTAGCGAAGATTGTGCATCTTATGGAGACATCGAGTATGTTGAGGCATCAGTTCCACATTCTGATGCTGATCATCTTCTTGAGGAGTTCGCCGATGAACTCACTCACATCAATCCACTTCCAACGGGAAGTGACGATGATCTCGTTGACTTTGAAGCCGATCTTGGAGAAATTGAAAGTCTCCTCTATCATGATCAGTCACTCAGTTCTCATCCCAACAATCCAATAGAGAATAATAATCACTTTGATCCCGAATCATTTAATACTACTCTCACCAATCCTCTATTTGAATTCGACTCTGAATTCACTTTGATTTCTGATAATCCACTCTTTGATATTCAGAATGAGGATTGTGATGAGTCAACAATGGAACATGAATTCACAAATTCACATCATGTGAATAATTCTCTTCATGAGGAGTTCTCCGGTGAACTCACTCATATCATGACTCCTCCGGAGTTTGATAGCCCGGGGGGAGATGCACTCAATCATGAGAATTTTCAAATTCCCACCCACCCTCCCGGGATATTTTTGAGCTTAACCTTTGAAATCCAAACTCAGGCTAATGAGCCTGATCTCGAGGAAGAAGATCAAATCATGATTTTCATCATGGTTTTCTTCCTTTTCTTCACCTATAAGGTGACTTCTTCTCTTCTTCACTCCTTCGGGAATGAAGACACTATATTTGACCCCGGCATTTTCATGTATCATTATCTTGAGCCGGGTACTTATCTCATCGGTGTGGAACTTTCACGTGCTTCAAATGTTTGTCCAAACATCTTGAATGAAAGTCCGATGGAGATTGTCCTTTCCACATCATGCTTCCCCAAGGACAAATGAATTCGGGGTCGAGTCAAGCTAGCGACTCGGTAAACAAAAACAGTAGCATGCTTATAGGGTTTTCACCCTAAGTGTGGGGGTGTTACCCCTGCAGTGGTTACAAATAAAGTGAAAAAAATAGTGTTTCCACATTTAGCTTGTAATGTTGTCTTTTTACGTTCTAAGAGTCGGCATAATAGCCGGGACTTTGAATATTAAGGACAATATTCATTCTAAGTGTGGGGGGGGGGGGGGGGGGGTATTTCGCTATTCTAGCGAATTTTATCACATTTTACTATCTAGTACCCCCGTTTTTAGCCAAAATCTCAAAAATTTTAAATTTTTTTTCACTGGTGCTTCAAAATTTTTGTGGTTATCAGTCCACCATGTCTAAACGACAAAAGGATTGGCTAATCCAGGAGCAAACAGCTCTTGGTAAAGATATATCAAATCCATTTACGGCTTGCAATTTGCCCAAAATTGTATGGTACCTCAACTCGCCATATCCTAAAAAGCGAATGAGTTGGCTAGCCCGCAAGATTATGGCTTGTGGTAAAGGCAGTGGAAAAACCATAATTGGTAATCAGCTCACCAAGATGTTGACTATTCCATCAAGAGTTGGCTAGTCCAGAAGCAAACGGCTTTTGGTAAAGACTAATCAAATCCGTTGACACCTGGTGGTTTGCTCAAAATCACATGGTTATCAGGTGGACCATAGTTCTTACTTGAATCGATACATCTGGCTACTCCAGAAGTGATGGCTTTTGGTAAAGAGTTTAAAATCTATTAAGTTTTCAAAACATTTTATTGCTAGTAACTAGCAATAGTTTAGTGTGGGGGACTGATGAGTGCTCAAACACTCATCATTTTTTGTCAAATCTGAACTGCAAAACATACAAAAACACTCAGTAATGCATCAAAATACAGAAAATATTTCAAAATTGTGTTTTATATGTTCTAGATGCAAAATGAGTAAAAACAAATGAAAAACATACAAAGTTTGCAAAATTGGCAGTTTCAGTCCCCCAACTTTCATAAAATGTCAAAACTAGTCCCTGGTCATTCAAAATATGAAAAATTATCACCAAAGGTCCTTTTGAAATCATAAGTTGTCATATTTAGTCCTTTGGTAAAAAATCTGAAAAGTTTTGAGAAATTTGCAATTTAATCCTTGGAGTTTCACTTTTTGGCAGATTTGGTCCCTGGTGGGAATTTTTGGATGAAAAATCAATTTTGGTCTTTGGGAAATCACAAGTATCAATTTTAGTCCTTAAAATGAAAGTTTGAATAAGTTTGCAATTTAGTCCCTAAAGTTTCACATATTTACAGTTTTAGTCCCTAAAGGGCCAAAAATGGAAAATTGCAAATTATATCCTTGGACTATGATGACTTGGCATGTTTTATCCTTACTTGTACTTTGGAGACTTGGCAAAACAACCCCTTGGATTTTTAGTAATTACAATATTGGTCCTTGTCAAATACCAAACGGACCCTTGTGTTATCATGAACCATAAACCAATACCAAATCCAAAACAAACACAAAACCCAATCCACCCCTTGGCTTATTACCCTACCCCAGCCCACCAACAAATACACCCTTCCCCCTTTTTTTTATTAGCCCCGGTCAAACCAAGGTCAAACCTCACCTCCCACCTCCCAACTTGCCCTGATAACACTGTGTACCCCCTACCTTCACCAACTCTGCACACACCCCATTCCTTGTTCCCCCTAGCCTCCACAACCTTCCAAAACCAAATTAATATCCACAAAATCATCCAAGTTATCTAGCTGCCATGTGGGACTTTGGCGCCAAAACCCATTTCAAAGGTTGAGATCAATTAAGCTGAATCCAAGGGCTCATAATGAAGGGGGATTGAAAGAGAAGCACTCCTCAGACCTTATAAGTCAAGAAAGAAAGAGAAGCAGAGGAGTAGTAGTTTTTAATAGTTAATTAGTGGTTTTAAATGTATTTTTTAGTTGAATTTAACTAAAATCAATGTAATGTTTTAAATTAAGCTCTGTAATTGTTTCTTTCAATAGTGTATTCACTTTTAAAATCAATATCAAGTTAGTTGTTTTTGTTAATCCTTCACAGTTAACTTTTATGTTCAAGCTTTAAATTTCATTTAAGTTAGAATAAGCTCTTATAAGCTACCACAGACTTGTTTCTTGTTAATAATAGCTTGTGAGAGCTCTTCATAGCTATTGGGGAGCTTGTAGTTACCTGAGCATGGCTGGTTCCCTTGTTTCCATAATAGTCAACAAAAAAGTCAACAGAAGTAATGATAATGATAAGGTGATTCAGAAGGGGTTTTGTGGAGATTTCTAGTTAAGTAGCTTGTTTATAAGCTCATATGAGCCTGATGACATTTACTTGAGGTAAACTCACTTAATTCTCATTTTGAGTTCAATTATAGCTTGCATACTACCCTTTTCTTGGTTTGCCCTGCAATAAGTGGTACCTGAGGTTCTTGGTGTTGGATTTGTAGTTATGTAGCCTTAGTTGCATCTCCTTGATCTGTTGGAAGGTTCAAAAGCAGTAGTTGTAGTTTTATATGCCAAGGTTGTAGTGAATAGTTAGTTTAAGGGAGTGTTTGGCTAAAACTGTTTCAAAGTACTTAGTGTTGTTTTGGTTAAAGTTTTTAGTTGAAACATATCCCATTAGGTCCAAATAGGTTAATTCAAGCATAAAACACCAAGGTCATTTTGCAAAAAAGTCAAAGATAACTCCCAATTTCATTGACAGTCCACTGTCTTTGACTGTGGGGTTTTTGTAACTTCAAATCTCATCCACTTTGATTAAATGTTGTTTTTCTAGCTTAATTTACCCTTAATATAACTTAGTACATCAATTTAAGTCATTTAGACCCCATACAAATCCAAGAAAGTCAAAGTTCAAAGTTACATGAAAAGTCAAAGTGGTATGTTTTTAGTTTTTCCCAAATCTTGTGGGAATTTATTAGAATTTTGTGTAATGAACTAGGCCTTGAAACTTGTTTATACTTACAGCCCCCCAGCTCATCTCCATTGTCCTAACTTCATTTGATTTTTACCATTTTTCCCCTGGGCCCCACCTTCACCCAAAGTAGCCTGCACGGGGAGGTTGTCCCCTGCTGCAGCAGCACCTCAGCCAACACTACCACTTTGGTGGTGGTTTCTGGCTACCACAGTGGGACCCACTACCCCATTTTTGGTCCCTTAAACCCCCCCTCCTACCCCTCTTTTAGTTTTGACCATAAGTTTGACCTCAAACCTTCTGGGACCCACCTGAATCAACCTACTAAACTTGTCCCATTTTCTGTGTGGAATTAAGTTCAAATAGCTTATTTGTTGGCTTATTTGCTTAACCTGTGAGCTTCTTTGTTCAAATCTTGCTTAAACATGCCCAAATAACTTATTTAGATCAGAATTACCCATAGTGGGTCCCACTTAAGTTCATTTGAGCTATTTTCCTCACTTGGTCAACAATAGTCAACTGTCACACCAATAAGCTTCTACAGTGCTTATTTTTAAGTTCCAAAAAATTTGTTTTTACAAAAGTTAGTTTTTTTTAGTTGTAAAATAGTTTTGTAAAAGAAAAATTCAGAAAAAACAATTTAATTTTAAGTGATAGTTTCTATTTAATGTAATTTAAATTTTAATTTTCATTTTTAGATTTTTGTTAAGAACTTAGCATTTTTATATTTTTATTAATTTCCTTTTATGTTAAAGTATTTTTAGTAATTTTCTCAGATTTTTATATTATCATTTAGTATTTATTAGATTTAATATTAGTTTTATTAGTAATTAATTAATATTTAAGTTTTAAATAGTAAAATTAGTTTTCATAAAGTAAACCCTAGTTTTTATATTTTTTCTAGCTTTTATATAATATAATATAATTTTAGGAATTTTTCTAGAATTTTTACTGTTCATTTGCTATTTTTAATAATTTAAAATAGTTTTATTAGGTAATTAATATTTAATTAGTAATTAATTAATAGAAAAATCACAAAAAGACAAAAATACATATTTTTAATTTTAAAACTTATTTTTAGTTATTTTATCATTTTAGAAATTTAATTTTCATTTTTCTAGTATTAAATTAATATTATATTGTATTTAAGTATTTTAAATATTAATAATTAGTATTAAATAGTATTTAGTTAATATTAAATAATTAAATAGTGTAAAAATTAATTTTAATTTTCTAAAAAATTTCTTTTATCTTTTAGTTTGTAAAAAAGTCATTTTCACCCTGTGGGTTTTTCAGATTTCAGTTTTCACTTTTTATTTCGTACGTTCGCGTAAATTTAAACTGAACGTACACGTTTTTAGGTTTTAAACATTTCTGGTTTTTCTAAATTTACAGTCTTGTTATAATAGCTTATTTAAGCTATTTCTTTGTAGATCCCTTTGCTTAATCATTCACAAACCCCTTTCTGTCCAAATTCACCCGATCACAAACCCGTTTGATAACCATCCACACCTTGTCGGGACATAACGACCCGGGGAAACCCTATACTTCCACGGAGATTGATTCTAGGCTGTTTGACTTAGTTGACCATCACCTGGTCAATTAGGTTGACCGTTTGGAGCCAGTCACTTATGTATAACTCATATAAGTTCAAGTAAGTCATATAGTTCAGATTATATCATGTAAATAAGCTATGTAACATGTAAACATGCAATTCGACTATAACTAGGGTTACGAAAAGAAAGCATGCAAACAAATGGTTTCTAGGTCCTAGCTAAGGGTTCTAAGTTATCTAAGGTCTCTCCTAAGTGTTCTAAGTCAGTTCTATAGCTAATATATGCAAAGGTAAGGCTTACCTAGGTCGGGGAAGACTTAACGAGGGTGCTAGGGTTTCTAGGGCTTCTCTCGGCTTCAAACCACAACTCGACTTGGCCAAGGCTTCGCTACTTGGTTCCTAAGGATTCTAAGGGTCTATTACTACATAAATGTGATTAGAGAAGAGAAGGATAGGTGTGAAGAAGAATGGAGGGAGGGCTTGGCTATTTATAGTCGCGTAAGGAGTAGCGAGCAAGGAATGCCTCGCCATGTGTCGTGGAGGGGTAGGGTGGAGTAAGCACGGCTATGGGGTGGTGTGGCAGGTCTAGGTGGTGAGGAGGATGGGCTAGAGGGTAGCTAGGGGGCGCCATAGGCCGGTTGTGGTGGAGGAAGGCCGAGAGAGGCGGTCTGGGAAGAAAGGGTGACAAGGAGGTGATGCACCTCCTAGCTTAGGTGCTTGGAGGTGCTAGGGTGCTTGCTTAGTTATAGGGAGGTGCTAGGGTGCTTGCTTGGTAGTTTTAAGATGTTTAATGTTATAAACTGATCTAGGTTGTGTAGGACATAATAATAATAATAACAATAAGCAGTGGAATAATCAAAACATAATTGCAGTTATTAACAAGGTTTCTCGTCATCATCTCTACTCTAACATACACCAAAGCCCCAATGCTACGTGATCAAGTGTAGCACGGTTACACTCTAACAACGATCTAAGATCGTTGAGGCTTAACACTAATCACCCTAGACGTTTTCCCATAAAACGTCTCTACACACACACCTTTCTAGGTTTACATTGTGACACACATGAATAAATAAACCTATTCCCTGTTTTCTCTTTATATAATAGAGAACTAGGGTTACAAAATACTACGAAGGACTATATTGAAATAACTTCTTTGTAAAGCAAGTCCTTTGTCTTTTGCATTCTTCACTTTGTCATCATAAGTCCTTTATCTTTCATATTTTGTCAATATCAACTTAAGTATAATTCCTAACTGATTGAGCCCGAACCGTCAGATATTATTGACCAAGGTCAACAAGTCAAAGACAGCCTAGAATCAATACTCCGGTGATAGTATAGTGTTTTCCCGGGTCGTTAAAGTCCCAGCAAGATTGAAATGGTGCTTTGGAAATCGTTTTTGAGAAAGTGGCACTGAGGACAGTAGCCAGATGGTGTGAATTTGATATTGCTACTGTTATGATGGTATTTGTACACAGATATAATATTCACAAAAATCAGATAACAGATATATGCACGTATTCACAATTCAGGTTTACACAATTGGACTGAAAAAGTGGGTTTTGGTATTTAACAAACTACAGGGGGCGCTTTTGACACTTTTTAAAACTTAAAATTAAAAATGAAAATGAAATTATGAAAATGATTAAAATACTATTTAAATATTATTTAATTAATAAAACTATTTAAAATCTAAATTAAAATCTAATTTAAATTAACTAAAAATTATAACTATTACAAATTAAACTAAAAAGTTGCAAAAATATTTTCTAAACCTAAATTAGAACTTGAAGAAAGTAAAAAAAATGAAAATAAATATTTTTGTCTTTTTATAGGTTTTTTATAAATTGAAAACTATTTAACTTAATTAAACTAATTAAACTACTTTTAATTAATATTAATACCAAATTAACTTAGAAAATTACAAGAAAATTTATAAATTACTTAACCATCACAGGAATCCTAAAAAATTATAAAAACTCTAAAAATTATGTTTTAAGATTAAACTACTAATTATTTACCTTTTAATTACTTTAATTCTAATTTAAACAAATTAAATAAGAAAAATGGAAAATGAACAGTAGAATCTGAAAATATATTTTCTAAAAACCTATTATACTATATTAGAGCTAGGAAAAATATAAAAATTAAGTTTAACCTTATAAAAACTAAATATGATATTTATTACTTAATATTAATTAATAATAAAGAAAACTAAAATTAAATCTAATTAACACTAAATGACAAAATAAAAATCTGAAAAAATTATCAAAATTACTTTACTATATAAGGTAATTAATAAAAATATAAAAACACTAGTTACTTAATTAAAATCTAAAAATGAAAATTAAAATTAAGTTGAATTAAATAGATCACTTGTTTTAAACTTGATTTTTTGGATTTTTCTTTTACAACCTAACTTTACCACTAAAAATAGAAAACTTTTGTAAAACAACTTTTGAAAATAGCTTATAAATAAGCTGTAACACCCCCTTATCTTAAACAGTTGACTTTGGTTGACTGTTTGGTCAAATGTGGTCAAATGGCTTTGAGTGGGGTCCACAATGGATAAATCAGATTCACATGAGTTGTTTGAACAAATTTAAGCCAGAACAACACAAAGGGGATCACAGAATAAGCTAATAAGTATAAATAAGCACTTCCAAAATCTAATTCCTACTCAGAACTGGGACAGAGTTAAGAAGCTAAACTAGGTGGGTCCCAGGGGTCCTAGAGTCAAACTAATGGTCCAAGGGGGAAGCCAGGTAGGAGGGGGGTTGGGAGAACCAAACTCTAGGGTGTGGGGTCCACTGTGGTGGCCACAAACCACCACCAAAGGTGGTGTGGTGGCTATGGTATCTGTTGTGCAGGGCAGTTGGTTGCCCTGCAGCCCTCTTTAGAGGGTTGTGGGGCCCACAAAAAAAATGGAAAAAATGAGGGGACTATGGGACTTTGTAGATGAGCTGATGGACTACAATTCCACAAAGGCACAAGGCCTAGATCTCAGTACTAAAATATAAACAATTCCTACCATTTTGGTGAAAATCTGATGAATGCACAATTTGACTTTTATAAAAACTTGATGTTTTGACTTTTATGGATTTCTGATGGACCCTAGTGACTTATGAAGTTATGATAAGCTGTAGTAAAGCTAACCTAAGCTAAGATTATGATCTATAAGCTAATGGTGAGGTGAATGGGGCTCAAACACATCACAAGTTAACAGTTAAGTGAGATTAATGATGAGTTTGACTTTTGTATGTTCAAGGTGCCAATCTTACAATGCCTAAGGCCTTACTAAACCTAATGTGAGCTAGTGAAACAAAGATTAAGGCCAAAAATCCACTGGAAGCCTCAGTACTCACCTAAACCAAACACTCCATAAATCTAAGTTTACACTACAACTATGCTATTAAGCTTTTACTCTGCAAATTTTTTACTTGAAACAGAATATAGTACCAATTTAAAAGCTAAATGAACAATAATAACACAGAAATAACAACAAATGCTAATTAAGGTAGATTAGACTAACTATAGCAGTTACATGAAAACTGTGAGCATAAGAAGATCTAAAGAACAACTAAGCTATATTAAGTTTTAATATCTCTAAATTAAGAAAAAGTAACACAAAAATTCATATTAACACATATGAGAATGGATTGAATCAGTAAATGACTAAGATGAAAATGGAGACTTACAATTTGGCTTCAACCAACAACTTAGAACCATGGACCAATTACTCAATTCCTAAACCTCCCATGAGGTATTACAACCCAGAGAATTCCAAAAATCCACCAGCTCCTTGCTTCAATGTTCTGTTACATTGATTTTTATTATTTTTCACCTATTTATTTAGTATTTTTGATTATTTTTTATTTTTAAACTAAAACTGTTTTAGAAGCTTTGTAAGCTTATAAAAGCTTATTGGGACTGGAATTGAGCTTAAGTGAACACACAACAACAACTTTTAATCACTACCAATGAAATTGAGATTTTGAAGAACAAAAATTTCATAAACTGAAAATATCTTGCACACTGAAATTAAAGATTTAAGATGATTCAAATTACATTTAATTGACTGAAGACAACTTAATTTAACTGAAATTACAATCTTAAAATAAAACTACACTACATACGACATTATTCTACACTACCTAAACTAATACTCTTTCTCCTCAGCTTTTTCTTGCTCTTTATAGCATCCCAGGGTCTTGTGGGACCCACAGGGTCAAATCCCACCAATAATATAGCCATTTGGGTCACCTTAGCTCTTATTGCAATTTTGGCGGGAAAGACCTTTTCTTGCAATTTGCTCTGTTAACAGACCGTAGGGGGGGTGAGAGGTGATGGGTGTTGGGGAAGTGTGATGCAGCAGGGATAAGGTGGAGGGATAAGGTGCAAGTGGTGCAAGGGGGGGATACCAGGTGGTTTGGCAGGGGTGAAAATGGTGGGAAGGGTGGGTTTAACCGGAGTCAACCCTGGGGGTGGATTATTTAAAACGGTTCTGAGGGATTTTTGGGCTTGGGTAATGGTTGGGCTGGGGGAGTTTAGGTGGTGTTGGATTGGGTTGTGCATTTGGTTTAGGATAATAATAAGGGTCCGGATTTGGTTTTAGTTTTTTAGGAAATTACAAGGACTTTTTTTTGTAATTATTTGAAAGTGGAGGGTGAGACTTGGCTTTCTTCCAAAATATTTCAAAGGGTATAATATGCCAAGTGGTGAGTAGTATGAGGTTAAGTTTTGAATTTTTCACTTTATAATACCCCAGGGACTAAATCTGCCAATTCACCAAACTTCAGGGACCTGACTTGTAATTTCACCAAACTTTCTACCCAGGGACCAAACCTGCCATAAGAGATTAGTATAAGGACAAAATTTGGTTTTCTCAAAGTTTTCATATCCCAGGGACCATTTTTGACAATTTTCAAAGTTCAGGGACTAAACTTGACGTTTTGTGAAAGTTTGCACCAAAGGACTATTTGTGTAACTTTTTGATTTAAAAGGGCCTTTGGTAACTTTTTCAAGTTTTTAGAACAACCAGGGACTAGATTTGACAACTTTTGAAAGTTGAGGGACTGAAACTGCCAATTATGCAAACTTTGTACGTTTTTCGTCTATTTTTGATTATTTTGCATTTGTAACATGTAAAACACTTTCCTGGGATATTTTCACTATTTTGATTCATTATTGAGTGTTTTTGGATGTTTTGGCAGCTCATAAATGGTAAAAATGATGAGTATTTACACACTCATCACTAACAATCTTCCCCTAGTTGATATGACAAAACCAAGTAATCACGAACTTCCCCTGAAGCTAATATGTATGAAAGATAAATGAACTTCCCCTTAAACCATGCTATATCATCAAGGATCTTCAAGATGCAGTCTTGTAAATCTCCTTCCCCTTTTTGTCATCATCAAATAGGGGACAAATGTATGCAACCTTGATCTTCACAACCACGAATCAATATTACTCAACCAATCCATCTTTCCAATGTTTCAAAGTCGCCCACAATTAAGTTCTCCGCATCTTTAAATGAACTTGAAACAATAGAAATCAAAACCATCAGTAGTAATAACAACTAGCAGTAGCAAAAACCTTCACCTCGATGTAGCATACAAATGGTTAATCATTTTAACAATAAGCTTCCCATGAAACCCATATGTTAACCATTTGTTGAATGTAGGCTCCATGTAATGATTACTGATGAAGAAAACTAAGTATAACCAACTTGATACTAAAGTAGAACAACCCAAACTTGTGCCTTATATCTTGTACTAAAATTGACTTTGAACGTATACTTAACGTATAGGGAGATCGCAATCTCTTGACAATAAACACTGAGCACAATAACGTAACTCCTTCAAGTGTTTGTCAATTCGTAGTCACCTGAACGAACGAACAAGTTACCCCACACTGAAAAGGTATGATAAAACACAAACTTGTGAAACTCTACTTCATCGTCAAATAGGTGATAAAAACCTTTCTTCGTAACCAATTAGAACAAATAAAAATGAGCCTTTTGAATCTGTTAAGAACCAATAAATTAAAATCCATACTACTCTTGTGTGCGTGGCTTCCCCTCGTGTGTGTGTTGGAACCACCTGTTCCAAATCAACTATATACTTTATAATAATCATGATTAGTCACCAGTTCAAATCATGAATCCCAAAAACAATGTTCTGTTACTGCCCTTGCATGCTTATCAGCTTCAAAACCAAAACTTCTTGTGTGTTTCAAACTCCATAAACAATTAGTATTCGAATCAGTATGAGGTTAGCAATATTAAGTACCAGATATGGTGATATTAAAGTTGAAACACCACCGTCCCAATGTCCCATGATGGGAAACAATTAATATGGATGTACACCGACCCATGATATCATTTAACCTTCATATTTCTTTTGACATATAACCAAATTGAAAATTAACCAATCAGACATCATCCTTCCTTTCACACCACAAATAAGTATTCTCAATCTCCAACTTAATAATCAAATCTTCTAGCAACATTATTTCTGTTGCAAAACTATCACAAACTGTCACTAAGTAGCATTCTCCTTCCTCCCAAAGCCTTTTGTGATGCTATATCTGTCACTGCTATAACATTGCAACTACTTGAACCATGATCCGTTTAAACCAGATTCCATTCCAAACTGAGAATCAAACACTGTAATAATCTGACATCAAACGAAACTAGAACCCATCATGGCTTCCCCTCAACTATTGTGTTTATAAAGATAGCAGTGGAAACCTAGCACGGACAGTGGAAACGATCGAGATAGCAGTGGAAACAAATAAGCATGAGCAGTGGGAACTTTTTAGGCAGCAGTGGAAATTAAGCGTAGCAGTGGTAACGTTATACATGAGCAGTGGTAGCAAACATAACTGGCAGTGGAAACGATTTACATAAGCAGTGGAAACCATGAAGTGCAGCAGTTGTTGTACCACAACCCTCAAACCATACGAGACTGAGTAACGCAACCCATGAGATATACCAAACTCTTCATTAATCCAAGACCATGCACGTTCAACATTATGGGTGTGTATAATGGATATGTACTTAATAAAATCAACACCGACCCATTATCATGAAAATAAGTATTATAAGTATGAGATCTTGAATCAGGATACCAAAAGTGAATAAAGTCACCGACCCACTATCTTGAAACAAGTTGATCCATGAACTTTATACAAACTCGTAGGATGATCTAGGGTTTTCTTTGGACTTCACCAGCAACCAATCACGAATAGCAGCTAAAACCCTAGAATCATAACTGATGCTTTCCAATCCTTTATCAGTTAGGGTTTATTCACAACTCCAAAGCACTAAACAATTCGATCAGCTTAGCCACTTCATATCAAATTCGTAGAGCCCACTGTTATCTCTAATTGAAATCGTCAATATCAGCAACTAATCATGAGTTTCATGAACCTAAAAACCAACAATCAATAAAACCTTCAGATCGATCGTAATATAGGTACCAACAATTTATCAATCAGAGTCGCAGCAACAACAGCAGCAAATCATGAGAACCGGATTAAAATTATTGAAGAATGAGCGTTTTAGGGTTTAGTATATCAGAATAAATCAAAAACCAATGAACCCTAAAAACAACGATCATATATTCTTCAAAGTTGCTTTCTTACATGAATTTGAGACACCAAAAATCATATAACCAACTTCCATTATGAATTTAGAACAAGTATTCATGAATTCAGGAAGTTTAGTATCACAAAAACCCTAAAAATTCGAAAAATTGGAACTTCTCTGCAGTAGTTTTCAAGAATTTATACCTGACAATTTAGACCTTAGATCGAAGATCCCTCCGGTGAAATTGTACCTTGATATATAAAGAATCTCCAGTAAAAATTACAGCCTGATCCAACGGTAAACGAAGGAGATACAGCCGTTTGAAAACTGTACTGCAGTGAGTTACGAAAATTAAACCAAATTCGAATTTTTACCTTTTCTTCGAAAAACCTTGTAGATCCTAGATCACTAGCCAACCTGTCTCTGATGCCACTTGTAATAAACTGATCTAGGCTGTGTAGGACATAATAATAACTATAGCAATAAGCAGTGGAATAATCAAAACACAATTGCTATTATTAACAAGGTTTCTCGTCATCATCTCTACTCTAACATACACCAAAGCCCCAATGCTACGTGATCAAGTGTAGCACGGTTACACTCTAACAGCGATCCAAGATCGTTGAGGCTTAACACTAATCACCCTAGACGTTTTCCCATAAAACGTCTCTACACACACACACCTTTCTAGGTTTACATTGTGACACACATGAATGAATAAACCTATTCCCTGTATTCTCTTTATATAATAGAGAACTAGGGTTACAAAATACTACGAAGGACTATATTTGTAGAATATGAACATCTAGATTCGGGTGGCCTTAATTCATGGTAGATGATATCCATGTTTGAGTTAGATTCAAGAATTAGAGAAAGAGAGAGTTTGGAACCTTGAGATAAAAGAAGAAAGAAAAATTAGATTAAATGAAAGGCTCACCCTCTCCACATGTGGAGAGGGATATATATAGTCCCTACAAGATAACTAATAAAACACCCACACCCGGGCTGTGGATCAGGTGTACAGTGGGTAAAGACCCGTCCTTCTTCCACGGTGTTACTTAATCTAAAACTAACTAAATATTAAACTAACTAATAACTAGACTAACTATGAGCTAACTTAATGCTATTACAATATTAAGGTGACCGAGTCTTTTATAGGAATATTTGTATTCCTAACAATCTCCCCCCCAAGCGAGGTCACCTTGGAAATTAAGCTCTTTGATCTTCTAGCATTTTGACTTCAAAACATGTCTTAATAGCTCGTAGTCTTTGATTCTTCAATGTCTAGAAACTTTGTGCATTCAGCAGAGTTATTATGATGACTGTTTGATCGTCTTGGATGATCTTTGAGTATTCTTCAATTTTGTCATCCAACATTTGTTTCCCAGTCATCTTTCAGCAGTATGTTTCCTTGTGATGTGATAATCTAAGAGCCGACATGCTCACACTATTTGGTGTCATGATCTTTAGCATCAGAGTTTGCAGAAGCCGTGTTAAAGGTCTTTTAGGTTGATCATGACTTTGTTGAATTGCAATGATGATGTAGTGTGAACATGTGGTAGAGGTTTGGCATCTTTTCTGCGACCAGCTACAGTATTCCACAGCTACAACCGCCAGAAGTTCCAAGACCGCACCTAATCGAAAACCCACAGAGGGCTTTTTAAGATCGTACCGTAGCATATCAATGATTAGGTGAGTCGCTGGAGATCACTCCACGACTGTAGATTGTTTGAACCTGCAACCTGCCACAGCATTCCACAGTTACAACCGCCAGAAGTTCCTGCATACGACAGTTAGCAATAAAACGTCTGGTACTTACAGGTTTGGACTTTGAGATTGTTAACAGCATAGTGTGAAAACTTTCTCTAATCCTTACCAAGACCGTTCCTAATTGAAAACCCACAGAGGGTTTTTTAAGATCGTACCGTAGTATATCAACGATTAGGTGAGTCACTGGAGATCACTCCACGACTGTTGATCATTTGAAACCGCCGCGACCACTAAGCGTAATTCACGAGGAATTACCTAAGTGACCTGCTTTCAGGGCTGCTTGATGTTGACCCTGGCAGGAATTTCCATTCAATCATTAGGAGTTACATGAGTAACATCCCTCATAAATGTTCTGGCAGATTGCTAAGATCTGCGTAGGACTCATGAGATTACAACTGGTGTCCTTAATGTTGAACAACCATTGTAGAAATAATTCGTGTCCCTATGAGATCTTATTATGCATCTCGAGGCTCTAGACTCAATAAGTGCATTTGGTTTTCCTATGCGGAGATTAGGGAGAGGTCTCCTGCTTCAATATCAACCATCTGTATGAGATAAGTTGATAGGTTACACCGGTTCCCCGTGAGAATGAAACAAGCTCTTTTAAGAGAACTTGAGTAGCTTAGAAGGTTAAGTGCAGCGCGTCACTGGGTCCATGACGTCTCGATTTCAATACCGATGTTGCCTTAGCAACCATCAGTAGATTATGAATTGAACCCGGTTTCTGCCCTAAGGTTGAATAAATGGAGGGCTATTTCTTTTCACCCTTTCTCATTTCATTTCTTTTTAATTCTTCAACCCCTTCTTTCTCCATTCTCACATTTCTCCTTTTTTTTTTTCATAATCATACCTACGGACTTTCTAATACTATCTAGATGGTATTGTCCATGGGTAGATCCCTCCGGCTCTGGCGGATCATAGGACGGTTTTCCTAACCTTAGCCACCTTATAACTTCATGACTATCCTATGTTGCCGTAAACCAAATCATTGAAAATTTTCTCAACGTGTTTATGAGTGAAAAACACATTTTGTTAACACGTTGAGAGTTTTGCCATTTTCAAATGCTCCCCCTTAACATGTGCTCCGAGTTTTGAAAATAAATTTGCACATGTCGGGAAGAGTTGCACTTTAGAATTGGTCCACCTTTGGTAAACCTGAACAGGCATTCGAGACACGCTTACATCACTAGTTAGACTAGCTTGAAGTTATTACCCGGCCTGGTCAAGTCCACAAAGGTTTCTCGAAATGGTACACTCTACTCAGACAAGTCCTCTTCGAGACACGCTTACATCACTGGTTAACCCAGCTTGAAATTATTACCCGGCCAGGACAAGTCCTTTCGATTGATGACTGTTTTTGTTTCGTCAATTCATTGGTGAAGTCTGAGCCTTGCTCACACAAGATGCTTGCCAAAACCTTTTAGTCAATTCGCTCCCCCTTAATATGTGCATCGATATACGAAAGAGTTTAGCACATATGGGCGAGCTTACATTTTCGTCCAAACATCACATTTTATCAGATTTCATATTTAAATCACATTCTCTCCCCTGATCAAAAATTTCAATCCATTTGAGATTTGTGATCCCAATTGATTTAAATAAGTTAGAAAATGCGGGAGAAAATGTGTCCAATTTAATGTTTTCTGATAATGGAACATACTTTGCTCCCCCTTAAACTAAGAGGGGGATTCACTGCTTATTTTGCACAAGACAACATTTAGGGCACCACCAGCAAAACGTCCAAATATTGTAGATCCCCACATGGCGAGATCGGAATAAGTATTGCTATGTTTTACTGAAGGTGGTGGAGGTGAAGTGTTGTCCTTGTCGTTGTTGCCGATGTTGTTGTTGTGATGAATTCTGAGCCAATCAATAGAGTTTGAACGTCTGAACACATGGTTCGAGCTGGAACTGGCACATTCATTTTGGCTATGGACTCTGCATAAGAATATCAACAAAGATATACATACATACAGATACTCTATACCTTAATAGCTACCATTCAGCAGCTTGCCACATAATAATACCAAATTCATTTAATCGAATCATAGTCAGGAAATACGTCAAACTACTATCTAGCATGATGAGTAGATAGCAATCATGCACATGGCAATTCATACAGATATCAATATTCAACTCAGGATCTTAGGAACATGATTCAAGCATGATAACATTATACCTAAGCAAATTCTGAGAACATATGCACAATATCAACAACACTTAAGCCGAAACAAGCAACATTTGAAACTCATTCACTTAGAACATACAAATGTCATAGGAGAATTCAAGAACATCAAACACCATTGGTTTTCAAACTTCTTCTAGGTTTTGAGTCTTAACGTATTTAGGGGATTATACGAGGATACCAAAGTAACACAAATGAACCTTCTAGGTACATAAAGCTAGGAGACTATAAGCAAGTTGCACATAATGTCCTAAACTTTCTAGCAACTAACACATTTGGCCATTTGATATAAATTTTAGCAAGATCCTCTTCAACTAAACCCCATTAACCACAAAACCAAGTATGAGTTAACCACGAAATTCGTTTAATGGTGTAAAATTTTAATTCACTCTCCCCCTCAATCAATGACCATTTCTAGTCGTTGATTGAGTGACAAAAATATTTTATGCAAATCCAAGACAAACAAATTTCATACAACAAATATTCACCAAGTGTCTCAATAAATAATTTTCAGAAGAATCATAGAATGAAAACTATTTGTATACAAAGAAGACTTCTCTTCTTTTTCAAGAAATAATGCACTGAAACGTACATTAGATCGAGGGTGCATGAATATAAAGTAATTCACGCTCGGATGAACGGCACCCTTGTTAGGAACAACCGTCTTTTTGGCGACGTGTTTTCCTTAGTTTTGAAAACCGGGTTGCTATCTGAAGTAATAGCAAACCAATTTTTTTTTTTTTTTTTTTTTTTTTTTTTTTTTTTTTTTAAAGAAAATATTGAGGATCGACATGTTTTAGAAAAACATTTATTTGAAACCGAAAAACTCTTGCTCAAGCATATGTATGATTCCGTGTCATTGTTGAATGACATTTCTAGAAACGTACATAATATTGATTACACAAGAGACATGTCAAGAGAAGAATATTTTTGGAATTTTTTATGATTTTTTCAGATTTTTTATGGTTTTTTTGTAGGTATTATATTTTTCTATTTACGTATTGGTATAAGATATGTACAAAGGATACCAAACCAAAAACATTACTCCTCAGCTTCCAGACTCTTCTCCGCTTCCATCATTTGACATGCTGAAGAGTAACGTGAGCACATTTAACCAGGGATTAATTCAGGCATTACACTCTCCCCTAATTAGTGCTCTCCCCCAATCCTGACAACCTTTCTGATGAACACCCACAATAGAAGGAAGACTTTGGACGAACACCCATAATATGAAGAGGTCATTTGATAACCAAATACATGCCGTCTTTAGTCTTCTAATCACATAGCGGAGAATGTATAGAAGACTGTAGACACGACCTACTTCAAGATTGCCCAATATGGAGGAACAGAATACCAACCATCTTCATCTCACCAAATGCCTTCCAGTAACCTTACATATAACCCATCAGCCCGCAGCGCACACATGAGACGATATCACCCAACCGAGAATAAAGAATAGACTGACGACTCGACCTTCTTCAGTCTTTAGTATAACACCAGAGTAACAGGTTGAACCACTGATCATCTATAGAATGTATCCATCCTTGGATATTAAGCCCTGATCACGTAGACCTGTTGTGCTTCCTTGATGTACACATTCTCTCTCCCCTGATGGTTACGATTAATCGGAATCATCATCATTATGTGTACATGTAGCCTGATGACGTATACATGAAGCATTGACTAGAAGCCCTTTGTTACTGATTGAATCAGCCCGTGAGACTATGTCGATTGGCATTCCATGACCATGTTCTTCAACACCTTGATAGAGAGGAAGAAGTAGTGTTGGAGAACCATGCATACCATGACCATGTTCTTCAACACCTTAATAGAGAGGAAGATGTAGTGTTGGAGAACCATGGTTTGCACGACTCCTGAATTGACGTATTCAGGAGTCGTATGACCATTTCTCAATCATCATCCAACATGTAGATTAATATTCACCCTTCCCCCCCCCCCCCCCTCAAAAATTGCATATGCCAGCCAACTGCAATTTTTGATGATTGAACTAGTGAATATGAATACCATCAACGGTAGGAAGCTCCACTTGACGGTTCTTGAGGACTGACATGTTGTTTATTCACCCTTTCCCCCCCTCAAAAATTGCATATGCCTGTCGAATGCAAGTTTTGGTTGAATAAGTGAATAATAGAATACTCCAATATGCGCCGATCCACTTGAAAACAGAATAAGCACGGAAAGAGCATGAACTTGTTGATGAGAATGGCCATAAATAAGAAGATTCCTCTTCTTTTGAAGATAAAGTGCACTGAATCGTACACCTTTCTTTTCATTGATGAGCGAGGCCTGAAGTGTTGTCAGCAGACGCCATAATGTTGAAGTACGAGGCCTGCACTGAAGTGTGCAGACGTCATCTATTGAAGACCAAGGCCTGAACTGATGTGTTCAGACGTCATCTCTCTTTTTTCTTCTACTCTCTTGCTAACTCGTTACCAACCCCATTATCATTATGTTGGATATATGTCGTGACTACTGATGGAGAGAAACCCAATATGATGAACTTGAGACTGAAGTAATATGACCCGAGTTTGTGACTTAAACTTGTAATAATGCGAGACAAAGAGCGGTGTAGAGACTTCGTGCAACATCGAATCCCTAAGTAGTCTATACTCTTCAACCAACCAACCATCAAGTATAAGATGTACATCACCTCTTGGATATCCACAACTTCATGTGACACTGAGCACTACAACGTGACTCCTTAAAGTGATAGTTATTTTGCAATGGAGAGAAAGAAAAAATAACTAGATATCCAAGTCCTTGTCGTTGTATTGAAAGCTCGAACAAGGATCTCGAAGAATCTTCATCCAACCTTCCCAATATCTTCAGATACTAAGTACACGCACCCATGAAATTTCACTTCAGCCTCAAATAAATAGTACTGAACTAACCCCGTAGTCACATTTCGTCAATTCAATGCCTCAATCTAGCCATTTGTGATGTTATGGCTGAACTTTGATAATGGTTTTAACCCGACCATGGTCAAGAGCACATAGCCCATCATCACGGGATTTTACAAATCTATAGTTTAAACCGAGAAATAAGTTCTTTCGCGGGATTTTACAAAACCAAGAAGAAACCGTGAGATAGTAACAGGTTGAATGTGGCATGACTGATTTGGTTATGGAAAACATCAGTTTGGGTTAAGAATATCATGTGAGAATTACAGATCACATCACAATTTTAAAGTCTTTGTCCAATTAACCAACCTCGAACACAAACAATTTTGACCACATGATGAAGGAACCCGATATACCAATCTTGAAAATGAAGCAGAATTACTCAAATTTGTTACCTAAGCTTGCATTGTTGTTGGAAGAACGGTGTAGAGAATTTGTGAACCATGCAAATCTCTAAGTACTCAATACTATCTTGACAAAGTATGAGACAATCATCACCTCTTGCGATTATCCACAACGTTATCTACGTGTGACACTGAGTACAATAACGTAACTCCTTTAAGTGATAGTTAACCAGGTCTTCAACCATCCACCCCGACTTCTGGAAACTAGATAACCCAAGTCTTCAACTTACATCATATGCGCGAGCAGGTTATCATTGAAATCCTGCATCCAACCATCCCCGATTTCAAGATAAAATAGGTATACTCTTTCGTGAAATCCAACTTCACCTTCAAGCAAGGGATACCAAATTAGCTTCGTGATCATTTTGTGCGGTTGAGCAATCAAAGTGAGAAGAAACATGCGCAAATTCTTAGGAGTACCCATGACTCATAGTCAGACCAATCAAACATAGCTGTCTGACCCAGCTGCTTGAATGTCATCCGAAACAGTTGACATCTCAATATCTTAGGAGTACCCATGACTCATAGTCAGACCAATCAAACATAGCTGTCTGACCCAGCTGCTTGAATGTCATCCGAAACAGTTGACATCTCAATATCTTCAACGGGATTTTACAACTTATGTGACTTAAACCGAGAAATGTTTCTTTCTAGGGATTTTACTAAAGTCAACAAAAGAAACCGGAAGATATATTCAGCAAGTTAAACTTAGAGAGAGATACCGGATGAGTCACAATTCGCACTAAGTGTCAAGTCGTGACAAGTCAAGTTACAATATATCAAATTGAGATTAGTCAAGTCGTAAGGATTAACTCACAACGTCAGATAACAATTTGATTAATCGAAACGACTCAAGTTACAACAATTCACTAATTGCAAAATGATTAACCAATCACACGAATCTCATCACTTAGTAACTTGCCAATAAGTTAGAGATAGTCGCTAAAGAGTGAGCAAACCTCTAGAGACTGACCCACTGAATCCTGAATTGTTGAAACCGGAACTGCAAAGATTCACACTACAGGAGACGGAATCGCTAGGAAACTTGCGCAAATTCTCCCCCTCAACAAGGACATGCAATGACCTTTTTGCCAAAGAACTGAAAGTCTGTGATAGTCGTGAGTTTGTCATGCGCAAAGCAGATACATGGAAGGAGACACATAAACCTACTGCAGAGAAGATGGTGATAAAGACATGCTTGTAGTAACACCTTGCTGGACTCCTCATCAATGATTTAGCAGATTAATGATTCATAGTAGTTCGGAATATGCTAGACCACTAGATGAAATGTGCTTAACTATAGAGTGAGTAAAGGGTTAAAGCACGTCTCTAAACAAATCACCTCCTGTCTTTAAGTCTGACCATCTCTTGAGAAGTTCTTGTACTACAATCCCATTAGAAGCTTGAGAAACAACAATTTCTTGATGAAGCATGATAAAGGACAAGTTAGAGACTTATACTTGCATTAAAATCGTGATTTAGAACCTATATTAACGTAACTCCTTTAAATATAGGTAGTGACATATACCCAACCTTCCATCCTTAATTGTATATATCCACTTCTTGAACATCCAAGTCTAATCACCTTAAATACATTCGAGCAAGGGTCACCAAACATCGTGCGTCCATCCACCCCGAGATGTTTGTGACACTAAGTATGCCAACCCGTGAATTAACACACCAACCAAGTCACCGTAATTTCCCAATTCCTGCTGTTCTCGAAGCACAAACTTATCCCGAAGATAATAGTCAGATCCCGTAAGTTTTAATATGTCAAAAACCAAGTCCAGCCTATCGAATCTTTCGCGGGATTTTCTAAAAACATCAAGAGTAACCGCAAAATTAACAAGAACATCTAAGGGTGAGTTGCAATACTAATCTTCAAAACTTAAGTCAACAAAGTCAAGTATCAACTTGATCAAATTGCAGCAAGTCAAGTCGCAGTTTGAAAAATCGCAACAAGTCAAATTGCAGACAACCAAATTGCAATACGTCAAATCGCAAGTATTAACTCGCAACGTCAAATCGCAATTGGTCAAATCGCAATTAGTCAAGTCGCAACAAATCAAAATGCAATTTGACGAACCGCAATTAATCAAATCGCAAGTTGTCAACTGTAACTCAAGTCGCAAAAATTAAATTGCAGGCTCACTCAAATCATAGGCATCCACAATGCTGACAAGCTTAAAAACTCTGTAATCACGTCGACATATATATACCCCGAAATTATATCCACTAAACTCGAGAATATCACAACCAGATTAATATTCAATCCTGGATTCTTGAAGCTCAAACAAAGTCGTTGCCCAAAATTTATACTCAATCCTGATACCAGAATGTGATTTTATGTTAAGAGTGATGATTGTTTGTTTTGACAAGGCTGTATGTTGTTTAGTTGTGATCTTGATTCGGTTGATGCAAGTTTTTACGGTGAAATTTTTGGTCTGAAAACTTAAAACCTCAAAAACTTCACTCCGGAGGAGATTTGGGCCTCGAAAAATTCATTTCACGACTTCGTGGTGAAACCTCACAATATTCAACCTATTCCGGACGTTTTGACAGCTAATTCGCTGAAAACGGAGTTACGGTTCAAAAGTTATGACCGTTTGAAGTTTTGACGTAAAAAGTCAACTTTGGTCAAACTGATGAGCAAACCGCAGTTGACCAAAGCTAACCGCAGTTGACCAAAGCTAACCGCAGTTGACCAAAGCTAACCGCAGTTGACCAAAGCTAACCGCAGTTGACCAAAGCTAACCGCAGTTGACCAAAGCTAACCGCAGTTGACCAAAGCTAACCGCAGTTGACCAAAGCTAACCGCAGAATAGAGACAAAACAATCACTTTCGTCCTTTTTCGTCTTTTTCCTGTTTTAGAGTTAACCTCAACCAACAACAAGCTAACCTCAACCAAGAAATAAGCTAATCTCAACCAAGAAACTTGCACTAAATCACATCAAACATCAAACTAATCAACTAATTCAACCTACCCAAGTGAAAAGTTAAGTACTACAACACCTCAAAACACAACAATACCACCAAATCATCAAAATCACCACAACCAATAATCAATTCGAGGTGTGTTCATCAAAAAAAAATTTCGAACCAACTAAACCAAGCTACAAATTAGAGCACCAACAATCCTAGAATGAAACCATGGCTCTTGATACCAATTGTAGAATATGAACATCTAGATTCGGGTGGCCTTAATTCATGGTAGATGATATCCATGTTTGAGTTAGATTCAAGAATTAGAGAAAGAGAGAGTTTGGAACCTTGAGATAAAAGAAGAAAGAAAAATTAGATTAAATGAAAGGCTCACCCTCTCCACATGTGGAGAGGGATATATATAGTCCCTACAAGATAACTAATAAAACACCCACACCCGGGCTGTGGATCAGGTATACAGTGGGTAAAGACCCGTCCTTCTTCCACGGTGTTACTTAATCTAAAACTAACTAAATATTAAACTAACTAATAACTAGACTAACTATGAGCTAACTTAATGCTATTACAATATTAAGGTGACCGAGTCTTTTATAGGAATATTTGTATTCCTAACAATATTGAAATAACTTCTTTGTAAAGCAAGTCCTTTGTCTTTTGCATTCTTCACATTGTCATCATAAGTCCTTTATCTTTCATATTTTGTCAATATCAACTTAAGTATAATTCCTAACATTTAAGTATCATTGTTTAGGTGTTTAGGTCTAATTTTAACTTAGTTTTGTATAGTGTGAGTTTAAGTTTTTGCTTAGGGTTTAGTGTTTTATTTAGGGTCCTAATGATGTTTAGTAACTAATATAAGGTCTTAAATAGCTTATACTAAGTGCTGACAACTTATGGTAAAGATTTGACCTAGTTTTAGGAAGTTATGACCTAATTAGGGTTTTATGCTTATATGACTTGTACCTAAGTTCTAGGGGTTTGTACTATGATCTAGGGAGTTTATTATATCCAAAAGTAACTAATGTAACTTATATCTAAGTCTTAAATAATATCATGTTAGTTCAGATAAGCAATTAGGGTTTTAAAGCTAACCGGGAACACATAGGTGCATTTAGGGTTTTCTAGCAAGTATGGTGTATTAGAGTGATAGTTTTCTTAGTAAAAATATGTTTATAACCTTGACTTGACATACCGGGATGTTTAAATCAAGTAAACATAGTAGTGGTTGGCATGGGTAGATACATGAGCTTGTGTAGAGGTTAGTTAGGTCATAAGGATATAATAAAGCAAAAATTTAGCTCGGGAAAATCCTATACGCATTTCTAATCCTAGTGTGCTTTAGTGAGGGCCTAAGTTAAGTTAGTAAGGCATTTCTAATCCTAGTGTGCTTAGTGAGGGCCTAAGTTAAGTTAGTAAGGCATTTCTAACCTAATGAGAAGTTAGTGGGTTGTTACAGCAAGGACCTGTTCATCTTTTCGGCCTTTCTTGTCCAAACACCCTAATTACACCGTTGGTCCCTGAACTTTCAAATTCTAGAATTTTAAAATCCAACCACATATCTTCTTTAACCTCTCACCCACCACCACCCTTTTTTCACCACCTCTCTTACCAGGCAATCACCACCGTCACCGTCACTATTATTCAAACGATAATCATTTGTGTAATGACTAAAATGGACATTTGTGTATATTATTGAAACGATAATAATGATGTTAAATAATAATAGTATGTAATTTACTCCTAAAATTAACACCATCGCCTCAATACCACCACCAACACTGTCATCATCATCTCTTGACCTCAATTCATCACCTAATACACCAAAGTCATTCCACAATTCATCAGCAAACACACCAAACTCAAAACACTCTAATTTTAAATAATTTTAATTACATTATTTACCAATGAATTTCAACTACACAAAATTATAATAATATATACCAACAATATAACTAAATAATCTACATGAAAAATAAATAATCTTTACAACATAATTTACGTAAGTTTAATATATCAAAATTTACATAAATAATCTACATGAAAACTACCCAATCTTTACGACATAATTTACGTAAGTGTAATACAACAAAATTTACACAAGTTTACAAACTATTTACGTACAAAAACAATAATTTAAGAAATACAATAATAAAGCTAAAATTACCAAATTTTTTTCTTTATATTTTATTCAACTGCACATATTTCTAATCAAATTTCTGAATTTATTTAAAACTACATGTATATAAAAAACGCTTCGATTCGGGTAACCGTTGATATTTAAAAATAAAAACCGAAATCAAACCGCGACAAGAGTGTTAAAAAGATGTTTATAAAACATTTTTTTAAAGGCTGAAAAAAAAAAAGAAAAAAAAGGGGAAAAAAAACTTATTTTTCTTAAATTTTCAATCAAGGAAAGCGTTGAGCTTCGTTGAAATTTTAAGCAACAAAATGAAACCAACTAGAAGCTTTTTGATTGAGATAGTAACTCACATCCACTGTACTTTTAGACTTGTACAATTTGATACTAACCTTTGACAAATAGAAACATTTAAAACACATCATCAAGTCATCATTAAAATGTGAACAAAGTCAATTCGTGATAGGTGGAAAAATCTCAAAAGTAGCTACCTCAACCTATGGAAAAAACTCAAACGCTTTGTATTAGTCGGTCGTAAAAAATGATTACTACTTAAAAACCAAACGTGCTAGATTATATACCAAAATTGATAAAGTTACGGATTAAAGAACTTGTACACAAAGTAAGTTTCAAATAATGAACAATAATTAGCTTGCATATTTGACCGATTTGATTCAATTACCATATTAAATTTCATTTGTAACTAATTATTTAATCTATACTACTTATAAAGTATATTGCACATTCTTTCATATTTAATTTTTAAAATTTTTATATTTAGATTTTAAGTAAAATACAAGTGATAAAACATAAAACACAAGTATGTAAATATTTTAATGTCAACATATCTCTTACATATGTACAATTAATACACCCAAACCAATTAATACTAGTCATAAAACATAAAACACAATGATTTAAAGCACAAGTATGTACATATGTACCAAAATCCTATGAATTATACATTAATAGCATTACATCATTTACATCACAAGGTACAACATAATTAAAAACACCCCTACACCCAATATTACATCATTTAAACACAAGGTACAACATAATTAAACAGCCAAACAATTCATCACAAATAACAAAAAACTTATGCTTGGCCTACGAAATGGTGGTAATACGAGTCATACAAAATAAAACCATACTACACAGTAGTCCAAGATAATTAACAAAGTAGTCCATGATAATTTACAAACAGAATGATTAACATAAGATTAATAATATTATCAGTGACAATATTATCATCTAACAAAGACCCCATTACAATCATATATTTGAGAGAGGAGGTGGTGGGGAAGAATCTGGAGGACGGCGGAGGTGTGGTGGTGTCACGGTGGTCTTTAAGGTTCGATCAAACATGCTCCTTTCGGCTCAAAACTTTCCAGAAATGGTGGACTAGCCTCGATCTACGCGTAAATGGAAGAAAATGACTTGCATGATTTTGGCCGAAACCCGGTGACGGCGCCGGAACCCTAAAACTTTATGGTGGAGTGTTTTAGAGAGAGAGGGTGTATGTGAGAAATTGGGTGAGTGTGTGCGGGTGTGTGGTGTTATATAAAACCACAAGGACTGTATGTGTCAAGAAGAGAAAAGAAGGAGGGCGGCGGTGTAACTTATGACAAGGAGTAGAAAGTGTAACTTTGGCAAATCTTTTAATAATAACCTTGTGGGCCTGACATAGCAAACAAAAGTTTTTAAAATACGACTTTCGCTATTGAGTTCGAAATATTTTTTTCAATAAAAACAAGTATAAACGCGTATAACTTTCTCGGAGTTAATTTATTTAAAAAAAACGATTTCATGTTTGATGTAAATTTTTTTTGGATAAAACCGAACCGAAAGCTTAATCGAATAACTGAAAACCGAACCAAATAACTTGAATTACTTAAGCAAATGCTAAGAAATGATATATCATTGTTATTACTTAAAGTCATTTTAATCTAAATTATCATTCATTTGTGCGTTTATTGTTAAAGAAAAAAACATGTAATCGAACAACATTTGCTTGCTGTAAAATATAGTTACAGGGTACCCGCCGCCACATCGCGCGGGTACCCTGCTAGTTAACTATGAGTGGTTTTCGGTTTTTCGTTTTTAAAACTGAACATTTCAAGTTGAGATAAGTTGAACTGAATTTTAGAATTTGGTTTGGTTGGGTATTTTATTGAGCTAAACAAAAGTGAACAAACCAAAACCGAATGGATGGACACCCCTAACTTTAAGAGTGCAAGGTATGGAACCGTATTATAGCCACGTTATAGCATTGCTATAACACAAAACTAAACGACACATTCCCTGCTTTTAACATGTTATAGGTTATCAGAGACACTCGAATATTAATTAATTTTTAATTATTTTAAACATATACATCTTCAAATAAATTTCAAATATGTTAATATAACAAGCCGAATTACTATAAAAAAAATACGAGATGTCAAATACATAAGTACTAAACTAAAAATGAATTAGCACTGATATTTGATGGTGTAGCGGATGTAGAAGAAGATGTGAAAATTGGTTTTGTGTAAACGTGAGTAAACTGGTGAGCCATTCTAGATTTTGGTTATTTGTGTGAAAATGTGTCACACCCCCAAAATACCTGAATGGCAGCGGAATTGAATACCTGAGGGTGTAACGGATCATAGCACACAACCAGGATATATTGAACGACCTAAAGTGTCGTTTTAAAAATAAGTCGTTTGATTCATTCAAATATTCAGAGTTATAAAGACATAGGTCCCAAAAGTTGGAAAAGTTTAAGGAAACAAGTTTAGTACAATCAAACGACGTTTCAACATAAGTGCAAGAAAGTCCGAATGAGCCATATCATCCTTGTTACACAAAATGACTCCATGCATGCCATGAGAATATGCCTTAGTTACCTGAGAAATACATTGCGAAAAACGGTCAACATAAAGTTGGTGAATAATCATAGGTTTATAACAAAAATCTAGTGTACAAATGCCATAAGTAAAGTCAAGAAATAGGATGTCCGGAAAATATATACATTGGCTCTTAAGCTCATGACCCCGAAGCTAGACGATACTTGGCCCCAATGAGTGTTTACCAGACACTCTAATAATAAAGACATGAAATGCATTCGTCCCATTTGGAGCAACCCAAACACGAATGGAGGCGTCACCCTCGATAGATCTATCCACTCACTCCCGCTTAGTACTAGAAATTAACGGTCCATGATAATAAAGGGGACTTGTCAAGACGTGGTAAATAAGGCAACTTAAGCAATGTATGAAATTTTATACTTAGGCATGTACACAAAAACAAGTAATGCAATGTATTCTCCCCCGTGGGATTTGAAATCAAAATATAGAATTAAAACGGGGCTATGAAACTCACCTCGAAGTGATGGTACAACGATGGTGCAATGAGGTAAAAGTAGTCGGGACAATGAGGCGCGCACACTAGCCGCAACCTAAATGGATAATCGCGATCTAATTAAGATCAAGCCGTAATGAAATGAATGCACATGCACATGATGCTCATACCACTCGTAAATTGGAAATACTAGTTATCGTCATGGTAAAATAGTTTCCATACTTAGGAAAAATAAGTCCATTTAGAGAAGTATATAACTTGTCATATTAATTCGTACGAAAAAGTTAGCGTTATAATCCTCATATCAAAACCTTAAAATAACGTCGTTAAGTCGTATAAATATTCCCTCGGGTCGTACGTATTCGTTTGTTAAGAATATAGTCATTAGTAACGTTTCTAGAAAAATATACCATTTAGCGCGTACGTTATTATTTTTATTTGTGTCCATATATATATATATATATATATATATATATATATATATATATATATATATATATATATATAGTTTGACGATGTTAAAGTGGGTATAACTCGGTCGTTTTAAGCTCGTTTTCCTTGTTCTTTATGTCCACGGATTCGTCTTTGTATATACTAGTATATTTTTGATAACTCGGCTCCTTTAGGTTACGTTTAACACCTCTTTTTACTCATTGAAATCTGCCAAACAGCAAGCAGTTTTTGTAAAAATAGTTTTCGTCGTTAAATTTGCAAAAATCATATCTCCTTCGTTATAAGCTTGTTTTAATCCGTTCTTTCGCCTAAAGTTTCGTTTTTGAATATATTTTCTAAATCTTTGGTCAAAACTTGGCCACTATCTACTGATTTTCCCACGAAATTAAAATAGGGACAGTAGGTATATCAAATGTTTCAAAAACCATTTTCAAGTCTCCAAACTAGTTCTAACCTCAATCAAACCACTTTCAAACACCACAAAGCTAGTCTAAACCTACCATACACCTTCTTAGGGTGTCATGGGTCCTTAAACATCATCAATCCACTAGGTCTAACAAGGGTTTCTTATGTGTCCATTTCTAGGGCTCAAAGTTACATATGTACAAAATAAAGTGGTATAAGTCATTATATGCATGAGTTCTTGTAAGAAATAAATATAAACATGGTAATAACTTGTAAAAATCATAAAAATGAGTTTGTTAACTTACTTGAAGGTTTAGGGAGTTTGGATGATAAAAACCTACTAATCCTTGAGTTTTTATTTCAAAACTCCAACAAGGATGACTATATGAACTAGTTTATACCTAGATCTTGTAAAATTTGTTCTCCTTGCTCCTTGAATCACCTAGGTCGATTATACCTTAAGAGAAATGAGAGAAAATAGTTTGCTTGGACTTGTAAAAATGAGTTGTGATTAAAATGGATGAAAAAGGTTTATTATATACTTAGAGACAAATGTTTGGTGAGCCATTAATAAGGTTGGTGAAGTTGCAATGTATTAGGACCAAGGGGGGGGGGGGGGGGGGTTGGCCGGCCCATAAAGGAGGGAAAGGGGGGGGGGGGGTTTGTCTTGGGTTTAATTAGGGAAAATTAGTGGTAAAGTGTAGTTGTGTTAGTTTTAGGTTTAATCGGGTACCGGGTTTGTTAGAAATAAATTTTATTGAAGTTATTCGGGACGTAATAAAGTCGTAAAAATTGTAAAAATATGCCGGGTACAAGTACGGAGAGTTTGGGTGATTATCGTTTAATTTTGTTGAAAACCGTCGTTATTAAGTTAAACGTACGATATGTAATAAATAAATTTCCAAAATACCGGGTAAATTAATATTACAATTTTTATATTGTAAAAATGAGTATAAAAATATATTGGGACAATAGTCGGGAGTGTCGGACATGTTAGACACATTTATAGTTCGCGTATTAGTGTTTATTTAAAATAAACGTACGTAAATCGTTAATTGTACCAAAAGTATAAATTTAATTATCCTACGAGTGGAATAGCATGCAAGTGCCCTAATGATGATGTGCAGACTATTTCTAGTCTGTATGAAATGTCCCTGATAATAATGCATGAATTCGCTCCTGAACCAATACGGTTACGCGAATTTGAACACTCGTAAACTAAATTTACGATGACATGAGTAATGCACGTGAATAGTGATTTCCTCTCGGGAATGAATAGTGTCAAGTGAATAGTAAAATTTCTGAATGTGTCTCGGAATGTCAAATTGACCTCAAAAACGATGAATAGTAAAACGATGAATAGTTATCGATGAATAGTAATTTGTGAATAGTAGAATGTCGAAGTTTGGAAAAATGACCTGAAATTGTGGGTTGTGACAGTCGCCCATCCAAAAAGGAATTCAGTCCCTGAATTCAGTTAGTGTTGGTCTCGGTAATAGGCTTGGTGAAAAGTTGTGGATACTTGCGTCGTATTTGGTCTTCTCGTTCCCAAGTAAACTCGGGTCCTCTTCGAGAATTCCAGCGAACCTTCACGATCGGAATTCGACTTTGTTTCAACTGTTTGATCTCGCGGTCCATTATTTCAACTGGTTCTTCCACAAAGTTAAGCTTGTCATCGAGTTGTATTTCTTCTAATGGTATAATGGCAGACTCGTCCGAAAGACATTTCTTGAGGTTCGAAACATGAAACGTGTTGTGTACGTTGCTAAGTTCTGACGGAAGTTCAAGCTTGTAAGCAACCGGACCAATCCTCTCCAGGATCTTGAATGGCCCAATGTATCTCGGGTTCAACTTCCCGCGTTTTCCAAATCGTATTACGCCCTTCCAAGGCGAGACTTTCAACATGACTTTGTCTCCGACCTGAAATTCCAATGGTTTGCGTCGAACATCTGCGTAGCTTTTCTGTCGACTTCTAGCAGTTTCAAGTCTTTCTCGAATCTGAATTATCTTTTCTGTTGTCTCTTGTACCATCTCCGGGCCAGTACATTGTACTTCACCGACTTCGGCCCAACAAACTGGAGATCGACACTTACGACCATAAAGTGCCTCGAATGGTGCAGCCTTAATGCTCGAATGGTAACTGTTGTTATAGGAAAACTCGATCAACGGCAAATGGTTAGCCCAACCATTTCCAAAGTCAATCACACATGCTCTAAGCATGTCTTCAAGTGTCTGAATAGTTCTCTCACTCTGACCATCGGTCTGAGGATGGTAAGCAGTGCTCATGTCTAACTTGGATCCAAAAGAATCTTGCAATGACCGCCAAAAGTTTGAAGTAAAACGACTATCTCTGTCGGAAATGATGGAAACTGGTGCACCGTGTCTTGAGACTATTTCCTTGACATAAAGTCTAGCAAGTTGTTCCATAGAATAAGTCTCTCTAATGGGTATGAAATGAGCTGATTTGGTAAGTCGATCAACAATTACCCAAATAGCGTCGAAACCTCCTGACGTCTTAGGAAGTTTAGTGACAAAGTCCATAGCAATACGTTCCCACTTCCATTGTGGAATCTCTGGTTGTTGAAGTAACCCTGACGGTTTCTGGTACTCGGCTTTCACTTTAGCACAAGTAAGACATTTGCTGACGTACATAGCTATTTCTGCCTTCATGTTCGGCCACCAATAAAGCTTCTTGAGATCCTGATACATCTTATCAGAACCTGGATGAATAGAGTACTTCGACTTGTGTGATTCATACATAATCAATTCTCGCACTCCACCATAGAGTGGTATCCAACTTCGTTCCTTGAAGCATAACACTCCATCTGATCTCTTTACAAAGCCATTTTCGCTTTCTGGCATACCATAAAGTTTCTCAAGTGGTCGATTTTCTTCTTTTAGAGCTTCAATCTGAGCTTCTAGAATCTTCGATGGTAATGGCGAAATGATAGTCATTCCCAATGACCTAACTCTCAAAGGTTTGAGTCGTTCTTTTCGGCTAAGTGCATTTGCTACAACATTTGCTTTTCCTGGGTGATATCGGATTTCACAATCGTAATCACTCAACAATTCTAGCCAACGACGTTGTCTCATATTAAGTTCCTTCTGATCGAGTATATGCTGTAAGCTCTTGTGGTCGGTAAAAATTACACACTTTGTACCATAAAGGTAGTGTCTCCAAATCTTGAGTGCAAAAACTACCGCACCCAAGTCCAAGTCGTGCGTAGTGTAATTCTTCTCGTGTATCTTAAGCTGTCTAGATGCATAAGCTATCACCTTCTCGTTTTGCATTAGCACAGCTCCAAGTCCTTGATGCGAAGCATCGCAATATACCACAAAGTTCTCAATACCTTCAGGTAGTGACAAAATCGGTGCGCTACAAAGCTTTTGTTTCAATAATTGAAATGCGGACTCTTGTTTTTCTCCCCACTCGTACTTTTCATTCTTTTGTGTCAGCTTTGTCAATGATTTCGCTATCTTAGAAAACCCTTCGATAAACCTTCTGTAATATCCGGCAAGTCCTAGGAATTGACGAATTTCCGTAGGAGACTTGGGCGTAGCCCAATCCTTAACTGCCTCGATCTTTGCCGGGTCGACTTGTAAACCTTGGCTATCAATAACATGACCAAGAAATTGAACTCTTCGTATCCAAAAATCACACTTAGAAAACTTGGCATACAATTGCTCCTTCTTGAGTAGTTCCAGGATTGTTCTGAGATGTTCTTCGTGATCTTCCTTACTCTTGGAATAAATCAAGATATCGTCAATGAATACGATCACAAACTTATCGAGATACGGTTTGCACACCCTATTCATGAGATCCATAAATACCGCAGGTGCGTTGGTTAATCCAAAAGGCATCACTTGAAATTCATAATGACCATAGCGTGTTCTAAATGCCGTCTTCGGGATATCCTCTTCCCGAACTTTAAGTTGATGGTAACCGGATCTTAAATCAATCTTGGAATAAAAACTAGAACCTTGTAACTGGTCGAACAAGTCGTCAATTCTGGGGAGTGGATAACGGTTCTTCACCGTTACCTTGTTCAGCTCACGATAGTCGATGCACATTCTGAAAGTTCCGTCCTTCTTCTTTACAAACAAAACCGGCGCTCCCCAAGGCGATGAACTCGGTCTAATGAATCCTTTGTCCAAAAGTTCTTGTAGTTGATTCGACAATTCTTGCATTTCCGAAGGTGCAAGTCTATACGGTGCTCGTGCAATTGGTGCAGCTCCTGGCACTAATTCAATTTGAAACTCAACTTGGCGTGTAGGCGGAAGTCCTGGCAATTCTTCCGGAAAAACCTCTGGAAATTCCTTAACAATTGGCACATCTTCAAGTCGTTTCTCATCCGACTTCTTTTCCGTGATGTGAGCCAAGAATGCATAACAACCATTCTTTATGTACTTCTCGGTTTTAATGCACGATATAATACTGAGTCTAGTTCCACTTCGCTCTCCGCGAACAACCAAAGTTTCACCGTTATAAGGAAGGTGAACAACTTTCTCATCACAAATAATTCTCGCTCGATGCCGAGATAACCAATCCATACCGATCACAACGTCGAAACTTCCAAGTTCTACGGGCATAAGGTCTATATTGAATGGATGGTTTAGGAAATTTATGGTGCAACCACGGACAATAGTGTTGGTATTAATTAAAGACCCATCGGCTAATTCAACGATATAAGAAATGTCTAATGGGGTCGGTTCTATGTTAAGCAAAGGTGCAAATGCAATAGAAACAAAACTTCGATCCGCTCCTGAATCAAATAAAATGGATGCATAACGATTATTAACGAGGAACGTACCCGCAACAACATTCGGGTCTTCTTTGACATCTTCTCCTCCCATAACATAAGCTCTTCCTCGAGCCATTCCATTTTGATTTCCAGTTCCTTGATTCTTCTTCTTTGGGCACTCATTCTTAAAGTGTCCAAGTTCTCCACAGCCAAAACATGTTACCGGTGGTTTCTGATTATCACCCACGATTGGAAGTCTACAATCTTTGATGTGGTGACCAAGCTTCTTGCAATTGCCACACAAATCTGGACAACGACCTGGGTTATGATGCTTCTGACACCTTTTACATTTAGGTAAGTTACCAGTGTAACCTTTCCTTTCAGTCGGCCCTGCAGCATAGGCCCTTGCCACTTCTTGTCTCTTAGGTGGCGGCTGAACAGCGTTTCCACCTTGGTTGTAGTCAAACCTTCTCTTGTTGTTGTTGTTATTGTTTGAATTGTTGTTTCGGTTATTGGGATAGTTGCGGTTCCGATTGTTGTTATAGTTGTTGTTGTTCCGAGTGTTGGTGTAGTTGGTGTTGTTTGAACGGTAGTTGTTGTTGACAGCAGATTTTCCTTTTACCACTTGGACCATGAGTTTCTGAGTTATACGAATAGCCTCTTCCATTGATTGAGGGTCAAAAGAAATCACATCTCCTCGAACACTTTCAGGCAATCCACCAACAAAGTTTTCCATCTTTTCTCTCATCATCGGGAACCATAGTTGGACATAGTGCAGCCAACTCTTGAAACCTTCAGAAGTAGGTCTCGATGTCATCACCTTTAGTCACAAGCTCATAAAATTCTGTTTCCATCTTTTGCACCTCGGTACGAGGGCAAAACTTCTTTGTCATCAATTTCTTGAATTCCTCCCAAGTAAGCTTGTAAGCATTTTCCATACCAATCGGCTGAGCATACGAATTCCACCAAGACATAGCTTCATCAAGAAGCATACCTGTAGCAAATTTTACCTTGCTAACGTCCGGGCATCCGCACATGAGAAATACATTCTCAGTCTTTTCAAACCAGCGGATTAAAGCAACCGCTCCTTCAGTGCCCTTAAATTTGATAGGATCACTAATCTTGAAATCTTTCCATGTACATTCACGCCTAGTAGCAGTTGGTTCAACTGTTCCTGTATTAGAAGCAGTCTCAGCAGCCCTAGCAGCAACCTCAGCTCTCTCAATCTCCAGAGCTTCTGCAATACTATCCCTGACCAACTTGCGGATAGTGGCTTGTGTCATAGCGGGTGTTTCTGGTGCAGTCTTACTCTTCCTTAGTGCCATATTTCTGATAAATCACAATGGAAATAACCATGAGAAAAATCATAATAGAAATAGTCATCGAACCAAAGATGTACACCCACAACATGTATATATATATACAACCACAACAAGTATAAATACAACCACGACATGTACGAATACAACCACAATCTGTCTAGACATCACCACGACAAGTATATATATACAACCACAACAACCACGACACGTATATATATAATCAAAACCTGTATCAATACAACCACGACATGTATAGATACAACCACAGCCTGTATAATGCGATAATAATAAAGAGCAACCACGAAACATCATAAATATAATCACAACACATGAATATAATACATGAAAATTTCGGCCTACATGGACCGATATAATATATAGCACAACATTTCCAACATAGTAGAGTTGCACTTGATATATTTGTTTGTACAACAAACAAAAGACTACAAGTTCTTGAACTATGTCCCACATCCCGGGACTAGGAAAATAGTAAAAGCTAATATAATACCAGTCTACGTCTAGGCTCCTCCAGGTGCTCTAGATGGTCCAGGCTCTCCCCTCAAGCGGCGAATCTCACGATCCATCGCAACCACGATCTCCTCAAGATGCTGGACACGTAACTGAAAAGAAGCATCTCTACGCTCCAATACCACTAACCTCTCTCGAAGCAATGCCAACTGGTCTACCTGCTCCCACTGAGTCTCCTGTGTCGCCTGAGCTCTATCTCGAATCTCAGGTAACTCATCCCTAAGTAGCTCAATCTCCTCCTGGTGCCTCAACTGTCGTGCCTCGAGTCCATGGTAAGACACATCAATACCAACTCTACCCTGAATCAAATCCTCAACCTGCTCCTCTACAGCCTCAAGTCGAGTGGTAATAATCTCGTCAACTCTATACCCCAAACTATCGACTTGCTCCTGCTGAGCATCAAACTGATCCTCTAGTGTAACGGCTGTAGGATCCCTAGCTGCAGCCGCTCTCGAGCTCTCACCTATGTGGTATACTGGTGGTGGTGAAAGGTCAGCAGTCTCGGTAATGGGTGAATCTGGGGTGGTAAGCCTTGCACGCTTCCTGAGCGGCAAGAGTGAGGTAGGTACAGGAGTAGTAATGGGTATGGCTGGTGGTGGTGGTGTAGGCACAGTAGGACTAGGGAGACTCCTATAAGTAGATGTAGCATAACGAACCCTCTTCCTAGCAGTCTGGATAGTCTTATCACTAGGAAACATAAGTCTCGGCTCTGAATGGATAGTAGTAGTAGGTGATGGTATGTCAGTGGGTACAGTAGGATGGACATGGGGAGTAGGAGCCGTATCCTCCTCCTCGAAAGGCTCGGTGTCATCATCTGATGCCAAGAGTGGCAACTCAGGTGTAGGAGAAACAAGTGGTGAAACAGCAGTGGAGGACACAGAGCCCTCATCATCAGAGTCTGATATAGTGTAAAGTATGACAGTGTCGGGATTCGAAGACATGACTCTGTGATAATCAAGGTGAAATGACAATAAATAACTCGTAAAATGGAATCACCAAAATAAGTAAATATGCACTATGATGAAATGATGATATGCTATGATGGTGTGGTTATAGTCTAGGGTCCATGATGCAACCTAGTTCGCTATAACCTTAGCTCTGATACCAATCTGTCACACCCCCAAAATACCTGAATGGCAGCGGAATTGAATACCTGAGGGTGTAACGGATCATAGCACACAACCAGGATATATTGAACGACCTAAAGTGTTGTTTTAAAAATAAGTCGTTTGATTCATTCAAATATTCAGAGTTATAAAGACATAGGTCCCAAAAGTTGGAAAAGTTTAAGGAAACAAGTTTAGTACAATCAAACGACGTTTCAACATAAGTGCAAGAAAGTCCGAATGAGCCATATCATCCTTGTTACACAAAATGACTCCATGCATGCCATGAGAATATGCCTTAGTTACCTGAGAAATACATTGCGAAAAACGGTCAACATAAAGTTGGTGAATAATCATAGGTTTATAACAAAAATCTAGTGTACAAATGCCATAAGTAAAGTCAAGAAATAGGATGTCCGGAAAATATATACATTGGCTCTTAAGCTCATGACCCCGAAGCTAGACGATACTTGGCCCCAATGAGTGTTTACCAGACACTCTAATAATAAAGACATGAAATGCATTCGTCCCATTTGGAGCAACCCAAACACGAATGGAGGGGTCACCCTCGATAGATCTATCCACTCACTCCCGCTTAGTACTAGAAATTAACGGTCCATGATAATAAAGGGGACTTGTCAAGACGTGGTAAATAAGGCAACTTAAGCAATGTATGAAATTTTATACTTAGGCATGTACACAAAAACAAGTAATGCAATGTATTCTCCCCCGTGGGATTTGAAATCAAAATATAGAATTAAAACGGGGCTATGAAACTCACCTCGAAGTGATGGTACAAAGATGGTGCAATGAGGTAAAAGTAGTCGGGACAATGAGGCGCGTACACTAGCCGCAACCTAAATGGATAATCGCGATCTAATTAAGATCAAGCCGTAATGAAATGAATGCACATGCACATGATGCTCATACCACTCGTAAATTGGAAATACTAGTTATCGTCATGGTAAAATAGTTTCCATACTTAGGAAAAATAAGTCCATTTAGAGAAGTATATAACTTGTCATATTAATTCGTACGAAAAAGTTAGTGTTATAATCCTCGTATCAAAACCTTAAAATAACGTCGTTAAGTCGTATAAATATTCCCTCGGGTCGTACGTATTCGTTTGTTAAGAATATAGTCATTAGTAACGTTTCTAGAAAAATATACCATTTAGCGCGTACGTTATTATTTTTATTTGTGTCCATATATATATATATATATATATATATATATATATATATATATATATATATATATATATATATATATATATATATATATATATATATATATATATATATATATATATAGTTTGACGATGTTAAAGTGGGTATAACTCGGTCGTTTTAAGCTCGTTTTCCTTGTTCTTTATGTCCACGGATTCGTCTTTGTATATACTAGTATATTTTTGATAACTCGGCTCCTTTAGGTTACGTTTAACACCTCTTTTTACTCATTGAAATCTGCCAAACAGCAAGCAGTTTTTGTAAAAATAGTTTTCGTCGTTAAATTTGCAAAAATCATATCTCCTTCGTTATAAGCTTGTTTTAATCCGTTCTTTCGCCTAAAGTTTCGTTTTTGAATGTATTTTCTAAATCTTTGGTCAAAACTTGGCCACTATCTACTAATTTTCCCACGAAATTAAAATAGGGACAGTAGGTATATCAAATGTTTCAAAAACCATTTTCAAGTCTCCAAACTAGTTCTAACCTCAATCAAACCACTTTCAAACACCACAAAGCTAGTCTAAACCTACCATACACCTTCTTAGGGTGTCATAGGTCCTTAAACATCATCAATCCACTAGGTCTAACAAGGGTTTCTTATGTGTCCATTTCTAGGGCTCAAAGTTACATATGTACAAAATAAAGTGGTATAAGTCATTATATGCATGAGTTCTTGTAAGAAATAAATATAAACATGGTAATAACTTGTAAAAATCATAAAAATGAGTTTGTTAACTTACTTGAAGGTTTAGGGAGTTTGGATGATAAAAACCTACTAATCATTGAGTTTTTATTTCAAAACTCCAACAAGGATGACTATATGAACTAGTTTATACCTAGATCTTGTAAAATTTGTTCTCCTTGCTCCTTGAATCACCTAGGTCGATTATACCTTAAGAGAAATGAGAGAAAATAGTTTGCTTGGACTTGTAAAAATGAGTTGTGATTAAAATGGATGAAAAAGGTTTATTTTATACTTAGAGACAAATGTTTGGTGAGCCATTAATAAGGTTGGTGAAGTTGCAATGTATTAGGACCAAGGGGGGGGGGGGGGGGGGGTTGGCCAGCCCATAAAGGAGGGAAGGGGGGGGGGGGGGGGGGTTGTCTTGGGTTTAATTAGGGAAAATTAGTGGTAAAGTGTAGTTGTGTTAGTTTTAGGTTTAATCGGGTACCGGGTTTGTTAGAAATAAATTTTATTGAAGTTATTCGGGACGTAATAAAGTCGTAAAAATTGTAAAAATATGCCGGGTACAAGTACGGAGAGTTTGGGTGATTATCGTTTAATTTTGTTGAAAACCGTCGTTATTAAGTTAAACGTACGATACGTAATAAATAAATTTCCAAAATACCGGGTAAATTAATATTACAATTTTTATATTGTAAAAATGAGTATAAAAATATATTGGGACAATAGTCGGGAGTGTCGGACATGTTAGACACATTTATAGTTCGCGTATTAGTGTTTATTTAAAATAAACGTACGTAAATCGTTAATTGTACCAAAAGTATAAATTTAATTATCCTACGAGTGGAATAGCATGCAAGTGCCCTAATGATGATGTGCAGACTATTTCTAGTCTGTATGAAATGTCCCTGATAATAATGCATGAATTCGCTCCTGAACCAATACGGTTACGCGAATTTGAACACTCGTAAACTAAATTTACGATGACATGAGTAATGCACGTGAATAGTGATTTCCTCTCGGGAATGAATAGTGTCAAGTGAATAGTAAAATTTCTGAATGTGTCTTGGAATGTCAAATTGACCTAAAAAACGATGAATAGTAAAACGATGAATAGTGATCGATGAATAGTAATCTGTGAATAGTAGAATGTCGAAGTTTGGAAAAATGACCTGAAATTGTGGGTTGTGACAAAATGTTTGAAAGTGTAAGTCAAATTGTTTAATATGGTAAAAAAACGTGAGTACTTTTGGTTGTCTAGATGTAAAATATTAAGCACGTAGTACTTATTTAAGAAGAAAAACTTATTAACTGTTATATTTTTAAGGGAAAAAAATAGAAAAGGAAATACGAGTAACCGTTATAGCTATGACACAGCCCTATAAGCCAGTACCTTATGGCGGCATCATTAGTCGTATAGCGAGCTATGATGGCCCCGTATCAAGCTCGCTAACAACAAACGACGCGAAATAATCACAATACACAAATACAAAAAATGATTCTCAGAAGACTAAACATGTAAACAGTTAACAAATCAAAGGACCAAATAGAACAACAAAATTAAAAACATAAAATACAGATAGATGGGTTCCACTTGCACCCTTTAATTTGACCTAGCAATATTCATTTCTTTATGTCACTCTAATTAAATATCACACACCTACAAACAAATCACAAAACAAAACATCACAATTTACAACACCTTCCTACCCACCTTTACTCATTTTTCTCCAATCTCAATGGACTCACCGGATTTCCCAACCGGAAAATCTCCCCGGTCACTCCAAGGTCCCCGTCCGGCACCTCTAAGAGTCCACAAAGACTCCCACAAAATCAGCAAAAAACCACCAGTTGTACCACAACACCACCACCTTCAACCACAACAACACCACCTTCAACATCAACATCAACATCAACATCAACAACAACAGCAACAACAGCACAGGCCACCAGTCATCATCTACACAGTCTCACCAAAAGTTATCCACACAAACCCTAATGAGTTCATGACTTTAGTTCAACGTTTAACAGGCCCATCTGCTCAGTCTCCTATCATGGGTTCTTCTTATTCTGCTTTTCAAGACGATGGTGGAGCAGTTTCGCCAGCTGCAAGGTTTGCATCTATAGAAAAAGCTGTCAAGTCTCCTGAAGGAAGAAGACAGCAGCCGTCGCAAAGTCAGCAACAAAGCAGTGACTTTGCGACAGCTGTTGAAGGTGTGGAAATGAGTTATTTCCCAAGTATTTTGTCTCCAGCGCCAGGATCATTACCACCAATACCACCCAATTTTTTCTCACCTTTGAGTAATGATTTTTTTCATGATTTAAGCCCAGCGTTACATAATACTAGTAGTGGTAGAAATTTTACTTATACGGAAGGTAATAATTTCTTACCTAGTCCTACAAATTTATTATCTTCACATATTATTTCACCTACTACTCCAAACTTTGATCTTTTTCATAGTTTATTTGACTTGTAAACTTTAATATGATTGGTTGATTGATAGGATTGATTCATTCATAGTCGCCTTTGTTTACCATTAATTTATTGGTTAGGGGTAGAATTGGAATTAAACATTACGATTATTTATTTCTTTTGTACATTTTTTTTTTAATATGCTTTGGTGGACCATAAAATGAGTTGGAACACTTCACCTTGACTTTTAGTACTCTTATCTTTATTTTCGATTATTTCTACTCCCTTTTATTTTTAATTTTTGTTCAGCAAATTGATTGGGTTTGGTATGTAGCCATTGATTGATTACCTGTAAAATGGGTAAGGGCATTATTGGAGTTTTATAACATGGTGTTTTGGATGTTGGCCGATATAAATTGATTATTGTCTGTTTCATACTGTTTGATATGTACACTATCATCCATCTTGCTAGTTTTAGGGCAGTTTCAGGGTCGTGCTATTGAAATTATCGTACCTTGCTAATTTTGAGGTCGTGATAGTTTTAGAATGGTGCTGTTGAAATTATCGTATCTTGATATTTTTAGCATCATTGTAGTGACATTGTAATCCTGAGGGTTGTAATGTTTGGTTCCTTTTAGGGTTGATGTGATAGTTTTAGCGCCGTGTTGTTAGAATTATCGTTTTAATGTGATAATCTTTAAGGTTGCAGTTTTGGATTCGTTTTGGTTAAAACGTCAATTAATATTGCTATAAATAACCTCTAGCATGATGCTAGTCTTATGTTTTTGCAATCCTAAATGATATGTACGCTAAAAGTTGGAATTATGGTCTAATTGACATTGTAACCTCTAATGTTGTAATGTTTGGTTCTTTAAAGTTAGAGTTTTATCGCCGTCTTGTTAGAATTATCGTTTTAGCTTTCTAATTTTCAAGGTTTCAGTTTTGAGTGGTCGGAATTTCAATTATTTTCATTATATAACCTCTGGTTTGTTGCTCATCTTATATTTTCACAATTGCTAAGTTATTTATTACCATTTACATTATAAAAAGCGACAACCCACACCATAAATTATTTCATTAGTGTATCTTATAAAGTTACGTATGCATTTTTGCAATCAGTATACCAGTTTTAGTGCTATGCAGGTTATGTTAGCGATCGTTGTTAAGCCCGACATTTCCACTACATGAGAGTCCTAATCTAAGTCAAATTCAATAAATTGTTTAGCCCATCAAGCTTATATGAATTTTTTTTCTTTCTTTTTCTTTTATTTATTTATTTATTTTTTAAGACATCAACTAACGAATCACAATATTACCACTTCAAACTATGTAACATGCCTTAAGCAAGACTTGAATCTACAACCATTTTGTTAAAAAAACTTTTTACATAATAAGTGGTACATTGATACACAAACCTCTTTTCTAAACTAAACATCCCATCATACGATACACGACGCAACCTGTTCTAGAATCGCTGGGTCACCGCCATTTACATCAGATAAGCCAACCACCTCCGCGCATCTAGGCTTAACCATAGCTCTGATACTAGTTGTAAGGGATCCGCTAAGCTCAATGCCCAACATATAAGCTCACATGAGGGTAACAATCTAAAACCAATTGATAAGAAATGATATAGCTCATTAAGTTTTATATGTAGGCATTTAATTCTTTCTTTCTCGATGTGAGGTCGGGTTTGCACCCAACAGACAAACTCTTCTATTACTACAAGATAAAATTCGTTTTTATTTTGTTTAAACTAGTTTGAGTACAACTAAACTGTTATAATTATCGAGATGAGTTATTTTAAGGATCAAGTTTTTGTTGCATAATGAGAGACAAATCTCTACCATTCATCTAATTTGATCTAATTATTGAGATTAACCTAAGATTAAATATGGAAACCTAAGACCATGTATTTTTTTCCTTTTTTCTTTGTCTTTTTTATTATTCACTTTCTTTATTTTTTCTTTATTTTTTTTGCCTTTCTTCCGATTAACGTTTTTTTTCCTTTTTTTTTTTCTTTTTTTTTCCCTTTTCTAATTCACTTTTTTTTTTTCATTTTTTAATAATTAACGATTTTTTCACTTTATTACGTTTTCGCCGGTTTTTGTCTGTTTTCACATGTTTATATATATTTTTGTCCGTTTTCGTCTGTTTTTTTACGTTTTAGTTTGTTTTCGTCCGTTTTTATACTTTTTTGTCCGCTTTTTACGTTTTCGTTTGTTTTGAGACGTTTTTGTCCATTTTTATACGTTTCCGTCCGTTTTTTTTCCGTTTTCATACGTTTATATACGTTTTCATCCGTTTTCATACGTTTTAGTCTGTTTTATACGATTATGACCGTTTATATACGTTTCCGTCCATTTTTATACGTTTTCGTCCGTTTTCATACGTTTTCGTCTGTTTTCAGGCGTTTTTATCCATTTTCATACGCTTTCGTCCGTTTTCATACGTTTTGGTCCGTTTTTTACGTTTTTGTCCGTTTTTTACGCTTTCGTTTGTTTTCAAACGTTTTCGTCCGTTTTCAGACATTTTCATCCATTTTTATACGTTTTCGTTCGTTGTTTGTCCGTTTTCGTACGTTTATATACGTTTTCGTTTGTTGTCGTACGTTTTCGTACGTTTTTATACGATTTTGTCCGTCTTTATACGTTTCCGTCCATTTTTATACGTTTTTGTCCGTTTTCATACGTTTTCATATGTTTTCATCCGTTTTAAGACGTTTTTGTCCATTTTTAAACATCTTTGTCCGTTTTCAAACATTTTCGTACATATTCGTCCATTTTCTTACGTTTTCGTCCATTTTCATACGTTTTTGTCAATTTTAAAATGTTTTCGGCCATTTTCACACATTTTCATTCGCTTCTGGATAACAAAAGTATTATTCTTTGATACTCAGAATATCACAAGTGATATTCTGAATATCACAGGTGATTTTCAAATAATGTTTTGTAACATGAAAATCACTTGTGATATTCAGAATATCACAAGTGATATTCAGAAAATCACAAGTGATATTCTAAATATCACAAGTGATATTCCGAATATCACGAGTGGTTTTTAACTAATATTTTGTAACGTAAAAATCTTAAGAGATATTCTAAATATCACAAGTGATTTTTAACTAACGTTTTGTAACATAAGTATCACTTGTAATTTTTTGAATATCACTTGTGATATTCAGATTGTCACTTGTTACTTTCATGTTACAAAACATTAGTTGAAAATCACAAGTGATATTCTGAATATCACAAGTGATATTCTGAATATCAAAAGTGATATTCAGAAAATTACAAGTGATATTCAGAATATTATAAGTGATTTTCACATTTTTTTAATTCAAGTTTTTTCACTTTCTTACGTTTTCATCTGTTTTTGTTCGTTTTCATATGTTTTCTTTCGTTTTCATACATTTCTGAATATCAAAATTGATATTATTAATATCACAAGTGATATTTTAAATATCACAGAAAATCACTTGTGATATTAAGTATCAATTGTGATATTCAAAAATGTATTAAAACGGACAAAAACATATGAAAATGAACGAATACGTATGAAAGCTTAAAAACACGCCTGGAAAGGGACGAAACGTATGAAAAATTGATGAAAACAGACGAAAACGTATAAAAACTGCTGAAAAGTATGAAAACAGACGATAACATCTAAAAACGGACAAAAATACATAAAAACGGATGAAAATGTTTATAAACGTATGAAAACGGACAAAAATGGATGAAAACATATAAAAACAGACGAAAACGTCTTAAAATGGACGAAAACGTATAAAAATAGAAAAAAACGTCTGAAAACAGACAATAATATAAAAAAAAGACGAAAACGTTTGAAAACAGATTAAAACATTTGAAAACGTATAAATACTGCAGAAAACGTATGAAAATAGACAAAAATGTACAAAAACGGACGAAAATAGACAAAAATGTGTGAATATCACAGAATATCACTTGTGATATTCAAAAACGTATGAAAACATCTAAAAATGGCCAAAAAAATTTAAAAACTGACGAAAACCTATGAAAATGGAGTAAAATGTAAGAAAACAGACGAATATGTAGAAAAAATGACGAAAACGTCTAAAAATTGACGAAAACATAAAAAAACGGAAGAAAATGTATGAAGTCAGACGAAAACAAATGTAAACATATGAAAACGGACGAAAACGTATAAAAACGGACAAAATCGTGTAAAAACGGACGAAAACGTATGAAAACAGACGAAAACGTATGAAAACGGACAAAAATGTATAAAAACGGACAAAAGAGTATAAAAACGGATGAAAATGGACAAAAAAGTCTGAAAACGTATAAAAATTCCCGAAAACGGATAAAAATGTCTGAAAACAGACTAAAACGTAAAAAACGGACGAGAACATATAATAACGAATGAAAACGTTTGAAACAGACGAAAATGTAAAAAAACGGACGAAAACGTATGAAAATGGACAAAAACGTCTTAAAACATATATAAACATGTGAAAACAGAAAAAAAACGGACGAAAACGTAATAAAGTCAAAAAATCGTGAATTTATTTAAAAAAGAGAAGCTTGATTTAAAAAAAAGAGAAAAAAAAATGTGAATTAGGGAAAAAAGGAAAAAATAACAAAAAAAACAAAAAGAAAAAAGGAAAAAAAAAAAAACGTTAATTGGAAGAAAAAGAGGCAAAAAAAAAAAAAGTGAAGAAAGAAATAAAGAAAGTGAATAATAAAAAAGACAAAGAAAAAGGAAAAAAAATATGGACTTAGGTTTTCATGTTTAATCTTAGGTTAATCCACACCATTAGATCAAACTAAATGAATGGTGGGGATTTGTCCTTCAGTATGTAACAAAAACTTAGTCCCTAAATGAACTTTTCTCTATAATTATTTTGTTTGCATAAAGACAGATAAATTAGTTTTAGAGTTGTTTCTTGAAATTTATTACTCCCTCCGTCTCATAATAAGTGTCAACAATTTTGATGTCCCAAATTAAATGTCCATATTCTATTTCAACCAATGAGATGAGACTTTAGTGGGTAAAAATAATATTTAATTGGTGGAGAGTGTAGTTAGTGGAATTTTCAAAAACTTTGTGCATTATTTAAGCGGGCACTTAATATGAGACAGGGGGAGTATTTAATTTCAATGGGGTTTTAAAGTGCCTGCGATGTCGGGAACTAACTTTTTGTTAGAATATTTTTAGGGCCTGTTTGGTTGACAGCTTTTTATTACAAAAATAATCTCCTTCAAAATAAGTAGCTCCGTTTGGATATATTAATTTCAAGCTTTTATTTTAAACAAGTGGCTCTAAAATGAAAAGCTGATTCTGTTGATATAAATAATGTATAAAAACGTTATTAATATCTTTCGATATCCTTAAGTTTTGACGATCACAAAATATAAGAACATTAAACGCAAAGTTAATACGTAAACAAGTTTTAAGCAAGTTTATATCATCTCATCCAACATAATCACTTAAGGTATGAATAAACAAGTGACTAATACATTTTATGATCAAAGGGATGTTTATTTAAATAATACAAAGTTTATAAAATTAAATAAACTTATTATATATTTTTGAAAAACATTTTTGGTAATAAAGGAAAATGTTTTATTCATAATAAATATATGAATTCAAAATTTTAACCAAAATCAGTTAGTTTTTCACCAAATAAACTTTCCCCAGAAAAAGACAAGAAAACTGCAGTTTTCGTCTGGGCGGCCCCCTTAATTTTAAGGGGGCCGGCACACAATTAAGGGGACCGGCCACGCTCCCCTGTCAGATTCTGTCAGAAAATTTTCCCTATAAATACCACCTTAAATCTGGAATTTTTCCCACCTCTTGCACGAAAATTTTCAGATCCAAATCTCTCTAAACATCCTCCTAAAAACCCTTTGATCATATAATTGTTAATCCTTGTTTCAAGTGATTCATTCCCTCACCTCTCATCTCTCAAAGTGCAAGAGAAGAATACTCCTTCAACATCAAGTTGTGAAGTATTATAGATTTGTGTGTATAGTCTAGTTGTTGTGTACATTCATTGTAAAGGTGTGATAGTAGTGTAACTAGATAGATCTAGGAGTAGAAGTTATAAATAGAAGTAGTGAGATATAAGTAGTGGTGTGAAGAAGAAGTAGTGGAGTAGTATGAAGTTGTGAAGTAGTAGTGGTGTGTACTAGTTGTGAAGAAGGTGTGGCAAGTCGTGAAGAAGTTGTGTAGAAGGTGTGAATAAGTTGTGACGAAGTTGTGGTGTGTACATTGGTGTGTAAGGTTTTCTCCGCCATAATGGAGCTTGTTGACATAGTGAAGAAAACTCTGAAGTAGGTGACTCGAGGAGTGGAGTAGGGCAAGGAAGGTGTCCTTGTAGCCGAACCACTATAAATCCTTTGTCTCACGGTTAGATCTTTCCATATCTTACTTATTATCTTGCTTATATCGTTATTACTTTTGTAGACGTAGACGTATATGTATAGTTGCTCATATAGTACTAGTATTGATTTTACTTAAAGATCAAACAAAAGTTTCATTCACAAAACAAAGTTTTTACAATCAAACTAAAAAGGTAACATACATTTAATTGATCATTTCGATCAAGTATAGTTTTCATACAAAATATAACTAAGGATTGTAAAATAAACGTTTACTTACTTATCTCTCGTATATAGCTATAATTGTTTATATTATGCATGTGTTGATTTCACATACTTAGTTTGCATTATTATTATTGCTCATACTTAGATATAGTTGTTCATATTGTTCAAGACTTGAATTCACATAAGATCGAATCAAAGTTTTAAGAGTAAACAAGACTTTTAAACAACTAAGTTTTCATAAAACTAAAAAGACGTAAAACTATTCAACCCTCCTTCTAGTTTTCCACAATTGGCATCAGAGCTACGTTAAACAAGATTTTTAAAATATACTGTATTTTAAAACTTGTATCGATCTATGAAATCGGAAAAATATTTCGAAGGGAAATCTATGCAAAGACCACCACTATTTGAAAGTGATGGATTTTTATATTGGAAAAATAGATTTGAAACTTATGTGAAATCGAAAGATCTTGATCTTTGGTATGTCATTACCTTTGGTGATTTTTCCCCTATTCAATATAATTTTGAAACTAAAATGGATGAAATTGTATCTTTTGAAAAACAAAATGATGATTTGAAAAGGAAACTAGCAAAAAATAATGAGGCTAAAATGGTTATTTATAATGCGTTACCACGCAAAGAATATGAAAGAATTTTTATGTGTAAAACCGCAAAAGAAATTTGGGATTCTTTACTAATCACTCACCAAGGTAATAGTCAAGTTAAAGATAATAAAATAGATATTCTTGTTCAACAATATGAACAATTTACGATTCCGGAAGAGGAATAAATAGATAATGCTTTTGCTAGGTTTAACACTATCATCACAAGTTTAAAAGCACTTGATGAGAATTTTTCTAGTAAGAATTTTGTTAGGAAATTTCTTGGGCTCTTCATCCAAAATGGCGAGCTAAAGTTACGGCGATTGAAGAATCGAAGAACTTGTCAACTCTTCAACTTGATGAGTTGATCGGCAACCTGAAAGTCTATGAAGAAATAATAAAGAAAGACTCCAAGATGGTCAAAGGAAAAAGGGAGCAAGGCAAATTAATTGCGTTGAAAGCTAAAAAGGACTCTAGTGACGAAGAATGCTTAACCTCCAAAAGTGATGAAGAGTATGCTATGGCCGTACGAGATTTCAAGAAATTCTTCATAAGACGAGGAAGATACGTTAGGCAACCATATAATGAAAGAAAGTGTTTTAAGTGTGGAGATCCAAATCATCTTATTGAAGAATGTACGAAATTGTCAAGAAGTCAAAACCACAAGGCCTTTGTAGGAGGTGCATGGAGCGATAGTGATAATGATGAAAAGGAGACAACAAAAAATGAAAAGTGTCTCATGGCAAAGGCATCCGATGAGGTACGTTCTAAAACCGAATACTATAGTGATGAACATTTATCTTTAGATGAAAAAGACTTAGATAACGAATATAGTAGATTGTGTAAATTAGGTCAAAAGGTCATAGCTAAAAATAAGTCACTAAAGCATATTAATAATAAATTAGAAAATGAAGTACTCGAATTAAAAATTAAACTACAACATTTGAAAAAAGAAAAAGAATTTTTTATAGAATGTAAAACATGTTTAGAGGTCAAAAATGAAAATGAAAAACTTAAAGATGAAATTTTCAAACTTGACAAGTTTAAAAATAGTAGTAACTCACTTAAGAAAATAATAAGTGTTCAAGAAACTTTGGGAGATAAAATCGGTCTAGGATTCGACTTAACTAATGTTTCAACTAGTGAAAATAAAAATGGAAAGTTTGAATGTGAATCTAGTAAACAAAAACCATTAGACTCAAAACCTAAGTATGTACCTATAAAAGATATAAAAATACCTACTGCGAGTGATGAGGAAGTAAAAAGTTTTTATAAACCATCATTAAAAGCCAAAACCGTATTTTCTAAACCAAAATTAAGATCTAAAACTCTACCTCCAAATAGACCAAATAATCCTCATCCTCTGTCTAAAACCCCTCAACATAGGAGAAATCAAGGTAGACAACACTTTTCTAATAATAGTCACCTAATGTGGAATTATCCATATCAACCAAGCTTCAACCCATGGGGAATACTTCCACCATACATGCATCCTAGTCAATTGCAAACCATGTTTGGTTCAAACAACTTTGGACCAATGAGACCATGGGAACCAAATGGCTAAGTTGTCACTTTTGGAAAATATTGGTATCTCATCTACAAATGGCTTCTACAAGTCAACATGGCATCTTGAAGTGTTTGAAGAAACTTTATTGAAGACTATAAGGTACACGTTTCTTTTAAGTTCATCATTAAAATTTATATTCTTAGATTAACAACTAGTTAGAATAATGCTTAGTTATATAGCTAGTTATACTTACTTACTCACGCATTATGAACCCCTCATAGTTGGCTTTCCTAGGATTATAATAAAATTGTTCGTTGTCGAACAACATAGAAAATGGAAATCTTCTATGTCCACTAGTAGAAAACTCATGGTGATGAAGTGAAATGAGTCAAGTGGATTAATTATTAATATAGAAGTAGGATTAGATCCCTCGCGTAAGAAAACTATGGATGAAACAAGCTCTCATAGACTATGGCATTAAGTTAGATAAGCGTGCGAAAACAAAGGAACTATAGATGTTAGGTTATACCCCATTCAACACTCTCGCATCTAACATATAAATTATCGTCTTCATTTCCTTTAGGATCATAAGATATGTAGAAACGATAGCATGAAATAATAATAGGCTTAACCAATTCTCTTGAGCATGAGATCTTTAATAAATATCTTTTAAAATATATGATTAATGATATTTGTTGTCATAAATCTAATATCTCTAAAAATATGCACAAACCTCACATTTTGGAAAATAGTTTTTCAAATAACTATTCCACTTTTAAATAACATGTTTTATCTATCAATATCCACAATTGTGTTTTGATCAAAACAAAAGATTGGGAAAATTTTATTTACCTTTCATTAACACATTTTGAAGTAAAACCCAATCTATTTTATTCAAACAACTCTCACATCTACGTGAAAACCTACTTTCAAACAGTGTTGAATAATGCTAAAAACGTCTCTTTAAATCATGCATGGTGATCTTATACTTGTCATCTATATTTATATAAATGACACTTATAAGTTAACTAAATCAAATCAAGAAGACCATGGTGTGTCTATTAAGACTTTGTTTGTAACAAGTCTAGAAATCCATGCTATCATAACTACCCACTTATTGCACATTGATACACATTAGGATTAATCCTCCTAGTTATGTAGTTATGAAATACTTGATGTTGCTTATTGTTTCCTAGCACTTATATTTTACTTGCTTGATGAGTATGTTTGCATGCTAGATGAAATTGCTTGTTTACTTAATCTCTTTGATTAACATGTTTTGGCTACATAATTAGTATATGCTTAATTGCCTCAAAGAGTTGGACTTGTTTGAAACCAAAAACACAACATTTCTGCAATTCACTACCAAAAACTCTTTTCTGGCAATCTGGGAATCACCAGATGGGCGGCCCCCTTTATTATTAAGGGGACCGGCCTCCAATTAAGGGGACCGACCTTCTGATGGTCGAAGGTGTTGTTTCCTTTTTCTATTTTTTAGCCTATTTCATCCTACACTTCTCAAAATTCACAAACCTATTTTATCCTAAACCTTCTATCAAAGTTTATCCATCCTTAATCCCACCTATCCTACACTATAAACACTCCCATTATTCATAATCTTCATTCATCTCTTCATGTCCTCTCCCATCAAACCAAAACCACCAAGAAACCCCATTTCGAGAAGAAAGCTTAACTTCAATTAAAAGCCCATCAAACCAAATGATGTTGTCAAACATCCAATACCAAAATCCTCCTATGTCTTCAACATTACATATCAACAACCTTTACTCACCCATATCCTTCTACATTACACTCAAACCTCATAACCTTTTGTTGGTCCCTTTACTTGGTTAACAATAACTACCAAGCTAAAGTAAGCAAGTTATATGACTTTAAACAAAGATGTATAAAATGATTAATAATAAAGTAACGTAGATATAAGAGACAATATTTTTCAACGTTTAATTCTTTATTAGAAGTTAATAAAAAAAAATCGTACCCAAGTGTTTGCGGAATAACACTTGGGATTGAAAACGACAAGTATGGTATTGACTCCTCACTAAACTCAAACAATGTTGAGTGATAACTTTCAGGACCCACTGAGCAATCTCAGGGGTTATGTTGTTCTTTGGAGGAGTAAAAATGGTTTGTGAATCCTTTGCATTAATTGCACAAACTTTTCAACTTTTACTCCTCCATTATGCTACCTATTTATACACAAATGTGAACAACCCTATTATACAATGGACCTAAGTGTTCCTCAATAAAATCTTGATAGATTTTATTCTCTAGCAAGGGAAACTTCTTTGAGTTAAGTCCAAAAGGCACTTTCTGATGACAGCCTGGTTTTAACCATTTGAGGAAAGTTTGACCTTAAAGTGATAAAACACTTTAGTGAAACAGATCAAACTTTCCCGCCCAGTTCCGCCAAAACTTCAGTCTTCTAGTCATCAGTTTTCAGTACCACGAAGTTGTTGAGGAGTCTTGGGGTTCAGTGAGTTATTGTCATCCTCACTAAACCCATCACCTTCTTCTTGGCTTAGATCACACTTCACTGAGTTCCGCCTCACTGAATGGAGAACCTTTCTTCTTAGGCTCGGTCTAAGCATCCTGAAGATGACTCACTGAGTTACTGTTCACTCAGTGACTTGTTTACACTTAGGTTATTTTACGTTCAAATCCTTGTTAGAAGAAGATTAAGGAATTCAGTGACCCAACAATCTCCCCCTATTTGAACATACAAATAGCCTAAGTGTTTCTTGATTCAGTGTGAGTTGGCAGGGGTCTTCATCTCTTACTGAATGTTGTTGTAATTATAAGTAGGACACATAATTTACACAAAACATCAAAGTTTATTCATAGTTATTACAAGTCCTACAAATTACAAAAAAAAAATAAAAAGATAGTTGTTGCAGATCAGATGTTCAGGTGGTATCCAAGGTTTTCAAGCTTTGCTCTCTTTGATCTGAGTAGGTGTCCTTCAGGATGTTCATTGATCATTGCTTCCAAGTCCTGACAGAATCTTTTGTTCTCATCACTCTTGATGGGGGACGCCAACATGAGGTACATGAGCATAACTTTGATTCCTGCCTTATCCATATCAGGCCACCTTTGGAAGGCCAGGCTTCCATACTCATCAGTGAAGCATAAGCCTCTTTCAGGAGCTTCAAGGACAGCATTGTTCACGAACGTGACCCCTTCAGGAAGCGACCTGTCACACTCTAACCCTGGTACTTTGATCTCAGGCTCCATCTCAATTTGCTTCCTTTTCCTCTTAGAAGCCTTATATGGAGCAGTCTCTTTTGCTGAGTCAGGAAAAAGTGAGGGAATGTTAAGAGCTTCAGGCATTGCTCTCAGTTTGTCATACCTTTCCTTCAGTGATTTGAGAAGTTTAGGAACCACAACATTGTTCTTTTTGGCAATGATAGAACGAAGCTCATCAAGCTCAGTGATGTCAAAGTCAACAAACTTGAAAGGCTTGTGGACGTCAAGTATTCTTTTATCATGTCCCCTAAAGACGGTGACCATTGCAGGATCGGTGTTTCTATGAATTTGAATGTCAGTGATGGTTTCAGGCCTTAACCTTTCTTTCATCACCCAAGTATACTTTTCGATCCTGTGTTTTCTGATTTGAGCGTCCTTCCTGAGCTTGTTTTCCCTTTCCTTTTTGAGAGCATTTAGCTCTTCTTCCTGAGCCTTTTTAAAGGCTGCACCAGCTTGCTCAGTTGCTAGTGCCTCAGTATTCAAACCAATCTTTTCAGCTTCCTCATGAACAGCCTGAATGAGTACAGGCTTGCTCATTCTCTCTTCTTCAGCCACCTTTAGTAGTGTCTAAGTCCTTTCCATGTGAGCTTGAATTTCGTCATGAGTGAGATGATGTACTACTCCATTGATTTCAAATGGGACTCTGATAGGTGCATCAGGGTCAAATCTGACCAAGGTTGAGGCTAGCTTGAGCACAATTTCAAGACTAGAGGTGGTAGAAATACTTTTGCCTCTGTCCTGTCCGGGAGAAGAGGAGACTGGTTCCTCCTGTGGTGGAACTTTAGTGATTGGTGTGGCTTCAGTGACATGCTCCCCCTCAGTGTGAGAGGGCTGTCCAGCTTCTTGTTCAACAATATTAGGGGCTTCAGTAGCATTCTCCCCCTCAACATTTGCTTGAGTATCAGTGATGGCAAGTGTTGGCTGTACTGAAGAAGAAGTAGATGATCCCTTGAAGGCTTGAAAAATTTCAGTCATCATAGACTTGATATCCTGAGTATCCTGCTGAATGATGGACACCCTGGAGTCAAGTGTAGCCTGAGCTTGTTCAAGAGCTGTCATCCTGGATCCCAAGGTCCATGCAAGAGAAGTAGACCTTTGGGACTGAGCTGTCACTGATTCTTCCATTTTGATGAAGGAAGATTTGAGAGACTCCACAGTAGTGGTGAGACCCTGAAGATTAGAACCCTTTAGCAAGTCAAGTAACTCAGTAAGGGCCACTGAGTTTACCTGATACGTCTCAGATGCCTGAAGTAGCTTCCTGGTGAGTTCAGGATCATCCTTGACCTATTCTTGAACCGACTGAACCCCTACATTCAGCTGGTTGAGGGTTATCAAAAACTGATTTAGGCGAGTGATTATCTGTGTCAGGGAGTGGTTAACTGAGGCATGTTGTTCCCTGACATCTTCATCGAAGTCTTCGACAACATCTTTGAGATTATGATAGTGAACCGCCTGTTCAATGTGCATGTCAAAGACCTCATCAGTGATCCCTCTGTACAAAATGTTAGTAATCTTTTTGATGAATTTGGTAAAGGTTTTCACAGTGAGAGGAGCCTGATCATCTCCTGAGGACTCTGGCTCGGAATGTGTGTCAGCATCGTCATGGTTAGAAGATTGAGGAGACTGAGGAATTGGTTCAGGGACTGTCTCCTCAAACTCCATGTCATCTCCAGCCTTAAAAACTTCCTCATCACTATTGAATTCATCATCAAAGTACAAAACTGCCTGAGCTTCAGCTAGGGACTGAATCTGCAAAGTAAGGTTATCCGGCTCCTCTTCATAAGAAGACTTGCCTTCGTTTTGGCCAGGTCCTGACCCCTCAAATCCGATAGATTGGGTTTTATCTACCTGGTCCTCAGGGTCAGTTCCCAAGTTATGCCCACCTTCGGGGGTGGTCGTGAGTTCCATATCAGCGGGTGGTATGTGTCCCTCTGAATCTTTGTCCCTCGTGACCCCTTCAGGCACTGATGGGTATTTCTCAGTACCATCACTAGGAGCCGTGAATGTTGTGTCCCTATCAGCGGGTTGTATGTTTCCCTCTGAGTCTTTGGGATGAGTTTTTGTGCCCTCAGACAAAAGCTTTGATTGGCGAATGTCCTCATCAGGCACCTGAGTGGTTATGCCCCGTTTCCAACAGGCTTGTGCTGGCCTATCAAAGATTTAGGGGCGAGAACTACCTGTTGCTTGGGTTGTGATTTACCCGAGCCTTTGGCAGGATGTGACTTTTTGTGGGTCCTTGTCTCAGTGGAGTAGTGCCGCCCCACCGAGGGTATAGGACCCCTTACTCCCTGATACTCTGGTTGTGATTTGCCAGAGTCTTTAGCAGGATGTGAAGGTTTAGTTGGTTCCGACCCTACTGACTTGTTTATGCCAGCAGGGCTTTTGGGAACTGGTTTGCCCGAGGACACTGAGTATGATGTCTCAGTGCCCTCCGTTGGCCTTTGTTTTGTGGCCAAAGATTGGCTAATGATCCTGATGGTGTCAGCAGTCAGGGACTGTTGTTGTTGTTGCCCCCTATTTTAAGGCTTAGGGGCAGAGGTCTCAGTGGCGAGTGGCTTGGGTTGAGCCACCTTCCTGGACCCCTGTCCCTTCTTCCTCTTCACCTTTTTGGTGGGAGAGGGAATTGGTGAAACAATGTTGTCACCCTGGATAGCAGTCAGCATATATGTGGTCAGGGCGACAGGTGTTACCTCATTAGGGTCACGTGAGTAGTTTGCCTTATGTAAGACATCAGGTTCAAAGCCGACACTGTCAGGCTTGATATACTCCGACCCTAGTAGGTCATTCAGGGCACAGGAAATGAATCTAGGGTAAGACATGTGTTTTTTCCTAGACTTCCCACCCAATTTGCCTATGAGGTCCCTGAAGATAATTTCTCCAAGGTCAATCTTTTTACCCTCAATGAGACAGTACACTATCATTTATTGAGTAGTGTTTAGTTGCTCAGTTGAGGATTTATTCCCCCCAAGGACCTGAATTACAAATGTCATTAGGATCCTCCAAGGGGCAGGGAACCATGTTTTGATGATGGGGGCTTTGTTCAGTAGGGCCCCTGGAGTAACATCAGGATGGTGTTTATCATAGGGCCCTAGTTATAAGAGGAGTTTTTTAACTTCCTCTTCAGTAGGTGGGGCTACAAAAGTCTCAGTGTAGTCAAGGCCAGTGGCTTTGACAAAGGTTTTGTAGTCAAGAGTAAGGGGCTTAGTCCCATTCTTCACTGAGAACTTGATTTTGGCCTCCTTTGGCGCATCAGGGCTTTCAACCACCGCTGAGCACTAAAATTCCCTCAAGTAGTCATGATAGATGACTGAGGGGGTGTTTGTGAATGTGGTGGTGAGAAAACAGTTTTGTAGGAACTTCACCACATCCCTGTATTCAGGGAACCCTTCAGGGTAGGCAAGTTCCCCACCACATTGTTTTTGGTGAGGTCTACGCTTTCCATTTGGAATTCCACATTGGGTGCGTATTTTATGACCTTTGAAGATGCCATTTTAGATTGATAAAAAGGTCTGGTTTTGGATAAAGAAGAAGCACACACAGATTTTGAAAGCAAAGAGAATTCTTGAAATAATTTTGCAAGAGTTTTGTTAAGATTTTTAAAGCGTGTGTGTGTTCTTCTTTGAGGGGGGTATTTATAGGGTGAGAATTAGGGTAGTGATATTGCGGATACCAAAGGTTTAAATTATTCAACCGAAGCGGCATAATAATATTGGTTTGAAATCCGCATTAAATATCACGATTTCCATTACCCCTATTTTCTCTCACATCATGGGTGAACAGTTGTGAGGCTCTGCAAATAATGCACTTTTGCAGAGTGAAAATCATCACAACTTTTGTGTGAGAGGGAGCATTTAATGCTCAGTGGTGTTCGGTGAGAGAGATGTGGGGGCCCAAGGAGTGGATGCCAGTTGTGTAAGTGACATATATTCCTATATTTAATAGGATTCAGTTACCTACCTGAGACATTAACTAACTATGTACTTAGAGCATTTAGTTAGGGTATTCAATGCCATTTTTCATCCTGAGCCCCCTGAATGAATTTTCATTCGAAAAAAAATGAGTTTACAGGAAGGGTGTGATCAGGGACCTAGAGAATTTACATCAGGTTGGAACACTTTTGATCAGTTTCCTGATTCTATGTCCAACATGCCCAATTCAGCTTTCAATCTTGTGAAAGTGGCTTCATCCAAAGGTTTTGTGAACATATCAGCTAGCTGATATTCAGTGGGGATGAAATGTAGTTCAATTTCTCCATTAGTGACGTGGTCCCTGATGAAGTGGTATCTGATGTCAATGTGTTTGGTTCTTTGATGAAGTACTGGATTGTTTGAGATGGCTATGGCACTTGTATTATCACAAAAGATAGGTACCATCTTATACTGAATGCCTTAGTCACTCAGTTGGCTCTTCTTCCATAGTACATTTGCACAACATCCTGCAGCAGCCATATATTCAACTTCAGCTGAGGACATGGCCACTGACTGTTGTTTCTTTGTACTCCAACACACAAGTTTACCACCAAGAAATTGGCAGGATCCTGAAGTACTTTTCCTATCCATATTACATCCAGCATAGTCAGAGTCAGTGTACCCTTTGAGATCAAATCCTGAACATTTTGGGTAATACAAACCAAGGTTTGAAGTACCCTTCAGGTACCTGATGATTCTCTTGACAGCAGTGAGATGTGATTCTTTAGGGTCAGCCTGGTATCTTGCACACAGGCAGACTGAGAATTGGATATCAGGCCTTGAGGCAAGTAAGTACATCAGGGAGCCAATCATTCCTCTGTATTGGGTTTGATTCATTAATTTTCTAGTGAGATCAGGGCCAAGGTTGTTTGGAGGAACCATTGGAGTCTTTACTGAGGAGCAGTCAGTGAGTTTATACTTCTTTAGTAGGTTCCTGAGGTATTTTTCTTGGCAAATGGATATTCCTTTTTCAGTTTGTTTAATTTGGAGTCCAAGAAAGTATGTGAGTTCACCCATCATGCTCATTTCAAACTTTGTGGTCATCAGTTTCTCAAACTGTTTGCAAAGTTTGTAACTTGTTGAGCCAAAGATGATGTCATCAACATATACTTGGACAAGAATGACATCACTCTTTGTTCTGTAGATGAACAGTGTCTTGTCAATCTTTCCTCTGACAAACTTGTTTTGGATCAGGAAGGCTGAAAGAGTTTCGTACCATGCCCTGGGTGCTTGTTTCAGTCCATAAAGGGCTTTGTTAAGCTTGTAGACATGGTTGGGGTATTCACTACTTTCGAAACCAGGAGGCTGTTGCACATAAACATCTTCTTTGATGTTACCATTCAGGAATGCACTTTTAACATCCATTTGGTAGACTTTAAAGTTCATGTAAGTTGCATAGGCAAGGAAGATCCTGATGGCTTCCATTCTAGCAACTGGTGCAAAGGTTTCCTTATAGTCTATACCTTCCTATTGATTATATCCTTTGGCAACCAGTCTTGCTTTGTTTTTGATAACTGTGCCATTCTCATCGGTCTTATTTTTAAAGACCCATTTCATACCAATGATTAAAACACCCTGGGGGCATTCAACAAGGGTCATGACATCATTTCTGTCAAATTGTTCCAATTCATCTCTCATGGCCTGAACCCAGCTTTCATAAGTCAAGGCTTCCTTAACATTTTGAGGCTCAATCTCAGAGAGATAGTCAGCATAAAGACATATATTGGCTGTGGCGGCCTTGAGTTTAGCAGCCTTGCTTCTTGTAAGCATGCCTTCAGTGGGTTCACCAATGATGTTCACAAGCTCAATGATTTTGGATCTAGTCCAGCTATCCTGAGGTTTGGGATAGGAATTTGAGCTTGAAAGAGCCTGATTAGGTTCGGACTCAGGAACATGAGGTGACTCATCACTATGTGCTTCAGTGACATTTGTAGGAACAATTTGCTCTAAGGGTTCCTGAACAATTTGTTCAGTGGTTTCAGTCTCATTGGAGACATGCTGAGTTTCAATGAACTCACTGATAGGTGGTTGGGGTAGGTTGTGAGGGATGATGTAATAGGAGACGTCAGCATCAGCTTGGTATTGGGTTGAGGGATTGTTCTCAGGATGATACTCATCAGGAGGATACCTTGATGAGTCATCAATACCAATTTCTTCTACTGAGGAATTTGAGAACCTGATGGATTCAGTGCTCTCATCAACAGTAATGTGATAAGTTTCCTCAGTTTGTTGTCTCCTTGTGTTGAACACCCTGAAGGCTTTAGAAACCAGGGAATATCCCAGGAAGTATCCATCATCAGCTTTGGCATCAAATTTACCCAAGTGATCCTTGTGATTATGTATAAACACAGGACACCCAAATACATGAAAGTAGCTGATGTCAGGAATCTTTCCTTTGAATATCTCATAAGGAGTCTTATTGTGCCGTTTCACAATGATTGACCTATTTTGAGTGTAACAGGCTGTTTTAACTACCTCAGTCCAAAAATGTTTTGAGAGGACTGAGCCATTTAACATTGTTCTTGCTGCCTCAATGAGTGTTCTATTTCTCCTTTCAGCTACTCCATTTTGTTCAGGAGTATAGGGAGAAGTGAAGTTTTGAGAAATTCCTTTCTCATCACAAAAATACTCAAGGTCTTGGTTTTTGAATTTAGTGCCATTGTCAGTCCTGATCTGTTTAACTTTGACATCATTTTGATTTTCAATGTTCCTGACAAATGACATGATGGTTTCAGCTGCCTGACTCTTTTTTGTCAGGAAGTAAACCCAAGTATATCTTGAGTATTCATCCACTATGACCAGAGTATACTTCTCATGGTGAATGGACATTGGACTGACAGGTCCAAAAAGGTCCATATGAAGAAGTTGTAGGCAGCTTTTGATGGAAAAGGTTTGTTTGGTTTTGAATGATGCCCTGTGGTGTTTTCCTTTTTCACAAGCAGAACAAGGCTTGTCTTTGGTATACACCAGGGATGGAAGGCCCAAAACTTTGTTCTGTTTGGCCAGGTTGTTAATGCTCTTGAAGTTGAGATGAGAGAGTCTCCTATGCCATAGCCAGTTGATTGTCTCACTTGCCTTTGAGAATAGACAAGTCCCATTCTGAGTCAGGGATGACATGTCAAGGACATATACATCATCCCTCCTAGGGGCAATCAACACAACTTCCTTATTGGTATTAAAGATGGTCCCTCTCTTATCATCAAACTGAACTATGTATTTTGCATCACATAGTTGGGAAACACTTATCAGGTTGTACTTGAGACCATTAACATAAGCTATTCTTGTGAAAACTATACCATTGCAGTTTACTGAACCATAACCTTCAGTGGGAGCTGATGAGTTATCACCAAATACTACTTTGGGTCCTGGTTCTTCCACATATTTGTGCAAAAAACTTTTCACACCAGTCATACTTCTGGAGCATCCACTGTCTAGATGCCAAGTAGGATCCTTGATGTGTTTCTGCACAAACAGTAAACTGGGTTAGTTTTTCTTGTTGACCCACTTTCTAGTGGGCTTAGTCCTCAGGGACTTTTTGAACTCAATTAATGAATCATGGTCTGAAGTTGTGTGACCTGAGCTTCCACATGTTTTACATTTTGTGGAGGTTGATGCCTCAGGTGACTGAGAAGTGTTAGTCTGGTTTTTCCTTCTGGACTGAATAACTTTGTCATGTCCCCTGGTTTCATGGGAGGGATCTCCACAGATGTCACAGCAATTTTTTATCATACAATCATCAGGAAGATGATCATTGAAACCACAATGAGGACATGGCGAGAAAGGCTTAGCCTTCAGTCTTTGTTTGGAAGGTGTGGCATACTGATAGCCTTGGCTTTTATATAGAACTCTTGCTTTTAGAGAAGCAGTGTGGGGGATGTGATCACAAGTTCTGTGGTCCTCTTGTTTGCATATACAAAATAGGACTCTGTAGCATTTATCAGTGCTGTGATTTGGATAATTGCACAGTTCACATCTCCATGAGGGTCTGGGTGTGGTTTTTGGTTTGGAAGAACTTGAGGATACTGGGGGCTTAGTAGATTTTGAGTCAGAGTTTTTCTCAGTAGACTCAATTTTCTCACTCAGCATCCTGACAAGTTCAGCAAGCTGATCAACCTTTGAATCAGTGCTTTCATGCTTCACTTCAGTGGGTACTGAAGGTTTTTGGTGTTCAGTGGGTGCAGTAGTAGGTCTTTTCAGTATAGTCTTTCCTAAACCTGATTTCTCTTTGGGAGAATGTGGTTGATAGACTAATGGTGCAAGGTCAGAATTGGGTTCAGCTCCCTGAAGATGTTTCAGTGGAGGGAGTGGTGAATCAGACTTAGACTCAGTGATGGACTTAGTAGGACTAAGTTCATCAGTGACTCCTAGCAGCTCCTTAATAGCCTGACTTTCAGGCTCCAGGATTCTTCCAGTATTAAAATTTGGCATTTTACTGTCAGAATTGTTTCTTTCAATCCAATCACTGGGTTTAGGAGCAAGTTGTTTGCTAGAGAGTATGTTAGTTGACAGAAAAGTTGTTGAATGACTACTCTCCCCAGAAACTTCAGTGAGTTGATCATCACCCAAACCAGCCTTTTTGGAGCTGGGTGTGAAACTCAGTGTTTCATAAAGTTTGGGGTTTTTCTGAGTCCATTTCCAAATAGTTTCCTTTTCTTTCTTAAGTTCTTCCTGAAGAGCTTGATTTTGTTTTACTAGTTCAGAGTTTTGAATTTGAAGTGTAACACTTTCAAGCTTGGCTTGTTTTAAAGCAAGTAGTTCATCTCTACTATAATTTAATTCAAAACTCAGTTTGTTAAATTTTGAAAACAAGTTAAGTCTTTGCTCTTCAACATACTTAAGATCAACATTAATATAATCTAAGTAAGATTTCCAATCATCATCATCATCCATAGAAAGTAAAAGGTTTACCTTCCTCATAATGATGTTAACCCATTCACCATTTCTTGCATGACTCTTCCCCACTGCCAGCTTGTTGTCATCTGATAGGGCCATCAGGGCACTGATGTGAACTTCATCATCATCAGAGGACACTTCAACCTCATCCCAGTCATATGTTTCAGCAACAAGCCCTTTGTTCTTGGCATGAGAAGGCTTTGGAGCCTGAGGAGGCTGAGAGACTGTTGAGGATGATTCAAAAAGGGCAAGTTTAGCTTTTGCCTTTCTGTACTTGGCTTCAAAATCAATTTGAGGGACTTTTTCAAATCTTTGACTAGACTGAAGCATTTTTGGTTGAAATTTGCTGGGGCCTGAAAAAGAGTTATTTCCTGAAAATTTGAAAGATGGTTCTGAGTTTGTTTTTGAAAAACAATCTTTAGCAAAATGGCCCATTTTGCCACATTTAAAGCATTCAGTGTTATCATTTGCTTTTGAAGGGAATTTGTTTTTCTTAAAAAACCTTTTTGAATTAGCAAGGAGTGCTCTTTCATGAAATTCAATTTGAAGATCATTTAGGTACTCCTCACTGGTTCTTTGGTCAACCTCATCATCAGATCCATCCTGAAAATCCTGCACAACACCTTTTGAATAGAAAGCAGTTGATATGGGTGAAATTGTCAAGGCCTTTTTGGTCTCCTGAGCTTTACCAGGGTATCTCCTGGTGATAAGATTATCTTCATAGACAAACTTCCCATAGATGGCAGGGAGCTCAAGGTTTTGAATGTGGTTTGCATTTCTCAATCCCTGAGAGAAGTTCAACCACTTCTCAGGGAGACTGTTAACAAAACCAACATTGATCTCATGTTTTGACAGTATAACACCATCATTGGTCAGCTCATTCAGGAGGGTCTTATACCGAGTATAAGTCTCAGAGAGACTTTCAGAATCCTTGGCCCTGAAGGTATTGAATTCAAGCTTCAGGTCCATGATTCTATTCTCTTTGGTATCAGAAGGCCCTTCATAGCTATGAACCAAGTCAGTCCATGTCTGCTGGGCAGTGGGACAGTTGATCACTGATTCCATTATATCATCAGGAAGGCATGATATAATGATGCTTTTCAGGCGCTGGTCTTGATTGACCACCCTCATTTCATCTGGGATCCACTGTGCATCAGGTTTGATTAAACCCTGGGCTGTTGTTGGGACATATGGACCATCATTAATCAACTTAATGTAATATGGTTCCATCCCAGTTCAGTAGCAAAGCATTCGCTTTTTCTACTTATTAAATTTGCCAACTTCTAGTCGAGGGGCAGTTGCTGAATAACTTCCACACTTTTTGTCGAAAAGTTGGGGAACATCTATGTCAGTCATAGTGGGATCTTGATTTTAAAAACTTGAGCATCATAAGTTTTGAAAGCAGGTTTAAGTTTTACAAATCAGAGGCTCTGATACCACTTGTTGGTCCCTTTACTTGGTTAACAATAACTACAAAGCTAAAGTAACCAAATTATATGACTTTAAACAAAGATGTATAAAATGATTAACAATAAAGTAACGTAGATATAAGAGACAATATTTTTCAACGTTTAATTCTTTATTAGAAGTTAATCAAAAAGAATCGTACCCAAGTGTTTGCGGAATAACACTTGGGATTGAAAACGACAAGTATGGTATTGACTCCTCACTAAACTCAAACAATGTTGAGTGACAACTTTCAGGACCCACTGAGCAATCTCAGGGGTTATGTTGTTCTTTGGAGGAGTAAAAATGGTTTGTGAATGATTTGCATTAATTGCACAAACTTGTCAACTTTTACTCCTCTCTTATGCTACCTATTTATACACAAATGTGAACAACCCTATTATACAATGGACCTACATATTCCTCAATAAAATCTTGATAGATTTTATTCTCTGGCAAGGGAAACTTCTTTGAGTTAAGTCCAAAAGGCACTTTCTGATGACAGTCTGGTTTTAACCATTTGAGGAAAGTTTGACCTTAAAGTGATAAAGCACTTTAGTGAAACAGATCAAACTTTCCCGCCCAGTCCCTCCAAAACTTCAGTCTTCTAGTCATCAGTCTTCAGTACCATGAAGTTGTTGAGGAGTCTTGGGGTTCAGTGAGTTATTGTCATCCTCACTGAACCCATCACCTTCTTCTTGGCTTAGATCACCCTTCACTGAGTTCCGCCTCACTGAATGGAGAACCTTTCTTCTTAGGCTCGGTCTAAGCATCCTGAAGATGACTCACTGAGTTACTGTTCACTCAGTGACTTGTTTACACTTAGGTTATTTTACGTTCAAATCCTTGTTAGAAGAAGATTGGGGAATTCAGTGACCCAACACCTTTACACACTCAAACCTCATAACCTTTACTCACCTCAACCTCAAATTTCATCTCCTAGTGCACCTAATGCACCATCTATAACACCCTCCTACCAAGAAATCCCTTCCATGAACATCGCTCTTTCTCTCTAACCTATCACATCACTTGATACTCATTTACCATCTTCACCAATAACTCAACCTAGTCATCCTCACAAAAGATTCAACCATATACCTATTTTCTACACTCTACAAAGTGTGTCATCATCACTACAACTTAACCCATGAAGGTCAAACCATATTTCATGATACACAAACCTCATGTTCACTCAAATGAACCCTTTCACAAACCTCATCATAATAACCAAACATCCATCCTTGTTCCCATAAATACACCTTCATCTTACCAACATAAGCCAAATAAAGAGCATGTTCAATCTCAAAACAACAATCCCAATCCCATTCCTAACACCTCACATTTTGTTCAACCTACCAATCCACCATCCAAAACATCCTCCACTCATGATACATCCTCCACAACTTCATTCTCATCCATTCATGATTACCCAAACTCACAAATATCTCCACCACCAAGAGTATCACCACCACCTTCTACCAACACACATGTTATCCCTATGTTGCATGTCCTATCACCTTCCTCCGAACACTTGAAGTTCATTGAAGAACTCAAGGAAGCCCACGAGCTTTATGCTCTTCTTGCCTTACTCCTTGCTCAATGAAACTTGGAACAACTTTCCTCTAGCTCTCCTTCATTACCCCACAACTTGAATCAAGTTGAAAAACATGTCAACAATTGACCTTGTTGCATCTTTCTCCTAAAAACCATTGCATTCAATGAACACTTCACTTGGACTGAATATCTTCTCACTAGATCACATCCAATACCCTCACTTGAACAACATCCAAAACCTTAATCAACCTCTTCCGCTACAAAATCTCCACCACCAAACTCTCCAACATTCATGACCCAAACATATACCTCCATTAATCCAACAACCTTACCCTAACTCAACCATCTTCATTCCAAACACTTTATCATCAACCATCTAATCATACTATATGCTTATGATTTTCACTTTCAAATACGAATCAACGAACCTTATGTTACAAGCAAGTCCGATGGCTCTCTTTGGCAAATTAGGATCTTTAACATAATCACTTTGAATTAATTGTTACGTATCCTTAATATTTGTTTGCTATGCTTGTTATTTGTATATTGCATATTCTTCTATATATGCTTGTGCTTCTATTATTTTTCTTGCGAGCATTCCATATCTCGATCTCTTATGACCTCAAAATGATGGGGAGTATACTTCAAGGGGGAGCTATACATTCGTCTGGATAAACTTTTTGATGTTAACAAAAAGGGGGAGAAGTGATATAAACTCACACTAAAAAACTTGCATATATATTAATTTTTAGTTTAATGAGTTTAGATTTTGTAATCATCAAAAAGGGGGAGATTGTTGATATAAATAATGTATAAAAACGTTATTAATATCTTTCGATATCCTTAAATTTTGACGATCACAAAATATAAGAACATTAAACGCAAAGTTAATACATAAACAAGTTTTAAGCAAGTTTATATCATCTCATCCAACATAATCACTTAAGGTATGAATAAACAAGTGACTAATACATTTTATGATCAAAGGGATGTTTATTTAAATAATACAAAGTTTATAAAATTAAATAAACTTATTATATATTTTTGAAAAACATTTTTGGTAATAAAGGAAAATGTTTTATTCATAATAAATATATGAATTCAAAATTTTAACCAAAATCAGTTAGTTTTTCACCAAATAAACTTTTCCCAGAAAAAGACAAGAAAACTGCAGTTTTCGTCTGGGTGGCCCCCTTAATTTTAAGGGCGGCCCCCTTAATTTTAAGGGGGCCGGCACACAATTAACGGGACCGGCCATGCTCCCCTGCCAGATTCTGTCAGAAATTTTTCCCTATAAATACCACCATAAATCTGAAATTTTTCCCACCTCTTGCACGAAAATTTTCAGATCCAAATCTCTCTAAACATCCTCCTAAAAACCCTTTGATCATATAATTGTTAATCCTTGTTTCAAGTGATTCATTCCCTCACCTCTCATCTCTCAAAGTGCAAGAGAAGAATACTCCTTCAACATCAAGTTGTGAAGTATTGTAGATTTGTGTATATAGTCTAGTTGTTGTGTACATTCATTGTAAAGGTGTGATAGTAGTGTAACTAGATAGATCTAGGAGTAGAAGTTGTGAATAGAAGTAGTGAGATATAAGTAGTGGTGTGAAGAAGAAGTAGTGGAGTAGTGTGAAGTTGTGAAGTAGTAGTGGTGTGTACTAGTTGTGAAGAAGGTGTGCCAAGTCGTGAAGAAGTTGTGTAGAAGGTGTGAATAAGTTGTGACGAAGTTGTGGTGTGTACATTGGTGTGTAAGGTTTTCTCCGCCATAAGGGAGCTTGTTGACATAGTGAAGAAAACTCTCGAGTAGGTGACTCGAGGAGTGGAGTAGGGCAAGGAAGGTGTCCTTGTAGCCGAACCACTATAAATCCTTTGTCTCACGGTTAGATCTTTCCATATCTTACTTATTATCTTTCTTATATCGTTATTACTTTTGTAGACGTAGACGTATATGTATAGTTGCTCATATAGTGCTAGTATTGATTTTACTTAAAGATCAAACAAAAGTTTCATTCACAAAACAAAGTTTTTACAATCAAACTAAAAAGGTAACATACATTTAATTGATCATTTCGATCAAGTATAGTTTTCATACAAAATATAACTAAGGATTATAAAATAAACGTTTACTTACTTATCTCTCGTATATAGCTATAATTGTTTATATTATGCATGTGTTGATTTTACATACTTAGTTTGCATTATTATTATTGCTCATACTTAGATATAGTTGTTCATATTGTTCAAGACTTGAATTCACATAAGATCAAATCAAAATTTTAAGAGTAAACAAGACTTTTAAACAACTAAGTTTTCATAAAACTAAAAAGACGTAAAACTATTCAACCCCCCTTCTAGTTTTCCACCGATTCATAAAGCTTTTAAAATATTTTGGAGTTGTTAAAATATAAAATTACTGTTAATAATTTATAATTATAGTTAACAGCTAATTTATCAAACACTTTTATTAATATATCTATACTACATATAATGCATTGAACACTCTCTCTTCAAAATTTTCAGATTTACAAAAAATAATTCATGGTTTACAACACTTTAATGCACTCAATTTTAAGAATTACAACAAAGTACGCATATTGTATAACAAAAACAAGTGTGGTGTCATTTGAAGACAAAAATTCTATCAAACAACATTAATGCTATTAAATGGTAGTCATTAAAACACCCCATATATAAAAAATACAAATTATCATTCATTGTTTACAACTATTTAGAGCACAAAGATAAATAAAAAAGTACTATCAAATACATATAATTAATACACTATTTAATTTACCCTCTTACTAAAATACACAACTATTTTACCGCAATGTACAATCAAATTAAGCTTCCGTATCAACCTTAAGAAAAACCGTATCAACCTACCTATATTGGCCCGGTTGAAGATGGACACACTAGAGGATGAAGAATCATTAAACTCAGGACCCCCTCCCGAGTTTAATAATAAAGGTATTGCAACCATTTTCTTGGGAAACTTATCAAGGGAAATTACAAACCAAACATTGGCTGAATACTGTGGAAAAATTGGAAAAATTGTGGGTATTAAAGTGTTTAAAAAGCAAAACGGAGGAGTGTTTGGCTTCATTTGTTTCTCCAGTAACTTAGAAGCTAAAGATGCAATAAAAAGGCTTAACAATTCTTGGATATTGGACCGAGGGATTGGAGTCGACTGGGCAAGGTATGATATATTCTCTATAAAGTTTGGGGATGTCTGTTGTGTATCTCATAAAAAAGATACTTACGTATCAAATGGTCAAGATATAATTGTGGGTGAAATAGATGAGGGCATTCGTAATCAGTTAAAGAGTTGTGTTAGGGTTGTTAGTCATAGATTCTGGGATATGAAAGAGTTCTCAAAAAGGTTATGTGATATGGGCTTATCTTTTAAAAACTTTTTGAGATGGGGAAAGTACGAATTAGTTATTACTTTGAATCAAGAGGACGATTGGGAAAAATGGGATGAAGTAAAATTAGAAATACACGAATACATAATTAAGGTTGAGAAGATAGACGATTGGAATACATATAAGAGGCATGCTTGGATTGAGATTGAAGGTCTTATCCTAGCTGCTTGGTCTCAAGCCAACTTCAAACATTTAGTGGATAATTTTGGGCAATTACTTTTCTTTCAAAGTATCTCAGATGTGTTGAAACAAATTGATAAAGCTCTTGTGTTCATTGAGACAGAGTTGTTGTCTTCTATTTCGATAGGAAGAATCATGAAAGTTGGGAACATCCTCTATAAGATTGTTCTCACGGAAGTTGTTATAAATGATGATTGGGATTATATTAAAGACGTGGAGTTTAGGAACGATTTAAATAGGAATCAAATACTTATCGAAGATGATCAAGTAGAAATTGAAGCATATAAGAATCCGGTAGTGATTCCAGCTTGTGAAGAAACTTCAGGTTCCCGTGAGGAGGGGGAGATTAACCCGCCTTTTGATTTGCATTCAAATTCAAAAAACATTGTCTTTTTCCCAACCACATTGATACTAGAGATACATTAGGAATTGAAAAAGACAAGACTATTGAAAAAGAGCAGGTAAGCAATAAGGGAAAACTTTGTAGGAAAGGGGAAAAAGCGAATCATAATGATTTTGAGAGTAAAGGTATTCAACATGGTCACGATATTGATGAGTGTGATTGTAACATGTGTGGCAAATTGAGAAAAAAATAGATGGTAAAAGAAAAGTAAAAGATAAATCTTCGGTCTATAAGTTCATGGGTTTAAATCGCAAGTTACACTCATGTTCTTATAAGAAATGGAAAGGTAAGTCTTTTTATAATTGGTGAGTGTTAATTTACACACCTTTTATTTGACCAAAACTGGACCAAGAAGACCAAAAACTGAGCCAAATATGCCAAATATATGTTGTTTTTGTGTTTATATGTGTGCAGGTACGGATATTAAAGAAATGGATATAAATCAAGCAAAAACCGGGAAAACCAAGCACGAGAGTGGAAAAGAGGTCAAAAGCCGAGGCCGGGGAAGGATTTCTCGATTACGGATCACTATTATGCTCAACTGGCCAAATTATACATTGAAGAATCACCACTTTTCATAATTAGTCCTTGGAAATTTTTTACAGAATGGTCATTTATATTTGAAGACTTTACAAGATAAATCCTTCAAGAATCAAAAGATGTCAAGTTTAGTCCCTGGAAAATTTATTTTTGAAGAAATGACACAACAAACCTTTGAAGTTATAAAGATGCCACAATTGGCCTTCGGATTACATCTTTGAAGAATTGGCAACTTAAGTCCTTGGAAAAATCTCAAATTGCACCTTTGGTCCTTGAAAGATTAATCTAAAAATCCTACACTTTACTCTTTACCTAAATCCTACAATTCGCAAAGCCAATCCAGTAGATCCAATCCTTCCACAAACCCAATCAACCCACACCTCTCTTAAATAAACCCGAGCCAAAAAACCAATCCTACCACAAACCCGACCCTTTTCCCACACACACCCGGTCAACTTAATAATTAAACCCAGTCAAACCATTAAAACCCTTCTCTCCCAAAAAGTTACGATTACTGTTCACCCTCCATCTCCACTTTAACCCTGATCTCTAAATTTCACCCATACTTCGTGATAAGAGATCCAAAGGCTTCCAAAGAAACCCTAAGATGCTTCCATTAGGTTATAAATACCAAGCTCTCACCTCACATCAAAGGCGGTTAGCTTTTTAGGTTTAAATTAGGAGTATGGAATAGTGTAGAACCGTAGAGGGGGAGGGGTGAATACGGTTTCTTTGGCTTTTTAGATGTTTAAAAACTTTAAGCCAAAGAGAACACCAAGTGGTTGTATAATAAATTAACAACCACTATCACAATCAAAGTATATAAAGCAAGTAAAAGACACCACGATATATACTAGTTCAGGATGGGGGGTTTATACCATCCGTACGTCCAGTTGTGAATCCGTGACTCCGATACTATTCACTAGTATAATCCTTTCGGTGGACTACAAACCGTTATAATTCACTCCACCGATATTCACCAATATCGATGCTCACAAAGAAGGAGTTACTCACACGGTATTCCGCCCTCAGAAACCACCCAAAAGAATCTCATGATTCGAATTTACCTAAGGGTCACCAAGACCACTACCAAGACTTCCCACTGGAAGTATCAAACCCCAACTAGATCCCCAATGATCTAGGCTTGGTCACCAAGACACAAGACTTCCCTTACAAACAATTGTATGAATGAATGTTTGTTCAATCAAGTCCTAACCTAACCTAGTGACTCGATTGTAATAGAAAGGGTATAAGAAAGAAGACCCTCGACACAATCACAAGAGTGGATTAGGTTCTTGTGATTCTTCCCTTGCAAGTATATGTATTCTTCCAAAGATGTTAATGTGAAAATCAAGAACACAAGATTGGAGATTGAGATAGAGATAGATTTGAGAGTGTTTTGAGAGAAAGAATCTAAAGAGAAAGAATAATGGCAAGGGGTGAGGAATACAATAGGCAAGGGTTGTATTTATAGGCTAAGAACCCAAACTTAGGAATTTTTACCGAGGTCGACGCGTCAACGCGCGGGCAGCGCGCTAGGCTTCTGTAAACTTTCCCAAGTGTTGGGTGTACGGATCTTATAAATACCTATCCTTGCTAAACCCCAATTGTACTTCACACTAAACCTTAACATTAATCATTCTAAGGTTTGCTAACTCAAATAGCCAATTTGGAAAATGTTTTGTGAAGTGTTTAAAAGAGAAACCAAATTACCAAGGGTTTAAAATGTAGATAGGGTAATTTGGAAGGGGTAGAAGTGTATCTCCTCACATGGCATAGAAAAGAGAGAAAGAATATGCCAAGGAATATTCCAATGCTTGGGGGGGAAGAATGTGATAGAGGGTTGTGATGAAATGGTTTGAATTGGATGGCTAGGATCAAAGGGAGCCTCCCTTGGTTTTCAAACAATTTGGCATGTGTGGAATGTGGATGGTTGAGATGAGTTCATTTGAAATGAATGGTTAAGATCAAGCCAAGGTTAGGGTTAAGAAAGGATATTCCAAGGGAATATGCTTTGCTTGGGAGAAAAGGAGAAATGGAGGGTTGAGATGGTTTTGGTTTAAATTCAATGGTTGAGATTAAGCACATGTGGTGGTATAGGGAAGAGGGATTGGATTGATGGTTGAGATGTGTTTGATTTGAATTCAATGGCTAGGATGGGAGGAGCCTTATTAGGGTTTCAAATAATTCCCCATGTGTTATAAATGAAGGGATGAGATGTGTTGTAAGGGAATGGATGGTTTAGATGTAGTGTGTAAGGGAATATGTAAGGGTGTAAGAGGTTGTGTAAGAGATTGTGTAAGAGAATATTTGATTTGGATATGATTGGTTTTGTCTTATGTATAAATGGGATTAAGAGAGGATTAAGGCATAATCTAATTGTCATTAAGAAGAAAAGGTTTAGACAATTAAGATTATAAGTTGAGAAAATCATAGGTTACTTATAAGTTCAGGTAACACAACGTCGAGAATCCATAGTTTCATATCTCATGACTTTCCACGACTCGACGTTCTCAACTAATACCTTGGTTCAAACAAGTTAAGTGCTTTGCCTTGATGTAAATCATAACCCAAGTGGGAAAGGATGCGTTTACGCAAAGTGACCTTTGACTTAGTTTGACCAATAAGGGAGTAAACCCATTACGTAATTAGAGAAGACGTAAGCACGGGATATGAGCATATGGATGATTCAACACGATGTCACTTAAAATATATAAGCTCCCTAAGTTTAGAAAAGCCTTGGCTAGAGGCGATAGTTAGAAAACATGAGTTGGCATTTTCCCGTAAATGGCTGTTCTAAAAGCGGGATCTCTCAAGTCTCAAAACTTGTTTCGAGTGTTCTCAATTAAGCACATAACATATTCATACCTGTATTGAAAGATCCACATTTGTCGCGTAAGGGGAAAGCCGACTTTCAAAATTCGCCTAGAACCATACAGACTCCTGGCGCGTCACCCGCGCGTTGACGCGCGGGCAGCACGCCAGGAGCAGACATTGGCTCCGATGATTTTGAGCTAACGTTTGTTATTTTATGTGTTTCGATGGTTTGTTTGTCATCATTAAAACATAAAGAGACCTGATCATGTTACCTCAACAATCTCCCCCTTTTTGATGATGACAAATAAAAACTGAAAGCAAATAAAATTACCAAACTTAGCGAAGACAAAGCGCGCCTTTGGTGTAGCTTGCGTCTTGACCTTTGCCTTGTAATTTGGTGAAGCCTTTAACATTTCTTGAATGGTCTTCACGCCTCTTGCTTTCATGCCTCTTGCTTTCACGCCTCTTGCTTTCTTTCTCCCCCTTTTGTCGAATCAAAAAGGCGGGATAAATGGGTAAGCTTGTATGTGCACCCGAATGTGCTCCCCCTTGAACATAGCTCCCCCTAGATCGTTGCTCCCCTTTGTTTTAAGGCGGGGATCCATGGGTCAAGAGCCTCACCTTTGCGGTGGCTTAGCTACACATAGAAATCACAACATGCAACCAACAAGAAAATCCACACATGTGAAGTTCCAAGATGGGTTAGATTACCATTCGAAAACTTGCAACATGGGTTAGTCCACAAGAATACATTTAAATCATATGAAAGGCATAGATTAATCCAAATACATAACCATAAGATAAAGGCCATAACAAAGTTTCAAGCATGCAACACAAGCACAACAATTATTCAACAACCACAGAGATCCTAGATGAAATACACATAAAGTAATGTCTTAAGAGATCAAACAAACACATGTTACACTAACACATCAAAGATCTTTGCATGAGATGTAGGTGGCCCAACGGGTGATGAAATTCTTAAGAACCTCGAACTTCGACCGGCTTTCATGACGTTGACGTTTGGTAGCTTGGTATGTTTTGTAGGCAAGTCGTTCGTGGGTTGGCAAGGAGGCCACATCATCAACCATTTCATCCTCACTGATCACGTCTTCCGAAGTATTCCATGCTCGTTCATCAAACATCTCATTGACCATAAGTTCCATTCGGCCTATTGGATCCATAGAAGCTTGCTGAGATGTGGAGGCGGCATTAGCCGGAAGCTCAAGGTCGATATCAGCAAGATCAAGACTATTTGCGTTGAAGTTGGCAAATAGTGGAACAACCATCTCACAATCAGGCCAATCTTGGGCATGCTCAGGATGTTCAGCTTTGATGTGTTCAAAATGTGTGGTGAGGAGAGGAGCATAAGGAATCAATCTCGTGTTGCCTTGAAGCTTGTCCATTCTTTTGGCCATGAAATAGACAAAGTTGAATGGTGTGCCGGTCTCAATGAAATAAAGCATGTAACCTACAACAATTGAGACATTTCCTCTAGCTCCCAACTTTACAAACACATTGGAAGTCAAAACATGTTCCCATGCATTGAGCCTGTCACGTAAGTGTGATTGAGCCTAATGAGAGCCAGCCTCGTCATTGCAATGATATTGAGGCTTGAAGATTTCATTTTGTACCACTGCCGCATCAATTCTGTTCTCTTCAGATGAGTGATAAATTCGGTACTTCTGAATTGTCTTGTCTCCGTAACATCGGTGTAGAGCTTTATGCCGGTAGAGTTGATGCCAAGAACCGTTCCGAGCTTCTCCAAAGACCATGTATAGTTATGCCCATACATTTGAAAGTTGAGGGTGAGATCGGTGGGGTTGAAGCGATAAAAGGCATAGAATTCTTGTATGTGACGAGGATAGATGTCGGGAGGTAGTAAAGCAAATGACAAGCAACCCGCATTGGTAAAAGGTTGACGAAGACCACACATGCGAATGAAGTCAAGGTCACAATGACTACCCTCGTGATAATTGCGTTTTTCAAATGGTTTGTAGTTGTCGAAACCTCGAGCACAACACACCTTTTTCATGTATTGTTTGGTGTCACGTCTTTCACCCATTGTTCCTATCAAAATAACACATGATGTGTTTACATATATGTATATTTATAATCAAAGATAGAAACGAAAAACATCAGCATGTCCGGCGCGTTGCCTGCGCGTCGACGCGTTTGCAACGCGCCAGCCTCGTAAAAATTAATGGATTTCCCTCGAAAATTCAAGATTTTGAAAATGTTTGAAAAGAAAGGGTGAATTAGTTACATATAGTCCATGAATAGATCGAAAAACATAAAACCCATTTGATTAATTTACCCGAAAAAGCATGATTCCATTTTGTTTGTAAAAATTCTTAGAAAATTTTGCCATAGTTTCCCTTGTTACTAGCAATTTTCCCATATGTGACAAATCAATTTTAAGATCAAATGAGTGATTTCAATGATACCCCAAGTGTGTGTATATATATATATATATATATATATATATATATATATATATATATATATATATATATATATATATATATATATATATATATATATATATACATATATATATACACACACACACACACACACACACACATATATATATATATATATATATATATATATATATATATATATATATATATATATATATATATATATATATATATATATATAATAAGCAATATCAATTATAGACATAGCAATGGAACAATGGAGATCAAGACTTACCAAGATCTTCAAGAAAAGGGTAGTGTAGGAAGAAGATAAGTGTGTGTGTGTGTGTGTGTGTGTTTATGAGGTCGGCAGCAATCAAAGAGGAGGGGAGAAGAAAAACTTGGTTGGTTAGTTGTGTTTGTTGTGAGTTTTAAGAATTGGGGGCCCATGAAATCTCAAGTGTACAATGAGAGTGACATGTGAGATTTAAGTTAGGATAAGAAAAATGGGTGGGATAAGATGAGGTAGTTTGTTTAATATGAATCATCCTAAGTTCATAAAGACCAATTCCTTGTTTTTGTTGGTTCAAATACAACAAGGTGCATTAGGAATATTGAGTACAACTCAAATTCACGGTCCAACTTATAAACTACATTATTCTCGATGTTCAATAAATCTGAGGCCTAATCTAAGGTAGTTAAAAGTTTCTCGTTTTAGGGGTTTTGTTAGGATATTGGCAACATTGTGTTCGGAGGCAACTTTTTCCAAGAGGATATTTCCTTTTTGAACGTTGTCACGTAGGATGTGGTGACGGATTTCAATGTGCTTAGTTCGAGAGTGGTGAACGGGATTTTTACTTAGATCAATAGCTCCCTTGTTGTCACACAATATAAGAACATCTTGTAGATGGATGTTGTAATCACAAAACATTTGATTCATCCACAAAGCTTGCTGACAAGCCCTTCCGGCTACAACATATTTGGCTTCTGTAGTGGATATTGCTAAAGCAGTTTGTTTTTGACAAGACCATTGTGTTAGACATTCTCCTACAAAGGTGCATACACCACTAGTACTTTTTCTATCAACGTAGTCGTCGGCGTGATCGGAGTCTGTGTAAATGCTAATTTCAATACCCGAGGCCTTTGGATACCAAACACCTAGATAAGGTGTGCTCTTTAGGTATCTAAATATCCATACAACGGCATTCATGTGAGATTCCTTGGGGTTATCTTGAAATATTGCACACAACGATACACTAAACATGATGTCTGGTCTATCAACCGAAGTTCCTTCCTTGTCCAAGGTGAGTTTTAGATCCGTTGCCATTGGCGTTTTGATGGACTTAACATTTTCAAGATCAAATTTTCTAAGAGACTCTCTTAAATATTTTGATTCTGAGATAAATGTGCCATTGTCACTTTGTATAACTTGTAAGTTAAGTATGAACTTGAGATCTCCTAAGACATTCATGTTAAATTTCTCATGCATACGCTTTATAAACTCGTCATGCAATGCATGGCATGTAGATCCAAAGACAATATCATCTTCAAAGATTTGAATGACTATTTGATGCTTGTCTTTTACCTTGAAGAATAACGACTTATTCTTCATGCATCTTGCATATTTACATTCAACAAGAAAAGATACTACACTATTATGCTATAACTGATTTTCTATATCAAGTCCATGCAAGAACTTCTTTATTTTAAAAACATGATTGGGTTTTTGAAAGTTAATAAATCCTTGTGGTTGGGAAACATATATTTCACTATTGATTACTTTATTAAAAGCATTTTTGACATCCATTTGCTTAAGTTTAATCATGCTACTACATGCATATGCAAGAAGAATGCGCAAAGACTCTATTTCTGCAACCGGGGCAAAAATTTGATTAATGGGTTTTTCAACTTGATCAAGATCATTTATTACTAACTTAGCTTGATTTCCACAAATTGTTCCATTTTCACGCAAGGTGCTAGTGAAAGCCCATTTTAATTCAAAAGGGGTGCAAGCTCTAGGTAATGGAACTAATTCCCAAACATTGTTATGTGTGAGTTGGTCTATCTCAATATGCATTGCCATAAACTAATTTTCGTTCCTAATAGCTTCCTCAAAACATTTTGGCTTTATAGTTGATATGAATGCAAGTGTATTTTTTTGAGCTTGTGCTATAAAATCATTTTCTAAATTATTTTCATTGTTATGATCTATGACTTAAACTAGATTAGTGTGATTAAAATTTTGACTTTGATCATTATTCACTCCTAGTTTATCTTCTAATGGCAAGCATGTTTATTCGACAAAACTCACATCAAGTGTCCCAATGATTTTAGATGTCTCCTTATTATAAACTTTATATGCCTTTGATGTCAGAGAATATCCTAGAAAAATTCCATTATGTGTTTTAGATATTAAGCATTTACAACCAAATATTTTAAAATATCCTAATGATGGCCTTTTCTTCCTAAAAATCTCATAAGGTGTTTTATTACTTGTTTTAGTGATAGATTTCCTATTCAAAATGAAAGATGCGGTTTCTGTAGCGTGACACCAGAATTTTTGTGAGATAGATTGTTCGTTAAGCATAATAAAACACATTTCTTGTAAGCGCCGAATCTTTCTTTTTAACAATCCCACAAGATTGAGAGATGTCAGAAGATCGGAAATTATGTACGATTCCATTTTTATCGCAAAAATCTCCAAATTGCACATTTTTATAAAAGTCCCCACCGAGACTCGTTTGAATAGATGGAATGCAACAACAATGTAGATTTTGTAGACTCTTTCCAAGATTCTTGAATTTTCCAAAAACTTCATTTTTAGACTTCAAAAATTCTATCCATGTATACTTCGAAAAGTCATCAACAACCACCAAAGTATAGAAGTTTCCTTCATAGCTTTGAGTGGTTGATGGACCAAATAAGCCTAAGTGAACTAATTCTAAGACCCTTATGCTTGAGATGTTATTATCATTAAATTTTTGACTTGCATGGACTTGACTTCCTAATTTACATGCATTACAAGAATGATAAGCATAATCTAGCTTAGGTAAATTTCTAACTAATGCTTTAGAATTTAACTTAAGAATTACCTTCATGCTAGCATGTCCTAATCTTTTATGCCAAAGTGTAGACTCATCACCAATAACGTCAATGGGGGATTTGAAAGTTCTTTTAGTGTGTGGTTCACAAGCATTGATTGTCATACACATGTCTTCTTGGCATACCTACAAAACAAACATGAAACTCAAACTCTCGGTCCCATTTTCTTATGGGTACATTGAGGTTAGCATAGAACACTTCCATGTTGTACATTCTTGGATATTGGAGAAAGTTACAAAGTATCTTAGGTCCAAATTCGGAGAATATTTTCCAAGGAGTGTCTTGAGAAGAGGGCTTAGAATTATTTGGTCTTAGAGGCCTTTTGTTTGGGTTGAATTTTTCTTTCCTATTAAACCTCATTTTCTTTCGAGAAGAGTGTTGATTATGATGCTTGTTTTTTGAATGAGTCTTGTGTGTTTTGAATGTATCATACTTACTAAGAATGATTGGTTTGTAAAATTGTTTCATCTCATTAACACTTAAGATTGGCACTTGAATACCATATGGATTAGGAACACGTGTTTGAGGTATTCTAGGTATAGAATTAGGACAAGCCAAATTTTTACTAACTTTAGTGTCATCTTGAAGTTTAGACACATCATTGTTCAAAGAGTCAACCACATGTGTAAGTTTTTCACAACTTAAGCATGGTTCAACCACCTCTTTGGTTTTGATCTTCTTAATTTCAAGTTCAAGCTCATTTGCTCTACTAGTTAGTTTATTTGTTTCTTGTTGTAAAATGTGTTTCTCTCGAAGTATAGCTTTTATTTGTTTAATCCAATCATTATTAATTCTTATTAGTTCAAGATTATCTTTTTCTAATTCTCTAGCATCTAATGTTTTTTTTTTTAACTAAAGGGATCTAGATGTACCTTTGGAGATCCTAAAGCCATGAAGCATGATTCATTCCTCTCTTTGTTATCTTCATCATTGCTATGACTCCAAGTGTCTTCAAATCCAAACATAGAATTCTCCATGCATAAATCTCTATCATAAAATGTATTCACCCCGAAGAGCACATGGTTCTCTTGAGCCATGGATCTATACTCAACTTTACCATAGATCTTTGTTAGGATTTTAGATTTTTGGAAAAGAAGTTTTTGATTTAAAACGACTTCTCGGGAAGGTTTTAACACTCAAAAACTTGAGTATTCCACTCTGATACCAATTATAGAACTGTAGAGGGGGGAGGGGTGAATACGGTTTCTTCGGCTTTTTAAATGTTTAAAAACTTTAAGCCAAAGAGAACACCAAGTGGTTGTATAATAAATTAACAACCACTATCACAATCAAAGTATATAAAGCAAATAAAAGACATAACGATATATACTGGTTCGGGATGGGGGGTTTATATCATCCGAACGTCCATTGCGAATCCGCGACACCGATACTATTCACTAGTATAATCCTTTCGCTGGACTACAAACCGTTACAATTTACTCCACCGATATTGACCAATATCGATGCTCACAAAGAAGGAGTTACTCACACAATATTCCGCCCTCGGAAACCACCCAAAAGAATCTCACGATTCGACTTTACCTAAGGGTCACCAAGACCACTACCAAGACTTCCCACTGGAAGTATCAAACCCCAAATAGATCCCCAATGATCTAGGCTTGGTCACCAAGACACAAGACTTCCCTTACAAACAATTGTATGAATGAATGTTTGTTCAATCAAGTCCTAACCTAACCTAGTGACTCGATTGTAATAGAAAGAGTATAAGAAAGAAGACCCTCGACACAATCACAAGAGTGGATTAGGTTCTTGTGATTCTTCCCTTGCAAGTAGATGTGCTCTTCCAAAGATGTTAATGTGAAAATCAAGAAAACAAGATTGGAGATTGAGATAGAGATAGATTTGAGAGTGTTTTGAGAGAAAGAATCTAAAGAGAAAGAATAATGGCAAGGGGTGAGGAATACAATAGGCAAGGGTGGTATTTATAGGCCAAAAATCCAAACTTGGGAATTTTTACCGAGGCCGGCGCGTCAACGCGCGGGCACCGCGCCAAGCTTCTGTAAACTTTCCCAAGTGTTGGGTGTTTGGATCTTATAAATACCTATCCTTGCTAAACCCCCAATTGTACTTCACACTAAACCTTAACATTAATAATTCTAAGGTTTGCTAACTCAAATAGCCAATTTGGAAAATGTTTTATGAAGTGTTTAAAAGAGAAACCAAACTACAAGGTGTTTAAAATGTAGATAGGTTTATTTGAAAGGGGTAGAAGTGTATCTCCTCACATGGCATAGAAAAGAGAGAAAGAATATGCCAAGGAATATTCCAATGCTTGGGGGAAGAATGTGATGGAGGGTTGTGATGAAATGGTTTGAATTAGATGGCTAGGATCAAAGGGAGCCTCCCTTGGTTTTCAAACAATTTGGCATGTGTGGAATGTGGATGGTTGAGATGAGTTCATTTGAAATGAATGGTTAAGATCAAGCCAAGGTTAGGGTTAAGAAAGGATATTCCAAGGGAATATGCTTTGCTTGGGGGAAAAGGAGAAATGGAGGGTTGAGATGGTTTTGGTTTGAATTCAATGGTTGAGATTAAGCACATGTGGTGGTATAGGGAAGAGGGATTGGATGGATGGTTGAGATGTGTTTGATTTGAATTCAATAGCTAGGATGGGAGGAGCCTTATTAGGGTTTCAAATAATTCCCCATGTGTTATAAATGAAGGGATGAGATGTGTTGTAAGAGAATGGATGGTTTAAATGTAACGTGTAAGGGAATATGTAAGTGTAACAACCGTGATTTTAGCAGGTTAGTTAGACCTTTAGCCTCGAGTTAATCTAACCTTGTTTGGGGTGTTTGGGGTAGTTTATGGGTGTTATTATGGGTTATAGTGTGGTTAGTATTTAAGTTAGCACTAAATCCCTTCGCGTTGTGGTTGTTGTTGTGATTTTTGATAATGTTGATTTTGGAAAAGTTCATTTTGATCACTTATATGGTGTAGAAATGACTTGTGTATAATTTGGCGTTTTAAGTTTTGCGTAACGAGTCTTCGTTCAAGTTATTGAGCGTTAGTAAGTTACGGGGATGTTGTTTTTGTGAGGAAATGCTCATGGAGTGTGTAAAAATCTATTTTTGGAAACTTTATTTTGAAAATGAATATTTTCCGGTTTGTTGTAAAATTAAGGTTTATCGCGAAAGACGTTAGGTTTTGTTATGGGAATACATAAAATATGAAAAGTATGAGGTTTTGAGTGTAATAAATTAATTAATAAAAAAAATAAAAAAATATATTATTAGGAAGAGCTTCTACAGCTGTGACTGGTAGTGACAATAAGAAAGCAAGACAAGGAAAGGGGTTCGTAGCAACAGATCCTGTAAAAGCAGCGGGTTATGTGGGAACAGCTTCTACAGCTGTGACTGGTAGTAATGAGAAGAAGGGAAATGTTGGTTACGTCCCTAGATGTGCTAAGTGTGGTTATTGTCATCACGAGAGCACACCATGTCGTGGGTGTTTCAGGTGTGGCAAACCCGGACACTTTGCTAGGGATTGTCGTGCTGTGATTACTCAAGCGACTCCAATCAACTCGGTTGGCGCAGGGTTTATCCGCAGGGCATGCTATGAGTGTGGTAGTGTTGATCATATGCGAAACTGGTGTCCCAAACTGGTTGGAATGTTTGGACGGCCTGGGAGTCAGTTGGCTATTGAAGGAGGACAAGGACAAGGGTTTAATAGAAATGTAGCTAGGGGAAAGGCATTTACAATGAATGCAAGCGAGGCGCGCCAAGACCCGAATGTTGTTACTGGTACGTTCTCTCTCAATGGTCATTATGCTACTACGTTATTTGATACGGGTGCAGATTATTGTTTTGCTACTATTGAATTTGCTAGAATATTGGGTGTTAAGTTTAGTGAAATTAGACCTAGTATTTTGATTGAAATAGCTAGTGGTATAGAAGTAGAAGTTGATAAAGTTATACGTGAGTGCGTTATCGTGTTAGAGGGTGTTGCGTTTAAGATTGACTTAATACCCTTAGGTCATGGTAGCTTTGATGTGGTAATAGGGATGGATTGGTTGGCTAGGCATAAAGCTGAAGTAATATGCCACGAAAAGGTGGTTCGAATTCCATTAGAAAGCGGAGTTGTGCTGCGTGTACAAGGAGAAAGCGTGGAGATGAATTTGAAATCCCTTTTGAGTGCGAAGGCTAGAGAACTCAAAGTGGGGATATTCCAGTTGTATGTGAATTTTCGGGCGTTTTTCCTGAGGATTTGTCTGGGTTACCGCCAATACGGCAGGTGGAGTTCCGTATTGAGTTAATTCCTGGAGCGACACCGGTAGCGAAGGCTCCTTATCGATTGGCACCTACGGAGATGCAAGAGTTGGCTGCACAGTTGAAAGAACTACAGGATAAGGGGTTTATTCGACCTAGTCATTCTCCGTGGGGAGCGCCTGTTTTGTTCGTTAAGAAGAAAGATGGTTCGTTTAGGATGTGTATTTATTATCGAGAGTTGAATAAGTTGACGGTGAAGAATCGGTATCCTTTACCTAGAATTGATGATCTCTTCGACCAGTTGCAGGGTGCGAGATTTTTCTCAAAGATAGACTTGCGATCTGGTTATCATCAGTTAAGGGTGTACGAAGAGGACATTCCCAAGACGGCTTTTAGAACTCGATATGGACACTTTGAATTTACGATTATGCCATTTGGGTTGACTAATGCACCAGCGGTATTCATGGATTTGATGAATCGGGTGTGTAGACCCTATTTGGATAAATTCGTAATTGTGTTTATCGACGATATTCTGATTTACTCTAAGTCGAAGGAAGAACATGGGGAGCATTTAAGGTTGATACTTGGTTTTTTGGAGAATGAGAGACTGTACGCTAAGTTCTCTAAATGTGAATTTTGGCTGCAAGAGGTACAATTTTTGGGTCATATAGTGAATAGTGAAGGTATACATGTAGATCCTAGCAAGATAGAAGCGGTCAAGAATTGGAAGGCTCCTACGACACCTTCTGAGATACGCTCATTTTTAGGATTGGCAGGATATTACAGGAGGTTTATAGCAAATTTTTCAAATATTGCTAAGCCTCTCACTATGTTGACTCAGAAGAATGAAGAGTATGAGTGGGGAGATGAGCAAGAAGTGGCTTTTCAAACGCTAAAAGATAGTTTGTGTAATGCACCTATTCTGACGTTACCTGATGGGCCAGATGATTTTGTGGTATATTGCGATGCGTCGAATCAAGGATTGGGATGTGTGTTAATGCAAAGGGGAAAGGTGATAGCTTATGCATCACGACAACTCAAGGTTCATGAGAAGAATTATACTACTCATGACCTAGAGCTTGGTGCGGTGGTGTTTGCTCTCAAGAATTGGAGACATTATTTGTATGGCACGAAGAGTACGGTCTATACCGATCATAAGAGTCTTCAGCATATTTTTAATCAGAAGGAGTTGAATATGCGTCAAAGAAGATGGATGGAGCTGTTAAGTGATTATGACTGCGACATTCGTTATCATCCTGGAAAAGCGAATGTGGTGGCCGATGCGTTGAGTAGAAAGGAAAGAATTAAGCCAAGGCGTATACGAGCTATGAGCATAACATTGCAGTCGGGGATTAAGAGTAAGATATTGGCAGCACAAGAGGAAGCTTGCAAGGATGAGAACCTTGTGGCTGAAATGTTGCGTGGTTTAGATCAACAGATGGAAAGGAAGGAAGATGGTGGACTATATTTCTTAGATCGAATATGGGTTCCACGGGTGGGAGACGTGAGAAAGGTGATCATGGATAAGGCTCATAAGACGAGATACTCGATTCATCCAGGGTCTGATAAGATGTACTATGATCTTAGAGATGCTTATTGGTGGCCGGGTATGAAGAGGGAAATAGCTGAGTATGTCAGTCGATGTCTAACATGTTTGAAGGTTAAGGCTGAACATCAGAAACCCTCTGGATTGTTGCAGCAGCCGCCAATTCCTGAGTGGAAGTGGGATAATATAACTATGGACTTCATTACTAAATTGCCTCGCACAAGTAATGGGCATGACACGATATGGATTATTGTGGACAGATTGATGAAGTCTGCACATTTTCTGGCCATTCGTGAAGATTACAAGATGGAGAAGTTGGCAAGGATCTATATAAATGAGATTGTGGCAAGGCATGGTGTGCCTGTGTCTATCATTTCAGACCGGGATAGTAGGTTCACATCGCGGTTCTGGCAGTCGTTGCAAAAGGCTTTGAATACACGGTTGGATATGAGTACTGCTTATCATCCACAGACCGATGGACAAAGTGAGCGAACAATTCAGACATTAGAAGATTTACTTCGTGCTTGTGCTATTGATTTTGGGGGAAGCTGGGATACTCATTTGCCTTTGGCTGAGTTTTCTTATAATAACAGTTATCATTCAAGCATTAGATGTGCACCGTTTGAGATATTGTACGGGAGGAAGTGTAGATCCCCAGTGTTATGGGCAGAGGTTGGGATGAGTCAGTTAATTGGACCTGAATTGGTACAAGAGACTACGGATATGGTCTTCCGGATTAAGGAAAGACTTAAGGCTGCGAGAGATCGTCAAAAGAGTTATGCGGATAATCGTCGCAAACCTTTGGAGTTTAGTGTTGGAGATTTTGTAATGTTGAAGGTGTCACCATGGAAGGGTGTTGTGCGTTTCGGTAAGAAAGGCAAGTTAGCACCTAGATATGTTGGGCCGTTTGAGATTACAGAAAGGATTGGACTTGTGGCATATCGGTTGAGATTGCCCGACGAATTAAGTGGTGTACATGATACGTTTCACGTGTCTAATTTGAAAAAGTGTTTGGCGGATGCTAGTTTGCATGTGCCATTAGATGAGATTAAGGTTGATAAGACGCTTCACTTTGTGGAGGAACCTGTTGAGATCATGGATCGAGAAGTTAAGCGTATGAAGCGTAGTAAGATTGCATTGGTAAAGGTACGATGGAATTCCAAACGTGGTCCTGAGTTTACTTGGGAGCGTGAGGAACAAATGAGAGCTAAGTACCCTAAGTTGTTTGCTGAGGAGTCTGATGATACGAGCTGTTAAATCTCGGGACGAGCTTTCCCTAAGTGGGGGATGATGCAACAACCGTGATTTTAGCAGGTTAGTTAGACCTTTAGCCTCGAGTTAATCTAACCTTGTTTGGGGTGTTTGGGGTAGTTTATGGGTGTTATTATGTGTTATAGTGTGGTTAGTATTTAAGTTAGCACTAAATCCCTTCGCGTTGTGGTTGTTGTTGTGATTTTTGATAATGTTGATTTTGGGAAAGTTCATTTTGATCACTTATATGGTGTAGAAATGACTTGTGTATAATTTGGCGTTTTGAGTTTTGCGTAACGAGTCTTCGTTCAAGTTATTGAGCGTTAGTAAGTTACGGGGATGTTGTTTTTGTGAGGAAATGCTCATGGAGTGTGTAAAAATCTATTTTTGGAAACTTTATTTTGAAAATGAATATTTTCCGGTTTGTCGTAAAATTAAGGTTTATCGCGAAAGACGTTAGGTTTTGTTATGGGAATACATAAAATATGAAAAGTATGAGGTTTTGAGTGTAATAAATTAATTAATAAAAAAAATAAAAAAAATATATTATTAGGAAGAGGGGGGCGGCCGAATAAGGTGTTAGGGGGGAAAAAGGAAATCAAATTTGATACCAAATACAACTCTAAACTTTAGGGATTATCCAAATTAATTATAAATACAAAATCAACACTCCCCTATCCCTTTTTCCTGCATACAAGTCGACACAAGAGGGGGATCCAAGAGAAAAAATTAGGGTTTCATAGTTGTCTAGCAAAAATCAAGAATCAAGGTAAAATCTTTAACCTTTATGTGTAATTAATCAATTATTGTTATGATTCATGTAATAATTAATATGATGGAATCTAGGGTTTATATACTTCTGTAAATTATTGAAGTAAAACATGTTAGGATGATTAGATGTTAATATTATGGTTAATGGTTAAGGGAATTGAGCGTAAATCATGCTAGTTACTGAGTTAGGGTTTGGACAGATTTGTAAGGCTGTAAAGATGTGAGTGTACATAACAGATGGTGATGAGTTAGATCACAAATTTTAAGTCTAAATTGTAGTATAATGAAAGAGCTTTCCAAAAAGTACAGCCACGATCAATTTTGAGGTCGGGAAGTCGGTCTTTTGATTTTTCTTTGTTAAGATGTCAAAGCTGTCAAACCGGGACAGATTTTGGGTAAAAGTTTGTGGTTGTCATGTGGTTGTAAAAGTAGTATTTTGACTTGGTCTTCTAGAATAGTTAAGTTATAGGTTATATTATACTACCACGAAAAGGATTTGCGCTAAAAACTTATGGAGGTAATTATTAAAAATCAAAACTTTTTGGTGTGCGTTCAGATCTGAATTTGAGTAGTTAACAAGTTTGAATTTTATATGAATACTTGTGTGTGTTATTTGTTGGGATCATACTTTTATATTTAGTCAAGTCTCGGTCATTACATTTTGTAATAAGGTGATCACAACTACATCAACTAAGAACAACGAACGATGAATGATTTAGAAGACGTCTAGAGCTTTGAAAGTCAAAGATCAAGATGAAGACGTCAAGCAACCTTGATGACCGACCCTTAGGGGGAGATTGTTGGGATCATAGTTTTCACTATTTTATCAAGTCTCGGTCATTTGTAATAATGTTAGGTTGCTTAACTATTATTTACTTTCATTTACTAAATGTATTAAGTTTACTAGGCTTAAGGTATGTTACCCATGGGCCTCAAAGCCCACGAAATGATGAAAGGTAGGAGAGGGTGTGTTGCCCTAGCTCCTTCCCTATAAATAGGATGCTTAGGTCTCTTATAAACTTGTTGGTTATTTGATTATCTTAAGGAAACTCTTGCACTCTCACCTTTCATATTGTCTTATAATCAACCAATCTCATTTCTCATCTTATTTCTTTCTAAATCATACTTGTGTTTACAAAATGGTGACCTAACAAGTGGTATCATTCGCCTAATAGAGATTGAAGTGCTGTTCTTATTGTTAACGTGGGGTTTTTCATCATATTTCTTCATCTTTTTTGCTTTTTTCTTGGTTTCTTACACTCAAATCTTAAAGCTTGGATAAGTTTTAAGGTTAATATAGTGTTTAGAAGCTTAGATATTGCATAAAGTATTGATCTTTGATAGGTTTTTAGGCTATTTTTTCATCAAAAAGTCATTTTTTGGATGAACAGTACGTTTTACGCGTAAGTTGGTCGGAAAAAGTACTAATTCCAGCTGTCTACAGTGTTTTTTGGTCGGTTTACGCTTAAATTTTGGTCTAAACCCTTTTCTTACGCGTAAAATAGGTCTAAACCCTTTTCCTACGCGTAACTGTGGTTAAAACCCTGATCCTACGCGTAACTTGCTCATCTACGCCTTAAACCTACGCTTAAGTTAGATCCTATGCGTAAGTTTGATTTACGCGTAATTTTTCAGAGTCTACGCATAAGCTTCATCAACGGTCTTCTCTTTGTGCTACGGTGACTCAGTACTTCCCTAGCTTGGATAAGTTAGTGGAATACTTCGACTACGGATATCTTTCAAGCTTGGATAAGTTTGAAAGATTTGTTTGGTTGTTTAAACCTTACGCATAAGTCTAAACTTACGCATAAGCCTAAGCTTACGCGTAAAGAGAAAACTTACGCATAAACTATTAGTTTACGCATAACCTACTCTTTACGCATAACCTAAAGTTTACGCGTAAGATTAAGTTACGCGTAAGAATTGAACTTACCCCAAGGATTTTGGAACTTACTCAAAGGAACGTGCATTTCAATCTTCTACAAAGATCCATTTCTTCACAAGTGTTCTAAGATGTCTCAACCACCTAATCATTACTTCCCTCATACTCAGCAACATCAACATCAGCAGTATCAGCAAAATCAACATCAGCAGTATCAGCAACAACAATACCTTCCGCACCAAATGTATCAACAACCTTCTCAAAAACAAACATACAATCCACTACATCATTACCTAATGATGCAACAACATCAGATCATTCCTCAACAACAACCATATCAAGTGCCACAACAAACCACTCAGTTTTCCTCCAAACAACCTCACTGGTTTGACAGAATGTGTGAAGTTATTACAACTCAACAATCCCGACATGAGGCAGGATCACTTGAAGGACCATTTGAGTGGCCAACACGATTTGAAGCTGGTGATCCAACTGCTGATCCTCCACGTCCTCCTGGTGATAGACCTCTTCCAGAAACTTCACTCACTGAAGAACAGAAACTACATCGTGATGCTGATCAATATGCAATGGCTTATATACTTCAAGGTATACCAAATCCAATCTATCGAAGTGTCGATGCTCAGAAAACAGCCAAAGCTATGTGGGAACACGTTCATCTCCTTATGGAAGGCACTCAATTGAACAAAGATGATATGGAATCCAAACTCTACATGAAATACACTGACATCACAATTAAACCAGGAGAGACACTTGAATCCTACTATCATCGTTTCACAAATGTAGTCAATGATCTGGAACGTCATAAAATCACAGTACCAAGGATCGCTGTGAACTCCAAATTTGTTGGTAGTCTTGGCCCTGATTGGCATAAATATGTGACATTTGTTCGTCAAACGAAGAATCTTCATGATGCTCCATATGGCTTGTTGTATGATTTTCTGAAACACCATGAACCTGAAGTGGAAAAAGATAGAGCTCTACGAGGATGATACACACCAACATCAACACCAAATTCTTTGGCTCTCGTAGCTCAATCTCCCTATGCTCCACCACCAATGTCAAATCATGCATATGTTCATGAGCAGAACTACTTCAGTTATCCACAATCTTCCACCTCGAACCAAATGGTCCCTTATGATTCATCACTACAAGATTCTTCTACTCAACTTGTTCCGTCAAACAAAAATGATGCTGTGTACTACTCCAACTCCAATGATGATGACGATGATGACTTTAATACGTTGAATCAGGGACTTGCTCTTATTGCTCGTGCTTTCAGCAAATTCTCCAACAAAACAAACAACCGTCAACGTTCATCTTCTAACACAAGGAATCAAGCTATTGTTAATGATGGAAGAGTGGAAATTCAGAATCGTAGCTATGGTCGATCTGGTTCAGGAAGCTCTTCAGGAAATTATGGGAATGGTCAGAGGTTTAGTAACAATGGAGGGTTCAGGAACAACTCAGGATCTTCTCAGCAAAGGTCTGAACCAGTTGCAACTAGAAACTCCAACTCAGGGAATGCTGTATGGTGCTATAACTGCAATGAACAAGGTCATATTGCTACAGCATGTCCCAAACCGAGAACTCGGGGTAGTAAGTTTCATAAGCAGGCATTACTCATGGCTCTTCAAGATGAAAAAGATGGACATTTCCCTGAACAGGACAACAACTTCATGGCAAATGTGAACAATGATGATGACATGGAAGATCTGGAAGCCAATGCTGCTGTGATGCTTATGGCCAACATGCAGGAACTTAAGCTCAATGATTCAGGTCCAGTGTATGACACTGACGGCTTGTCTCAGGTACATGACCTCAATGCATGCTTTATTAATGAAATAATCTAACCTTCTGCTTATGAATCAGATATGGTGCAAGTTGTTCCATGTAAATCATCTTCATCGTCTCAAACAGATGAACAAATAAGCACAGTTGTCATATTCGATGATGACACAGTTGTTTCATTTGATGATCCTATTGAGAATGATAAACATGATCATGTAGAACAACATGAACCATCATTTGATCCAGACCCTGACCTAATATTGTTATCTAAACAACTGGATGATCAACAATTGCAAATCATTAAATGCAACGAGACAAATAAAGTTTTGAAAGAAAAAAATGCGTCACTTGCAAGAGATATTGAGTGTTATAAAATTCAGCTTTCAAATCAGGAAGACAAAATTAAACATGCAAAAAGTTTTGAAAAATCTTTTCAAGATTCTTACAACAAAGAACAAGATCTTCAACGTAAAATGCAAGATTTAATTGAGTCAAACGGAAAGTTGATTTCGAAACTTGAAAGTGAGAAGTGTGAATTGAAAATGCAAGTTGAACGTCTTCAAAGAGACCTTTCAAAAACTGAAACAGAATTGTCAAATTGCAAAAAGGAGTTTTGTGAACATAAAACACGAAAAAGGAAGTATATAGATGACTTACTTGGTGATATTGTTGATCTGGAAAAACAACTCAAAGAATTTCGTCACATTGTTTACAAACACGGGAACTCTGTCACAACAATTCAGAAATTTGCTTTAAAACCGAGACCCGATAAAGGATTTGCACTTTGCGATTTCAAATCAATGTTTCTTCACACAGCTTTTAAAGAAAATCCTAAGATTTACAGTATTGATCATATGTTTGATAATACAATTGTGCGTGCTGTTGTTTTTGATACTGAGGAAGAAGAAGAACTTGAAGACGAGAGTCGATAAAAAATGAGTTATGTTCAACACTGGACACCATATGACTATTCAAAAGCTCCACCTCTTTCTAAATATTTTGTTACTCAAAAGGATTTACCTGAGAAATCATGGTTTATCGAAGAGTCATATGTTTCATCTCATAATGAGGCCCCTGTCCAAACTGTAGCACAAATAAATGGTCCTTTACCATCATCCGGTGAACTTACACCTTTACCGAAAACGTGTCTTGTCTTAAATTATTTCAAAACCTTTATGGAAGACATCGAAATTTTGGAGGAAATAATTGAACGTAATTCTGAAATAAAAATTGAAACTTTTCAATCCGCTTACGAGCGAGAAAAGAGAGATATTTTTCAAAAACAAATGAAGCCAATTGTTCAACACCTCCGTCTATGTGCTACACGTTGGGATCAGGAACTTCAAAAGGAGGTCAAAAATATGATAAATGTTTTCAATGCAACTGAAAATGACATTTTGGTTCAAAAGCAAAGAAATAGAGTTTTAAAAAATGATGCTGATCGACTCTTGGAACAAGTTCTCAATGCTGATATTTTGTCTGTTATCATGAATGATCTCTATAAATCTGGTACTTCTATGCTTATGGATGATCTTTGTGTTGATAATAACTTGTTGAATGAGGAAATTGAGACACTTAAACAGGAAAATGATAAGTTGAGAATTAAAAATGATGATGTGACAAAACAATTTTCAAAAGAAATTTGTCAACTCAATCAAAGGCTTGAATAGTGTCAAGCTAAAAGTCTTGAAAGGGAATTGAAGTTTCAAAGTCAAAATGTTTCAAACTCTTGTCAGATTTGCAAAAACAACGAGTCTTTAAAAGGTCGGTGTCTCCGATACGAGAAAGAAATTGCGGATTTAAAAATTGAAAACGCCGAATGGCAACAAAACCGCGATGACATCAAATATTGCAATGGTTTACTTGAGTCTGAAATTCAGGACAAAAATCACATCATCATTGATTTGAAAGAGAAAGTTAAGCTACTTCAAAAAGGAAAAATGGTTGACACCACAGTGATAGCACCAGGAATGTATCAATTAAACAAAACTGATAAAGGAAAGGTTGTTCAAAACACTAATGTTGATAACTCCACTTCTACAGGACTAGTCTCCACTTCTAGCGTTAGCAGACCCAAGCGAAAAAGTAAAAAGAAGAATAGGATCTTGCAACGTAAGAGAGGACACCTAGAAGCTCAAGAAGTAGAAGACCAACTTAGGAATTTGAATAAAACTCATGTTGCATCAGATTTAGATTCTAATCTGGCAAATTGTAATCAAAATCTAAATGTAACGAATGATGAACCTTTGAATGTTTTGAATATTAATGCATCTTGTGTGTTTTGTCATAAAAGCGTATCATCTGGTGATCATACAAAATGTTTAGCTAATTCTCTTCTCAATCGTCATAAGAAACGTAGGACACGCATTCCTTTTAGGCCCACTACTGCCTCTAAGTCTAACTTAGGAAAGCCGTCTTCTACGGTTTCTAATGATATCACAGTTACCCCCATAGGTGCCGAGAACAAATCTAGGAATGAGCCAACTACTAGTGCATTTAACATTAAGAAAGCAAAAACTAGTTGGAACTGGCAACGTTGGTTACAATACAAACCAGACTTTAAATGGATTCCTAAATTGTTGAATACATGTGTTACTAACCAACAGGAACCCGCATTGTCTTTGGGTTCCACCCTTACTTCTGTTCCATCCGTGTCTTCTTCTTGTGATACAGGTGGTACAGCTCGTTCTCTGGATTGTTGATAGCGGATGCACCCGACATATGACAGGCAATCTCAAACTGTTACACAACTTTGTCTCAAAGTTCATTGGTACTGTCAGATTCGGGAATGATCATTACGCTCTAATCATGGGATATGGTGACTATATCAGCGGGAACATTGAAATCAGTCGTGTTTACTATGTGGAAGGCCTTGGACACAACCTTTTCTCTGTTGGTCAATTCTGTGATGGGGATCTAGAAGTTGCATTTCGTGAGAAAACCTGCTTTGTTCGTGACTTACCAGGAAACGATCTAATGTCGGGTTCACGTGGCTCCAATCTTTATACAATATCAATGTCAGATATGATTGCAACATCTCCGATATGTCTTCTCTCCAAAGCAGAATCAACTAAATCTTGGTTATGGCACAAACGTCTTTCACACTTGAATTTCAGAACTATGACTGACCTTGCTCGTTATAAACTTGTCGATGGATTTCCAAGATTCCGTTTTACCAAAGATCACTTATGTCCAGCCTGTGAACAAGGAAAAAGTACTCGTGCTCATTTTCCTTCTAAACCTGAGCAAAGTACGAATCATGTTTTACAAATGCTTCATATGGATTTATGTGGACCGATGCGTGTTCAAAGTATCAACGGTAAACGCTACATACTAGTAATTGTAGATGACTTCTCCAGATGGACTTGGGTCTATTTCTTACGAAGTAAAGATCAGGATCCTTCAATGATCATCACCTTTCTCACTAAAATTCAAAATCAGTTACGCAACACGGTACGAATAGTCAGAACTGACAATGGAACTGAATTCAAGAATCAGACACTTCGGTCTTATTATGAGAAAGTGGGAATTGAACATCAAACATCTATTCCTAGAAGCCCAGAACAGAATGAAGTTGTTGAAAGACGCAACAGGACGTTAGTGGAAGCTGCTAGAACTATGTTGATTAATGCTCAATTACCAGATTACTTGTGGGCAGAAGCTATTTCAACCGCATGTTATACTCAAAACCGTTGCATGATCAATAAACGCCATCGCAAAACACCATATCAAATTGTTCACAAAAGAAAACCGAACATCGATTACTTTCATGTATTTGGAGCACTTTGTTATCCGAAAAATGATCGTGATGATTTAGGTAAACTTAAAGCAAAGGCTGACATTGGAGTGTTCGTTGGATACTGTGCAAATTCCAAAGGTTTTCGGATATGGAATCGTCGTACAAGAGAAATTCAAGAAACCATTCACGCTAATTTTGATGAACTCACACAGATAGCTTCTGAGCAACACAGCTTAGGACCCGAATTCAACCGTCTTAACTCTCCGGAATCTTCGGCTGAACCGTTGCCACTCAACCGCAAAGAATTGGAAACATTGTTTGCTCCACTATTTGATGATACAATTGTATACCGTTCTACTGAGGTCTCACCTAATTCTGCTGCTCAACCTGAAAACATTCCAGTACCAGACTCACCTCAACAAACTACCACAAGTGTTGAGAGAAACGGTCCTCCAATTGCATCACTATCTACAGTAGAACAAATTGTTTCTAACTCCCACCATTCAGCTGAAGATCCCACACCACTATCAGTTCCACAACCCGCAGAGCATGATCCTGATGCGTTCTTTAATCCGTTTGCACCGGCTCCTATTGTTCCTGATATAGCTGAGTCGTCAACACGCAATTTGGATCCTGCTAACATGCGAGATACCTATCAACTACACCCTTCCACACACAAATGGACTCGAGACCATCCACTAGTTCACATTATTGGCCATCCAGATGCACCTGTTATGACAAGACAACGACTTCACACGGATGGAGAAACTTGTATCTATGCACTCACAGTTTGTCACGAAGAACCTAAGAACATTAAAGATGCAATGACTTATGACAACTGGATTGAATCTATGCAAGAGGAATTTCAGCAATTCATAAGATTAGAAGTCTGGGAATTAGTTGAAAGACCTGACGGAGTCTTTGTCATCGGGTTAAAATGGATTTGGAAAAATAAGCTTGATGCTGAAGGAACTGTCATACGTAACAAATCACGCCTGGTAGCGAAAGGATACTCTCAACTGGAAGGACTTGATTTTGCTGAATCCTTTGCTCCAGTAGCTAGACATGAAGCGGTTCGGATCTTTTTGGCCTATGCTGCACACAGGAACATGGTTGTTTATCAAATGGATGTGAAAACCGCATTTCTTAATGGAGAACTCCGTGAAGAAGTTTATGTTAGTCAACCTGAAGGCTTCGTTGATCCTGAGCGTCCTAACCACGTTTACCGACTCAAAAAGGCACTCTATGGACTCAAGCAAGCCCCACGGGCGTGGTATGACAAACTGTCCACTTTCTTGTTGGCCAATAAATTTTCAAAAGGATCAGTGGATCCAACACTATTTACAAAAACCTACGGGGAGGACTTACTTGTTGTTCAAATATATGTCGATGACATCATTTTGCCTCAACAAAAAGAAATTACTCTAATGATTTTGCAAAATTAATGAAAGATAATTTTGAAATGTCCATGATGGGTGAACTTTCGTTCTTTCTAGGACTACAAGTTCATCAATCACCCCGTGGAATTTTTATAAATCAGTCCAAATATGCTCTTGAAATTTTAAAGAAACATGGAATGATGTCTTGTGATACTTATAATACACCGATGGGCTATACCACAAAACTAGATGCTGACTTACATGGGACTCCCGTTGACCCTACCAAATACCGAAGTATGATTGGGTCCCTCATGTATCTCACAGCTAGTAGACCTGATATAGTATTTGCTGTCTACATGTGCTCTCGTTATCAGTCCAAACCAACTGAAAAACACCTCAGTGAGGTCAAGCGAATCCTTCGATACATAAAGGGAACCATTAATTTGGGAATCTGGTATCCGAAGGATTCTGGTTTTGAACTAATTGCTTTTTCAGATGCTGACCATGCAGGATGTTTAGACACACGCAAAAGTACATTTGGTGGATTACAATTTCTCGGAGACAAACTTGTGTCATGGCAATCAAAGAAGCAGGACTGCACATCACTGTCGTCTACAGAATCTGAATATGTAGCCATGTCCGCCTGTTGTGCTCAAGTCATTTGGATGAGATCACAACTTAAGGATTATGGCTACCTATTCAACAAGATTCCCATCTACTGTGATTCCAAAAGTGCAATTGCTATCTCCTGCAACACCGTACATCATTGCAAATCCAAACACATCGATCTCCGATATCACTTCATCAAAGAGCATGTGGAAAAGGGTACCGTTGAACTTTATTTTGTTGGGACTGAGTACCAACTGGCGGACTTACTTACCAAATCTTTAGCACCATCAAGGTTTGCTAGTCTAGTTCACCAAATTGGTATGCGATGTTTGACTCCAGAGGATCTGGAAAAGTTTTTAAAATACAATTGATCGTCAAACATCACAACTATCTTTGTAAATATTTTTTTCAATAACAAAATACAAAAATATAAAACCAATCAAAAACTCAAAAAGATTTTTGGACTTTCAAAAAAAAAAAAAAAAAAAAAAAATGCAAGTATAAACCACCTCTTTCAACACTTTTTTATACAAATGTCTTCAATTATTTAAAACAAGTGTTGAGGGGGAGGAAAAGTCATGTTTTTCAAATTTCTCTAAGATATTTTGTCTTTTATACTTGCATTTTACCAAAAATAAATACGTTTTTATCATATGTGTTGATTCAATAAGTGTTTCGGGTTACTCTCCTTGACCAATATAATTAATTTTTCAGTCTTGACTACGGTCTAAGGTCGAGGGGGAGTAGCACAAGTTGTTCTTATCATGTCTTGGTGTTAACTAACGAAAGTTACATGTGATTAAGTGTTTAAAGCATTAAGAATAAATGTTAGTTAAGGTTAAGGGACTAATTGTGTCAAGTTTTCAAACTTGTTTTAACTATTGGTCAAAACTCACTTGACCCACGCATTTACTGCACCTGCAAATAGCATTTACACTTTCACCTAATCAATCTAACGATCCACAATCATTCTCTTGATCTAATCATCCATCTTCGAATCTGTAAGTGATAACATGCTTTGATCATTATTGCTAACAAGGGTTTTAATTTTCATTACAATCCAACGGCTCAATCAATCACAATCGTTTAATTTGTTTTTTGAGTTGTGCGTAAAATTAGAACCCAGAGATTAGTTGTTTTATAATTGATTTTGTTAGTGGGAAATGGTCCTTGGATGATTATCAACATGTATCTTAACCCCAATCACGCCCAGATACACTAATCGATCGAGTTTGAGATTAGGGTTCATACGTAGGATTTGGGGGTTCTTGAGTTTGAGCATTAGGATTGTAATTAGTGATGGGGATAGTGTTTGTGTATGCCTAGGATCATTTGTATCTGGTTTAATTGCATCTTAATCATGCTTAATTCTTGAATCTAAGGTTTAGGGTTCGTATGACACTAGCAGATTTCATCTTGAGATTCTGTGGATGATTTGTGTTTATATTTGAACCATATGATCCTTATGTTGTTAGAAACATTTGCCCTATGCTTAGACATACCCAGATTCATGTTTGATTGTGATTGTGATTAGTTGTTCATGCGTGTTTACGCGTTAAGTTGGATTTTGGCATCTTTACGCTTTAAATGTGTGAATTAAGTGTGTTGGGTTAATTGTTGATCAGTGGTAATGTTTGTACACTTTCAGGAAACATACAACTCGAATTTCAAAGGTGATTTTTCTGGAAAAAGGCATTTCTACGCACAAATTACTCATCCTACGCGTAAGATTCGACACGTAGACAAACAATGTCTTGGATAAGACATTGTTTACGCATAAAAGAATAACTTACGCTTAAGTTGTTTCTTACGCGTAAGTCATGATCTTACGCATAAGTTTAAACCTACGCACAAGTTATATCTTACGCTCAAAGTTCAATTCTTTGCCTAAGTTCTAATCTTACGCCTAAGATTTAATCCTACGCGTAAAATTAAGCCTACGCAGAAGTTGAACTTACGTGTAACATATAAAGTTATGCGTAGAAATTAAACCTACGCATAATTTTATTTCCTACGCGTAATATAAGTTATGCGTAGATTTTTCTACTTACGCGTAAACTTGTCAAATTCATGAAATTTTCTAAGTGTTGTTATATTTCCAATGTGTAACCTCTTGTAGTGATGAACTCATGTTGTAACTTAAGTGTTATAAGTTTCTATCATGTGATTCAAACATAAGTTTGTCATATAACAAAAGTTTTTCACACACAAACACCCACTGATCAATCGATAATGTGTTCATAATCTAGTAATTGAATGTATGTGCTAACAAAGTATATCATTGCTATGTTTGTGATTGTTTATGATCAACCCAGATGGCAGAACACAATGACATTCCTTATGGACCTGAACCTGAACCCATACGTGCATGGGATGACACCTTTCCTGAGAACTACTCCAGAAAGATAGGAAAGAACAATCTGAGAGTCAACTTCAACAACCTTAAATGCAATGAGTCTTCTTGCCTTGTTGCGGTAGATGCTCTTATCTATCACCCGTGCAAAGTTCTACTCACCAAATCTGCTGCAGTGGCATGCTTCTACATACATCAGTTTTGGCACACACTCCACTTGGACCTCCTTGAAGAATCCTTTACTTGTATGCTTCACATGAGACAAGTCACGGTCGACAAGGATCTTCTCCGTAGTGTTCTTGGACTTCCCGAACTTGAACCTAATAAAGAATATGACCAAGTTCCCAGTGAAGAAGAATTGATAGAATGGCTGAGAGATATTGGGTATGATGAGTCTGAAGAGGTAATGACTAGGCACTCTAAGGTCAATATCAGATTTCTTCCACAGCCTTGGAGAACTCTCTACATCATCATTGCCAAGTCACTATCTGGCAGAGACACAGGCCATGAACACCCTAAGCTCCAACATCTCAAGCTGTTTTGGGCTATTGCTAATGTCAAGAATGTTGATTATGCCAGCATTATCTGGGAAGACATTGTGTGGCACATACAACACAAGACGACCAATATTCCATTCGTCCGTTTCACCAAGCTTCTCATTGCAAGCTTCATCCATGAATATGATGACATACCTCAAAGACTGAATGATGAGTTTCAGCACACATACAAGAATGAGGACACACTTAAGGTCATCAAGAGAATGGATACTAGTACAAGGAAACAAGGAAAGAAACTTCCTGATTGCCTCCTGACTAAGAAGGTTCAAGAATGCAATAACTACAAGTACTACCTTCAAGCTCTTGAAGCAGATAAAGTTGGGTTCTTGGACGAAGTTGTTCTACCGTCATACATGCAGAAGAAAGAAAAGAAAAGTAGCAAATCTGGCAGCTCAGAAAGTTCTACCAAGACCAAACCTAAGAAAAGGGGATCACTTAAGATCAGAATTCCTGCAAAGAAACCAACTGCTGAACCTGGGTGGTTTCCCTCACCACAGCCTTCTCCAAAACATGCTGACTCTGAACAAACCGAATCCGACGAAGGTCCTATTTACAGTGAAGCCTATGCCAATATCACCAAGAAAGTCAATCTTGATGAAATTGACGATAAGGATTTGACGTTCGAAGATTGGGATAAGATTATTGACGAATCTGCTGATCATGCTGAATCCCCCGCACATCTCTATCAACGACCACTCACCAAAGCTCAGATGATTTTGGAAGAAGAAAGGATTAGAAGAGAAAAGATGAAGCAACCAGTATCTGCTGAACATGAGACTGAAGGCCTTTCTGTCGAAGAAGAAAATGAAAGGGCTCTCAACCTAGGTCTCCTCCACAGCCGAATTGATACATTCAATGCTGATCTACCTCCACCTCCAGTGTTCTCTCAGACCACCGAAGCTGGCGGATCAAGCAGCATTCCTGAGCCTACCACAGGGACCGCCACAGACTTAGTTGTTTATGACAATCCCTCAGTGTCTCCCACCGACATTGAAATGACTATGGGAGAGGAAGAAGAGGGAGATCCCATGGATACTGATGCTCCAAGGCTTATGTCTTTGGAAGAAATGGAGCTCAGAGAAAGGGCTCAGGAAGAGGAACTGAAAAGAAAACAAGAAGCTGAAGAGGCCAGGCTTGAAGTGATTGCTCAAGCTAAACTGGAAGAAACAATCAGAATGGAAGAGAGCAGGAAAGCAGAAGAGGCAGCCAAGCTGGCTGAAGAAAAGTTAAAGAAGGAAGAAGAAGCCAGGCTTGCTGAAGAACTAAGGCTTAAGGCCGAAGCTGAGAAACGGGCTGAAGAACAAAGGGTAATAGAAGAAGCAGCAGCCAAAGAAAAGGAAGTTGAACAACCCGAACCACAGAAAGGAGATGACAAAGACTCTACCACCATCATTGAATCCACACAGTCATCACCTCCTGCATCTGAATCAACACATGACAAGTCAATCAAGAAACCAAGCACCAAAGCCTCTGCTGCATCAAAGTTACTCAAGTCAGCTTTCAAAAGAGTACATGAAAAGAAGAGAAGCAGATTGGAAGATCAGGTTGCAACACTTGTAACCCAAGTTGCTGAATTGACGAAGCTGAACTCGAACGTCCAAGAGCTGCAAGACAAAGTTGATACTTTCTTAGCTAAAGACGTACAGGAGAACTTGGAAGCCGCACTAGCAGCTCAAGCACAAGAATACATGGCACAACACCTGGTTGCTGAGTTGAAAGATCTGCTGGCACCCATGAGAGACGAACTCACCAAGTTCGCAGAGCAAGCAGTCAAGAAAGTGATCCGATCAACCACATTCACTCTTCGAGCTGACAAGTCCACTGTTCCACTACCAGGGCTATCTCTGGATGATTTGGAAGCTCAACTCTTAGAAAAGCTGGCAAACAAGTTCACCTTGACTCCTGAAGAAGCAAAAGTCCTGGAAGCACTAAAAGACAAGATGAACAAAGATACTTGCAGCACAGAGGCCGATAAACTGAAACGTCAAAGAGACGATGAAGACAGGGATCCGAATTCTCAGGCAAAGAAACAAAAACAAACCGAAGGACCCTCATCTCAGTCCAAAACACCGGTAATCCCTCCAACAACAACAACTTCCTCACAACAACTGAAGGCATCAGGTTCTGCTCCCAAAGCACACGACCACTTTGAATACACCGGTGGTGACGACATACCTCAACCCGATGAAGTTCCAGAACCGTCTCCTAAGAAGAAGAAGAAAGATAAGAAAGGAAAGCATCATCAACCAACACCAGACACCTCATCTAAAGGCACCGAACCAAAGAAACCCAAAACAGTCCTTAGATGGCTAGATCAAGACAACAGTGCCGAATACTCCTGGTTTGAAAAGATGATCAATTCGCAACCACCACTGGAAGACAATCATGAACCTCAAGATGGTCGAACGGTGGAATATGCTCAAATGATTCAACAAAAGTTTAAGATGAAAAAGATGAATAAGAAAGAGCTGCTAAGAATCAAGAATGATGCTTTCAATCTTCTGGAAGATAGGTCTGCCAACTCAATCGAGCTTGAATACCATCTGGAAAATATTGCTCGAGCTATGTCAAGCAATATTGACTGGATCAATCCTGAATCATATGTCGATCCGGTCACAAAGAAAACCGCACCTTACATTACTGACTGGTCCAAACCACTACCGATGATTGGGAAGCCTAAGGAACCAAAGATTCCATACAAGTTCTTCTACAACACAGACTTGGTATTTCTGAAACTTGGCAGCAAGATTGAGAAGAAGTACGTTACCTCACTCGCCTTTCTCCCTGCAGCTCGATACCTCAACAATGCCATCGAAGAAGAAGCTTCAGCATTATTCGTTGACAAAATTGTTGAATATGACCGGAATGCTCTTTACGGCATACATCATTGGCCAAACAACCGGGCACAGTACTATCAAAGCAGCAGACTTAATCAGACAATGGGTGATGTAGAAAGTGATCTGAAGATAGTCTCCATTCAATTCATCTCGACTGTCGCTTTCTTTGGGTACCCCTTCCTCAGCAAAATCACACTGAAAAGACTTGATGAAAAGGAGTACGATATTTCTGAGTCTGACTTTCCACGACTACGTCTCAACGACATCGAAGACATGTACCTACTCAAAGTTCAAGGAAAACTCTGTGGCTTGCCTAAAGAGATGCAGCTTGCCTTTATCCAAGCTCTTCTAATCTTCATCAGGCAGATTGTCATAAGAGAACGAGTTGAAGATCTTCAGTTGGGAGTAGAAAGTTATCAGAAGAAGCTCAATCTCACCAAACCAAACCTGTTCGACATCCCCGACCTTCCACATCTATCTCAGTACACCTTGATCAGACAACCATTTGGGTTCACCTACCGCAGCATTAACGGTCGCAACTGCTTCATGGCTTACGACGAAATACATAAGTTCTGTGATGAAACCTTGAAGTTCGTAAGAGATGGAATCAAAAGCAGATTGGATGACATTTCTCTAGGAAAGTCTAAAAGGTGGAAAACCAATGAGGCCCGAGATGCTCGCAGATTCATCTTAAGGATCGAGAACAGATTGAAGCGCAGGGATCAGTTTCGAAGGTTGGAAAGTTATGTGGGAGGCAGACAGAAATTTCCGGTGTTGACATTTCAGAGACCTGATTGGTAAATCATTGTAAGAATTTGATTTGATTTGTCAATAATTTACTTCATAATGGTTTGTGCACACATAACAGTGTACAACCCGTGCTTGTAATTAAAGGACCCTGAGATACGCATCAGTGCCTCAATCCTAAATATAAGGAGCGAAGGCTTCTTACTTTTGAGTAGAATTAATCAAACATTTATGATTTTTCATAATTCTGCTCAAAAGGACAAGTATTTCACCTCAATAAGACCTAATCACTTGTTGAGGGGGAGCACTTGTCAAAACAAAATACTTTGTTCAAAATCAAAAGTTCTTGGTGAATCTCCCCATAAGACTCAAAAAGCATATTTTAATCAAAAGTTTAACAAAACCAACATCTCATATGCTATTTTTGAGGGGGAGAAAATGTAAAAGTGATTAAAATATATGAAGTGAAAGCTGAAAGTTGTATCTTGTGCGAGCTAGACTCAGATTCACCCAGGAATTGACGAGACAATTAAAGTCTGTAATATCGAAAGGACTTATCCTCGATGGGTAATAACATCAAGTTAGTTACTAGAGCTAGTTGTCACCTAAAAGCTGACAATGTATCTCTTTAACTAACCACGTAAGCGTGTCTCGAAAAGGATTAGTCTTAGTAGAAATGTACCGTCTCGAGAAACTTTCTGTGGACTTGACCAGGCCGGGTAATAACTTCAAGCTAGTTTAACTAGTGATGTAAGCGTGTCTCGAATCGGTCTTGTTCACTGAAAGTGGATCAATTCAAAAGTACTTGCTCCTCCCTCATGTGCAAATTTATTAAACACTTATGAGCACATGTGCAGGGGGAGCCCTTCAAAAGTGTACACAAAACTCTCAAAGTGTTAACCAAAATATTTGATTATCACAAACACTTTGAGAGATTTTCAATCAAAGGTTTCTTGGCTACTGTCGGAGTTATAAGGTGATTAAGATAGGAATATCCGTCCTATGATCCGCCAGAGCCGGAGGGATCTACCCAAGGACATCTCCTACAGTTAGAATTAGAAGTCCTAAGGTATGATACGAAAAAAGGAGAAAAGAATGAAAGGGAAAGAAGGAGTTGAAGAATTAAAATGAAAAGTAAAGAAAAGGGTGAAAAGAAATAGCCCTCCATATGAATCAACCTTAGGGCAGACACCGGGTTCAATACGTATGCTACTGGCTGTTGCAAAAGACAACACCGGTATTGAAGATTAAGCCGTCATGGACCCAGTGACGCAATGCACTAAACCTTTTTAACCACTCAAGTTCTCTTAAAAGAGCTTGTTTCATTCTCACAGGGAACCTGTGTAATCTATCGACCTATCTCTTAGAGACGGTTGATATTGAAGAAGGAGACCCCTCCCTAGTCTCCGCATAGGAAACCTAAGTGTGCACTTATAGAGTCTAGAGCCTCGAGATACATCAAATATCTCTTAGGAACACTTAGTATTTCTACAACTGGTGTTCTACATCAATGGACACCAGCTGTAAATTATCGAGTCCTTCGCAGATCTTAGCAATCTGCCAAGAACGTTTATGAGAGAATTTACATAAGTATTTCTCAATGATTGAACGGAAATCCTGCCAGGGTCAACATCAAACAGCCCTGACAGCAGGTCACTTCGGTAACTCCTTGCGGATTACGCTTAGTGTTTGCGGTGGTGTCTTAGCGGTCTATAGTCGTGGAGTGATCCCCAGCGACTCACCCAGTCATTGAGCTACTTAGTAGGTCTTGTAAGCTCCCTCGGGAGTATCTGACATGGGAACGGCCTTGATAAGGGTTAGAAGGAGTCTTCACACTATGCTGTTGACGATCTCTAGCTCATTATCTGTAAGTACCGGATGTTTTATTGCTAACTTTTTACATGCAGGGTTACATCATCTCCATGGCGACAGATTCCACATGCTCATACATGCATCTTGAAGTCATCAAAAGCTCCCTCAAAGATCAAAGCAACACAAAGTTCAAAGAAAGATTCTACGCCAAAAGGAAGAATCTACAAAATATAAAGACTAAAGATCTTAAGTGAAAGAAAGGGACTACGTGCATGTATAAGTCAGAACTCAAAGATGTATGAGCATGTTGGAATGGCCGACGACCACCACAGACGCAGAAGTGACGCATGGCAGATAACTTCATATGATGATCACCACCTCATCAACAAAGATCAAAGAACTATGAATGATTTTGAAGACGTCTAAAGCCTTGAAAGTCAAAGATTAAGATGAAGACGTCAAGCAACCGTGATGACCGACCCTTAGGGGGAGATTGTTGGGAGCATACTTTTATATTTAGTCAAGTCTCGGTCATTACATTTTGTAATAAGGTGATCACAACTACATCAACTAAGAACAACGAACGATGAATGATTTAGAAGACGTCTAGAGCTTTGAAAGTCAAAGATCAAGATGAAGACGTCAAGCAACCTTGATGACCGACCCTTAGGGGGAGATTGTTGGGATCATAGTTTTCACTATTTTATCAAGTCTCGGTCATTTGTAATAATGTTAGGTTGCTTAACTATTATTTACTTTCATTTACTAAATGTATTAAGTTTACTAGGCTTAAGGTATGTTACCCATGGGCCTCAAAGCCTACGAAATGATGAAAGGTAGGAGAGGGTGTGTTGCCCTAGCTCCTTCCCTATAAATAGGATGCTTAGGTCTCTTATAAACTTGTTGGTTATTTGATTATCTTAAGGAAACTCTTGCACTCTCACCTTTCATATTGTCTTATAATCAACCAATCTCAATTCTCATCTTATTTCTTTCTAAATCATACTTGTGTTTACAAAATGGTGACCTAACATTATTGGTACATGGCCTTCTGGGATTAGCTTCTATGCTTAGAGACCATGGTAAATTTTTGGTGTGAGTTGTTAAGCTTTATTTGTCATAATTTCATGTGAGCGAATGTACTAAAAAATTCTGCGTTTTCTGAGTTTTAGAGTGCAAGAGATTTAGTGAGTATTAAGTTATGGTAGTGGTTAGTGTGGTGTCTAGGAGATCCATGGTGGGTCATATGAGTCTTAGACATCCATCATATGCGTATTACATGGGTTGTAGCTTTTAGCTTGACCTTATGTAATGTGGATTATTTTTGTGTATTATAGATTGTGTATTGTTTTGTGGAGCTGCGGAGTTTAAGGTGAGTTCATAGTCCCATATTTTTACTTTGTTTTAAACTTGGGATGGGAATGATGCTTGTCTTAAATGTTTTGGTTTACTGTGATTATGTGTGTGGTATTAAAGAGCTTGGACTTATAATGTTGTCGTATGTATGCTATGTGTGATTATTTGCTTGTGTGGATATATATGTTTGGTCCAATTGGGGGGGGGGGGGGGGAGCATCCAATTGGAGAGTAATACTCCTACTCGTACCAAATTATGTGGATTGGATATGTAATGATAATGTTGTGTGGTCCAATTGGGGGGGGGGGGGGAGTATCCAATTGGAGAGTAATACTCCTACTCGATACCGGTTTTTGGGATTCAATTGGGAGGGTGCTTACCCTGTTGCTCGCGCATGCGACCTAATTGATGATATGTTGATGGGTACTACTTTGGATCGGTGGGCACGTTCCGCCCAATGGTTGCCTTATGAGTGTTGTTGCCTTTATGTGTGGATATTAACTTGCAAATGCATGTAGCAGTATGATAACTATAATTTATTTGTCCAGCTATATTTTGTAATCACAGTAAATTCGGTTGCCTAGTGTGTTGAGTCTAAACCTATGAATCTCACCAACGTTATGTTGACATTTTAAGCATCATTTTCAGGTGAGCATTCTAAGGCCAAAGTTGAGGGCAGCAATTAGGCGAGACTTAGTTGCTTGGAGACTTATTTATGTTTTGGGATTTGATTTTATTTGGTTTTGGATTTGATACATTTATGTTTTATGTTTGGTACTTTCAAACTTATTGAAGTTACCTTTTGGATTTTATTTTTGTTTATCTTTGGGTATTGTTACAACACTGTGTGTTGGTGCATTGCTCTATTTTTGTGCATATAGTTGTTCTCTATGATGACACCAGGTGTTGTGATGATATCCATGAAGTTACACCCGCGCGTTTCCGCCGTGGCGGGGTGTGACAGTAAGGGTGTAAGAGAATATTTGATTTGGATATGATTGGTTTTGTCTTATGTATAAATGGGATTAAGAGAGGATTAAGGCATAATCTAATTGTCATTAAGAAGAAAATGTTTAGACAATTAAGATTATAAGTTGAGAAAATCATAGGTTACTTATAAGTTCAAGTAACACAACGTCGAGAATTCATAGTTTCATATCTCGTGATTTTCTACGACTCGACGTTCTCAACTAATACCTTGGTTTAAACAAGTTAAGTGCTTTGCCTTGATGTAAAGCATAACCCAAGTGGGAAAGGATGCGTTTACGCAAAGTGACATTTGACATAGTTTGACCAATAAGGGAGTAAACCCGTTAAGTAATTAGAGAAGATGTAAGCACGGGATATGAGCATATGGATGATTCAACACGATGTCACTTGAAATATATAAGCTCCGTAAGTTTAGAAAAGCCTTGGCTAGAGGTGATAGTTAGAAAACATAAGTGGGCATTTTCCCGTAAATGGGTGTTCTAAAAGCGGGATCTCTCAAGTCTCAAAACTTGTTTTGAGTGTTCTCAATTAAGCACATAACATATTCATACCTGTATTGAAAGATCCAAATTTGTCGGGTAAGGGTAAAGCCGACTTTCAAAATTCACCCGGAATCATACAGACTCCTGGTGCATCACCCGCGCGTTGACGCTCGGGCAGCGCGCCAGGAGCAGACATTGGCTCCGGTGATTTTGACCTAATGTTTGTTATTTTATGTGTTTCAATGGTTTGTTTGTCATCATTAAAACATAAAGAGATCTTGATCATGTTACCTCAACAAATAGTATAGTTTAGGTAGCTTAATATTTTAGCTTAATCCTATTTCAAGTTTTCCAATGGTGTAGTTTTCATTTTAAGCATTATACTCTTTCATTATTTCAATAAAATAACAGTTCTTTTTAAATTCTTGTCTTAATTGTTTTCAAACTTTTATCCTGCTTAAATTTAGTTCAATTAGCTTTTGCTGTTTCATAGGCTCATATAAGCTTTTCCATAGCTTACTGTGAGCTTGTTAGTGGTTAAATTCAGCTCAATCTCCAATTCATCTCAGAAGTCTAGTATGTTCCTTTTATTTTCATCATCTAGTCATATTGCTTAGTTGCTTACCCAATTTCGCACCATACATCCCTCTCGAAAAACTTGCAACAAACACATCCCTCCGTTAGTAAAAGTGAACCAATATACATCCACAAGGACGAACGATGCAAATTTTGTGTCGTTAACTTGGACACGTAGCAGTTAAGTAAGGGTACATTTGTCATTTTATGCTTCCTATCTACTTCACCACTCTTTTTCTACTAATTTCAATCAAACTTAAGTCATAAACCCAAATCATTCATGACCACATCTACATCATTCATGACATGTTCATCATTTTTTTTAGAAAAACGTGAGATTGTAACCTCAGTTTTTTTAATTGACATTTATTTCAAGTGGCCAATTAAAGAAAATAAGTAAACTGTGGGCACCTTAATAAAGTTATACTTTCAATCCTGAAGAACAAACAGCAACAGATTTTGAGTGTTCCATTGAGGGCCATCTATATCAAAATCAAATTAAACCCATTTAAGAATCATGAACCACCACCTCTATTTCTCCATCAACCTCAACCATCGACACCAACATTCGACACCTACCTGAGATGTAATGGCGGTAGAATGGTGGTGCAGTGGCGGCGGCCCGCCGAAAAATGATTTTAGATGGAATTCAACTGCCTTTATAAATGTGTTTGTTGGTTTTGGAGTGGGTTGTATCCTTGTCCCACTTGATTTTAATATTTCCATTGGGATCAAGAAGCTTCTGCAAGTAAAAGAATATGAGGGGCTTGTACATATAATCTATTCTGATAAATGACAAACACGGAATAAACAAAATTAGTATTAAGCTTTTCCTCTACCACCACCACCGTCCACCGATCATGTTTCCCCTTATTCTTTTTCTTCTTCGTTATCTCCTTTCTTTTTTGTGTTGGAAGTAGAAACATGTCACACACAAATCTGGTCACATTAAAACCAAACTGATAGTGGTGTTGAGGGTTGTTTTAGGTTGTAGATGTAGAAGTGGTTATGAATGATTTGGGTTTATGACTTAGGTTTGACTGAAATTGGTAGAAAAAGAGTGGTGAAATAGATAGGGAAACATAAAATGACAGATATACCCTTACTTAACTGCCATGTGTCTAAGTTAACGACACAAAATTTGCATCGTTCATCCTCATGGATGTATATTGGTTCACTTTTACTAACGGAGGGATGTATTTGTTGCAACTTTTTCGAGACGAATGTATGGTGCGAAATTGAGTAAACCACAGGGATGTATTTTGAAGTTTACTCTTTGAACTGCTCATTCTCTGCTCTTTACTTGCTTTTCTGCAATTATTTAAGTTTTTAATTGCTTCTGTAGCTTAATTGTAGTATAGAACTTGCTAGTTTAAGTTTTCATTTAAAAATCTAAGAAAACAAAAATATTTGCATAAGTAGTGTAGCTTATTCCTAGCGCTTAAAACCTGTTGAGATTTGCTTTAAAATACTTTATAAGGTTAACTAAACTTTTGCCTTTCAATAATTAAGTTCAAATTGGTCATTTGCTTTGAAATTCCATATTCAGTCATACTGTAAGGAGTGTTTAGGTTAAGGGTTATTTTAAAGGAAACTTCTATTTTGACCCATTTCTGAATTTGATTTTGCTTTAAAACATATTAGGAGTGTTATTTAGTAGTATTTTGGCACTTGCATCTAGTTTTCTAGGATTTTAATAAGTTTTCTCAATATGTAGCTTTATAACTGTCTTAATATTTTGATACTAGATAATATAGATTTAGACCTTAGTAGTTGTTAATATTGGTTAAAATTAGCTCCACATAGGTTATTTTATCAGTCCAATATCTAGTACCATAGGTTTCTTAAGTCAAATCCCATTTATTTACCGTTTTAACCCACTGCTGCAGCCTTGCTGTCTTAGCATATGCATTTCCTTTTTCTAGCTCATATAGTTGTTCTTAATCCATGATAATTGCTTCTCTGTGTTCCCTTCTAGCTGGTGTTTATGTGTTTCAAGGTTTCATGTCAAGGATTTTCCCCATTTAGATTCACTGTTTCAAACAGCTACTTCCCCTCTCGGTACCTTTTAGGGCTGTTAGAATGATGTTTAGATCCTCATTTCAGTTATGCAAATAGTTAGGAGCATAGTTTCTAATAGTGATAGCTTATTTTATATCTTGGGGTTCATTTGATTGCTTCTTTAGTACATTGCTATAGTCCCTCTGAGCTGCTGTTACCTGCACATCAGACATCAAGTTTCCCAATTTAGCCATTGATTTTGATTTTTAATTTGCATTTTATCAGCTCTTAGTCCTTTAAATTTTGCGCTTCTCATATTTTATTACTTTTATTGTTGAATTTCATTTTTGAGAATTTTTTATGTTAGCTTTTTGACAGCTGTTAGTAAGCTCAAAGTAGGCTTAGGAGGGATATTTTGCATCAGTCTTCATTTTAACTTGTTTGAGCTTGTTGATTGGATTGATTTAGTTAGGATTAAAGCTTGAAGTACCTTCTTTGCCTTTGAGCCTATTTCATTGATGATCCTAGCTTGTTAGGTTCTGCTTTTTGATAATTTTAGCTTCATTTGCTTTTGGTTTCAGTTGTTATGCCTTTTGGTTAGCTCTTAGGTTGCATAAGTTCCAAGTTTAGCTTTAGTACGATAACTGTCAGGTTTAAAAGCTTGATCTGATCTTTCACAAAGGTTGTTTTCAATAAAAATTTGTTGATTTCATTAGTGTTTCAAAGCAAAGAAAATTTCAAAAAAATAATTTTCCAAAAAGGTTCCACAAGATTCGAACCTGGGACCTTAACCTTTCCCACAAACACAACCATCACACACTTAACCACTTGCACCCTAGGGATTTCTCATCCCAATATGCACCATTAATTCCTTTATACTAGTTTTCCCATTTTAAGCTTAAAGAACTGTTAGAGCTTTTTAGCAGCTTAATAGGAGCTTTTCCCACTTTTCTTCATTTTCCTAGAATCCTGCAACAATAATAGACTTTTCTTTAATTTTTGCTAATTTTCCAAGTTAATTTGCTATTTTTCTTTTATTTTCCCTTTTTAATTAGTTGTTAATTCATAAAAATTAAATAAAAGTCCAAAAAAATATTTTTCTTTTTCCCGTAATTTTCTTTTATCATTTAGAATCTAGGAAAATTGTTTTCTTAACCGTAGAATTAGTTTTGGCTTAATTTCACTTTTAAATTTGCACTCGTACGTAATTTTTAATTATTTTGCGCGTTTTTAGATTAGGTTACGTTTTAAGTTTAAATTATTTTACGTTATCATATTTAGTGTTTTATTTTATGATTTTTAGTGTCAATTTACTTACCGTAGTGATAATTATCATCAAATCTCACTTTATTCATTATTCACTTCACGATTTATGATCTTGAACCGACAAACTCGAATTCAACCTTCGTTGGGAGGACGACCCGGTAAATACTTTTACGAATATTTCTTTGGAAACCTTACCCTACAACTACATCAATTAAATGGCGCCGCTGCCGGGGAAGGCTTGAGAAGATTTCATTGATTTCGATCGTTGACTCGTGTTTTGAACACCCTTCCTCGTGAAGTTATCATTTTCTTTTGTAAATATTTTCTAATTACAAAAAAATAAATAAATAAATAAACCCAAAAATATTTTCTTTTTCAAAATTGATTTTCATTTTTATTTTGATTTGTTTTTCCGTCATAAAAACCAAAAATAATCTTCTTATCCTCTTATCCGTTTAATTCTTCTTTTCTAATCCTCTAAACCGTTTTGTGGAAAACTAGAAGGGGGGTTGAATAGTTTACCGCTTTTTAACTTGTTAATCTTTGAAAAGCTTTACGTGTAATCAACGGCTCTAACTAATTAACAATAACTAATATGCAAGTATAAAGAAAGAAACGATCAAACCACAACACGATTGTTTATCGTGGTTCGGCTACAAGGACTCTTTTTCCTTGCCCTACTCCACGCCTCGAGTTACCAACTCGAGAGTTTCAAGCACTAGTCAACTAGCTCCTTTCACAGGTGGAGAAACCCTAACAAACGTTGCTTACACTTTATCCGGTACAAAGATAAATACCGGGTCCTAGTTCAAGGTAGAACCAACCTAACGTTGCCTATCCACTATTTCCGACACTAAGCTAGATGTCGAGTTCTTTTACAAGGGTACAACCACTCCCATCACACTATGTATTTTAAGGCCTAAAATACTAACCGATCACTTCAATACAAGATACAAATGAAGTATAAACTATAAGAGTTTACACAATACAAAGCTAACAAGTCTTGCAACGTTGAGTTGAAACTTGTAACTTCTCGGATGAACTTGTGAACTTTTTAGCTACAAAAGAGAATCACACAAGTGTGTTGCTACTTAGTTAGATAAAAGTATTGAGAGTATGCATGTATTCTATATCTAAAAGTGATGAGAGATTTCTTGCAAATGGCTTGTTATTTATAGCCAACCTAACCTGCAGACTGGCGGATCCGGTGGAACCAAAACAAGGGTGCCGCCCTTGTACCCCCAGGGTTCCGCCAGGTCTGACAGTCAAAGACCACAAGAAATCTTTCCATATCTAGCAATATCACATCATGATTCTACAAGTCCGCACTCAATAGTTTGAGTGAGAATCCTTCCAAGATTTGTAAGAGATCTTATGTAAGGTCACATCCTAGATTTAGTAACCTTACCATAAATACTTATGATGCATGCCATGATGTCATGTTACATTTTCTATATTAGGAAATATAACAATGTTTATATTTAATATGAAATGTAAAGTCTAGTTATACAAGACTAAAACTAGATTCATGTTTTACTAAAAACTAAAGTTTATACTTTGTCGTTAACAAAACTTAGCGAAGATCGTAAAATATAAATAACGTTTTTAGGCGATATTTGTATTAACAATCTCCCCCTTTTTGTCGATGACAAAACATAAATTTATTTTTAAGAACATCACTAATTCTAGTGTTAAGTCTATGAAATTTTGTATTTAAAGTTGTTTTACTTGATTAACGAAAATCATTCTAAGTTTGTGAGTTTAAATATATATTTTCTCCCCTTTTTTGTTGAAACAAAAAGAAGAGTTGTGTAGCGGAATAATGCAAATGCTCCCCCTTGGACAATACTCCCCCTAAATGGATTCCCAATAAAGGATTCATGGATTTTGAACCTACAAAAAAAATTGGTTGACGATAATGACACATGATAAATCATGTAGCCATAACATAAAATGAGAATATAAGCAATCACATTCTCAACTTATACATGATCAACCAACAATGCAAACAAGATAGTAGAAAAGATGTGATTTCAAGTAAAATTTGACTTTGTAAAAGTCAAACACAAGAGATGAAAACTTCCATCCTACTTTTAGACATATAAAGTAAAATAAAAAAAAAAGAAAAATAACTAAGAAAATAGAAGTCCTACTTCTATAAATGAAAGTCTCCCAACAAATTCTTAAATGAGGCAAAGCCTCCATAACAAGCTCTAAACTTGAGGTGGATGAGAGATGGCATTTAGACGCTCCAAAATATGGTTTAGGATGAATCTCATTTCATATGTTATCTCACGAATGTCCTTTTGACACCATTCACTTATATGAGCGGTTCTCTCACAATGTCCGAAATCATGGCAGGGAAAGTTGGGTGGAAGAGGAATTTCATTTGTTGTGGGTGGATCATTGGTGGTTGATGGAGCAAATGTGGATGGTTGAGAGGTGTTTTGATTACCTACAATCGATGAGTATTGGGAATCTATGACATGGTTGAGATGAGAGTCAACCATATGCTTGAAGGCATAAGGGTGGTTCAAAGGAGTTTTGAGTTCTTCCTGAGCGTTTGGAGGTTTGGTCCACATGGATGCTTCTATTTCCTCATAAGAAAAAACATAGGGAATCAAAGTGTTGGGAATGCTCTTGTGGTGGTTTTTGTTGTTGATCATGATGGTAGAAGCTTGGTCCTTCGTAAGAAGGTCCATGAATGTCTTTGTGAATGGGGTGGAACAACAAAGGTTGTGGTTGTGTTTGATCTTGTGGAAAACTTGAGGGTCTAGCATATCGGTAAGCCAAACGCTCTACCAATGATGGTTGACGAGGTTCATGATCTAATGGCTCACTAGGTTGAAACCTTGGTTATTGTTGGGTTTCCATTTGAGCAATGGTGTCAAAGAGTGGCAATGATGGTGGTTTTGATGATCTAGGTGGTAGGTCTTCTAAAGTTTCCAAAAATGGATGTGGTGATGTTAGTGGTGTTTGGAAAAGTTCCATTGGTGTTAATTTTGGAGATTGAGGTGATGGACTTTTTGATAGTTGAGTTGGTCCCGAAGATGGTGTTGGATCACTTGGTGTTATAATTGGTGGCGGAGTAGCGATTTCGTTGGTATTGCAAGGTTTTGGAGTAGCAAGGTTGAGGAAGTTTGCATCTTGTATGGGTGAGGAAATGTTGAGTGATGAATCACTTGATGATGATGAGCTTAGTTGCATATTTTTGTTGAAGCAACATGGTTTTACACTAATCTTAGCGGTTTTTCTAAAAGTTCTTGATGATTCGGATGAGGTGTTCAATTTAGTCATCTCAAGACATTGGTTAGCTAGAATTATAAGATTGAGAGAAGTGATGGTTATGGTGTGAATTGGAAGTATGAATGTTGGTCAATTTATAGGAAGAACATGTTATGGAAAAGAGTGTTTAGATTTGATGTTGTTGCATACAAATTTGGAGGTTCCTAATCATTTGGAAGAGTTCCAAGACCTTGTCAAGTCATTGGAAGTCAATCCAATAGAGTTGGGTGGAGTGAAAGACTAACTTATGCACTAAATGCTATGTGAGCATGGAAGGTGATTTGGTTAGGGAGCTCCACGGATTACAAGGATCCTTATGGAGGGTTCCTTGCTTTATGAGGAATGGTTCCTTACATTGATATTGTTTGAATTGGAATTTTGGCGGGAAGAGGCTTCCAAATTGTTTTAGTGGGTGAGACTGATCCTAATATGTTTATTGGAAGTTTGGGAAGAAGTTTCTTACTAATAAAAATGATTTGGTCTTAAAGAAAGTTTAAATATAAGGAACAAAAAAAATTTGCAGGTGACTTGACGGAACCCAACGCATACACGGGCGGAACCCTGTTTTGGGTTCTGTCTGGTCCATTGGGCTAAAACTGGGTTACCCAGAAAAATACACTGGCGGAACCCTGTTTTTGGTTCCGCCAGTTCTGCCAAGTCACATAAACGAGACAGAACAGGTGTACGGGGGTCGAGATGAAATCCAAATTTTCCAAAAAACCTTGGAACATAAAATTTAAGGTATAACTAATAAGGAAATGCAAAAAACGAATGTAGAAACACTCTTACCGTTAGACTTTGACCGAAGGCTAGCAAATCTCACTATACTTAGTGAAATTTTCATAAACTAGAAAATTTGACAACATTTCAAATGTCGTCATCCTGCATAAATAGTTAAACCAATACATTTGTCCAACAATACTAATAAAGCATAGAAGTACAAAACAACATATGCAACATAATTTAACGACTACAAAGTTCTAAAACTTAATTGTTCCAAACGCTCATTAAACACTCATCTCACAAGCGGTCCAACTTCTTCTTCATCTTTCCAATGTACCTTCCAATGCACTTCCACATCCCTTTCGTTTGCTTGAATTCTTCGGACTCATTTTTGATGGTGGGAAGTTTTTGAAGGTATTCGAGAGGAGCTAGCTTAGAGTTAGGAAGAACATCGTCTTCGATCATTGATGAGGATAAGGATGAAGATGAAGGAGAACGAAGACGTTTCCCTTGAGTCTTAAAGACTCTCTTACCACTAAGAGGAACAAAGGTGTGAGGAATGAGAGAGTAATCAAGACATATACCCTTGTCATTTGGTGGAATAGGCGAGACGGCTCTAAAGAGGCGAGTAAGAAGCATCCCATATGGGATAGCGGTTTTTCCATTTAGAGGTATATCGGCCATTCTTTTAGCCATGTAGTATGCCAAATTGAAGGGTTGTCTAGTGGAGATACTATAGAGCATATAACTTAGACACGTGTTCACTTGATCTCTATTTCCTCCAGAACTTATGACATTAGTGATGCGTGGGAATCGCACCTTGCTTTACCTCTCGAGGGATCTCGAGAAGCTTACAACCCCCACCAGGCAGTGTACCTGATCGTTGTAGTATAGTATAGTGACAAGTACCGGTGGATTGATCGTTCAGCTTAGGAATAGTGTCGCTAGGATTAGAAAACCTAATTAATAGTTCTAGAGGTGAAAGATGATTATTTTTGTATTTTTATATTTTTATGAAAGCAATTAAAATCTCGGGTTTTGAAGGAGTGGGCGGAATTAGTTGCTAATCAACTAACCCAAAGCTATTAAAATAATGAAAATGTTTAAAAATGAAATTAAACTAAATTATACTAAGGTTGTGAGCAGTATTTGGAGAAATTGTGTTTACTTAGACTTCATTACTCCCTAGATATCTTTTACATGTTAATTACTTGTTACACTTGTATGAATGACGGATTGTATTCCTTAATACCATTCGTGGGGTGGCATACATAACTCCCCAACTCTATGAGCTCTTATCTCCTCCTACACCATGACCCAGCACAACTATAGGGATTGTAAACAGTGGGTCATGCATTAAATACAACCAATAAAGACCTAGTACGCCTCGGTTCATGTTTCTTAAGACGTTCAAGCATGTTACCATTTGGAGATCTGCCAGTTTTCTTAAGCCTAACATATAAATCATTCATTCAAAACAAGAATAGACAAGTAATCAACACATAATCAACATCTAGGTTTCATTAGATCTAAGCAAACACAAAAGAGATCTAGCCTAGCATAATGGAATTGAGACAAGAACAAGATATAAACAACCAACACATAGACATATTGATTGAATTGAAAGTACACTTATCTCAATTACAATGCAAGGTCTCAAGGGTTTGGAACCCTTGAAAAACCTGTAAAAGAGGCACCAAAAGCGTCTTTAGGGTTTCACCAAAACTTCTCCTCTTTTAAAGAAAAAACTAGAAAACTATATATAGGAAAAACAGTCTGACGGCGTCAAGAGTTACTTGTGACGCCGTCACCTCGCCGCCATATACTTCCTCGGACGGCCTTGATCCACTTATGACGGCCTATGTGACGCCGTCACCACCCACGGTATATTATTTTTGCCACTTTGACGCCGTCACCAATCCTTCTGACGCCGTCACCACCTTCGGTGTTTAATTCCTCATGTCTGACGCCGTCAAGATGGTGGTCTTGACGCCGTCACCTTGTATTTTCAGCATGGAAATTTGGTACTTAGCCGTTTTCTTCACTTTTATGCTCCAAAAACGTCCAAAATAGCTTCTTTTCCAGAATTCACTCTCCAAACACCTAAAATCACAAAAGGAACGATTTAGGGCAATATTTGATCAAATAAAGTCGGATTCGGGCTTAAATGACCCCCTAAAAACGGATCATTTTTCGCCTCATCATATACCCTTACACTTGAGATTTGCTTGTCCTCAAGCAAATGAGCTTTTATTCTACTCAAAAGACAAGTTAGGGGTCATTTAACACTAATATAAAAGTAATTACAACAAATAATCGTTCCACTAAAGACCAATAGACAAGCACGGAGGTCATACACAAGCACCTCACAAATAGTGTTTAGATACTCACATCTCTCGGGTGTAATAAAGTAATATAACATTATGGAAATGGAAGATATCTCTCACTACCTGTCATAGCAAAATAGATTACCATAGGCTTGGGAAATGATCAAACCTCCACCACATGGCGTAAGCACCTAGGATAAACTATCAAAGAGGTCTTTTAAAAGGGTTGTAACGTTAGGTATAGGGATATGAATTACACGGTTTTGTTGGATAAATGAAGTTTTACTGGTGGCGAGTTAACAATCTTAGTTAATTACATGTACAATATGGCGTTGCTAAGCCAAGACTAGACTCGACTTAAGCTAATAAACGAAAAATAACAAAAACATAAAATAAACATAGAATGAAAACGGGATGGTAGTCCGTATGGTTTTTCTCTTTTTTTTTCTTTTTTTTTTTTTTTTTTTTTTTTTGCATACACTCTTACCCTACCATCCAAAATAATACATCATAGGGGTTTGAGCAATCCCCTTACACTTGAATCTTTACATACTTTACAATTAACTATTCTAATGACTCGAATTAAGAAAATCAAAACACTTGGAGCACTTTTAAGATTAACGTACATATGGGGGTAATAAGTGATGTTCTTCCCCATTACTCCATAAAATAAGTACTTACCCATGAGTCCCAATCGTCCCAAAACAATATGTACAAGGATATGACTCGACTTAGCAATCATGTAATCAATTAGAAAGTTAACTTAGGGTTTAACAAATAACAATAATGCACTAAAAATGAGCGCATACACGGAAGGCTAAGGCGATTTGGGTGTACATTTAAGTGGGGTGTAACAAATTCTTCCTTTAAGTAAAATGCTTAAAGTTAGAAACGAAAAGATAGGCTCGGAAGGGTGTACTAGGGGTATCGTGTACTAAAAATGAGTACAACGCTAAGGGTGTGGGAAAAATTAGTTGACTTAACTAGCCAAGTAATATGACTTAAATGGTCAAGTAATTATAATACGGGTTTAACACAAGGGTGATCCTAATGCCTCTTATCATGTAGTAAATCCTACCACACGAATGTAGTCTCACTAGCAGTCTCGGGATGCATCACTAACGCAAGTTCTAGAATCTAAATGCTACCGGTACACTCATAAGCACCAATAATAAATGCTTTTCCTATCAAATCTAAAGGCGAACCTCACATTTTTGGGTGGAAAATTTTTCTGAATATACGGGTATGTGCTAGTCATACAACCTCCTATCCATGAGACGCTTGCTATGGCTAAAGTTTCACTCCTAAATGTTGTAAAAAATTTTAAATTTGGCGCTAAAATTACACTAACAAGTATTTCTCGTAGTTTTATTACTCATCTACTATCAAACAAAACAAACTCAAGCGAAAGTGCATATGTAAGGTATCATCTTTTTACCCTCCTCTTACACTTAAGATGAACATTGTCCCCAATGTTCAAGTAAAGAATGTAAAAGTTAAAAAAGTAAAGAGAATGAAATCAAATACTCCCCTGATTCGCTCGGTATGGTTAAATCTTCCTCCAAGAAAATGAACAATCAAAGCTTCCCTTCAAGAATATAAATCATTCTTGTCATAAATAACCTGTAAATCCTGACAAAAGTAGACAAGGCAACCTCGCGTAAAATCGGCGGCATCCTATATAAGTTACTAAATCCTAGAAAACAAAGTAAGATATAATGCTTGTGGAATGAAGTTTGCAGATTCCCTGGAGATTATAAAACTTAATAATTCACAAAAACCATAAGACTCCGTTAGAAAAACAAAACCGGTAAAATTTCCAGATTTTAACTCCTGACGCCGTCAAGAGCAATACCCTGACGCCGTCAGAATGGACCTGCAGAAATTCTTATGCTAAGTTTCCGGAAAATTTCTGGAAAAACTTTGTCCTACTTCCTGGAAAATCCTGCAAAACTTCATTATGACTCAATACAAGCATTTGACTCTAACAAATACGAATATACATGTTCATTAAATATTGTGGATAATCATGATCGGTTTGTTTCTTAAAAACATATTTGGGGTTTCCCCTTACACTTATCTTTTGCAAAAATACCTTTAGGTTGAAGTTAAGACTAGGCTAAACAACATAATAAAGTATTTCCACATTTTAGTAGAGATACATGATCAACCAACAATAAAAATAAAACATGCATACGGAAGCAAATAACAATCAAACAAATAAAAATCACACAAAACATGGGTTGCCTCCCAAGAAGCGCTTTTCTTTATTTACGAGTCTTGTAGCTAGACTCAAAGTCATGGGTTACTACGTGATCTCATCATTTGAAATGATGTACCCCATATAATTGCGATCATTACTGTTATGGTGGTAGTGCCTCAATCTATCAATACTCGCAATCACCTTCCCACCTAATTTGCTTCTCAAGTTAGCTACCCCATCTTGGCTCAATCCTTCGATTGTGAATGGCCCATACCACCAAGGACTTGGTTTATTGGGTGGTATTGTTGTTTCTAAGTGTCTCAAGAGTACTAAGTTCCCTTCCTCAAACGGTGTATGATTGCTTTCGGGTTGAGTATGTTTGAGTTCAATCGGAACCTTATTGCTTCTTCTTCTTTCATCCTTAGCTTTCTTATACCTTTTGATTCTTGCCTCCTATGCAAGAATTTTATTCTGAACACGAACGGGTGTCGCGCCAATGTTGTTTTTAATCATTCTCCAACTCAAATTCTCATGTCCACTTCGCGGAGTCATGTGGAAGCTAATCTTTCTCTTCCCAGATTTAAGCTCAATCTTCCTATCTTCATACTTAATGACAGCCCTAGCGGTGGTGAGGAATGGTGCCCCAAGGATTATTGGCATGCATCCATCCCCTTTATCATCAATGATCATAAAATCAACGGGGTACATGAATCCTGCCACATTAACTAATACATCTTCTGCGATTCCTAGGGGGTATACGTACGAGTGTCCAACAAGAGATAGCCTAACACGAGTAGGTGCTGGCATTTTCGACGTCAGTTGGATGTAAATAGTTAGGGGCATAAGATTTACTTCCGATCCTTGGTCGGCGAAAGCACTAAGATGTTTCAAGTCCCCGATGCTCGTGGGTATTTCAAAATTCCCACATGCTACCTGCTTGGTGGCCACTTTCTGTACCAGTAACCTCTCGACCACTGATCCTCCAATAAGCGTATCATACTCATCTTCCTCTTCTTTCTCTTTCTCGGGAACCTGTTCGGAGGATTGGTTACGCCTATCATCCTTAATCCAATTTGTTATGGTGTTTTTGTTTATGTCGTGTTTCAGGTAGTAGCTCAAAGGTTGGGACTCAGGCGGTTTTTCTAAGGTCTGTTTAGCAGGAGTTTTTACCTTCTCATTATCTGTATGGAAAATGGTGATGGAGTTAACAAATTGGGTGGTGGGAGTGGCGCTTTCTTTCCTTAGCAGTATTCGTTCGGGGGTTTTCTGATTGGCATACTCCACCAATAGACTCAACATCTCATTCATTTTCTCCTGCATCTCCTCTTTTTGCTTATAAACTGCTTCTTCGAATCTAGCAAGCCGATCAGAGTGAGTCGCCATATATTCTCTCATCCTAGCCTCAAATTCCGAGCTAAGTTCCTTGGGAGGGGAGCAAGGTGGGGTGTATCTCTGAAAAGTTTCGACATGTTCTCTAGAAGGTGATTCAGATAATGGTGCCGAAGTTGATCTTGAGACAGAATTGACAGTGGCTTGTCTAAGACTTAAGGGTCTCCTTTGCCTTTCCTCAAAATAGTCAACTTTTGCCTCAAGTTTGCATAAGAGTTCATCGGGGATTTCGGTGGTTCCTCCAGATGTCGAGACTGCATTGATGGCCGCTTCTATCGTATGTTTGAATTCCCAAATCTCATTATTATCGACAGCGAGCTCTTCTATAATTGCCCAAGACTCCTCAGCATACTTATCACGCAATTTGCCTCCCGCGGCCCTGTCGATGGTGCGCTTAGTGTGATAGTCAACATGGTCGTAGAAAATCTGAACTAATAACCAAAGGTTAATGCCATGATGAGGGATCTTGTGGAGGAGATCCTTAAAACGGGCCCAAGCCTCGTAGAAAGGTTCACCCCGCTGTTGCTCAAACATCAAAATGTCCCTTCTAAGCATTGCAGTTTTTTCTGGCGGAAAGAATTGGGTAAGGAAGCGGTTGGCGAGATTGTCCCATGTGGTGATGGATCCCGCGGGTAAGCGTTCAAGCCATTGACTAGCTTGATCTCATAGAGAGAATGGGAATAGGCGTAATCGGGTTGTCTCTCTGGTCTCAACACCTAGGTCTATGGAATCTACGGTTTTGAGGAAGTCCTTAAGGTGTTGGTTTGGATCTTCGGAACGAAGTCCATGGAATGCACATCCGCTTTGCACCAACCGGATGGTGTCGGATCGCAAGGGGGTCACATTGGCTCCGGTGAGCTCAATGGTGTTTCGGTAGCCTTGGTGGCTAGGTCGGGAATACTCTCCTAAGGTTCGGGGCCTAAGGGGTTCTAATGGTGGGTTTTGTTGTGGTGGGATGATGGGTTCAAAGATGTTACCACCTTCCATGATGTCGGATGGTAAAGAGTTACGAACAAAGGCACGAAGAAATAAGATAGACTAAAGAAGACCTAAAAATAAAAATAAAAATCTTACTAGAAAGGAATCTAGCAAGTAGACCTAATAAAAAGAAATCCTAACCTAGACAATAACTATTCCCCGGGCTGCGGCGCCAAAAACTTGATGCGTGGGAATCGCACCTTGCTTTACCTCTCGAGGGATCTCGAGAAGCTTACAACCCCCACCAGGCAGTGTACCTGATCGTTGTAGTATAGTATAGTGACAAGTACCGGGGGATTGATCGTTCAGCTTAGGAATAGTGTCGCTAGGATTAGAAAACCTAATTAATAGTTCTAGAGGTGAAAGATGATTATTTTTGTATTTTTATATTTTTATGAAAGCAATTAAAATCTCGGGTTTTGAAGGAGTGGGCGGAATTAGTTGCTAATCAACTAACCCAAAGCTATTAAAATAATGAAAATGTTTAAAAATGAAATTAAACTAAATTATACTAAGGTTGTGAGCAGTATTTGGAGAAATTGTGTTTACTTAGACTTCATTACTCCCTAGATATCTTTTACATGTTAATTACTTGTTACACTTGTATGAATGACGGATTGTATTCCTTAATACCATTCGTGGGGTGGCATACATAACTCCCCAACTCTATGAGCTCTTATCTCCTCCTACACCATGACCCAGCACAACTATAGGGATTGTAAACAGTGGGTCATGCATTAAATACAACCAATAAAGACCTAGTACGCCTCGGTTCATGTTTCTTAAGACGTTCAAGCATGTTACCATTTGGAGATCTGCCAGTTTTCTTAAGCCTAACATATAAATCATTCATTCAAAACAAGAATAGACAAGTAATCAACACATAATCAACATCTAGGTTTCATTAGATCTAAGCAAACACAAAAGAGATCTAGCCTAGCATAATGGAATTGAGACAAGAACAAGATATAAACAACCAACACATAGACATATTGATTGAATTGAAAGTACACTTATCTCAATTACAATGCAAGGTCTCAAGGGTTTGGAACCCTTGAAAAACCTGTAAAAGAGGCACCAAAAGCGTCTTTAGGGTTTCACCAAAACTTCTCCTCTTTTAATGAAAAAACTAGAAAACTATATATAGGAAAAACAGTCTGACGGCGTCAAGAGTTACTTGTGACGCCGTCACCTCACCGCCATATACTTCCTCGGACGGCCTTGATCCACTTATGACGGCCTATGTGACGCCGTCACCACCCACGGTATATTATTTTTGCCACTTTGACGCCGTCACCAATCCTTCTGACGCCGTCACCACCTTCGGTGTTTAATTCCTCATGTCTGACGCCGTCAAGATGGTGGTCTTGACGCCGTCACCTTGTATTTTCAGCATGGAAATTTGGTACTTAGCCGTTTTCTTCACTTTTATGCTCCAAAAACGTCCAAAATAGCTTCTTTTCCAGAATTCACTCTCCAAACACCTAAAATCACAAAAGGAACGATTTAGGGCAATATTTGATCAAATAAAGTCGGATTCGGGCTTAAATGACCCCCTAAAAATGGATCATTTTTCGCCTCATCAATTAGCCCTAAGAACCTCTTCCCACTTCCTAAATTGAGATTTGAGTTCATTAAGTTCCATTCCAAACGGGTCTTTGTCCACTTCACTTCCTGAACGATTTTTCCTAGTGTTGGAAGTTCTTATGAAGAGATGGTCACGAAGCACTTCCTTACTAACAAGAGGAGTGTCATAAGAGGGATCTCGTTCAACGGTGTCTAGAGTAGAGAGTAGCCATTTGTTAGTGTAAAGACACGTGCCATTGTTTGGCATACTAAGAATTCTAGCAAATACATCTAGAGGTAAGACAGTATCGTGTTGATTGATAGAAAATTCCACGGATATATGACAATCATCATCACTAAAGAGATCTACGGTAACATAGAATTCTAGAATGAACCTAGGATAAATAGGATCATCAATATCTAGGAGACAATCAAAGTTTATGGTGGCTAAGTCTTGACGAATGGAGTTTCCTTCTAGGAAGGATGGATCAATGGTTCTCCCCTCATGAACATAACGCTTCTCTAACCCCTTAAAGACATTGACTCAGTGTGGAGTAAGAGCTTTGGTCATATGGTGTTTGGGTAGATATTTGAGGGTGCCCTTGTGATCGGAGAATGTTGCGGGAGGCATGTTGATTCCTAGAAAACATAAAATTTTAAATTTAAGTTACGATCAATGACTTTTATAATGAGAATGATCTAGTGTGTGTAATTATGCAAGCAATGTGAAGAAGTGGTTATCTTTGAAACAGTTTGATGCTCAAAATGTTTTTATGATGCAAATTTTGTTTTGAAACACATGATGACCCAAATGCTTCTAATTTAATGTAGTGATACGTGGGAATCGCACCAGGCTTTACCTCTCGAGGGATCTCGAGAAGCTTACAACCCCCACCAGGCAATGTACCTGATCGTTGTAGTATAGTATAGTGACAAGTACCGGGGGATTGATCGTTCAACTCAGGAATAGTGTTGCTAGGATTAGAAAGCCTAAAAACTAGGTCTAGAGGTGAGGGATGATTCTTTTTGTATTTTTAGATTTTATGAAAAGCAAGTAAAAATCTCGGGTTTTAGAAGAGTGGGCAGAATTAGTTGCTAGCCAACTAACCCAAATAACTAAGATGCAATCAAAATAAAATAACATAAATGAAAATAAAGCTAATTATACTAGTGGTATAAACAATGACGGGGAAAATTGTGTTTACTTAGGTTTCATTACTCCCTATATATCTTTACAGGTTGATAGCTTGTTACAATTGCATGGATGACGAGTCGTATTCCTTAATACTACTCGTAGGGCCGTGTACAATATTCCCTAACTCTATAGGATCCTACTTCACTCCTACGTCGAGCCGTTAGAAGCTCCTAACATGGGATCATTAGAATTCTCCTACGCATTAAATACAACCAAAAATCATAGTACACCTCTGATCATGTTTCTTTAGACGTTTAAGCATCTTACCAATGGAAGTCTGCCAATTTTCTTAAGCCTAACATCAAATATAATCATCCGTAACAATTATAAACAAACAATCAACCCATAATTAACATCTAGGTTTCACTACATCTAAGCAAACACAAAAGAAATCTAGCCTAGCATGTTAAATTGAAGACAAGCGTAAGATATATTCAAACAACACATAGACATATTAATTGAATTGAAAGAGTACTTATCTCAAATTGAACATGAAAGTTTCAAAGGTTTGAAACCCTTGAAAAAGCTGTAAAAATTGGCCTAGGGTATTTCCCTCAAAGTTGCACATTAATGAATGAAATTTGGAAAACTATATATAGATTTTACAGAGTGATGGCGTCAAGAAGGAATTTCTGACGCCGTCAACTCGCCGCCAAAATAGAAATCGTATTGCCTAGATCCAATTGTGAGGCCGTCATGTGTAAATTTCTTCTGGGCCGTCACTAATACTTGGACCATGACGGCCTTGGGAGACTTTGCCGTTTTCTACTTCACTTTTATGCTCCAAAAACGTCCAAAATGCTTCCTTTTCAAAGTACCTAAAATGACAAAAGGAACGATTTAGGGCAATATTTGATCAAATAATCTCGAATCCGGGCTTAAATGACCCCTTAAAAATGGTTCATTTTTCGCCTCATCATGTAGCTTTAATTTAAATGTACCAAAAATGCATAAAGGTTATGCATTCTCTTTATCATTCAAGAGTTTTATGTAAATGATGTTTACCTAATGTTTTTCATTTGTTTTAACAATGTGATGAAGTGTTATGTCCTAGTGGTGAAAGTGAATTTTTCAATACGGTTTTATAAGGGATGTTTGGCTAATTATGATGTTGCTTAAAGTATGCAAGAACATAATCAAGGGAAAGCGTGATTAGTTTTGTTTCTACCTAAGATTTTACAAACTTTCATAAATTATAGCATAAACCCTAAGATTTTAGATATTGTGTGTAAATGAAAATGTTATACTTAGATCGGGAATGCAATTATGTTAGTAATACTTACAATTTAGCTTGGATTGAAGAATGATTGAAGAAGAGCCTTAATTTTCGTGTGTGGTGATATTTTGGTCGTAAATAGTGGCAGTGAATGAGTTATAGTTGTGGGTTAGGGAGTGTTTGGTTTAATCCTAGAAATAAATTGATCTGCAGAGTTGGCTGACCCGGCGGAACCAAAAAGAGGGTTCCGCCTGTTTAGTCTCAGGGTTCCGCCACATCAGCAGAGGTGAAAAATGTTTTGATTTGTTTTGGATTTTGTGATTTTATTCTAATGTTCCCAACTATAATGTAGGTTCCATAAGTCCTAAGCCAAGCCTAAGAAGGTTGAATGGTTCTCGTTTAGGATGTTTTGTGAAAGTGTTGACGATGTGGTTTTCGTATGAAACTTTCTTGGTTGAGATATCCCTCAATGAACATCTTTACCAAGGTGATGATGATGAATACCAATATGTTTATTGAGAGCATATTAGATTGGATTATCACTGAGGTCGATGCTTCCTTTGTTGTCGCTTAAATGACGACGATGACATCAAGTAGGAATATGATGTTGACGGGAATCTTCTTGATCTTAAGGAAGTTGTTGACATGCCTTTTAGCCCGAAGTGGCTTTAGTATGTTGAGGTAGTACGAGTCGTTTGTCACTTAGAGATCTATGAGGTGAGACAATGTCAAAATAAAAGTACAAATATCATTTGTGCTTTTTCTTATTAACATAGTTACCGCCGTGCCCCAAGTAGGCATGCACTATGGTGTCTACTCCCGTTCCTTTGGGATACCATAACTGTAAATGTGCAGTAATCTAAAAGTTCGTTTAACGACTTCAAGGTGGATTAGGATCTTCTTGAAAACGATCACATAGATAAATACTAAACATACCTTCGGGTCTACTAGCCATGAGGTAAAGTAGACTTTCAATCATACCACTTTATTTAGTGTTATCCACGGATTTAATTTTCTCATCCTTGGTGAGACATAGAACACGTAATTCATTGTGTACTTGTGAGGAACTTTGAATGTCTTCCAAGTGATTATTCCTTGCTTTTTAGAGCTTGCGAAAAGTCTTTCATATGTTTTTATCTTGACTTTGTTTATTTTCTTTCCACCATCTTTATTTATTTTGTAAGATTCAATTATGATTTTACTTCTTCAATTTAGACGCTAAGGTCAAAACTTCAGATATGTTTATTTATACCCAAGATGCTTGTTTTAAACCAATGTTTGTCATGAGACAACATATATTAATTTCAGTTTCAGCTTATGTTTTTATGGTTTCTTTTATTAATGTTCCTAATGACACTAATCTACTAAATGACTCTTAAATCTTTTAGCAAATTCTCTATTTAATAGTTCATCTTCCTTGTCATTTTCTAAGTTCTCTTATCTTACCATTATTCGATTTTTCACTAAGTTAGCATCTACCGAAAGTGATGTTTTAAAGAAAGATGGTCATTAGTTGAATGTTATGTTTAACGATTTCTCGAATCATTAAGTTCCTTTATTTAAAATAATATAACGTTTGTTATTATAAAACCATCCAAGAGGTATGTCTCCATAAAACTTAGAGTTGAATCTTTAAGTGCAAAACTTTGGTGTTTTAGAATACAATGTTTTCTTCAAACATATTAAAATGTTTTGATGTACTCTATTTCTTTTTGTATGCTTCATGTGAAGATTTATTAAACGGGAGTTTAGGACATGATTGAAAATTCAAGTCTTTGAGTTTATATGATATTATCTCATAAATTATTTTGGAGCATTTTATTAATCAAATTTGCAAGCATCACAAAAGTGTTGGTCATCTTATCACTTAGGTGATTCTTAGTTATCTCACTTATAGACAAGTAATAAGTGAGACTCACTCAAGAATTCCAATTCTCTATGTCCGAGAGCTAAATAAGACGAAGCACCTTATGTCTCCCGTTTATTGTTATGTGGAAATCCTTTGACCATAGAGGATCCAATCTATAACTTACTAAAGAAAGACCAACTTAAGGTTTGAAATACTAATACTACACACGATAAATCTTAAGCAAAAGGCACAAGAAAACACTAGGTAAGTTTGAAGAAAAGTGTACCTTTTAAATTCCAAAGAGATGCTACCGAGAAGGATATACATAATGCGTTTCATCTTAACTTGCAGGAAAGCTTGGAAACTCAAGTACTCATGAATCCGAGGTGGTTAGTCAAACATATAAAAGCATATAACAAAATGACCTTTGTCCTTTTAACATAAGCTTCTATTTGAGATTGAGCAACTTCTAAACATTTCTTCTAGGCTTAACAAACTTCACTTCCTTTGTTTCACTTATTGATAGTGCATTCAAGTTAAATCCTAATCCGGTTTTATCTCTAAATGACTTTTGACTTATCAACAATCTTTCAAGAGATTTTGAACTTTCTTCAAATTTAACTAACATTTTTCCTTTTTCATTTTGTCTTTTAATTTCATGTTTGTAATCTTGACATATATTGCATTCTAAATCAATTTCAACATTACTCTCAAGCCTAGACATTTTATCTTCCAACATGATTTCCATTTCAAAATTGTTCTTGAGAGATTTTGAAGGTTCATTGTTAAAGATTGTTATTAGGTTCATGTTACACAAATGTTTAGACTCATTTTCTAGTTTAGAGAATTCTAAGATGAAAGTGTCAAAGCAAAAGTGCTTAGTTTCAAGTTGTACCTTGTTTTTAGTTTTACCAAGTTCATAACTACACACTGGATGATCATCTTCATCTTCATCCGTGTCACTCCATGATTCGTAAGCAAGTTCTCTTTGAGCTTGACACAAGTTTTCATTTTCACTTATACCTTCATTTAAAACATTTAGACTCGTAGCACAAGTATTTATTTCAACTAAATGTCTATCTATTAGTTTTTCTAAGACTATCAATTCATATGTAAGAACAAGTTGATCATCTTTGACTTGACATATTTCTTGATGAAAATTTAATATATTTTTCCAAATGTCGTTAGCCGTTTGGCAAAAATACACTTTTTCATATTCAATCCTTGTTAAAGCTTTATAAACCATTATCTTAGCTTTAGTGTTTTTATCAACTTTAGGATAGTCATCTTGATTTTCAAAACTTGTTTTAGTTGGTTTAAAATCACCAATGGAAATTATATGCCAAAGATCTCGATCAATTGATTTCACATAGTTTTCAAATTTACTTTTCCATTCAAGGAAATTTTATTATTCAAATAGCGGTTGCTTTTGAATAGATTGCCCTTCTTCAAGATTTTCAAAATCCATAGATCGATCCATGTTTTAAAATACAATATATTTTAAAGATCTTGAGTAACGTAGCTCGTATACCAATTGTGGAAAACTAGAAGGGGGGTTGAATAGTTTACCACTTTTTAACTTGTTAATCTTTGAAAAGCTTTACATGTAATCAACGAATCTAACTAATTAACAATAATTAATATGCAAGTATAAAGAAAGAAACGATCAAACCACAACACGATTGTTTATCGTGGTTCGGCTACAAGGACTCTTTTTCCTAGCCCTACTCCACGCCTCGAGTTTCCAACTCAAGAGTTTCAAGCACTAGTCAACAAGCTCCTTTCACCTGTGGAGAAACCCTTACAAACGTCGCTTACACTTTATCCGGTTCAAAGCTAAATACCGGGTCCTAGTTCAAGGTAGAACCAACCTAACGTTACCTATCCACTATTTCCGACACTAAGCTAGATGTCGAGTTCTTTTATAAGGGTACAACCACTCCCGTCACACTATGTATTTTAAGGCCTAAAATACTAACCGATCACTTCAATACAAGATACAAATGAAGTATAAACTATAAGAGTTTACACAATACAAAGCTAACAAGTCTTGCAACTTTGAGTTGAAACTTGTAACTTCTCGGATGAACTTGTGAAATTCGTAGCTACAAAAGAGAATCACACAAGTGAGTTGCTACTTAGTTAGATAAGAGTATTGAGAGTATGCATGTATTCTATATCTAAAAGTGATGAGAGATTTCTTTCAAATGGCTTGGTATTTATAGCCAACCAAACCTGCAGACTGGCAAATTCGGGGAAACCAAAACAAGGGTTCCGCCCTTGTACCCCCAGGGTTCCGCCAGGTCTGACAATCAAAGACTACAAGAAATTTTTCCATATCTATCAATGTCACATCATGATTCTACAAGTCCACACTCAATAGTTTGAGTGAGAATCCTTCCAGGATGTGTAAGAGATCTTATGCAAGGTCACATCCTAGATTTTGTAACCTTACCATAAATGCTTATGATGCATGCCATTATGTCATGTTACATTTTCTATATTAGGAAATATAACAATGTTTATGTTTAATACGAAATGTAACGTCTAGTTATACAAGATTAAAACTAGAATCATGTTTTACTAAATACTAAAGTTTATACTTTGTCGTTAACAAAACTTAGAAAAGATCATAAAATATAAATAACGTTTTTAGGCGATATTTGTATTAACACGTTTAATTCTATCTCTTTCTCCCTCTTATGTCTAATTCTGGTGGAATCATTTATTCCTTGCGTCGGTTGTGGAGAGTCGCTTTTCGGTTTACCGTGTCGTTGGTGTACGTGCGAACGGTGTGGTAATGATATTCCAAACGGAAGTTGTTTGTTTTGCGGTTCGAGTAATTCATTCGCTTATTATCAAAATCCGAATTCATACAACAACTTTCCAAATTTTTCCGACTACCCATCACAGCCCGATTATTCTTTGTTCGATCAACATTATTGCGATGGATCTGGAGATACGTTAGATCCGACATCGACTTATTGTCAACGGTGTACTTGCGAAAAGTGCGGAAGAAATATTATCGATGGATTTTGTTCGTCTTGTGCTTCAGAAGCTGAAAATTCATACAGATATGATTTTAATCCGAACTTTTCCAATTATCCTCAAAACGATTTCAATCTTCCTCCTCAAAACTCTTATGAGGAAGAACCGTATTTCAATGATAATTCGTTTGAAAATTCATCAAAGTTTGAACATTGTGGGGGATCGTTTGAAAATTTTCATTATGAGCCGAATTCGTGTTACGATTCTCATGGTTTTAACCAACCCCCACAAGATCTCGGCCATTATCAGATTCAAATGCTCGAAATTGTAAGCCTTTTGGGATCCGTAGTCGAAGAAGTTCATAATCAACAGCAAGTGGTTAATCAATATTTGGATAATCGTAATACTTATACCCCGATCCTCATGAGAAGTCCATGGAAGAATTACATGCCGAGGAAAAAGCAGCCAATTTTAGAAAGGCTTTTATTTATGACTATGATTCCGATGATGACGAGGAGAGACTTGTTCCGTTTAACGTTTTCCCTCAAATAGCACCCGTCTTTCCTTCCGTAGAACCCGATGACTCTCTAAAAATAGGGGACGAGCATCTAAACACTATTCCGGCAACGGAATTAGACGAATTCAATAAGTCTAGTGTTGATAACCTCGTCCCAATCCCAAGTGAGTCCGGGGAAATTTCTAACGGTGATTGTGAATTTGTTGAAAATAATCAACTTGGTAATCACGTTGATACGAATGATATACCATTTGATGATAATCACGCTGAGAATAATGAAGATGAGATTGATTCTGATTCTCACAATGAGTATACAATGAATGATGAAGACTCTTGTGGAGATATCGATGATGTTGAGGAATCACGTTCCGATTATGAGTTCGTTAGGTTAGACGAGATAAAGGATTTTGACCTTGATGAAGATGAGATCGAAGATGATTTACTTCGTGAAAAATTATCCAATATCAATCTTCTTATTTCAAAGATTGAAGCTTTAAATAATCCGACTTCGTCAACTGATGCCGTGATTACCTCTTCATTTCCTATTCCCGATATGGATAGTGATTTCTTACCCGAGCTTGAAATTTTTTGATTTGAAGAGACGAGTAGTGGTAGTCCCACTATTCATGCTGATATATCTCTTCCAGATTATGAGCGTTTTGACTTTGAGATCAATTCTGAACTTATTTTGAGTACTACTTCCGATAATCCATCACGTGACCCTCTTTTAAAGTATATCGATCTATTTCTTGCTGAGGATGACTCGATACCACCGAGTATTGAGAATGACGAGAATGAACTTCGAAGAAATGCTATTGAAGAAATCAATGATGATGATTCACGTTCCAAAGCTGACTCATTTCTCCTCGATTTACCTTCTTCTCGTCCGCCCGCGAAACAATCGGATGTAGATTTTGAATCCAATACGTATAAAGATATTTTTGGAGTGGTGGACGAGATTTCTGAACAAGATGTTCCGGTGCTTGATATTTTACACACCCAACCCACCCGTGATTCAGGATTTGACTTTGCTTTAGTCATCCGTGTGTTTTACTCATTCTTTACTTATCCCATCCTTTCTTCACTTTTTCACTCCATTGGGAGTGAGGTTACCGTCTTTGACCCCGACATATCCGTTTTTTGTGCCGGGTGTCCGTTCCCTTTGCTTCCCCAAGATTAAGTAAATTCGGGGCGAGTCTAAGCTATACGACTCGATAAAAAACAAGCGCTTCGTGGGAGGCACCCCATGCTTATCCATTCATTTCCTTAATTTTCTTATTTCTAATAAAGTGACATGAGGAGGGATACCTCTTCCATATTCTCGTGCTTTGTGCTTGTTGTTTATGTCCAAGATTTGCCCGAATAATGAAGACTCTCGTGCTCGTTGTTTTGTCGCTACTCGAGTTTCATCATTCGTTGCTCATCCATATATCCTAATCTTATCGACTAACATTTATCGTTTGACATAATTAATAAACGGCCTTAGATTTATGTAGGAGAACCCTTACCTTTTAAACATTGAGGACAATGTTTCGTTTTAGTCTTGGGGGGTGATCTTTCGATCTGATTTTTGCCTTGCACTTTGTTGTGAACTCTCGCAACCCCGTTTTTCCACTAAAAATGTCATGAAAATGTCCAAAAAAAATTGAAAAATTTGAAAAAAAAATTGTGCAAAAATATAATAAGTTTTGACACCTTGTTGACTTTCCTCTTGGCGAGAGTAGGAATAAATTTTTTGACTTGACCGGGCGTGTTGAGCCCTAGCTTGTCCCCTAACCAATATAATCGTCATAAGCTTGTGCTAGTTTTGTACACAAGGAGTTATAAAACGTGATGTAGGACAAACATAATATTAACTAGTATGGTTCTTGTGTTTATGATTGAATTAATGGAAGAAAGTTTAGAGAAAGAAGGAGAAGTTGGGTGTTCCTAGAGAGAGAGAGAGATGAGAGAAAAATGTAAGGTTAGATTAAGAATTATGAGAAGCACCAACCCTCTCCACATGTGGAGAGGGGTATATATAGTTTCCTACAAAAAAGATAAAAACGCCCACACCCGGGCTGTGGATCAGGCATACCGTGGGCAAAGACCCGTCCTTCTTCCACGATGTTACTTAAACTAATACTAACTAACTAATAAATAAACTAACTACGAGCTATCTTAATGCTATTACAATATTTAGGTGACCGAGTCTTTTATAGGAATATTTATATTCCTAACAATCTCCCCCTAAGCGAGGTCACCTTGGAAGTTAAGCTCTTTGATCTTTAAGCATTCATAAATCTTTGTAGCTCGTAGGTTCTGATTCTTCACTTTTCTGCACACTTTGTACTTCAAGCAATGATCTCGTGATTTGAATTCCTTTGTCATGTGTGATCTTTGAGGTTTCTTTGAGATCATCAGCCACAGTAAATCTCCAAGCTCATCCATAGTAGTATTGCCTTCATGTGATGTAGTGACTTTAGGACCGTCATGCTCACACCCTTCTGGATCAAGAGACTTTACATCAGAGTTGCAGATCAGGAGACTTTTCATCAGAGTTGCGGAAACGTTGTTGGTAGTCTCTCAACATTCGTTGTAGTAAGTCTCTATTCATCATTGATAGTGAGGAGGATATGTGAGCATGAGGTATGGATTGACCCGATTCAGCTGGAAATAGGAGTCATCAACGCCATCTTTATATGTATCCCTGAAATAAAACAGTTAGCAATAAAGATAGAGAACGAATATGGCTTTGTCATTCATTCTACGAGGACAGACTACCCTCCGGTTTTATGAAAACCGACCTGTGATCAGGTTGAGTCTCTTTTAAAGAAGACTCTCCTTGACAAGAATTTCCAGCTTGTAGTAATGAATTTTTCAAAGAATCCACTTTGGAATCTTCATACTTAGCATGTTCTCATACCAGAACGTCTCATAGCAGAAAGCACGATAGAGTGAATCGGTGAATAAATATTCACGGATTGATGAGAAATTGATTTATAGAAATCACTCGCGTGTCATATGATAAACATTTTTGAGACATGACGAGAGTTTTAAGCATTGAATCATATTTCCATAAAAAAAATACTTTTGTTTGAAAGGTTTTACACAAACAATGTGCTCGAAAATTAGTAGATGAGCACATTGAAAGGTTTTTGCAAAAGTATCCGTCAATCCATATCCTGGAACAAGTTTGATTCAGTGTTGAATCGCACCATTGTTGCTTTCTAGTTGTCACTTGATCATTGATCCAAGATGGATCTCACATGTCACCTACCAAGAGCTTGAATGATGTTCACTCTAGAAGGATTTCCATCTTCATTGTGAATATTTTCATATCACTCGGATGTTCTGGCAATACCACAAGGATAATGCGTAGGACTCTAAATATTTTATCTTACTTTCCAAATTGTGTGAAACAATAAGCATATTTGGAAGTGTGTCCTATCGAGATTTATTGATGATCTCTTTGGCTCTAGACTCAATAGTGCGTTTTGATCCGCTCTTGGAGACTGGGGAGGCGTCTCCTGTTTTAGGTATCAACATAGCTCGCAATGAGCGGTCGATACATTGCACAGGGTTCCCCGTGAGAATGAAACAAGCTCTTTTAAGAGAACTTGAGTGGTTGGGAAGTTTAGTGGTTGGGAAGTTTAGTGCAGTGTGTCACTAAGTCCATGATGTCTTGTCTTCAATACCGGTGTTACCTTAGTAACCGCCAGTAGATTATGAATTGAATCCGGTTTCTGCCCTAAGGTTGAATATATGGAGGGCTATTTCTTTTCACCCTTTCTCATTACATTTATTTTTCTTTCTTCAACCCCTTCAATGCTTACCGAGACTTCATCACTAGAACCTTGTTGGGTTTGTTCCAATCCTAGCTCTATCTCAGTCTGCACTCTTCCCTTTCTCACTTTTTCTCCTTTTTTCAATCATTCCTGAGGACTTCTAATCTATCTATGGATTGTCCCTGGGAAGATCCTTCCGGTTCTGGTGGATCACGGGAACTCATACCTAACTTTAACCATCCTTATAACTCCATGCATAAAGATAAATGGTCGGTCTTTGGTATTACTTCCACAAACGCCTTTTGCTCCCCCTCAATATGTGCATCGATATTAGAAAGTATTTAGCACATATGTGGGAGCATATTTATTGAGTCCAAAAGATCACTTTTGATTATCAGATTTCATATTTAAATCACATTCTCTCCCCCGATCAAAAATTTCAAATCCTTTGAGATTTTGGATCTTAATTGATTTAAATAAGTTGGAAAGCTTTTAGGAGAGAAATGCGGTCAGTTTTAATATCTTATGTGTCAGGTTTGATGAGTTTACAAGAGATTTGAAGTTTTAACGAAAACTCTTTGAAAATTCTCATTTTGACACATAACTATCACACAGTGTATTGTTGCAAGGTTTTTGTACAAAGTGTGGAGAGGTTTGATGATACATAAAATTTTGAGAAATCACTCTCCTCCTCAATCAATGACGGATGTTAAAACTGAAATATTTTCATAAAATATTAAAGTCATTGATTGAGTGAAAAATTTTATCAAAATTTAGATTCAATTTGATTTTCAATCAAAATCTCATGGTACCACTAATTTTTGCACAAATACTTTCCAGAAAAATCATAGAAGGGAAAGTATTTGGCGATAAAAAGAAGATTTCTCTTCTATATCAAGAAATAATGCACTGAAGAATACATTAGATCGAGGAAACATGGATATAAAGTAATCCATGCCCAGGTGAACTTCACCCGGTAAAAGGAACAACCGTCTTTTTGGCGACGTGTTTTCCCCATTTTGAAAAACGGGTTGCTATCTGAAGTAATAGAAAACCTTAATTTTGAAGTCCGGGTTACAGCCTGAAATGACTGTAAGCCGTAATTTTGAAGAATATTTTGAGGAACGACATGTTTTAGAAAAAAACTTTATTTGAAACCAAAAAACTCTTGCATATGTATGATTCCATGTCATTATTGAATGACATTTCTAAAAACGTACATAATATTGATTACACAAGAGACATGTCGTAAGAAGAATATTTTTGTATTTTATATGATTTTTCAGATTTTTATGGTTTTTTATAGGTTTTATATTTTTCTATTTACGTATTGGTATAAGATATGTACAAAGGATACCAAATGGTTTAATGAGATGTTGACATGAGCATCAAAATGAGATTATCGTTCAGCTCGTTGTAGGAGTATGTAGTCAACATCTCTTAAACTTTTACCACCAAAGCTTTCGAGGCTCCTGAATAATCGTCTGAATCCGTAGTTGCCATGATATAATCTTAAACGGGATTTTACAACTCTTGTGACTTAAACCGAGAGATCGATTCTCTCCCGGGATTTTACTAAAGTCAACAAAAGAAACAGGAGTTAAACTTAGAGAGAGATCTTGGATAAGTGACAATTTGCATTAAGTGTCAAGTCGTGACAAGTCAAGTTACAATAGATCCGATCGTAATAAGTCAAGCCGTAAAGATTAACTCACAACGTCAAATTACAATCAGACTAATCGAAACGACTTAAGTCACAACAATTCACCAAACACATGTAGTTAACAAATCACTAGAATCTCACAAATTAGTTAATCGCTAGACACCTACCAAATCGATGAATTTTTATTGCCTCCTTAATGTGAAGCTTTGGTAGCTTCCCCCCAAACCGACAATCACCTACATGAGACCACTTCCCCAAGTAGTTGAAGTGATTCAAAAAGTCTCATTGTATGACGCTCAAAGACCAAAAGGAAATGATAGCACCGAAGTAACAAGGTGAACCATGGATCATCTCTGCGGTTATCAATCCTGGAATGTATGATGAAGCCCGATCACATGACCATGTCGTGCATCCCCAATGTACACAATACTTTGAGGTTTGGAGCAGTTGTCTATTAGGGGAATAAGATATCAACATCTTCATTTCACTAAATGCTTTCCAGTTATCTTACACATACCAACTCACTCCATATTGTACGCATGTATCCAATCACAAGAAGAAATGATGACACCAAAGTAACAGGTTGAAGCACTGATCATCTCTGCGGATATCACCTCCGGAATATATGATTAAGCCCGATCACGTGAACCTGTTGCGCGTCCTTGATGTACACAAATCTCTCCCCTGATGGTTGCGATCTCATCGGAATCAGCATAACATTGTGTACATGAAGCATTAACCAGAAGCACTTTACCATAAATCATATCAACTCATATGAAGATGTCGATAAACAATATCATCTCACGCTCCAATTGTTCTTCTCATATTTCTTCCCACTGAAAGCTGAAGTAATACATACCACATGTACCAGAAGACCACTTCCCCCACATAGTTGGAATGATACACCAAACGCCACGAGTTAAGACACTGATTATCTCTGCGGTTGTGACACTTGTTTTCCCGGCATAACTTCAATTAAGACGAAGTATTAAGTTCATCACGTGTACTCATTATGCATTCAGATGTATGTATCCTTCCCCCTTGCTGGTTTTCATACCTCAGAATCAGCAACACATTTTATGCACACGTACTAGAAATCTTGTGAGAAGAACAATCTTTGGCTAAACTGGATCAGGTGAGAATCAACTGCTATAGAAACACTCACTAATTGGGTTATTACTCCCTCCCAAATAGTAATCCCATAAATTAACTTGCTCCCTACCAAACTGTAAACTCCCGTAATTTTCCCCATGAACAGTAAAAGTAAATCAAAGACTAATATATCATTACGTTAATTAATAACGTTTTTACCAATAACAATTTTTTTTTATCAAATATGCTATGTTACTTAAAATCAGTACGATGTTTGTGATACCCTATTCCCTCGGAACGATGCTCACACATGTACCACTATAGTCTAAAATCGCGAGAATATTAAACTTTTACCATTTACAAACTTACGTAACGTATTTTAGCAAAACACATTCGACAACTCTCGGACTCACGTAAACGTTTCACTAAATATTCACTAAACTTCCACTAATTACAAACTAAATATTTTACTAATCATAATTACATCTAAACGGACCCTTAATTTTATTCTAAGCCCAAATCCACATTCGACCTGTTACTATTCACAGCCCACAAGATTTGAGCCCAAAACCTCATATAATTATTTTGTAAAACTCGACTAGACCATGCCACAAACGCGTCTCGTATTCTTAAATCTTACACATGACTCACACGTATTTTTACACTCCCTCGAATTCCAGCTTCCCATGTCGAGTCTAAATACATTTTTACGAGGCAAAGTAAGTCGTCCAAAAACAACCATCCGATTTGTAAATAATCCAAAACTAAACCATTTTTGCTCTAGTTTGTTTCTATTAAGTCCTAAAAATATTTCTAACACCATTTCAAGTCTAAATATTTCATTTGATCAATCATCACCGAGCCTAGCCGAAGTTTACAAATCGTTTGCTTAACAAAAAGATGTGTCGACATGTATTATTAAAACAAAGATTGTACCTCCCTATTTCATGCTCACACAATGCTTATTTTATGATTCTAGGCAAGTACTACAAACATTTTTAAAACAAATTCACACGTACAATCCATTTTTATAATCAAAACAACACTTTTTCTTTTGAGCTTTGGTGTATGTCGATAGCTAGAAACAAACGAGAAGGACATGTTGCGTCTTACACTTTCAAGACTTTTGAAAACACTCTACCATCACATCCCAATTAATATATAATCACTGAAACACTCAAAAATCTCATATATATATATATATATATATATATATATATATATATATATATATATATATATATATATATATATATATATATACATATATATATATATATCACCATGCATGCATACTCGATTCACACTTCCATGCAAATCATATCACAAAAATACTAAGTCCTAGTTCTAAGTTCCTACTTCAAATCGCTTTGGCTAGAGCACAAGCTTTTCAAATCGGGTCTAGAAGAAACAAAACTTTGTTTGTGAACCTTGGTCGAGTCGACAATCAAGTTCCACTCTCGTACTCTCTTTTCCTCAACTCTACGTCTTGTTTTACCCCACCATTTTGGTGTAGTAAGTCTCATACGACTCTTTTCAATCTTTATCCAAATGTACATTTTGATTATTTCGTATACAACACAAACACTTGCACTTTATTACTCCATCTATACATTTTATACGCCATTTATCAAGACACGTAAAGTTTTAAATATAAAACTCACGTATAAACGATTTTTGAAACACGTTTGTAAGTAACTTTGTCCCATGTAACCTATGAAACGAATGTATATCTTCGAATTTAACTTAACAAGCACATGATTTTATTTCACAAACTATTTAACCACCTGTCAAACTATCATTTTCATATATAACGTTTGTAGTAATACTCGTGTCTCGACCCTTTAAATGATGCAAAGCATCGCGACCTTGAACCACTTTCGAAAAACAAGTAAACCACCGATTGGGCCTTAAGGCCCAATCCTTTGAAAATAAGCTAACGAGATAAGCAGTCCTAATAAGCTGTTTCGTAATGTTTTTAGCATCCTAAAATAAGCCCAAAACTTTCGTAAGCCCATTGGATCTAAAATGCTTAACGGGCCTTGGTTTACTCGTTTAAAAGCCCAATAAGCTCTAAATAAGCACTTTTTGAAAATAAGCAGTTTTGAAAAGTTAAATAAGCTGTTTTTAACTTAATTGAGAAATAAAAATGTTAAGTTTCGAATTTGGTAAATTTTGGACTAAATTTGCAAAAATTAAAACTTTCGGGTTAAAAGTGTCACTTTTATAAAGTTTAGGTAAAAACTGTCATTTTACAAACATGAGGATGAAAAACTGATTTTATAAACTTCTGAATGAAAAATGTAAAAATTATAAAGCTTTGGACGTAAAACGTAAATATATTTAACTTTGGACTAACGGTGTAATGCTAACGCCGTTAGGGTAAAAAGTGTAAAAATATGGAAAAGACAAGGGCCGTATAATATAATTAATATTTTCATCTTTACTTTCCATTTTATGACTTCACGTCACGACGTTTACATTATTTCAAACTATTATTATTATTATTATTATTATTATTATTATTATTATTATTATTATTAAACTTTACGTTATATATATATATATATATATATATATATATATATATATATATATATATATATATATATATATATATATATATATATATAACTTAACTAAACTTACGATACTTTATCAAACCACAAGTTTTACTATCGTTAAACCAACCACTCACGTATTCAAAACTACTCGCGATTAAACCATTAAAATTATCAAACACTAAAACTTGCCATATATTATCTAGGTGTTGGGATCAAAGTTTTACTATTTTATCAAGTCTCGGTCATTTATAATAATAGGTTGCTTAGTTTTTATTTACTTACACTTATGTTATGTTACAAGTTTACTAGACTTAAGTAATATAGTACATGGGCCTCCAAGCCCACACGAATTTCATGTAAGAAAGGAGAGGGAGTGTTGCCCTAGCTCCTTCCCTATAAATAGTAACCTTAGGTCACTTGTAAACTTGGTTGGTTATTTGATATCTTAAGGAAACTCTTGCTCTCATTATTCTCCTATTCATATAATCACCTAAATCCTTATATCTATCTCATTCTTGTTTGTGTGAAATCAATATGGTGACCTAACAAGTGGTATCATTCGCCATATGAAGGTATAGTTCTTGTTTTCCATAGAAATCGATCCAAAACTCATTTTTATTTCGTTATTTTTGTTGAAATTCTCGAACTTTATTGTTTGTTTCTTGTTTTCTATCACATATTTGTTTACAAATTTGTGTTACAAAACACTACAAACAAAAACGTCCTATAACTTTTGAAATCTCCAGCATTTACCTCATTACGACTTCAGTTTTGTGGACTCAGTCTTTTCTCTCTTGTATAAGAAAGAAAAGTACTTCGACTTTTGGATAACTTTCGAAATTGTATAATTTCGAAAGTGGGTTAGTGAATCTGTGTTCTCGAAAAAGTCATTTTTTCGAAATCACATTTCTTTTCGAAATCAGTCTTAACTTGTATTTTCGAAAAGAAACCTACCATTCACTAAGTTTCGCGAAAATACTGAATCAACAAAGTTTCGCAATCTCACTATTTTCGAGATCATTCATTTTTGCAATCACTCAAGTCAGAAATTTTCGCAATCACTCAAGTCTCAGTTTTTGCAATCATTACTTGTGCAAGATTTCGAGATTTGGCTTATACCTTCTACAAGATCCATTTTTTCACATAAGTGTTTCAATATGTCTCAACCACCGTACTACAACTTTAACCATCCTCAACAACATCAGAATCAACAGTATCATCAGCAACAGCAACAGTATCAACAATCACTACAGTATTATCAACAACCGGTTTATTCACAACAACATCTTCTCATGCAACAACATCAGATGGTTCCAATGCAACAATCTTATCCTATGTCACAACAACAAAGCCAACTCCCATCAAAACCTACTCACTGGTTTGACAGGATGTGTGAAGTCATTTCAACTCAACAATCCAGACATGAAGCAGGATCTATTGACACCCCACCAATGCTAACACCGGGTAATTATGTTCAGTGGGCAAGTCGATTCTTAAGGTTTATAGAACTTGAGAAACCCAATGGTAAGTACATGAAACAAGTTATCCTTGAAGGACCGTTTCAGTGGCCTGTTAACTACGTTGGCGGTGACCCATCTGCTGATCCTCCAGTAGCTCCAACTGTTGTGCTAGTTCCTGAGTCCTCACTTACTGCTGAACAACATCACCATCGTGAAGCAGATGAGTATGCTATGTCTTACATACTTCAGGGAATACCAAATATCATATTCAGAAGTGTTGATGCTCAGACAACTGCAAAAGCTATGTGGGAACACGTCCATCTACTTATGCAAGGCACACAACTGAACAAGGAAGACATGGAATCTAAACTTTACTTGGAATACACTAATATCATGATCAAACCAGGGGAATCACTTGAATCTTACTTTCATCGTTTCACCAATGTCGTCAACGATTTAGAGAGACATGAAGTACACCTTCCAAGGATCGCTGTCAATACAAAGTTTGTTAGTAGTCTGGGTTCTGAGTGACAAAAGTATGTGACATTTGTGAGACAAGCTAAGAATCTTCATAGAGATCCATATGGTTTGTTGTACGACTATCTCAAGCACTATGAGTCTGAAGTTGAAAAAGATAGAGCCGCACGAGGAGGATATACACCACCACCTACTTCTAATCCCCTAGCACTCGTTGCTCAATCTCATGCTGCACATCCTCTGATGTCTAATCATGCTTATGATCAGGAACAGAATTATCTCAGTTACCAGCAACCTGCTACTTCACACAAAATGGTCCCATATGAATCATCCTCGCAACACGCTTCTCCTCAACCTCCTCCATATGACAACCATGATAGCATGTATTATTCTAATCAGATTAAAGATGATGATGATGACGTCAATACGTTGAATCAAGGACTTGCTCTTATTGCTCGTGCTTTTAGCAAATTCTCTAACAAAACCACCAACCGTCTTCGTTCTTCATCAAACACAAGAAATCAAGCTGTCATTCAAGATGGCCGAGTTGAGATTCAGAACCGTAATCCTGGACGTTCAGGCTCAGGAGGGTATACTGGAAATTCTGGGAATGGACAAAGATTCAACAACAATGGGGGATTCAGAAACAATTCAGGTGCTCCTCAGAGAAGTAATGACAATGTGGCAAATAGCAATACAGTATCTGGGAAGGCAATATGGTGCTACAACTGCAACGAAAAAGGTCATATTGCAACAACATGTCCTAAACCGAGAACCCGCGGCAGTCAGTTTCACAAGCAGGCATTACTAATGGCTCTCAAAGATGAAAAGGAAGGAACTTTCAATGCACAAGAGAACAGTTTCTTTGCTAATGCTTACAACAATGATGATATGGAAGATCTTGAAGCCAATGCAGCTGTGATGCTTATGGCCAACATGCAGGAACATCAGTTGAATGATTCAGGCCCAGTGTTCACCACTGATGGTTTGTCTCAGGTAAATGACCTAACCACATGCTCCATATAATTTAATGCATCACCCTCTGCTTCAATCAGATCAGGCGCAAGTTGTTCCATCTGAATCATTTTTATCTTCTCAAGAGAATGAACAATTAGACACAGTTGTTATATTTGATGATGACACTGTCGTTTCATTTGATGATCCTATTGAGCAAGACAAACATGACTATATTGAACAACATGAACCTTCTTCTGATCCAGATCCTGACTGTACTGTCATGACCAAACAACTTAATGAACAACTTCTTACTACTCACATAATGGACGAGCAAACTAAAGTTTTGAAAGAAACTAATGCCGATTTGAAAAAGGACATTGAATGTTATAAAATACAACTTTCACATTTTCAAAATGCAGTTCAACGTGAAAAGTGCTTTGAAAAGTCATTTCAGGAATCATATGTCAAAGAACAAAATCTTCAAAAGCAAATATATGACATAATTGAGTCAAACGGTAAATTGGTTTCCAAAGTGGAAAATGAAAAACATGATCTTCTAAAACAAGTTGTACAACTTCAAAAGGAACTTTCAAAAACACAAACAGAGGTGACAACTTGCAAACAGGAATTTTATGAACATAAAGTGCAAAAATGAGAAAAAGAAAATACTTTAATTGAAGAAAATCTCGCTCTCGAACGTCAAATTAAAGCTTTTCAAAATATCGTTTATAAACATGGAGAATCTGTAACGACAATTCAAAAGTTTACTTTAAAACTAAGACAAGATAAAGGTTTTTCCCACGGCAATTACAGATCCAATTTTCTTCGCACTGCATTCAAAACAATTCCTAAGCTTTACAGTATGGACCAATTGATGGATAATAATGTTGTGCGTGTTATTGAACATAATACTGAGGAAGAATACGAACTTGAAGAAAAGAGTCGATCAAAAATGAGTCAAGTTGAATATTGCAAACCATATGATTACTCAAAAGCTCCTCACATTTCAAAATCTTTTGTTCCGTCAAGAGAAATACCTGAGAAATCATGGTATGTAACTGAGTCTTATGTTTCATCTTCCAATGGAGCTCCTGTCAAACCCATGGCACAAGTAAATGGTCCATTACCATCTTCTGGTACCATGACACCATTACCTACACGTTGCAAAGTTTTAGACTATTTTCAAACATTCATGAAAGGCATCGATAACTTGGAAAACGTAATTGAACATCATTCGGAAATTAAAATTGCTAGTTTTCAATCAGCTTACGAGCGGGAAAAGCGAGACATTTTTCAAAAACAAATTCTTCCTTTAGTTCAAAATTTGCGTTATTGTGCTACTCGTTGGGAATAGGAACTCCAAAAAGAAGTTACAGATATGAAAAACATTTTTGCTTTAAATGAAAATGCAATTTTGGTTCAACAACGCAAAAACCGATTTTTGAAAACAGATTCTGATCGACTCTTTGAAAAACTCCTCACAGCTGATATTCATACTCTCATCATGAATGATCTCTATTATTCCAGCAATGCTACGGTATTTGAAGATTACTGTGCTGATATTGATTTGCTGAAGTCTGAAGCTAAAACATTGAAACATAAATATGATACGTTGTGTCAAAACAGTGATGATGTGATAAACAAACTTTCAAACGAAATTTGTCAACTCAAACAAAAGCTTGATTGGTGTCAAGCTCAAAGTACTGAAACCAAATTGCAACTACGAAGTAAAAATGCTTTTTCTCAAAAACAAACGTCTTCAATATGAAAAAGAAATTGTGGAGCTAAAAATTGAAAACGTCGAATGGCAACAAAACCGCGATGACATTCGTTATTGCAATGGTTTACTTGAGTCTGATATTCAGGATAAAAATCACATCATCATTGATTTGAAAGAGAAAATTAAGCTACTTCAAAAAGGAAAGTTTATTGACACCATAGTGATAGCACCAGGAATGTTTCAAATAGACAGAACAGATAAGGGTAATCATGCTAAGAGTTCTAATGTTAGTTCTTCCACTTCCATAGGACTAGTTTCCCCTAAGAGCGTTAGCAGCCCAAAGCCAAAAAGCGTTAAGAAGACTAAAAAGACTAGGCTCTGGCAACGTAGAAGAAGAACACTAGAAGTGCAAGAAGTAGAAGCTCACCTTAGGAACTTGAATAAAACTCATGTTGCATCTGATTTAGATTCTAATCTGGCAAATTGTAATCAAAATCTTAATGTAACGAATGATGAACCTTCAAATGTTTTGAATATTAATGCATCTTGTGTGTTTTGTCGTCAAAGTGTGTTATCTAGTGATCATACTAAATGTGTAGCTAATAATCTCTTACATCGTCACAAGAAACGTAGATCAGGCATTTTCTCAAGGCCCACTACTGCCTCTAAGTCTACCTTAGGAAAAACGCCAACTACCATTTCAAATGATGTTGTAGTTAACCCAAGAGCAGAAATCAACAAATCTAGGAACACGCCAAAATCTAGTGCATTCACTAAAAACAAAGCTAAAACTAGTTGGAATTGGCAACGTTGGTTACAATACAAACCAAATTTTAAATGGATTCCTAAACTATTAAATACTTGTGTTTCTAACCAACAGGAACCCACTATTTCTTCGAGATCCACCCTTACTTCTGTTCATTCTCACGGGGAACCGGTGTAATCTATCGACCTATCTCTTAGAGATGGTTGATATTGAAGCAGGAGACCCCTCCCTAGTCTCTGCATAGGAAACCTAAGTGTGCACTTTTCGAGTCTAAAGCCATGAAATACATCAAAGATCTCTTAGGAACACTTAGAATTTCTACAACTGGTGTTCTACATCAATGGACACCAGCTATAAATTATCGAGTCCTTCGCAGATCTTAGCAATCTGCCGAGAACAATGAGAGAATTTACATAAGTATTTCTCAATGATTGAATGGAAATCCTGCCAGGGTCAACATCAAACAACCCTGACTGCAGGTCACTTCGGTAACTCCTTGTGGGTTACGCTTAGTGTTTGCGGTGGTTTCTTAGCGGTCTACAGTCGTGGAGTGATCCCCAGTGACTCACCCAGTCATTGAGCTACTTAGTAGGTCTCATAAGCTCCTTCGGGAGTATCTGACATGGGAACGGCCATGATAAGGATTAGAAGGAATCTTCACACTATGTTGTTGACGATCTCTAATTCCTTATCTGTAAGTACCGGATGTTTTATTGCTAACTGTTTACCCGCAGGTACACATCATCTCCATGGCGACGGATTCCACATGCTCGTACATGCATCTTGAAGTCATCAAAAGCTCCCTCAAAGATCAACGCAACACAAAGTTCAAAGAAAGATTCTACGCCAAAAAGAAGAATCTACAAAGTATAAAGACTAAAGATCGAAAGTGAAAGAAAGGGAACTACGTGCATGTATAAGTCAGAATTCAAAGATGTATGAGCATGTTAGAATGGCGGACTACGACCACAGACGCGGAAGTGACGAAAGGCAGACAACTTCATAACTTGATCACTATCACAACAACGAACAAAGAACAAAGAATGATGAATGATTTTTTAAAGACGTCTAAAGCTATGAAAGTCAAAGATGAAGCAATGACAAAGACGTCAAGCAACCGTGATGACCGACCCTTAGGGGGAGATTGTTGGGATCAAAGTTTTACTATTTTATCAAGTCTCGGTCATTTGTAATAATAGGTTGCTTAGTTATTATTTACTTACACTTATGTTATGTTACAAGTTTACTAGACTTAAGTAATATAGTCCATGGGCCTCCAAGCCCACACGAATTTCATGTAAGGAAGGAGAGGGAGTGTTGCCCTAGCTCCTTCCCTATAAATAGTAACCTTAGGTCACTTGTAAACATGGTTGGTTATTTGATATCTTAAGGAAACTCTTGCTCTCATTATTCTCTTATTCATATAATCACCCAAATCCTTATATCTATCTCATTCTTGTTTGTGTGAAATCAATATGGTGACCTAACTCTAGGTCGTGTGTGGAGCCGTTCCCTTATTGCAAACTGAGTATCGATATTTTTTTTACCACTATACCACTAAGGTGAGTTCATAGCCTCGCCTCTACTTATTTAAATGTTTTATAAACCTCGCGAGGGGGATACATGCTAGTTTTTACAAACTGAACACAAGTATTTTTCTTTTGGTATGCTATACCTGATATCATTATTGCTTATGTACCTTATTGCCAAAAGTCCCTCATATCATGAGCCTTAGTCACCCATAGGGTGAACGTAAATAATTATGGATAGATCTATTAGGGATTGACAATCCCCGTTTGGGCGCTGGAGAAAGCTACCAAACGCACTTTATTTGAAATCTCATAGGTTACTGGCAAGAACCTATCCCGAGGGCCATTGTTACTATAATCCATCATTTATGATGAGATCTGTTAATCGGATGAGTGTCATGAGCTTAATGCAATAACAACTGTTTTTAACTTATAATTGTATACCGGTGCAATTATCACTTATAGCTTGTGTTCAACTATTAAACTAAAACCTATGAATATCACTCAACTTTTGTTGATTTTTAGCATGTTTATCTCAGGTCCATAATGAGCAAGGATGGGACGGAGGAGCACGAAATTCTTACAAAGGCTATAAATTTTTACTATCATTCGAAAACTTATTTAACAAACTTTGAAACCACTGGGACCTCATTTTGAAAACTCTGATATTTATAAAAATTCGAATGATAAATGTTTTAAAATGACTAAATTGATAATCATTTTCTACTGAAAAACTGTGAGCTGTTAAGTAACACCCAATCTTTATTCCGCTGCAAATATTTTAAAATTGGGGGTGTTACAGATTGGCATCAGAGCCTTAGTTATAGCGAAACGGGTCTAATACAGATCCGAACTATAACCGTTTTTACAAACAAAACATTTTCCAGCCTTACACTCTCTCTGCCTTCCGTGTCTACAGACTACCTTGCTTAGTACATTACCTGTTAAGATTATTCTGCATGTTTAGAAATTCCGCTTACATAATTATTATTTCATCCGTACTATTATATCTTTAACGTAAAAGTTACTTATAAAATACTATTCTCAGTTACTACAGTAACATGTCTCTAAAAACTTTCGTGAACGCCAAAACTACTCTCCGTAATACTAATACATCACCTTTCAATCAGAATTCTCAGAATACTGAAGACCCCTATGTACAAATATCATAGCCCCAACTTAATATAGGAATCACTCATAAATCACTTCCATCGTCACCTATTTGTTCACCTCTATGTCAAAAACTTAGGAGAACTACTGAATCATATGAAGATGTGATTGGTGGTCAGGCAACATTCGAAGTTGGACAAAGTTCACGTCAAGAGAGGCCGTGGAAGAATGTTGAGCCAAATTCTCCGTTACTTTACACTTCAGATTCCCCAATACCAAATATCCCAATTAATTTATTCTCAGCTAATTCCCCCAACTACAATATAAGCACACCTGATTCAATATGGACTCTTGTTTATCGACAAGCCAGCATATTATAGGCTCACACTGAACAGCTGAAAGGTTTACAACCAACAAAATTTGAATGGTACGACCGTAACCTTGACGCATTGTTCAAAAGAGCGGATGATGAAAGACGAGCAATATGTGAATTAGGTATAAAGATTAATGAGATAAAGGACAACACCAACCAGGAACTTGGAAGCTTGGATTCCAGGGTCCACTCTGCAAGAAGAGAACACGGCCATACACATGGTAGAATTGAAGACATTGAAAGGACCCTATGGATGGCCAGAGACACAGCAAGAAACTAGAGTCAAAGGATTGCCGCATTAGAGACTATGTTGGCTAATCAAATGAACATGTGTCAGGAACGTTTCTCAAACATGGAAGCAGCATAACTTGAACTTGAGAAAGAGATTAGATATTTACGTCAGAGGCGTAACTAATTTTAAGTTTACAAGTATCCCTGTTGCAACTACTAAACCAGACAGACTTGGTTAGTATTTCATGTAATGTTCAATAAATCTGAACCTTTCAGAACTTGTAATAAAAAATCATAATGTATAATAACCTTTTCTTCCGTTACATCTCTCTGTTACGAATCAACCGTTTCTTTCGTATCAAGCATGCATACTATGAATCCTCATACCTTCATGCAAAAATCTCATCAATTGTTACCACCCTTGATGAACAAATAACTCCACGTAGATCCATGACATATTAATAAGAGACCTTGTACTAATTGTTTTACAAAAACGATCAGTCAAGTTATTAATATTATGATAACTTCTACAATACTATTCAAATCTACCGAAAGATTTCTTACAGTTGTTAAGATTTCTTAAACATACTATAATTAACCAGAAACCAAAGGATTGTCTAAAAATAAATTTCCAAGAGAGAACTTGAAAAATGGAGAGAAATTTATGTTAGTGGACGAATCGGTTTGTTCCTTAGTAATCCCATATCAAGAGTTGATTATCTATCTATGATACAACATAGAGTCATAGACATATCTTGAAATTAGATTACAGTAAGGAGTCAATTCAGTCTATCATCAATGAAATAATTAGAATTCATTATTTAAATTATTCTGACATCAGATGGATTCTAAGTTAAGTTTCATTAATGATTTCAGAAGATGGACAACGTAAACCATACATGTACTCCATCATCATCAAAAATCACCATGACTACTGAAGATGTCAAGGAATTGGTAAGCAACATCATGTCAGAAGTACTTAAAGGGGCCACCATAGTTTATACAAAAGGAGAGTCGGATACGTCTGACAAGCAGAAACAGGAAAACTACATGGAATATAGGCCAAACCCCTGTAAAACTCCAGAAAGAATGACTAACCCTACCATCACCCATAACCAAGAGATTAGGCAAGAATTTAGACCAAATGGAAATAAACAAAAGCGAAAACTCACTGAAATAGGAACCAGCAACTCCACCCACTGCAACTTCACCAATGCTCAAGACTGCTACCATAAACATCTGGAAGATCGTATCAACTATCATCACTGACTAGGATACAAACAAAAAGCTAATAGATACTGCCTCGTCACACCTGTTGCCAGAAGGGTATATCTTGGAGGTAAACCCCTGTGTCAAAAATTCAAGAAGCATCACACAGGAATCTGCAAGATTAAGTGCATGGAGTGTCAGAAAACAGGTCACAAGGCAACTAACTGTAGAACTTCGGACAACAAGGGACAAACAACAACTATAATATGCTACGGATGTGGTGCAAAAGGACACTACAAGAACCAATGTCCAAACTACAATATAAATTAGAAAGCCAAGACTTCTAAAAGGAAATGAAAACTCTACAAGGACTTCGGTAGTATCAAGGGAATGATTACTAGATTTATGCAGATGAATAAATCCTGTTGTGAATAAATAAACTCTAGTTCAAAAATTTCCTGATTGTACCTCTTCCTTGTATTTTACTTTAAGTTACGATGGATGTAACCTAAAGTATAACAACTGTCCTTCTACCGTATCGAAAAAAAAATCTACCATGTAATACTTCCGTAATAATCATAATCTACTTCAATTTCAATTTCTATCCCGTTTACCAATTAACAGTATACTGTTATTACCCTAGAAATTTCTGACTCATCATCGTAGTACGAACAAAAAATTCCTACTTTATTATTAAAAAGAAATTACGTGTTATATTATAAAAACAACACGTTGAACACCATCTAAAACAACTTAAAGAAAAGCATAAACACCACTGTGGCTGAGCCAAACATCACATCGTTTAGTCCTCAATTATACATAGCCTGATCAACGATGTCTAATTTAGGAAGAATCATGTTATGAAGGAACAATCATAATGTCAAATTTTCTAAATAACAATCTTCATGTAAAAGCAACAGATAGAGATAAACTGAACTATTCATAAATATTACAAACTACAATAAATACCTATCTTATTCCCTCATCATTATGACGAGAAACCAACCAAAGTACAAATAGAAAAACCCTAAAGACTGACAGAAAACCTCAAATAGTGAAAAGTTTATCCGAATCCATGGAAATTAATAAATAAACAAATAATTAGCATCGGAAGTGCTAACGTCACAATAATTACAATATAAACCATAGAATCTTCAATAAGTTGATCCGCTATGACAACAAAAACCCACACCAACATAACCCTAGCAAGAGCCACCACAGGATGAATCACCCTAATTATGCTGAAAGATAAATATAAACAAATCATTAAAAATAATAACAAGACAAATTCCTAAAAACAAAACAAGTTTTATTCCTTATTCGTTAAAAATACATAGAAACACGACAAAACTTAATTTAAAACAACCCTAACTCAAGATTATTACCCCCATATCTTGTCCACAGTAATGGCCAGGACCGTGAGGGGTACGACAAACAACAAGATCGCAACCAAGAATCCAAAGTCTTCATCTGGAACATACGCTAAGTAGATAGCAGCAAGGACGACATACACAATCGCTAGTATAGTGATGAGGTGCGGCATTTTGAAGATGGAAAATGAGAAGCAAATGGTGGGTAGAAGAAATGGAAATTTGAAAGGGGTATTTGTAGGTAGAAAAACTAGCCGTTAGTTACTATTCCGGACCGTTGGAAATTATTATTCACGACCGTTGGACACAGTACACCTACCCGTTAATTTACTATTCATAACCATTACCTTAAATATTCACAACCCTTAAATACACCAGTTACTTGATCTTGTCTAGCACAAATAAGTCTAACTAAACCACGTCTCCTAAATCTTAATAATAAAAATCTCTCGACAACCCTCTGATCGAAATTTCCTAATACAGGAATTTCGTTAAACTTGAATTCCGGGACGGAATTCAGAATAAGGGGTAGGTACTGTAAACTCCCGTAATTTTCCCCATGAACAGTAAAAGTAAATCAAAGACTAATATATCATTACGTTAATTAATAACGTTTTTACCAATAACAAATTTTTTTTTTATCAAATATGCTATGTTACTTAAAATCACTATGATGTTTGTGATCCCCTATTCCTTCGGAACGATGCTCACACATGTAACACTATAGTCTAAAATCGCGAGAATATTAAACTTTTACCATTTACAAACTTACGTAACGTATTTTAGCAAAACACATTCGACAACTCCCGGACTCACGTAAACGTTTCACGAAATATTCACTAAACTTCCACTAATCACAAACTAAATTTTCTACTAATCCTAATTACATCTAAACGGACCCTTAATTTTATTCTAAGCCCAAATCCACATTCGGCCTGTTACTATTCACAGCCCACAAGATTTGAGCCCAAAACCTCTTATAATTATTTTGTAAAACTCGACTAGACCATGCCACAAACGCGTCTCGTATTCTTAAATCTTACACACGACTCACACGTATTTTTACACTCCCTCATTTCTCACCTAGCCAACTTCGAGTATGTCGAATTCCAGCTTCCCATGTCGAGTCTAAATACATTTTTACAAGGCAAAGTAAGTCGTCCAAAAACAACCCATCCGATTTGTAAATAATCCAAAACTAAACCATTTTTGCTCTAGTTTGTTTCTATTAAGTCCTAAAAGTATTTCTAACACCATTTCAAGTCTAAATATTTCATTTGATCAATCATCACCGAGCCTAGCCGAAGTTTACAAATCGTTTGCTTAACAAAAAGATGTGTCGACATGTATTATTAAAACAAGGATTGTACCTCCCTATTTCATGCTCGCACAATGCTTATTTTATGATTCTAGGCAAGTACTACAAACATTTTTAAAACAAATTCACACGTACAATCCATTTTTATAATCAAAACAACACGTTTTCTTTTGAGCTTTGGTGTATGTCGATAGCTAGAAACAAACGAGAAGGACATGTTGCGTCTTACACTTTCAAGACTTTTGAAAACACTCTACCATCCCATCCCAATTAACGTATGATCACTGAAACACTCAAAAATCTCATATATATATATATATATATATATATATATATATATATATATATATATATATATATATATATATATATATATCACCATGCATGCATACTCGATTCACACTTGCATGCAAATCATATCACAAAAATACTAAGTCCTAGTTCTAAGTTCCTACTTAAAATCGCTTTGGCTAGAGCACAAGCTTTTCAAATCGGGTCTAGAAGAAACAAAACTTTGTTTGTGAACCTTGCTCGAGTCGACAATCAAGTTCCACTCTCGTACTCTCTTTTCTTCGACTCTACGTCTCGTTTTACCCCACCATTTTGGTGTAGTAAGTCTCATACGACCCTTTTCAATCTTTATCCAAATGTACATTTTGATTATTTCGTATACAACACAAACACTTGCACTTTATTACTCGTAATTTATTAAAATGACACCTACTTATTTTTCATCAATCTATATATTTTATACGCCATTTATCAAGACACGTAAAGTTTTAAATATAAAACTCACATATAAACGATTTTTGAAACACGTTTGTAAGTAACTTTGAACCATGCAAAACACTTCGAAATTTTCCAAGTCTTTTTCTTAAAAACTTCGTCCCATGTAACCTATGAAATGAACATATATCTTCGAATTTAACTTAACAAGCACATGATTTTATTTCACAAACTATTTAACCACCTGTCAAACTATCATTTTCATATATAACGTTTGTAGTAATTCTCGCGTCTCGACCCTTTAAATGATGCAAAGCATCGCGACCTTGAACCACTTTCGAAAAACAAGTAAACCACCGATTGGGCCTTAAGGCCCAATCCTTTGAAAATAAGCTAACGAGATATGCAGTCCTAATAAGTTGTTTCGTAATGTTTTTAGCATCCTAAAATAAGCCCAAAACCAAGCCCAAAACTTTTGTAAGCCCATTGGATTTAAAATGCTTAACGGGCCTTGGTTTACTCGTTTGAAATAAGCAGTTTTAAAAAATTAAATAAGCTATTTTTAAATTAATTGAGAAATAAAAATGTTAAGTTTTGAATTTGGTGAATTTTGGACTAAATTTGCAAAAATTATAACTTTCGGGTTAAAAGTGTCACTTTTATAAAGTTTAGGTAAAAACTATCATTTTACAAACATGAGGATGAAAAACTGATTTTATAAACTTTTGGATGAAAAGTGTAAATATTATAAAGCTTTGGACGTAAAACGTAAATATATTTAACTTTGGACTAACGGTGTAACGCTAACGCCGTTAGGGTAAAAAGTGTAAAAATCTGGAAAAGACAAGGGCCGTATAATGTAATTAATATTTTCATCTTTACTTTCCATTTTACGACTTCACGTCACGACGTTTACATTATTTCAAACTATTATTATTATTATTAAACTTTACGTTATATATATATATATATATATATATATATATATATATATATATATATATATATATATATATATATATATATATATATATATATATATATAACTTAACTAAACTTACGATACTTTATCAAACCACAAGTTTTACTATCGTTAAACCAACCACTCACGTATTCAAAACTACTCGCGATTAAACCATTAAAATTATCAAACACTAAAACTTGCCATACATTATCTAGGTCGTGTGTGGAGCCGTTCCCTTATTACAAACTGAGTATCGATATTTTTTTACCACTATACCACTAAGGTGAGTTCATAGCCTCGCCTCTACTTATTTAAATGTTTTATAAACTTCGCGAGGGGGATACATGCTAGTTTTTACAAACTGAACACAAGTATTTTTCTTTTGGTATGCTATACCTGATATCGTTATTGCTTAAGTACCTTATTGCCAAAAGTCCCTCATATCATGAGCCTTAGTCACCCGTAGGGTGAACGTAAATAATTGTGGATAGATCTATTAGGGATTGACAATCCCTGTTTGGGCGCTGGAGAAAGCTACCAAACGCACTTTATTTGAAATCTCATAGGTTACTGGCAAGAACCTATCCCGAGGGCCATTGTTACTATAATCCATCATTTATGATGAGATCTGTTAATCGGATGAGTGTCATGAGCTTAATGCAATAACAACTGTTTTTAACCTATAATTGTATACCGGTGCAATTATCACTTATAGCTTGTGTTCAACTATAAAACTAAAACCTATGAATATCACTCAACTTTTGTTGATTTTTAGCATGTTTGTCTCAGGTCCATAATGAGCAATGATGGGACGGAGGAGCACGAAATTCTTACAAAGGCTATAAATTTTTACTATCATTCAAAAACTTATTTAACAAACTTCGAAACCACTGGGACCTCATTTTGAAAACTCTGATATTTATAAAAATTCGAATGATAAATGTTTTAAAATGACTAAATTGATAATCATTTTCTACTGAAAAACTGTGAGCTGTGAAGTAACACCCAATCTTTATTCCGCTGCAAATATTTTAAAATTGGGGGTGTTACACAAACTGACGACCCGTTTGATATAACCTTGATGCTTGTTGAAGAAGTATGTCTCAATTCTGCCCAAGATGTCTTTAGTCTCTTAACATGTCATCCATAACTTAAAGTGGATCATAGACTGATAATCTGTAGCTTCTTCACGGGTTTGTTTGGGGAACGTGATTTTGACATTATCAAGTCACATAGAATGCTTCCAGATCTTCGATAAAGCCCAGATGTACACATTCTTCTCCCTCCATGATGATGACGATCACTCGGAATCATCATAACTATGTGTACATAAACATATCAACTGGAAGCAACATACAAATCACTACCCCATAAGTAGATGTCGATAACAATTCTCTTCAACAATTCTCTGCAGCTCAACCCCTAATTAAACCTCTTTTCACTTCCACTGGCTAATAGTAAATGACCACGTATGGAGAGAACCCGATATACCACACTTGAAACTGAAGTAGAGTTCCCCGCTCTTGTGTCTTAAGCTTGCACTAATGTTGGAAGAATGGTGTAGAGAATTTATGCTCCAAGCAAATCTCTAAGTACTCACTACCCAACCAAAGCCTGAGACATTACCACCTCTTGCAATTATCCACAACGACAACAGCGTGTGACACTGAGTACTACAACGTAACTCCTTAAAGTGATAGTTAACCAGGTCTTTAACCATCCACCTCGACTGCTGGTAACTAGATAAACCAAGTCTTCAACTTAAATCTCAATCACGAGCAAGTTATCATTGAAAGTCATTCATCCATCCAACCCCGACTTCAAGATAAACTAAGATCACACCTTTATGAGAGTCAACTTCAATCTCAAATACGTGATACCCAATCAACTCCGTAGTCACTTTTAGTCATCCTTACTTAGTGGAACATTAGGTGTTGGAGGAGAGGAGAGTCATTTCATGCATCAATCAACATGTATTTTATTCACACTTCTCCCCCTCAAATATTGCATATGAGGATGCGATTTTTGATTGAACAAGTGAATAGAAATACATGTAGTTTATTCACACTTCTCTCCCCTCAAAAATTGCATATGAGGTTGATCCACTGTTCACACTTCTCCCCCTTAAAAATTGCATTTGACGATGCCATTTTTTATCGAGTGGATAATAACAAATACAATCTGATGAATGTAATCCACTTGAAGACTGAACAAGCGTGGAACAAATATGAAGTTTGTTGATGAGAATGGTCAGAAGGAATGACATTTCACAACTTCAGAAGATAAAGCGCACTCAAGCGTACACTTTTCTTTTCTTTGATGAACGGGGCCTGAAGTGTTGGCAGCAGACGCCATAATGATGACAATAAGGACCGAGGCTTGAACTGAAGTGTTCAAACGTCATTATGATGAAAAGCGAGGCCTGAACTGAAGTGAACAGACGTCATTGAAGACATACATCAACAATGACATTCCAGACATCCTAAAGCAGGAGATATGCTTGCTTTAGGCCTCCAGACTTTGAGTCTCCTGATGTAGTGAATGATCGATGTACCTACAACTGAGTAAGGACTACCTGCACTAACATTGCAAGCTTGATTGCATATATATGGGTTAGTGACAAAAGTATCCAAACCCTTGGGGTTTTCACGGTCAACCATGGTATTGCCATTGGTAAGTATCTTTCCGGTAGGTATCCACTTAAGTCCAGCATCCTTAAAAATTCTAGCAGTTAGAATCCACTTATGGCAAGGTCTAGGATTAGTAAGCTTCTTATGCATACTGGAAGGCTTATCGATATTCCTAGTCTCCAAAGATTTAGCAGTTTGTGTCCACCTAAGAGAAGTTTTAGGTTTGTTTTGCTTCTTATGCATTGTAGATGACTTTCTGTAAATCCTAGACTTAACAGGTTGAACCTTAGCATTGTTCCTCAATATCCTAGGAGGGATCATACAAGGTTGAGAACCTAAGATTCCATCCTTATGAAGTAGTTCCCTTTTCCTAGCCTTTTCTAGATCATAGTTCTTGTACAAGTCATTTATATCATAAGTGTTTTGAACCTTAATGTTAGGTTTCGACACTGTTTTTGAACTAATCCTAGAGGAGCTGGGAGTAGGAGTAACTACTTGTTGAGGCTTAGCAGAACTAGAAGCAATAATCTTAGGCAAATAATGTGTAGTGACTGGTTTTGTCAAAACTTGTTCCGCATCAACTTGGGAGGCAAACCGTGTTTTTGAAAGTTTTGGTCGTTCAGATCTAAACGCAGTCGGTTGCCTAACAACGGGTTGGTTTCTAATTGATTGAGAAACTGGTTTCCCCAAGATTGATGGTTTTGCAAACTTAGTGTTCACATTATTCCCTGTTGCTTTTCTTAGCTCATTCTTTAATGCTGTTATTGTGAAACCCTTTTCTTGAAGTTGAGCTTTGAATTCATCATTTTTGGCAGTCAAAGAGATTGTTTGTTCTATCGACTTAGCTTTCATTTCTTTGATTGAATCATTCAAGTTTTTACAATGCTTTTTCAAAGACTCATTTTCCGAAAGTAGTTCAGCCACTTTTTGCTCAAAGATTCTAGTTGCAATAACATCACTGTCATGATTATTCTTAACTTCACCACACATATCACACATCTCAGAAATACGTTTTTTCAGTTTGTTGATTGTCAAGTTTTTGGTTTCTAGTTGAGCTTTCAAATCATTTATTATAAAGAATTCACGGAAATCAGGAAGTTCCGGATTTTTACATGGTTGGTTAGTATGAAAACTTTCTTCCTTTTGCTGCATTGCAATTTCAAGTGAAATACAATGTTTTTCAAACTGTAAAAATCTGTTTGAAAGTTCATTAAAAACTTCTATATCAACCATATCATTTGATTTAAAAGACTCAGCCGTAAACAAAGAACTTGACACATCATCATGTTCAGCATACTGATCACTTTATCCCCCTTCATGATTCATATTTGTTGAATCAGAAATGATATTACTATCAGTCTTTTCCAACAAATATGTGTCATAAGTGGGTTTAATTTGATTAGTATGTTGTCGATCATTAAGAAGCACATTACTTTGATCAGTTAGGGGTACCTCAGCACATGATACTTGTTCTTTTACCGGTAAGAAATCTGCATTCATGTCATGTGTAACAAGAGTCAATGAGCTGCAGGTGGTGTCAAGCTTAGCATTCTCTGATCCTTTGCATTTAGCGACAGCTGACCCAACATCCAATGCTTTTCCCGAATCAACAATACCATCACATGATTGCAACCGAAATGCCTTCACCTTGTCATCATGCTTAAGATTGTGCTGAGCTCTTTCCTCAATGTACTCCTTAACATTACCCATGGGTTGGAGTAATGTATCTCTGAACGTGTCAACCTCAATTCCCGTGTGATCAGCAAAACACTTCAATGTCATTTGACTGTCATAGTCATAAACCAGATTTAATTTCGAATCGATGAATTTCTGCAGTTGTTTGTTGATCACACAGAGGGCAGCCAAGGATCCAATATTGGAAGATTCTGCTTGGTCAAGTTGCTGTCGTAATTGATCTAAATTAAGAATCATTATGTCTGTGAAAGTCTGAACATCTTGACCGAAGAGAGTTGCAAATGCACGTTCAAATCCCATCTTGAATCCAGTTCCCTCTAAAAGTACCGAGAGGTGTGAATGAAGTTTTCGAAAGCATTCAATACAGCAATCCTTTGCATTATCAAGTAATTCAATGCAGCACGAAGATTCCATTGCAGTATTATCATGCTCAAGTACGTTTATTAGTTGCACATGGTTCGAAATCATATGTTCATCGATCACATCGTACAGTCTGAGTATCTCTGAGATGACAGAATCAGAATTAGTAGAAATGATTATGAATGTGCACGGGATTTTACAATTCTATGATTTAAACCCAGAAATAGATTCTTTCGCGGGATTTTGCAAAACCAATAAAAAACCGTGAGATAGTGAGAAACTGTTGGATCGGTAACTGATTAGATGATTGTTTGATGAACTTGATGGTTGTATGATTGAGATCCGAACAAACTCTGTAGAATTTCAATGAGTCCGAAAATAGCTCAATCCAAAATAATTCACAATCACAGATTCTTGAAGCACAACAAAAAAAATTGTGAACCAAATAATATCCCTATAAGTTTGCACTAATATCGAAGCCCAAACAGTTAATAACACATTCCACCATGCATTAACAAATTGTCACAATTTTACAAAATGTGAACCAGCTCACGAGCCCAACAAATCAAAAGCAAATATGCAATCCAAAATTTTGTCACACAAAAAAACAGTCCAGATACAAGCCCAAAACACAAATCACGATAATCACTATCAAAGCCCAAGGATTACAACCCAATACAACTTGTGATTGCCCAACGAAATATCACTCAACAAGTCATTCGTAATTATGGAAGAAAAAAATTTGTTCCTTGTAATTAGTCCAAAATTTGTCTCTTGATGCACGCCTCAAGTAATGCAAACCCAAATCTCGTCCACCAAATTAAAAAAAAAATAAAAAAAAAAAAAAAGTGCACCACAAAAATTCGGACACACCAATGATCTCGAGTTCACCAATATTGCATAGCCAAAAAAATATATTATACGTTCCTTTTGTGATTTACAAAGTGCAACTTCACAATCCAATATACGTGATACCCAATCAACTCCGTAGTCACTTTTAGTCATCCTTACTTAGTGGAACATTAGGTGTTGGAGGAGAGGAGAGTCATTTCATGCATCAATCAACATGTATTTTATTCACACCTAACCATCCACCTCGACTGCTGGTAACTAGATAAACCAAGTCTTCAACTTAAATCTCAAGCACGAGCAAGTTATCGTTGAAAGTCATTCATCCATCCAACCCCGACTTCAAGATAAATTAAGATCACACCTTTGTGAGAGTCAACTTCAATCTCAAATACGTGATACCCAATCAACTCCGTAGTCACTTTTAGTCATCCTTACTTAGTGGAACATTAGGTGTTGGAGGAGAGGAGAGTCATTTCATGCATTAATCAACATGTATTTTATTCACACTTCTCCCCCTCAAATATTGCATATGATGATGCCATTTTTGATTGAACAAGTGAATAGAAATCTGATAATCAAAAGTGATCTTTTAGACTCAATAAATATGCTCCCACATATGTGCTAAACACTTTCAAATATCGATGCACATATTGAGGGGGAGCAAAAGGCGTTTGTGGAAGTAATACCAAAGACCGACCATTTATCTTTATGCATGGAGTTATAAGGATGGTTAAGGTTAGGTATGAGTTCCCATGATCCACCAGAACCGGAAGGATCTTCCCAGGGACAATCCATAGATAGATTAGAAGTCCTCAGGAATGATTGAAAAAAGGAGAAAAAGTAAGAAAGGGAAGAGTGCGGACTGAGATAGAGCTAGGACTGGAACAAACCCAACAAGGTTCTAGTGATGAAGTCTCGGTAAGCACTGAAGGGGTTGAAGAATGAAAAAAAAATGTAATGAGAAAGGGTGAAAAGAAATAGCCCTCCATATATTCAACCTTAGGGCAGAAACCGGGTTCAATTCATAATCTACTGGCGGTTACTAAGGTAACACCGGTATTGAAGACAAGACGTCATGGACTCAGTGACACACTGCACTAAACTTCCCAACCACTCAAGTTCTCTTAAAAGATCTTGTTTCATTCTCACGGGGAACCCTGTGCAATGTATCGACCGCTCATTGAGAGCTATGTTGATACCTAAAGCAGGAGACGCCTCCCCAGTCTCCAGGAGCGGATACAAACGCACTATTGAGTCTACAGCCAAAGAGATCATCAATAAATCTCGATAGGACACACTTCCAAATATGCTTATTGTTTCACACAATGTGGAAAGTAAGATAAAATATTTAGAGTCCTACGCATTATCCTTGTGGTATTGCCAGAATATCCGAGTGATATAAAAATATTCACAATCAAGATGGAAATCCTTCTAGAGCGAACATCATTCAAGCTCTTGGTAGGTGACATGTGAGATCCATCTTGGATCAATGATCAAGTGACAACTGGAAAGCAACAATGGTGCGATTCAACATTGAATCAAACTTGTTCCAGGATATGGATTGACGGATACTTTTGCAAAAACCTTTCAATGTGCTCATCTACTAATTTTCGAGCACATTGTTTATTTAAAACCTTTCAAACAAAAGTATTTTTGATGGAATATGATTCAATGCTTAAAACTCTCGTCGTGTCTCAAAAATTTTTATCATATGACACGCGAGTGATTTCTATAAATCAATTTCTCATCAATCCGTGAATATTTATTCACCGATTCACTCTATCGTGTTGTCTGCTTTGAGACATTCCGGTATAAGAACATGCTAAGTATGAAGATTCCAAAGTGGATTCTTTGAAAAATTCATTACCACAAGCTGGAAATTCCTGTCAAGGAGAGTCTTCTTTAAAAGAGACTCTATCTGATCACAAGTCGGTTTTCACAAAACTGGAGGGTAGTCTGTCCTCGTAGAACGAATGACAAAGCCATATTCGTTCTCTATCTTTATTGCTAACTATTTTATTTCAGGGATACATATAAAGATGGCGTTGATGGCTCCTATTTCCAGCTGAATTGGGTCAATCCATACCTCATGCTCACACATCCTCCTCACTATCAATGATGAAGAGAGACTTACTACAACGAATGTTGAGAGACATCCAACAACGTTTCCGCAACTCTGATGAAAAGTCTTTTGATCTGCAACTCTGATGTAAAGTCTCCTGATCCAGAAGGGTGTGAGCATGACGGTCCTAAAGTCACTACATCACATGAAGGCAATACTACTATGGATGAGCTTGGAGATTTACTGTGGCTGATGATCTCAAAGAAACCTCAAAGATCACACATCACAAAGGAATTCAAATCACGAGATCATTGCTTGAAGTACAAAGTGTGCAGAAAAGTGATGAATCAGAACCTACGAGCTACAAAGATTTATGAATGCTTAAAGATCAAAGAGCTTAACTTCCAAGGTGACCTCGCTTAGGGGGAGATTATTAGGGATACAAATATTCCTATAAAAGACTCGGTCACCTATATATTGTAATAGCATTAAGATAGCTCGTAGTTAGTTTATTTATTAGTTAGTTAGTAGTAGTTTAAGTAACATCATGAAAGAAGGACAGGTCTTTACCCAAATGTATCGGTATATAAAACACACCCTAATTGCAACTAAAAAAAACTCCGCCCCCATCACTTTCTTATCTTCTCAATCTAAAGAAATATGCAGTCTCACTTATCTTAGTCCTTCTTTATCTCAATCTCAAACCAAACTCATCATAAAAAAATTTGTATCGTCCCTTGTATCTACCTGCTCTTGTATGTCAACGAGAAAGAAAAGAAATCCCAGGTAGGCTTTTGATCTGTTTTTGTAAACCGAAAGAGGAGAAAGATGAAACTGATTTGTTTTGTTTTTGTTTAGACCGAATCAAAAGAAAGATGAAAACTTAAGGTTTTTGTATTTCTTATAAGGTTATTCGGATATTATCAAAAGAAGTTTAATCTTCTTCCACGGATCAGTGATGATAATCTCTTTTTGGCTTTGTTTTTGAACGAGTCTTGATAATAATATAAGAGAAGCTGAGATCCTTGTTTTACTTGTTTTGATTAAACATGGCTGAAAAGGTGAATGAAGTATTCTGGATTTGTTCTTAAGTTGAGTCGAATGTAGACCAGAGATCTATAATTATAAATCTTATGTGATAATGTCTTAGGACAAATCTTGATTAGCAGATGGTATAAGCTGAGATCATGTATGTTGCGTGGGTTTGATGTTTAACCAAATTTGTTGTTTGTCAATTGTTAAAGTGCAACTTGAAAAAGTGCTAATCGCAACAGAAAACAAACCACTAACTTGAGGTAATCGCTAAAAACACTTAATCGCTAAATACCATTTAATCGCAAAAGGGTACAGAAAAAGAAAAGAAAGAGAAAAAGAACTAATCGCTATCAGAAAATTAATCGCAATGTTGAAACTTAATCGCAATGTTGAAACTGGAACTAATCGCAATAACGTGAAGACCAAATAGATGCTACCAGTACAAATCCAAAGCAGTCCCTTTCTTTTAAGTTTGTCTCAACACCCTTTATAAGAAAAACTCCAAATCAGTAACCAGGGGACCACACAAAAAAAATCTCACCCAACAGGTAAACGCAAATAAGAATATCACCCAAAAACTTAAACGCAAATAAGAATAAGACATTAAAATACACACGAATAAGCCCAAAAATATGTCCTAAGCTTATGAAATAAGCACTCTAATCACCAAGATGGGCTGAAAAGACCATTCTTAACCCCGAAAGTACAACCTTATATCAAATAACACCATAAACAAAGCTCACACAAATGAATGTCAAGAGATAACTATTCGAACCATATAAAACACGAGAACCAAGCTCAAATTCGAGAATACCAAGTCCCTAAGATGATACCTTGGCTCTTGATACCAATTATAGGACAAAAATAATATTAACCAGTTAGGTTCTTGTGTTTATGATTGAATTAATGGAAGAAAGTTTAGAGAGAGAAGGAGAAGTTGGGTGTTCCTGGAGAGAGAGAGAGATGAGAGAAAAATGTAAGGTTAGATTAAGAATTATGAGAAGTGTAGGACCTTAGATATATCAACTTTAACACAAATATAAGCACTAGAAGATGATGAAGAAGAGATGAAAGATGGTGACTTGATGTTATGTATATGTTGTGTATATGAGAGAATAAGAGATGAAATAAGAGAGCTTTTATTAATAAACACCCACACTTACACACACAAGCACACCTTACAAATGAGAGGTAAGGTGCCTTTTATAGTTCCATACATGATGCCTTAAGAGGCTTTCCATGGGCTTGGGCTTGGACTTGGTTTACATGAATTATATAAAGGCTTATGAAACATAACTAATAACATATTAGCTTACCAAGACCAAGGCCCATTGACTATTCTTATAACACAAACTAAGACACATTACAAAGTTCCTAATATGAGAATGACCATCACTTCTCAATACATATTTTCAATGCTAACAATCTCCCCCTAAGGGGTGGTCATTCGAATGATGCTCCACTTGAGTGGGTCTTCCGTGTTCTTTGTCTTTAACTTTGTGTGTCGTTGTAGAATAGTCTTTAGTCTTTGTTCCTTCATGCTTTGTGATCTTTGATGACTGATTTTTCATCGTTCTTTGTTCCTTAGTGATGTGGAGTTATCTGCCTTTCATCACTTCTGCGTCTGTGGTGGTAGTTTGCCATTCCAACATGCTCATACATCTTTGGACTTTGATATTCATATGCACGTAGTTCCCTTTCTTTCACTTTGATCTTTAGTCTTAATACTCTGTAGATTCTTCTTTTTGGCGTAGAATCTTTCTTTGAACTTTGTATTGTATAGATCTTTGAGGGACCTTTCTTTAACTTCCAGATGTATGTATGAGCATGTGGAATCTGTCGCCATGGAGATGAAGTGTCCCTGCATATAAACAGTTAGCAATAAAACATCCGGTACTTACAGATAAGGAATTAGAGATCATCAACAGCATAGTGTGAAGACTCCTTCTAACCCTTACCAAGGCCGTTCCCATGTCAGATACTCTCGAGAGAGCTTACGAGACCTACTTAGTAGCTCAATGACTGGGTAAGTCGCTGGGGATCACTCCACGACTGTAGACCGTTTGAAACCACCGCGAACACTAAGCGTAACTCATAAAGAATTACCGAAGTGACCTGCTGTCAGGGCTGTTTGATGTTGACCCTGGCAGGAATTTCCATTCAATCATTGAGAATCACAAAAGTGAATCCTCTCATAAATGTTCTGGCAGATTGCTAAGATCTGCGTAGGACTCTTAAGTTTACATCTGGCATCCTTAATGATGAACAACCAGTGTAGAAATATCATGTGTTCCTATGAGATCTTTTGATGAATCTCGGGGCTCTAGACTCGATAAGTGCACATTTGGTTTCCTATGCGGAGATTAGGGAGAGGTCTCCTGCTTCAATATCAACCATCTCTAAGAGACAGGTCGATAGATTACACCGGTTCCCCGTGAGAATGAAACAAGCTCTTTTAAGAGAACTTGAGTGGTTAAGAAGGTTTAGTGCAGTGCGTCACTGGGTCCATGACGTCTTTGTCTTCAATACCGGTGTCACCTTAGTAACAACCAGTAGCATATGAATTGTACCCGGTGTCTGCTTATAACTCCATGACTATCCTATAATTGCCATGAAACCATTTATGAAAAATCCCTCAAAGTGTTTATGATAATGAAACACTTTGTTGTTACCACTTTGAGAGTTTTGCAGCTTTTGAAGGACTCCCCCTTCACATGTGCTCATGAATTTTTAAGAAATTTGCACATGCGTGAGGAGTTTGCACTTTTTGAATTGATCCACTTTCAGTGAACATGACCGATTCAAGACACGCTTACATCACTAGTTAGACTAGCTTGAAGTTATTACCCGTCCTGGTCAAGTCCAAAGAAAGTATCTCGATACAGTACATTCTACTCAGACAAGTCCTATTCGAGACACGCTTACATCACTAGTTAGACTAGCTTGAAATTATTACCCGTCCAGGACAAGTCTTTTCGATTAATGACATTTTAAGCTTCGTCAATTCATTGGTACTTACTGAGTCGAGCTCTTTTGAGATTCAGCCACAATCTTTAAACATCTTTGATCACATTTTAATCATGTCTTCTCCCTCTCAAAAATAGCATATCATGATATTTTTTATATCAACTGATTAATAAAAGGCTTTTTGGAGAGAAAGACAGATTTGCATGAATTTGGAACATTTTTCTTTTTGAACTCCCCCTTAATGATGGCATATTTAAAATTACTTAAGGGTTTTGAGGGAGTTATCTTGAGCACTAGTTTTGAGAGATTTTGAGAAATCTTTTGAAATATCTTGAAAAAGTGCTCAAGAATTTTGTTTTGAAAACGAGTTTATGCTTGAAATCTTTTTCGTTTGTTTAGACTCGAACTTTTTGAAAAAGAGTTCGTCATTGAACGTACGAGTCCTTGATTTGAAAATAACCAGAAGTCATCGTTGAAGTCCGGGTTTCGTACTGAAGTATACGAAAGCCATTGTGAAGAAAATTTTGAGAAACGACATGTTTTAGAAAAACAATAAAAAGAACTCCCGCTCAAGCATCTGTACATGTCCGTATCATTTTTTAATGACATTTCTAGAAACGTACAGAATATTGATTTATACGAGAGACATGTCGTGAGAAGAATATTTTTGGATTTTTTGATTTTATATTGTTTTTGTATTTTTTTGAAATTTTATATTTTTGTATTTTGTTTTAGTTGGTTTTTTCAAATTTTGTATTTTGTTTTTTTCAAAAATATTTACAGCGAAGCGATTTTAAAACATTTTTCAAGAAGATTCGAGAAGACGTTCTAGCTCCTCAGGAGTTAGGCTTCGCATGCCAATTCGTCGAACTAAATAGTCAAACCTTTCTTTTGGAAGGGCTTTAGTAAATAGATCGGCGAGTTGGTAATCAGTCTTAACGAAAAATAATTCAACAGTACCCTCTTTCACGTGTTCTTTGATGAAATGGTAGCGGACTTTGATATGCTTCGTCTTAGAGTGATGTACGGGATTGCACGAGATGGCTATGGCACTTTTTGAGTCACAATACATAGGTATTCTGTCAAAAGTAAAGCCATAATCTGTGAGCTGTGTCCGCATCCAAAGAACTTGGGCACAACACGCAGATAGAGACACATACTCGGCTTCGGCGGTTGATAGCGCAGTACAATCCTGTTTCTTTGACGACCAGCTTACTAGCTTTTCACCCAAAAATTGTGCTCCACCTGATGCACTTTTTGCTGTAACTTGATCTCCTGCATGGTCGGCATCTGAAAAGGCTGTTAGATTAAACCCCGAATCCTTCGGATACCAAAGTCCCATGTTAATGGTTCTTCGTAGGTACCGAAAGATTCTTTTAATCTCTTTGAGGTGAAGTTCGGTAGGCTTTGCCTGAAACCGTGCTAACAAACAAACAGCAAATTGAATATCGGGTCGGCTAGCAGTTAGGTACATGAGAGAACCGATCATGCTCCGATATTTCTTCGGATCAATGGGTTTTCCAAACAAATCAGCACCTATTTTTGGTGAAGAGACCATTGGTGTACCAACAGAATCACAATTTTCCATTCCATGGTTTTTCAAAATCTCTATCGTATATTTAGCTTGATTGATAAAAATACCACGAGGGGATTGATGGATTTGTAAACCAAGAAAGAATTTTAGTTCCCCCATCATGGACATTTCAAATTTGCTTTTCATGAGATTTTCAAAATGTTTTGAATGGTTAGGATTGGTTGATCCAAAAATAATGTCGTCCACGTAAATTTGAACGATCAAAATGTCATCTTTGAACTTTTTGATAAACAAGGTGTCATCAACTGTTCCTTTTGTGAAATTGTTTTTGAGCAAGAAAGATGATAGTTCGTCATACCACGCCCTTGGAGCTTGTTTTAAACCATAAATTGCTTTCTTAAGCTTGTAGACGTAGTCTGGATGATCTCTGTCGATGAATCCCTTTGGCTGACTCACATACACTTCTTCTTTCAGAGTTCCATTCAAGAAAGCTGTCTTAATGTCCATCTGATAGACTGTGATGTTTTTGTGAGCGGCATAGGCTAAGAAAATTCGGACTGCTTCAAGTCTAGCTACAGGCGCGAATAATTCTTCGAAATCTATCCCTTCTTCTTGTGGATAACCTTTAGCCACGAGACGAGCTTTGTTGCGAATAACAGTCATTTCCTCATCCAGTTTGTTCTTCCACAACCACTTGAGGTCAAGAACACGTTTATCAAATGGTCGTTCAACAAGTTCCCAACTATCATGTAACAGGTATTGAAGAAATTCCTCCTGCATCGCTTCAATCCAAGGGTTTTCTGCCATTGCTTCCCGAATGTTCTTTGGTTCTTTGAGGCTGATTGAGCAAACGTAAATGCACAATTCGAGATCGGTGGCAAGTTTTCTCCTCGTCTGAACTGGCATTGAAGGATCACCAATAACATGTACTAACGGATGGTCTTTTGTCCATTGAAACGTAGAAGGGTACCTTGGGTGTACATAATGTGTGTTAGATGGTTCTTGTAACCTTGAAGAAGATTCAGCAGAGTCTGTTGCAAACGGGTTTTCAAATATTTCTTCTTCTTCTAACGCATCATTGTTTGAATTATTTGTAGGTTCTTCTTGAAAATTTGTGTTTTGACTTTGCTCATCAGCTCTTGGTAGTTCAGTTTCAAGTACTGGAGTTGCTTGAGTAGATGTAGATGATGTTGATGTAGTTGGTGCTTCAGCTTCGATTGTAGTAGATGCATCTTGTGGTGGTGGTGGTGGTTGATGGTTTTGAGCGGGTGCAGCGGAATGTTGTGGAGATGCATTTGTCGAAGTTCCGCCATAATATTCATCAAACATTAACTCTAAGAAATTTTCCAGTTCTTGTTCTGAAGGTTTATCCGTGTTTGTTGACTGAGCTCCTTGAGGCACGAGTCCTGAACTGATGTGTCCAGAAGTCTGCATGTTTGGTGCGGGTCCTAATCCGTTTTGATTAGAAGCCATCGAATTAAGCGCGGGTTCTAGAGCGTATCTCTCAGAAGCCATTTGTGAAATCTCGTCAAACTTCACATTCATCGTCTCCATTATCTTTTTCGTTCTCCTATTATACACCCTGAATGCCGTCGAGTTTTCTGAATATCCAATGAAGATTCCAATATCACCCTTAGCTTTTAACTTTCCTAGATCTTCTCTATCATTCGTCGGATAGCACAAAGCGCCAAATACGTGAAGGTAAGATATGTCAGGTTTACGGTTGTTCACTAGCTCATATGGGGTTTTATTGAATCTCGGATGTACTAGGGATCGGTTTTGAGTAAAACAAGCAGTGGCTACAGCATCAGCCCATAAGAATAGTGGTGCACTAGAAAAAATCAGCATTGTGCGAGCAGCTTCCACAAGAGTTCGGTTTCTTCTTTCAACTACCCCATTCTGCTGTGGAGTTCTAACAACTGATGTTTGGTGAGTGATTCCCACATCTTCAAAGTAGGTTCTTAACTCCTGATTTGTGAATTCTGTGCCATTATCTGTTCTTACAATCCTTACTGGAGCTTGAAGTAGAACTTGAATACGCTTCAGAAAGGTGATGATGATGCCTGGTGCTTCGTCTTTTGACCTCAAAAACTTTACCCAAGTATATCTTGAATAATCATCAACAATAACAAGAATATACTTCTTCCCATTAATGCTTTCAACTCTCATTGGGCCACATAAGTCCATGTGCAACATATGTAACCTTGCTTCCGAACTAGGTACGGTTTTGGGTTTACATGATGCTCTTTTACTTTTTCCTTGTTCGCATGATGGACATAGGTGTTCCTTGGTGTATTTGAACTTAGGAAGTCCGGTGACGATGTTGTCTTTGGCTAACTTGTTGATCGTGTCGAAATTGAGATGGGATAATCTTCTATGCCACAGCCAGGACTTAGTTTCGGTTGCCCTTGTCATAAGACAAATTGGTGATGTAGAAGCCATTTGGTTGATGTCGATAGCATACAAATTTGTACCGCGATTACCAGTTAAGAGATCATCACCAACCAAATTTCTAATAAAAACCGTGTTTCTTCTGAATGCAACTTCTAAATCAGCATCACAAAACTGCCCGACTGAAAACAAGTTGTGTCCTAACCCTTCGACGTAGTAAACTCGAGTGATTAAGAAATTCCCAAATTGTAGATCTCCATAACCCTGAATAGCTGCTACATGATCATTTCCAAAGCGTACAGTTCCCATGAATTTCCAGATGAAATTGATCAGCAGCTTTAAATTCCCGGTCATGTGCTTGGAGCAACCCGAGTCGACGATCCAAAGACATATTTCGATAACCTGCCAAGAACAGAAGAGTTTGTATTTGGAAACCGTTTTGAATTAGGTTCCATGGGGTTAGGGGTAAAATCTGAATCACATTCATAGAAGGTATCTACTTGTCCATTTTGAACAACTTTCAATTTGCCATCCTGAAGAATGAATTCTCTACCCGTAGGTTTCCACATACAAAACTTAAGGTAGTTCCTAGGCATTCGACTACTAGTGGTAGACCTAAAGCGTGAAACTAATCTTTCTATAGATCTAGATCTGGCACTAGTTCCCTTTGGAACATACTTTTGTTTAGGCGTAACATTCACATTCTTAGAAACACATTCATCATGAACATCATTAATTAAACATTTCTTGCATATTAAACAAACAGAGTCATTACATGCATTAGAACCAATACTTTCGACATTACATTCAGATGAATCATGTTTCTTATTACAAAGCGATAAATTCCTAGGGTGTTCTTCTACTTCTTCAACTTTATTCTTGCTACTACTCGTGGAGACAGGCGAGACTCTATTGTTCCTTGTATTGCTCCTAGGCTTTAGTCTGCTGCTCCTAGAGGTGCTTTCTAATACTGTAGAAGGTAAGGCACACACATTAGGATTTATATTGTTGTCCTTTTTAGCATCCCTAGATTCTTTAGAATTATCCTTTTTGCACGCATTTGTCTTAGATGTGGAGGCAGACGCACTAGTGGGACTAATCCTAAAAAGGCCAGGTGCTATCACTTTTGGTGTTTCGACAACCGCTTTTCCTTTATCAACAATCTTTTCTTTTTCACTTTTCTTGGGCAAGGGTGTTGGAGTGACTGGTTTTGTCAAATCCTTTTTCTCATCGACTTTTGGAGCAAACCGTGAAATTGATATTTTTGGTTTTTGAACCGTGTTTGAAACATTTGGTTTCACCGAAGTCAATGGTTTTGCAAACTTAGTTTCCTCACCCTTTCCTTTTTGATTTTCAAGCTGAGTCCTCAAAATATCATTTTGCTCTTTCATATTCTTTAAGTCATGCTCATACGACAATTTGTCATACTTGCATTCTTCCTTTTTTCGATCAAGTTGTTTAAAATATGACACATTTTCTTTTTCAAGCTTTATAAGAGCATTTTCATATTTTGAAACAATTTCGGAGGTCTCAGCTCTCAGTCTTTCATCGTCATGAACAGAATATGTTTGTAAAATGATGGACATAATATCAGTAGACAGAACTGCTTCGAAGAGAGAATCATTTAGGTTTTCCAAAACATTGATTTGCTCAAAAGATTCATTAGCCTTCTTTATCAGGGATTTGTGATCCGTGACGAAGTCAGCTGTTTCTTTAAAAAATGCTTGTTCGAAATGAATTACACGAGCATGGATGTTATTAATTTGAGGAGCAAATTCATTTTTGAGAATCTTTTTAAGCTGTAAATGAACCGTGGAATTCCAGTTGATCTAATTAAGTCTCGTTTTAGATTCTAAAGTCGTTTTAAGTTGTCCAATTCTGGTTTTAATATCATCAAGATATCCCCGTGCAGCACTTGAGTTAAAAGTGTTGTTTGAAGACATCTGTTCCATGTTAGAAATCGATTTGGAAGCAACTACTTTTTTAGAAAACATTTTCGAGAATGGTCGTTTTATGGAAAACACAGATGGTTCTTTTTGTGGAACAAAAGTAATTCCCGAAAGTTTGTTCAATTTGTTGTAATCAATGGGTTTCAAATCCTTTTGTTTCATTTTAGAAATGCTCTCTTCGACATGTTCTATTGTTTGCACAGAATCCCGAACGACGGGAGGATCATGTTTGGTGTAAAAAAACACTACCATTATACAAGACGTTCTGTTCTTCCTGAGCTTTCTTGAGATTACAAGGATTGTTGTTACCAAGAGCAATTTTGTGTTTCGTATGGTAAATCGGATTAGTTTGATTTGAAATCATTTTCATTGTTTGACTTGACTGACCCGACTTAACCACTAATTCTTCTAGATGTGCAATCTTGTGTTCTGACTCTACGATTTCTGCCAAAAGTTTATCTTCTTTCTTTGCAAAGTCCTTTTTCAACTCATCCCTTTCTTTTTCAAGATTGGTGTAAGCTGTTTCTTGTTTTGAAAGTTGGTTTGTTAATTCAGAAATTTCTTGTTTTAAAGAGTTAATGGTTTTTGTTGAACTTATTTCAAGATTAGCAAACTTGGTTTTCCATTCCCTATCTTTAACAAGTAACTTCTTATAACCAATTTCAAATTCTGACTCGCGTTCTTTGTGAATTTGAAAACTTTTTGCATTTTCCTTGTATCTCTCAAGCTCAGTGGTCAATTTCTCATTTGCGGCCTTAACATCGCGATTGACCTTTTTCACTTTCTCGATTTCAATACCACAATTATTTAATAATGATTCAAATAAAGCACGTGTTTCCTCATCATTCTCAGCATGCTGTGAAACGAAGCCTCCATTATGATTCACATCTGGAGTTGCTGAAGGAGTATTGCTACTACTTGGCGTGTCCAGGTATGTATCATAAGTGGGTGCTTGCATCTCAGAATGCTGTTCCTCATGAGGAGACATATCAAATATATCATTATTATGACATGTGTTGAAATTTGATACCTCAGATGGTGCACTGGTGTCATAAACAGGAAGTGTGTCAGAATCCGTGTCATACTTAGCTTCCTGAAGATTCGCCATGAAAATGCAGTTCGCATCGATATCCTCTCTGTCTTCCATTTCATCCATAAGAGCCATAAAATCATGTTCCTCTGCATTCAACTGAAACCCTGCCTTTTCTTTTTGTGCCAACAGTACTGCTTTCTGCAAATACTCTAGATCTTTCTTTTTCGGCTTAGTAGGACAGTTCCTTGCCATATGACCTACTCCTTGGCAGTTGAAACACTTTACCGGATTACCCTGATTCACATTTCCATAATTCCCAACAACTGGAGCTGCCACATTCCTATTCTGATTACCCATTGCCTGATTACCAACATTCTGACCCCTCTGATTTCCAACCTGCTGACCCATCTGATTCCCTGCATATTGACCATACTGATTCCCTGCATAATGACCTGCATTCTGCATATTCTGATTACCCATGTTAATTCCAGTAGCATAACCTTGCTGATTCCCATAAACTCCAACCATTTGGCCTCCATTGCCCATATTGAAACTCGGCTGAGCGATCTGCCTGTTGCGAGTATTCGATGAAATCCTTTGGTTGTTGTTTGTTGGTGTGGAATAACGTCCTTGGAATGCTTTAGTTAGAAAAGCAAACGCTTGTGTCAAGGCTGCAGTAGCTTCATCATTGTCAGTGAATTCTGGTTCTTGGAAATGTGGGTATTGCTGTTGTGGAATAACATGTTGTTGTTGTGGGTAGAATTGTTGTTGGTAGACCGGTGTGGGTTGTTGAATGTAGGATGGTTGCAAGTAGTTATGAGTGGAAGATGATGATGGTTGTTGTTTTGTGTTCACTGGCATAGGTGTTGGTGTATCAGCCATTAATGCTAGAGGATCATGCTTTTTAGCTAGTAATTCAGCTCTTACTTCATTAGCTTCATCTTGATTTTGCTTCAAGAAGTCATACACTTGATCATAAGTCACTTCATGCAAATTCTTTGTCTGATAAACAATAGTGACATATCTTCCCCATTCTGGTTGTAACTCATTCAGAAAAATGGTGTTGTTAGCAATATTTGTCTGACTGAGGTTGTGTCTTGATAAATCATTCATGATCTTACAGAATCTGTGGTAGTACGTCTCCATGGATTCACCAGGAATTGAAGTAAACTTGCGAAGTTCCTTAAGCAATTGTGTTTCCATTTCCTGTTTCCCGATGTCTGTCCCATACATTAACCTCTTGACTCTTTCCCAGACTGCATGAGCACTTACTTCACTGTCAACAGTAGCATAGATGGTTTCAGGTAAACCAAGAATGACGTAATGAAATGCCTGATCATCAGCTTCAATCTGTTTTCTGTCTTCCACAGTGTATTCAGTCTCATTCTGTTCTCTGTAGTATGGTTGTGCTAGGGGGTACCATTTGGATCACCAGGGTCTAGTACTTGTGATGGTTTGAAGGGTCCATCCACAATAGATTTGATGAGAAGACTTCCATTTGTTTTGCTCTTAAGATAACGCATCATACGACTAGCCCACTGTGAGTATCCACCCTTTGACAGCATGGGAGGTCGGTTTTCGGCACCTGCTGCATGAATGTCTTGCTGAGTTGCCATTGATGAAGTGTAGATGGATAAAGTTGATTCTTGGATCGTTCCAACGAGGTAGGAGTTGTGTTTAGTGTAAGTTGATGCAAGTTTTTATGGTGAAAAATTTGATCTAAAACCTTAAAACCTCAATAACTTCATCTCGGAGCGTTTTTAGGCCTCGAAACTTTGCCTAAATCGATAAATCATTTAGCGTGCTGTTCTCCTCTGTCTCACGGTCGTTTTGACAGCTGATTCGTCAAAAACGGAGTTACGGTTCAAAAGTTATGGCCGTTTGAAGTTTGGTTGTCAAAAAGTCAAGAAACTTACGCGTAAACCCTGAACTTATGCGTAAACAGTGATTCTTACGCTTAACTTCAAATCTTATGGTTAACTTCAAATCTTATGCGTAAGAAAAGTTATGCGTAAACTTTCAGGTTATGCGTAAAAATTAAGGTTATGCGTAAACAAAATGTTTATGCGTAAGCTTTGATTTTGTACGCGTAAACTTTGAGTTTATGCGTAAGAAAAGTTACGCGTAAGGTTTTTTCAACCAATTTGATCTCTCAAACTTGTCCAAGCTTGAAAGATATCCCGTGTCGAAGTATTCCACAAACTTATCCAAGTCAGGGAAGTACTGAGTCACCGTAGCACGAAGAGAGAACCTTTGAAGAAACTTAAGCGTAGATTTCTGAAACTTACGCGTAGAAAGTTACTCGTAGAAACTTACTCGTAAGATAGTGGACTTACGCGTAGGAATTGCAACTTAAGCGTAAAAAGAGGGTTTTGACTAAAGTTACGCGTAGGAAAAGGGTTTTGACCAAATCTTATGCGTAAAAAGGACAGAAAGTACTGTTCACAGCTGTAGATTCGTACTATGCCCAAAAGTTACGCGTAGGATGACCAGAAAACTTCAAAAATGCGATTTTTTTCACCCAAAAACTCCTTTTTCACTTGTTTCTAATGATCAAATCTTTCCCAAAACACTTAGAATCACTAAAACTTCAAGAAAAACAACAACTTTAACACTAAAACACTTAAAGATCTAGACTTTTTGCAAGAAAAGTACACGTTAAATATGAAAAACGCAACTTTAGACACAAAAACTTGATACAAACGATTTCCACACACTCCTAAATCATTGTTAGGCGATTGATACCACTTGTAGGACCTTAGATATATCAACTTTAACACAAATATAAGCACTAGAAGATGATGAAGAAGAGATGAAAGATGGTGACTTGATGTTATGTATATGTTGTGTATATGAGAGAATAAGAGATGAAATAAGAGAGCTTTTATTAATAAACACCCACACTTACACACACAAGCACACCTTACAAATGAGAGGTAAGGTGCCTTTTATAGTTCCATACATGATGCCTTAAGAGGCTTTCCATGGGCTTGGGCTTGGACTTGGTTTACATGAATTATATAAAGGCTTATGAAACATAACTAATAACATATTAGCTTACCAAGACCAAGGCCCATTGACTATTCTTATAACACAAACTAAGACACATTACAAAGTTCCTAATATGAGAATGACCATCACTTCTCAATACATATTTTCAATGCTAACAAGAAGCACCAACCCTCTCCACATGGTATATATAGTTTCCTACAAAAAAGATAAAAACGCCCACACCCGGGCTGTGGATCAGGCATACCGTGGGTAAAGACCCCGTCCTTCTTCCACGATGTTACTTAAACTAATACTAACTAACAAATAAATAAACTAACTACGAGCTATCTTAATGCTATTACAATATTTAGGTGACCGAGTCTTTTATAGGAATATTTGTATTCCTAACACGTGAAATCTTTCTTAAGAATTTGCAAGTTCCCGTACTTAACTTTAGATATGCATGGCTTAAAAGCTTTCACTAATCTTTTACATAAGGAACTAGAAAACGCGAATTCTTTTTTAAAGAATTTGCAAGTTTTCGTATTTGACTTTATATATGTGTAGCTTGATTATTGGCTAAGCATCCGCGGATCTCATTACTTGAGATTTTAAATTTGCGGAGAAATAGAAATGATAAAGTTTATTTAGAAGTTAAATGCTAAACGTGGAGTAGTTGGTTCTCTTTAGAGCTATGGAAGGTACTTATGGCCTTTTCGTTCCGCAAAATTGATTCACCCCATAATAATAGATTTCTTAGGTTTAATTAAGGGTGCACGGTTTGGGCAATACTTAGTTTTTACTCATTCCTAAGAAAATTTCTGCATATGGAGGTTGGGTACACATAGAGGTACTGCCAGTGTTACGGTGAAATAGACTATCACATCTTGCCGGTTCGCAGCCGATGTTGTGATCTTAGTAAAGGCCGTAGGACTTGGGGTTTGGCAATAATCCAAAGCCATAAAAGTTTTCTGCATCTTTTTGGTTCACACCCATTGTTGTAGACTTAAAAAAGGCAGAGGAAAAATTCCAAGGTCATAATAAGACTATTACATCTTGTCGACTCATAATCGACGTTGTAATTGTTGTAAAAGGCTAAGGGCTAAATTGTTAATGTGCTTAAATTGTTAAATAATGCCAAGCTTCGACTCTGGGGGTGTCCTAATAAAAAGCTTCCGTCTCGGGTCTCAGACATGGGATGTTTTGGTTGTAAATAAAAAGGGAACCCTCAAAATCATGTTAAATCAGAGACCTCCATGTGGCCCCAATTTTTGTATGCAGGGATTTTCGAGGGAAGGTTTGAAAACTACTTAGCGTTCAAATTTTATGCTCTCATCAGACTAAAAAATATAAAAACGAGAAAAATATGAAGCAATTCATTTCTCACAAAAATAAAATAATGAGATACAAAATTAGGAAATGGGAACAAGAGGTAATTACACAAGTAACTTCTATGGGTAGTGTTAGTGATACGTGGGATTGCGCCCTCGCAACAGGTTTTACCTCGCAAAGGATCTTGAGAAGCTTGCAACCCCCACCAGGTAGTGTACCTGATCGTTGTAGTATAGTATAGTGACAAGTACCGGGGGATTGATCGTTCAACTCAGGAATAGTGTCGATATGATTAAAAAGCCTACTAAACTATGTCTAGAGGTGAGAGATGATTCTTTTTGTATTTTTTTTTTTTATATTTTATGAAAGCAATTAAAATCTCGGGTTTTGAAGGAGTGGGCGGAATTAGTTGCTAGCCAACTAACCCAATTATCTAAAGATGCAATCAAAATAAAATAACATAAATGAAAATTAAACTAATGTACTAATGTGGTGGAAACAATAATGACAAAAGTTGTGTTTACTTAGATTTCATTACTCCCTAGATATCTTTTACCGGTTGATTAGCTTGTTACAATTGCATGGATGACGGGTTAGATTCCTTAATACTAGTCGTAGGGCCGTGTACAATATTCCCTATCTCTATAAGATCCTACTTCACTCCTATGTCGAGCCGACTAAAAGCTCCTAACATGGGATCATTAAAATTCACTTATGCATTAAATACAACCAAAAATCATAGTACACCTCTGATCATGTTTCTTAAGACATTCAAGCAAGTTACCAATGGAAATCTGCCAGTTTTCTTTAACCTAACATCGAATACAATCATCCGTAACAATTATAAACAAACAATCAACCAATAATCAACATCTAGGTTTCACTACATCTAAGGAAACACAATAAAAACCTAGCCTAACATGTTAAAAGAAAGATAAACATAAGATAGAATCAAACAATACATAGACATATTGAATGATTATTGAAGGACTTATCTTTATTCAAACATGAAAGAAAGAAGGGTTTGAAACCCCTTCAATATGCAGGAAATTCGACCTAGGGTTTGGGTTTAGTATTCCACAATTTCTTCCACACTTTACAATGAAAGTTTGGAAATATATATATAGACTAAGCATCCTGACGGCGTCATGTATTAGCCTCTGACGCCATCAACTCGCCGCCAAGTTGAAATTCGTATTGCCTAGATCCAATCTTGACGCCTTCATGTAGAAATATGCTCTGAGCCGTCACTTATATTTGGACCCTGACGGCCTTGATGACGCCGTCAGGTCAATAACACTGAAAACACTCTGGGCCGTCACGTTATAATTTCCACATCCACCTCTTTTTCCACTCTTGACGCCGTCATGTGTTGTGGCTTGACGTTGTCAGGTACTGTTCCAACAAGGAATTCTGAGACTTTGTTGTTTTCTTCACTTTTATGCACCAAAAACGTCCAAAATTCTTTCTTTTCCAGATTTCTCCTCAAAAGTACCTAAAATGACAAAAGGAACGATTTAGGGAAATATTTGATCAAATAATTACGAATTCGGGCTTAAATGACCCCTTAAAAGCGGTACACTTTTCGCCTCATCAAATACCCTTACACTTGAGATTTGCTTGTCCTCAAGCAAATGCGCTTTTATTCTAATCAAAATACAAGTTAGGGGTCATTTAACACTAATTTAAAAGTAATTACAACAAATAATTGTTCCACTAAAAACCAAAAACAAGCATGGAGGTCATACACTAGCACCTCATAAATAGTGTTTAGATACTCACATCTCTCGGGTGTAATAAAGTATATATAACAATACAGAAATGGAAAACATCTCTCACTACCTGTCATAGCAAATAGATTACTATAGGCTTGGGAAAGGATCAAACCTCCACCACTTGGCGTAAGCACCTAGGATAAACTATCAAAGAGGTCTTTTGAAGGGTTATAACGTTAGGTGTAGGGATAAGGAAAACACGGTTTTGTTGGATAAAGGCAATATTTACTGGTGGCAAGTTAATCATCTTAGTTAATTACATGTACAATATGGCGTTGCTAAGCCAAGACTCGACTCGACTTAAGCTAATAAATCAAAAATAACAAAAACTAAAAACAAACATAGAATGAAACGGGATGGTATCCGTATGTTTTTCTCTTTTTTTTTTTTTTTTTCTTTTTCTTGATTTTTTCGATTTTTTTTTTATTTATTTATTTTTTTTTTGCATACACTTTTACCCTACCATCCAAAAAAATACATCATAGGGAATGTACATTCCCCTAACACTTGAATTTTTACATACTTTACAATAAACTATATTAATGACTCGAATCAAGATAATCAAAACACTTGGAGTACTTTTTAAGATTAACGCACATATGGGGTAATAATTTGATGTTCTTCCCCATTATTCCATAACACTAGTACTTTACCCATGAGTCCCAATCATCCCAAAACAATATGTACAAGATATAACTCGACTTAGCAACCATGTAATCAATTAGATAATTAACTAAGGGTTTAAACAAATAACAATAATGCACTAAAGATGAGTGCATATACGGAAGGCTAAGGCGATTTGGTTGCACATTTAGGTGGGTTGTAACAAATTCTTCCTTTAAGTAAGATTCTTAAAGTTAGAGACGAAAAGATAGGCTCGGAGGGGTGTACTAGGGGTATCGTGTACTAAAAATGAGTACAACGCAAAGGTGTAGGAAAAATTAATTGACTTTACTAGTCAAGTAATATGACTTAAATGGTCAAGTAATTATGATAGGGGTTTAAACACAAGGGTGATCCTAATGCCTCTTATCATGTAGTAAATCCTAACTACACGAATGTAGTCTCACTAGCGGTCTCGGGATGCATCGCTAACGCAAGTTCTAGAATCTAAATGATACCGGTACACTCATAAGCACTAATAATGAATGTTTTTCCTATCAAATCTAAAGGCGAACCTCATATATTTGGGTGGAAAATTTTTTAAGTGGTACGATTTTGTGCTAGTCATACAACTCCTATCCATGAGACGCTTGTTAAGGCTAAAGTTTCACTCCTAAATGTTGTAAAAAAATTTTAAATTTGGCGCTAAAATTACACTAACAAGTATTTCTCTTAGTTTTATTACACACCTACTATCAAACAAACAAACTCAAGTGCAATTGTATCCTATAAGGTATCATCATTTACCCTCCCCTTACACTTAGGATGAACATTATCCCCAATGTTCAATTAAAGAATGTAAAAGTAAAACAGGTAAAAGAATGAAAACAAATACTCCCCCGATTCGTTCGGTGTGGATAGTGTGTCAACAAGGTTAGATCTTCCTCCAAGAAAATGAACGTTGAAAGCTTCCCTCCTGAAATATAAATCATCTTCTTGTGATATATAACCTGTTAAACCTGAGAAAACAATCAAGGCAACCTCGCGTAAAATCGACGGCAATCTATATATACTAACAAATCCTAGAAAACAATTTAAGATATAATGCTTGTGGAATGAATGTTTGCAGATTTCCTGGAGTTTATAAAACTGAAGAATCAACAAAAACTTTAAGACTCCAGTTTAAACAAAACTTGTTGGGAATTCTGTGAAGAAAGAATTCTGCTGCTGTTTCTGCTGATGATTCCTGCTGAAGAGTTGGTTTCTGCTGAAGCAGTGTATCTGCTGAAGACTAGTTTCAGCTTTATTAGTTTCTGCGGATATAGTATTTCCGTAATTTATGTAATGTAGTTTGGATATGCATGAGTTTATTTAGGAAGTGATAATGCATATCTTTTAGAAGTTTTAGAGTATAAGTTTCTTGTGAAACGGTTTAGGGTTCCTTGAGTATAAAAGGAACACACGTTTGATGTATTGAACAACTTTTAGAGACTTCTTAATATTATTAAAAGATCCATAGAGGATCAAGAGTTCTTAGTATCAAGCTTGTGTTTTGTTTCCGCTTTATAAATACAAGTTGCAGAGATTGTCTATTAGTATGTTATTGATTACAGTGACATTACTAACGATTCTAGAGTGCTCAAGAAGATCTATCAAGGTCTATAGCTCAACAAGTGGTATCAGAGCCTCGAGAGAGTCTCTGCCATACTAAGAAACACAAATCTTACACCTTTACAATCCAAACAAATCACCAAACATGCCTGGATTGGATGATGATGTTGATACAACCCAGAACATTAACACCACTTCTCTTCAACAACTCAATCTCTCCAACAGTAATGCTAAGTTTCCATACTTGAAGAATGCAGAAGATTATCATCTGTGGTCCATGAAGATGCAGAACTGGATCACAAACATTGATTGGAATCTGTGGGAGGTTGTTAAGAAAGGGAATAGTCTGAAGAAGCATGTTATAGATGCTGATGGTGTTGTTACTATTGTAGGACCCAAAACTGCTGAAGAGATTCTGGCTGTGCAGAGGGAGAGTAAAGTCAGAACTATTTTGCTCCAAGCTATTCCAGATGACCATATGGGTGACTTCCATTTTATGGAGGATGCCAAGGACATTTGGATGGCTATAAAAGCAAGATTTGGTGGGAATAAGGAATCAAGAAGGTTGCAGAAGTCTATGCTAAAGTAAAAATTCCAAGAATTTCAGATATCTGAAGAAGAGGGAATTCATAAGGGTTATGACAGGTTTCATCGAATATTAAGTCAACTTAATCAGTTGAAGGCTAGACTCGACAATGAAGACTGCAATTCTAAATTTCTGAGATCTCTGCCGCCATCTTGGTTACAAGTTTGTATTGCTCTCAAGACCAAAGGTGGGTTGGACATGATGTCTTTTGATGACCTCTACAATAGGCTTAAATCACTTGAGCCTGATGTTAGAAGTCCCATACGTCCATCCACTCATTCTGCATTTGTTGGTGCCTCTACTAAACCTGTGCATCAAGCCTCAAGTTCATATTCATCAGGAGCATCTTCTCAAACTTATAATCGAACTACTCCTAAATCAAGATCAAGTAATGTGTTGGAGGATCTTATTCATTCATTTGTGGCTGAATATGAACCTCAGCAGTTTATTGCTTATGAGGACTTTGAACAGGTGGATCCATTGGAAATGGAGGAGATGCACTTGAAATGGGAGCTTGCAATGATCTCAATGAATATCAGAAGGTTTGAAGCCAAGTCTGGAAGAAAGTTTGGTTTTAATGGAGAAGAAGCAGCAAGGTTTGATAGAAGGAAGGTTAAATGCTACACTTTTGGTCAAGTGGGACATTTTTCAAGAGAATGCAAAGATAGAAAGGCTGGAGATGAAGTTAGATATGGTTCTTATCCATTGGAAGCAGGGAATAACAAGACTGTACCTTCAAAGGCAATGGTGACTCTGGATCACCAAATTGATTGGGCTGATCATGAACCTGCTGGAGAGGAAGCTTCTACTTCTTCACAAGTGAATCTGTTGGCATTCACACCTTTAGAAGACAAGAAGGAGCAAGTCTCCTTGATGGGAATCTCTCAGGTAACCAACTGTGTGTTTGGATGTAGTGTAAGATACAACGAGCTTAAACAAGAATTTGATGAATTGAAACCAAAATACAATGAGTGTTATGTTGAAGTAGAGTCTTATAAAATGGCTTTAAAAACATTAGAGAAACAAAAAGTATGGTTTCAAAAGAATCAAGTTAAATATGATGAAAAAGTAAGAGTTCTAGAAAGTGATTTAGAGGTTGCTAAGATAGAATTAAAACGTACTGAAAAAGAGAAGTCTGATTTAGAAAAAGAAAAACAAGAGTTACAAGTTAAATTAGATAAAGAGATAGCTAGTCGTATGAAATGGCAGGAAGGGGCATCTAATTTAAGTAAACTAATTGATGGTCGCCAATCTGTTAGGTATAGAAAGGCATTAGGATATGAGAAGTATATAGACCCTGAAGAGCTAACCTATCCTGATATGTCTAGTGTTTTTTACCCTGAACCAGCCTTAGCTTATCAAACACCTGTTAAATATGTTAAGGAAGGGGGAATGAATGTAGTGCCTGGACCTATAAGAGGGGAACACATGCCTATAGACTTGTCCAAACCTTCTGACTTTGATGGATCACATCATTTATATGGCAAGAAGTCAACTGACTTGCAAGACCCTATTGTGAAATCTAATGACTTTGTCTCTTGTTGTAACAGTGACAAGTCTTCTGATGAAGGGTCTACCTCATTTGCTAGCTGTGATTCAAGTGAGAAGTCGGACCTGCCCAAGACCATGCCCAAGACCACTCCCAAGACCACACCAAAGACATCACCCAAGACTCCCCACAAGCCTTCTAGAGTTGCTGCTGATAACAAGACAGTTTCTACTGAAGACTTGTTTTTAAATTCTTTGCATAATAATACTTTTGGCTTTGTTAAAAACAATTCTGTTTGTCATGGTGATTTGAATACTTTTTCATGTTATGGAAATTCTTTTGGTTTGCATAAATCTTCTAAAAGGAAGAAGTGTTTTGTGTGTGGAAGTAAATATCACTTGATTAAGGATTGTACATATTATGAGCAAAGAATGGGTGCATGTGGTAGTCAAAGGAAAACTAGGCAAATGTGGAAGAATGTTAGTGAAATACCATCTTTTGTTCCACATCAGCAGAAACCTAATTCTGCTGAATCTCATTTTTCATGGAGAAGAACCAGTACTAGACCATCTGTTAGACCCACTAGTTCTTTCTTTTATAATAGTTATTGGCCTAATCACTTTGACTCAATGTGTAATGGTGGTGGGAAATGGAATACTGCTGTGAAGCCCTCAGCAGGTTGTTCTTGGACAAAGAAGGGACCTAATATGAATTACAGGCCCAAGAACAATGGTGGATCTAAAACATCTACATGGCTTGTTACGAATGATCCACAAGGCAGGCTCAAGTCAGCAATGACTTGAGTCTCCAATGTGTACTAATTTTGTATATTTTGTTGTTGTTGTAGGAACATCCTTTGAAAAGTACTGAAGTAGGTATTGTTGATAGTGGGTGTTCTAGAAGTATGTCAGGGAACAAGGATAAGATGCATGACTTTGAGCTTATTGAAGGAGGAGGCACTGTACCCTTTGGTGGTGGAGATGGCAAAATTACAAGGAAAGGAACCATTAAGACACCCTTGTTAGATTTTGAAAATGTTTACTATGTGAAGGAACTGGAGCATTTTAATCTCATCTCAGTATCACAAATTTGTGACACTAAGCATAAGGTTTTCTTCACTGAAGATGAGTGTCTTGTACTTTCCAAGGACTTCAAACTACCAGAAGACACAACTGTATTGCTGAGAGTTCCTAGAACCTTCAACTTATACACATTCAATCTGAATGATGTTCATCCTGAAGGTGATCTAACATGTTTGGTAGCCAAAGCTTCCCTGGATGAATCTAATAAATGGCATAGAAGAATGGCACATGTGAATTACAAGACCATCAACAAGTTATCCAAACTTGGTCTTGTTAAGGGCCTTCCTTCTAAACTCTTCACCAATGAACACAATTGTATTGCTTGCAACAAGGGAAAGCAACACAGAGCCTCTTACAAAACAGTCCAAGCAGTGAGCACCATTTCAGAACCTCTTCAATTGCTGCACATGGATCTTTTTGGTCCAACCCCCATTAGAAGTATTGATCACAAGTACTTCTGCCTGGTTATCATAGATGATTATAGCAGGTTTTGCTGGGTGTTCTTTCTCAAAACTAAGGATGAAACAACTTCAATCCTGAAAGACTTCATTATCTTAGTTGAGAACCAGCTGAATAAAAAGGTTAAGGGAATTAGGTGTGACAATGGTACAGAATTCAAAAATGTTGTCTTCATAGAATTCTGTAAGTCTAAAGGGATTAGAAGGGACTATAGTACTCCAAGAACTCCACAACAAAATGGGGTTGCTGAAAGGAAAAATAGAACCCTCATTGAAGCTGCAAGATCAATGCTTGCAGACTCCAAACTCCCCACCATGTTTTGGACTGAAGCAGTAAGTACTGCATGTCATGTCTTGAACAGGGTATCCATCACTAGACTTCATGTCAAGACACCTTATGAACTTCTCACTGGGAAAGTTCCACACATACATTACCTTAAGCCTTTTGGATGCAAGGTGACTATTCTGAATACTGCTGATATACTGGGTAAATTTGATGGGAAAGCTGATGAGGGATATATAGTTGGGTATTCAGCTCATAGCAAGGCCTATAGGGTTTATAATCTGAATGCTAAAAAGATTGAAGAGACCCTTAATCTGAGATTTCTTGAAGATCAGCCTAATATTCAGGGACAAGGCCATTCTTGGTATTTTGACCTAGACTATTTGACTGACTATTTGGGTTATACTAGGCATGCTTCTAATCCTGATGCAGGTACCAAAGATTCAAGTTCTAACCCTGCAGGTTTCATGGATGATGACTCAGAATGTGAGTCTGAGCTAGAAGAGAATACTTTTGTTGTACCATCTTTTCCACCTAACCATTTTGTAGGTAATCACTCTACTGCTGAACAAGATGATGAGTCACATTATGCAGAAGATCTTGCAAGATTGAAGAAGCAGGAACATGCTGCTACTAAGGAAGCTCAGAAACTCAATGACAAGGTTACACAAGAGACTGAGGCTATCCTACACCAGTCAGCACAAGCAGTCAGTGGCAACAAGGATACTGCTGAAGGCACACCTATTCCCACTGATAATGTCAAAGATGCTGATTCTGCTAATGTTCACTCTCCCATCTCTACTGAAGTCTCTGCAGATTTTGATAAGCCCTTTACCAGATTTCCACGTCCTTCTGATATTGGGAATTATCAACCAAAGCCTGGCTTGTTTAACTCAGCTTCATATGATACTGAGTTTGAGCCTACACTCACCAACATTGATGCCAACATTGATATTCCACCTACAGCTACCAAAAGGATTCACAATGCTCATCCCCTATCTAAGATTATTGGTGATCCTAAAGACCCTGTTCGAACTAGAAGCACTGTCAAGAATACAAAATATGGAGATGTTGCTTTTATCTCTTATGTCTATAATCAAAAGAGGAACAATTACACAGACTTCAAACATTGTTTGTTTGCATGCTTTCTTTAGATTGAACCAACTAGTGTTCCTCAAGCACTGGCTGATTCAAGTTGGCTTGAGGCAATGCAAGAGGAGATGCTGCAATTTAAGAATCAGCAGGTTTGGATTTTAGTTCCTCTTCCTGATGGGAAATATGCCATTGGGACAAAATGGATTTTGAAGAATAAAAGAGATGCACGGGGTATTGTGGTGAAGAACAAAGCAAGACTAGTGGCTCAAGGTTTTAGACAAGAGGAAGGCATTGACTATGATGAGGTCTTTGCACCAGTGGCCAGAGTTGAAGCTATTCGGATATTTTTGGCTTATGCCTCTTACATGGGCTTTATGGTTTATCAAATGGATGTTAAAGGTGCTTTCTTGTATGGAGATATTGAAGAGGAGGTTTATGGGACTCAACCCAAGGGATTTGAAGACCCTGATCATCCTGAGTATGTGTACAAAGTTGTCAAAGCTCTCTATGGACTTCATCAAGCTCCCAGAGCTTGGTATGCTAGACTCTCCACATTTCTGCTGAAGAATGGCTACAGAAGAGGTGCCATTGACAAGACACTATTCCTCTAGAAAGATTCAAGGGATATTATTCTTGTGCAGGTGTATGTGGATGATATTATCTTTGGTTCAACCAAAGAGACATGGTGTAGAGAGTTTGAGGACTTGATGAAGGGAGAATTTCAGATGAGTGCCATGGGAGAACTCACTTTCTTTCTGGGTTTGCAAGTTCAGCAGAAACCTGATGGTATATTCATACACCAGGAGAAGTATGTAAAAGATATGTTGTCCAAGTTTGCTATGGAAAATGTTAGGACTGCCACTACTCCATATGAGGCTCCCAAACCAAAGAACAATCTTACTCCTGATCTTCCTGTGAATGTTCATTTATACAGGTCTATGATTGGTTCTTTGATGTACTTGACTGCCTCAAGACCTGACATTACATTTGCTGTGAGTGCATGTTCAAGACACCAAGTCACTCCACTTACCTCTCATATGAATGCTGTCAAGAAGATTTTTAAGTATCTTAAAGGCCAACCACACTTAGGTCTTTGGTATCCCAAAGAGTCTCTATTTCAGCTAGCAGCTTATAGTGATAGTGACTATGCTGGTGCCAATTTGGATAGAAGATCCACAACTTGAGGTTGCCAATTTCTTGGAAGAAGACTGATTTCTTGGCAATGCAAGAAACAGGCAATAGTTGCTACCTCTACTACTGAAGCAGAGTATGTTGCTGCTGCAAATTGTTGTGGACAGGTTCTATGGATTCAGAATCAATTACTGGATTATGGGTATAACTTCATGAATACTACCATTTTCATTGACAATCAAAGTACCATTTGCATTGTTAAAAATCCAGTCTTTCATAATAGAACCAAACATATTGAAATCAGACATCACTTTATAAGGGATGCTTATGAGAAACATTTGGTTAAAGTGGTCAAAATTCACACAGATGAAAATGTGGCAGATTTGTTAACCAAGGCATTTGATGGACCAAGGTTTCAATATTTGGTGGTCCATATTGGCATGCTAAACCCTTAACTGCAAAGTTTAAGGGGAGGCATAAGCCTCAGGGGAGGCATATGCCTCAGGGGAGGATGATGACTGTAAACTTTGTAATATTTGTATAAGTTGCATAATTTCTGAGTTTTTTAACAAGTTTTTAACACTAACCCTCTAACAGTTGTGCAAGTTGTTTGGTGTATTTGCTTGTTTGATGGTTGTTTTGCAGATGTTCTGAGAATGAAAGTCCCATGATTAATGTCACCAAGAGCTAAAGTCAAAGGAATGTGGTCAATATGCTGAACATGGTTTCTACTGATCAATTGAAACATGCTGAAGGTCTTACACAATGGATAAATTCATATAAGATCTTTTCATTCATTAATAGAAACAAGTTACAGCTTACATTCAATGTTTCAATTGAGATACAATGACCATTCCTAAACTATTGACTAATTCAGTACTACTAGCTTCTATCACTTATTACAAAATACTTGAGGCTATGACAAGTACAATGATGAAGTTGAAGATGAAAATGTAAGAAGAAGAGAAGGAAGACTGGGAAGATGCTCATGAATCAAAGTCAAGAAAATACTCAAGAACTTTGTTCCATGGTTACATTCCTCAATCATTTACTTCAGCTTCTCCTTTCCCTTACGTATGATCACAGTCTTCTTGCTCTGTCCAATATGTTCTTGATGTAGAAGACCAGGTCCTGGAGCAGGAAGATCCAACACCAAATTTTGTGATGTTGGAAGGGATGGATCCCTAGTATTTGATCTTGGTTGGGATCTCTCTGGTGTGGAAGGAGGAAGAAAGGATGGATCTTCATGTTCTTCCTCTGAAGAGTCTTCATCAGAGGTATAGATGAATGGAGAGACAAGCTCTCTCTCAGCATGATTGGGTACATTGCTTGGTTCACCCTTCAAATGAACATTCCACTGTCTTTCTTGAGCATCCCATCGGTTCTCCAATGCTTTTTCAAAGTCAGAACCTTCAAACCCCCATGGATATGGTGGTACATCTTCTTCTGCTGATGGAGAAGAGGAATTTGAATCTGAGGTTTCTGGGTGTGAAGACATAATTTGGATGGAGAATTGGGGTTCATAAAATTTAGGGTTTGAAAGATGATTTGGGAAAGTTTGATGTATGAGATGTGTTAACTGAGGTGATTAAATAAGCCAATTTTAGGAGTTACGATATTTAATGCGAGTTGGGTGGCACAGTAAAACCAAGATATTGACCGAAGATATTTTTACCTTTGGTTGATTCTGCTGAAGGTTGACTATGCTTCAGCAGATTTGACTTTTATTTCTGCTGAAGGGTAAATTTTTAAATTGGAAAGTTTGTCAGACTTGGTCAATAAGTTGTTCCGATAATTTTGACCACGATTGGGGAACTTCCAAATTTAACTCACTCTGCATATCTTTTCGAATCAAAATTATTCGCTTATCACTTCAAATAAACCCATTATTCTCTGGAGTAATTCATAACCATCTCACACAAGTTCATTCAAATGGCTCAACTTGAATTGAAGGGCGACCATAACAAATATGCGTTTCTGATAACAAAGAAGGGACATGAAGAATTTGATTTGATGGTGGAGTTTCTACAAAGGTCGAAGATTAATTATGCTTTGACGTATTGTCCCAATTTGGTGTGTGAATCCTTGGTGAAGCAATTTTGGGCATCTGCTACTAAGAGATCTGCTACAGAGATTGTAGCTGAAATAGATGGTGTAGAATATGTGGTGACAGAAGGGTTGATAAGGGCAAAGCTTAAGTTGGATGATGATAATGGTGTGTATCATTCCAACACTGCAGAGATTCTTGCTGGGCTAAGAGAAGCTGGATATCAAAGTACTGATACATCCAAGTGGCACAAGAATCAATTTTATCCTAAGTGGAGGTATTTGGTGCATCTGCTGCTTCAATGTATGAGCAACAAGTGTGGTGGATGGAACCAGTTCTCTCTGCAATTGGGTTGTGGTATTGTTTGTCTTTCTAAGGGTGAAACTTATAATTTTTCTAAGTTTATTTTTGAAAATATGCTAGAAAATATAAATAAGGAACAGCATAAGTTTTTAATGTACCCTAGATTCTTACAAATAATCTTAGACATAACCACTGAAGATTTAACCCATATACCCATTAAAAGTCTAGGTTCTAAGTTGTTTGCCTCAATGAAAACTAATTATACTGGGGAAATTCACCCTATGTTGGAAGCAATGTTGCCACAAGGCAATGCTACTGTAGTTGAGGGTGATGATGCTGGTAATGTGCCTGCTCCTAATGCTGCTGATGATGGTAATCCATCATCCTCTGGTGTTGCTGCTGATGGTAATCCTTCAGTGGTAATGGAGGAAGCGCCAGCTACAACTGCTGAACCTTTACCTGATTCTACTGACTTACCACCACCTACCCCTGTACAAATGTCACCTAGCCCTACCATCTCACCAGTTCAGGATGCTCCAACTGAGCAAATTCATGAGTTTGAAGATGACTTACAGACTTTTGAACCTGATCTTACTAGACTACCTACACCTAGTTCTTTGGGAGAGCAAATTAATATAGGTTCTCCTAATGTTGTACATGAGTCTGTTTCTCCTGCTGGGTTCAATGAAGCTCCTCATACCACTGAGCAATCTGCTGGTAGAGCAGAGGACCCTATTACTCTCACAGTTGTATATGATTCCCTTAGCAGGTACATGAAAATGACTGAAGATCTACAGAAAGAACTTGCTGAGACCAGGACTACTCTTGGTAATGAAATTCAAAGTTTGAAAAGCAAGGTTAAAGATTTGGAGGCCCAGATAAATCAGCAAAAGCAAAGCAAAGATGGATTGGATTCTACTGAAGTAGCAAAGGAGGCAAATTTGGATTCTCTTGAGATTCTAGCTGAAGTTGCTAGACAGTCTCATGTTGCTCCTTCTAAAGCTGCTGCAGCACCTCAATCTAAACCAATAATACTAGTTCAAAGAAGAAGTACAAGACAGTATTTGGCAAGGCAAGCTGCTGAATCTTCAAAAGTATCTGGTGGTGATAATGATGTGCTGATGACTGAAGCTGTGGATATACTTCAGGAGAAACAATCATTAAGAAGGGTTATTGCTGATCAATCTGCTGACAAAGATAATACATCAGGAGAAACATATTTTGTAGCTGGGAGAGAATACTTGAATTCTCCTGTTCATCAGTCATCTGAAAAACTACAAGTTTCTTCTGATAGAGAGGTTCAAGATATACATGATGAACCTATGGCAGATGTGAATGTGTCTAATGATGATGATTTGGATGAGCTTGTTACAGCTGAAGAAAGAGTTGGACAAGAAGAACTGCTCCAACAATGGGAAAATTATAAGAAGAATACTAATCCAGCTGAGGAAGTACAAGCTCAGTTTGATGCTAAATTAGATTCAAAGACTCAAAGATATGTTTCTACCTTACCCATTGCAAGACAAAGGGAATTGGATGCAGCTGTTCTAGAGTTTGATGAGTCAGATTGGCAGCTGATTGGAAAACAAATGCTTGCAAATCCTACTGTAACTGCTGACCTTATTGGAAAAAGGGTAGAGGAACAAGATTATGAATCTGAAATTGTGAAAATGTTAAAGATGAGGAAGAAGGCAGCTGATGAATTAAAAGCTAAAGCTAAAAGAGATAAACCTATGACTCAAGCACAGCGGAGAGATTATATGAGAATATATGTGAAAAATCAAAGCAGTTCTTTGTTTAACAATGCTTGGTCTAAACAACAAGTGTGGGGACTTCCATTTGAAAAACTAGTTGAGATTTATAACAGAATCAAGGCTAGGAATGATAAAGATGGAATGGGTGCTTCCAAGAATATTTCTCTCCTCAATGCTGATACTAGTGCTACTGAGAAAGTATCTTTACCTGATACTTCTGCTGATGTACCTCATGTTACTGCTTCAGATCCTCCAACAAGGAAGATTGTGGATAAAGGTAAAGCAAAAGTGATGACAGCAGATCCTCCAACTAGAAAGAGAACTAGGAGACAATTGGAGCAAGAACAAATGGGTGAAGAGACTGCTAGGAGGTTGGTTGAGGAACAAGAAGCAGCACAAAAGGCTAAACTTGCCAGATTTCATGAACTGAAGACAAGAGAAGTTGAAATTCAAGCTGCTAGAAATAAACAAATCAGGAAGGCTATGGATGAACAATATGCCTCAGCTGCACTTGAATCTTCTGAAGATTCTGCTGATGAACAATTGGATACTCAATCAGTGGATACTGATGCTGCAGAAGGTGATTCTGCTAAAGCAGCAGTTCATGATGCTCTTTATGTTCCTGGAAGAAGAGGAAAGAGAATGGCTAAAGTAGGATCATCACATACAAAACATAGTCTAATTAATGTGAATGATTCTGATGCTTCATTTATAAGGGAAGGATCATCTGATGATTGGCCAGAAGGAACTAGAGTTGTTCTGGTGAGTTGGGAGTTAAGTAAAGATGGTCAAATCAATACCATTTACAGATTGGATAATACTTCCATATCCTTTGCATTTCTTCAGCAGATTCTTCATCTTGTAAATTATCAAGATTTAGTCACTCTATATGAGTTGGTTATTAAATATTATGCCACTCATACACCTGAAGGTTCTGGATTATATTTGTTGGGTGATCTTCAAGTGTTGTTTGATTCTTCTACTCCCACTGGTGCAAGTTATGATATCTGGAAGAACAATCAGAAATAGAAAGTTCAGAGTTGGAAGTTCTATCCTATGTCTTATGTTCATGTGCTGGAAACTACCACTGGTCTGAGGATTATCATGGATATTACCAACAAATATCCTCTGAAGGTATCTCTGATGGAGAAAATGTTGCAACAGAAGTTGGAAATTCCTCCTGATCCAGTTGGTAATACAAGATTGTTTGCTGAATCTTTGGTGAAGGTTTTCAAACAAAGGATTAAGACTTCCAGAGCAGCATCTGAGTAGAGATATTCTGTTGTATATTTATTAGTAAAAAAAATAAAAAAAAAAAAAAAAAAAAAAAAAAAAAAAAAACTAACATTTTGTTGTATAGTATTTGGATGCAGGTTTGGTTATCAACTTACCTGATGTTGACTATTCCATCATAAAGTTGGCTAGTCAAAAGGGTACAGCTTTGGTAAAGACACATCAAATCTGTTGATAGCTGTAATGGTTTGCTCAAAACCATAGGGTTTTCAACTCACCCATGCTTTGTTGCTGAGTAGTTGAAATGGTTGTCAATTGACCATGGATTTTTCCTTTATGGATTCTGAATAATTGGCTAGCCCACATGTATATGGCTTGTGGTAAAGGCAGTGGAACACCATATTTGGTAATCAGTTAACCAAGATGATTTTCATCAAGATAATTGGCTAGTCCTGAGCAAACGGCTACAGGTAAAGACATCTCAAATCCGTTTATAGTTGATGATTTGCTAAAAATCATGTGGTTATCAGTGTACCTTTGAACACTTGGCTACTCCAGTAGTGATGGCTATTGGTAAAGAGACATCAAATCCATTATTTTCAATGATTCACCTCTCACAGGAGTTAACACACCTGGAAGTGATGAGAATAGTATGAAACTAATTTGTTTTGATGTACATTAAGTCATTTGTTGCTGCAAAGAATGGAACTTTCAAGTATATGCTGATCATAGAGATTCTGCTGAAGATAATTCTTTGCTGGTGCTATTTTACAATCCTCATGGTATGTTATTCTACAGATCTATCAAGAATCTTGAACTTAACCAGGTCAAATTCAAGATTAGGGGAGGATTGTTGGGAATTCTGTGAAGAAAGAATTCTGCTGATGATTCCTGCTGAAGAGTTGGTTTCTGCTGAAGCAGTGTATCTGCTGAAGACTAGTTTCAGCTTTATTAGTTTCTGCGGATATAGTATTTCCGTATTTTATGTAATGTGGTTTGGATATGCATGAGTTTATTTAGGAAGTGATAATGCATATCTTTTAGAAGTTTTAGAGTATACGTTTCTTGTGAAACGGTTTAGGGTTCCTTGAGTATAAAAGGAACACACGTTTTATGTATTGAACAACTTTTAGAGAATTCTTAATATTATTAAAAGATCCATAGAGGATCAAGAGTTCTTAGTATCAAGCTTGTGTTTTGTTTCTGCTTTATAAATACAAGTTGCAGAGATTGTCTATTAGTGTGTTATTGATTATAGTGACATTACTAACGATTCTAGAGTGCTCAAGAAGATCTATCAAGGTCTATAGCTCAACAAGACTTGTTGAGCTATAGACCTTGATAGATCTTCTTGAGCACTCTAGAATCGTTAGTAATGTCATCAATAACACACTAATAGACAATCTCTGCAACTTGTATTTATAAAGCGGAAACAAAACACAAGCTTGATACTAAGAACTCTTGATCCTCTATGGATCTTTTAATAATATTAAGAATTCTCTAAAAGTTGTTCAATACATAAAACGTGTGTTCCTTTTATACTCAAGGAACCCTAAACCGTTTCACAAGAAACGTATACTCTAAAACTTCTAAAAGATATGCATTATCACTTCCTAAATAAACTCATGCATATCCAAACTACATTACATAAAATACGGAAATACTATATCCGCAGAAACTAATAAAGCTGAAACTAGTCTTCAGCAGATACACTTCTTCAGCAGAAACCAACTCTTCAGCAGGAATCATCAGCAAAAACAGCAGCAGAATTCTTTCTTCACAGAATTCCCAACAAAACTCACAAAATTTTCAGAATTTTGGTACCTGACACCGTCAGGTTGTAACTCCTGACGCCGTCAGAATGTTCCTGGAAAAATCTTATGTTAAGTTTCCAGAAAATTTCTGGAAAAACTTATGCCTTATTTCCTGGAAAATCCTGAAAAACATCATTATGACTCGATACAAGCATTTGACTCTAACAAATACTAATATACATGCTCATTTAATATTGTGGCGAATCATGATCATTTTCGTTCTTATAAACAAATTTGGATCTCCCTTACACTTAGCTTTTGCAAAATACCTTTATATGTAATTAAGACGAAGTTAAAAACAAAATAAAGCATTTTCACAATTTAGTTTGAAACATGATTTACCAACAATAAAAATAAAACATGCATACGGAAACAAATAAAATCAAACAAATAAAAATCAAATAGATAAAAACACACAAAACATGGGTTGCCTCCCAAGAAGCGCTTTTCTTTATTAACGAGTCTTGAAGCTAGACTCAAGGTCATGGTCTATCCTATATGTGTGAGCTCCTCGTCGAGGACATCCGTGGGATCAAACTTAGGTTTCAATTTCCTATCGGTTTTCTTGGTGCGGTATGACTTCTCATACTTTTCTCCATCCTGATCATATAGAGTCATCTTCATATGCCATGATCCGTCACCTTCCTTAGGTGGCTTGTCCCAATTCCACTTGCATTTATCACCTTCCCTTTTCCACTTATTCATCTCTAGGTTGATAGGCATTACGCTTAATAACTCAATCATTTTCCTAAAGAATAGGGGATCCTCAAAAGGGTTTAGTTCCTCATCTCTAGCTATGAGTTGTTCCACCGAATGTGTCTTATCAATGAAATCTTTTTCTCGATAGAATGGGCGTTGAGGTCCTATAAAGTTCCTTTCTATCCAAGGTCCATATCTAGATGGTCTCCTATTCATCTCTACCAAATGTGGTGTCGGTTCCTCATTAGTATCATAAGCATGCTTCTTAACATCATAGACCGACCAAGAGTCTCCTTCTCCTACCGCTATCCTAGATTCCTTACAATCGATCATCGCACTTGCGGTAGCTAAGAATCCTCTTCCTATTAACAAAGGGCATGTAGTGTCACTAACCATATCAAGGACGTGGAAATCGGCTAGTATAGTTAATTTCCCTATATGCACTAGTACGTCCTTCACTACCCCTACCGGATAAGCTACACTACCATCCGCAAGACCTATAATTACCTCCGTGTCATCTAATTTTCCCGGCTTAAGAGTGGTGTAAAGGGACAAAGGAAGTAAATTAAGGCTTGACCCAAGATCGACTAGTGTGTCGAAAGCTTCGGAGTTCTCAATCCTACAAGGTAAAACAAATATGCCAGGATCATCTAATTTCTTAGGCAACTTATTCCTAACGAAGGCGGTCCCATTCTTTCCCAATTTAAGTTTCTCCTCGTATTTCTCTAAAAGGGTGTTGTAGTAAGGAGCTCTTGCTAAAAATTTAATAACCGGACGTTCAAGGCGAAGTTCCTTGAATTCATCGTCAAGGTTTTGTGTAGGAGGTGTTTCAGTTATGCTTTTGACCGGTTTAATATCGGATGTTTTATTTGATTGGTCCTTTTGAAGAATTTGGGTTTGCTTGAAACATGTGTTCATTGTTTTGACCGAATGGTATTGTGGACAAGAAGTAGATGACGAAACCGATGATATGGCATTAACGTTTAGTTTCGGGTTCTTGACCGTGTCGCTTGGGAGTGCTCCCATTTCTCGGTCATTGAGAACTTTCAACAATGTGTCAATTTTATTGGTCATCTCACTTTGCTTTTGTTTGAAATCGGCTTCAAACTTAGCTATGCGAGCTTCTTGAGATGCCATAAACTTGGACATCAATCCTTCAAGATTATTAGTACTACCATAGTTATTGGAAGGATTGTTGTTGAAAGTATGGGTAGAGGGTGGACCGTTTGGTTGGTAATGATTAGGTGGATTGGAAGAATTATTTTGGGGCATGTTTTGGTTTTGTTTCCACCTAAGGTTCGGGTGATTTTTTTAAGAAGGATTGTAAGAATCACCGTAAGGGTTTGGCTCGGGTTTGAAAGTGTACCACTTGTCTCCCGCTTCGTTGGTTCGCGAGGATACATAATCCACAAAAGCTTGTCCGGGGAGTTCCACACAATCACGAGTGTCATGGGGACCACTACATAATTCGCATGAAGAAGTGATTTTGTTCACTTGGCTTGAAGGCTTAGAAGCTTCGTAGAATTTCATGAGAAATTTGACTTGGTCCTCAAGTTCCATGATCCTATGGTCGGGAGTGCTAGATTTGTTCGAAGGCAAAGATATTGCCTTGACAGTTTTGTTCAAATCACGGGGATCATTCCAACTTTCGTTGTCATAGAGAGCAAGATCTTCTATGAGTTCCCATGATTCTTCCGCACTTAGATCACGTAGCTTGCCAAGGGGCTATTTGTTTGGAGGGTGTGGGACACAAGTAATGGATTTGAGTCTCAATTATCATGTTCGGTTTCAATATGTAAAATTTAAGTAATGGTATCATTTCAAAAACTCATTGCCCACCTAATAGGTTGGTTTCATATATTTTTATATGACAAATGGGCCCACATTTTTTCTAAACCAATCATTTTTTCTTTTCTCATTATATTACATTAAAAAAAACATATAAAATTCAACTCAAATACAATTAAAATTTTATACAACAAATAATTTTTTAACTATAATACATTTTCTTTCTCTTACTTTTCTTTCAAATCATTATCAAATCTAAATCTGATTTCAAACCCTTTAACAAACCAAACAGGCCCAATTGGTCAATGGTTCACCTCGTGGAGAGATCGATATGGTCATAGAAGATTTGGACTTGGAGCCAAAGATCTATGTCATGATGAGGGACTTTTTGGAGTAAGTCCTTGAAACGAGTCCATGCTTCATATAGCGTTTCACCTTGACGTTGTTGGAACATCAAGATATCATTTTTAAGCTTGGTAATTCTCCCCGGTGGGAAAATTGAGCAAGGAAACGAGAAGTGAGATCATCCCAAGAGGCGATGGATCTCGCGGATAAACGTTCAAGCCATTGACAAGCATTGTCACGTAGAGAGAATTGGAATAGACGTAATCGGGTTGTCTCTCTAGTTGCAACATCAAGGTCTATGGAATCTACGATTTTAAGGAAATCCATGAGATGTTGATTAGGATCTTCGGAACGAAGTCCATGGAATGCACATCCGCTTTGCACCAACCGGATGGTGTCGGATCGCAAGGGGGACACATTGGCTCCTTGAGTGAGCTCAATGGTGTTTCGATAGCCTTGGTGGCTAGGACAGGAATACTCTCCTAAAGTTCAGGGTCTGGGAGGTTGGTTTGCTAGTGGTGGGTTTTGTGGGTGGTTTTGTTGTGATGGGTTGATGGGTTCAAGGATATTACCACCTTCCATGATGGCGGATGGTAATGGTTATGAACAAAGGAACAAAGAAATAAGATAGACTTAAAAAACCTAAAAATAAAAATAAAAATCTTATTAGAAAGGAATCTAGCAAGTAGACCTAATAAAAAGAAGTTCTAACTTATACAATAACTATTCCCCGGGCTGCGACGCCAAAAACTTGATACGTAGGATTGCTCCCTCGCAACAGGTTTTACCTCTCAAGGGATCTTGAGAAGCTTGCAACCCCCCCCCCCAGGCAGTGTACATGATCGTTGTAGTAGAGTATAGTGACAAGTACCGGGGGATTGATTGTTCAACTCAGGAATAGTGTCGCTAGGATTAGAAAGCCTACTATACTAGGTCTAGAGGTGAGAGATGATTCTTTTTGTATTTTTTTTTTTTTTTATATTTTATGAAAGCAATTAAAATCTCGGGTTTTGAAGGAGTGGGCAGAATTAGTTGCTAGCCAACTAACCCAATTATCTAAAGATGCAATCAAAATAAAGTAACAGAAATGAAAATTAAACTAATGTACTAATGTGGTGGAAACAATAATGAGAAAAGTTGTGTTTACTTAGATTTCATTACTCCCTAGATATCTTTTACCGATTGATTAGCTTGTTACAATTGCATGGATGACGGGTTAGATTCCTTAATACTAGTCGTAGGGCCATGTACAATATTCCCTAACTGTATAAGATCCTACTTCACTCCTATGTCGAGCCGACTAAAAGCCCCTAACATGGGATCATTAGAATTCACTTATGCATTAAATACAACCAAAAATCGTAGTACACCTCCGATCATGTTTCTTAAGACGTTCAAGCAAGTTACCAATGGAAGTCTGCCAGTTTTCTTAAGCCTAACATCGAATACAATCATCCGTAACAATTATAAACAAACAATCAACCAATAATCAACATCTAGGTTTCACTACATCTAAGCAAACACAATAAAAACCTAGCCTAACATGTTAAAAGAAAGATAAACATAAGATAGAATCAAACAATATGTAGACATATTGAATGATTATTGAAGGACTTATCTTTATTCAAACATGGAAGAAAGAAGGGTTTGAAACCCCTTCAATATGCAGGAAATTCGACCTAGGGTTTGTGTTTAGTATTCCACCATTTGTTCCACACTTTACGATGGAAAATTGGAAAAATATATATAGACTAAGCATCCTGACGGCGTCATGTATTAGCCTCTGACGCCGTCAACTCGTAGCCAAGTTGAAATTCGTATTGCCTAAATCCAATCTTGACGCCTTCATGTAGAAATATGCTTTGGGCCGTCACTTGTATTTGGACGCCTTCAGGCCTTGGTGACGCCTTCAGGCCAATAACACTGAAAACACTCTGGGCCGTCACGTTATAATTTCTACATCCACCTCTTTTGCCACTCTTGACGCCGTCATGTGTTGTGGCTTGACGTCGTCAGGTACTGTTCCAGCAAGGAATTTTGAGACTTTGTCGTTTTCTTCACTTTTATACTCCAAAAACGTCCAAAATGCTTTCTTTTCCAGATTTCTCCTCAAAAGTACCTAAAATGACAAAAGGAACGATTTAGGGCAATATTTGATCAAATAATTACGAATTCGGGCTTAAATGACCCCTTAAAAGCGGTACACTTTTTGCCCCATCAGTTAGCATCTATCTTGTGGATAAACAATGATTTTGGTTTTACGCTTAGTTTGGGGGCTTGTGAAAAATCAAGGATGATGATTTTTATCCGTATGGTCACTTCTCCATGAGTCGTGTTCCTACTTTATGAACCTAAAAATTATTGAAAAATAATGAAAGTTCAACAAACTGTCACCTAAATAAAGTGAAAATTACAGAAATAGTAGTAATAGTTAGTATAAGGAATAAATTGGAAAAACTGGGCGTTTTTGGGAATAAATGATTTCGTAACTTCTTTTGAACCTCCTTGCTACTTTAAAAAGTTAGTAAAAAGAGTTACGAAATTATTTATCTCAAAAGCGTGATGTGATGACATTGCGTGAGTACATGGCATTACCTTAGTCTAGGGGATTTTGGTGTGTGTTAATTTACACACCTTTTATTTGACCAAAACCGGACCAAGAAGAACAAAAATCAAGCCAAATATGCCAAATATATGTTGTTTTTGTGTTTATACATGTGCAGGTACGGATATTAAAGAAATGGACATAAATCAAGCAAAAACCGGGAAACCGAGCACGAGAGTGGAAAAGAGGTCAAAAGCCGAGGCCGGGGAAGGATTTCTCGATTAAGGATCACTATTATGCTCAAATGGCCAAATTATACCTTGAAGAGTCATCACTTTTCATAGTTAGTCCTTGGAAATTTTTTACAGAATGGTCCTTTATCTTCGAAGACTTTACAAGATTAGTCCTTCAAGAATCAAAAGATGTCAAGTTTAGTCCCTGGAAAATTTATTTTTGAAGAAATGACACAACAAATCTTTGAAGTTATAAAGATGCCACAATTGGCCTTTGGATTACATCTTTGAAGAATTGGCAACTTAAGTCCTTGGAAAAATCTGAAATTGCACCTTTGGTCCTTGAAAGTTTAATCTAAAAATCCTACACTTTACACTTTACCTAAATCCTACAATTCACAAAGCCAATCCAGTAGATCCAATCCTTCCATAAACCCAATCAACCCACGCCCCTCTTAAATAAACCCGGGCCCAAAAACCAATCCTACCACAAACCCGACCCTTTTCCCACACACACCCGGTCAACCTATTAATAAAACCCAGTCAAACCATTAAAACCCTTCTCTCCCAAAAAGTTACTATTACTGTTCACCCTCCATCTCCACTTTAACCCTGATCACTAAATTTCACCCATACTTAAAAAAAAAACTTCTGGAAGGATCTGACAACATGTCAGAGGAATGACAGAGTGGCAAAACGAAGGCTAATGATTGGTTAGAACACCTCACACACTTGATCCTAAGGCTTTTATTGATACATATCATGATGGGATGATCAAAGGGTTGTGATAAGAGATCCAGAGGCTTCCAAAGAAACCCTAAGATGCTTCCATCAGGCTATAAATACCAAGCTCTCACCTCACATCAAAGGCGGTTAACTTTTTAGGTTCAAATTAGGAGTAGTATATAGTATAGCTTAGGTAGCTTAATTTTTAGCTTAATCCTGTTTCAAGTTTTCCAATGGTGTAATTTTCATTTTAAGCATTGTACTCTTCCATTATTTCAATAAAATAATAATTCTTTTTAAGTTCCTGTCTTAATTGTTTTCAAACTTTTGTCCTACTTAAATTTAGTTCAATTAGCTTTTACTTTTTCATAGGCTCATATAAGCTTTTCCATAGCTTACTATGAGCTTGTTAGTGGTTAAATTCAGCTCAATCTCTAATTCATCTCAGAAGTCTAGTAAGTTTCCTTTTATTTTCATCATTTAGTCATATTGCTTAGTTATTTATTTGAACTGCTCATTTGCTTCAACTCTGCCCTTTACTTTCTTTTCTGCATTTATTTTAGTTTTTAATTGCTTATGTAGCTTAATTGTAGTATAGAACTTGCTAGTTTAAGTTTCCATTTAAAAATCTAAGAAAATTCAAATATATTTGCATAAGTAGTGTAGCTTATTCCTAGTGCTTAAAACCTGTTAAGATTTGCTTTAAAATACTTTATAAGGTTAAGTAAACTTTTGTCTTTCAATAATTAAGTTCAAATTGGTCATTTGCTTTGAAATTCCATATTCAGTCATATTGTAAGGAGTGTTTAGGTTTATTATTTTCAAGGAAACTTCTATTTTGACCCATTTCTGAATTTGATTTTGCTTTAAAAACATATTAGGAGTGTTATTTAATAGTATTTTAGCACTTGCATCTAGTTTTCTAGGATTTTAATGATGTTTAGATCCTCATTTCAGTTTTGCAAATAGTTAGTAGCATAGTTTCTAATAGTGATAGCTTATTTTATATCTTGGGGTTCATTTGATTGCTTGTTGAGTACATTGCTATAGCCCCTCTGAGCTGCTGTTACCTGCACATCAGACATCAAGTTTCCCAATTTAGCCTTTGATTTTGATTTTTAATTTGCATTCTATCAGCCTTTTGTCCTTCAAATTTTGCACTTTTCATATTTGGTTACTTTTATTGTTGAATTTTATTTTTGAGAATTTTTTATGTTAGCTTTTTGACAGCTTTTAGTAAGCTCAAAGTAGGCTTAGGAGGGCTATTTTGCATCAATCTTCATTTTAACTTGTTTGAGGTTGTTGATTGGATTGATTTAGTTAGGATTAAAGCTTGAAGTACCTTCTTTGCCTTTGAGCCTGTTTCATTGATGATCCTAGCTTGTTAGGTTCTGCTTTTTGATAATTTTAGCTTCATTTGCTTTTGGTTTCAGTTGTTATGCCTTTTGGTTAGCTCTTAAGGTGCATAAGTTCCAAGTTTAGACTTAGTAAGATAACTGTCGGGTTTATAAGCTTGATCTGATCTTTCACAAAGGTTGTTTCAAATAAAAATTTGTTGATTTCATTAGTGTTTCAAAGCAAAGAAAATTTCAAAAAAATAAAATAATTTTCCAAAAAGGTTCCACAGGATTCGAACCTGGGACCTTAACCTTTCCCACAAACACAACCATCACACACTTAACTACTTGCACCCTAGGGATTTCTCATCCCAATATGCACCATTAACTCCTTTATACTAGTTTTCCCATTTTAAGCTTAAAGAACTGTTAGAGCTTTTTAGCAGCTTAATAGGAGCTTTTCCCACTTTTCCCAATTTTCCTAGGATCATGCAACAATAAAAGACTTTCCTTTAATTTTTGGTAATTTTCCAAGTTAATTTGCTATTTTTCTTTTATTTTCCCTTTTTAATTAGTTGCTAATTTATAAAAATTAAATAAAAGTCCAAAAAAGAGTATTTTTCTTTTTCCCGTAATTTTCTTTTATCATTTAGAATCTAGGAAAATTGTTTTCTTACCCGTAGGATTAGTTTTACCTTAATTTCATTTTTAAATTTGCACTCGTACGTAGTTTTTAATTATTTTGCGCGTTTTTAGATTAGGTTATGTTTTAAGTTTAAATAATTTTACGTTATCATATTTAGTGTTTTATTTTATGATTTTTAGTGTCGATTACTTACCGTAGTGATAATTACCATCAAATCTCACTTTATTCATTATTCTCTTCACGATTCACGATCCTGAACCGACAAACTCAGATTCAACCTTCGTTGGGAGAATGACCCGGGAAATACTTCCACGAGTGTTTGTTTGAAAACCTTACCCTAAAACTACATCAATAATCAACACTTCCGATCAAACAAAAAGACATCGAGACAAATAGTTTTTAAAATCCACTTGATGAGAAAGAGGGTACCAGTGGTGATCTTTCTCCTTTTAGAAAAAGTAATCTCTTTTTCTCAGAGTTAGGGATTATTGATGATTCTGATGATGATACTGAAAATAGTGATGATGTAAGTTAAATCTATCTTGTGGTAATGGCCATCTTCATTCTTGTCTAAGTGATATTAAGTGGTTAAGCAATATAGTCATTTATAGGCATCTGAAGTATCTTGATTTTTATAGGTTGAGTCGCAGAAGCTCAATTTTAGTTTGAATTGCAGAAGTTGAGAAGTAATTCAGCAAAGTCATAGTTGTTTTTTAGGATGTCTAGTTCTAATTTAGTTCATTTCCTCGGCAGGCATAGTTTTTCTCTATTTGATGTTTGTTTGGTTTGTCAAACATATGTGTTTGTGATCAAAACATTCGATCATTTTGGTTGTGGTTTTATGCCCTAGTTTGTAATAGTTCTCCAAAGTTAATATAATTTTCGCTGTTTCAAAAAAAATGAAACGAGATTTATACTAAATGATTTAACAGTAAAAAATCTCTACAACTAAAGTCAACAATAATCTTACAAATCCAAACTCCATAAAAGACAATCAACATCCTACGTACTGTCAACATACACCCTTAAGCCATGAAATGAAAATAAAGAAAGAACCACAGTCAACACAACACAATAACCACTCCTTATCAAACAACCGAGACTTGAAAATTACAAAGAAAGAACAATCTCAGTCTTCTCTTTAATACTCATAAATTTGTTTGTTAAAACAAAAGTATAAGAGTAAGACCATCATAGATCTTGAAAGTAATAAGAGGACAACAAACAAACAACCTACCCAAGACCTCTTTAATGAGATCTTGACGAACATAGTGTGCTTTGGTTACGCTTGAAATAAAGAAGGTTTATGCTACGTTTGTGAAAAGGAGATGGAAGAAATGTTATTATGATGCTGCGTTTTTTATATGTAGGAAGACGAGCTATTTAGGTGTGTGACTACCATGGAGATATAAGGGTGGATTTATTTGATGTTCTGTGTTCGTTTGTTAAGGGTTATAAGGTTGGAAAGATTGAATATGCGTATTATTTTGGAGAAGGAGATATTTGGTGTCTGCAAGTTTTTTTTAGATGGAGAGAAGGTTGGATGGGGACCTTAAATGTACGATGTGTGTTTAGGTTTCCATAATGAAGAAATTATATTCTAAAAGGTGTAGAGTTTGTTGTGGATTTGGGTTGGAAATTAGATAATAATTATGGGCTTGCTGAATTTTTTAAAGTTGGGTTGTGAATTTTTTAGTTAGCATGGACTAAATCTGAAATTTTTTGTTAAATTAATTGTGAGGTTAGGCTTAGCTAACTATCTTCAAAATTTACCGTGTATCGTTTTTATATTTTTAAAAGTATCGCATGTACACCCTACAATTTTTGTATGAAATAGTTTTATTTTTACTTTAAATCTTGCTATATGTAAAGTTATTGTCACAAAACGCATATAGCTAAAAAATGTTGCTAGCCAAAATTTTAATTTCAGTGTACCAGGGGGTCGGGACCTTTCCCGGTCCTTAATAGCTCCGCCAATGCACATATCTTAGGTAAATATCTCTATCAAAATCCAAATGTTTATTCTTGATATTGATTTGATTTTCAAGTTAGAGCATTTTAAAATATATATATACATATATATATATATATATATATATATATATATATATATATATATATATATATATATATATATATATATATATATATATATATATATATATATATAGGGGATAGCTTAGCTACACCAATGCGCCAATTTGAGGTATAAAACATCAAATTTTATACCCGATTAACATCATAAATCCATTTCCACTCCAAAATTTCTTAGAATTAACATCTATCATTGATATTTACAATAAGGTAGTTATTGTTGCAAATGTATGATGATAGTAGCCATTTTAGTTACCGAAACTAGATTCAAGAAAACACACATAAAAAATAGCAACAATAGCAAATAATAGATGTTGGAGGTTATGGATTAGGAAGGTTAACAAGTTTAGGATATTAAGATGACTTCATATTTGAGGTTTTATGCATGGAATTGACATTTTAGTGTAGCTACGTTGGCTACACCCTTGGTGTACCTAAGATTTTCGCATATATATATATATATATATATATATATATATATATATATATATATATATATAGTGTATCTTTATTTTCAGAACCCTGTTAAATGCGGAAACTGCGAGAACTCCAATTTTGCATTAGAAAACATGCATGTTCATATAAAACATGTATGTTTTCTTACATACACCTTAATACACATAATACATGTTTATATAAAAACCTGTTAAGTGCAATAGATCAATGCAAAATGTTTTATTTTTAGAACCCTGTTAAATGCGAGAACTGCGAGAACTCTAATTATGCATTAGAAAACATGCATGTTCATATAAAACGTGTATGTCTTCTTACATACACCTTAATACGCAGGCATGTGTATTAAGGTGTATGTAAGAAAACATACATGTTTTATATGAACATGCATGTTTTTTAATTCAAAATTAGAGTTCTCGCAGTTCACGCACTTAACAGGGTTCTGAAAATAAAGCCCCCCCCCTATATATATATATATATATATATATATATATATATATATATATATATATATATATATATATATATATATATATTGATGACGTATAGTCTATATATGGGTCACGAGCCCAAATATTAAACATTACTAAGACTCAAAGCCACCATATGTGGGCTATCATGACTTGGGTCGCATTAATAATGGAGTGGGCTCACGCAAGCCCAACCAAACTATATACGGAATAGATAGAGATCTTCTATCTATGGAATGGATATCCTTAACCCGGATAAGCACCATGTGTGCGAAACGTAAGGAGCACGAACCCTACAAGGATTCTGCGCCTATATAAGGAATGACATAATTCTCATTCAAGGTACGATTCAAAACCCTAAAACTCTTTACGAGAACCCTAAATCGATTACTTACTCTCACGCCGGAGTCTAATCGTGGGAGACAATCCCACGATAAGCCTAACGGTGTTGTTTATTTTCTTAGTGCGCAGGTTTCAAGCATTAAGAAGCGAATTGGTACGAGAGCAAGAGCCCATAATCAGGAACGCCCAACTTTTGTATCAACAAGTCGCACCATCCGTGGGACCCCTACTGAGAACTAAAGAACTCGAATGACGAAAAATAAGAACTCAAGCCAGCGGACTCCGCAGTTGGAAAAAACACGTGACCCCCAGAGGAAGAATCAACAAGATTCGACCCCTAGGCAGACTGCTGGGACAACCAGTGCACCTGGTCACCAAGAGGCGGGAACCACCCAACCTCTTCCAGTGGTAGAACTGCCTGTAAGGACTACCCAAACCACCACAGTGGTCCCAAGCGTTGAGGAACTCCAGCGCACCCTCTTCACTACTCCTCACCAAACTATACCTACAGTGGACAACACTGTACCAACGGGCGCGCCTAACCGAGATAGGGTGCCCAATACTGAGGCAGACATTCTTGCAGCAACTGAGGACATACCCAAGCTAACGTTGGGAAATTTTGTATCCCAAAATTATGACACCCTAACTGCCCTCATGCAAGAAGAAGCAAGGAGAAGGTCATGTACGAGCCTACAAGCTCGGCTTAATTTTGGTCCTGAACGCGAACCATCACCACCGCGCCACCCACGAGGAAGACGCGCAGATAACGAAAAACGTACTACTATCCACGATAGGTTGGGTACGACATCTGATTCACAATACTCAGAGGAATACGAAGGCAGCGAGAGGCGCACTAATGTTCACTCCAGACTTGGCAGTCGAGGGATACAAGACCGATTAGGACCTCAGCATTCACCAAGCCAAGGGTCCTCCAAATCTGGGAGCAAGAGAATTCACGACAGATTGGGGAAAAGAATGTCCCCAAGTGAAAGCCCCTCAAGCTCTTCTTCTGAAGGAAGCCGGCACAAGCGCCGAAAAAGAAACTACTCTTCCTCCAGTGACTCCTCGGACAACGAGGATAGGGAAACAGGACACTGGAAATCAAGAGGAAGACGCCGCGAAGAAGAGAATGAAGACATATCTCTTCCATGGCGACGCCAGAAAATTGATGCGTTTACACGACGCATCAGCGATTACTCCGACCACAAAAGGAGGCGCATGCCCACTAACGTAAAAACATATGATGGAACAGGTGATCCGGATGATCATCTAAAAGTTTCCGAATCAGCTGCCACTATCGAAAACTGGCCGCAGCCTATGTGGTGCCATATGTTTAATTCTACATTGGTGGGGAATGCGCGCACATGGTTTAGCAAACTCCCACGACGAAGCATCGGTGGGTTTGAAGAATTACGGAAAGCATTCCGTCTCAACTTTACCCAGAGAAAGAAGTGCGCTAAAAACCCTGTTGAACTAGCCAGAGTGAAACAGCGCCAAGGGGAATCAACCAGTGCTTTTATGGAACGCTTCAAGGATGAGTGCATACAGGTCAAAGCGTGTCCCGAAATTCTAAAAATTTCAAGGTTCATGAATGGGATTAACAACCCAGAACTTATCTGGAAGCTAAATGACAAAGTTCCCCAAACTTTCGATAAGCTAACAAAGCACACAAGATCCTTCTTACAAGGAGAAGCAGCCGCTGCGGACAGCAAAAAGGGTTACTCGAATTATAGGCAACAAGAACAGCCTAGGAGACAATCCAAAGGAATTACCGCAGTGGAAGAGACAATGACAAATATACCCCTCTCAAAAAAACGCCGAGGGAAATATTTGTAACAGAAGGTGAAAATTTCCCAAAACCTCCACCAATGCGTACCGCAGAGGAAAAGCGCGTAGGGAATGGATACTGCGAATACCATGGTCAAAAAGGCCATACAACTAACGAGTGCGTCCAGCTACGACAACTAATTGAAAATTTAGTAAGGGAAGGCAGAATGGACCACCTTGTAAAAAACATCAAAGAGGGAAAGGACAAACAAAGGAACGGGGGCAAGAAAGAACCTCCCAAAGAAAAAGCTGACACCATATACATGATACAGTCATGGCAACGTAAGATAAAACAAAAAGTCAGCCAAAAATTCTCTCCAGAAAAAGAGATATCCTTCCCTACTCTAGCTGCGGACAACGCAGTAGTAGAACCTCTAACTATTGAAATACATACGGGGGGACATGATATCCACCGCATGTACATTGATGGAGGAGCATCCGTTGATATCCTATACGATCATTGTTTCAAAAGACTGCGACCTGAAATCCAAAGTCAATTGATACCAGCAACAACGTCACTGACGGGATTCACAGGAGAAAAGATTTGGCCCATGGGGCAATTACGCTTGCTGGTGGTCGTAGGAGATGAACAACACTCAACAGCGACATGGATAAATTTCATGGTAATAAAGTCTCCCTCACCATACAACGGCATCATTGGGAGACCTGGAATATCATCCATGCGCGTTGTGCCATCCACAGCGCATGGGATGCTCAAATTTCCAGTTGAAGGAGGAGTTGTTACCCTCTATAACACAACAGTACCACCAAAGGAATGCAACGCAGTAACCACTGAGGTGGAGAATATTCCAGAACAGCGCACAGAAAAAGCACCAAACCTAAAAGTCGCTATTCACCCCCATTACCCGGACCAACAAGTCTCGATTGGAGGATCGTTATCTTATAAAGGTAAAGCAGCCGTGTGCGCACTCCTGCAAAAGAATCTAGATATCTTTGCATGGGAACCAAAACACATGACAGGAGTGTCACGCTCCATCACAGAGCATAAGCTACAAATCCGACAAGGATATCCCCCAATACGACAGAAGAAGCGCGACCAGGCCCCAGATCGTGCAAAAGCTATTCTGGAAGAAGTACACAAACTCATAGACGCAGGCATCATGCGCGAAGTGTATTATCACGATTGGCTCTCTAACCCAGTAATGGTAAAGAAGAGCGATGGCAGTTGGAGAATGTGTGTGGACTTCACCGACCTTAACAAAGCATGTCCACAGGACTGCTACCCACTGCCAGAGATAGACTGGAAAGTAGAATCCCTGTGCGGATATCCTTTTAAATGCTTTCTAGACGCATACAAAGGGTATCATCAAATACAGATGGCAGTCGAGGATGAAGAAAAAACAGCTTTCCACACCAGTCAAGAAGTTTACTGCTACACGAAAATGCCTTTTGGCTTGAAAAACGCAGGCGCAACATACCAACGATAGGTGGACACAGCTTTTGAGAAACAAGTAGGTCAAAACTTGAAAGTCTACGTTGACGACCTTGTCATCAAAAGCCACATAGAGGATGAATTGGTGCGCGACATCGAGGAAACGTTCAAAACATTGGGACAAATAAACATGAAGTTAAATCCCAAGAAGTGCACCTTTGGCGCACCTGAAGGCATGTTCCTCTGATACTTAATAGAACCTGACGGAATCAAGCCTTGCCCAGAAAAAACAAAAGCTGTTATTGATCTTCCGCGCGCACTCAAGGAAGTTCAGTCATTAAACGGAAAACTAGCAGGGCTAAACCGTTTCCTATCTAAGTCAGCAGACAAATCACTCCCTCTCTTCAAAACACTCACGAAGTGTACTAAAAAGGGAGATTTTCGCTGGACTGAGGAAGCAGAAGAAGCTTTCCAAGAGCTAAAACAGCACCTAGCATCACTCCCCAAACTTGTCGCACCGTGACCAGGGGAAGAGCTAATCATGTACTTATCGGCAACTCATGGAGCAGTTAGCGCAGTACTATTGACAGATAGGAACTCCGTCCAGACACCCATATACTTTGTAAGCAAAGCACTGAAGAAGACAGAGACTAACTACAGCGCCATGGAAAAGCTGGTCTTAGCTCTAGTATTTGCAGCTAAAAGACTGCGCAGATACTTCCAAGCGCACCCAATAGCTGTAATCACAGATCAGCCAATCAAACAAGTTATCTCTAAACCTGACGCATCAGGACGGCTACAAAAGTGGAGTGTACTGTTAAGTGAATATAACATCTCATATAGATCGCGCACTGTAATCAAAGGACAGATATTAGCTGATTTCATTGTTGAGAAGCCAGATAGCGATAGTCCAACCTCTACAACCAAAATAGATCTGCAGGAACCCTGGATTCTGTTCACAAATGGGTCTTCATGTGTAGATGGATCAGGCGCAGGCCTTATTCTCACAAATCCAGAAGGTATGGAATTCACCTATGCGCTGCGCTTCGAATTCACAGCCACATACAATGAGGCAGAATACGAAGCCCTACTAGCTGGACTGCGCATCGCAATCCAAATGGGTGTACGCAACTTGGAGGCAAACGTAGATTCTCGGCTAGTCGCTAACCATGTGCTAGGTGAATATGAAGCCAAGGATGAACACATGATCCAATACCTGGATAAGACCAAGTCCTTAATTAAAAACTTTGACAGGTTCACAATAAAACAAGTGCCTAGAAGGGACAACAGGAAGGCTGATGCGCTTAGCAAGATCGCATCCACAAGCTTTGCGCACCTATCAAAACAGGTATTGGCAGAAACCTTACAAAACAAGTCAATCTTGGAGATGGAAGTATCCACAGTGATAGAAGAACAAGATCCTGCATGGATGACACCTATCATTGAATTCATTAACAAGGGAGTCTTGCCACAAGACCATAAGGACGCTCGAAGAGTGCGGTGCACAGCGCAGCGATTTGAACTACGAGACAACATACTCTATCGATGCTCTTTCTTAGAACCATGGCTCAGATGTGTTGGACCTCTTCAAGCAGACTATGTACTCCGAGAAATCCACGTTGGATCATGTAGCATGCACTCAGGGCCGCGATCTGTGGTAGCAAGCGCTCTACGGTCGGGGTATTATTGGCCAACTATGCACCGCGACGCACGCGATCTGATAAAGAAATGCAGCAATTGTCAAGTACACAGGCCAATTCCGCGCCGACCACAACACGAGCTAACACCCATTACCTCACCATGGCCATTTTATAAGTGGGGCATTGACATCGCAGGACCCTTTCCAGTTGCAGCAGGAGGGCTAAAGTTCCTCATCGTAGCCATAGATTACTTCACGAAGTGGACTCAAGCAAAGGCAGTGGTGAGCATCACGGGAAACCAAGTCAAACGCTTTGTCTGGGACAACATTGTCTGTCGCTTCGGACTACCTGGAGAGATTATATCAGACAATGGGAAACAGTTCTACGACAACCCATTCAAAGATTGGTGCGCGCAATTGAACATCACGCAACACTTCGCTTCAGTAAAACACCCACAAACCAATGGTCTAGTTGAGCGCGCAAATCGCAGTCTAGGTGAAAGAATAAAAGCGCGCCTTGACAGACACAAAGGAAGGTGGGTGGATGAGCTCTCACATGTCTTATGGGCGCATCGCACCACAATCAAAACTAGTACTGGCGATACGCCATTCTCCCTTGTCTACGGAACAGAGGTCGTCATACCAGCTGAGATAGGAATGCCAACTATACGAACAGCAGAGGTCAACGTCACAACAAATGACGAGGAGCGGCGCATAGACTTGGACTTACTGGAAGAAAGACGTGAACGCGCAGCTATATGCGAAGCAAAGGCTAAGGCAAAAATGAAGAAGTATTATGATGCAAAGGTCAAACACACTTCCTTCAGGCCAGGAGACTTTGTATACCGCGCCAATGATGCGAGCCATGCAGAAGACATAGGCAAGCTCGGACCTAAATGGGAAGGACCCTACGAGGTCACTGATGCGCTAGGCAACGGCGTATACAGGCTGCGCGATATGGAAGGTCACGACCTAGCGCGCACCTGGAACATCTGCAATCTTAAAAGATGCTATCTTTAGGCGAGGCTACGGCCAATACACAGACACCTTTGCACTTTAGGATGTGCCCAATAAGTGTTTGTTTTTTCTTTTCTTTCTTAGGAATTGTATTTTTATTTTTTCAAAAAACTTGCAAGTATCAATAAAATGTTATGGTTTCTAGCTAACTCCATAACGTATTTCACTTTATTGCGTACATACTTATATATGTCAATATTGTTATCTTATATTTTTTCCTACATGGCGTGCATGCACTATTTAAGACCCACAAAGGCATAAAGGATGAGTAAACCTACTAATTCACTCGTTGAGTAAGAGGCTTGCAAACCCATCAACATTGGATCACGCATCCTTGCTAAGCACCTTACTTTTGAGACGTTGAGGTAAGTTTTCTGTGCGCATCCCACGAAGGGTGCGCAAATATTAAGTACACCGTACAAAGCTTAGCAAATAACGAGCCAAGACACTTGGTCAAATAATAAAACTTAGCAAACATTATTGCAAGTATATTTTTAAGTCACGCACTTAATTTATGCATAAAAGAGTATCTTATTAAACATTTTTACACAAAATTACAAGCAAAAGATACACTTTGTCATTTACACAATACATATACAAAAAACAGCCTATACGCTATGGCAATGCTCAGGGCTATCCTCCGGTGCAACGGAACTTCCTGCCTCTTGAAGCTTCCTCAACAGCAACGCTTCTTTAGGCGATACAGTCGCTACACTCACAGGAATCCCATCAGACCTGGGAATGTGTGCAGCGCCAACACCGCGTAGGACAGCTTTGCCCTTAATCCCCTTTTTCTGGGCAGCCCTCTGTGCGTGGCGCTCCAACACCTCCTTCAGAGGAACCTCCTTTTCAAGAGCAAAATGGCGAGGCTGCACAAACACTGGAACCTGCAGCTGCGACTCGTCAGGCTTGAGGAAGTAGTCCGGCTGCGCCTCTGCATCCTCCAAAATATGGCGCTCCAAGGTCAACCCCTCCATAATTACCTTTATGGGGTTGTCCTGGTCGCGCTCCAACCGTGCAATATGAGGCAGCTCGAGAAGTTTCATCCCCTCCATGGCCTGCACCAGCTCCTCATACGCACCCGCGTTATAGCCAGGTACCTCAGTCAAGGCCTTGTTCAACTACTTAGCCTCATGGAGATCCTCCATAGCTTGCGACCTCCCACACTCCACAGCGCACTGCACCACCTTCCCAAAGGCCCCCAACACCTCTTGGGACTCCAAAGTGCCCATAGCGGCCAGGCGCAGTCCATGACTGATCAACCACCTACATCAACAAGGACAACTTGTGTTAAAAAGAAACATAACAACAAAAAATAACAAAGGCATAAAAAAGCTGAAAAGAACGTACCTGCGCTCAGCAATGGTCGACATCAGATGAGGGTACAGCTCCTCATCATACTCTATGCTCAGGCCACGCAGCTTATCCTCCTGCACCTGGACAATCTCCTCCATGCGCTCCTTGAACTTAGCAATGTTCATGAAGTGCTCCTCCTTCTTCTCCTCAAGATACCTTACTGCCCAAGTAAGGTTGGCCCTGAACTGATGAAGTTGCCTGCACGCTTGCTCCAGCTCAGCCAACGCCGTCAACTTCTCATTCGTGACCTTGTCCGTATAAACCCTGAAGGACCCCATTTCCGCCTGCGCTTCAGCCAGCTGCGCACAGAGAACAGCTATCTCCTCATCTTTTTGGGCGAGAGTGCTACTCTCCCCGACGTACCTCGTCTTCAACTGAGCCACCAGCTCAGTTTGATGTGCAGCAGTAGCAGCCAACTCATCCATTAGTTGCTGCGCAGATACGCCCTCATCAACCTTTGCCTCCTCCTCCTTGTTTTCATTCTGAGGAAGGGCCACCGTTTCCACGAAGGCTCCATCATCCTTCGTGGCATCATCGCTACAATAAACAAAAAGCAAACTGTTAGAAAAATATTACGACAAGTAATATACATAATATGCGATAAATTACTTACATAAACGGCGAGGCCTCGGCAGCCTTCTTATCCGCGCCAGGAGCGGATATCTCTTCCTCCGCAGATGACTCCGCATCTCCAATAAGGTGGCGTCGTCTCTTAGAAGTACCACTGCTACCAGCCTCTCCTTTGCGCTTTAGATTCTGCGCTACCTCCTCCCTCAACACCTCTTCAGGTTTCAGGATCTCCACACTATCCAAAGATTCGGAGTGCACCTCCTCCACATGCGTTGTCTCCACAGCTGGTGCCACGCTCTGAACGGGCGTTACTTGGAGAGGTGGCGAATCTTCGTGGCCAACATTCCCCAGCACAGTCAGATAACCCTGGGTCGCTTCCAGAAGTGGCTGCTCGTTCACCCTCAGAGGGCGCACTCCCACAGTCACCTGCTTTGGCTTCTCCAGCTTTACCACAGCAAACAGATCCATCTCTGCGGACACAGAAACAAACAGCAAAAGAAGGGATTAGTTACTAAACGTGCGCATATAGAACAAACTTACATGATTAGAAGCAGAAGGGACGAACACCCACCCCGGCCTTCCTCATCAATGAAGGTTGGCACCTCGTCAACACCACCGAAGTAATTGCGACTCAACCCCACATGCACCAAAAACTCCTCCGGATAAGGGTTAATGGGAATGCGGTTGGCATCAAGGGTCTGCGCATTGGTCAAACTATAGGAACCGGGTGCGGGGCGCCCATCCCTTGGCAACGTGTCTTGAGTATAAAACTCAAAGGGTGATGGAAACACTACGTCATCAACCCAGAAAAAGTACTCCCTCCAATGCCTCAGGGAGTCTACCTTCTCCGTATAGCACTGAAGCGCCCCCGCGCGCTTCGCAAAGGACACCCATCCATGTGACCACGTTGTGTGGTAGAAGGCGCGGAACAAGGCGATGGTCGGTTCTATCGCAAGTAAACGGCAGTTTACCTCAAAATTCGACACCTTAGCCGCACCTATACAGTGCAGCTGTAAGATGTGAAGACGATAGTGATTGAGCAAATCGCTCAGGAAAATAGATATCGGTACGCGGTAATTCGCGTACTCAAAAAAACACGTGTATAGTCCTATTTTCCCTTCGGGGAAATCGGCTATACACGCATCAACATCTGGAGCCTCTGGATGCACATCCAGAGATATGAAGTAGTCAGATGAAAACTGACGCACATCATCCTCACTCATCGCAGAGCGAAAATCTTCTAATTGGGCAACCATTTTCATAAATTTACTAAGATACGCACACAAATTTACCTAATAAAACAATTACTTTCTTTGCACAAAAATGCTTTGAAGAAGGGTGCAAGGGTGAGTATGTGTTTTTACTGTGTGTTTTAGGTAAAATGGGGGCGGTGACTCTTATATAAGGAGTCCAAAAACCCTAGATGACGCCCACGTGGATCCCACTCACAAAACGTGTGGCTAGAAACCGTAACGGTACATGCACTTTTTCCTGTTTTCCGAGGGACACATGGACACAACCCTCGATTTTCGAGGCATTTCTTTGAAATATCTATAACTAGGTACATTGTACTCAATATTGGGCGGCAATATTTCAAACTTCTCCCGCCACGCTTACCGCTGTTGTGACTAGTCTAGCATACGCGGCTACGAGCCGCGCATACTAGACTGGGGGGACATGATGACGTATAGTCTATATATGGGACACGAGCCTAAATATTAAACATTACTAAGACCCAAAGCCACCACATGTGGGCTATTATAACTTGGGTCGCATTAATAATGGAGTGGGCTCACGCAAGCCCAACCAAACTATATACGGAATAGATAGAGATCTTCTATCTATGGAATGGATATCCTTAACCCGGATAAGCACCATGTGTGCGAAACGTAAGGAGCACGAACCCTACAAGGATTCTGCGCCTATATAAGGAATGACATAATTCTCATTCAAGGTACGATTCAAAACCCTAAAACTCTTTACGAGAACCCTAAATCGATTACTTACTCTCACGCCGGAGTCTAATCGTGGGAGACAATCCCACGATAAGCCTAACGGTGTTGTTTATTTTCTTAGTGCGCAGGTTTCAAGCATTAAGAAGCGAATTGGTACGAGAGCAAGAGCCCATAATCAGGAACGCTCAACTTTTGTATCAACATATATAATAAATTGATTGTTACGAAACAAAATAAATTGAGCTTGACTATTATATCTTAAGTCTATCCGAGAAAGTTTGCTTAAATATGTGTGGTGTGCATGAAAATAAAATAAAATAAAAGGATTAAGCATTGTATTGTTGGTCAAAATTCCAAACGAACTATAAGCAAAAACGTTAGACTATTGCTAGTTGAAAGTGCTACTTTATTAGACTACAAGGTGAAAGTTACAATGAGAGAAGAGTAAAGGATAAAACTAAAAAAATTAAAGTGAAATTATTGTCTCATTTGAAAAGACCCTCATTTTACTATTCATCGATATAAGTTGGTTTGATAATTGATATCGAGAACATATGTTATGAGAAATGCTGCAGCGTGTTTATTAACGAAAAGCTCTTATATTTTTTAAAAAGATTTTTCTAGAAAATTTAAGAAAATATAAAACGCGTTTAAATTAGGTTATTTTTAAAAGTTTTCTTAGAAAGATAAAAACCTGTTTTCAAAGATAATAACTAAGTTTTAGAAAACTCATTTTATGAGTTATTCATAAGTTTCCCATTTTAGAAACTACATCTAAACACGTTTTTAAGTGTTTCTAGAGAAAGAATAACTCCATTATTTTCAAAAAAACTGAAAAATGAAAACAAAAAAAAACTTTTTCATTACTAAACGCAATGTAAATTTTCCAACCAAAACTTTCTACTCATTTTCTTACCAACATAATAGTAACACCTCCAAAATTTACTGGAGTATGAAAAATGAGAGAATTGATGGATGAATAAGTGTCACAAAAATTATATTATATATGAGTAAAAAGATGAGAATGAAGTTTTGATAGGAGTATTTATCATTTCGCATATGTTATATCGCTCAAACTAGTCAACAATGCCAAATTGGATCGTGAATGGTGCGTTTTGATGACACTTTTATACATTGCATTCTGGCATTCTTCTACGATTATTTATGAGGCTCTTCATTATCTTAGCAACTATAAGCAACTTTAATAAGTCACCTCGACTTTTTTAATCATAATTTTTAGTTTAAATATTTGGATTTATATGATTCGGATATGGGTGCTACTATAAGGACCCCTTGCCACATTTTTTACAATCAATACCTTTTCTGTATCTTTCTTTTTACAGTATAACACAATATTTTTATCAGTTTTTGTTTCGTATTTTTTGTCTATTTAATGCTTTTGAAACTATTCAACTTTATTTTTCATGTTCCGTATTTTTAGTTTTATAGTATTTTAATATAAACAAAATTATAAAAATAAAATGTAAATGAAAAATATAAAAAACATAAAAGGGGTGTATTGTTGGTATTTAGAGGTACCAATAACCTATCCGGTTAACCAACTGGGCTAGCCCAGTTGGCCACCAAAGGTAACATTAGGGAGGTATCTTTAAAGAGGTTTCAGGTTCGAGTTGATATTTTGGTATTATCACCACAAAGAAGATCTTTCGGATTTTTTTATTACTAACTCGCCTTCAAAATAAATAAATAAATAAATAAAATAATAAAATAAAAATAACCTATCCGGTTAGGATATACCTTCGTGGACCAAAAATAACTGGAAGGTGGGAAAACTTTGCAGTCGCCTATTTGTGTTTGCCCATTCACATAGATTTACAATTGTTCTAGTTAGATTCTATTATGATAAATTATATAGCTACGTTGTTTTGAATTTAGCAGGTCAAAAGTAAATCAGGAAATTCATATGCTAGTTGTAATATTCTACTCGTACTAGTAAATAAGATATCTAAGGTTTATAATATCCTCTATTCTTAGAAGAATATTGGTAAGAGAGTATTAATGAATTTAAAAGTGCTATGAATAGTTGACTTATTAAACTGAATCGATCTAATACAATGTTTCTAGCAATGGATATTTGGTCAAGGAAGAAACAAGTCAATGAACATCATAACTACTACGGAGTACTTTACATGAGTTGAGATCAATATAAATCTCATATTTGTCATAGATTAAAAAAAAAAAAATCTTAGACGTCCATTTTTCAAACGGCAAATCTCCAAACTACAAAAAATACACTTTCACGACGAGAATTGAATTATCTATTTATAGATATACAATTTTCTATACTTTTGGCGAACTTTTTTTTTTTTTTTTTTTTTTTCAAAAGTTACGCCAAGAAAAATCACATATGATTTGTAAAAATCACATATGATTTGGCAAAATCACATGTGATTTGAAAATCAAATCACATGTGATTTTTACAAAACATATATGATTTTTACAAATTACGTGTGATTTTTCTAGGCGGAAATTAAAAAAATAAAATAAAAATCGTTGAATATAGAAATGCATATACAAAGATAATTTAATTCTAGTCACGATGTTATAATTTTTTTTTCACGTAACGATTAACGGTTTGCGAGATATTTAATTTTTAAAAAAATTATGAAAGTTTATTTTTTTGTTTGATCAAAAAAATGAATGGTCAATATTGGTTAATTATGTTTATTACAAATATAAGATCTATATTGAAGTTTTACCTACTTGGAAAAAAAATAATAAATAAATAAATAATAATAAAAAATGACAGTTGTGTTGCTATGCTATAATAAAAGATCCAAATCAATTCGGGGTGGGATAACCACACCCTCGCTAGGGAGGGTGTGTTGATTTTGACCAGCTGCCGCCGCCTGTACTGTCTGCATTAAAATTTGTACATTTTAACTAAAGTAGGTGGACCCTCCCTGGTAGGGAGGGTTAGTATAACACAACCCATCAATTTTTATAGACTACTGGTAGGCATGTGATATTCACGCCCTCCCTATTTGGTTATCCAAGCCCTCCCTAATGGATAGGGTGTACTTGTTTCTTTTTGACTTTTTTCTTTTTTGTCGTTTTGTGTGGTTTTTTTTTTATTATTTTTTTTTTTGTTTAAATAGAAGGGAGTATGCATGTATACTAATGTATTGTATATGTATAATGTTTGGTATATTTGTGTTTAATAATGTTTTGTATATGTATAATGTTTTGTATAATAACACGTTAAATATTACCACATTAAATAACTGCAACAACGTATATGTATAATGTTTTGTATAATAACACGTTAAATATTACCACATTAAATAACTGCAACAACAACTGTTATTATTAAATTAAACGACAACGTTATACATATTATTTAAAAACAACAACATCTACGACATATGAAGATTATTCATTTCATTTAAAAGATCATGGAGCCGGGCACTTGACTGACAAGCGTGATCCTCGGGATTCCTTGTCATTTCTAACTCCATCTCCAGCGTCAGGAAATTCTGCTTCGCATGCGCCAACCAATGCTAAATCTCTGTCTGTGACGATAACACGTGGGTAATATCGTTCGTCTATGACATCCTTCACACGTTGCAATACACATTGAAATTTATGCCCTTTTTCACTGTTTAAAAAGCTATACGCCATTGAAAATGTTTTATTTGTTGAAGTTACTCCAAGAATGGCAATTTAAACATCGTGGTATTGTATGTGGAGTCCATCAGCATGATTGTTAGGTCACCATTTAGTAAACACAAGTATGATATAAAGAGAAATGAGATGAGAAATAGACTTGGTTGATTATAAGATAATAAGAAAGATAAAAGTGCAAGAGTTTCCTTAAGGTAATCTAATAACCAACAAAATAAAATGTAACATGAGCTTACTATTTATAAGGGAGGAGCTAGGGCAACACACCCTTCCTCCCTTATCCCTTTTTAACGTGGGCTTTTAGGCCTCTTGGGCTTTAACATGTTGCCCATTAACTTAAACAATAATAAGAGATAAAACTTAAGCAACCTATTACAAAATGTAATGACCGAGACTTGACTAAATACTAAAGTATGATCCCAACAATCTCCCCCTAAGGGTCGGTCATCACAGTTGCTTGACGTCTTCATCTTTGTCGTTGACTTGTGACATGTAAAACTCTAGACGTCTTCAAAATGAATGAATGATAGTGAATGTACTTTGCTCTTTGTCTTTGTTCTTTGGTAATGATGGATTATGAAGTTGTCTGCCGTTCGTCACTCCTGCGTCTGTGGTGGTTGTACGCCATTCCAACATACTCATACATCTTTAGACTTTCACTTACAAAAATTCCTTTTTCATGCATTGAGATCTTTGTCTTTATACTTTGTAGATTCTTCTAATTGCCGTAGAATCTTTCTTTGAACTTTGTGTTGCTAAGATCTTTGGGGGAGCTATCTTTGACTTCAAGATGTATGTATGAGCATGTTGGAATCTATCATCATGGAAGTGAGGTACCTGCGAGTAAACAGTTAGCAATAAAACAACCGGTACTTACGGATAAGGAGTTAGAGCTCATCAACAGCATATTGTGAAGATTCCTTCTAATCCTTATCCAGGCCGTTCCCATATCAGATACTCCCGAAGGAGCTTACGAGACCTACTAAGTAGCTCAATGACTGGGTGAGTCGCTGGGGATCACTCCACGACTGTAGACCGTAATGGAACCACCGCAAACACTAAGCGTAACCCTTGTGGGGTTACCGAAGTGACCTGCTGTCAGGGCTGTTTGATGTTGACCCTGGCAGGATTTCCGTTTAATCATTGAGAAATACTTATGTAATCCTCTCATAAACGTTCTCGGCAGATTGCTAAGATCTGCGAAGGACTCGATAGTTTACAACTGATGCCCATTGATGTAGAACACCAGTCGTAGAAATACTAAGTGTTCCTAAGAGATCTTTGATGTATCTCAAGGCTCTAGACTCTATAAGTGCACACCTAGGTTTCCTATGCGGAGACTGGGGATGTCCTTCTTCAATATCAACCGTCTCTAAGAGATAGGTCGATAGGTTACGCGGGTTCCCCTGTGAGAATGAAACAAGTCCTTTTAAGAGAACTTGAGTGGTTAAGAAGGTTTAGTGCATTGCGTCACTGGGTCCATGACGACTTAATCTTCAATACCGGCGTCGCCTTAGCAACAACCAGTAGCATACGTATTGAACCCGGTGTCTGCCCTAAGGTTGAATCATCTGGAGGGCTATTACTTTTCACCCTTTACTTTACTTTTCTTTTTAATTCTTCAACTCCTTCTTTCCCTTTCATTCATTTCTCCTTTTTTCGTATCATACCTAAGGACTTCTAATTCTAACTATGGGAGATGTCCTTGGGTAGATCCCTCCGGCTCTGGCGGATCATAGGACGGATATTCCTATCTTAATCACCTTATAACTCCGACAGTAGCCAAGAAACCTTTGATTGAAAAATCTCTCAAAGTGTTTGTGATAATCAAATATTTCGGTTAACACTTTGAGAGTTTTGCGTACACTTTTGAAGGGCTCCCCCTGCACATGTGCTCATAAGTGTTTAATAAATTTGCACATGCGGGAGGAGCAAGCACTTTTGAATTGATCCACTTTCCGTGAACACGACCGATTCGAGACACGCTTACATCACTAGTTAGACTAGCTTGAAGTTATTACCCGGCCTGGTCAAGTCCACAGAAAGTTTCTCGAGACGGTACATTTCTACTAAGACTAATCCTTTTCGAGACACGCTTACGTGGTTAGATAAAGAGATACATTGTCAGCTTTTAGGTGACAACTAGCTTTAATATCTAACTTGATGTTATTACCCGTCGAGGATAAGTCTTTTCGATATTACTAACATTTATTGCCTCGTCAATTCCTGGGTTAAAACTGAGTCTAGCTCGCACATGATACAACTTTTAAGCATTGACTTCATATATTTTAATCACTTTTTCATTTTCTCCCCCTCAAAAATAGCATATAAGATGATGTTTTTGATAATCTTTTAGATTAAAATATGCCTTTTGAGTCTTACGGGGAGATTCTCCAAGAACTTTTTGATTTTGAGCAAAGTATTTTGTTTTGACAAGTGCTCCCCCTCAACAAGTGAGTAGGTCTTATTGAGGTGAAATACTTGTCCTTTTGAGCAGAATTATGAAAAAATCATAAATGTTTGATTAATTCTACTCAAAAGTAAGAAGCCTTCGCTCCTTATATTAGGATTGAGGCACTGATGCGTACCTCAGGGTCCTTTCTTTACAAGTACGGGTTGTACACTGATATGCGTGCACAAACCATTATGAAGTAAATTATTGACAAATCAAATCAAATGCTTACAATGATTTACCAATCAGGCCTCTGAAATGTCAGCACCGGAAATTTGGATCTGCCTCCAACATAACTCTCCAACCTCCGAAACTGATCCCTGCGCCTTAATCTGTTTTCAATCCTGAAGATGAATCTGCGAGCATCCCGGGCGTCATTTGTGTTCCACCTTTTGGATTTACCCAGTTCAATATCATTGATTCTGCCTTTGATTCCATCTCTGACGAACTTGAGAGTTTCATCAAAGAACTTATGAATTTCTTCATATCCCATAAAGCAGTTGCGACCGTTAATACTTCGGTAGGTGAACCCAAATGGTCGTCTGATCAAGGAGTATTGAGGTAGACGTTGAAGGTCGGGGATGTCAAACAGGTTTGGTTTAGTGAGATTGAGCTTCTTCTGGTAACTTTCCACTCCTAACTGAAGATCTTCAACTCTTTCTCTTATGACAATCTGCCTGATGTAGATGAGAAGAGCTTGGATAAAGGCAAGCTGTATGTCTTTGGGCAAGCCACAGAGTTTTCCTTGAACTTTTAGCAGGTACATGTCTTCAATGTCGTTGAGACGTAGTCGTGGAAAGTCAGACTCGGAAATATCGTACTCCTTTTCATCAAGCCTTTTCAGTGTGATTTTGCTGAGGAAGGGGTACCCAAAGAACGTGACAGTCGAGATGAATTGAATGGAGACTATCTTCAGATCACTTTCTACATCACCCATCGTCTGATTAAGTCTGCTGCTTCGATAGTACTGTGCTCGGTTGGTTGGCCAATGATGAATACCATAAAGTGCATCCCGGTCATATTCAATAATTTTGTCGACGAATAATGCTGAAGCTTCTTCTTCGATGGCATTGTTGAGATATCGAGCTGCAGGGAGAAAGGCGAGTGAGGTGACATACTTCTTCTCGATCTTGCTGCCAAGTGTCAGGAATTCCAAGTCTGTGTTGTAGAAGAACTTGTACGGGATCTTTGGTTCCTTAGGCTTCCCAATCATTGGTAGTGGTTTGGACCAATCAGTAATGTAAGGTGCGGTTTTCTTTGTGACCGGATCGACATATGATTCAGGGTTGATCCAGTCAATATTGCTTGACATAGCTCGAGCAATATTTTCCAGATGGTATTCAAGCTCGATTGAGTTAGCAGACCGATCTTTCAGAAGATTGAAAGCATCATTTTTGATTCTTCGCAGCTCTTTCTTATTCATCTTTTTCATCTTAAACTTTTGCTGAATCATTTGAGCATATTCCACTGTACGACCATCTTGAGGTTCATGATTGTCTTCCAGTGGTGGTTGCGAATTTATCATCTTCTCAAACCAGGAGTATTCGGCACTATTGTCTTGGTCTAGCCAGCTAAGGACGGTTTTGGGTTTCTTTGGTTTGGTGCCTTTAGTTGAGGTATCCGGTTGAGGTTGCTGATGCTTTCCTTTCTTATCTTTCTTCTTCTGCTTAGGAGATGGTTCTGGAACTTCATCGGGCATAGGAATGTCGTCACCACCGGTGTATTCAAAGTGATCATGTGCCTTGGGAGCAGAACCAGATGCCTTCGGTTGTTGTGAGGAAGTTGTTGTGGTAGGAGGAATTACCGGTGTTTTGTGCTGAGATGAGGATCCTTCGGCTTGTTTCTGTTTCTTTGCCTGAGAATTAGGATCCCTGTCTTCATCATCTCTTTGACGTTTTAGCTTATCGGCCTCTGTGCTACAAGACTCTTTGTTCATTTTGTCTTTCAGTGCTTCCAGGACTTTTGCTTCTTCAGGAGTCAAGGTGAACTTGTTTGCAAGCTTTTCTAGGAGTTGAGCTTCCAAGTCATCCAGAGAAAGTCCTGGTAGAGGAGCAGTAGACTTGTCGGCACGAAGAGTGAAGGTTGTTGATCGGATAACTTTCTTTACTGCTTGCTCAGCGAACTTGGTGAGTTCGTCTCTCATTGGTGCCAGTAGATCTTTCAGCTCAGCCACTAAGTGTTGTGCCATGTATTCCTGTGCTTGAGCTGCTAGTGCGGCTTCCAAGTTCTCTGTTACGTCTTTAGCTAGGAAAATGTCAACCTTATCTTGTAGCTCTTTGACGTTCGTGTTCAGCTTAGATAGTTCAGCAACCTGGGTTGCAAGTTTAGCAACCTGATCTTCTAGTTTGCTTCTCTTCTTATCATGCACTCTTTTGAAAGCAGACTTGAGTAGTTTGGATGCAGCAGAGGCTTTGGAGCTCGGTTTCTTGATTGATTTGCCATGTGTTGATTCAGATGCAGGAGGTGATGACTGTGATGATTCAATAATGGTGGTTGTGTCTTTGACATCTCCTTTCTGTAGTTCGGGTTGTACAACTTTCTTATCTTTGGCTGCTGCTTCTTTCACCCTAAGTTCTTCTGCCAGTTTAACAGCTTCAGCTTTCTGTCTTAGTTCTTCAGCAACCCTGGCTTCTTCTTCTTTCTTAAGTTTTTCTTCAGCCAGTTTGGCTGCCTCCTCTGCTTTCCTGCTCTCTTCCATTCTGATCGTTTCTTCCAGTTTAGCTTGAGCAATCTCTTCAAGTCTGGCCTCTTCAGCTTCTTGTTTTCTTTTCAGTTCCTCTTCCTGAGCCCGTTCTCTACGCTCCATTTCTTCCATAGACATAAGTCTTGGAGCATCGGTATCCATAGGATCATCTTCTCCTTCCTCTCCCATTGCTGGAGTCATCTCAACGTCAGTGGGAGATACTGAGGGTGTATCATAAACAACTAAGTCAGAGGTGATTCCTGTGGTAGGCTCAGGAATGCTGCTTGAGCCGCCAGCTTCGGTGGTCTGAGAGAAGACAGGAGGTGGAGGTATATCAGCATTGAATGTATCAATTCGGCTGTGAAGGAGACCGAGGTTGAGAGCCCGTTCATTTTCTTCATCGACTGAAAGGCCTTCAGGCTCTTGTACAGCTGTAACTGGTTCCTTCATCTTTTTTCTTCTAATCCTTTCTTCTTCCAAAATTGTTTGAGCTTTGGTGAATGGACGTTGATAGAGGTGTGCGGGGGATTCAGCATAATCAGCAGATTCGTCAATAATATTATCCCAATCTTCGAACGTCAAATCCTTATCGTCAATTTCATCAAGATTGACTTTCTTGGTGATGTTGGCATAGGCTTCACTGTAAATAGGACCTTCGTCGGATTCGGTTTATTCAGAGTCAGCAGGTTTTGGAGAAGGTGTAGGTGAGGGAAACCAGCCAGGTTCAGCAGTAGGTTTCTTTGCAGGAATTCTGATCTTGGATGATGGCTTTTTCTTGGGTTTGGATTTGGTAGAACTTTCTGAGCTGCCAGATTTGCTACCTTTCTTACCTTTCTTCTGCATGTATGAAGGTAGAGCAGCTTCGTCCAAGAACCCAACTTTTTCTGCTTCAATAGCTTGTAGGTAGTACTTGTAGTTATTACCATCCTTGACTTTGTCAGTTAAGAGGCTATCTGGAAGTTTCTTTCCCTGTTTCCTTGTACTTGTATCCATTCTCTTGATGACCTTCAGTGTGTCCTCATTCTTGTATGTGTGCTGAAACTCATCATTCAATCTTTGAGGAATGTCATCATATTCATGGAGGAAGCTTGCAATAAGAAGTTTGGTGAAACGGACGAAAGGAATATTGGTTGTCTTGCGGTGTATGTGCCACACAATATCTTCCCAGATAATGCTGGCATAATCAACCTTCTTGACATTAGCAATAGCCCAGAACAGCCTGAGATGTTGGAGCTTAGGGTGTTCATGGCCTGTGTCTCTGCCGGATAGTGACTTGGCAATTATGATGTAGAGAGTTCTCCAAGGCTGTGGAAGAAATCTGATATTGACCCTAGAGTGACTAGTAATGACCCCTTCAGACTCATCATACCCAATATCTCTCAGCCATTCTATCAATTCTTCTTCAGTGGGAACTTGGTCATACTCTTCATTCGGTTCAAGTTCGGGAAGACCAAGAGCACTACGGAGAAGATCCTTGTCGACCGTGACTTGTCTCATGTGAAGCATACAAGTAAAGGACTCTTCCAGGAGGTCCAGGTGGATTGTGTGCCAAAACTGATGTATGTAGAAGCATGCTACTGCAGCAGATTTGGTGAGAAGAACTTTGCACGGGTGATAGATGAGAGCATCAACAGCAACAAGGCAAGAAGACTCATTGCATGTCAGTTTGTTGAAGTTGACTCTTAGGTTGTTCTTTCCAATCTTCCTGGAGTAGTTTTCAGGAAATGTGTCTTCCCATGCACGAATGGGTTCAGGTTCTGGTCCGTATGGGATGTCATTGTGTTCTGCCATCTGAATTGATCATAAACACACAAACATGGCAATTGTTGATGATGTTAGTATAAGCATTCATTAAGCATGTGTTCATATAGATTATCATGTTTTGATGATGATCAGTGGGGGTTTGTGTGTGTTAAAACTTATGTTATGTGACAAACTTGAGTTATTTTACTTGTTAGAAACATAAAACAATTCAATTCCATCCAAAGTTTATCATTTACAACAAGTTACACATTGGAAATTTCCAACACTTAGAAAAAATTTGGAATTTTGACAAGTTTACGCGTAAGTAGTTGTTTTACGCGTAACCTGACTTAAGCGTAAGATAAGAAATAAGGCGTAAGTGCAAAATCTACGTGTAAGTTAGAACTTTACGCGTAAAATGAAACTTACGCGTAAGATCAATTTTAAGCGTAAGATAGGTCTTATGCGTAAAAAATGAAATTACGCGTAGGATTTCCCTTAGGCGTAAATTGTAACTTATGCGTAGGTAATGACTTACGCGTAAGTTCTAGACTTATGCGTAAGATCAGAACTTATGCGTAAAAAACAATTTTATGCGTAAACTGTGTCTTATCCAAGACACAATTTGTCCACGTGTCGAATCTTACGCGTAAGATTCAATCTTACGCGTAGGATGAACATTTAACGCGTAAAATCGTCATTTCCAGAAATTCACCTTTTGTAATTTGAGTTATGAGTTTCCTGAAAGTGCACAAACATTACCACTGATCAAACATCAATCCAATACACTTATATCATACATTTTAACGCGTAAACAAGCTCAATACAACTTAACGCGTAGACATGCAAGAACACATAATCATAATCTAATCTCAACATGTTTCTGGGCACGATTGAGCATGGGGCAAATGATTCTAACAACCTAAGGATTATATGGACCAAGTTATAACAATTTTCATCCACACAAACACACAATCAAGGCTGCTAGTGTCATTCGAACCTTAAGCCTTAGATTCAAGAACAAGACATGATAAAGATACAATTAAACCATGTCAACATGATCCTAAGACCACAAGAACAAAATCCCCATCATTAATTATCATCCTAACATCCTCAATCAGAAATCCCTAATTCATACGCATGAACCCTAATTCCCAATTTGCACAATTGATGATTCTGGGTAGGATTAGTGTTAACTAACATGTTTAATAACATCAAATGAACAAATCCCATCACCCAATACGATCAAATCAACACTTAAATCTGGGTTTGATTTTACGCATAACTCACAAACAAAATTTCAACGATTGTGTAAGATTTAGCCGTTGGATTGGAATAAAATTAAAAACCGTAGTATGAAAACATGATCAAAACATATTATTACTTACAGATTCAAGATTGGTAGATTAGATCAAAAGGATGAATGTGAGGCGTTCGATTTGGTTGGTGAAAGAGTAAATGTTTTGCAGAAAATTAAATGTGAGTAGTCAAGGTGGTTTTGACTGTGGTTAATTCCAGTTTCAAAAATGACAGATTTAGTCCCTTAACCCTTACTAACATTAATTTTAAATGCTAACATACTTATTCACATATAACATTCGTTAGTCAACACTACGATATGAAAAGAACAACTTGTCATACTCCCCCTCGACCTTGGAATCATGGTAAAATTAACTGGTTTTGATCAAGGAGAGTAACCCGATATCCTTTTGAATCAACACTAAGAAAAAAAATTTATTTATTTTTGTTAAAATGTAAATGTTTTTGGTAAAATGCAAGTATAAAAGGTAAAATAATTTTTAGAAATTAAAAAAAATGTTACTTTTCCTCCCCCTCAACACTAATTTTAAATGATTGAAGACTTTTTAGAAAAAAATAGTGTTGAAAGAGTTTTATACTTGCATTTTTTTTTTTTTTTTTTTTTTTTTTTTTTAAGAAATATATTTTTATATTATGTTTTAGAGAAAAAAAAAATATTTACAAAGATAGTTTTGATGTTTGACAATCACTTGTGTTTTAAAAACTTTTCCAGATCCTCTGGAGTCAAACATCGCATACCAATTTGGTGAACTAAACTAGCAAACCTGGATGGTGCCAAGGATTTGGTAAGTAAGTCCGCCAATTGGTACTCAGTTCCAACAAAATAAAGTTCAACTGTACCCCTTTCCACATGCTCTTTGATGAAATGATATCGGAGATCGATGTGTTTGGATTTGCAATGATGCACAGTGTTGCAGGAGATAGCAATTGCACTCTTTGAGTCACAGTAGATAGGAATCCTGTTGAACAGGTAACCATAATCCTTGAGTTGTGATCTCATCCAGATGACTTGAGCACAACAAGCGGACATGGCTACGTATTCAGATTCTGTAGATGACAGTGAAGTGCAGTCCTACTTCTTAGATTGCCATGACACAAGTTTGTCTCCGAGAAATTGTAATCCACCAGATGTACTTTTGCGTGTGTCTAAACATCCTGCATGGTCAGCATCTGAAAAAGCAATTAGTTCAAATCCAGAATCCTTCGGATACCAGATCCCCAAGTTAATGGTTCCCTTTATGTATCGAAGGATTCTTTTGACCTCACTGAGGTGTTTTTCAGTTGGTCTGGACTGATAGCGGGAGCACATGTAGACAGCAAATACTATATCAGGTCTACTAGCTGTGAGATACATGAGGGACCCAATCATACTTCGGTATTTGGTAGGGTCAACTGGAGTCCCATGTAAATCAGCATCTAGTTTTGTGGTATAGCCCATTGGTGTATTATAGGTATCACAAGACATCATTCCATATTTCTTTAAAATTTCAAGAGCATATTTTGATTGATTTACAAAAATTCCACGGGGTGATTGATGAACTTGTAGTCCTAAAAAGAACGAAAGTTCACCCATCATGGACATTTCAAAATTATCTTTCATTAATTTTGCAAAATCATTAGAGAAACTTCTTTTTGTTGAGGCAAAAATGATGTCATCGACATATATTTGAACAACAAGTAAGTCCTCCCCGTAGGTTTTAGTAAACAGTGTTGGATCCACCGATCCTTTAGAAAACTTATTGGCCAGTAAGAAAGTGGACAGTTTGTCATACCACGCCCGTGGGGCCTGCTTGAGTCCGTAGAGAGCCTTTTTGAGTCGGTAGACGTGATTAGGACGCTCAGGATCAACGAAGCCTTCAGGTTGGCTGACATAAACTTCTTCACGGAGATCTCCGTTAAGAAATGCTGTTTTGACATCCATTTGGAAGACTACCATGTTCCGGTGTGCAGCATAGGCCAAAAAGATCCGAACAGCTTCATGTCGAGCCACTGGAGCAAAGGATTCAGCAAAATCTAGACCTTCCAGTTGAGAGTATCCTTTTGCTACCAGACGTGATTTGTTACGGATGACAGTTCCTTCAGCATCAAGCTTATTCTTCCATATCCATTTTAACCCAATGACAAAGACTCCGTCAGGTCTTTCAACTAATTCCCAGACTTCTAATCGTATGAATTGCTGAAATTCCTCTTGCATAGATTCAATCCAGTTGTCATAAGTCATAGCATCTTTAATGTTCTTGGGTTCTTCATGACAAACTGTGAGTGCGTAGATGCAAGTTTCTCCATCTGTGTGAAGTCGTTGTCTTGTCATAATTGGTGCATCTGGATGGCCAATAATATGAACTAGAGGATGGTCTCGGGTCCATTTGTGTGTTGAAGGGTGTAGTTGATATGTATCTCGCATGTTGGCAGGATCCAAGTTGCGTGTTGACGACTCAGCTATATCAGGAACTGTAGTAGCTGGTGCAAACGGATTGAAGAACGCATCAGGATCATGCTCTGCGGATTGTGGAACTGATAGTGGTGTTGGATCTTCAGCTGAGTGGCGGGAGTTAGAAACAGTTTGTTCTACTGTAGATGGTGAAGCAATTGGAGGACCGTCTCTCTCAACAGTTGTTGAAGTTTGTTGAGGTGAGTCTGGTACATGAATATTGTCAGGTTGAGCAGCGGAATTAGGTGGGACCTCAGTAGGACGGTATTCAATTGTGTCATCAAACAGTGGAGCAAACAAGGTTTCCAATTCTTTGCGGTTGAGTGGCAATGGTTCAGCCGAAGATGCCGGAGGGTTAAGACGGTTAAATTCGGGTCCTAAGCTGTGTTGCTCAGAAGCCATTTGTGTGAGCTCATCAAAATTAGCATGAATGGTTTCTTGAATTTCACGAGTACGACGATTCCAAATCCGAAAACCTTTAGAATTCTCACAATATCCAATGAACACTCCGATGTCAGCCTTTGCTTTAAGTTTACCTAAATCATCACGATCATTTTTCGGATAGCAGAGTGCTCCAAAAACATGAAAGTAATCGATGTTCGGTTTCCTTTTGTGAACAATTTGATATGGTGTTTTGCGATGACGTTTTGTGATCATACAACGGTTTTGAGTATAGCATGCGGTTGAAACAGCTTCTGCCCACAAGTAATCAGGTAATTGAGCATTAATCAACATAGTTCTAGCAGCTTCCACTAACGTCCTGTTGCGTCTTTCAACAACTCCATTTTGTTCTGGGCTTCTAGGAATAGATGTTTGATGTTCAATTCCCACTTTCTCATAATAAGACCTAAGTGTCTGATTCTTGAATTCAGTTCCATTGTCAGTTCTGACTATTCAGACCGTGTTGCGTAACTGAACTTGAATTTTAGTGAGAAAGGTGATGATCATAGAAGGAGCCTGATCTTTACTTCGTAGAAAATAAACCCAAGTCCATCTGGAAAAATCATCGACGATTACTAGTATGTAGCGTTTACCGTTGATACTTTGAACACGCATCGGTCCACACAAATCCATATGAAGCAGTTGTAGAACATGATTCGTACTGTGTTCAGGTTTTGAAGGAAAATGAGCGCGAGTACTTTTTCCTTGTTCACAGGCTGGACATAAGTGATCTTTGGTGAAACGGAATCTTGGAAATCCCTCAACAAGTTTATAACGAGCAAGGTCAGTCATAGTTTTGAAATTCAAGTGTGAAAGACGTTTGTGCCATAACCAAGATTTAGTTGATTCTGCTTTGGAGAGAAGACATATCGGAGATGTTGCAATCATATCTGAAATTGAAATTGTATAAAGATTGGAGCCACGGGAGCCAGACATAAGATCGTTTCCTTGTAAGTCACGAACAAAGCAAGTTTTCTCACGAAATGCAACTTCTAGATCCCCATCACAGAATTGACCAACAGAGAAAAGGTTGTGTCCAAGGCCTTCCACATAATAAACACGGCTTATTTCGATGTTTCCACTTATAAAGTCACCATACCCCATGATTAAAGCGTAATGATCATTCCCGAATCTGACAGTACCAATGAACTTTGAGACAAAGTTGTGTAACAGTTTGAGATTGCCTGTCATATGTCGGGTGCATCCGCTATCAACAATCCAGAGAACAATCTGCACCACCTGCATCACAAGAAGAGGACACGGATGGAACAGAAGTAAGGGTGGAACCCAAAGAAACTGCGGGTTCCTGTTGGTTAGAAGCACAAGTATTCAATAATTTAGGAATCCATTTAAAATCAGGTTTGTGTTGTAACCAACGTTGCCAATTCCAACTAGTTCGAGCTTTCTTAATGGTGTATTCACTAGTGTTTGGCTGATTCCTAGACTTGTTCTCTGCACCTATGGGGTTAACATCAACTTCACTAGAAACCGTAGAAGGCGGCTTTCCTAAGATAGACTTAGAGGCAGTAGTGGGCCTAGAAGGAATGCGTGTCCTACGTTTCTTATGACGATGAAGTAGAGAATTAGCTATACATTTAGTATGATCACCAGATGAAACGCTTTTACGACAAAACACACAAGATGCATTAATATTCAAAACATTCAAAGGTTCATCATTCGTTACATTTAGATTTTGATTACAATTTGCCAAATTAGAATCTAAATCTGATGCAACATGAGTTTTATTCAAATTCCTAAGTTGGTCTTCTACTTCTTGAGCTTCTAGTTGTCCTCGCTTACGTTGCCAGAGCCTATTCTTCTTTTTACTGTATCGCTTGGGTCTGCTAACGCTAGTAGGGGAGACTAGTCCTGTAGAAGTGGAGTTTGCAACATTAGTATTTTGAACAACCTTTCCTTTATCAGTTATGTCTAATTTATACATTCCTGGTGCTATCACCGTGGTGTCAACCATCTTTCCTTTTTCAAGTATCTTTATTTTCTCTTTTAACTCAATGATGATGTGATTCTTATCCTGAATGTTTGACTCAAGTATACCATTGCAATATTTGATGTCTATGTGGTTTTGTAGAAATTCGTCATTTTCAATTTTTAACTTCGCAATTTCTTTCTCGTATTTCAGACACAAACCTTTTAAAGACTCATTGTTTTTGCAAAGTTGACAAGAGTTTGAAACATTGTGACTTTGAAACTTCAATTCCCTTTCAAGACTTTTAGCTTGACACCATTCAAGCCTTTGATTGAGTAAACTGATTTGTTTTGAAAACTGTTTTGTCACATCATCATTCTTTTTCCTCAGATTATCATTCTCATGTTTCAGTGTCTCAATTTCCTCATTCAACAAGTTATTATCAACACAATGATCATGCTTAAGCATAGAAGTACCAGATTTATAGAGATCATTCATGATAACAGACAGAATATCAGCACAGAGAACTTGTTCCAAGAGTCGATCAGCATCATTTTTGAAAACTTTAGTTTGTAACTTTTGAACCAAAATCTCATTTTCAGCAGTGTCAAAAACGTTTATCATATTTTTGACCTCCTTTTGAAGTTCCTGATCCCAACGTGTAGCACAGAGACGGAGGTGTTGAACAATTGGTTTCATTTGTTTTTGAAAAATATCTCTTTTTTCTCGCTCGTAAGCGGATTGAAAAGTTTCAATTTTTATTTCAGAATTGCGTTCAATTGTTTCCTCCAAAATATCAATGTCTTCCATAAAAGTTTTGAAATAATTTAAGACACGACATTTTGGTAAACGTGTAAGTTCACCGGACGAGGGTAAAGGACCATTTACTTGTGCTACAGTTTGGACAGGGGCCTCATTGTGAGATGAAACATACGACTCTTCGATAAACCATGATTTCTCAGGTAAATCCTTTTGAGTAACGAACTTGACTGGATTTTTTGAATAGTCATATGGTGTGCAATATTCAACATTACTCATTTTTGACCGACTCTCGTCTTCAAGTTCTTCTTCTTCCTCAGTATCAAAAACAACAGCACGCACAATCGAATTATCAAGCAAATAATCCATACTGTAAATTTTTGGAACATCTTTGAATGCATTATGAAGAAACATTGAATTGTAATCGCCAAGTGCAAATCCAGTACCGGGTCTCGGTTTTAAAGTAAATTTCTGAATTGTAGTGACAGAGTTCCCGTGTTTGTACACAATGTTACGAAATTCTTTCAATTGTTTTTCAAGATCAACAATATCACCGAGTAAGTTATCTATATACTTCCTTTTTCGTATTTTATGTTCACAAAAATCTTTTTGACAACTTGACAATTCTGTTTCTGTTTTTGAAAGTTCTGTTTGAAGACGTTTGACTTGCATTTTCAATTCACTCTTTTCACTTTCGAGTTTTGAAATCAACTTTCCGTTTGACTCGATTAAATCTTGCATTTTGCGTTGAAGATCTTGTTCTTTGTTGTAGGAATCGTGAAAAGCTTTTTCAAAACTTTTTGCATGTTTAATCTTGTCTTCCTGATTAGAAAGCTGAATTTTATAACATTCAATATCTCTTGCAAGTGACGCATTTTGTTCTTTCAAAACTTTGTTTTTCTCATTGCATTTTGTTATTTGCAATTGTTGAGCATCCAGTTGTTTTGATAACAATATGAGATCAGGGTCTGGATCAAATGATGGTTCATGTTGTTCGAAATGATCATGTTTATCATTCTCAATAGGATCATCAAATAAAACAACTGTGTCATCATCGAATATGACAACTGTGTTTATTTGTTCATCTGTATGAGATGATGAAGATGATTTAGATGGAACAACTTGCGCCATATCTGATTCATAAGCAGAAGGTGAGACTATTTCATTAATAAAGCATTCATTGAAGTCATGTACCTGAGACAAGCCGTCAGTGTCATACACTGGACCTGAATCATTGAGCTTAAGTTCCTGCATGTTAGCCATAAGCATCACAGCAGCATTGGCTTCCAGATCTTCCATGTCATCATCGTTGTTCACATTTGCCATGAAGTTGTTGTCCTGTTCAGGGAAATGTCCATCTTTTTCATCCTGAAGAGCCATGAGTAATGCCTGCTTGTGAAACTTGCTACCCCGAGTTCTCGGTTTGGGACATGCTGTAGCAATATGACCTTGTTCATTACAATTGTAGCACCAAACTGCATTCCCTGAGGTTGAGTTCCTTGTAGTAACTGAGTCAGACCTTTGTTGAGAAGATGCTGAGTTGTTCCTGAACCCTGTATTGTTACCAAACCTCTGACCATTCCCATAACTTCCTGAAGAACTTCCTGAACCAGATCTACCATAGTTACGATTTTGAATTTCCACTCTTCCATCATTTACAACAGCTTGATTCCTGGTATTTGAAGATGAACGTTGACGGTTGTTCGTTTTGTTGGAGAATTTGCTGAAAGCACGAGCAATAAGAGCAAGTCCCTGGTTCAACGTATTAAAGTCATCATCGTCATCATCATTGCAGTTGGAGTAGTACACAGCATCATTGTTGTTTGACGGAACAAGTTGAGTAGAAGTATCTTGTGGAGATGAATCATAAGAGACCATTTGGTTCGAGGTGGAAGATTGTGGATAACTGAAGTAGTTCTGCTCTTGAACATATGCATGATTTGACAGTGGTGGTGAAGCATAGGGAGATTGAGCTACGAGAGCCAAAGAATTTGGTGTTGTTGTGGGTGTGTAACCTCCTCGTAGAGCTCGATCTTTTTCCACTTCAGGTTCATGGTGTTTCAGAAAGTCATACAACAAGCCATATGGAGCATCATGAAGATTCTTCGTTTGACGAACAAATGTCACATATTTATGCCAATCAGGGCCAAGACTACCAACAAATTTGGAGTTCACAGCGATCCTTGGTACAGTGATTTTGTGACGTTCCAGATCATTGACAACATTTGTGAAACGATGATAGTAGGATTCAAGTGACTCTCCAGGTTCAATTGTGATGTCAGTGTATTCCATGTAAAGCTTGGATTCCATGTCATCTTTATTCAATTGAGTGCCTTCCATGAGGAGATGAACGTGTTCCCACATAGCTTTGGCTGTTTTCTGAGCATCGACACTGCGATAGATCGGATTGGGTATACCTTGAAGTATATAAGCCATTGCATACTGATCAGCTTCACGATGTAGTTTCTGTTCTTCAGTGAGTGCAGTTTCTGGAAGGGGTCTATCACCAGGAGGACGTGGAGGATCAGCATTAGGATCACCAGCTTCAAATCTTGTTGGCCACTCAAATGGTCCTTCAAGTATCACTTGCTTTAAGAAGTGCCCATGAGGTTTCTTTAGTTCAAGAAAGCGTAGGAATCGACTAGACCATTGCACATAGTTACCAGGTGTTAGCATTGGAGGTGTTTCAAGTGATCCTGCCTCATGTCGGGATTGTTGAGTTGTAATAACTTCACACATTCTGTCAAACCAGTGAGGTTGTTTGGAGGAAAACTGAGTGTTTTGTTGTGGCACTTGATATGGTTGTTGTTGAGGAATGAGCTGTTGCTGCATCATCAGGTAATGTTGTTGTGGATTGTATTTAGGAGGTTGTTGATTCATTATGTGCGGAAGGTATTGTTGTTGCTGATACTGCTGAGGTTGTTGTTACTGATACTGCTGAGGTTGTTGTTGCTGAGGATAAGAGTGAGGGAAGTAGTGATTAGGTGGTTGAGACATCTTAGAACACTTGTGTAGAAATGGATCTTTGTAGAAGATTGAAATGCACGTTCCTTTGTGAAAGTAGCAAAATCCTTGGGGTAAGTTTAAATCTTACGCGTAACTTAATCTTACGCGTAAACTTTAAGTTATGCGTAAAGAGTAGGTTTATGCGTAAACTTTCTAGTTTATGCGTAAGTTTCCTCTTTACGCGTAAGCTTATGCTTATGCGTAAGTTTAGACTTATGCGTAAGGTTGAAACAACCAAACAAATCTTTCAAACTTATCCAAGCTTGAAAGATATCCGTAGTCGAAGTATTCCACTAACTTATCCAAGCTAGGGAAGTACTGAGTCACCGTAGCACAAGAAGAAGATCGTTGTTGAAGCTTACGCGTAAACTCTGGCAAGTTACGCGTAACTCTGACTTACGCGTAGAATACAACTTATGCGTAGGATTTAAGGCGTAAAGGAGCACTTTACGCGTAGGATCAGGGTTTTGGCAAATTTTACGCGTAAGAAAAGGGTTTTAGCCAATTTTGCGCGTAAGAAAAGGGTTTTATGCCTATTTTATGCGTAAACCGACCAAAAAACACTGTAGACAGCTGGAAATAGTACTTTTCCGACCACTTTACGCGTAAAACGTACTGTTCACCTTAAATAATGACTTTTAGAAGAGAAAATGCTTAAAAATAAGGTACTTTTGATCAAATAACTTCACCAATACTTAGAAAACCTTAACTTTATGAGATGTTATTACCAAAAAACTAGTTTTCCAATATCAAAGAAGCTATAAAACCTAAAAAAAAACCTTAAAAATCACAACTTTATGCAACAACTAAGCTTCAAATCACTATATCAACCTTGAAACTTGTCCAAGCTTCAAGATTTGAGTGAAAGAAACAAAGAAAAATGCAAAAAGATGAAGAATAAGCACCAAATCCCCACGTAACCAAAAGAAATACACTTCAAACTTCTAGTAGGCGAATGATACCACTTGTTAGGTCACCATTTAGTAAACACAAGTATGATATAAAGAGAAATGAGATGAGAAATAGACTTGGTTGATTATAAGATAATAAGAAAGATAAAAGTGCAAGAGTTTCCTTAAGGTAATCTAATAACCAACAAAATAAAATGTAACATGAGCTTACTATTTATAAGGGAGGAGCTAGGGCAACACACCCTTCCTCCCTTATCCCTTTTTAACGTGGGCTTTTAGGCCTCTTGGGCTTTAACATGTTGCCCATTAACTTAAACAATAATAAGAGATAAAACTTAAGCAACCTATTACAAAATGTAATGACCGAGACTTGACTAAATACTAAAGTATGATCCCAACAATGATTTCAGGGAATGTACACCATAGAGCATACGACGTGGGGTGCACAAAAAATAGCTCCTCAAGCTCGTTTGTATGCTCATTTATCCTCGGATACCATGTATACCCTGAATCCCTCAAATGCGAGTAAAGGACTTGAATTGGAGTTCTATCACCTACTCTGGCTCTCTGGATCTTATTTCGTACGTTATATATTGTTCTAACACTAGACACGTTATCCGGATTACGACTCTGTATTGTCGAAAGTATAATACGTGGTCGTACGGTATAATCTGTCAATTCTTTGACCAAACCGAACTCATCATCCTTTAATCGCATTGCATATGGTAAACCATGCAACGACTCTAGCAAATCATGATTATGCATATCATCCTTCACCCTCAATATCCAATAATTTTTTGTTTGATGATACTTTGCCACCAATTTGAATGGACAATTTGTTTTAGAGGTACTGGTTTTCCGTTTTCCAGCACCTTCAGGTTTATAATTCCCACTCTTTGAACACCTGTAATTTATTTCGTACAAATAACCCTTTTCTGTTTTGGTTCTGCCTTTAACAATGACAAAACCGAGCCCACTAGCTATATTTTGCACCCAAGCCGTTAGTTGCTCGTCAGAACCGAACGTCTGAAAATACATCACAAATTTTACAACATTTATAACTTATAATTACTACTATTTTTTTACAACTTTTTAACATTTATAACTTTTATAACTTTTTAACATTTTTATAACTTTTTAACATTTACAAACATAACATTTTTTTATAACTTTTTAACATTTTTATAACTTATAATTACTACTTTTTACAACATTTATAACTTTACTTAACATTTTTTTTAACTTTTTTTTAACTAAACTTTACATTTTTTTTTAACTTTTTTTAACTAAACTTTACTTAGCAAAATCAATAAATAAAAAAGGGGGTAAATACGCAAAAAACGCGTTTATAGCCCGTGTATAAAACACGTTTTCTCTCTCTCTCTTTTCTCACACCTGTGTGTGTGAAACGCGTTTATCTCTCTCTCTTTTCTCTCTCTTTATTAGATCTAAAAACTTACTAGTATTTTTGTTGTGATGGATTTGTGATATACTGATATGTGATACTATGTGATGATTTGTGATATACATTTATAACTTATCTCTCTTTTCTGTAGTTTTTTGATACGTTGGTGATTATGTGATATTATGTGGTGGGTGATTATGTGATACGTTGGTAGGTTGGTGGTTCTGTGGTGGGTTGGTGGTAGTTTGTGATGATTTATTGATAGATCTGTGATTTTTATGGTTTCAAAAAAATTAGGGTTTCAAAATATTTTTGGGGTTTTTCCAAATTCATTTGATTTATTACAATTAAACATTCTTAATTGTAAGATAAGTTATCTAATTGAGCCAATCTATAATTGTTTTTTGAAACGCCTAATTTATGTGGTGGATCTGTGTTGGGTTGGTGGTTCTGTGGTGGGTTGGTGATAGTTTGTGATGATTTATTGATAGATCTGTGATTTTTATGGTTTCAAAAAAATTAGGGTTTCAAAATATTTTTAGGGTTTTTCCAAATTCGTTTGATTTATTACAATTAAACATTCTTAATTTTAAGATAAGTTATCTAATTGAGCCGATCTATAATTTTTTTTTTTTTTTTTGAAACGCCTAATTTATGTGGTGGATCTGTGTTGGGTTGGTGGTTCTGTGGTGGGTTGGTGATAGTTTGTGATGATTTATTGATAGATCTGTGATTTTTATGGTTTCAAAAAAATTAGGGTTTCAAAATATTTTTGGGGTTTTTCCAAATTTGTTTGATTTATTACAATTAAACATTCTTAATTGTAAGATAAGTTATCTAATTGATCCGATCTATAAGTTTTTTTGAAACGCCTAATTTATGTGATGGATCTGTGCTGGGTTGGTGGTTCTGTAGTGGGTTGGTGATACTTTGTGATGATTTATTGATAGATCTGTGATTTTTATGGTTTCAAAAAAATTAGGGTTTCACATGCCTTATTTATGTGATGGATCTGTGATTTTTATGTGATGTATGAATGTTTAGGGGGGGGGGGGGGGGCGCGGATATCACATGCCTTATTTATGTGATCGATGACCATTATGTGATATGTTGTGTTGGTTGGTGGTTCTGTCGTGGGTGATTATGTGATGGATTATATGTTGTGGGTGGTTCTATGGTGATTATGTGGGTAGGTTAACACCTTGATCTGCCACCTTTGAGTGGTATGAATACCTGCTCTGGCCTACCCCATTCCTCACAGAAAAGGGTTATAAAGAAACTTGATATTGGCAATGATGATTTTATAAAGAAAAACTTGATTTTGGCATGACATTTCCAAATGGACGGCAAAAAAAAAATGATTTTGCAACCTTTGATGTTGCAGCCAAATATGAAAGCAGTTTTGTTAATAATCTTAGCCTTTACCTGAGTTGTGTAAAATTCTGAATTCGACATTTGTTGATATGGTTCCCAGCCCTCCCTAAAATGTTATCCAAGCCCTCTCTAGACCTTAGGGTGTACTTCTTGATGGTGGATTATGGTTGGTGATTCTGTTGTGGGTGATTATGTGGTGGTGGATTATGGTTGATGGTTCTGTGGTGGTTGATTATGTGTTGGTGGATTATGGTTGGTGGTTCTGTGGTGGGTGATTATCGTTGACTATAGTTGGTGGTTTTGTGGTGTTGTTGATATGGTTGTAGTCTTTGTGGTTTTGTGGTTGTTCTATGGTTCTATGGTTGTTTTTTATATGGCTGATGTGGTTGTAGTGTTTGTTGTGAGCTTTGTTTATAATGAGCAAAGCTGCAGCTTGGGAATCTTACTGTTGGGCTTGTTTGTTTTTTACAGGCATGCAGTTTGGAAATCTTACTGTTTTGCGACATGCTTGTATCAACTTGTGATTTTGGAAATCTGCTTTTGTGGATTGGACATGCTTGTATCAACTTGCGATTGTGGAAATCTTGTGGATTGTGTTAACAATCTGTGATATCCAGGCTTTCCCTATTTGGTTATAACCCTTGTGTGCAATAGTGTGGAATCTACACTTGGACAATGGTTTTAACTTTGTGTTTCACTTTTGGTTATAAGGCGATGACGAATGGTTTTCTAAAAACTGAATGGATGGCGAAGTGATATTTTTATCACTTTCGCAACCTTCAAATCCGAGCCTTACTAAAAATCCGATCCTTACTAAAAAAAATGCTTGTATCAAGTTGTGTGGAATCTGCACTTTTAACTTTGTGTTTCACTTTTGTGTTGTTTGTGTTTGTGTGGAATCTTCTGGGCAATGGTTTTAACTTTGGGTTTGTGTGGAAAAAAATACATAGACAAAAAAAAAAACACAAAAAAAAGTTATTACTTTAACTTTGGGACAAAAATAAAAGAACCTGGACAAAAAAAAAATACATAGACAAAAAAAAAACACAAAAAAAAGTTATTATTTTAACAAAGGACAAAAACAAAAAAAGTTAATATTTTAAAAAGTTATTATTTTAAAAAAAGAGATAGAAAAGACAGCAAAGGACAAAAACAGAAAAAAAAAAAAAAAAAAAAAAAAAAAAAAAAAAAAAAAAAAAAAAAAAACTGACAAACAGTAACCCTATGCCCCATAGAGGGGGCGCGGATAACACAACCCCTACTGGTATCTTTTTTCTGTAATGTATGTATATCTTTCTTGAAAATCTCGTTGTAAAATGTAGGGGTGTAAACGAGACGAGACAACTCGCGAGCTACTCGAAATCGACTCGTAAATTACTCGAAATCGACTCGATGTAAACGAGTCGAGCTTGAGTTCGAGCTATTCGAGTATATTTTCGAGTCGAGCTCGAGCTCGAAAATACTCTGCTCATGAAGCTCGCGAGCCTTAATGAGCTTCAACTAAATTACACTTTTACCCTTTTGTATACATATATTTACTTATATTTCATACAAATCGAGTCGAGTCGAGCTTAATATTTCAAGTATTCATCGAGTTCGAACCTTAAATATGAAAATAATCGAGCTCGAGTCAAGCTTCGAGCTCGAGTTTTATATAACGAGTCGAGCTCGAGCTCGAAATATAAAGCTCGATCAAGCTCGAGTCGAGTTTCGGGCCTGAGTTTTAGTATTCGAGTCGAGCTCGAGCTTGGCAGTACTCAACTCGACTCGACTCGTTTACACCCCTAGTAAAAGGTAATGCTATATCTTCGGGTGACTTGAGTTGTATGCTAAAAACGTACTATATTAGTAACATTAATGAATAAGCAAACATATATATATATATATATATATATATATATATATATATATATATATATATATATATATATATATATATATATATATATATATATATTTTTGGCAATATGAAGTATTTTAGATACTACTATACACGCATCTTATAAGTATTATAATTATACTATACAACATTAGTTGAAGTAGTGCTTGGGAGCCGATAGTGTTACAAAACAGCTGGCTAGGAGGGTGGCTGAAGGGAGGAGGATGGCTAGGGCGTATTGTGGAACTGTGGTTTGAGTCGCAACTGTTCACACATCGAGTCGAGCTGTCGGCTAAAAGGATTAAAAAAAATAAAAATAAAAAATAAGCCCATTCCCCAAACCGAACTTTTTGGTTTTTGAAAAAGTTAAAACCGAACTATCCCCTTGTACTTTTAGGCGGTTATATCTTTCGGTTTTTTTCTCACCCATGCTACCTTCATTTAATAAAAATGTTAGTGGAGGTTCGTGTACACACTCCAAAGAGTGTTGAAGTAAAATCTTGCGTCTTACTCTACACAAGCAAAGTGGGTTCTCCAGACGAAGCCTTGGTCCTTCGGATTCTTATAAGAAAGAAACATAATCACCATAGAACCATATCAACAAATGCGGATATCACATGCCTTATTTATGTGATCGATGACCATTATGTGATATGTTGTGTTGGTTGGTGGTTCTGTCGTGGGTGATTATGTGATGGATTATATGTTGTGGGTGGTTCTATGGTGATTATGTGGGTAGGTTAACACCTTGATCTGCCACCTTTGAGTGGTATGAATACCTGCTCTGGCCTACCCCATTCCTCACAGAAAAGGGTTATAAAGAAACTTGATATTGGCAATGATGATTTTATAAAGAAAAACTTGATTTTGGCATGACATTTCCAAATGGACGGCAAAAAAAAAAATGATTTTGCAACCTTTGATGTTGCAGCCAAATATGAAAGCAGTTTTGTTAATAATCTGAGCCTTTACCTGAGTTGTGTAAAATTCTGAATTCGACATTTGTTGATATGGTTCCCAGCCCTCCCTAAAATGTTATCCAAGCCCTCTCTAGACCTTAGGGTGTACTTCTTGATGGTGGATTATGGTTGGTGATTCTGTTGTGGGTGATTATGTGGTGGTGGATTATGGTTGATGGTTCTGTGGTGGTTGATTATGTGTTGGTGGATTATGGTTGGTGGTTCTGTGGTGGGTGATTATCGTTGACTATAGTTGGTGGTTTTGTGGTGTTGTTGATATGGTTGTAGTCTTTGTGGTTCTGTGGTTGTTCTATGGTTCTATGGTTGTTTTTTATATGGCTGATGTGGTTGTAGTGTTTGTTGTGAGCTTTGTTTATAATGAGCAAAGCTGCAGCTTGGGAATCTTACTGTTGGGCTTGTTTGTTTTTTACAGGCATGCAGTTTGGAAATCTTACTGTTTTGCGACATGCTTGTATCAACTTGTGATTTTGGAAATCTGCTTTTGTGGATTGGACATGCTTGTATCAACTTGCGATTGTGGAAATCTTGTGGATTGTGTTAACAATCTGTGATATCCAGGCTTTCCCTATTTGGTTATAACCCTTGTGTGCAATAGTGTGGAATCTACACTTGGACAATGGTTTTAACTTTGTGTTTCACTTTTGGTTATAAGGCGATGACGAATGGTTTTCTAAAAACTGAATGGATGGCGAAGTGATATTTTTATCACTTTCGCAACCTTCAAATCCGAGCCTTACTAAAAATCCAATCCTTACTAAAAAAAATGCTTGTATCAAGTTGTGTGGAATCTGCACTTTTAACTTTGTGTTTCACTTTTGTGTTGTTTGTGTTTGTGTGGAATCTTCTGGGCAATGGTTTTAACTTTGGGTTTGTGTGGAAAAAAATACATAGACAAAAAAAAAACACAAAAAAAAGTTATTACTTTAACTTTGGGACAAAAATAAAAGAACCTGGACAAAAAAAAAATACATAGACAAAAAAAAAACACAAAAAAAAGTTATTATTTTAACAAAGGACAAAAACAAAAAAAGTTAATATTTTAAAAAGTTATTATTTTAAAAAAAGAGATAGAAAAGACAGCAAAGGACAAAAACAGAAAAAAAAAAAAAAAAAAAAAAAAAAAAAAAAAAAAAAAAACTGACAAACAGTAACCCTATGCCCCATAGAGGGGGCGCGGATAACACAACCCCTACTGGTATCTTTTTTCTGTAATGTATGTATATCTTTCTTGAAAATCTCGTTGTAAAATGTAGGGGTGTAAACGAGACGAGACAACTCGCGAGCTACTCGAAATCGACTCGTAAATTACTCGAAATCGACTCGATGTAAACGAGTCGAGCTTGAGTTCGAGCTATTCGAGTATATTTTCGAGTCGAGCTCGAGCTCGAAAATACTCTGCTCATGAAGCTCGCGAGCCTTAATGAGCTTCAACTAAATTACACTTTTACCCTTTTGTATACATATATTTACTTATATTTCATACAAATCGAGTCGAGTCGAGCTTAATATTTCAAGTATTCATCGAGTTCGAACCTTAAATATGAAAATAATCGAGCTCGAGTCAAGCTTCGAGCTCGAGTTTTATATAACGAGTCGAGCTCGAGCTCGAAATATAAAGCTCGATCAAGCTCGAGTCGAGTTTCGGGCCTGAGTTTTAGTATTCGAGTCGAGCTCGAGCTTGGCAGTACTCAACTCGACTCGACTCGTTTACACCCCTAGTAAAAGGTAATGCTATATCTTCGGGTGACTTGAGTTGTATGCTAAAAACGTACTATATTAGTAACATTAATGAATAAGCAAACATATATATATATATATATATATATATATATATATATATATATATATATATATATATATATATATATATTTTTTTTTTTGGCAATATGAAGTATTTTAGATACTACTATACACGCATCTTATAAGTATTATAATTATACTATACAACATTAGTTGAAGTAGTGCTTGGGAGCCGATAGTGTTACAAAACAGCTGGCTAGGAGGGTGGCTGAAGGGAGGAGGATGGCTAGGGCGTATTGTGGAACTGTGGTTTGAGTCGCAACTGTTCACACATCGAGTCGAGCTGTCGGCTAAAAGGATTAAAAAAAATAAAAATAAAAAATAAGCCCATTCCCCAAACCGAACTTTTTGGTTTTTGAAAAAGTTAAAACCGAACTATCCCCTTGTACTTTTAGGCGGTTATATCTTTCGGTTTTTTTCTCACCCATGCTACCTTCATTTAATAAAAATGTTAGTGGAGGTTCGTGTACACACTCCAAAGAGTGTTGAAGTAAAATCTTGCGTCTTACTCTACACAAGCAAAGTGGGTTCTCCAGACGAAGCCTTGGTCCTTCGGATTCTTATAAGAAAGAAACATATGTTAGTCTCACCCCGGATTTTATCCCAGGACCAACTCCGGCGTGAGAATGAGTATATGATATGGAGTTATGCAGGTGAAAGTAAGATTGAGTAAAAATTAGTTACCATAGAGTGAGAATTCTTTAGGAGAGTTATTTTTGTCTTCATCGGATACCATCAAACGAGATGGTGAAGCTTCTGGGCGGCAACTGCGACCTTTCTCTTTATGGTCTTTGTTCATTCCTGCTCGTTTATTCTGAGCAACTGTTACTTACACTATATACCATGTTTGAATTCTGATCCTGAAGTTACCGTTGGTCCGAACAACCTGATGAGGTTTGTACGGAACTGAGGTATGTTCGGTGCGGGCCGTTCGGACACATACACCAACAAAGACAACTGGCGGGTCAGAAGGTCAGAATACTCGTTTTAAGTACAAAGCACAGAGCATGGACGGAACCAGGACTAAATATGACCGGGTGAATAAAAAAATTGAACGCTAATACTAGAAATATATTTCGATGGAGCATGTGCATTTATGATGACTTTAGAAAAAGTCGATGTTGTTTTTAAAAAATTAACACTATATTGAAAAAATCATGGAGTGCCCAGGCACCCGCGGGAACCCCTAGCTCCGTCCCTTGTACGGAGTAAAATATTAAAGAAAGTTAAGAGGCTAAATTGTAAGTTACTATCCGTCGAATAATAATTTTTAATTTATACTACTATATAATGCATTTAAGGCATTCTAATTATAAAAGAGTTAATAAAAAACATTTTTTGTTATAGAAGGATTTCAAAAATTGATCAATAGTTGTAACCTCAAAAGTTCTAACCGTCATATTAATGATCAAATAAGTGATTTAATAGAAAATAAATGTGTAACCACATTAAAAAAAAAAAGAAAAAAAAAAAAAAAAAAAAAAAAAAAATTACTAATATACATTAAAATGTTAGGAAATCTTCAATAAAAAAATAATCTATTGTTTATAAAAGAATAAAAAAAGCTACAACACAAACTAATCGTACTTTACACATTATAGATTCAGCCATCTAAGTTTCTACTGGCCCTTGAAACTCACCAAAATGTCACACGGAACAACTGATTCATCGGGTACCCGCCGCCGCATTGTGCGGTTACCTTAATTCATAATAGGTATAGATGTGATTGCGCATTACATAATAAATGCATATGGTATTAGGTGCTTTACTAGGGATCAATAGCATGGTATTTAAGTTTATCATTCATTTCCAATTGACAATACATTTAAGTATACAGCCATACAGGTAAGTGACAATAACGTTAATGATTTATTATTTGCTATTCAATGTTTCTAGACAATCTATAGTTACCCAGGAAGAAATAACATAATCAATTGACATCAAAAGTACTTTATAAAAAAGACAGCCATGTTATGCTTTTATACACAAGATCCAAAGTAAATAACAATCTGTGAGACTTTCTTTTTTGTGTTATCTTTCGTCATATCTTTTGAAAATTATCATTTCGTGATAGTATGGTAAAATAAATAAATAAATAAATAAATTATAAAATAAAAAAAAAAATGAAAAAAAAAATGAAAATGACGGGACTAGTCTGTGTACCTAAAAGTAAGGGTGTTGATCGAGCCGTGTTTGAGAATCATTTGGATTTGCAGTTTGGCGGGTTGGTATAACATCTACCCAAAACAACCCGTTTATTAACTGTGTCAAGAAAATGCAACTTTAACCAAAACTTGCATAACATTTTAAACCCATTTAACCTATTTTAGAAGGTTATTGGTATTTTGATTCAACTGTTTAAATTCAAAAATAATATAATAATTTAAGAAATGATAATAACTATATACAAATAACTATAAACAATTTAAATGATATTCGAGATATATTGTTAATTTAATGTCATATTAAGTAAACAACAAAACACATTTAAATTAAATAAACATAAATCCGAGTTATATATTTTATTTTTTAAAGACTTATAAACTTAAACGGGCTCACGGGTTGACATGGTTAATATTCTACTCACTTAACCTAAACACGGCCAGATTATTAAACGGGTTGACCTAGTTTTTACCCAAACATATTCATCCTCAACCCAAACTTGTCTAAATTCGTGTCGTGTTAAAAATTACTACCCTACATAAAAGTACTATAATAGCATAATCAGCCAAAAAGCAACATATAACGTTTTAATCGACTAGCAAAACTAATTCTTGCAATATCAAAAGTGCCTATTGTTACGTACGAGGATTTGCAGCCGCGCGTTGCTGCGGAGTGTTTACGCACGACAATACTGTAAGTATGGGAGATATCATTTTTTTTTTCTGACATGAGATCGGCTTACCGAGATGCGGTTTTATTCAGTTCACACGTTTAGCTAAATCGAGTCGACCACCTTTTTATAGCCGAAGCTCTTCGCCCCCAAGTCCCAGCTTCCATAGTAGCGAAATTCTTAAGCCATTATAAGGCAAAATTGTTGTATGACTACAAAAGTTAACTTATGATAACTGATGGGTTAAGAGAATCTATTGATTTGGTAAAAGTGTTAAAATATCACAAAGGAAATTGGAAAAACTAAATAAGCAAAATATTTACATTTTAGTTTAACTATATTCAATTCAACAACAGCTATTAAAAAAAATAATAAAAAAAAAATAAGTAAATAAAAAAAAAATCTGCACATGATCCAGATCTGTAGTTCTGACTTTTTATCATTCAACCTTTGACTTTTACTCAATTCTTGCATATTCTTCAATACAACAACAACATACATGTAAGACGGTGATGACATCAAATAAGTACATATTATTATCATCATTTGTCTTATCTATTTTACTTGTTTTATATTATTATCTATGAGAATTGATACTTAATCGTTTACTTTTGTAATTTTTAGTTATAAACAAGCATTTGGTGAAAGTTAGTGATTTTGGACGAATTATAGAGCTAAATGATCAAGATGAAAAAAGTCTACTAAAGTGAAGAAGATACGCCGTATCAATCTAGACAGATACACCGTATGACTATACTTAGATGATTTCGAAGACCATTGCCTGACTTTGAAGAATGCGCCGCATGTACTTATCCTATGCGCCGCATATGAAACCTTGAACAACGAAGAAGAACCAATTTGTTCTACTCCAGATACGCCGCATTACATTCATTACATACGCCGCATCACCCTTAAGACTTCACCAATGATATCCAAAATACTGAAGGACATGCGCCGCATAGAGATTCAAGTTACGCCACATCTAAAGACGGTGTACGAATATTCCAGAATATAATAATCTTGGACCCCATGCGAAGTTAAGTCAATGCGCCGCATCAACTTTATTGATGCGCCGCATCAAACCCTCTGAAAGAAACTATAAATATCCTAAGAGAACAGTTGAATTTCGTGTGCAAAAAAGAGCCAAAAGTTACAGAAACCCTAAAGAGAAGAATAACAACGAAGAGACAACACAAGACACATCCAATTGAAGATTTCAAGAGCAGTAAGAAGGTCCTACTTGCGTTTTAATTCTATTAAGTAGTTTTGTTTTATTGTAATAGTACACTTTAATCCATTAGGATTGATGGGCTTATGGCCATCATATTGATCCCCTTAAAATTTCTTTCCCATCGATTAAAGTTTATTTGATGTTTATTTGGTTCTTGTTATATGTAATTTGATAACCTCTGTGTCTAATTGTAGCTTGCTTTGGCTGCCACACCCCTCCCACGATTACTTCACTAGGATTATAAGTTAGTGTAAGCCCTTAAAAAAGGTTAAATAATATAGACGTAAGTAATCATTAAGAGTTTACTCTCCTATAATTAAGATACCAACGAGAGAGAAGAGTTTACGACACACATCATATAAAACTAGCAATAAACAAGTGACAAGCCACTTAATCGTTCGCTAGGCCTCTTATCTATATCTGTTATCTATCTGTGTACGTGTTCGCCATTTGTTGCATTCTGTCTCATTAGTTTTATTATTTTATTGATCAACTCAAATCGTGCCAGTCTCTCAGAATGAAACCCTCTCGCGTTAGATTAGATTGTAAAACTGTTGGGAATTATTATAAACCAGACTTAAGTCTGCAAGTACATAGTTAATACTGCCAGTACAAAGTTAAGTCTAGCAGTAATAGTTAAGTTTGTTAGTGTTTTATTTAGTTAAGTCTGTTTATGGTTAAACAGAATAGATATCTCAGGAGATATATTAGGGAAGGATATGTACGTATATTAGATATCTTAGGAGAATATACATTTATCCTTTCACACGTTTTGTAGCATTAGGGTTTCCTTAGTGTATAAAAGGAACCCTACGGCATTGTATTATATGCCAATTCCAAGATTAATAGAAGTAATTATTAGTAAATCTCTGTGTCTTCTTCATAACCATTGCTTGTTAAGATTCCGCATTAACATAATCCGGAGAATTCAGACACTTGACAACAACAAGCCAAATACCATGAATTAAAAACCAACGGCGCTCAGCCACGGCGGAAAGCAAGCGAGGACGAAATGCCTCATGAACATACAAAGACAACTTCTCAAACTAACTCTCCAAAGCAACCATCCTTTGGGAAAGAGCTCCCACTTGATCATTTTGTATCTTCATAAACTCCACCGCCAAATGATTAAAATCCAACGAGAGTCTTTCTCGAGAAATAAACACGTGGCCAGGGGGAAGCCGAAGACCGAAGTTCTAAAACCTGCGTCTCAAGAGAATCACGTTCTCTCCGAAGTACGGAGACCTGCTCCATCAAAACTTTCTCTGAAGACTCCAAAACAGAAACACGCTTGCAAAGATTAACCGCCTCCACAACCTCAGCATCGGCCAAGGAAAGCCTCGCTTTCAGCTGATAAATCTCATCATCCTTAGACCTGAGTAAACGGGATTGCTCATCGCAAAGATTGGACAATCACATTCTCTTGCAAAAGATCTTCCCCACGCCTCCTCACTTCGGATCCTAATACCGTTTGATGAGCTGTGGAAATATTATACACAGAAAATAGTTGTTCATGACTCAGACCATTAACAGCCGCAAGCATGAGCGGTGGAGCAACCTTGTCAATAAAACTACGGCACTCTAGAGGGCCAGAAAAACAAGAGTCGTTAGTGACATCCCACTGAGGGCTATAGATATCATCCGAACCATCAAAATTAGCATCACCCAAATAACAGGTATCACTACTAGACATAGCTCCGGTTCCATGCGCAACCAGACTCCGATCAAAAAGTTGGGAGTCATCAATAGTTTTTTCCCGAGAAACCGGAACAACCACCGGAGAAGTAATAGCGATTGTCATCACCGATAATGTGCTAAACTTAATAAGCGAGCCCGCTTCCGAATCGGAAGCAGACGGAAGGGGAATACTGACACTTGCCTTGAAATCAACAAGATCATGAAACATTGACCCCGAAGCACCTACCTTGAGTCTCTTAACAGAAGGAGGGGAATCATCAAAAGAAACCGTCGTTGCCCTTTCCTTCACCCTTGACACTGACGACAACTCCACCGAATCAATAACTTCTCTATAAAAAAGAGCCGAATCAGAAGTTCCAGCAGTACCACCTATTGAAACACTATGAGATCCAGAAATGCCTCCAACAACAGCAGCAGATTGACCGAAAGAAATTCCTGACTGTTCCTTTTTAGAAGAACGGACTTTGAAAAGATTGGGAACACCAAGAACCATTTCCATTTTTAAAGATCGAAGTTTGTAAAAATCTGAGAAGATAATAGTTATTGCGGTTAAGAGAGAGAAAAGGAGAAAGGAAAACCATTTATACCTTTCGGAACAAAACACAAGGTAAAAGAGAAAGGAAGGTGGACAGTCCCAAACGCTCCAAGTTCCCCCTACGATCTAACCCGTTGACAAGGCAAGTTCCGCATGATAAAGGACTTAAGCCACGAGAGGAGAATTAACAATCTAGTCTACAAACATTCATTGCACGCTATCAAAGCACGCATGCAATGAACACACTAGACTGGGGGGACTTGATGACGTATAGTACGGATAGCAGGCCTACTGGGCCTGGACTGTCTCATACGAACTGGGCTCTGGCCCTACAAGAAAATCGGGCTCCGGCCCTACAAGCAAATCGAGCTCCAACCCTATGAGCAAACCGGGCTCCGGCCTAAGAAACCAAAAAGAATCGAAAATGACCAAAGCCCATGTCAGGAGCATGACACAGTCCGGATATACGAGGATACACACAAGCAGCATTCTCGAAGTACGCTCACGGACCGGACCCCGGTCCGGGAAACCATCCATGTCCACAACAATCGATTAAGCAGCGGATCCTTGCTCGACAAGGGCCTTACCTCGACCACTATGGTAATATGCGAAATATCAGGAAACCCTAATATTTACGTTACCTATAAAAGGAAACCTCAATTCACACTTTCAAGGTACGAGTTTCTCACTCATCCCAATACTCTGACATTCCTCTGACAACATGAGTACTTACTTTCACGCCGGAGCTTAATCGTAGGGTCCGTCCCCACGGTAAGGCTAATGGTTTACTCTTACTTGTACATGAATCAAACACTCACTTGGTTTAGTGCATAAGTTTACTCCTCGAGACACTCGTCCGGAGTAGCCCAAAAGCATTATCAAGCCCAATCTCAACCCATCACACTTTTTGCACTAATAGGCGTCCACCATGGCTGCAAACATAAGAGTTTACCTAGCCAAGACATGAACGCACGCAACCTTAGTCAATAGTCAATGTTTCTATTAAGCACAGCCTAGTTGCCATATTGATTGTGCATATTTGGCCATACACAACAGATTCCTCCCAGCTTTTGCAGCTGAAGACACAACCACATTATATATTATACATTCTTGACATAAATAATGCCTAAAAACATTATTAACATATTATCAATACCTCTATGTTTTAATTATTACAAAACATAAACTCAATGAACTAAAATTTATGACATAAACAAGTATTTGGTAATTAACATTCTCTTTACATCCAAATCACTTAAGGTATGAATAAACAAAGTGTTTTGTGTAATTTATGATCAAAGGGATATTTAATTAATTATTACAAAGTTTATTTAATTATATAAACATATTATATATTTTTGAAAAACACTTTTGGTAATAAAAAAAATGTTTTATTCATACTAAATATATGAATTCAAATTTTTAACCAAAATCAGTTAGTTTTTCACCAAATAAACTTTCCGCACTAAAAGATAAAGATTCTGGCCGTTACAGCTGGGCGGCCCCCTTAATTATAAGGGGCGGTCCCCTTAATTTTAAGGGGGCCGACCATGATTTAAGGGAACCGGCACGCTCCAGTTGTCAGAATTTGTTGCCTATAAATACCACCTTAAATCTGGAATTTTTCTCACCTTTTGCACTCCTAAACTTTTTGTTCTAGATCTCCATTTCCATTCTCTTAATCATTTGATCATACATTCATAAATCTTTGTTTCAAAGTGATCTAAACATTATTCTTTCAAGTGCAAGAGAAGAATACTTCTATCCCTCAAGACAAGAAGTATTACAACTTGTTGTGATCTCCACATCTAAGTTGTTAGAGCATCATCATTGTATTTATCTCTTTGTGAAATTAGTTGTGAATATTTGATAGAAGATAGTTTAGCTAGGTATATATATAGTGTGATTGCTTAGTAGTTAGTTGTGAAGAATAAGAGTTTGGAAGTAGATTGGTGTGAAGAAAATTGATGTGAAGAAGATAGGTGTGAAGAAGATTGGTGTGAAGTAGATAGGTGTGAAGTAGTGTTGTGATTAAGTAGTGAATAGGTGTGAAGTAGTTGTGTAGAAGGTGTGAATAAGTTGTGATGTAGTTGTGGTGTGTACATTTGTGTGTAAGGTTTTCTCTGCCATAAGGGAGCTTGTTGACATAGTGAAGAAAACTCTCGAGTTAGGTGCTCGGGGAGTGGAGTAGGGCAAGGAAGGTGACTTTGTAGCTGAACCACTATAAATCTCTTGTCTCGCGGTTCGATCTTTCCAACTCTCATCTATTTTTTTACTTACATTATTATTGCTTTATCGTACATATTTAGTGTTGTTCATATTGTGCATGACTTGATATCATATAGCATCGAATCAAAATTTTTGAAAACAAAGAATACTTTCAAACAATCTTTTATAACAAATTAAAAAGACGTAAAACTATTTAACCCCCTTTCTAGTTTTCCACAATTGGTATCAGAGCCACGTCTAGCAAGATTTTTTAAAATATATTGTATTTTAAAACTTGTAACAATCTATGGAATCTTTAAAATTTTTAGAAGGGCAATCTATGCAAAGACCACCACTATTTGAAAGTGATGGATTTTTATATTGGAAAAATAGATTCGAAACCTATGTGAAATCAAAAGATCTTGATTTTTGGCATGTCATTACCTTTGGTGATTTTCACCCTATTCAATATAATGTTGAAACTAAAATGGATGAAATTGTATCTTTTGAAAAATAAAATGATGATTTGAAAAAGAAACTAGCAAAAAATAATGAGGCTAAAATGGTTATTTATAATGCGTTACCACGCAAAGAATATGAAAGAATTTTTATGTGTAAAACCGCAAAAGAAATTTGGGATTCTTTACTAATTACTCACCAAGGTAATAGTCAAGTTAAAGATAACAAAATAGATCTTCTTGTACAACAATATTTCGGAAGAGGAATCAATTGATAATGCTTTTGCTAAATTTAACACTATTATCACAAGTTTAAAAGCACTTGATGAGACATTTTCTAGTAAAAATTGTGTTAGAAAATTTCTTAGGGCATTGCATCCGAAATGGCGAGCTAAGGTCACGGCAATTGAAGAATCAAAGAATTTGATAACGTTATCACTAGATGAACTTATTGGCAACTTGAAGGTCCATGAAGAAATTATAATAAGAGATTCGGAAACGGTCAAAGTCAAGAAAGAACAAACCAAATTCGTTGCTCTAAAAGCCAAAAAGGAACCTAGTGACGATGATGTTTCAAGTGAAGAGAGTGAAGACGAAGAATATGCAATGGTCGTAAGAGAATTCAAGAAATTCTTCAAGAGACGAGGAAGATTCACTAGATCACCACGAGACGAAAGAAAACTGTTCCAAAGAAATAGAAGTGATAACTACGGGAAAAGAAAGTGCTTTAGATGTGGAAGTCCAAATCATCTCATTGGCGAATGTCTAAAGCCGCCGGGTTATGAAAATCAAGGCGCCTTTGTTAGTGGAACATGGAGTGATAGTGACAAAGAAGAAGTTGAAAAACTAAAAGACGAAAAGTGTTTTATGGCAAAAGGAACCGATGAAATATGTTTAGGAATTGACTTGGAGCCTGACGAATGGATCAAGGATAGCGGATGTTTGAGGCACATGACGGGGAACCGCAAGCTATTTTCTACATACAAGGCATACAATGGAGGTAACGTTATTTTCGGTAGTGATTTACGTGGAAAAATCATTGGAAAATGTACGATTTCTCAAGACTCACTTACTATTGAAAATGTAGAGCATGTAGATAATTTAACATATAACTTGCTTAGTATAGGACAAATATGCGATAATAAATGTAGAGTTACCTTTACTGAAGAGGATAGCGAAATAGTTAAGAATGGAAAAATTATAGGTAGAGGAATTAGGAAATGAGGCATATATGTTATGAAACTAGGAAACAAACCTGAGGATAGGATATGCCTAACAACCCTAGACGAAAACTCCACATTGTGGCATAGGAGATTAGGACACACTAACATGCAACAAATACAATCTTTGGCCTCTAAAGAACTAGTTAGAAACTTGCCTAATCTAAAATATGACAAGCATTTTTGTGATGCATGTAAAATTGGAAAACAAGTTCATGCTAGTCAAAAAGCTAAGAATATAGTATCCACTACTAGGTTCCTAGAACTATTACATATGGATCTTTTTGGTCCATCTGCTGTGCGGAGCTATGGAGGAAACAAATATACCTTAGTAATAGTAGATGACTACTCACGATACACGTGGACTAGGTTTTTAAGTGACAAGACCCAAGCCTTTGAAAAATTCAAAATATTTAGTAAAATGATTCAAAATAAATTATGATGCACAATAGTAGCCATTAGGACTGACCATGGTAGGGAATTTTACAACGAAGTACAATTCGGAAAATATTGTGATATAAATGGAATATCTCACAATTTCTCCGCTCCTCGTACTCCTCAATCAAATGGCGTAGTAGAAAGAAAAAATAGGACACTACAAGAAATGAGTAGAACAATGTTAAATGAACAATCCATCCCACAAAAATTTTGGTGTCACGCTGTAGATACATCAACATATATTATTAATAGGGTATCAATTAGGAGGATTCTAGGAAAAACTCCTTATGAGTTACTAAGAGGTAGAAAACCAAACTTAAGCTACTTTAGGGTATTTGGAAGTAAATGTTACATTCTAAACACTAAGGATTACCTCACTAAGTTTGATCCAAAATCATATGAAGGAATATTTTTAGGATACTCACAAAATAGTAAAGCATATATAATACTTAACAAACACTCCATGAAAGTAGAAGAATCACTAAATGTAACATTTGATGAAACACCACCAACTCCTAAAACTTTACCTTTAGAAGATGATGACTTAGTCGAAGATGAAGCTATTGAGGTTAGTAAAACAAAATCCATAGGAAATGATAATGAAGACATTAACTTAGGAAATAACGAAATTGCAAATGTTAAAGAATCTAGATCACATCCATTAGATAATATAATAGGACATCTTAACCAAAGAACCCTTAGGTCACAAGCCCAAGATAAAAATAATTTCTTTTGTTTCCTCTCAGCAATAGAACCTAAGAATATTAATGAGGTTTTAAAAGATAAAAGTTGGGTTATAGCTATGCAAGAAGAATTAAATCAATTTAAGGCAAATGATGTTTGGGAATTAGTGGGAATTAGTCCAAAATCCAATGAATATGACTATCATAGGAACTAAATGGGTGTATAGGAATAAGTTAGATGAAAATGGAATAGTTACTAGGAATAAAGCTAGGTTAGTTGCCCAAGGTTATAATCAACAAGAAGGAATTGATTATGACGAAACTTATGCCCCCGTAGCTAGACTAAAATCTATTAGGATATTACTTGCCTATGCATGCGCCCTAGATTTTAAGTTATTCCAAATGGACGTGAAAAGTGCATTCCGTAACGGTTTTATCAATGAGGAGGTATATGTGGCACAACCTCCAGGATTCATTGACTTCGCAAAACCTGATTATGTTTATAAGTTAAAGAAAGCTTTGTATGGACTCAAACAGGCTCCCAAAGCTTGGTATGATTGATTAAAAGCTTTCCTTATTAAACATGATTATTCCATGGGAATGGTAGATAACACTCTTTTCACTAAAAGGAAAGACCCAAATCTCATCATTGTTCAAATATATGATGATGACATCATATTTGGATCGACTTGTCAAGACATGTGTGATGAATTTGCCAAAATCATGCATGATGAGTTTGAGATGAGTATGATGGGTGAACTTAACTTCTTCCTAGGATTACAAATAAAACAATTAGAAGATGGAATATTCTTTAACCAATCTAAGTACATTAAGGAAATGCTTAAGAAATTTGGCCTAGAAGACTCAAAACCCATGAAAACTCCCATGTCTACGGAAGTAAAACTCACAAAGGATGATGAAGGTGAGTCCGTAGATAACACCAAGTATAGAGGAATGATAGGTAGTTTACTATACTTGACGGCAAGTAGACCCGATATCATGTTTAGTGTCTGCCTTTGTGCCCGCTTTCAAGAGGATCCCAAAACCTCTCACCTAGAAGCGGTTAAGCGTATCTTCTGATACATTAAAGGCACTATACACTTAGGATTATGGTATCCTAAGGGATCCGGCATAGAAACCATCGTCTATGCGGATTCGGATCATGCGGGAGACTATGTAGATAGAAAAAGCACTAGCGGTATTTGCACGTTTATGGGATGTTGTCTAACATCTTGGTTTTCGAAGAAGCAAACCGCTCTTGCTATTTCTACCACTGAAGCCGAATATGTAAGCACTGGAAAGGCATGTCAACAAGCACTATGGATGAAACAAGCTCTTACAGACTATGGCATTAGGTTAGAAAACGTTCCCATTATGTGTGATAACAAAGGTGCGATAGATTTAAGTAAAAATCCGGTGCAACACTCTAGGACTAAACATATAGAAATACGCCACCACTTTCTTAGGGATAATGTACAAAAAGGGAACATATCTATAGAAAAAGTTGCATCGGAAGATAACATTGCGGATATATTCATTAAACCCCTTAAGCGTGAATTATTCAATCACTTGCGTTTAAGATTAGGAATGATGGAACAAGTTGACTAAATTCTATTGCATTTAGACAAATTTTTTTTTCATAAAATTTGCATAAGATTTACTTTTCTTCCACTTCTCCATTTCTGAGTCTAGGAATCTATTTCGCACAAAATTAAAGATTAGGAAATATTATTTTCTTTGCATATACTCTTTTGTAAAACCCAATCAATTTTTTTTTTTAATTATTCTCACATCTAGGAATTACATGAACATCATTTTCTTTGCATTGTTGACTAATGCTAAAAACATTTTTCCAAAATCATGCATAAACTCTCACATAAACTGTCAATGTATATAATCTAATATATATCTTTGAAATTCATGATCGAGCAAAAATCGAATCAAGGAGATTTTGGATTGTTTCTTAAGATTTTTTTTTTTTTTTTTTTTTTTTTTTTTTTTTTTTTTTTTTTTGCATTTAGGAGTCGAAACAATCACAACTCCACATTTGTTGCATATAGGCACACACTAGGACAAAATCACTCATAACATTGTCATCCTGTTTCATCACTAGATTTTTGACTCACTAGTTATCTTTGCCTTTGATCTAAGATAGGTGCATTAGGAAGATTAAGTGCTCTTGCCTTTATTTGTCACCTTTAGCTTATTATTTGTTGCTTATTTGCTCTTTTGCTTAAGTATTTTTGCATGCATGCTATATCTTGATTAGATTAGATACTATATTGCCTAAAGGAATTGAACTTGCTTGAATCCAAATCCAAAAACACAACCTTTCTGCAAATTTTCTGCCAAAAACCCAATTCTTGCAATCTGGGAATCATCAGATGGGCGACCCCCTTAATTATGTAAGGCGCCCCCCTTAATTTTAAGGGGACCGCCCCCTAATTAAGGGGACCGGCCATCTGCTGGACGGATTTACAGAATCTTTTCTGCTTTTTAGCCCATTTCAACCTACATTTCCCAATTTTCACCAACATATTTTGTCCTAATCTCCCAAACAAACTTTATACATCCATAAACACACAAATCTTACACTATAAATATCCCCAATCTTCAACACTCTCCATTCATCCCTTCATGACTTCTCCAAACAAACCAAAACCAAAAGCCTCAAGGCTAGCAAGGATGACGGAAAAACCCGTTTGGCGAAGAAAAAGCCCTCGAAACAAATCCATCATAACCAATGAAGTTGGAAATCACTCAACACCTCCAACCACTTACTTCCCAGACTTTACACCAAATCCACAAGGACATTCATTTGATCCCCTTTACAAACCATAAAACATTGGCCAAACATCTTCCTTCATGCCAAACTACACATCTCATCCTCCAACCACTTATAATGATCCATACAAGTTTGATCAACCATCAAACTACAACTCCAACTATACAAACCCAATTCATCCATATCAACACAATGACTCTCTCCACATTGCCACGGAAAAGCAAAAGTTCCGTGATGAAATAACCCAAATCCATGATCTTAGTGATCTCCTTGCTATGCATCGTGCACAACGCAACAAAGGGCAACCTCCATAATCACCCTATAACAATTGCCTACCCCATTCTCTCAACTTGGATCAAGTTACAAACCACACTCACTATTGCCCTTGTTGCATCTTCCTTCAAAAACAAATTCTATACTTGAGTGAAGATATTTCTTGGATTGAATATCTTCTCACTCGTCCTCATCCAATACCACCCTTAACCCGATACAACATCGTAAGATCCACCTCTTCCGCTCCATACCCCACTCCATATCCCTCTCCATCTAACAACTAAGCTTTATGCTTATGTTCCCCTTCAAGCAAATAAAACGATCAACCATGGGTTGCAAGCAAGTCCAAGTGCTCTCTTAGGCAATATAGGACTATGTCTCTTCTTTTGTTTTATTGTAATCAATATGCTTCAAGCATATTGAATGTTGTAATGCTAATCAGTTCTATGATGCTTGAATAAATCTATTTTTATTTGCATAATTGTTGCTTTGCATGTATATGTGTCTTGTTCTCTTCACATATTTTTTTGTAGCCAAGATTTCCATAGCTCGTTCTGTTGATGCTCTCAAATGAGGGAGAGCATACATCAAGGGGGAGCATTCTCCCGTTTAACTTCATCTATGAAGCTTACTCGGTTTAACCTTTTTGATTTTACAAAAAGGGGGAGAAGAGAATAGTAAACTCTAAAATACTTGTCTAAAAATAAATTTTAGACCTATTGAGTTTAAGGTTTTGTAATAATCAAAAAGGGGGAGATTGTTGACATAAATAATGCCTAAAAACATTATTAACATATTATCAATACCTCTATGTTTGAATTATTACAAAACATAGACTCAATGAACTAAAATTTATGACATAAATAAGTATTTGGTAATTAACATTCTTTTTACATCCAAATCACTTAAGGTATGAATAAACAAAGTGTTTTGTGCAATTTATGATCAAAGGGATATTTAATTAATTATTACAAAGTTTATTTAATTATATAAACATATTATATATTTTTGAAAAACACTTTTGGTAATAAAGAAAAATGTTTTATTCATACTAAATATATGAATTCAAATTTTTAACCAAAATCAGTTAGTGTTTCACCAAATAAACTTTTCCCACTAAAAGACAAAGATTCTGGCCGTTACAGCTGGGCGGCCCCCTTAATTTTAAGGGGGCCGACCATGATTTAAGGGGACCGACATGCTCCAGTTGTCAGAATTTGTTGCCTATAAATACCACCTTAAATCTTGAATTTTTCTCACCTTTTGCACTCCTAAACTTTCTGTTCTAGATCTCCATTTTCATTCTCTTAATCCTTTGATCATACATTCATAAATCTTTGTTTTAAAGTGATCCAAACATTATTCTTTCAAGTGCAAGAGAAGAATATGTCTATCCCTCAAGACAAGAAGTATTACAACTTGTTGTGATCTCCACATCTAAGTTGTTAGAGCATCATCATTGTATTTGTCTCTTTGTGAAATTAGTTGTGAATATTTGATAGAAGATAGTTTAGCTAGGTATATATATATATATATATATATATATATATATATATATATATATATATATATATATATATATATATATATATATATATATATATATATATATATATATATAGTGTGATTGGTTAGTAGTTAGTTGTGAAGAAGAAGAGTTAGGAAGTAGATTGGTATGAAGAAAATTGATGCGAAGAAGTTTGGTGTGAAGAAGATAGGTGTGAAGAAGATTGGTGTGAAGTAGATAGGTGTGAAGTAGTGTTGTGATTAAGTAGTGAATAGGTGTGAAGTAGTTGTGTAGAAGGTGTGAATAAGTTGTGACGTAGTTGTGGTGTGTACATTGGTGTGTAAGGTTTTCTCCGCCATAAGGGAGCTTGTTGACATAGTGAAGAAAACTCTTGAGTTAGGTGCTCAGGGAGTGGAGTAGGGCAAGGAAGGTGACCTTGTAGCCGAACCACTATAAATCTCTTATCTCGCGGTTCGATCTTTCCAACTCTCATCTATTTCTTTACTTACATTATTATTGCTTTATCGTACATATTTAGTGTTGTTCATATTGTGCATGACTTGATATCATATAGCATCAAATCTAAATTTTTGAAAACAAAGAAAACTTTCAAACAATCTTTTATAACAAATTAAAAAGACATAAAACTATTCAACCCACCCTTCTAGTTTTCCACATACATATATACATTTACTGGGATCTTAGCAACTGTACTCTTTAGCCCATACTTTGTTTCTGGCCCGTTTGCGTATAGCCCATCAAGTTATTATGGTTTTGGTACCCAACCCGAGCTGTTCACTATCACTCACAACGCTGCGTTATCTTTCAGATCCATATGGGTATACCTCTAACAAATACATAACAATAAGTGGGATTTTCAGAGCTCATCTTTGGGCTCAGCCCGGGTTTGTCAGGCCTAAACCCCAAAATATTAATTTGGTAGCCGACCGTTACTATGCAACGCGTCTCACACCTTCTTTATCCGCTGCTCCGATCGAGTGATAATCCAAACAACAACACACCGGCTGATTAACCATTACCCGATCTAAATTTATGGGTTTTAGAGGAATACATGACAAACAAAAGGTTATCGACAACCCATGAACCTAGCATATCAAATTAACAGCAAGTATAAGGCTTAGAGTAAAGCTTAATAATAAAAAAAAGGTGGGCATCCGCCATGGTTGCAAACATAAGAGTTTACCTAGCCAATACATGGACACACACAACCTTAGTCAACGTTTCCAATCATCACGGCCTAATTTCCATATCGGGTGTGCATAATTGGCCACACAACAACAGATTGCTCTCAGCTTGTGAAGCTCAAGACACAACCACATTACCAGCATATAAAGGTAGACATTGGTAATCATTTCCTTAATAAATAAACAACATCCACTTTAACAAAAGTACGTTTAGTGGAGTAGCTGGCACAAAAACCAAGTCAGCATATGGTTTCCTAAATCCAACCTGCTCCACAACTCACCTTCTTTCTAAGCCGATGGTGATTGTTCATAGTACTTGGCACATGTTTTTTGGTCCGTGGAAGCGGTACCCAAAACCTGCCATGGCTGCAGCCACATGCCTGCCATGCCAAGATACGTGTTTTGGCAAACAACACTTACCGAAACATTAAAGCAAGACCGCTGGCAAACACCCAAAACAATTCCTTCATTAGGCTAAGATTTTGAAAGCAAATAGGCTCGAAGGATCTAAAGTCCGCCATGGCTACAAAGAAACACGGGTGCATAATTATGCCATCCAGTCTTCGCCTCGCCAAGTTACGTATCCAATCGTCAATGAACCAGTTCATTTGTCCCAGCAAATAGCTGCTAATCATCATAGTCCTACATGAAGCAACCAAAGGCGTTTTATCTTTCAGTTCATGAAGGTGTAACACGAAAACAACAGTAACACCACCAACCAAAATAGCTTCTATCAGATTAACGTCTAACCACATACAACATATCTTGATTACAAAAATTCATGGCAACAAAAATACAAACTGGTTATTTGATCATCACAATTTATTTTTTTAAGCCATAAGTTCAAATAAATAATCACCAAGTTACATGTTTAATCAGGTTTTGACTATAAAAATAGCCCTAAAATAATAACCCTAATGTAATTCCATACACTAAACTACAATAATAAAGCAAGTTGGATAAATAGAAACCCTAAATTTAAGATTAGGCACCCACCAAGAAGATCCAAAAACAAGGAAAAACAAAACGAAAAGAATTTAGACCTACTATGAATTCTTCAAAAGGATTTGTGAACACAATAACCTTGTTGAACCTCTTTTTAATCACAAAATAATTGATCTACCTAATCTAAGATTACATATACCAAGCAGGAAAAATTATGTGGCTAAAAAGAAGGAAGGCATTGTACATGATAACATATGGCGATTTCACAGCCACAGAAGGAACAAAAAAATGATTTCACTGTACATTTCTCTGTAGCTCCCCTCATAGCCGACTGTAGCAACCACAAAACACATTTTATCAGATCGGGGAAGCCTTAATAACCGATCGGATTCTTCGTCAGAGCTATACCCATATGGATCTAAAAGATAGCGCAACATTGTGAGTGATAGTGACTCGAGTCGGGTACCAAAACCGTAATAACTTGATGGACTATAACCAAACGGGCGACGAAAAAAGAATGGGCTAAAGAGTGTTACAAAGTTTCATGATAAATGTTATATAGTATGATCTATTTATTTATTTTATGTGTGGTTGTATATTAGTAGCATATCAAATATGAGTGGTAGAATTAGAAAGAGTCTTCAAAAATGATCTCAGAATTATAATGAATAAATCAATTACTAGCTAGTTGGTGCTCCACTAAGTCAGTAGAGTTGTCGCAGCTATTACTTGTAGGTTGGATAATGGCGGGTGCCAAAAGATACTCGAAGTTTGAGTGTCCCGCTAATTCACACCTTTGTGGATTATTAGTTAGATCATCAAATGTTATCACTAACCATTGTGCATCGTTGATGCACATTATCACCAACTCTCAACTTTTTGTTTTCTAATACCACAACCACCTACATATTCTTTATGTCACTCAAATATGTTTTCCACAAAAATAGATAAATTGACGAATGAGGTTTTCACTGTTTAAGTTATTAGAGTACACCGTGTCTTAGAATCAGATGTACACAACCTATCCGATGTATTCCTGTAGCCGTTTCAAAACACTTTCACTGGGCATCCGAAAAATGTTTATCGGGTGTTTGACGAATGGCGATGAATGACATGACGATATTAACGAATGACAACAAACTCCTATACGGTGTATATACTTGTATTACAAAAGAAAAGGTTTAGTAAAATCTTATAACTTTAATGTATCACATAAGGAGAGGCGTTTTATTTTACAAACTCAAAAACACTCACAAACCAATGGACCAATCAGAAGCCTCCATTTAAAAAAACATAAAAAACACAGAGGGACCATTTTTGCCAACTCACCAAACTTACCCCACCAACCCCACCCCCTACCTCTCAATTTACATACATCAGATATCATAAAAAACCAAATTTCTCTCTCTAACCATCATCAAAAACCACCATAACAAATAAAAAATAACCACTTTTTAACCGTTCAAATCATCAATAAAATACAAAAATAGAAGAATCATCGAGTGTACAAGCAGATCCACAAAAAAAAAATGGTTCAAAATGAACCTACTGAATCTCGGGATGAAGGTATGATGCTTCTGACTAATTATTTAGTTGTTTTATTGGCTGTGTTTTTTAATGTTTACATTTGGTTGAGTTTCTGAGTAAAAAACTTTGTATACATGGATGCACACCAAATGTTTGATGAAATGTGTGACTAAAAAGTATCACCAGTGATATTTGAAGTTGAACTATATACGTGTGTATCACCAGTGATATTTGAAGTTGAACAATATATGTGTATTATCACTAGTGATATTTGTATTTGACTTAACCGTGCAAATCACATAAAGCACACAGAAAATGAAACAATCGTCATCTAAAACAACGAATACTTTAGTTTTTACTGTTATAGAATCATTATTAGTGTGTTTTACTAGTTAATTTTCGATAATTTATGATGTTGTGATGATTTATGTGATAATATGAGAGATTAAAAGTTAGGTTTAACATAACAAAAGATATGTTGTGGTGCTTTTGTTTGATTTATGGTGGATTTGTATGTTTAATGATTGTGCATGTTTCAAAAGGTTTTACCGCAGTATTTGAAAATAATATTGACTGGTAATGTATTACATGTGATATAAAAGTTAAATTATTGTTGATTGGTAGAATATCTATTGTGATAACAAATAGTTATTTGTTTGACATATGATACTGAAAACAAATGAACTATTCGTACACTAAAAAAGAGTATGAAAATATTTTGATGCAGATTTGAATGATACCTGTGCAAAAAACAGCCTCATCAAACGAAAAGAATCAACAACAAGTGCGATTGTCGTTGAAGAAAGCACAACATCTCCACAACCAAATTGAAGAAGCTCAAACACTTGTGATATCACAAGTTCCTCCATCACCACAATTGATTCAACAAATAGAAGAAAGCTGACACACCAGTGATATCACCTGTGATATCACAGGTGGTATCACCTGTGATATCACATGTGATATGTGATCACATGTGATATCAAAAGTTCCCCCGAAAGCATCTGGGAATAAAATGAAGGTCTTTGTTGATGAACCAATGAAGAGGACGATTGTTGAAGAACAAAACTAAATAAAACAAGTTGATGAAAACAGTTGCGTTGTTATGTTTTAATCTATACGGTTATAAATAAATATGTATAGTTGACAAGTTGGAAGTCAATAGTAGGTATTTAGTTTGACTGAATCATGTTATTTGTCACAAGAGATTCAAACTCACAGAAATGGGCCATAGTGAGCAATTGTTTAATCCATCTTGATTTGTGAATATTTGTTTGATAAAGTTTTGAGTGGTATTTAGTTTAATATGGTAATATGAAAAGTGAAAAGTGTCATACCTGTAGTATCACCAGTGATATTTGAAGTTGAATTGTATATGTGTATTATCACTAGTGATATTTGTATTATCACTTGTGAAACTTTGTATATTTTATAGGTTTTTTTATTTACTTGTTAAGCTTTATTTTACTAGTGCTATTGAGTAAACCTAACAATTCAGAAAAAAAAAATAAATAAATAAATAAATAAAATAATAGTATCACAAATGATATACAAGTTCAGGATAAAATTAGCAATGCTATTAAATAAACCTAACAATCCAGTAAAAAAAATCAATCAATCAACAAACTAATACTTCAATTGCAGCGACTGAGAAACCGCCTCCACTTTCAACTACGCCGTCGCCCCATTGACATTTGAAACTTTTCCCTTGTTTGGACAAGTATGTCTATTATGATCAATTAAACTACAAATATTACAACCCTTCTTTTGGTTCTTACTTTTCTTAATAGCTTTCTCGCGTCCACCCTTAATATGGTCATTCTTATGTCCTTTAGCTCTCGCAGGTTGTCTACAAAAGAAGTCCAGTATCATAGACAGCTTATCAGTAATTTCAGCAATAAGAAACAAATTATCAAACATATCACTGGTGATACTACACATATATCAAACATATCACTGGTGATACTACACATATATCAAACATATCACTGGTGATACTACACATATATCAAGCATATCACTAGTGATACTACACATATACCATCAGTAAAAACATTTATTGTGTTTGTCTATTACAGTGAAAGGCACAAAAACCATCTTGTATATAAAAAATACATAATTAATACCTTGGTGTAAAATCTAATAATGATCTTCATTACATACTCAGCATTAAACTCATAAACAACACAAAAAATGCTAAGAACTCCATAAGCTTTTTTGGTAGCCGTGCAAGCATTTAAATAGAGTACCACAGAAAAGACTTCAAAACACTGTAAGCTACACCTTAATTAATAAATAATAAACAATATTACACTATAATTAATAACTTATCAGTAACTTATACTCACAGCTTATCCCCACAAACTTACATTTTCATCCTCATCAAAATGTCAGAAATATTATATAAGAAAATTAAACATCTTAGCATAAACAACTTATAAATAAACATAAACAGACTAACAATTATCACTGGTAATACTAAACTTATATCACTAGTGATACTAAACCAACTTATAATCATCAACTTCAAATATCACTGGTGATACTAAACGTATGATACAGAGCAGATTCAAAACCAAAATTAGACACAAAAACAACATTCAAATGCAGTTAAAAACATAAATTCAACTAATAACTTAATTAATAAGCAAAATTACAAAAGCAGATAACAAAATTATCAAATATTTTTCACTCACACATTTTATCAAACACTTGGTGTGCAACTTGATCACAAGGAATGTTAAACAACTTGATCCACATAATTAACAAACGATTCAACAAAGCTATCAACAGCAACAATATCCATCAAATCAGCTTATGAAAAGAAACGGTTCATTCAAATCAAAAGAAGATATAAAAAAGGATGATAATGATCGGGAGGTGATTATGAGATGATGATCGGAATGGTGACTGGAATAGTGATGGTGATGATGATCGGAACGATGGTGTAGCGATGGTAACTGATTATGGAGGAAAAAGGTAACAGATTATGGAGGGAAGTTGATTGGGAGAAAACACACAGTTTGTGTGTGAAAAAAAAGAGCGAATGAGAAAAAATAAATAAAATAGAACTTTATATAGGTGGGGTAAATTAGGTTTAAGTGATTAAATCTTAGATTAATGTAAGCCATTAGATAAAAAAAGATGAAAGGTGGGGATTTATCAATTGGTATGGACCAAAAAAAGGGTATGCATTTGAATTTTGATACTCGTCCATTTCGTTATCGTTACTTAAGAGTATAATAACATAGAAAGATAGATGACAAATTTAACTAAGTTCCGGTCAAAATGTTATAACTTTATTTTATTGAACAGGTAGAAACTAGTGACATCCAATATTTTTTGTAGTAATATATTTCCATTCAGTTACTTGGTGGAAGTTGGTGTCCAATAGATTTACAATTTTCCATAAAAACGTGGAAATTTTTTTGAAAAGATGGATTGTGTTTATATATAGATAGATACTCGTGGGCCTATTTGATAGATATTTTTGTTTTGTTTTATATGTTTGTTGTTTAAGACTTTAAGCTTAACGTTTTAGAGTCGACGAAGTGTTTAGCAAGTGTTTTTACCTTTTTCTATAATTTATTACAGCAAAATGATTGCAATTTTCGAATCCCTTAGGGGGTGGCAACCCATCGGTAAAAGGTGCTCGGCAACACTTGCCGATCGGCAAACACCATTGCCAACCAAGCGGCAAAGGAAAATCGGCAGCTCTTGCGGTAGAAGTCACCGATTCGGTGGGGAGGTTTTCAAGATAGATGTTACCGTTTGGCAATAAATATGGGGAGCTTGATTGGTTGTTTGGTTTGGCAAAAAATTAGGCAAGATTGTCACTAAAAAAGAGTGTTTAGGCAAGATTAGGCAAAAAATGTGTTGGACAAACTTGATTTGTTGTTTGGGTTAAAAGAGGAGGCAATGTGTGGCAAGGTTGCCACCCCCTTACAAAAATTCATTTGTCAATTTATTTTTAGCTATATTTAACTGCTTGATGTTAACGACTTCAAATTTTCCTAATTTAGTTTTGAGACTGATAAGATCAAGATTCTTAACCTTGATGTAATCATATCTGAGGATTTTCTGGTTATAGGTATCGTGTATTCACGCTCATAGTGGACTTGAACCCAAACCATTTTGACCCGCTCATCCTACCATCTCCATGGATCGTGCCACGGCCACCTTATTGCATAATTCTAGATCCGCTACTGTTAAAGTGGTATGAAGGTATTTGTCTTGAAAGTCAAGGTCATATACATTTGCAAATTGCAATGGCACTCAAAAGTCAATAAACTTCTAGAATGGATCTTGTGGGTCAAACCCCATATCCTAATAACTTTCACAAGCATGCCCTGAGGTCGATCATGGTATTCCATGATGCAGCATTTGGATTGGGCTTTTGTCGAACATAGTATGTAACATCGAAATGTCCTTAAATAATCTAACCAACAGTCTAGGCTCATCACTGTCCAGAAAACTGTTTCAGATGATACAGACCCATCAAATATCTCCATACATCATTAACAATAGTTTAAGTGTGACAATAAAAACAGATGATATGACTTTATTTCATTTGAACCCCAAAGACGTCTAAGTTACCATACCAGAATCACAACAACAGTACCTGGTATAACCTAATACTGAATTATCGTAAGCCAATGCCTTTATTAAGATCGTCACAATATAGTTTACATCTGAACAAATAATTATAACCCTTGTTTGGTTGGTTGAGCATGAACTTGTAACCCGTTATCAAGATCAAAAAGCTCACAGTGGCATTTAGTCAGACAGTTGCTCAAACAAACGGCGAGCAACATCAAAATGTCCTGATTCAACACATGCACCAATGCTATTTGGTTTGGTATCAGAATATACAGGCCCATCAAATGTCTCCCATACATCATTAACAAAGTCACACTTTGGATACATGTCAATAAGTAATCCGTCAACAAAAAAACAGAAACAAAAAAATCACTCAGGAAACCTGTATTAGCAATATGACAGTTCTATGTTGTTTAACCCTGTACTAGCCAATAATACAATTGCATAAGTGAACTGATCTGGATACAGTCTAGAAACCTGGTTTGCACTAAAAGTTGTCCAACGCATCAAATACACTGACAAAATTGAATTTCAAGCTAGTGTATCTGTATATTCCAACCAGTCGAAAGCTTTCTGAGAGAAGTCCATGTTGCCATATATCAGGTGCAAATTGAATCATAAACTGATTATTTGACTTTAGAAAACTAAATTTCAGTATCTCTCATCTGAGCCTAAACTACATATTAAGTATGAATAGCATAACACAGCAAAAACAAAACTACTACAATGCTACAGTACTAAACTACTAATTCATCGTAAGCTAACATTTTTATAATTAATGATCAAAGCTAAATAGTTTTGACATGAACTGATAACGACTGTTTGATTGGTTGGGTATGGACTTTGACCCGTTATTAAGATCAAAAAGTTCGCAATGGCACTCCAAACATATCCAAGAATGGATCTTATGGGTTTAACCCCATATCCAGTCATACTCAGGAAGTAATGAGTAACTGAACCGTAATAACCTTAACCCCAATACCCAGAGATCACGAGATTCTGAACTTCTGCATTTGGATTGGACATTTTATCGAATAAATGACGTGCAGCATTAAAATGTACGTCCTGATTCAGCACATCCACTTATGACAGTTTCAAATGCAATTGTCAACATATCCTTAAAAACAAGTGACCCATTATGAAGGGAATAACACATAAATCCTATATCGCTAAAATGGCAGTGCACTCATATACCGTATACCCAACTCGATGTTGGTCAATCTTGCCCAAAACGATAAAACAATGGATTAAGTGAACTGATATGGACACACTCCAGAAGCCTGCATAGCAAGTCCTTCCACAACAACTAAACATTCCCCGCATTCAATACAATTAAAAGAAAGAGAGTTCCAAGCTAATTGACTATAGAAAGGTTTCTGAGATTAGTCCAGTTGCCACATTTCACGTGCAAATCGATAATTAAAAAAAACTGATTATATGATATTAGGAAACGGCATTTAATTCCCTTATTTGAGCCTAAAACACATTTAAGTAAGCATAAGGTAACAACAGCATCACTACCTTATACACTACTAAACTACTAATTTATTGAAAGCTAACACTTCTACAGAATCATCAAACCGAAATAATTTTGAGTATGAACAAATTTGCTACACCAGTAGGTCTAAAAGTACCAGAATAAACCGAATGTACTTTTTCTATACAACAGCAGTATATCAAGTAGCCTTACTAAAATGAGTCCTCGGAGTAGACCATGGTGTGTCAACCTCCTCAATATCATACCGCGACACAATCTCCACCGACCTCTCAGGCATAACAGATTGAATCATCACCACAGGCTTCTTCAGTGGCAATTCAGGCACCATCCCACCTTTTAACATCCGCCCAGCCTCCTTCATCGTCGGCCTTTTCTCATCATTCGGGTGCACACAAAGCAAACCTGCCATCAACATTCGCTCCATATCCACTTTATCAAACCGCCCCATCAGATTAGGATCTGCAGCCGCTATCAAAATCTTCTTATCCCACAAATCCCACATCCATTCTGTCAAGACTATCCCACTCTCGTTCACAGGTCGCTGCCCTGATGCAACTTCTAACACCACAACCCCGAAACTGTACACATCAGTTTTCACACTTGGTACCCCAGAATACACATATTCCGGTGCTAAATACCCCATAGTGCCAGCTGGGAGTGTTGCGTCACGCCTCCTAGCACTATGCTCATACACCTCAGCTAACCCGAAATCACCCAACTTTGCATTAAAATCCGCATCCAGCATTATATTACACGTCTTCACATCACGATGAATAATCTGTCGCTCACATTCTTCGTGTAAGTACACCAAAGCCGAGGCAACACCCAAAAGTATATTCAATCGCTTCTCAAACGTCAAAGTCCTAGTAGCATGTGTTTTTTTATGAAGAATCTTCTCTAACGACCCGTTTGGCATATACTCATAAACAAGTACTAATTCGTCCCCTTCACAACACCACCCTTGCAACTGTACTAAATTCTTATGTCTCAAACATCCCACCATCGTCGCAAGCTCAGTTGCAAACTGATTCCCAAGCAAATTCGACTGATTCACTTTACTAAACCTTTTAACCGCAACATTCCCACAAGACCCTAAATTCGCTTCATACACAATGGAAGATGCCCCTTCACCAATAATCCTGTTCTGATCAAACCCTTTTGTCGCCATACGAATATCATTCAACTTTAGCTTCTTTGGGACTCCAGTTTCTTGAAACCGATACATTTGGTTATTTTCGCTATTTATTCGTCTAATCTTTTGTCTTCTCCTATAACACATACAATAAACCGTAAATGAACTAGCAACAATGATCAAAACAGCAGTTAATAACAGCAACCCGATAGCTAACTCAAGAACACGACCATCTTTATGCCTATCACTCGATAACCCACGGGCTTCTATCTCTTCAATACTCGGATCTTCAGGAAAACACATAAAACACGATCTTGAACTTACTGTTTCCATTTGCATATTTGGGGACAAAGATTCAAATGTATAAAACTGCAACTTCTCCAAAGAATAAACCGCTGAGCCTCGTCCATCAGACGCCGAAAATCCAACATACATAAACTCATTAAAGATTTTCGACATGTCTATAGGAATATTCATAACCGAATTCTCGGGTTTAGTCTCCGAAAACCCGACCCAAACCCGTAAAATCTTCTCTCCATCTCTATACTCAATCCATGCAGTAATTCTTTTCCCACTTTTTAAATCGATCCCTTTCGACGTTAAATCAATCGAAGCGACCGAAACAATCGAGTTCACATCAATACCAACATGATTATCATTAATATCACCAAGTCCAGCATTGTAACTCGTATCAAACTCAACCGCGAAAAACGGGTTATAACCAACATCATCAGGTAACCCTAAATACCCATCTGCATGGGGTAAAGAATTCGGGTCAGAAACGATCAAAAACGCTAACCCATCTCCAGAAAGACAAGGAGCAGGTGGAGGAGTGATTTTGAACGTAAAACGTGTCGAAAACGAGACGGATGCATTCGACGTTGGATTAACGAAACGAATAGGGTACGAGTGAAGAACTCGACCAGATGTTGGTGATAAATTTGCTGATCTTGAGTTGCATGTTGTGGTTTCTTGAGATAATATGATTGTGTTGTTGTTATTGAAATGTGTTGAGCCGATTAGTGTTAGGTTTTTTGTTGGTGATAGTGATAATGATGATGATATGAGTATGAAGAAGATGGTGATGATGAATTGAGTGTTTGGATACATGTTTTGTGAATGAAAAGATATGAATTTTGATGGGTTTTATCTTAAGTTTTATAAATTTGATTCTTGATATCAAGAAGATGGAACTTGAGAGAGATGAGATAGGAGTGTTTTGGCGCCAAATATTGTTAAAAGATGGACGAAAATAAGGGGGTGTTTGGTAAGAAGAATATGTACAATCTTGATTTTTGTTAATTATTTATGTTAGAAAATAATATGACACTGACTGTAATTTGATAGTTGGTTTGGTTCACAATCGAAATTGAACTTCCAATATATATCATAATTTTCCAAATTGATTTTATTGATACCCAATGACTTAGCTCGAAGCGTTTCTATAAAAACTATAGCAGCTTTAAAATTTAAATAATGGTTACTTTCTTTTTTTCGCATAAGTGCAGTATTTACAATCAGCCAATCAAGCTTTGGGAGGAGAGATATCTAAATTGATTAAAGTATTAATTATAAGGTGAATCACATATATGCATGAAGTTTGTTCACAATCATCTTGTCATCATGAAACATCATATCGACCCAAAACTCTATTCGTACTGACCGTATGGTCACTCTGTCCCAAATCTCCTCTTCCATAGTATTGTTAAATCCATTGATCGTCCTTACATACGTCTTCTATCTCTCCTCTTCCCAAATCTCCATTTATTGCCTTAAAAGATCCTCATTAGCGGGATACTATGTATGATCAATATAATGCTTTAGTTAAAAATGGTACTTGGGTTCTTGACGCGAGGCCTCATGGTGTTAATTTGGTTTGATCTATATGGTTATTTAGACACAAGTATCACGTTGATGGGTCTTGAGTTGTTACAAGGCTCGTTTAGTTTCTAATGATAGTAGTTGGCAACTTTTCATTGAATATAATGAGACTTTTAGTCCAGTTGTTAAACAGTCTATATATGATTTGCACAGTTCTTAGACTTGATGGTAAGAAAGCCTTTTTTGACAATGATTTTTCTAAGACTGTATATATGCATCAGCCATTTGGGTTTGTTGATTCTCGATATCCTCATCATGCTTGTCTTTTGCAATGATCTTTATATGACTAAAGTAGGAACCTCATGTTTGGTTTTAGTGTTTTGCACGTTATGCTACTCGAGTTAGGTTTTATCACAAACGGTATTATTTACTGCCAGGGCTTTGAGGTTGCTTATTTTCTTATTTATATGGATGATATTGTAGTCACAGCTTCTTTCACTGTTTTATTATAATATATTATTGCATCACTATATAGAGAGTTTGATATGACATATCTTGGGGGCACTAATTATGTTTTAGGTATCTCTGTTCTTCGTATTCTATAGGTATATTTTATCTCATCGGGAGTATGATCTTCAACTTCTTGAAAGAGCATACATGGTTAACTGCAACTCGTCTCGGACACCAGTTGATACAGAATCTAAAATTGGTCCTGAGGGTGTTCCATTTTCAGATCTGACATTATACCATAGTGTTGTAGGTGGGTTGCAGTATCTTACATTCACACGTCCCAATTTGTCTTTACATGCATAATCCATGAGAGCCACACTTAGTTGCTCTTAAAGGCTTCTCATATATGTTCAAGGAACTTTCAATTATGGTCTTCAATTATATGCCTCCTCCACTGCATTTATTGTTGCTTACCCAGATGCTGATTGGGCGGGCTGCCCTTCTACTCACCGTTCTACTTTCGGTTATTGTGTTTTCTTGGGTGATAATTTATTATCCTGGTCCTCTAAACGTCAACATAGTTTTTCTCGCTCTAGTGTTGAAGTTGAATAAAGGGGTGTTTTGCTAATCGTGTTGTTGATATTGTCTGGTTACATAATTTACTTCGTGAGTTGCGCTCTCCTTTGTTGTCTATGACTCTTATCTAGTGTCTATTTATTTGTCTGCTAATCTAGTTCAACATCAATGAACAAAGCACATAGAGATTCATATCCATTTTGTTCATGACATGGTTACTGTCAGGCAAGTACGAGTTCTTCACGTGTTTTCTTGTTATCAGTATGCGAACATTTTTACAAAAGGGTTATCTTCAGTTTTGTTTGAGGAGTTTTGATCTAGTCTGATCGTTCGGTCTCCTCCCACTCTTACTGCGGGAGAGTGTTAGTCGACATTATTAACAAGCCCACTTCTGTATTACCAAGCCTAGCCTATTGCTATTGGTTCTAGATTAATTCCATATAACTATATTACCGATTATGATGTTTAATGTGATTAAGGAAAACAACCTTCCTATACGTAAATGAAGTGGTCTTTAATTTTAGTCCAAAATCTAGAGTTTGAGCTCAAAATCTTTGGCTCAAATAATTATCCAATGTAAACCACTATACGTGATTAAAAGAAAATTTTCTTTACATGTGTTAATTTTATCCTTTCCAAGGAAGGGTCTACTTTGTTAGACGATGGGTTTAGGCTATGATTAGGCCCGTGGTATTTGGCCCATATTGTAACATTATATATACTCTATTATGTACCGAATTCAGAATTCAATATAGCGATTATCACACTCCTACATGGTATCAAACCAAACCGATCTTCACCTTCCGCACCATTAACCCTAATCTTCACATTTTTTTAAAGTTTTCTGGTTCCTGTTTTTGTTTTGTCGACCAGTGTGTTGTCGACGGGTGTTTACTTAGCGTGTCGACCTTGTTTGTTTCCTCAAAGTATTAAGTATTGTTGTTTGTTTGTTGTTGCTGGTACTGTTTTGTTGTTACTGTTGCTGTTCGTTTGCTTCTGTTTGGGACTGTTGGTGTTAAAACCCATCAGTATACTGTTGGTTGTTACTGTTGCTGTTCGTTTGTAAGGCTTTGGGACTGGTACTGTTCGGTTGTTAAAACCCATAAGTATACTGCTGGTGTTAAAACCCATAAGCTACTGTTTAATCAATTGGAAAAAGTAAACAAACCTTGTTTTTTGTTTGCTAAGGGACATTGTCATTTTGGTGAGGCGTGTCGGTATCTTCATAATGACTTTCTTGGCAAGTCTACTTTACTACCTCCTAGTTCCGATTCGACTTCTACTTTGTCGGGTTTTACACCCTCGGATATGGATGCTTTGCAAACATTGTTGGCTAAGTTGGGATTTAAGTCTTCAAATAGCACTCCGTCTACTCCTATTGCATATCACACTTCTACACTTCCGGTTCCTGTTTTACCTTCTGGGTCGGCCCACTCACCCTACCACTTTTCTCAGCCACTATATTAGGCCCCTACTGTTTCTGGCCTACCACCGGGGTTCCCCATCTATGGCATGGGTCATTTGTTTCCACAAGGGGTTCATATTTTTCCCGGTTCACAGCCATCACCACAGGGAGTTCAGTTTGTTGCACCGGTTCAGAATGCTAGTTTACAACAAGGGGGTCAGCAGGGGGTTCAACCGGGGGTTCAGCCGGGGTTCACATTAGCACCGCAGGGGGTTCAGCAAGGAGTTCAGCAGGGGGCTTCAACAGGTCACTTTGGTTTTAATCCAACTCAGCTTCTTATGTCAGGTCAACAGGGTTCCGAGTCTTTCTGTTTTTAAGTATTATGTTTTGTTTCTGGATCATTATTCTCAGTATGTTTGGGTTTATTCGTTAATGCATAAATCTGGTGTTTTATCTAAATTTGAGTTGTTTCGTAGTTATGTTCATACTCAGTTTAAATGTGAAATTAAATCGTTTCAGTGTGTTTCGTAGTTATGTTCATACTCAGTTTAAATGTGAAATTAAATCGTTTCAGTGTGATCATGGTGGTGAATTTGATAATACTGACTTTCATAAACTATTTTCAACCTATGGCATCCAGTTTAGATTTTCTTGCCCTCGCACCTCCCAACAAAATGGAAAATCTGAACGCATGATTCGTACCATTAATAATCTTATTCGTACTTTATTGTTTCAAGCACACTTACCACCAAACTATTGGACTGAGGCACTTAATATGGCCGTTTATTTATTGAATATTTTACCTTCCCGTGCCATTAATAATGAAATACCCTTTACCCGACTTTTTGGTGCTACACCTGATTATAGTGTTCTACGTGTCTTTGGATGCCTTTGTTACCCACGTATCGATACCAACCATAAAGTGGGACCCCGTGCCGCACCTTCAATATTTCTGGGACATGCCGCCAATCATTTTGGCTATTGTTGTCTTGATCTCAACACCAACAAAATTATCATCTCTCGACATGTTACTTTTGATGAAACGGTTTTTCCATTTCAATCCCATCCTTCCAAGCCCACACCCTCATATGATTTTTTGGACGATTCTTTCAATGTCATTTCCACTATTATTAACACTACACCAATTGGTTCACCTTCCAATATACCTGTTAATATACCTGCATCACCTACATCACCTACACCTCCATCGTCTCCAGCAACTGATCCTATTCCTGTATCAACGCCTCCACCCACTCCACCAAATGATCATGTTCCTGTACCAACGTCTCCACCCTCTCCACCACATGTTCCTGTTCCTACACCTCCACCTGTTATATCTACTCATCCCATGGTCACACGTTCTCATGTCGGGACTACTCGTCCTAATCCTAAGTATGCTGGTTATGTGTCTAATATTTCTCCTTCCCCTAGGTCCTATAAGGATGCTTTTAATGATCCAAATTGGCGCAATGCTATGTATGATGAGTATAATGCACTTGTTAAGAATAAAACTTGCAAACGTGTACCTCGACCTGAGGGTGTCAATGTTGTTAATTGTATGTGGTTGTTTCATCATAAGTATTTGGATGATGGCACTCTTATTCGGTACAAGGCACGTCTTGTTGCCAATGGTAGCACACAGATTGAGGGAGTTGATGTTGAAGAGACTTTTAGTCCGGTTGTTAAACCGGGTACCATTCGGACTGTTCTTAGCTTAGCCATTTCTCAACAATGGCATGTTCACCAGCTTGATGTCAAGAATGCATTTTTACATGGAGATTTAACCGAAACTGTTTATATGCATCAACCTCCTGGTTTTCGGGATCCAGAGCATCCGGATTATGTTTGTTTATTACAGCGGTCTCTTTATGGTATTAAGCAGGCACCTCGGGCATGGTTTAAGCGGTTTGCTACTTACATTACTACAGTTGGGTTTACTCCGAGTCGGTGTGATTCTTCATTATTTATTTCCAGACAGGGTGATGATACTGCTTTTCTGTTACTATATGTGGATGATATTGTGCTCACTGCTTCCTCTGATAGTTTATTACATCAGTTTATTGCTTCTTTGCATAAGGAGTTCTCTATGACTGATTTGGGTGCTCTTAACTATTTTTTGGGTGTGTCGGTTACGCGTGACTCTTCTGGGATATTTTTGTCACAGCGTAAGTATGCTATGGAGATTTTGGAGCGTGCACATATGGTTGGTTGTAACCCTTCTCGGACTCCTGTTGACACTGAGTCTAAATTGGGTGATGATGGTGCTCCGGTTTCTGATCCTAAGTTATATCGCACTCTTGCATGTTCTCTTCAGTATCTCACCTTCACTAGACCTGATATTACATATGCTGTGTAGCAGGTTTGTCTATATATGCATGATCCACGAGAGCCTCATTTCACTGCTCTCAAGCGGATTTTACGGTATGTTCAGGGGACTTTGGCTTATGGTTTACATTTATTTTCTTCTACTACTGAGTCCTTGGTTGCTTATTCGGATGCTGATTGGGCGGGTTGCCCTACTCCACGACGGTCTACATCAGGTTATTGTGTTTTTCTTGGCAACAACTTGCTCTCTTGGTCCTCTAAGCGTCAGCCTACGCTTTTTCGTTCCAGTGCTGAGGCTGAGTATCATGGAGTTGCCAATGTTGTTGCTGTGACATGTTTGCTTTGGAATTTACTTCGTGAGCTTCATACACCTTTGTCCTCTGCTACTATTGTTTATTGTGATAATGTAAGTGTTGTGTACTTGTCCTCTAATCCTGTCCAGCATCAGCGGACGAAGCACATTGAGATTGATATTCATTTTGTTCATGATTTGGTTGCTACTGGTCAGGTTCGAGTTCTACATGTTCCTTCTCGGTTTCAGTATGCTGATATTTTTACCAAAGGATTACCATCTGCCTTATTTGCTGAGTTTCGTGACAGTTTGAGTGTTCGGTTTCCTCCCGCTCAAACTGCGGAGAAATGTTAGACGATGGATTTAGGCTATGATTAGGCCCGTGGTATTTGGCCCATATTGTAACATTAATGTACCAAATTCAGAATTCAATATAGCGATTATCACATTCCTACATACTTCGCATGGGAAACATCGTCCTGACAAATTTTGTTGTAGGTAATAAGTCAAACATTATTTCAGATTAAACCAACTTCATTCACTCACATATTTTTAGGCTTTCCCTTTTGGAGAACTTACCACCACTTTTTTTTTTTTTTTTTTTTTTTTTTTTTTAAATGGTCACGTTGATTGAAGTTTGATAAGAAATAGTACAACTTTATACAACAAATTCAATATAAATATATGGACACAAGCTATTTGTCAACATTTGACAAGACGATAGATAACTGATTCACTAAAAATAGAGGAGTGCTACACCCACCAAAAATTTACAAAAAATCATCCACTCGCTGACGTGGCAGAGTGGTGATTGGTTGGTTTTCTGTGGGCCACAGAAAACCAACCAATCACCACTGTGCCACGTCAGCGAGTGGATGATTTTTTGTAAACTTTTGGTGGATCTAGTAATATTCCTAAAAATATATGCATACCATTTGTTTCTCAAATGACTCATATGGGAGTAATTAATCAACTAAAAACATCAAAACCCTCAATCCAGTTGTATTACTTTCTTAAAACCACCCAAAGGATAAATTTCATTCTGATTACGTTAGAAATTACAATAAATGTGGTCAAAGCATTTTAAAGAAATGAAACATTTATCGATTGAAAAGACCATTTTTATGTTCTTTCAAAAAGGGGCAGTCTGGTTAATTCAGTATTTTACAGGTCTTATTTAATAAGTGGGGTTCGACATGCTCACATGCACATTATCCGGGCCGTAAAGGGTTGTGTTAGGGAAACCCTCACTACTCCTAGCCCCACTCATAGGCTGCCACGCAGTTTTTTTTCTCCCGTATTTTTTTTTTGTTTTCTTTCTTTTTGTCAACATATGCGGCCATTTTTTTTTTTTTTTTTTTTTTTTTTTTTTTTTTTTTTTTTTAAATAAAAGTTGTAAAAGTTTAAAAAAAAAATATTTTGTTAAAAATAATGTTAAAAAAGTATTTTGTTAAAAAAATAATAAAAGTTGTAAAAGTTTTTTAAAAAATATTTTGTTAAAAATAATAAAAGTTGTAATTTTTTTGTAAAAAAAAATAAAAGTTGTAAATTTTTATTATAATTTTGTAATTTTTTTGTAAATTAAAAAAAATAATAAGAGTTGTAATTTTTTTTTTTGTAAAATTAAAAAAAAAGTATTTTGGTAAAAAAATTATTTTGTAAAAGTTAAAAAAAAAAGTATTTTGTTAAAAAAATTATTTTGTAAAAGTAAAAAAAAAAAAAAAGTTGTAATATTTTTGTAAAAGTTGTAAAAAAATTATTTCGTAAATAATGTGGGAAGATGAATTTGAAATGACGTACTTTAACAGTTGTTGTTGCAGTTATTTAATGTGGTAATATTTAATGTGCTATTATACAAACAAAATAATTATACAAAATATTATACATATACAAAACATTATTAAACACAAATATACAAAACATCTTTTATATAATAAAACAAAACCCCTATTGGCAATTTTTCATTTCAAAAAAATCAATTCATACCTTATTTAGTAATAATTGTATTTAAAAAAAAAAGATTATTTCTTATTAGGTAATATTTTATATTTATCCAAAACACAAGTAGAAGATAAATACAAAAAATATAGATAAGATACAATTAATACAAATAGAAGATAAAATTTTTAAATAATAATCTTTAATAATAAAAAACTATAATTAAACATCATAAATCAAAGAAAATAAAGATTAAATTATTTGTTTTTTAATAAATAAAAATATATGATTCAAAAAATTTTTAAAAACCCGCGCGTGCGCGTATATTATAACTAGTTATACACATACAATACATTTAATTAAAAAAAAACCACTAAATGACAAAATAGGAAAAAAGTTAAAAAAATATATATAAAAGGTTAATCTAACCAATAGCTCTCGTTGCTATAACTCACCGCGCCGTAAAATCCCGTTTCTAAGATAACTTGTCGGTCTTGTCTAGAAATGCTAAGTCAATGAATCTGAAAAGTGGGTTGAATTAATTTCTTGTGGGCCAAGTAGTCCTAACAATAATATAAGGCCCGGTTTGAATATTAACTTCTATTTTCTTTACTATTATAGGTTATTGTTAATTACTCAATCTACAAATCTACTACTATTAACTTTCTAAATGAAAGTAAGGATGAGCACGGTACTGATCCCGTACTGATTACGCATTGAATTAGTGGTATCGATTTTTTCTCGAGTATAAATTAGTAGTATCGGTATCGTACCGAACGGGATTCGGATACAAGTACTGGTACCGGGAAATCGAGTTTTCCTCGTTTCTTTTCTGGGATTTTCCTAATTTGGTACCGGTCCTGTACCGAATTAACAGTCCTGATTTTTTTTCACCTTATTTTGTAGTCCCGGTACTGTACCGTATATCAAGAATCGGTACAGTTCCAGTTCGATTTCAGGATCCGGGTCTAAATGATCATCCCTCAATGAAAGGTAAAACTATGAAACAATAACACATAAACTTATTGTGCGTCTGTAAGCAATGTCACGAATACCTATCTTAATTCTCAAACCCTAAATTATATCAAAATATTAGTGCCTATTGCTATGGCATTCGACCAGTTTGCACAACAACAGCAATCCGTTCATCGAGCACCAACTCATTGTATAGGGTTGGTGTTATATGAAAAAGATTTCTGCCACTTTAGTACTTTTTCCTTATAATTCAGAACATATAACTAGGGATGAGCATGCTACCGGTCTCGTACCGATCCCGTACCGAATTAGTGGTACCGATTTTTTTTCGAGCATAAATTAGTGGTATTGGTACCGTACCGAACGGGATTCGGATACCGGTACTGGGAAATCAGGTTTTCCCATTTTTTTCGGGAATTTCTCGATTTGGTACCAGTCCCGTACCGAATTAGTGGCCCCGATTTTTTTTACCTTATTTCGTAGTCCCGGTACCGTACTGTATATCGGGAGTCAGTACGATTCGGATTCGGTTTCGAGATTCGGGCCGAAATGCCCATCCCTACATATAACTTAACACAAAAATATTCTCCTTCTAAAATTGGTGTTATAGGACACCCATTGACCCCACAGTTTTAATTTTTTTCATTAATCCAAATAAAACAACACATTAGACTAAAATTAAAATTCCTTAATAAAAAGGACATAAAAGTACATAAAATAAAATAGAAAAGGCATAAAAATTAACTATTTGGTTTGGGTCAAAGCCACACTCGGGTGCCCGAATACAAGTATGTAACATTCCGCCAAAATTAACTATTTGGTTTGGCTCCAAAGATTATGACATATATCGTTTTTTTTCCCGAGGCTTCTTGGCTTTGGTCTTGCAATGTTTTTTAGGTGACGACGAGCCCGCGGCTTCGGATTGTTGAGGTTGTGGGGATTATTGTTGGAAAATTGGGGTTGGTATTATGGTTAGGTTTTTTTGGAATTGTTGTCGGGAAATTTCAGTTTGTTGGAATTGTTGTCATAGTTTAGGGATGGCAACGGGGCGGGTTTGGGGCGGGGCGGCCATCCCCATCCCCAAACCCGATTACCAAAGTTCTTCTCAAATCCGCCCCGATCCTCATCGGGGATCTAATCGGGGCGCCCCGTTGTGGCGTGATAGTCCTCCAAACCCGCCCCGTATTAATCGGGGATCTTATCGGGGTGTCCTCTTTGGGTGCAATTATCGACCAAAGCCGCACCATTTCACATTTATTGTTATTTTTTGACTGTTAGCAATAACGAACCTATTAATAATCAATTACAAACGATCCTTATTAAGTTTTCAACGATAGTATTATACATAAATAATGATAAATTAAAATATGACACTAAACGAGTTTCTATAATCACAATTTTGCATTCTTACAAATATTAAAAAACTAATAATATTAAAGTAATATTTTTTATTGCGTAAATACTAACAAAATACTACTACGTATATAGGTATAGATATATTTGTATATGTGTATATATTAATCGGGCGGGGCGGGGCGAGGATTCCCCACTCCCCGCCCCAAAAGCGATTAAATCTCCGTTTAATCCCAAACCCGCCCCGTAACCCGATTAACATGCCCCGCCCCGCCCCAATTAGTTCGGGTTTTGGGTTTCCCCATCGGGTTCGGGTTTTTTTGCCATCCCTACCATAGTTGAAGTTGCTCGGGTGTAAATTGGTTGGCAAATGGATTAAAGTTGGGAAATTGGTTTGGGATTTGGTATGACGAGCCGAATGGTGAAAGTTGGTTGGCATTTGAGGTGATGAAATTTGCGGATGTTGGTGTGTTTGAATTAGAGGAGGATAATTAGATAAGGAATTTGATATTTGGTTTTGCTGGTTGACGAGCATGGAGTTGATCCTTTGTTGAACATGATTCATTTTTGCTAGTTTAGAGGTAGAAATAAGAGAAGTATTGTTGAGTTTAGAGGTAGAATTAATGTAAAAGTGTGTATAAAAGTTTGAAAGTTAATGAGGTATTTATAAGATTTTTAAAAGGTAAATAATTAATGAAAAGTGAGTATTTTAAAATAAAAACAAAAAAACCGAAAAAATAGCTATTTGAGACCACCCAACGTCCATTTTCTTATCTATTTAATAACGGTAACATTTGAAAATAATAATAATAAAAAGATAATGGATCCCATGGCCGGCTGGAATGGCGCGACAACGGATGGTGCTAGCTCGGGTGTCATCTTCACACCATAGGTTGGCTTTACCGGTCGGCACAACCCTTTTCAGCAAAAGGTACTGAATCCTCTTACTATTTAGCAATGTTTTAAAACCTGGGTTGACCCTGCCGGTTCAACCGGTTGAACTGAGAACCGGCTCGAAGACCGGGCCGAATGGGACCCGGTTTTTGCTTGTTGGAGAACCTGATTGAACCGCCGGTTTTTTGTTGACGCGGGTTAACCCGGTTTGATAAACCCAGTCGGGTCATGACTTTTTATCAAAAAAATTAACAAAATGATTTTTTTTCCATTAACTTTTCTAAGTTTATTTGAAAAGTTGAAATGGTGATAACTAATGTTTGTTAAAATTTTGTATAATAGTAAATTATAGTTATACATTATCTTAGAATCACCAATTAATATAGTTTTACTATACACCATTATAATTTAGAATCACTTGTTGAAAAATTTGCTATATTATTATAGATATATATTTAAAAAGCAAAACTTATCAGTATAATGTTAATCTTCTTCATCGATTTAATCGAATATATGATTAAAAGTGGATAAATTATTAGATCATGCAATACTAATTATTAAATATAGAAAAAAGTATATATATGTATAGAACCGGTTCGACCCGGCAGTTCAACCAGTGATCCGGTGAACCAATGACTAAACCAGAAAAAAACCGATTTTTAAAACATTGCTATTTAGTTGCTTTGTAGGCCCCGGATCTATAATGCAAGCTTCCATTGCATTAAATGACAATTCTTATAGTGTTTTTTTTTCTCTCTCATATCATAATTTGCTCCTTGCAATTATTTTTCTTTTATTAAACCGTTGCTTTACTACAGTCTATTGCTTTGGCAATACTTAAATCTGCTGCTTGTTTTGTTTTTGCTACTTTATTTTATTTTGTTAGATGTTGTTTGAAGATTTGGTTTCACTTGCTGTTAGATATCTTTATCAACAAATTTGTTATTGATTTAATATTTTTTTTCTTTAATTTCGATCCGAGCTTTCATTGCTCGGATTGCGAGAGAATATTAGAGAATAGAGTAGTTGGCCACTTGGCCCGAGCACGTTTGTAGGTTCATGATCCATTAGGGTTCTAGGCTACCATTTACTTGTATGATACATAGTTTATCAATAAAACAAAACATTTATGGGTTTCAATGTTAAACAATGAGTCGTGTTCATTTTGTTAGCCACACTCCATGGTAGTGTTGATTTGTTTTTGTTTTTGTTTTGATTAGTACATTCACTAGCTAGCTATAATCATTTGAATATTAAGATTTATATTTTGCTAATAGCTTGTGTCGAGTATGTTGTTAAATTGTTTGTGTATATAAATTTACACACAGATGTGTGAAGAGGCGGAAAACGAAATATGATTCCATTAATTGGGTTGTGAGAAAGTAACTCATCAAAAAAATATTGAAGTTTAACAATGTAATAGGGTTTTTTCTAACTTGTGTCATAAGAGCACATGCTAAAGAGGGTTTTATAACTTTAGTTTTACCCTCTAAATGGTTAGCAATCACTAAATGGCCCGTCCCAATTATCTTTCAACATTAGGCTACACAACCATTTACTGACCATTCAAATGATGACACCTAAATTTTGAGACCCTCTTTAACATGTGCCCCTAAGGCCAAGTCTTTATTATAATACGAGTAATTTTTATTTTTTTTATTTTTTTATTTTATTTTATTTTTTTTTTTTTTTTTGGGATAACGTAAGTAAAGGAGGACGGAACATCCATTTACGAAACCATATGTGCTTTAAGATCTTGTTTTTGGCTTTAAATGGCCACAAACCTTTTAGTTAATAAAATTGGGTGTAACGATAATCAAACCCCACTATATTTATGTTAGCGCCATGCATTATTATTCAGTACGACACTAAAACTCATCACGAAATATGTATAGTGGTCATCACCAAATCAAACACATAAAAATCCCTAACCCCCCCCCCCCCCCCCAAAAAAAAAAGGCGAAGAAAGGCGTGCAATTTATTATTATTATTATTATTATTATTATTATTATTATTATTATTATTATTATTATTATTATTATTATTATTATTATTATTATTATTATTATTATTATTATTATTATTTTGGGGGGTGGGGGGTTGGGGGTTGTAAAGGGGATCACGTGTGGTGGTGGTCACCACCGGTGGTGCACAAACCACTATTACACCCAGCCTTACCTACTTGATACTCACATGTGTATTAGAATCTTGTTTCAACTTATCTGCGTGAGTGTATTGTCTTATATACGTATTGTAGTGTATGTTGTATTTATATTATGCGTAAATGATAATTAATGTGAAAACAACTGAGGCCAAATGTGGTGAGAAAATGATAAATAATAATAATAATAATAATAATAATAATAATAATAATAATAATAATAATAATAAATGTTAATGTGACGTTAAGATGTCGGTGATCAAAACAACCACCGCTACACCTGGCCTAAGGTGCTACATTAGGGTTTGCATGTGAGACTTATGCCACACATCTACTAACCAAATAATTGAATGACCTCAAAGTGTATGCGTTCATGTTTAAACAAGAAAACAATTTCTTTGTTCTGCTTTAATCCCGTATATTGTATGTCCTTGATTTTTGTAATACATATATGTAAGGTTTTTTTTTTTTTTTTTTTTTTTTTTTTTTTTTTTTTTTTACTACTTACTTACTTGTGGGGTATATCTTGCGAAATAAAAATCAAGTCACAATTTCATCCTATTAATTTGTTGTAGTTGATGTTTTAGATCAACATGTATTTTCAATATATAAGTGTATATAGCTAACTCTGTTTTAAAACAGATCATAAGAGGGCAGGGTACCGCTCCTTAAAGGAGCTCGTCACTCCTACGTGGATTCTGCTTTTGCTCCTCATGCCTCGCCACGACACCATCAACCCCTCGTTGTACCTCGCCGTTCATGGGTTCCTCGTGAAGACGACGAGCCGTTTAATCTGACACAACATAATTTTTCTGCTTTCTTTTTAATTCGAACCGTAATATTACCGTTTTAAAAGTAAGTTTTCCTTTTTTTCCCCCTTAATAGATCCCTTATAAATAGAACATATACAATCTATCATTTCACTACAATTTTACACAACATATAAACACTTACACATATTTAAAACAAGAAACATGAGTGAATCATCGTATTCAAGTGTTAGTGACTTTGAAGAGATAACGGAGCTAGAGCTAATGCTTGCAGAATTTGAGCGCGAGCAGTCGTTGCAAAACCAAGAAGCCGGTCCTTCAAAACACCGTCTACATTCCCCGTGAACGTGAAGTTGCTGAAGCACTATTGGCCAACTATTTTGGTGATCAACCAAAATATACTGAAGAAAATTTTAGACGTCGTTATCGTATGATCCGTAAACTATTCTTAGAAATAGTCCAAGGTATTGAAATGTTGATTGAAACTCATCATCCTCTTCCCGCGCATTTTAACTTCTTTAGACAACGACCTGATGCTAAGGGTGTAATGAGTTTTAGTGTAATTAAGAAATGCACATGTGCATTACGCCAATTGGCTTTCGAGATTCATGCAGATGCGTTAGATGAATATTTACAAATAGGTGAACACTGTGCATGTGATTGTCTAGATTTTTTTACTATGTGCATAATCCAGTTGTATGAAAAGGAGTTCTTAAGAAAACCATCCGAGACTGACATTCACAAGTTATACGACGCACAAAATTTGGTCCATAACCGGGAATATTGGGAAGCATCGATTGTATGCATTGGGAATGGAATAATTGTCCGAAAGAATGGCAAGGGTAATTTCACAGAGGTGATTGATACGTGGGAATTGCGCCCTCGCAACAGGTTTTACCTCTCAAGGGATCTCGAGAAGCTTACAACCCCCACCAGGCAGTGTACCTGATCGTTGTAGTATAGTATAGTGACAAGTACCGGGGGATTGATCGTTCAACTCAGGAATAGTGTCGCTAGGATTAGAAAGCCTACTAAACTAGGTCTAGAGGTGAGGGATGCTTCTTTTTGTATTCTTTTTATATTTTTTTTAGAAAGCAAGTAAAATCTCAGGTTTTGAAGTAGTGGACGGAATTAGTTGCTAGCCAACTAACCCAATTAACTAAAGATGCAATCAAAATAAAATAACAAAAATGAAAATAAAACTAATATACTAATGTGGTGGAAACAATGATGAGGAAAGTTGTGTTTACTTAGGTTTCATTACTCCCTAGATATCTTTTACAGGTTGATTAGCTTGTTACAATTGCATGGATGTCGGGTCATATTCCTTAATACTAGTCGTAGGGCCGTGTACAATATTCCCTAATTCTATAAGATCCTACTTCACTCCTATGTCGAGCCGTTAGAAGCTCCTAACATGGGATCATTAGAATTCTCTTACGCATTAAATACAACAAAAAATCCTAGTACACCTCCGATCATGTTTCTTAAGACGTTCAAGCAAGTTACCAATAGAAAGTCTGCCAGTTTTCTTAAGCCTAATATCGAATACAATCATCCGTAATAATTATAAACAAACAATCAACCCATAATCAACATCTAGGTTTCACTACATCTAAGCAAACACAAGAAAGATCTAGCCTAGCATGTTAAAGAGAAGACAAGCGTAAGATATAATCACACAACACATAGACATATTGAATGATTTGAATGAATACTTATCTTCAATTGAACATGGAAGAATCAAGGGGTTGAAACCCTTGAAAAGCTGATAAAATTCGATCTAAGGTTTTTTCCCTCAAAGTTGCACACTAATGAATGAAATTTGGAAAACTATATATAGATATTACATCTTGACGGCGTCATGTATTAGCTTGTGACGCCGTCAACTCACCGCCATGATAAAATCGTATTGCCTAGATCCATTGGTGACGCCATCATGTAGGAAATTACTCTGGGCCGTCATGTGTATTTGGACCCTGACAGCCTTGGTGACGCCGTCAGGGCATAAGCTTACAAACTCTCTGGGCCGTCACCTTATAAGTTCCATATCCACTTCTTTTGTAACTCTTGACGCAACGGCAAAGTCTCAAATTCCTTTGCTGGAACAGTACCTGACGGCGTCAAGCTTCAAAAAAGTCCAAAATGCTTTCTTTTCCAGATCCTTCTTCAAAAGTACATAAAATGACAAAAGGAATGATTTAGGGCAATATTTGATCAAATAAAATCGAATTCGGGCTTAAATGACCCCTTAAAAGCAGTACACTTTTCGCCTCATCAGTGATAAAGAGTATCCAACCATAATGCTTGAAGTTGTCGCGTCGTATGATTTGTGGATTTGGCATGCATTTTTTGGTGTTGCAGGTGCGAATGACGATCTAACCGTTTTGTATAATTTGCCGTTATTCGATGACCTGATTGACGACATCGCCGACGTGGTTCCGTTTGAAGTATACGGAAGAAAATTTAAGCATGGGTATTATCTAGCTGATGGAATTTATCCAGAATGGGCATCGTTCGTCAAATCGTTCACGGTTGCAAGTAACCCAAAAAATGTTGCATGGAAAGCGAAATAAGAAAGTGCTTGAAAAGATATCGAGAGAGCTTTTGGTGTCCTACAAGGACGTTGGCGTGTTATTGCCCAACCGGCGCGTCAATTTACTGTGGCTAAGTTACGAAGAATCATGTACTCGTGCATCATAATGCATAACATGATCTTGAAAGATCAACAATATGCGATATCCGAAGCTGCCAAAATGTATATTCATCCGCAACCACATATGCAAAAGTCATGGGTTGAACGTTGCGCAGTGCATAGGAGACAAAACAAAGAACTACGTGATAAACACATATACAAAAGACTTCAACGATGTCTTATCGAGCATGTTTGGCAACAACAACAATGGGAAGAATTTCAACAAAATAGGGATAATTAATTTCGTTATAGCTTGATGTATTTTATTTCGTATCATTTTTTTTTCTTTTCGCATTGTTTTTTTTTCCGTATTGTAATTTTTTAATTTGATGAAATAAAATTAGTATGGTGTGGTATTTTTAATTTTTGTGAAATGAATTTAATTTATTTAGTGAAATGAATAAAAAAATAAAGTTGTAAGTGATGGCCCCAAATGAGTAAGTTGAGGTTAGTTGCATACACTCTTACCCTACCATCAAAATAATACATCATAGGAAATGTACATTCCCCTTACACTTGAATTTTTACATACGTTATAATAAACTAATCTAATGACTCGAATCAAGATAATCAAAACACTTAGAGTACTTTTTAAGATTAACGCACATATGGGGGAAATATATGATGTTCTTCCCCATTACTCTATAACACAAGTACTTTACCCATGAGTCCTAATCATCCCAAAATAATATGTACAAGATATGACCCGACTTAGCAACCATATAATCAATTAGATAATTAACTAAGGGTTTAAACACATAACAATAATGCACTAAAGATGAGTGCATACACGGAAGGCTAAGGCGATTTGGTTGCATATTTGGGTGGGTTATAACAAATTCTTCCTTTAAGTAAGATGCTTAAAGTTAGAAACGAAAAGATAGGCTCGGAGGGGTGTACTAGGGGTTTCGTGTACTAAAAATGAGTACAACGCTAAGGTGTGGGAAAAATTAATTGACTTTACTAGTCAAGTAATATGACTTAATTGGTCAAGTAATTATGATACGGGTTTAACACATGGGTGATTTGAATGCCTCTTATCATGTAGTAAATCCTACTACACAAATGTAGTCTCACTAGCTGTCTCGGGATGCATCACTAACGCAAGTTCTAGAATCTAAATGCTACCGGTACACTCATAAGCACTAATAATAAATATTTTTCCTATCAAATCTAAAGGAGAACCTCACATATTTGGGTGAAATTTTTTTCTGAATGGTACGGTTTTGTGCTAGTCATACAACTCCTATCCGTGAGACGCTTGTTAAGGCTAAAGTTTCACTCCTAAATGTTGTAAAAAAATTTAAATTTGGCGTAAAAATTACACTAACAAGTATTTCTCTTAGTTTTATTACACACCTACCATTGAACAAACAAACTCAAGTGCAATTGTATCCTATAAGGTATCATCATTTACCCTCCCCTTACAGTTAGGATGAACATTGTCCCCAATGTTCAATTAAAGGATGTAAAAGTAAAATAGGTAAAAGAATGAAAACAAATACTCCCCTAATTCGTTCGGTGTGGATAGTGTGTCAACAAGGTTAGATCTTCGTCCAAGAAAATGAACGTTCAAAGCTTCTCTTCCAGAAATATAAATCATCTTCTTGTCATATATAACCTGTTAAACCTGAGAAAACAATCAAGACAACCTCGCGTAAAATCGGTGGCAATCTATATATACTAACAAGTCCTAGAAAACAATTTAAGATATAATACTTGTGGAATGAATGTTTGCAGATTTCCTGGAGTTTATAAAACTAAAGAACTAACAAAAACTTTAAGACTCCGTTAGAAATACAAAACTTGCAAATTTTCCAGAATTTTACACGTGACGCCGTCAGGTATTAAATCCTGACGCCGTCAGAAGTGACCTGCAGAAATCTTTATGTTAAGTTTCCGGAAAATTTCTGGAAAAACTTATGTTCTACTTCCTGGAAAATCCTGCAAAACATCATTATGACTCGATACAAGCATTTGACTCTAACAATTACTAATATACATGTTCATTTAATATTGTGGCGAATCAAGATCATTTTCGTTCTTCAAAACAAATTTGGGGTTTCCCCTTACACTTAGCTTTTGCAAAATACCTTTATATGAAGTTAAGACGAAGTTAAACAACAAGATAAAGCATTTTCATAATTTAATTTGAAACATGATCTATCAACAATAAAAATAAAACATGCATACGGAAACAAATAACATCAAACAATTAAAAATCAAACAAATAAAAATACACAAAACATGGGTTGCCTCCCAAGAAGCGCTTTTCTTTATTTACGAGTCTTATAGCTAGACTCAAGGTCATGGGCAATTACGTGACCTCATCATTGGTCTCATTCTCTAGGTCATCTCCTATCTTAGTTTTGTATTCCGGACCTAGTTGCAAACATTCCTTGTAGAAACCGAGTATTCTACCCATGACATAATCTACTCCTCTACGTCTATCATCATCATTCCTATAGTAAACCGCTTGCTTGTATTCCTTTTCTAGGTTTGATAGAAGACGATATTGTTCAATCTTATAGGGCATTTGGTAAGCAATCTCATCGTTCTCATCCTTGAATCTAACTATCCCTAGGGACGGGTCATAACTCATCTTAGAGGCCTCAACAAATGGTTTTCCGAACACTACTTGACTTAGGCAACCATCTATTATCGGACGAATATCCTCTACAATCACAAAGTCGGTAACATAAGTGAAGTTTCCTGCAAAGACATGTAATCATTTCGCTCTTCCTACAAAGTTGCTCATCCAATTTGTGTTAGGCATCATCCTATATCCAAGTTGATTCTTCATTACCCAATTATAATAGGTCCTAGTCATGATGTTTATAGGATACCTAGGATCGATTTAAGCTTTCCACACATGCATATGCCCAATGTTTCATGGTATGTTGATGTTAGAGGGATCTCCTATTTTGATGAGTGGTGAACCAAGGACGTAAGGTGTCTCGGGGTCATCGAATAGATCCTTATGATATTCCCGTTCCTCCTTGGTGGGTAACTTATCAAAGTATTCCTCTACGTTTTCTACTTCCTCTAACTTTTCTTCCTTAATATCCTCAACTTCCTTAATCTCATCCTTAGTCCCGGTTTCTATTCCAACTTCATCCTTGTCACTTTCTTCTATATTCTTATCTATTGGCTTAATGGTGACAACGTTGACAAAGTGGACGTGTTTGGATGATGAGGGGTCTTTAATTTGGATTCCGCTACTAGTGTCCCTAGTGTCCTTCCTAGGCGTCGTTAGCACTTGGTTTTTGAGGGCTTTCAACAAGTTGTCAATCTTATTGGTCATCTCCGTTTGTTGTTGATTGAATTCGGTTTCAAACTTAGCTATGCGAGCTTCTTGAGATGCCATAAACTTGGACATCAATCCTTCAAGATTATTAGTACTGCCATAGTTATTGGAAGGATTGTTGTTGAAAGTACGGTTAGAGGGTGGACCGTTTGGTTGGTAACTATTAGGTGGATTGAAAGAATTGTTTTGGGGCATGTTTTGGTTTTATTTCCACCTGAGGTTCGAGTGATTTTTCCAAGAAGGGTTGTAGGAATCACCTTAAGGGTTTGGCTCGGGTTTGAAAGTGTACAACTTGTCTCCCGCTTCGTCGGTACGCGAGGATGCGTAATCCACAAAAGCTTGTCCGGGGAGTTCCACGCAATCACGAGTGTCATGGGGACCACTACATAATTCGCATGTTGAAGGCTTTGGAGCTTCGTAGGATTTCATGAGAAACTTGACTTGGTCCTCAAGTTCCATGATCCTACGGTTGAGAGTGCTAGAATTGTTCGAAGGCAAAGATATTGCCTTGACCGTTTTGTTCAAATCACGGGGAGCATTCCAACTTTCGTTATCATAGAGAGCAAGATCTTCTATGAGTTCCCATGATTCTTCCGCATTTAGATCACGTAGCTTGCCACCGGCTGATTGGTCAATGGTTCGCCTTGTGGAGAGATCGATATGGTCATAGAAGATTTGAACTTGGAGCCAAAGATCTATGCCATGATGAGGGACTTTTTGGAGTAAGTCCTTGAAACGAGTCCATGCTTCATATAGAGTTTCACCTTGACGTTGTTGGAACATTAAGATATTATTTCTAAGCTTGGTAGTTCTCCCCGGTGGGAAAAACTGAGCAAGGAAACGAGTGGTGAGATCATCTCAAGAGGTGATGGATCCCGCGGGTAAACGTTCAAGCCATTGACTAGCTTGATCACGTAGAGAGAATTAGAATAGGCGTAATCGGGTTGACTCTCTAGTTACAACATCAAGGTCTATGGAATCTACGATTTTAAGGAAATCCTTGAGATGTTGATTAGGATCTTCGGAATGAAGTCCATGGAATGCACATCCGCTTTGCACCAACCGGATAGTGTCGGATCGCAAGGGGGACACATTGGCTCCTTGGGTGAGCTTAATAGTGTTTCGATAGCCTTGGTGGCTAGGACGGGAATACTCTCCTAAAGTTCGGGGCCTAGGAGGTTGGCTTGCTAATGGTGGGTGGTTTTGTTGTGGTGGGTTGATGGGTTCAAAGATGTTACCACCTTCTATGATGTCGGATGGTAAAGATTACGAACAAAGGAACGAATAAATAAGATAGACTAAAGAAAACCTAAAAATGAAAATAAAAATCTTACTAGAAAGGAATCTAGTAAGTAGACCTAATAAAAAGAAATCCTAACCTAGACAATAACTATTTCTCGGGCTGCGGCGCCAAAAACTTGATACGTTGGAATTGCGCCCTCGCAACAGGTTTTACCTCTCAAGGGATCTCAAGAAGCTTACAACCCCCACCAGGCAGTGTACCTGATCGTTGTAGTATAGTATAGTGACAAGTATCGGGGGATTGATTGTTCAACTCAGGAATCTCAGGTTTTTTATATTCTTTTTAGAAAGCAAGTAAAATCTCAGGTTTTGAAGGAGTGGGTGTAATTAGTTGCTAGCCAACTAACCCAATTAACTAAAGATGCAATTAAAATAAAATAACAAAAATGAAAATAAAACTAATATACTAATGTGGTGAAAACAATGATGAGGAAAGTTGTGTTTACTTAGGTTTCATTACTCCCTAGATATCTTTTATAGGTTGATTAGCTTGTTACAATTGCATGGATGACAGGTCATATTCCTTAATACTAGTCATAGGGCTGTGTACAATATTTCCTAACTCTATAAGATCCTATTTCACTCCTATGTCGAACCGTTAGAAGCTCCTAACATGGGATCATTAGAATTCTCTTACGCATTAAATACAACCAAAAATCGTAGTACACCTCCGATCATGTTTCTTAAGACGTTCAAGCAAGTTACCAATGGAAGTTTGCCAGTTTTCTTAATCCTAACATCGAATATAATTATCCGTAACAATTATAAACAAACAATCAACCCATAATCAACATCTAGGTTTCACTACATCTAAGCAAACACAAGGAAGATCTAGCCTAACATGTTAAAGAGAAGACAAGCATAAGATATAATCACACAACATATAGACATATTGAATGATTTGAATGAATACTTATCTTGAATTGAACATGGAAGAATCAAGGGGTTGAAACCCTTGAAAAGATGATAAAATTCGATCTAGGGTTTTTTCCCTCAAATTTGCACACTAATGAATGAAATTTGGAAAACTATATATAGATATTACATTTTGACGGCGTCATGTATTAGCTTGTTACGCCGTCAACTCGCCGCCATGATAAAACTGTATTGCCTAGATCCATTGGTGACGCCGTCATGTAGGAAATTACTTTGGGCCGTCATGTGTATTTGGACCCTAACGGCCTTGGTGACGCCGTCAGGCCATAAGCTTACAAACTCTCTGGGCCGTCACATTATAAGTTCCATATCCACCTCTTTTGTAACTCTTGACGCCGTCACGTGTAAAAGCTTGACGCCGTCAGGTACTGTTCCAGCAAGGAAATTTGAGACTTTGCCGTTCTCTTCACTTTTATGCTCCAAAAATGTTCAAAATGCTTTCTTTTCCAGATTCTTCCTCAAAAGTACCTAAAATGACAAAAGGAACGATTTAAGACAATATTTGATCAAATAATATCAAATTCGGGCTTAAATGACCCCTTAAAAGCGGTATACTTTTCGCCTCATCAGTGATAAAAAGTATCCAACTATAATGTTTGAAGCTGTCGCGTCGTATGATTTGTGGATTTGGCATGCATTTTTTGGTGTTGCAGGTGCGAATGACGATCTAACCGTTTTGTATAATTCGTCGTTATTCGATGACCTGATTGACGACATCGCCGACGTGGTTCTATTTGAAGTATACGAAAGAAAATTTAAGCATGGGTATTATCTAGCTGATGGAATTTATCCAGAATGGGCAGCGTTCGTCAAATCATTCACGGTTGCAAGTAACCCAAAAAATGTTGCATGGAAAGCGAAACAAGAAAGTGCTCGAAAAGATATCGAGAGAGCTTTTGGTGTCCTACAAGGATGTTGGCGTGTTATTGCCCAACCGGCGCGTCAATTTACTGTGGCTAAGTTACGAAGAATCATGTACTCGTGCATCATTATGCATAACATGATCTTGAAAGATCAACAATATGCGATATCCGAAGTTGCCGAAATGTATATTCCTCCGCAACCACATATGCAAAAGTCATGGGTTGAACGTTGCGCAGCGCATAGGAGACAAAACAAAGAACTACGCGATAAACACATACACAGAAAACTTCAACGATGTCTTATCGAGCATGTTTGGCAACAACAACAATGGGAATAATTTCAACAAAATAGGGATAATTAATTTCGTTATAGCTTGATGTATTTTATTTCGTATCATTTATTTTTTTTTTCTTTTCGTATCGTTTTTTTTTTTTTTTTGTTTTTTTTTTTTTTTTTTTTTTTTTTTTGTTTTTTTTTCGTTCGTATTGTAACTTTTTAATTTGATGAAATAAAATTAGTATGGTTTTGTATTTTTAATTTTTTTGAAATGAATTTAATTTATTTAGTGAAATGAATAAAAAAAAATAAAGTTGTAAGTGATGGCCCCAAATGAGTAAGTTGAGGTTAGTTGCGAGTGATGAGAAGAATAGTTGTGAAAAGGTGTTGGGGTGATGTGGCACCCGTGTCCCAAATGAGAAGTTTTACTTGTCATGGCACCTTCCACTCTAAGGGTCATAAGGGTATGTAGCTAACTTGCTCAAGGAAAAAATCAATAAAGAATTACAGACAATATGACAATGTTACACATTAATTTTTATGAATAATAATCCTCAATTATTAGAAGATCAGTGTTGCTTTCAGATATATTGCCATATATGGTCATAACGTGCTACTAGTATAATGACATTTTATCAACTTAATTAATTCAATTCCCGCCATTTCAGTTTTGCGTAGACATTAGAGGCTATGTTACTACTTTTAAAACCCGTGTGGGGCATCATGATGCAACGCCTCGATCATTAAGATACATTCTTCCTTGCCATCCGCATTTGCAGCATACATAATTATTTCATATATCCATATATAATTTCTACGTTGATGATATTGATTATATGATCATGGAAGAAATCAAGACTAATGTTACATATTTTTCTATCGCCCATACAAGCAAAAACATTCGTTTAGATTCGCTTTTGGATCATGACCCTACCGTAGCTTGTTCCATACAATTTTAGCCGTATTCGTTGTATCTAATTTGTCCTAGCAATTTGCTAGTTTTATAATACAAATCGCTGTTCAAAATAGGTATTTACATGATAACAAACAAATAATCACTATCAACAAGATACTATAGTTTTTCTCATTTTCCTGCTCTTTTATCCATTGAAAAGGAACTCTGTTAACTAAAAGAGGTTGATATTTTAGTGATCCATAAAACAACCATCTAGCGATATATGGTCGTTGAAACTTGCATATCCTAATATGTTAGTGATAACGTACATTAAGATTGTATGGTCAAAACTATCACTCAACTATCTTTGTATTTCTGATATCGTTAGTTTTTGTTTATCGCAGGATTTCTTGGTACTTTGTTAATTATCTATATATTCATGATAACTTACTGTAATTTTATAGAAAAATATGATATTAGTGAAAACAAGATTTTTGTTCAAAAAAAAAAAAAGTGAAAACAAGATTTGAAAAGAACAGGTGTAGCAAAAGTCTTGAACAGTACGGCCCATCATTTATTGAACCATGTCTCCACCCCTCGTCCATGTCTTATTCGCTATTTATTTCTTATTCTTCAGACACAAGTCATCCCCCATACACCCACCAAATCTTTCTATCATTTGACTATACTCCTCACCGAAAAATGACGATGCTTGGAAATATGAGTAAGGTGATGAGAAGATCAAACTACCCTTCATTGCTCATCTGGTTGATGTTTTTGATGCTTATCTCTTCATGTGTAGTAACTAAAACAAAAGGGTCATCAAGTAAAGTTGCAAACACACAATTTTTCAAGACAACGAGGACTAGAATATCACACAAGTATGTCAATGATGGAGCTGCTTTCATGGGGCTTCTTCCAAAATCATTGCCTATTCCACCTTCTGGTCCTTCACACCACCACAACTCCATTGGCATCAACTCCATGCAGCCATGATATGATATCAAGATCAACTACAAGAACAAATAGTCTAGCTCATCTTTTAAGGGTATAATTGTCTTTTTGTATATGATCGTGATCTTACAAGCTACTAATGAGCATTATTCTTACCTTTTTATTTATATTTTTATCTTTTTCTTTTTAGTTTAGATGAAACTTACATAATATAGCTTAGATATTAAGCTTAAAACACGGTTTCTGTTCTTGAAATTAGCAGGGTATCCGCGCGTTGCGGCGATGGGTACTCAGTATTACAATTTGCAGATAGTAATTTTTTTTAATTTTACATTTTCTATGTAATAACTTTCTAGAATGCGGGAAAATTTTAATTTGCAATAACTTTAAAAGATACACATATTACATAATACGATATAAAAATTTTCACATTCTAATCACTAATTAAGATTTTTTATTTTAAAACACTGAAACATGTTTTGTATTTATTGTTGATAACTAATATTACATCAATAAAACTTATTTTAATTTTTTCTTTTTATTTGATTCTAACTCTATTGCGCTATATAATTTTAAGACATACTTTATACCATAATAAATAAACAATAATAAAATTGAAAATAAACTTTATCAAAAGTCTAAGTTCGAAGAAAACGTTTGCTTTTGTGAGTATTTATATGAGTAGTTTTTATATTTTTATTTAAATAGAATGATCATTATAACATTGCAGCCCAAGTTGTAATTAACAAACAAGTGAACAACCTAATTTTCTAAAATTCAATCAAACTCAAATCCTCCACCATTGACTGCCGTTTCATTCCTCCTCTGATTATCCATTCGTCATTGATACCAACAATCAAATCCTCCATATTTCGGTTGGATCGCTGAATCTATATAAGAAATCAATGTTTGTGTAAATATTACATTCTACAGATATTATTTTTTCTGTAGTACTTTGTTTAGTTTGTTCAATTGCCTTTATTAATTGTATTTTTACTTGAATGGGTGTTTTATGGATTATATTAATAGTAGGTGTTGCTCCGTCAATATATTTGTGTCTTTGGTGCATAATTTTAGTAGTACACTTTGCTTAAGTAGATGTAATTGTTTAAACTTTAAGTTGATATCATGGTTGTAATATATGCTTAATTGGTTGTAATGCTTTAAAAATGTTTTAGTGTACTTCCTCTATTGTATATGTAGTTTTAGATTAGTGAATTACCAACTCTTCCCTTATATTCACCCAATATGAATCACTAATTTCTAAGAGCACTCCCATTGCTCACGCACAAGGTGCGTTAAGATGGTTGTTAACGCGAGTTAACATGCGTTAGGCGTTGGGACCTTGTGCGTTAAAGAGGCGTTAACGAGGTAAGTTAACCCATTAACTTGACGTTAAGGGCAGTTTGTGTTAAAAAAAAAATATTTTTTGACACTTTTGGCCCTTGAAAGTTTTTTATATTGTGAGTACAAAAAAATGAATATTACAAAACACTACCCGTAGTTCTTAAATTAATTGTGTTTCATTAAATTAAAAATACAATACATGAAAATAAAAGCATACGAAATGTAAAATAACGATACGGTTATAAAAACAACACGAAACATTGGTTAGTGTTTACAAGACTTGTAATTATCGATGAGTTCAGATTTTTCCTCCCAAACTTGCAACACTTGTTCCCTGACCATTTTCAAGGCCACTTGAAGTTGCAGATCTGTTTCATCATTCCTTAAAAGAGTTTGTAGACCGACTCTGATAGTTGGATGGTCTTAAGGCAGCTCACGCAATCTTTCAACCTCTGGAGCACGAGTATGCATCTGTCGTATAAAACGAGTAATCTCACCTAGAAAACTGTTAATCAACCTAAGTTCTTTCTCGTGTTCATTGCGTAATCGGGTAAGGATAGTGTTTTGCACTTCAGCTGGTTCGTTAGCCATTGTGTTTGTGTGAGGATTCGAAGTGTTGTTTAATTGGTATTTATAGGGAAAAAGTATCCGTTAGAATATATTGTAAATGGAAACTAGCCGTTACAAGCTATTGTTTAAAAAGAAACTAGCCGTTAAGGCTTTCATTCAAATACTCACGATACGGACATACAAACACATACGGTACAGAAATACAAATACTCACGATACGGAAATACAAACACAAACGATACGGAAATACAAAGACAGACGATACAGAACTATAAAAGCCATTAAAACCCTATATATGTTACATATGGGGCTCCTTCTCAAAATTAACCACATGTTAAGATATTTGAAGCCTTGCCCACCATAGCGTTCTCTGAACATGTTCATTGTAGTGTGTAGACGATCATTGACCTCGTCATTAAGCTACACCCTCAAGTAAATATCATTGAATTTTTGACATTCACAGCTCATTCTTGCCCACTTACCCGTTATCTGGCTTTTGCTATGAGAAGGACCGTTAGATATGTTGTTGAACCTTTCTGTAACAGTATTCCAAAAAACGGTTTCGCTATGGAATTCGTGAACGTTTAGCCACATGTCGGCTAGCAAGCATTCTTCTTCAACAGACCAATGAGTAGCCATAGTAAAATTGTTTAGAAAGTGAAGTGTGTGCAAAAGAGTATGTTATGTGATGCTTTACATAGGGGTGTTTAGCAAATGAAATTTCAAAAACAGAGCGGGATATGCGATAAAATTTAAAATTCAAATAATGGGCGGCTAAACTTTTAAATTTCAAAATTTAAAAAACGTGTACATAAACCTTCAAAAAAGAGCGGACAAACATTTAAATTTCAAATTTTAAAAATGAGGGGCATATGTTACAAATTCAAATTTCAAACATTTAAAATTCAAATTTCAAACGTTTAAAATTCAAATTTCATAAAAAGAGTGGACAAGCGGTCCTATAAATATCTATGCTCAGATGTTCACCTTACACACACAACTCATACATAATTCACAAACAATTCTCTCAAAACAATGTCTCGCAGCATGATGTGTGGAATTGCGCCCTCGCAAAAGGTTTTACCTCTCAAGGGATCTTGAGAAGCTTGCAATCCCCACCAGGCAGTGTACCTGTTTGTTGTAGTATAGTACAGTGACAAGTACCGGGGGATTGATCGTTCAACTCAAAGAATAGTGTTTGCTAGGGTTAAAACTCACTAAAACTAGGTCTAGAGGTGAAGGATTATTCTTTTTGTATTTTTATATTTCTAAGAAAGCAAGTAAAAATCTCGGTTTTGGAAGGAGTGGGCGGAATTAGTTGCTAGTCAACTAACCGAATTAACTAAGGATGCAATCAAAATAAAATAAAATAAACTTCAACTAAATTGTAGTGTAAACAATGATGAGAGAAAATTGTGTTTACTTAGATTTCATTACTCCTTAGCTATCTTTTATAGGTTGATTAGCTTGTTACAATTGCATGGATGACGGGTTATATTCCTTAATACCATTCGTAGGGCCGTGTACTATCTTCCCTAACTCTATAAGCTTCTACCTCTTCCTATGTCGAGCCGAATACTAGCTCCTAACATGGCCTCATTAGTAGTTACCTACGCATTAAATACAACCAATATATCGTAGTACACCTCCGATCATGTTTCTTAAGACGTTCAAGCAAGTTACCAATTGGAAGTCTGCCAGTTTTCTTAAGCCTAACATCGAATTCATTCATCCACAACAATTATAAACAAACAACCAACCCATAATCAATATCTAAGTTTCATTACATCTAAGCAAACACGAAGAAAACCTAGCCTAGCATGTTAAAGAGAAGACAAGCGTAAGATATAATCAAACAACACATAGACATATTGAATGATTTGGTAAAGTATTTATCTTCAATTAAGCATGGAAGAAACAAAGGGTTGAAACCCTTGAAAAAGTTGTAAAATTCGTCTAGGGTTTATTCCCTCAAAGTTGCGCAAAATGAATAAAAACTAGAAAACTATATATAGATTTTGTCTCCTGACGGTGTCAAGAGTAATGTGTGACGCCGTCAACTCGCCGCCAAAATAAACTCGTATTGCCTAGATCCACTTCTGACGCTGTCGTTCTGGGCCGTAATTCTTTGCAGTTACTCTTGATGGCCTTGACAAATTTGTTCGTGACGCCGTCACGAACCCACAAAACATTCTGGCGCGTCATGTGTAATTGATTTATCCACCCTTTTGTCAACTCATGACGCCGTCAATAGCACCTTGTGACGCCGTCAAGTGCAATTTCCAGCATGCTTTTGAGACTTTGTCGTTTTCTTCACTTTTTTGCTCAAAAAACGTTCAAAATGCTTCCTTTTGTAAAATTCCTCTCAAAAGTACCTAAAATGACAAAAGGATTGATTTCGGGTAATATTTGATCAAATAATCTCGACTTTGGCCTTAAATGACCCCCCTAAAGCGGTACACTTTTCGCTTCATCAAATACCCTTACACTTGAGATTTGCTTGTCCTCAAGAAAATGCGCTTTTATTCTAATCAAAATACAAGTTAGGGGTCATTTAACACTAATATAAAAGTAATTGCGACAAATAATCGTTCCACTTCAACCAAAAACAAGCACAGAAATTATACACTAGCACATCAAAAATAGTGTTTAGATACTCACATCTCTCGGGTGTAATAAAATATATATCACAATATGGAAATGGAAAACATCTCTCACTACCTGTCATAGCAAATAGATTAACATAGGCTTGTGAAAGGATCAAACCTCCACCACTTGGCGTAAGCACCTAGGATAATGTAACCACCCGTAATTTCCCAAACAGATTTTAAATAATAAATTTTATTTATTATTTCTTAAACTTCACTTTTGAACTTCTCCGAGCTTATTTGATCGAATACGATAAGTTATCTCGCGAAACGTGAAACCGCACACAACACGTACCGGCACAACCGTAACTCGACGAATATTTTAATGTGATTTTGTACTATTTATGAGAAAATAGTTGTGTGAGTACTTGTTCTTCATGGAAAAATTTGTTTGAGCGCGAGGGTGTAATTTCTCCTGTCGTGAATCGACCGTTAACTAGCCTAAATGGGTCCCACGCTCTTAATATATAAAAGATATCATAAATAACTATTTTGGTCCCTACAATTAAATTACACCTATGGACCCTCTAGTTTCTAAAACCTTTTAACTTGTTTTCTTAATTTTTACAAGTTTGGGGAGTATATAAACCCATAACTAATAACACTTTAGGGTTCATTCTTCATTCTACCAAACCCTAGCCTCCCTCCTCTCCCATTTTTCCCAGCCGCCACGCTCCACAATCCGGCCACCCAAGGCTGCCGTCGACCACCACCACTAAAACCATCACTCCCTCATCTTTATTTCATAGTTTCCTTGAAGATCTATGTATTTTGTAGACCCTTTTTAGTATAAATCGGGTTGTTTGTGCTTTTGAATTCGGATCCGCGTGATTCAATCACGTGCATGTGTAGGTTTTGACTAACTATCATTTCCTTACTTTTACATTTTGATTTGGATGGTTAAATAACAAAATACGAATTTTGTTAATATAAATCAATGGATCGAAAGCTTTAATCTTTTATAAGAATCGAATTTGATATATGATCATTTTATAGAAAGTAATAGTTAATTTATGGTTATTGGAATGGTTAAATAAAACATTTTGCTAAATGATTTATTTTCAGCTTATAGCTTATTTCGTTTTGCCAGCTTAAGGGGTGTTTGTTTTTGCATATTAACAGCCACTGAAGGGTGGCCTTGGTCCGCTTATGTTCTGCACCGAAAGGGTGCATTTGGATCGATTTATTTCAGCACCAATGGTGCGTTGGATCTGTTTGTTTTCAGCCCCAAGGGGGTGTCCGTTTGGTTTATTTGACCCACCACAACAGCCCCCAAAAGGTTGCGATATGGCTTGTTCGTCTCGGTCCCCACGACAGCCCCGAAAGGGTGCGTTTTGTTTGTTATTTTTCTGCACAAGGGTGCGCTTGCTTTTGCTTATTTTTCCAGCCCATCAGGGGCGTTTGGTTCTGCTTATTTCAGCCCCACATAGGGTGCATTCGGTCTTGCATATCACAGCCCCGAAGGCTGTTTGGATTGCCTATATTTCTGCACCAAAGGGGTGTTTGAAACTGCTCATTTTAATACACATAATCTGTCAGATTTTTAATTCAGGATGAACAGTAGCTAAAGAATATTCTTGACAACTTATAATCTTAAAAATGTTAGTACACTTAGTTACCTTTCCGGGGATATAAAGAACATTGAAAACGGACGCATAACGAAGGAAATACGGCCGATTTAAGATTTATAAAATATAGTAGAAATTTTGACAGCATTTTATAGAAATAAACTTGCTGATCTGATTTTTAAAATGGGATTTTAACCACTTTCCGGTCCGTTTCGGCCAAAATTTATAAAATAAAACTTGTCCAGAATGATATTTTACCTATAGTAGTGACTTTTGTTGTCATAAAAATGCTTATTTTGATTGTTTCATTGACTTTTGTATAATGCACTTTTGGTTTTCATAAACCAATAAGGGGCTCATTTTGTTTTAGACATTTTAACTACATAGATTTGTCGGATTGTTTTAAGTGGAAATATTGATTTAGTAAACTTGGGAAACGTTATATAAACGAATTGGTCATGCCGAAATTTCTAAAAATCCTTATACTTAGTAATTTTCACAACGTTTCCATTATTTTATAAATTCCGACAAAAAGACGAAAATCATAACTTTTGTATAAACTTTAAAACTACTTCCATGTAATTCATAACATTATATTGTATATTGCTTTTGAACGTGAACTCTTTATTTCATTACTTTGGGATTTTCGGTAATGTGTCGAATTATATAGTTTTATTTATTTTTCTATTTTCTTATATAATACTTGCGTTGTATTATATACTTGAACAATTTTACTTCCCATTCTCATTTTTCTTATATATATAATACCCACCATGTATTATATATATATACACTTATTTTTCTTTATGTAATATATATATATATATATATATATATATATATATATATATATATATATATATATATTACATACCTTGCTATTTTCTCTTGATTTATTTAACCAACCACCAAACTGTTACAAATTGAAAACTAAATCTTTTATCAACGTATTGCGTTGATGTAACCATCCTTCGAAAAACTCAATTTCATTATTCCATTCTTAGCATGTCTTAACCATTAAGATGAACTACATATTCATTAGGTCGTGCCGATCACGTAACGTTGTGCCTGTACTTCTTGATACCATTGTGTTTTGCCACTCGATGCTAGTTGGGTCAGTTGTGATATGTTTGCATTGCTTCATAATGAGGTGAGTTCATGTCCCCTATTTTTACTCGTTTTACACTGTTTTGGGGGAGAATACATGCTCGTTTTACTAAATTCAGTATTTGCATTACTTAAACAAGGAATTGTTTACTCGAAAACTTTATGTGCTTTGCTAAATTACTTGATCGGTTATTCAACCGCATGACTTGACTTATCGTATACAAACTGGATTATTTCACTATGGGCACAAGTGCTTGAAATATATATATATGAGTTCATGGCCCCTATCTTTTTGTTTTTAAATTATTTTGGGGGAGAATACATGCTCGTTTCTAACTATACTCAATGCTTGTTTTATTTGAGTGCGTGATTGTTTACTCAAACGTTACTGTTTTGCCAAAATAATTGATTGATTATTCAAATGCACCTATGTGTATATTGGTTGCATACTTGATTATTTTCTCACGGACTACAGTGTTTTATAAACATGGACACAAGTGCTTGAAACATATATGTGGGCTTATAAGTCCCACTGTTACTCACATTACTTGTTTTACATTACTTGGGATGAGAAAACCTACAAAACTCTTTATGGACCAACACTGATAATCTATGCTAGTTAAAACTATTACGTGGTTTAGCCTAATCCCTTGAATCCCACTATGCCCAAACTCATGAACCGTCAATTCCAGCTGGGAAGCGCGAATGTTATAAATAGATCTATTGGGGGTGACTCCCCCGTTCGGTTTGACCGGATAGTGTCACAACTCGTAATTTCAGATCCCTTTTCAGATGTCGAAATTTCATTTTCATATTGAAAAGTTATTATTCACCAATCACTATTCATCATTTTTACTATTCATCATTTTTGGAGTCAGTTTGAGATTCCGAGAAGCATTCAGAAAATTCACTATTCACATGACACTATTCATTTCCGGAGAGAAAATACTATTCATGTACTTTATTTATTTCATCGTAAATTTAGTTTACGGGTAATTAAATTCGCGTAACCAGGTTGGTTTAGCTGCGAATTCAAGAATCACTAATAGGGACACTTCATACGGACTAGAAATAGTCTACATGTCATCATAATAGCATTTGCATACTACTCCACTCGTAGGATATTCAAATTAATATTTTTGGTATATTTGACGTTTTACGTATGTTTATTTTAAAATAAACGTTAACACGCGATCGATAAATGTGACTAACACCTCTGACACTCCCCACAAAGGTCCCGATATATATTTACCCCTCTTACAACGTCACAAAGATTATAAAATTTATTTACCTGGTATTTTGGAAATTTATTTAATTTGTATTGTAAGTTTAATATAATTATGACGGTTTTCGTAGAAATTAAACGATAATTATCCAAACACTCAATACTTGTACCCAACATATTTTTACAATTTTTATGACTTTAATATGTCTTGGTTAACTTCGTTAAAATTTATTTTTAGCAAACCCGGCACCCGATTATTACTAAAACTAACCAATACTTACACTAAACTACACATGCTTCCAATTAAATCAAGAAACATAACCCCTCCCTTTCCTCCTTTTTGAGCACCGCCCCCCCCCCCCCCCCCCCCTTGATTCTCATGAGGTTATCTCACCAACACCCTAACAATTGTCTAAACCAAAATAATATCTAGGTTCATCTCATTCTCATCTCATTCCTCACTAATACTTTTTCAAGCAAACTAGCAAATATTTCTCTCTTTTCTTTTTTTGGGTGCTTGGCCAAACAACAACAAGAAGCAAGAACCATAAATTTTCAAAGGTTAAAATATAATCTAGTTCACTTAGTTGTCCTTGTTAGGGTTTTGAAATATCAACTCAAGGATTATTAGGTTTTCATCATCCAAACTCCCTAATCCTTCAAAGTAAGTTTACAAAACTCATTTTCATAATTTTTACAAGTTATTACAATGACTATATGGTTTTCATACAAGATTTCATGCATGTGTTAGTTTATACCACTCCATTATATATATATATATATATATATATATATATATATATATATATATATATATATATATATATATATATATATATATATATATATATATAGGGAAAATGTTAGCTACAATTAATTGTAGCTAGTTGGCTACAATTCCTTTGAAAAAACTTTTAATAATGTACAGTTCAGTCCCTGCGGTTAGACCCTGACACATATTTTCCCCCTGTCCCCACCTTTTTTTTCAAAGGAAATGTAGCCAATTGGCTACATTGTGTTGTAGCTATGTTTTCCCCATATATATATATATATATATATATATATATATATATATATATATATATATATATATATATATATATATAACTTTTAAGCCCTAGAAATGGTTACATGGAAACCCTTGTTAGATCCACTTGATTTATGATGTTTAGGAACCCATGACACCCTAAGAAGGTGTATGGTAAGATTAGACTAGATTTGTGGTGATTGAAAGTGATTTGGTTGAAGTTGAAACTAGTTTGAAACCCTATAATTGATTTTTAAACATATATAAAAACCTACTGTCCCAAAACGCCAAACCCAGAAAACTCAGGGACTCAGGGGTAATTTTTGATCAAAGATTTAGAAAATAATTTCAAAAATGAAGCCGTGGTCGAAAGAATGGATTAAAACGAGCTTATAACGAAGGAGATATGATTTTTGCAAGTTTAACGACGAAAACTATTTTCTGAAAATTTAACGTGCTGTTGGACGATTTTCGACGGACAAAGAGAGGCGTTAGACGTAACCTAAAGGAGCCGAACTATCAAAAATATATTAATACATGTTAAGATGAATCCGTGGATATAAAGAACGAGGAAAATGAACTTAAAACGACAAAGATATACACGTTTCAATATCGTCAAAACTATATTTATATTAGTAGTCACTAATAGAAATAATAAACTACGTACAAAATACTATATTTTCTAGATATATTATTAAAGAGCTATATTCTTAACCAATGAAGTACGAATGACTCAAAGCTTATTTATACGACTACTAGACGTTATTTCAAGGTTTTCAAAACGATGAATATAACACTAACGTTTTATATACGATATATGACGACTAGTTTTTATAAGTCTAGTTAGACTTATTTTTCCTAAGTATGGAAAATACTGTACTTTGACAATAACTAGTATTTTCAAGTTACGAGTGGTATAGGTATCATGTGCATGAACATTCACTGCATCATTTCATGATCTAAAGTAGATCATATTCATTCATTTAGGTTGTGGCTAGTGTTCGCGCCTTGTTGTCCCGATCATTTCACTACATTGTACTATCACTACAGGTGAGTTTTCATAGCCCCGTTTTAATTCAATATTTTGATTTCAAATCCCACGGGAGAGAATACATTTCATCACTTATTTTTGTACATGCCAAAGTATTAAATTCCTTACATTGCTTAAGTTGCCTTATTACCACGTCATGACAAGTCCCCTTTATTATCATGGACCATTAATTAATTTACAAGCGAGTGTGAGTGAATAGATCTATTGAGGGTGACTCCTCCATCCGTGTTTGGGTTGCTCCAACGGGAAAACGGATGCATTTCATGTCTAATATATTTAGAGTGTCTGGTAAACACTCATTTGGGGCCAAGTAACGTCTAGCTTCGGGGTCATGAGCTTAAGAGTCAATGTAGCATTTTTGACATTTTGTCGGTTTACTTTATACTTGTGGCTTATGTACATACGATTTAACTTACAAACCTATGATTATTCACCAACATTATTGTTGACCGTTTCGCAATGTATTTTCAGGTAATTAAGACATATTCTTCATGACATGCATGGAGTCATATCATTGAATATCAAGGATGACGCGTCTCATTTTGGATTTTCATGCACTTATGAATTATCATTTGATTGTACTAAACTTATTTCCTTAAACTTTTCAAGACTTTTGGGACCTATGTTTTATAACTCTGAATATTTTAGATGAATCAAACGATGTATTTTCAAAACGACACTTTAGGTCGTTCAATATAACTGTAACTGTGGTGCTATGACAGTCACCCCCAGGTATTCCATTCCGCTGCCATTCAGGTATTTTGGGGGTGTGACAGATAGGCAAACGCGAACGTATAACATGTCGAATTACAAGTGTATTGGGATAAACACTTGTCGGGCCTTTATATCTAACATGCTTCTAGATCATGCACACTGTCGTAGCTTCGGTTGCATGAACTTAGTGCTAGCGTAATAAATTCTAATTTTGAATTGGCATTACGTTCGATGTAATGTGCACATACTTGATTATGGTCCAACTTTACTGTTTTGATATAAATTTATGAAAGTGCTTTCATAACATTATTTTTCTCTCTTATGACATTATATTTGTGATAATGTATTGGAAGTCTTGTGGTCCACTTATTTTGCTAAATTAAACCTATGAACTCACCAGCTTTATAGCTGACCCTTTTTAAGCATGTGTTTATCAGGTACAAGAGAATTCATGATTCTCAAGGCAGGGCGTGGCATGGCATGGTCATAGAACACACTTCTAAGTGTTATGGCATACACTTATAACCTCTTTTGTAATGGGACCACATTTTGTATATGGGCCATAATCCGCAACAATTTAACTTTTGTAAACTTTCGTATTTCATTAATAAAAGTTATTAAATGGGTTTTATAAAACCTTTCTTTGTACTTAATGTTGTGATACCAATTGAGTAACACCCCAGCGACAACGTCTTCCGCTGCGACCCATTATTCGGGGTGTTATAGATAAACTATCAAAAAGACCTTTTAAAGGGTTATAACGTGAGGTGTAGGGATAGGATAAACACGGTTTTGTTGGATAAAGGCAATATTTACTGGTGGCGAGTTAATCATCTTAGTCAATTACATGTACAATGTGGCGTTGCTAAACGAAGACTCCACTCGACTTAAGCTAATCGAAAATTAATAAAAACATAAAACAAACATAAAATGAAATGGGATGGTATTCCGTATGTTTTTTTTTCTCTCTTTTTTTTTCCTTGATTTTTTCGATTTTTTTTTTTTTTTTTTTTTTTTTTTTTTTTTTTTTTTTTTTTTTTTGCATACACTCTTACCCAACCATCTAAAATAATACATCATAGGGAATTTGCATTCCCCTTAAACTTGAACTTTTACATAATTTACAATCAACTATTCTAGTGACTCGAATTAAGATAATCAAAACCCTTAGAGTACTTTTTAAGATTATCGCACATATGGGAGTAATAAATGATGTTCTTCCCCAATACTGCATAACACTAGTACTTTACCCATGACTCCCAATCGTTCCAAAACAATATGTATAAGATATGACTCGACTTAGCAACCATGTAATCAATTAGACAATTAACTAAGGGTTTAAACATGTAGCAATAATGCACTAAATATGAGTGCATACACGGAAAGCTAAGGCGATTTGGTTGCACAATTGGGGTGGATTGTAAACAAATTCTTCCTTTAAGACCTCATTGGTGTGTTCGTTTGGGTAGACAATGGCGTTTGAGAAACCACAAGGATTTGGGGAGGAGTAGTCCTTAAGGCGCTTAGGAATGGGAGTTGCGGGGGTACTTATCTCGTTGTTGGATTGGGAGCTAGGGGTTGTAAGGTGATTTTCCGAATTTTCTTCAGAAAGGGGTGCATCAAAATCGATGGCTATGCTAGATGGTTCAGGTGTTGAGTGAGATCGTCTTAGCCTACGCATTTCTCTATCGGGTTCTGTATAAGGCAAAACAAGGTCTCTAGCGGAACTACGACTCCTAGTGATTCTAAGGTTAGAGAATTCGTCGGTTGCCATAATGGCGGATGGTGGAGATTACGAATAAAAACACGAAAAAATAAGATAGACTAAAGGAAACCTAAAAATAAAAATAAAAATCTTACTAGAAAAGAATCTAGCAAGTAGACCTAATAAAAAGAAATTCTAACCTAGACAATAACTATTCCCCGGCAGCGGCGCCAAAAACTTGATGCGTGGGAATTGCACCAGGCTTTACCTCTCGAGGGATCTCGAGAAGCTTACAACCCCCACCAGGCTGTGTACCTGATCGACGTAGTATAGTATAATGACAAGTACCAGGGGATTGATCGTTCAACTTAGGAATAGTGTCGCTAGGATTAGAAAACATAAAGACTAGGCTAAGAAGCTCCTAACATGGGATCACTAGAATTCGCTCATGCATTAAATACAATCATAAAAACCTAGTACACATCGGTTCATATTTCTTAAGACGTTCAAGCAAGTTACACAATGGAGATCTGTCAGTTTTCTTAAGCCTAACATTGAAATCATTCATCCATTACAACTATAAACAAGCAATCAACCTATAATTAACATCTAGGTTTCATTACATCTAAGCAAACACATGAGAGATCTAGCCTAGAATGTTAAAATCAAGACAAGCATAAGATATATTCAAACAACACATAGACATATTGATTGATTTGAAAGAGGACTTATCTTAATTGAACATGAAAGGTTTCAAGGGGTGAAAACCCTTGAAAATACTGTTACAAACGACCTAGGGTTTATTAGGTTCGACCCTAGTATTCTCCACACAAGTTCCTCCCCTAATGAATGAAAAATAGAAAAGTATATATAGATTTTGTGAGGTGACGGCGTCAAGAGTAAATGTCTGACGCCGTCATCTCGCCGCCAATAAACTCCTCGGACTGCCTAGATCTAGGTTTGACGCCGTCACGTGTAGTCCATCTTCAGGCCGTCACCAATTTAACTCTTGACGCCCTTCTCTTGACGCCTTCAGGTTTTCACTGGGTCGTCATGGATTTTACTCCTGACGCCGTCACAATTTCCTTCTTGACGCCGTCAGGTACTGTTCTCAGCATGGAAAATTAAGTCTTTGCCGTTTTCTTCACTTTTATGCTCCAAAAACGTCCAAAATGCTTCCTTTTCCAGAATTCACTCCCAAAGTACCTAAAATCACAAAAGGAATGATTTAGGGCAATATTTGATCAAATAAATTCAATTCCGGGCTTAAATGACCCCCTAAAAACGGTTTATTTTTTGCCTCATCATATACCCTTACACTTGAGATTTGTTTGTCCTCAAGCAAATGCGCTTTTATTCTAATCAAAATACAAGTTAGGGGTCAGTTAACACTAATATAAAAGTAATTACAACAAATAATCGTTCCACTAAAGATCAAAGACAAGCACGGAGGTCATACACTAGCACCTCACAAATAGTGTTTAGATACTCACATCTCTCGGGTGTAATAAAGTAATATCACAATATGGAAATGGAAAACATCTCTCACTACCTGTCATAGCAAAATAGATTACCATAGGCTTGGGAAATGATCAAACCTCCACCACATGGCGTAAACACCTAGGATAAACTATCAAAGAGGTCTTTTAAAGGGTTGTAACGTTAGGTGTAGGGATATGGAATACACGGTTTTGTTGGATATAGGCAGTCTTTACTGGTGGCGAGTTAATAATCTAGGTTAATTACATCTACAATATGGCGTTGCTAAGCCAAGACTAGACTCGACTTAAGCTAATAAATCAAAAATAACAAAAACATAAAATAAACATAGAATGAAACGGGATGGTAGTCCGTATGTTTTTTTCTCTTTTCTTTTTCTAATTTTTTTTTTCTTTTTCTTTATTTTTTTTTATTTTTATTATTTTTTTTTTTTTGTGCATACACTGTTACCCTACCATCCAAAATAATACATCATAGGGAATGTACATTCCCCTTACACTTGAATTTTTATATACTTTACAATAAACTAATCTAATGACTCGAATTAAAATAATCAAAACACTTGGAGTGCTTTTAAGATTAACGTACATATGGGGGTAATATATGATGTTCTTCCCCATTACTCCATAACATAAGTACTTTACCCATGAGTCCCAATCGTCCCAAAACAATATGTACAAGGATATGACTCGACTTAGCAACCATGTAATCAGTTAGACAATTAACTAAGGGTTTAAACAAATAACAATAATGCACTAAAGATGAGTGCATACACGGAAGGCTAAGGCGATTTGGGTGTACGTTTAAGTGGGGTATAACAAATTCTTCCTTTAAGTAAGATGCTTAAAGTTAGAAACGAAAAGATAGGCTCGGAGGGGTGTACTAGGGGTTTCGTGTACTAAAAATGAGTACAACGCTAAGGTGTGAGAAAAATTAATTGATTTAACTAGCCAAGTAATATGACTTAAATGGTCAAGTAATTATGATACGGGTTTAACACAAGGGTGATCCTAATGCCTCTTATCATGTAGTAAATCCTATTACACGAATGCAGTCTCACTAGCGGTCTCGGGATGCATCACTAACGCAAGTTCTAGAATCTAAATGCTACCGGTACACTCATAAGCACTAATTGTAAATGCTTTTCCTATCAAATCTAAAGGCGAACCTCACATATTTGGGTGGAAAATTTTTCTGAATGATATGGTTTTGTGCTAGTCATACAATCTCCTATCCATGAGACGCTTGCTATGGCTAAAGTTTCACTCCTAAATGTTGTAAAAAAATTTAAATTTGGCGCTAAAATTACACTAACAAGTATTTCTCATAGTTTTATTACACATCTACTATCAAACAAACAAACTCAAGCGAAATTGTATCTGTAAGGTATCATCATTTTACCCTCCCCTTACACTTAGGATGAACATTGTCCCCAATGTTCAAGTAAAGAATGTAAAAGTGAAATAAGTAAAACGAATGAAATCAAATACTCCCCTGATTCGCTCGGTATAGATAATAAGGTGGCCGGGTTAGATCTTCTTCCAAGAAAATGAACAATCAAAGCTTCCCTTCCAGAATATAAATCATCTTCTTGTCATACATAACCTGTTAAACCAAAGAAAATAGACAAGGCAACCTCGCGTAAAATCGGCGGCAATCTATATATGCTAACAAATCCTAGAAAACAAAATAAGATATAATTCTTGTGGAATGATGTTTGCAGATTTCCTGGAGATTATAAAACTAAAGATTCAACAAAAACTTTAAGACTCCGTTAGAAAAACAAAACTGGTAAAATTTCCAGAATTTTACACGTGACGCCGTCAAGAGTAAACTCATGACACCGTCAGAAGTGACCTGCAGAAATTCTTATGTTAAGTTTCTGGAAAATTTCTGGAAAAACTTCGTCCTACTTCCTGGAAAATCCTACAAAACATCATTATGACTCGATACAAGCATTTGACTTTAACAAATACGAATACACATGTTCACTTAATATTGTGGAGATTCATGATCGAGTTTGTTTCTTAAAAACATATTTGGGGTTTCCCCTTACACTTATCTTTTGCGAAATACCTTTGGATGAAGTTAAGACTAAGCCAAACAACAAAATAAAGTATTTTCACCATTTTGGTTTTGAAACATGATCTACCAACAATAAAAATAAAGCATGCATACGGAAGCAAATAACAATCAAATAAAAATAAAAGTCACACAAAACATGGGTTGCCTCCCAAGAAGCGCTTTTCTTTATTTACGAGTCTTGTAGCTAGACTCAAGGTCATGGGTTACTACGTGACCTCATCATCAAACGTTACATCCTACTCACTAATCATTTCATTACTATTTTCTCGATAATGTTTTACACGTTGTATGTTGACAGTAAATTCTCTACCTTCATCAATAACACAACAGCTCGAGTTTTAGAGGAACTTTTCACCGTAAATGGTCCATACCATCTAGACTTGAGTTTCCCTGGAAACAACCTTAACCGAGAGTTGTACAATAGGACTTGGTCCCCTTCTGAAAATTCCTTGGGTTTCTTAATTCTTTGGTCTTGCCATCTTTTTTCCCTCTCTTTATATGTAATGGAGCACTCATAAGCTTCTAATCTAAGCTCATCAAGCTCGTGTAATTGCAAGAACCTATTGGTTCCGGCAATTGTATAATCTAAATTACATGCCTTAAGCGCCCAATAAGCATTATGTTTTAATTCTACCGCAAGTGACATGCCTTACCATACACCATGCGAAACGGGGTCGTTCCAATAGGTGTCTTGTAGGCGGTTCGGAATGCCCATAAGGCCTCGTCGAGTTTAAATGACCAGTCTTTTCTATTCTGACTAACCGTTTTTTCTAGTATTCTTTTAATAGCCCTGTTTGTGTTTTCGACCTGGCCATTGGTCTGTGGATGATAGGCGGTGGAAAATCGATGGGACACCCCATATCTCATCATGACCTTTTCCATTTGCGCATTGCAAAAGTGGGCTCCCCTATCACTGATGAGGGCTTTAGGAATCCCGAACCTAGCGAAAAGTTCTTTTAGGAAATGAATAACCACCCTGGCATCATTGGTCCTAAGGGCTTGTGCCTCTACCCATTTTGAGACATAATCGATGGCAACTAAAATGTATTCATTCCCCCTGAAGATGGAAAGGGTCCCATGAAGTCAATTCCCCAGACATCGAAAATCTCACATACTTGTATAAAATTCTGAGGTGCTTCATCCCTATGTGATATGTTCCCGGCCCGTTGACATGCATCACATGCTTGTACCATTTCTTTGACTTCCCGGAAAATTGTGGGCCAATAGAATCCCGCGTCGAAAATTTTTCGGGCGGTGGTGCTTATCCCATGATGGCCTCCAGAGGGGCCAGAGTGACATTCTCTCATGATTTTTACTGCCTCACTTTCCGAAATACAACGCCTGATTATTTGGTCAAGACACCTCCGGAATAGAAATGGTTCATCCTAGAAGTAGTATTTTAGTTGGGAAAAGAACCTTTTCCTTTCATATCTAGTCATGTGTTCTGGAATGAGTCTACTTGCGAGGTAGTTGGCAAAATCGGCGTACCAAGGCTCAGAATCTGTCATTGACATGAGTTGTTCGTCAGGAAATGAATCCCGGATCTCACTTCGATTGTGTTCATCAAAGGGATTTTCAAGACGAGATAGATGATATGCGGCCAGATTTTCTGCCCCCTTTTATCACGAATTTCAACATCAAATTCTTGTAACAACAAGATCCACCGAATTAGTCGTGGCTTAGCATCTTGCTTAGCAAAAAGATATCGAAGAGCCGAGTGATCAGTGAAAACGACTGTCTTTGAAAGGACAAGATATTGACGGAATTTGTCGAATGCGAATACCACGGCTAACAATTCTTTTTCAGTGGTAGAGTAATTCTCTTGAGCAGGATTCATGGTTTTGCTAGCATAGTAAATAGGTTGGAATAGCTTGTCACGCCGTTGGCCTAATACAGCCCCGACAGCGAAATCGCTAGCGTCGCACATGATTTCAAACGGTAACTCCCAGTTGGGTGTAATCATGATTGGAGCTTGTGTGAGCTCTTTTTTCAAGAGATCGAATGCATCCTTGCATTCTTGAGAGAAATCGAAAGGGGCATCCTTCATTAGCAGTTGAGTCATTGGCCGAGCTATTTTGGAGAAATCTTTGAAGAATCTCCGATAAAACCCGACGTGCCCCAAGAAGCTGCGTATTGCCTTAACAGTCATGGGATATGGTAACTTAGATATAGCTTCAACTTTAGCTTGGTCCACCTCTATCCCATTCCCTGAGATCTTATGTCCTAACACAATCCCTTCTTTTACCATGAAATGACATTTTTCCCAGTTTAACACCAAGTTGGTTTCCTCACAGCGTTTAAGCATTTTTCTAGATTAGCAAGACAGCGGTCGAAAGAGTTCCCGAAGACCGAAAAGTCATCCATGAAAACTTCCATGCTGTCTTCCATAAGTTCGTGAAAGATTGCGGTCATGCATCGCTGAAAAGTGGCGGGGGCATTAAACAGCCCAAAAGGCATTCTTTTGTAGGAGAATGTTCCATAAGGGCAAGTAAACGTGGTCTTTTCTTGGTCCTCAGGTGCTATGTGGATTTGAAAATATCCTGAGAATCCATCCAAGAAACAATAGTACTTGTGCCCAGACAATCTCTCCAACATTTGTTCAATGAATGGTAAGGGAAAGTGATCTTTCCTTGTGGCATCATTGAGCTTTCTATAATCGATGCACACCCGCCAGTCAGTAACCGTTCTCTGGGGTACCATCTCACCCTTGTCGTTCTTAACCACAGTCATTCCTCCCTTCTTTGGTACAACTTGCACAGGACTAACCCACGGGCTGTCCGAGATTGGGTAAATCAATCCTGCATCCAGGAGTTTGATGACTTCTTTCTTCACAACTTCCTTAATGTTAGGATTCACCCGCCTCTGGGGTTGCACGGTAGGTTTATAATCTTCTTCCATGAGAATATTATGTGTGCAAAAAGTTGAGTCAATCCCCTTAATGTCGGCTACACTCCATGCAAGCACTCCCTTATATTTCTTTAGGACTTCTAAGAGCTTACCTTTTTGTTCATGTTCGAGGGAAGAGTTTATGATTACCGGCAGTTGGTCCTCTCCCTGAAGGAAGGCGTACTCTAAATGGCTAGGGAGTTCCTTAAGTTCTAGCGTAGGGGGTTCGATAATAGAAGGCTTGAGCTTATTTTCGGGTTTTCGGAGTTCGAGATGTTCAGTGGCCTCCTGTCTAGGGTAGAAGGAGACTGCTCCAACATCCTCCATCTTTTCCACCTCCAACAAGGGGAGAAAATTCTCATCCCGTAACCAGCCTTCCTCGATCTGTTCATCAACACAGTCATCAATGACATCCGTGAGTTCATCGACCTCTCCAATGAAATAGAGACGGTTAGCTACTTCAGGAGAGAGATCCATAGTGTCCTTAATGTCGAAGGTTAAGCTATCGGTTCCTACTCGTAAGGTTAACTTACCGTCATGAACATCAATAACTGCACGAGCGGTAGCAAGAAATGGTCTCCCTAAGATGATGGGTACCAAATCATCCTCCTCTATTTCCAAGATTACGAAGTCAACCGGGAATTTGAATTTCCCAACCTTGACTAGCACATTCTCACATATCCCTATGGGGTGTTTGACTGATCTGTCGGCTAGTTGAATGTTCATACGGGTAGACTTTAATCCGGAGTATCCTAGTTTAAGGAACATGGAATAGGGCATGAGGTTGATACTCGCCCCTAAATCGGCAAGAACATTCTTAATCGATAGAGATCCTATGGAACAGGGCAAGGTGAAGCTGCCTGGATCGTCTACCTTTTTTGGTAACCCTCGATGGTTCACCACCGAACATTCTTCCCCCAGAGTCACGAGACCCTCGAGTTTCTTGCGGTTGGCGAGTAATATTTTAAAGTATGTGCTATACTTTGGCATGTGATAGCAAGCATCAAGGAGGGGTATGGTGATCACTGAGTCTTTAAGATATGACAAGAATCTTTTATTATCGTTCTCAGTTTTCTGGTTTTTTAGTCGGGATGGAAATGGGATTCTCACAGGCTGGTTAGGTGGGGTTAATGGGGAGGGGATCGCCACGGGAGGTTGTTCAGGAGCCTCGCTGCTCACACCATCCTCCTCTTCGCGAGGCTTATTTGGATCGGGGGTGATAGGGTCCGAGCTCGGGTAAGGGGGTCCTTGGTTGTTGTTCCAGCTCGAGTGGTTATCACGAGCATGGGGTCTTTTGGCTTACTGACGGCATTTCTAGGTTATCGAGGGTGGAGTTAAGCTTGTTGAACCATTCTCCAATGTCTTTCTGCTTCTCATCGACAAATTCATCAAGACCTTTTAATTGCAAGCCTTTTTCTTGAGTGAAGTGACCAAGGTCATCTTCAAAAGTGCTCCTGATTTCAAATTCAGGGCCCTCCTCTCCTTCTTTTCTTTTTACCAGATTTCCCCAGAGGGTGTAATCGTCGTTTTGGTAAAAAGGCAAAAGGGAGGGATCAGCATAGATGTCACCTCCTGACAAGCATGCATGCTCAGTTGTGGGTTCTCCTCCGCATTCCTCTACCTCGTGCGGGCCCCCACAGTAGTCGCAGATCAAGTAAGGACTTAAAAGTTGTTTAGGTAACTGCGACCCAGCTAGGTATTCCAATCTTTTGTGAATTTTTCTTAACCAATCTAAAGATGTTGAAGTGATTTCAGATATGCTGGCAGTCGACTCAGGTTCATCCCAAGTGTCATCCTGGTCTTGAGTATATTGCTCAATCCTATCCCATCCTTCCTCGGCACTAAGATTGGCTAATCTCCCCTTTCTAGAATTGTTGATTCCGTTCCGATCATTTAAAGAGACATTGTCGTAGAAGATTTGGACCAAAAGCCATAGTTCGATGCCATGATGGGGAACTTGTCTTATTAAATCCTTGAATCTAATCCACGATTTATGGAAGGGTTCGTCCTTCCCCTTCCGGAAGCGGAGGATCCTATCTCTAAACGCTGAAGTTTTCTCAGCTGGAAAGAACTTTTCATAAAATTTGGATATGAGTTGCTCCCATGTGAAAATAGATTCGGAAGGAAGTTTATTGTACCACTCTTGGGCTTTTTCGTAGAGGGTGAAAGGGAAGAATCGTAATCGGGATGTGTCTCTAGTAGCCCTATCTGTATGGAGGGTGTCTACTATTTTCAAGAAGTCCTTGATGTGTTGAATTGGGTCATCATCATCTAACCCACAAAACTTGCACACACTTTGGACAAGTCAAACATCAGTCACGTGCAAGACCTCATTGGTGTGTTCGTTTGGGTAGACAATGGCGTTTGAGAAACCAAGAGGATTTGGGGAGGAGTAGTCCTTAAGGCACTTAGGAATGGGAGTTGCAGGGGTACTTATCTCGTTGTTGGATTGGGAGCTAGGGGTTGTAAGGTGATTTTCCGAATTTTCTTCAGAAAGGGGTGCATCAAAATCGATGGCTATGCTAGATGGTTCATGTGTTGAGTGAGATCGTCTTAGCCTACGCATTTCTCTATCGGGTTCTGCATAAGGCAAAATAAGGTCTCTAGCGGAACTACGACTCCTAGTGATTCTAAGGTTAGAGAATTCGTCGGTTGCCATAATGGCGGATGGTGGAGATTACGAATAAAAACACGAAGAAATAAGATAGACTAAAGGAAACCTAAAAATAAAAATAAAAATCTTACTAGAAAAGATTCTAGCAAGTAGACCTAATAAAAAGAAATTCTAACCTAGACAATAACTATTCCCCGGCAGCGGCGCCAAAAACTTGATGCGTGGGAATTGCACCAGGCTTTACCTCTCAAGGGATCTCGAGAAGCTTACAACCCCCACCAGGCAGTGTACCTGATCGATGTAGTATAGTATAATGACAAGTACCGGGGGATTGATCGTTCAACTTAGGAATAGTGTCGCTAGGATTAGAAAACCTAAAGACTAGGTTTAGAGATGAAGGATGATTCTTTTTGTATTTTTAGGTTTTATGAAAAGCAAATAAAAATCTCGGTTTTGAAGGAGTTGGGTGGAATTAGCTGCTAGTCAACTAACCCAATAACTAAGATGCAATCAAAATAAAATACTAAAAATGAAAATAAACTAAATTATACTAGTGGTGTGAGCAATATATGGGAGAATTATGTTTACTTAGATTTCACTACTCCCTAGATATCTTTTACAGGTTAATTACTTGTTACAGTTGCGTGGATGACGGATTGTATTCCTTAATACCATTCATGGGGTGGCGTACTTACTTCCCCAATCCTATAAGCTCCTACTTCACTCCTATGTCGAGCCGGCTAAGAAGCTCCTAACATGGGATCACTAGAATTCGCTCATGCATTCAATACAATCATAAAAACCTAGTACACATCGGTTCATGTTTCTTAAGACATTCAAGCAAGTTACACAATGGAGATCTGCCAGTTTTCTTAAGCCTAACATTGAAATTATTCATCCATTACAACTATAAACAAGCAATCAACCTATAATTAACATCTAGGTTTCATTACATCTAAGCAAACACATGAGAGATCTAGCCTAGCATGTTAAAATCAAGACAAGCATAAGATATATTCAAACAACACATAGACATATTGATTGAATTGAAAGAGGACTTATCTTAATTGAACATGAAAGGTTTCAAGGGGTGAAAACCCTTGAAAATACTGTTACAAACGACCTAGGGTTTATTAGGTTCGACCCTAGTATTCTCCACACAAGTTCCTCCCCTATTGAATGAAAAATATAAAAGTATATATAGATTTTGTGAGGTGACGGCGTCAAGAGTAAATGTCTGACGCCGTCATCTCGCCGCCAATAAACTCCTCGGACTGCCTAGATCTAGGTTTGACGCCGTCACGTGTAGTCCATCTTCAGGCGGTCACCAATTTAACTCTTGACGCCCTTCTCTAGACGCCTTCAGGTTTTCACTGGGTCGTCATGGATTTTACTCCTGACGCCGTCACAATTTCTTTCTTGACGCCGTCAGGTACTGTTCTCAGCATGGAAAATTAAGTCTTTGCCGTTTTCTTCACTTTTATGCTCCAAAAATGTCCAAAATGCTTTCTTTTCCAGAATTCACTCCCAAAGTACCTAAAATCACAAAAGGAATGATTTAGGGTTACATTTGATCAAATAAATTCAATTCTGGGCTTAAATGACCCCCTAAAAACGGTTTATTTTTTGCCTCATCACCTCTTATCATGTAGTAAATCCTAACTACACGAATGTAGTCTCACTAGCGGTCTCGGGATGCATCACTAACGCAAGTTCTAGAATCTAAGTACTACCGGTACACTCATAGGCACTAATAATGAATGCTTTTTCTAACAAATCTAAAGGCGAACCTCACATATTTGGGTGGAAATTTTTTTTGAGTGGTACGGTTTTTTGTGCTAGTTATACAACTCCTATCCATGAGACGCTCATTAAGGCTAAAGCTTCACTCCTAAATGTTGTAAAAAATTTAAATTTGGCGCTAAAATTGCCCTAACCAGTATTTCTCTTAGTTTTATTACACACCTACTATTGAACAAACAAACTCAAGCGTAGTTGTATTCTGTAAAATATCATCATTTACTCTCCCCTTACACTTAGGTTGAACATTGTCCCCAATGTTCAATAAAAAGATGTAAAAGTAAATAAGGTAAAAGAATGAAAACAAATACTCCCCTGATTCGTTCGATGTGGATAAACCGTTAACACGGTTAAATCCTCCTCCAAGAAGATGAATGTTGAAAGCTTCCCTTCCGAAATAAATTATCTTCTTGTCCAATATAACCTGAGAAAACAATCAAGGCAACCTCGCGTAAAATCGACATATATATATATATATATATATATATATATATATATATATATATAAGGATATAATGCTTGTAGAATGAATGTTTGCACATTTCCTGGAATTTATAAAACTAAAGAATTAACAAAAACTTCAAGACTCCGTTAGAAAAACAAAACTTGCAAAATTTCCAGATTTTTACACTTGACGCCGTCAGATGTTAATCATGACGTCGTCAGAGTGTTCTGACAGAAATCTCATGTTAAGTTTCCGAAAAATTTCTGGAAAAACTTATGCCTTAATTCCTGGAATTTCCTTCAAAATGTCATTATGACTCGATACAAGCATTTGACTCAAACAACTACTAATATACATGTTCATTTAATATTGTTGTGGGTTATGTTCAATTCCGTTCTTAAAAACAAATTAAGATTTCCCTTACACTTATCTTTTGCGAAATACCTTTTATGAAGTTAAGACAAACAACAAAGTAAAGCATTTTCACAATTTAGTATGAAACATGATCCACAAACAATAAAAATCAAGCATGCATACAGAAACAAATAAAATCAAACAAACAAACAATCAAACAAAACAAATAAAACATAGGTTGGCTCCCAAGAAGCGCTTTTCTTTATTTACGAGTCTTGTAGCTAGACTCAAGGTCATAGGTTATTACGTGGCCTCGTCATCAAATGTTATGTCTTCCTCATTGATCATTTCATTACCATTTTCTTGATAATGTTTAACGCGTTGTATGTTCACAGTGAATACCCTACTCTCATCGTCCATTAACACAGCAGCTCCGGTTTTAGAGGAACTTTTCACGGTAAAAGGTCCATACCATCTAGATTTAAGTTTCCTTGGAAACAACCTCAAACGAGAGTTATACAATAGAACTTTGTCTCCTTCTGAGAACTCCTTAGGTCTCTTAATTCGTTGGTCATGCCATCTTTTTACCCTTTATTTATATGTGACGAAGGATTCATACGCTTCCAGTCTTAATTCATCAAGCTCCTGAAGCTGTAAGAACCTATTCGTTCCTGCCACCGTATAATCTAGATTACATGTCTTAAGTGCCCAATATGCCTTGTGTTCCAGCTCTACTAGAAGGTGACATGCCTTGCCATAAACCATGCGGAAAGGGGGTCATCCCAATAGGTGTTTTGTAGGCGGTTCGGAATGCCCATAAAGCTTCGTCGAGTTTAAATGACCAATCCTTTCTGTTCTGATTGACAATCTTTTCGAGTATTCTCTTAATCGCTCTATTGATGTTCTCAACTTGACCGTTGGTTTGAGGGTGATAAGTGGTGGAGAATCGATGGGAGACCCCATATCTTTTCATGACTTTCTCCATTTGTGCGTTGCAAAAATGGGTTCCCCTGTCACTAATGAGAGCTTTAGGAATGCCAAACCTAGCAAACAATTTCTTTAAGAAATGAATAACTACCCTAGCATCGTTGGTCCTAAGGGCTTGTGCCTCTACCCATTTTGTAACATAATCAATGGCCACTAAGATGTATTCGTTCCTCCTGAAGACGGGAATGGGCCCATAAAATCTATTCCCAAAACATCAAAAACCTCACAAACTTGTATAAAATTCTGAGGGGCTTCATCCCTTCTTGATATATTCCCAGCTCGTTGACATACATCGCATGCTTGTATCATCCTCTTTACATCACGAAATATTGTAGGCCAACAGAATCCTGCATCGAAATTTTTTCGTGCAGTGGTGTTCATCCCCTGATGCCCCCCTGAGGGCCCTGAATGACATTCTTTCATTATCTTCATCGCCTCTTTTTCCGAAACACAGTGCCTGATTATTTGATCAGGACATCGTCGGAACAAGAAAGGTTCGTCCCAAAAGTAACATTTTAATTGGGTAAAGAACTTTTTCCTTTCGTGTCTGTTTAAGTGTTCTGGAATAATTCTACTTGCTAGATAGTTGGCATAATCCGCGTACCATGGCTCAGAATCATTTATTGACATGAGCTGCTCTTCAGGAAATGAATCCCGAATCTCACTCTTGTCAGATTCATTAAGACAGGGATTTTCGAGATGAGAGAGATGATCAGCAGCTAAATTCTCTGCTCCATTCTTATCACGGGTTTCAACATCAAACTCTTGTAACAATAAGATCCACCGAATAAGTCGAGGTTTAGCATCTTGCTTAGGAAATAGGTATTGAAGAGCCGAATGATCTGTAAAGACGACCGTTTTTGAAAGGACCAGATATTGGCTAAATTTATCAAAAGCGAATACTACAGCCAATAGCTCCTTTTCAGTAGTAGAGTAGTTTTCTTGAGCAGGATTCATAGTTTTGCTAGCATAGTATATCGGTTGGAAGAGTTTGTTAAGCCTTTGGCCCAAAACTACTCCAACAGCATAGTCGCTAGCGTCGCACATAATTTCGAAGGGCAATTCCCAATTAGGTGTAACCATAATTGGGGCTTGCGTGAGTTCCTGATTTAGCCGATCGAATGCATCCTTGCATTCTTGAGAGAAATCAAAAGGGGCATCCTTTACAAGCAACTGAGTCATTGGCCGAGCAATTTTAGAGAAGTCTTTAATGAATCTCCTATAGAAACCGGCATGACCCAAGAAGCTACGTATTGCCTTGACTGTAGTTGGATAGGGTAGCTTGGAAATGGCTTCAATTTTTGCTCTGTCCACCTCAATTCCATTTCCAGAGACTTTGTGTCCAAGCACAATCCCTTCTTTCACCATAAAGTGGCATTTTCCCCAGTTTAGGACCAGGTTGGTTTCCTCACAACGTTTGAGCTTTTTTTCGAGGTTAGCGAGACAACGATCGAAAGAGTTCCCAAAGACCGAGAAATCATCCATGAAGACTTCCATGCTGTCTTCCATTAACTCATGAAAGATTGCTGTCATACATCGCTGAAAAGTGGCGGGAGCGTTACATAACCCGAAATGCATTCTCTTATAGGAGAATGTTCCATACGGGCAAGTAAATGTGGTTTTTTCTTGATCCTCAGGGGCTATGAGCATTTGGAAATACCCTAAGAATCCATCCAAGAAACAGTAGTACTCATGTCCTGCTAATGTTTCCAACATTTGGTCTATGAATGGGAGAGGGAAGTGATCCTTTCGGGTGGCATCATTTAGCTTTCTATAATCAATGCACACACGCCAGCCAGTGACTGTCCTTTAGGGCACCAATTCACCCTTGTCATTTTTCACCACAGTCATCCCTCCTTTCTTTGGTACGACCTGTACAGGACTAACCCACGGACTATCTGAAATTGGGTATATCAGACCTGCATCCAAGAGTTTGATGACTTCCTTTTTTACCACTTCCTTAATATTGGGATTTACTCACCTCTGGGTTGCACAGCTGGTTTATAATCTCCTTCCATAAGAATCTTGTGTGTGCAAAAGGTCGAGTCAATCCCCTTAATGTCGGCTATACTCCATGCAATGACTCCCTTATATTTCTTCAAAACTCCTAAGAGTTTATCTTTTTGCTCATCTTCCAAGGAGGAATTTATGATTACTGGCAGTTGATCTTCTCCCTGTAGGAAAGCATATTCTAAGTGGTTTGGGAGTTCCTTGAGTTCTAGCTTAGGTGGTTCGACAATGGAGGGTTTCAGTTTGTTTTCAGGTTTACGAAGCTCGAGTGGTTTAGTGGCTCCTTGTCCAAGATAAAAGGATACTGCGCTAACCCTTTCTGCCTTCTCATTCTCAATTATGGGAAGGAAAGCTTCATCCCGCACCCAGCCTTCTTCGATCTGTTCATCAACACAGTTGTCAATGACATCGGTTAATTCATCGACCTCTCCGATGAAATATAGCCGGTTAGCAGCTTCGAGAGAAAGGTCCATTGTATCCTTAATATCAAAGGTTAAGCTGTCGGTTCCCACTCGCAGAGTTAACTTGCCGTCATGAACATCAATGACAGCACGAGCAGTGGCAAGAAATAGTCTTTCTAAGATGATGGGTACAAGGTCATCCTCCTCCATTTCCACGATTACAAAGTCAACCGGAAATTTTAACTTCCCAACTTTAACTAGCACGTTCCCGCATATCCCCAAGGGGTATTTGACTGATCTATCAGCTAGTTGGATGTTCATACGGGTTTTCTACAATCTGGAATACCCTAATTTGAGGAACATGGAATAAGGCATGAGGTTGATACTTGCCCCTAAATTAGCTAAAGCATTCTTTACCGACAGAGATCCTATGGAACAGGGCAAGGTGAAACTACCTGGGTCGTCTACCTTTTTTGGTAGACCTCGTTGGGTCACCACCGAGCATTCCTCTCCTAGGGTTACAAGACCCTTGAGTCTCTTTTGGTTGGCAAATTATCTCTTGAAGTATGTGCTATACTTGGGCATATGGTAGCAAGCATCAAGGAGGGGTATGGTGACCACCGAATCCTTTAGATATGACAAGAATCTTTTATTATCATTCTCAATCTTTTGATTCTTAAGGCGGGACGAAAATGGGACTTTCACAGGTTGGTTGGGTGGAGCAAGTGGATAGGAGGTCATCTGAGGGGGTTGCTCGGGAGTCTCATTGCTCACATCACCTTCTTCCCTGTGAGGAATGTTTGTCTCAACAACAATGGGGTGTTGGTTCGGATAAGGAGGGTCCTTGGTTGTTGTTCCGGCTCGAGTAGTAATCGCGAGTAGGGGGTCTTTTTGGCATAATTGAGGCTTGTTACGGCCATCAAGGGTGGCATTGAGCTCTTGGAACCATTTTCCCATGTCATTTTGTTGTTCGGTGATGAGCTTGTCAAGCCCTTTCAATTGTAAGCTTTTTTCATGGGTGAAATGTCCAAGATGATCCTCAAAAGTGCTCCTGATTTTGAAGTCAGGACCTTTCTCTCCCTCCTCTTTTCTTACAAGATTTCCCCAAGGGGTAAAATCATCGTTTTGGTAGAAAGTTAATAGGGGAGGATCATCGAAAATGTCATGGCTTGACAGGTTTGCACGTTCGGTAGTGGTTTCTCCTCCGCGTTCCTCTATTTCATGCGGGCCCCCACAGTGGTCGCAAATCAAGTATGGATTTGATAGTTATTTAGCTGTTCGCGACCCTGCTAGGTATGATACCCTCTCGTGAAGCTTCCTTAGCCGATTCTCAGATGAGGGTGTTTGCATGATTTCGGATATACTCATCGTCGAATCGGGTTCATCCCAGGTATCGTCTTGATCTTGAGCATATTCCTCAATCCTATTTCACCCTTCTTCGGCGCTTATATTAGCTATTTTCCCTTTTACCGAATTATTGATTCCATTCTGGTCATTTTGGGAGACGTTGTCATAGAAGATTTGGACAAGAAGCCAAAGTTCGATTCCATGAAGGGGAACTTGCCTTATTAGATCCTTGAATCTAATCCATGATGTACATATGGGTTCATCTTTTCCCTTACGGAAACAGAGGATCCTATCCCTAAACGCTGAGGTTTTTCCTGCAGGGAAGAATTTCTCGTAAAACTTAGAGATAAGTTGCTCCCATGTAAAAATGGACTCAGAGGGAAGTTTATCGTACCAATCATTGGCTTTTTCTTGAAGGGTAAAGGGAAAGAACCATAGTCGGGATGTGTCTCTAGTGGCCCCATCCGCATGGAGGTTGTCCACTATCTTTAAGAAATCCCTAATATGTTGAATTGGATCATCGGTTCGCAATCTGCGAAACCTGCATACACTTTGGACAAGCCAAACATCGTTTGCATGCAAGACCTCATTGGTACGTTCGTTTGGAAAGACAATGGCATTAGAGAAGCCGCGAGGGTTCGGGAAGGAATAATCCTTAAGCCGCTTAGGTGTAGGAATTTTAGGAGTGTCCATATCGCGGCTGGATTGGGAACTAGGGGATGTAAGGTGATGATCTGAATCTTCTTCAGAAAGGGCTTCATCAAAAAGTTGATGGTTGTGCCGGATGGTTCGGGTATTGGAAGAGATTGCCTTAGCCTACGCATTTTCCTTTCAGGTTCTACATAAGGAGAGACAAGATTTCTTAAGGAACTACGACTTCTGGTGACTCTAAGATTAGAAAGATCTTCATTTGCCATGATGGCGGGTCGCAAAGGTTACGAACAAAGGAGCGAAGAAAAAGATAGACTAAAGAAACCTACAAAAATAAAATAAAAATCTTACGAGAAAGGAATCTAGCAAGTAGACCTAATAAAAAGAAATTTTAACCTAGATAATAACTATTCCCCGGGCTGCGGTGCCAAAAACTTAATGCGTAGAATTGCACCCTCGCAAAAGTTTTTACCTCTCAAGGGATCTTGAGAAGCTTGTGTAACAATTCGCATTTTCAGATTAACTTCTATTCCCGAAAAATTTCACTATTCATTTTTACTATTCACTTTTACTATTCATTTTCCGGAATTTGATTTTTATTTCATATTCTCGTGTGATAAATCTTTTCCATGACAAAATAAAAGTTTGACACTCCTCAGATCATTTTCGTGAAAGTTATTAAGGAACTACACGTTTTAGGGTAAAACGTCATTCAAAAATCCTACGCACAACGAAACTCGACCGCGTTAATTTTCCCCGCATCAGAGAAATATTTGATACACTCATGATTTATTTGAGAATTAATCATGACTGAGAAAAATGTGACCAAATAAACCTCGGCCGTGAGAAACAGGAATTTTCGTTTTTAAGCGCTTTTACTTAGCCGTAACCTTAGCCTATACCTGCACCGCGTTTCTAAGACGATTTTAGTTTTCACATTTTTGGAATAAGTCAACATATTTTTCCCTCCTCCTTTGACCAAAAATCATTCCTTGATTTTATAAATCATTCATTGATTTTTAGGCTTACGGTTTTATGTCTAAAAGACATTAAATACCAACCGACACTAGACTGAGCCCAGTCTAGATATTATAAGTCATTTTGAATCATTATTATCACATTAGAAAATTAACATTTTACTTTTCTCAATTTTACACAATATTCATACATTTTACGTATTACGCGTTTTAGACCCGTGTTTCCAGTTTTAGCAGGGTTTTAGCACGCCAATGGAACCTACCACTCATTTTATATTTTATTATGGAGTATATTGACATGTTTAACCATACTTTCAAGTTCCACATTTTTACGATACCCGGTTTTACGTTTTGAGGCTTAATCATTTACGGTTAGCATTTCCCGGAGTCAAAACTAACACAATATCTTGGATAATATCAACCAAAGGCACACCTCACCCCCTAGCCCTTGTGAACCGCCATTAGGGGGGAGTCACACCTTAAGGTGTCTTGATCTCATGCTTAAGGCTCTTGGATGATTACATGTATACAAGCTTGTCATGTAAGCTTTGACTAGTCATATTAGTAACCTCCTCAAGACCCTATAAAATCCCCCCTCCCCCTTGTTTTGCCGTCCACCATCACACACCAAACCACCTCACACTTAGCTAAAATACTCCTAGTTACAAGCAAGATTCAAGTACTTCATCAAAATAGAAACCCTAGCTTGGTTTTAGGTAATCAAAATACTTCCAAACCTTATAAACTTTGGTGATTTCTCTTGAGTTTGAATCCACTCAAGTCACCTCAACTTTCGTCATCTCTCCTTCAAGAATACAAGTGTAGAAAGATTGCTTGAAGTGAAGAGAAGCTTGTCAATCAAAGTCCTATCCTTACTAGTTACTTCCTTTCTTAGAAAGCCCAAAGTTGTAAGCAAACCCTAACATACTACTTGTTAAATATCATATTCATGCTATTTACATTTCATTCATACTATATATTGTCTTGTTATTATGTCCATGATGTATAAAAATGGGTAAAACAAGTATTGATATATAAATGTTAACTTATGTTATTTAAACAAGTAAACTAGTAACTTTCTTGGAGAACCACGACCAAAATAGTACAACTATGATATTGGGCACTTACCTACTGTTAAAAAGGACTTAACAAGAAAAACATAGCAATTTGAATCACCCAAAACGAGTACCCGAGTCAAAAGTTATGACCATTTGAAATTACCAAAACTTTACGGCAAAAATGCCAAATGTTTCTGTGACAGAACCTTAAACACGCAAAAAGAGGTCCTTCTGGTCCGTTTCATGAAAAAGTTAAAGCACGAAAGTTTTCCGGAATCACGTTTTCTTCAAAATCTCAGGGCACGTATCCAGAAAACCAATAACGAATGAGATTTTCTTCAATTTCTTAACAGCTATTTTATATATACCAAAGTTACTATATAATAGTTATGGTTTACTAAGACCAAGAGGTCTAATGACCTAAAGCCAAGACCACAACCATGGCTAAAGCCAAGGTTGAGTCTCAGGACCATGGAACAATGACCAAGGTCACGGCGAAGCCATGACTAAAGACCATATAAACTTACCTAGGCGAAAACATGAACTAAAAAGTTAGCGATAACTTAAACATGCAATTTGGATCTACTCCATCTAAAGAACCATGAGATCTTACAAGTAATTGTCATACAAGATTTAAGAAACTTATTCTAATAACAATCTTCATGTAAAAGTAAACTTTCCTAAGTTTATTCAAATATTGGACATGTAACTTTTCGGATCAAAACTTATATGTATATATGTTATCAAATACTACAATAGTAGGGAGCCTCATGTGAGGAGTTCATTAAGTAAGCCATCGAGATGAGTTGTGGATTTACGAATTAAAGTGTCCTGGCTCCTGGAACGTTTACTCCATGACTTCTGAATTATGTCGGCCCGAACGGTAGTAAGAGATATACAACCTATACATGTTTCATAAACCATTTATATTCAAAGACTTACACTATATACTAAGTACTACATCATGAACATTATGCAAGACATATATAGGCAATTCTTCGTATTCTTAGACGTTACTCCAAACCTAAGTCGCAACGTTCTATTGTAGGCTGCTCTTAGAGACTTTCGCGATTCGACTACCACTTTCATTTCTCATTACATAAGCTTAAGGTGAGTCATAGCCCCTACTCTTTTCATACTTGTTTTAACTCTTTAGGGGAGACACATGCTCAACTACTTGCTTACTTCTACAAATACTCAAAACGTTTATACTTGACTGTGTTATACTTGATTGCATACATACATGATTGTGTTATACTTAATTGCGTTATTCTATTTAGTGGCTAGTAGTTGTCTTTGGGAATTGGCTCCCAGTTGTCTTTGGGAATTGGCTCCCAGTTGTCTTTGGGAATTGGCTCCCAAGTGAGGTCTTCGGAGATGAAGTAGAGACTCACGACTAATTGCTTAACTGTTGTGATGAACTTATACATGTCTTAATCATACTATATATTTAGCAGTGGGTTGTGAACACACAGGTTGCAAGTGTTGTTATGGGCGGGACTTGCAACTGAGTGGATTCATAATGCCTTTGCTGTGTGAACATTCTTTAAGGCTTTTCAACTATTTTAAGACAAACTCTATGAACTTACCAATCATTGTGTTGACACTTTAGCATGTTTGTCTCAGGTCTGTAAGGTGATAGCTGTTGCATGGAACATAGAGTCGCTTGGCATGTTTTGAAGACTTATGCTTTTATCTTTACCATTCGATATGTTTTAAAACTCTTATGTATTGTATTATGGAACTCAAGTTTATAACTCGGAATTTATTAACCGAATGGTATCTTTTCAAAACGTCTCATTTAGAGGTCGTTTTCTATACCTTGTACTTTGTATTATGAAGTAGCACCCCAATGACACAGTCTTCCGCTGCGATATTTTGGGGGTGTTACAGATTGGTACCAGAGCCTTGGTTATAGAGAACTAGGTTGCATGTACTACCTAGACTATAACTGCTATAAACATTAAGACTCTCCTCTTTATTTTGCCTTACACACACTTCATGCGCATATGCTTATTGCTAATTGTTTGTTTAGGAGAAACCCCAGACGATAGTCAAGTCATCAAAAATTTAGAGCTAAGTAATAATTATTTATTTAACTTAATCTTGTGACAGTTCTTGTTTGATAAGACATAAGATTAAGTTAAATAAAGGTTATTAGTTTCCTGTAGAGATTTGATGATTTGCCTTATACTTACTTTATATGATCCTAATACCTAGAAGTGATTCATATGTCCTAGTACGACACTCAAACCTTTCTACAAGCGCGACTAGTCCTTTTCGTCATATCACCTTCTCTAGATACCCACACTACGTTACCCTTTCACAACTTAAGAGCAAATGATAGAAAGTCTACCCAATTATGTAGTATCAATTGTTGAGATATGTGTGCCTGGTAATATGTATACGTTTGAAAGGAAGCAATTATAATTATGGTGGCCAACATAATTATAAATGCGTCACGACTCACGTAGACATATGTGACCATGCTTACATTAATCAACGTTGACTCAAATTGACAAGATTTAAGACTAAGTAGTCTAGGAATATCACCTCATATCTGACGTCGACAAAATGTCCCTCCTTGTAGATATCATGGTACCAAAGAGAGTAACTCGTAGCACTAGCCGAGGTGGTGCAACACCAAGGGGTGGAAGAACTGGTGGTCGTGGAGGTAGAGGAGCTGCTCATGACACTAGTAACCCTAGTAATGATGGTGGAAGAACTGGTGGACGTAGAGGTAGAGGAGATGCTCACGACACTAGTAACCCTAGTAACGATGGTGGAAATCCAGATGTCTCCACCATTATTGCCCAACAACTACAAAACCTACTTCCCACTATAGTCACACAAGTTGGCAATCACATGAACAATTCGGGAAACCACGGAAGCATAAATGACGCTACAAATGATAGAGGAAGGAATGGTAATAATAACAACAACAACAACCATAGGACTGGATGTACGTATAAGGAATTTACGTCATGCAAGCCAATTGAGTTTAATGGTAAAGGAGGTGCATTGGCATATACACGATGGGTCTAGAAGATGGAGTCAGTGATCGACATCAGTAATTGTGCAATCCACTAGAGAGTGAAATATTCTGCATGCTTGCTATCAGAGAAGGCATTGACATGGTGGAACATGCAGATTCAAGCAAGGAGTAGAGAAGCAGCTGTAGGCATGACATGGGACGACTTTAAGGGACTACTGAAGGAAGAGTACTGCCCGGGTAATGAAATGCAAAAACTAGAGGACGAGTTTTGGCATCACTCTATGGTAGGAGCTAGTCATGCAACCTACACAGATCGGTTTCATGAACTAGCTAAACTAGTTCCTCATCTGGTTACCCCTGAATCCAAAAGGATTGAGAGGTACATCTATGGCCTTGTTCCTGAGATTCGTGGGACAGTGAAAACAACCGAACCTCCCACAATTCAAAGTGCAATATTGAGAGCAGGGACCCTAACAGATGAGATGGTTAGGAATGGAACTTTGAAGAATAGTGACAAAAGGAAGGGAGCGGGTGAATCGGGCGAGCAAATGAGTACAATGGTTGATAATAAGAAAGCAAGAGGATTTGCGGCAACTGTTTCTAATCAGAGAAAGTATGAGGGTCCACATCCTAAGTGTACTAAATGTGCTTATCATCATCAGAGGTCTGAGCCATGCCCTGTGTGTTTTAATTGCAAGCGGTCTGGCCATTTTGCAAGTCAATGTAAATCAGTTACAAGGCAGGCGAATGCAGACAATATAAGAAACAACCAAAAGACATGCCACGAGTGCAACAGCCCAAACCACTTCCGAAATACTTGTCCTAAGTTGAATAGGGCACAGAGACAAGTGCTGGATAACCCGACTCTAGCCGTAATGCTTGAAGAAAATAACCCAAACCGTGGATACAATGTTAGTCCACCTCGGGGTCGAGCATACTATTTGGGTACTAAGGAAGCCCGCAATGCGTAACGGGTACGTACCTTATCCTACCATATTATTCTATTCTAGTTCAAAATCTAGCTTTATTATGCCGCTATTAAGATAAGAGACCTAGACACACTGAACTTCGGGACGAAGTTTCCTTAAGGGGTAGAGACTGTAACAATTCGCATTTTCAGATTAACTTCTATTCCCGAAAAATTTCAGTATTCATTTTTACTATTCACTTTTACTATTCATTTTCCGGAATTTGATTTTTATTTCATATTCTCGTGTGATAAATCATTTCCATGACAAAATAAAAGTTTGACACTCCTCAGATCATTTTCGTGAAAGTTATTAAGGAACTACACGTTTTAGGGAAAAACGTCATTCAAAAATCCTACGCACAACGAAACTCGACCGCGTTAATTTTCCCCGCATCAGAAAAATGTTTGATACACTCATGATTTATTTGAGAATTAATCATGACTGAGAAAAATGTGACCAAATAAACCTCGGCCGTGAGAAACAGGAATTTTCGTTTTTAAGCGCTTTTACTTAGCCGTAACCTTAGCCTATACCTGCACCGCGTTTCTAAGACGATTTGAGTTTTCACATTTGTGGAATAAGTCAACATATTTTTCCCTTCTCCTTTAACCAAAAATCATTCCTTGATTTTATAAATCATTCCTTGATTTTTAGGCTTACGGTTTTATGTCTAAAAGACATTAAATACCAACCGACACTAGACTGAGCCCAGTCTAGATATTATAAGTTATTTTGAATCATTATTATCACATTATAAAAGTAACATTTTACTTTTCTCAATTTTACACAATATTCGTACATTTTACGTATTACGCGTTTTAGACCCGTGTTTCCAGTTTTAGCAGGGTTTTAGCACCCCAATGGAACCTACCACTCATTTTATATTTTATTATGGAGTATATTGACATGTTTAACCATACTTTCAAGTTCCACATTTTTACGATACCCGGTTTTACGTTTTGAGGCTTAATCATTTACGGTTAACATTTTCCGGAGTCAAAACTAACACAATATCTTGGATAATATCAACCAAAGGCACACCTCACCCCCTAGCCCTTGTGAACCGCCATTAGGGGGGAGTCACACCTTAAGGTGTCTTGATCTCATGCTTAAGGCTCTTGGATGATTACATGTATACAAGCTTGTCATGTAAGCTTTGACTAGTCATATTAGTAACCTCCTCAAGACCCTATAAAAGCCCCCCTCCCCCCTTGTTTTGCTGTCCACCATCACACACCAAACCACCTCACACTTAGCTAAAATACTCCTAGTTACAAGCAAGATTCAAGTACTTCATCAACATAGAAACCCTAGCTTGGTTTTAGGTAATCAAAATACTTCCAAACCTTATAAACTTTGGTGATTTCTCTTGAGTTTGAATCCACTCATGTCACCTCAACTTTCGTCATCTCTCTTTCAAGAATACAAGTGTAGAAAGATTGCTTGAAGTGAAGAGAAGCTTGTCAATCAAAGTCCTATCCTTACTAGTTACTTCCTTTCTTAGAAAGCCCAAAGTTGTAAGCAAACCCTAACATACTACTTGTTAAATATCATATTCATGCTATTTACATATCATTCATACTATATATTGTCTTGTTATTATGTCCATGATGTATAAAAATGGGTAAAACAAGTATTGATATATAAATGTTAACTTATGTTATTTAAACAAGTAAACTAGTAACTTTCTTGGAGAACCACGACCAAAATAGTACAACTATGATATTGGGCACTTACCTACTGTTAAATAGGACTTAACAAGGAAAACATAGCAATTTGAATCACCCAAAACGAGTACCCGAATCAAAAGTTATGACCATTTGAAATTACCAAAACTTTACGGCAAAACTGCCAAATGTTTCTGTGACAGAACCTTAAACACGCAAAAAGAGGCCCTTCTGGTCCGTTTCATGAAAAAGTTAAAACACGAAAGTTGTCCGGAATCGCGTTTTCTTCAAAAACTCAGGGCACGTATCCAGAAAACCAATAACGAATGAGATTTTCTTCAGTTTCTTAACAGCTATTTTATATATACCAAAGTTACTATATAATAGTTATGGTTTACTAAGACCAAGAGGTCTAATGACCTAAAGCCAAGACCACAACCATGGCTAAAGCCAAGGTTGAGTCTCAAGACCATGGAACAATGACCAAGGTCACGGTGAAGCCTTGACTAAAGACCATATAAACTTACCTAGGCGAAAACATGAACTAAAAAGTTAGCGATAACTTAAACATGCAATTTGGATCTACTCCATCTAAAGAACCATGAGATCTTACAAGTAATTGTCATACAAGATTTAAGAAACTTATTCTAATAACAATCTTCATGTAAAAGTAAACTTTCCTAAGTTTATTCAAATATTGGACATGTAACTTTTCGGATCAAAACTTATATATATTTTATCAAATACTACAATAGTAGGGAGCCTCATGTGAGGAGTTCATTAAGTAAGCCGTCGAGATGAGTTGTGGATTTACGAATTAAAGTGTCCTGGCTCCTCAAACGTTTACTCCATGACTTCTGAATTATGTCGGCCCGAATGGTAGTAAGAGATATACAACCTATACATGTTTCATAAACCATTTATATTCAAAGACTTACACTATATACTAAGTACTACATCATGAACATTATGCAAGACATATATAGGCAATTCTTCGTATTCTTAGACGTTACTCCAAACCTAAGTCGCAACGTTCTATTATAGGCTGCTCTTAGAGACTTTCGCGATTCGACTACCACTTTCATTTCTCATTACATAAGCTTAAGGTGAGTCATAGCCCCTACTCTTTTCATACTTGTTTTAACTCTTTGGGGGAGACACATGCTCAACTACTTGCTTACTTGTACAAATACTCAAAACGTTTATACTTGACTGTGTTATACTTGATTGCATACATACATGACCGTGTTATACTTAATTGCGTTATTCTATTTAGTGGCTAGTAGTTGTCTTTGGGAATTGGCTCCCAGTTGTCTTTGGGAATTGGCTCCCAAGTGAGGTCTTCGGAGATGAAGTAGAGACTCACGACTAATTGCTTAACTGTTGTGATGAACTTATACATGTCTTAATCATACTATATATTTAGCAGTGGGTGGTGAACACACAGGTTGCAAGTGTTGTTATGGGCGGGACTTGCAACTGAGTGGATTCATAATGCCTTTGCTGTGTGAACATTCTTTAAGGCTTTTTAACTATTTTAAGACAAACTCTATGAACTCACCAACCATTGTGTTGACACTTTAGCATGTTTGTCTCAGGTCTGTAAGGTGATAGTTGTTGCATGGAGCATAGAGTCGCTTGGCATGTTTTGAAGACTTATGCTTTTATCTTTACCATTCGATATGTTTTAAAACTCTTATGTATTGTATTATGGAACTAAAGTTTGTAACTCGAAATTTATTAATCGAATGGTAACTTTTCAAAACGTCTCATTTAGAGGTCGTTTTCTATACCTTGTACTTTGTATTATGAAGTAGCACCCCAATGACACAGTCTTCCGCTGCGATATTTTGGGGGTGTTACAGCTTGCAATCCCCACCAGGCAGTGTACCTATTCGTTGTAGTATAGTATAGTGACAAGTATCGGGGGATTGATCGTTCAACTCAAAGAATAGTGTTCGCTAGGGTTAAAACTCACTAAAACTAGGTCTAGAGGTGAAGGATGATTCTTTTTGTATTTTTATATTTCTAAGAAAGCAAGTAAAAATCTCGGTTTTGGAAGGAGTGAGCAGAATTAGTTGCTAGTCAACTAACCCAATTAACTAAGGATGCAATCAAAATAAAATAAAATAAACTTAAACTAAACTGTGGTGTAAACAATAATGAGAGAAAATTGTGTTTACTTAGATTTCATTACTCCATGGCTATCTTTTACAGGTTGATTAGCTTGTTACAATTGCATGGATGACGGGTTATATTCCTTAATACCATTCGTAGGGCCGTGTACGATCTTCCCTAACTCTATAAGCTTCTACCTCTTCCTATGTCGAGCCGACTACTAGCTCCTAACATGGCCTCATTAGTAGTTACCTACGCATTAAATACAACCAATATATCGTAGTACACCTCCGATCATGTTTCTTAAGACGTTCAAGCAAGTTACCAATTGGAAGTCTGCCAGTTTTCTTAAGCCTAACATCGAATTCATTCATCCACAACATTTATAAACAAACAACCAACCCATAATCAATATCTAAGTTTCATTACATCTAAGCAAACACGAAGAAAACCTAGCCTAGCATGTTAAAGAGAAGACAAGCGTAAGATATAATCAAACAACACATAGACATATTGAATGATTTGGTAAAGTACTTATCTTCAATTAAGCATGGAAGAAACAAAGGGTTGCCCTTGAAAAAGCTGTGAAATTCGTCTAGGGTTTATTCCCTCAAAGTTGCACACAATGAATGAAAACTAGAAAACTATATATAGATTTTGTCTCCTGACGGCGTCAAGAGTAATGTGTGACGCCGTCAACTCGCCGCCAAAATAAACTCGTATTGCCTAGATCCACTTCTGGCGCCTTCACTCTTTATGGGTTCCGGGCCGTCATTCTTTGTCGTTACTCTTGATGGCCTTGACAAATTTGTTCGTGACGCCGTCACGACCCCACAAAACATTCTGGCGCGTCATGTGTAATTGATTTATCCACCCTTTTGTCAACTCATGACGCCGTCACTAGCACCTTGTGACACTATCAAGTGCAATTTCCAGCATGCTTTTTAGACTTTATCGTTTTCTTCACTTTTTTGCTCCAAAAACGTCCAAAATGCTTCATTTTGTAAAATTCCTCTCAAAAGTACCTAAAATGACAAAAGGGACGATTTAGGGCAATATTTGATCAAATAATCTCGACTTTGGCCTTAAGTGACCCCCCAAAAGCGGTACACTTTTCGCTTCATCACAACAATTCACCAGATAACGAGTCAGTTTACAACACTCCACCCGAAGATCTTTTCCCCGCCTTCCCATACGACAATCAACCCCAAAACTATCCACCACAAGATCTTTTCCCCATCTTTCCATATGACAATCCACCAGCAAACACACCACCAGAAGTTCTGTTTCCACCCGTAATAAATCCACCAGCAAACCATCCACCCCAAAACAATCAACCGGCAAACTATCCACCACAAAACCAACCCAATACATTTGGACTGACTGATGAAGAACTGTATGAGCAAGATATGCAAGTCTTCTTAGAGTTTCAAGCTGAGGAAGAACGTCAGACAAGAGAACGTGAGGCGTGCTTAAAAGGTAAATAGGATCGGAGGAACCGTCGAGCAGAATGGCAATGGAAAATGGGATTAAACCCTGTGCCATCCAGTGAGGACGATTCGAGCGCCTCCAACTCGACTGACGAGAGCTATGTCACAGACTGAATCATTTTCTTGATTCGTAGTTTTTTTTAATCGTAGGTTGTTTAATGTATTTCAATTCCATGTTTTATGTATTCTAATTCGTGTATTATATTTAATGTATGTTTAAAGTTTAAGTATTAATATAAGTTATGTTTTATAAATGTTGTTTTAGTTATTAAATGAAATATTAGTTTTAGTTTAGGGTTGAATTTGAAAATAGTTGAGTTAAAGCTGAGTTATGAATTGGGGTGTTTTTTTTTTTAGTTAAGGTGAAAGTGTTAAAACTGATATGGCGCTGACGTGGCACTGTATTAAGATTTAGGTTATGTTTGGCAACAACTTTTTTGAAGCGTTTAAGAGCGATAAGCGATAAGCGACAAGCGGTAAGCATTATCTTGCTTGTTGTGCAACACCTCAACAAGCGTCTGAAACATGATTAACCGCTCCAATCTTAAATGCTTCCTGGAGAAGCAGCAAGCGACAAGCGGTAAACATTTACTTGTTTAACACTTTATAATTACAGTTACAGCTACGTTACCAAACACGTTTTTACTGCTACTGCTTACTGCTACTACTTACTGCTTACGGCTTACTACTACTGCTACTGCTACTGCTACGTGTCGCCAAACATAGCCTTAACCCGAGTGATGGATGGGAGTGCTCTAAGTGTATATCGTAGTTGTTTCTATGGATTCTCTCACACATACTTACCGTAATTTTTACAAGTTTGTACCTTACTAGATATTTATAAATCATTATGGCTGTGTTTGGAGAATCTAAAAGGTTATTTAACAGTCTTCTCTAAAAATCCTTTTAAAATTTCTGCATCCATTTTAAATATTATAGCTAGACAGTTTCTATTTATAAATAACTTCTTCAGTATTGTTAACACAGTCAAGATTTAAATATATTCTAAAAGGGTTAATAGGTGAGGACTTTTGAGACTTATAGGGGCTTGAGCTTATAAATTAAGCTAGTTTACAGAATACTTTTTGTTTGTCACGCGGGCTTATAAGCCATAAGCCTTCATACGCCCAAACCTATTAAAACGGGCTTATATGGGCTTATAGTTAGTCAAATTACAATGAACAGTGTCGGCTCATGCTGCAGCTCCACACTGCACCCAAGCCGTCCCACTTCCTCGGGCCGACCTCCCACTCATCGGCTTCGAAACAATGCAGGCTCTCAGAACACTTCAAATGAATGTTATATAGTATAATTTTGATGCTATAAAAAGCATATATATGAATAGAACCGGTGGTTAAACCGTGACTCGACCGGGTCAATTAAAAAGGTTTTTAAAACATTAATTTATACACAATAAACTCTTCTCAAGTTACCTATCGCATTGATGTGGTATAAAAAGCAAACTATTTTTTCACTTTTAAGCATTGGTATCGAATGTTTAACTTTGAGGCACAATATCTCATTCCGATCAACTTTATTTTGAACACATAAAGACTCTATTCAAAATGAACGTGAACCAACAAACTATTACTTGTCTCAAAAGTTACTTGCCAACCAAAATTTCCAACACTACGCTTTGTAATTCGGCGTCTTGCTAAAGCTTTCAATGATCGAATTCTCTTTGCCGTTCCTTTTTGTTATTACTAGAGTTGAGACGCATAATTATTATTACTATATATACTAAAAGGCAGAAAGGATTACAGTAATTTTGTGAGCCCGGTACTGTAGCATGTTACAGTGGCAGTACTGTTCATCCGGGGTTTTGCATGTACTGTAGCAGTACTGTTCATCCCGTTTTTTTTTTTTTTTTTTTTTTTTTTTTTTTTTTATTTTAATTTTATTTTTAGACCACCTCAGGTTAATTTCTAATTTCAAAATTAGTCTCAAAAGACTAACTTTAAAAAAATAGTACTTACGTTTATCGATCTTTTGCAAATTTAGTCGTTAATAACAAAAATAATTTTTTTCAATCGTTTTATTTCGAGTTTAGATTAACCACGACATTTCCGCAATAATTTTTTTCAAACGTTTTATTTCAAGTTTATATTAACCACAACATATTCGCAGCAACGCGCGGGTACCTCCGCTCGTTATTGCAGTAGTTAGTTATAAAGGTAGGTATAATCTTTGTTTTTCTACTTTCATTTGGAGAGTGAAATTTATTGCTGTTTTAGTTACCTTATTCTATTAGATTAATAAGTTAGTTGACCCAAGCCCGACTTGTGGTTTGGGTTCATTAGGGTTTCCAGGTATATTGCTTTATAAATACATGACGAATAAACACTATAGTCTACGGGTTTCTATCATTCTAACATGGTATCAAAGCATCAAGTTTATCAATCCTCTAAACCTTAAACTTAAACTCTTTCGCCCAACCGCCGGCTACACGCCGGAGGTGCGAAGGGCTCCCTATGTTACCTCGTCATTTTTCTTTCTTTATGCTTGGTCTTCATATACAAATAAAAGAAGAATCATATGTTATATATGATTTTTAAAAGGGTGGGCTATGTCTTTTTATGCATGATCGAATGGTAGCTGTGTCTTTGTGAATGGTCCGCTTGATATTTAATTGCGAATTAATGCATGTTGGCCTTGTCTCTTGTTTTTGTTTTGTTCCTACTGTTTCGACGCATGGGTTTTAGTTGAAGAAAAATAAAATAAAAAAATAAAGTGATAGTTGTTTTATTATTTGTTCTTAGTCGATTGTTCGTACAGATTTATTACAAGTCGAATGAAGTCGATCATTGGTACCAGTCCTTAGAGTCGACCGTTGGTACTGTTATGTTATCAGTCGACTTAGCCGACCGTTGGTATCAGTCGACTAAAATCGACCGTTGGTATGGTTTTGTTACGATTCGACTAAAGTTATGTTTTTATTATGTTACAGTTTTTTTTTATTCTTTTCTTGTCTAGTTTACTACTCCAGTCCGAGATTTCGCAATTTCGTCACTCGAACTGCGGGGAGTATTAGATTAATAAGTTAGTTGGCTCAAGCTCAACTTGTGAGTTGTGTCTATTAAGGTTTCTAGGTATATTGCTTTATAAATACTTGACGAATAAACATTATAGCTTACGGGTTTCTATCATTCTAACATATTCATCTCAACAAGATCAAAATTCCTTTTTGAACACTCGCATAAATTAAGGATTGAGTTATATTGACGGTGGCTAGTTTTTTAGTTTAACCCTCTCTAGTAAACTAGGGAGTATTTTTTTTTTTTTTTTTTTTAATTGAAAATATTGTGTAATGTTTTGTATAATTATTTTGTTTATATAATAGCACGTTAAATATTACCACATTAAATAACTGCAACAACAACTGTTATTATTAAATTAAACGACAACGTTAACATATTATTTAAAAATAACAACATCTACGACATATGAAGATTATTCATTTCATTTAAAAGATCATGGAGCCTTGCACCCGACTGACAAGCGTGATCCTCAGGATTCCTTTCCAATTCTAACTCCATCTCCAGCGTCTTAATTCTTGTCATCAATAGCTTGTTTCTTGCTTCAAGCTCGTCAATCTTATTATCTTTCGCAACGCAGTTTGAGCATTGCGCTGAAGAAGAGGCTTGATTAAAGTACCTCATTTCAAATTCATCTTTCCACATGAAGTATCGACACCCATAGTTGTCTGTATCTGGCTGTTACATGTTAAGAAAATTATAATAAATTTATTTTTAACAAACAAATTATTTACATATTTACATAACTAAGCAAACGTATGATTATTTACCACTGAATCAGGACATGCATAATACACGAGTAGCTGGTTTCCAGGATTGCCGTTCTATAATGAATCCTTTCTTACATCGACACAAGAAAGGATTTCGTCGTTCCACCTGGCCAAAGAAAGGACATGCATAATACATAAATGAACATTTGAGTTCAAAGGTTTCTCAAACAACATACTCTATAACATAAATCAATAATCATTTACAATGTTTTGTAGGTATAATTACTTACAATATAAATCAGTAATCATTCACTATGTTTTGTCGGTATCTCTATTATTTACAACATAAATCAGTAATCATTTACAATGGTTTTGTCGATATAATTATTTACAACATAAATCAATAATCCATTAGTCGATGTTGATACGAAGTTTCCCATTCGGCTGCAACTGGCTCTCTGAAATACCTCCATTGTGGGTGGATATGGGGAAGTGGAGAATCTCTGTCTAGCGTCGGTAAAATGTAGTGAGCATAGTCTCTCTCCCCCACACGGGAAATCACAAGGGGGTCGGTTCCTTGTGATAAGTTTGGCCCGGTAAAAAGTGGAAAACATGTGTTCCAACCTTGCTGGGATATAAATACAACAGGTCGGTGAATCATTGAAGCGATAACCAGCCCCGTGATTGGCATCACCATCCAGCGACCGATAGGTGCACCTCCATTGAACCAGTCTATTGTATACCAAAGTAGGTCAAAGTCATGTTGCTGCCACATACTTATGTAAGTTTGCCTATGATAATCTAACTCTTCATATGTCTGACTTCAGCCCACCTATTTTCGTTTTGAGCAAGACTGTGGGCAACGCACCGAAACCCACAATTTCCATCACCCAGCACATTATGTATGCTTTACGTATGGATGGAAAATATGTAGAATATGCTCAATAAAATCATTGCTCACATTATCTTGAGCAGATAATATGTGGCGTAGACTATCACCCGTGTAAGAACTATGTCTTGGAGGTTCTTTCTGCAAGTTCGGGACTTTTGAAGATCTTGAATTTGTACTTCTTCGGTGATCTACGATTGGTACTTCATCCAAGTCGGGGACTTCATTCAACTCCGGGACTTGTGTAGCCTTGCCCTTTTTGTCCTTTGCGCTCGGACGTCCACGGGTATTTTTTTGAATAGCTGGTTCACGTGTGTCAACAGATTCAGGCTGGAATATCTCTCTCAACTTCGTTAACATATTTTTCTTGACAAACGATGTTAATTTGCTAAAAATATTCTTGAATTGTCGCACGCCATCGTTAAACGAAGTATCATCATCATCACCAAAAAAATACCCGTGGGCCTATTGATAATAGGCCACGAAACAGATTGGGTTCTCCAAAAAATATCAATCTGTTCCAGTGGAATGGGGCATCCTGAATTCAATTAAAGTGACTTGTATAAATTACTGATATAAATGTGGAAAACAACTTGATAGTTATAAATTTAATATACTTACCATGATAAAGATAGATTTGCATCTCGTGAAAGCATGGTAGTCCGAAATTTGCCCGCAACTTATGATATACACGTGGGTAATATCTTTCGTCTATCACTTGCTTTACACGTTGCAATACCCATCTAAAATTATACCCTTGTTCACTTGATGAAAAGCTATACGCCATTGAAAATGTTTTATTTGTTGAAGTTACTCCAACAATTTCCAACAACGGAAATTTAAACATCGTGGTATTGTAAGTGGAGTCCATCAGCATGATTTCAGGGAATGTACACATAGAGCATACGACGTGGGGTGCACAAAAAATAGCTCCTCGAGCTCGTTGGTATGCTCATTTACCCTTGGGTACCATGTATACCCTGAATCCCGCAAATGCGAGTAAAGGACTTGAATAGGAGTTCTATCACCTACTCTGGCTCTCCAGAACTTATCTTGTGCGTTATATATAGTTCTAACGCTAGAAACGTTATCCGGATTACGACCCTGTATTGTCGAAAGTATATTAAGTGGTCGTACGTTATAATCCGTCAATTCTTTGACCAAACCCAACTCATCATCCTTTAATCGCATTGCATATGCCACACCATGCAACGACTCTAGCATATCATGATTATGCGTATCATCCTTCACCCTCAAAACCCAATAATTTTTTGTTCAATGATATTTCACAACTAATCTGAATGGACAATTGGTTTTACATGTTTTGGTTTTTCGTTTTCCACTACCTTGAGGTTCATATGTCCCACCCTTTGTACACTTGTAATTGATTTCGTTCATCTGACCATCTTCTGATTTGGTTCTATATTTAACAATTACAAAACCGAGCTCCCGAGCTATATTTTGCACCCACTCAGTTACTTCCTCGTGAGAACCGAAAACCTGAAAATATATCACATTTTTAACTAATACTTTTGTTTTAGTTTTTATTACAACCTTTATTTAACTTTTACATTTTTACATTTTTACATTTTTATAACAACATTTTTACAACTTTTACATTTTTACATTTCTATAACTTTTATTTAACCTTTTTTTTACTAATGATATATAACTTTTTTTTTACATTTTTACATTTTTATAACTTTTTTTTTTTTACATTTTTAAAATTTATAACTTACATTTATAACATTTTTACATTTTTATTAAACCTTTACGTTTTTTACATAATTTTAGTAAACCTTTACACTTTACATTTTTATTAAACATTTGGGGGTTTTTAAAATTAGGGTTCTGTGGTGGGTGATTGTTTGGTTAATTGAAAGATGTGTATGTTAATTTAACAGATCTAGATTTTTTTTAAGAAAACCTAATTTTTTAAAAGTTAGGGTTCTGTGGTGGGTGATTAATTGTTGGTGGTTCTGTGGTTGGTGATTATGTGTTATTATGTGTATTGTGATGTTCTGTGATAGATCTATTTTTTTTTTTTAAATTAGGGTTTCGAAAAATATTTGGAGGTTTTTAAAATTAGTTTGATATCTGTGGTGATTATTGGGTTAATTGAAAGATGTGTATGTTAATTTATTATATCTAGATTTTTTTTAAGAAACACTAATTTTTTAAAAGTTAGGGTTCTGTGGTGGGTGATTAATTGTTGGTGGTTCTGTGGTTGGTGATTATGTGTTTTGTGATGTTCTGTGATAGATCTATTTTTTTTAATTAGGGTTTCGAAAAATATTTGGGGGTTTTTTAAATTAGCTTGATATCTGTGGTTATTGTTGGGTTAATTGAAAGATGTGTATGTTAATTTATTAGATCTAGATTTTTTTTTAAAGAAATCCTAATTTTTTAAAAGTTAGGGTTCTGTGGTGGGTGATTAATTATTGGTGGTTCTGTGGTTGGTGATTATGTGTTTTGTAATGTTCTGTGATAGATCTAATTTTTTTTTAATTAGGGTTTCGAAAAATTTGGGGGTTTTTAAAATTAGCTTGATATCTGTGGTGATTGTTGGGTTAATTGAAAGATGTGTATGTTAATTTATCAGATCTAGATTTTTTTTAAGAAACCCTAATTTTTTAAAAGGTAGGGTTCTGTGGTGGGTGATTAAGTGTTGGTGGTTCTGTGGTGGGTGATTATGTGTTGGTGGTTGTGTGGTGGGTGATTAAGTGTTGGTGGTTCTGTGGTTGGTGACTATGTGTTCTTAAGTGTTGGTGGTTCTTATGTGATGGGTAAGTGTTGCTGCTTATGTTTAAGCAGTTTGTGATGAATACCTGTGGTTGTGGGTAGGTTAACACCTTGATCTGCCACCTTTGAGTGGTACGAATACCTGCTCTGGCCTACCCCAGTCCACAGGCTCTGTGATTATGGTTTCTTGGCAAACTGCTTATGTGCTTATCATAAAAAAGTGCTTATGTGCTTATGGCCTACCCCGTTCTTATATACTTTACGGGTTGGGTTATATTGACGGTGGCTAGTTTTTTAGTTTAACCCTTTCTATTATGTAGAGGGTTTGGTGATGAAACTGCTTATGAATTTGAAAATAACAAACTCCTTATATGCTTGATAAGCAGTTTGTTATTTTAAGCTGATTTGAAACTTTTTTTTTTTTTTTTTTTTTTTTTTTTTTTTTTTTTTTTTTTTTTTAACTGAGATAAGGCAATGATGATTTATTAAAAAAAAAAAAAAAAAAAAAAAAAAACATGATTTTGGCGTGGCATTTCCGACTGGACGACAAAAAAAAACTTAATTTTGCAACTTTCGATGTTGCAGCCATATATGATAAAACTTGCTTATGTGAAACAGCTTATAATCTGAGCCTAATGTTATCTCGATGTCTTATTAATGTGTAAAATGGTGATTACCTGTTGTGTGTAAAATGATGATTGAGACATATCGGCAGCCTAAGATATTTGTTGTTTCTTTGTGGTTTGTTACTTGCGGCTTGTGTTTCATTTGGCTTGTGTTATAACCCAACCCTAGGTACTAGAGAGGGTTAAACTAAAAAACTTGGCACCGTCAATATAACCCAACCCTATCTGTAACTTGTTGTAACTTGTGGAATCTGCACTTGTTCTAACTTGGGGAATCTGCTTGTGGTAACTTGGGGGTACTTGTTTTGCTTCGTTTGTGGTGAGAGTTACTTTGTGAATCTGCTTTGTTGGATTTCTGATTGAGATAGTTGCTTTGTGATTGAGATTGCTTTATGATGCTGCTTTGTGGTGAGGCTCAATATATCATGAGAGGTTTTGTTGTACCTAACACTTTGAGATTCCCCTTATGAGTTCCTGCAGTTGAGATTCCCCTTGTGAGTTCCTGCAGTTTGGGAATCTTTACTTTTGCTTTTGGTACCTAACAGCCTGAGCTTGTGAACCTTGTGAGAATTATGAAACATGTGTTTCACTTGTGTAATCTGCAATCTGTGAGAATTGTGAAACATGTGTAACTTGGGTGCAATCTGTGCACTTGGGCAATCTAACTTGGTTGCAATCTGTGCACTTGGGCAATCTAACTTGGTTGCAATATGCTTGTGTGCAATCTGTTCTGTGCACTTGGGTGCAATCTGCACTTGTGTGCAATCTTTGGACAAAAAAAAAATCAAAAAAGGCGATCACGAATGGTTTTATAAAAACCGAAAGAATGGCAAAGTGATATTTTTATCACTTTGCAACCTTCATATCCAAGCCTAACACTTTTTAATCACTTGTGCAAAATGGTTTTCTAAATCGGCGATGATGACTACGTGTTAATATGAGCTGCTGTGTTGATGTGCTTGTGTGATAACTGCACTTGTGTGCAATCTTTTAAAAAAAAAAAAAAAAAAAAAAAAAAAAAAAAAAAAAAAAAAAAAAAACTCCTTTTGTGCAATCTTTGGACCAAAAAAACTGGACATCATTGAAAAAAAAATGACAAAATCTGCAAAAATACCCCTCCAACTAGGGAGGGTTTGCAGATGGGGGAGTAGACCCTGTTAATATAGTAGTCCCATAAATTAAATACGATAACATGCTTGTTGTATAGTATTAACTTCTTCCTCTCTCTCTTCTTTTTATTTTATTTTATTTATTTTTTATTGATTATTTATTTTATTTTTTTTGTTAGAGAAAAATGATATTCAAGTTAAAGAAAATGGGTTTGGTGATAAAAGTAACATGAATTGATTAAATACAACGAATTCAAGTAGCATTGGTGTGAAAAGTTGCTATTTGTCCAAATTAAGGAACAAAACCATAAGTGTGAATAAACTGGATACACACTTATACAATCAAAACAATGAAATCAAATCAAATCCTAATATATATATATATATATATATATATATATATATATATATATATATATATATATATATATATATATATATATATATATATATATATATATGAAAATTAGAATTCGAAAACATATATTGAGATGAGGTGAGTTATTTTAAAGACCAAGTTTTTGTTTCATACTGAGGGACAAATCCCCGCCATTCATATAATTGATCTAATGGAGGGGATTAACCTAAGATTTAATATGGAAACCTAAGTCCATGTGTTTTTTTTCCCTTTTTCTTTGTCTTTTTCTATTTCTTATTTATTCACTTTTTTTTCAATAACTTTTTTTAGATATTTTTTCCCTTCCCTTTTTTGCCTTTTCTTTTTGAGTCACGTTTCTATAAATCAAGATTTTTTTTTTCTTTTCATTTTTTTTTCTTTTTTTTTTTTTTTTTTTTTAATCACATTATTTTTAAATCAAGGTGTGTTTTTTTTTTTTAAATATATAAATTCATGTTTTTTCACTTTATTACGTTTTTGTCTGTTTCCACATGTTTATATACGTTTTCCGACGTTTGTGTCCGTTTTCATACGTTTTCATCTATTTTTTACGTTTTCGTCTGTTTTTATACGTTTTCGTCCGTTTTCAGACGTTTTCGTCGGCTTTTATACATTTTCGTCCGTTTTTGTCCATTATATACGTTTTCATCCGTTTTCGTCTATTTTCAGGCGTTTTTTCCGTTTTCGTCCATTTTTTACGTTTTTGTTTGTTTTTAGCGTTTTCGTCTATTTTTATACGATTTCTTTCGTTTTCAGACGTTTTTATACGTTTTCGTTCATTTTTTGTCTCTTTTCATATGTTTATATACGTTTTCGTCCATTTTCGTATGTTTTCGTCCGTTTTTATACGATTTTGTCCGTTTTTATACGTTTCCATCCCTTTTTATATGTTTTTGTCCGTTTTCACACGTTTTCATCTATTTTCGTCTATTTTCATAAATTTTCGTCCATTTTCTTACTTTTCGTTCGTTTTAGACGTTTTCATCCATTTATACATCTTTGTCCGTTTTCAAACTTTTTCGTTCGTTTTCGTACATATTCTTACATTTTCGTCCATTTTCATACGTTTTCGTCCATTTTTATATGTTTTTTGCCATATTTAGACGTTTTCATACGTTTCTGAATATCAAAAGTATTATTCCTTGATACTCAGAATATCACAAGTGATATTCTAAATATCAAAAGTGATATTCTTAATATCATAAGTGAGTTTCTACTAATGTTTTGTAACATGAAAATCACTTGTGATATTCAGAAAATCACAAATGGTATTCAGAAAATCACAAGTGATATTCTGAATATCACAAGTGATTTTCAACTAAAGTTTTGTAATATTAAAATCACAAGTGATATTCTAAATATTAAAAGTGATTTTCAACTAATGTTTTGTAACATGAATATCACTTGTAATTTTCTGAATATCACTTGTGATATTCAGAATATCACTTGTGATTTTCATGTTACAAAACATTAGTTGAAAATCACTTGTGATATTCAGAATATCACAAGTGACATTTAGAAAATCAAAGGTGATATTCAGAATATCACAATGGATTTTCAACTGATGTTTTATAACATGAAAATCATAAGTGATATTCAGAAAATTACAAGTGATTTTCTACTAATGTTTTGTAATATGAAAATCACTTGTGATATTCAGAATGTAACAAGTGATATTCAGAAAATCACAAGTGATATTCAGAAAATCACAAATGGTATTCAAAAAATCACAAGTGATATTCTAAATATCACAAGTGATATTCTGAATATCACAAATGATTTTCAACTTATGTTTTGTAACATTAAAACCACAAGTGATATTCTAAATATCACAAGTGATTTTCAACTAATGTTTTGTAACATGAATATCACTTGTAATTTTCTGAATATCACTTGTGATTTTCATGTTACAAAACATTAGTAGAAAATCAGTTGTGATAGTCAGGATATCACAAGTGACATTTAGAAAATCAAAAGTGATATTCAGAATATCACAATTGATTTTCAACTAATGTTTTGTAACATGAAAATCACAAGTGATATTCAGAAAATTACAAGTGATATTCAGAATATCACAAGTGATTTTCACGTTTTTTTTCTTCACTTTCTTACGTTTTCATTTGTTTTCGTTCGTTTTCGTCTATTTTCATACGTTTATGAATATCATTCTTAATATCACAAGTGACATTTTGAATATCACAGGAGATCACTTATGATATTAAGAATATCAATTGTGATATTTAGAAACGTATGAAACTGTAAAAACACGCCAGAAAACGAACTAAAACATATGAAAATCTGTTGAAAACAGATCAACAGATGAAAACGTATAAAAAATTGCCAAAAACATATAAAAACTTCTGAAAACGTACGAAAACAAACGAAAACGGACAAAAATACATAAAAACAGACGAGAACGTTTATAAACGTATGAAAACGGATAAAAACGGACGAAAACATATTAAAACGGACGAAAAAAAGGTCTAAAATGGACGAAAACGTTTGAAAAACGTAAAAAAAACAGACGAAAAAGCGGGTAAAAACGTATAAAAACTGCCAAAAACGTATGAAAATGGACGAAAATTTTTGAAAACGGACAAAAATGTACAAAAACGTCTCAGTATCACATAATATCACTTGTGATATTCAGAAATGTATGAAAACGTCTGAAAAAGTCTGAACAATTTTAAAAGCGGACTAAAACCTATAAAAATGGACGAAAACATAAGAAAACAGACGAATATGTAGGAAATGGACGAAAACGTCTGAAAATGTATAAAAACAGACGAAAACATCTGAAACGGATGAAAACTTAAAAAAATAGACGAAAACAAATGTAAACGGATATAAACTGATGAAAACATGTAAAAACGGACAAAATCGTATAAAAACGGACGAAAACGCATAAAAACGGACACAAACGTACCAAAACGGACCAAAACGTATAAAAGCGGATGAAAACACATGAAAACAGACAAAAACGTCTGAAAACGTATAAAAATTGCTTAAAACAGACAAAAACGTCTTAAAGCAGACGAAAACGTCTGAAAACAAACGAAAACGTAAAAAACGGACAAAACATCTGAGAACGTATATAAACATGTGAAAACAGACAAAAATGGACGAAAACGTAATAAAGTGAAAAAACATGAATTTATTTAAAAAAAAAAGAAAAAAAATGGATTAAAAAAACGTGATTAAAAAAAAAGAAAACTAGATTTATAGAATACGTCATTTAAAAAAAAGCAAAAGAAAAAGGAAAAAGGAAAAAAGAGTATCACGCGAGTTAAAAAAAAGAAAAAAAAAAAAAAAAGAAAAAAAAAATTGACTTAGGTTTCCAAAGAAAATTTTAGGTTAATCCCCACTATTAGATCAAACTATATGGATGGTGATGATTTGTCCCTCAGTTTGAAAAAAAAACTTAATTCACAAAATAACTTTTCTCATATTGAGATTGCCAATTTCAGTCATTTACGGTATATTTTAGACACCATAATGAAAAAACTTTAAAACGTACACGTTAAAGTCAGATAATGCAAAACATATTCAAGTCATGCGTTTTTAACTTTTTATGAACTAAAGTAAATATTTGAAATTGGAACATGATACATCTCTAAGTTTGATTGATTTTACTGTTTCACATCCCATTAATCTCTGACCAAGTAACTGTATAGTTTTTAAAATAATACCCCATCTCAAAATAAGTTTCCAGTTTGATTTTTCAGAGTCAAACTTGTTCAACTTTAACCTTAACTATTTTTTGTTTGTGTTATAATATTTGATGCAAAATATATAATTGATTGGGTTTTAAATGTATTTTTCAGTAGTATAATTTTTAATCAAGTATTATATAAAAAAATATATACATTTTTAAAGTCAAAATTTAACAAGTTTGACTATGAAAAGTCAAATTAAACACTTATTTTGGGACGAAAAGAATATATCTGTAGACTTAAAACTAAAGGGGTGTTTGGTAGGGGTGGCAATTCTCGACACGACACGAAGTTAAACAGGTTGGGTTGAGGATAAAAAGGTTTGGGTCAAAACATGTCAACCCTTCTAATAAACGGGTTGTGTTTGGGTTGAGTAAGTGTTAAACAGGTTAACACGTGAACCCGTTTAATTATATAAGCTTCTTAAAATAAAATATATATCTCGGTTTTAATGTTGATATGATTAAATGTATTTTGTTATATACTTAATATGAGTTAATTACGATTATAACTAAGATATTATATACTCCATCCGTCCCTAAATAAGTGTCCACAATTGACTTTTAAAGTCTTCCTTTTTTAAATTTGACCTTAAATTATTTTATTTGTATTATGTAATACTTGATGCAAAATATTTAATGAATTAGTTTTTAAATGTATTTTTATTAATATAATTTTTATTAAGTCTTACATAACATAAATGAAATAATTTAAGGTCAAAGTAGAAAAGAAAAGACTTTAAAAGTCAATACTAGACATTTATTTAGGGACGGAGGTAGTATTGAAATTGACGTTTATAACTCAGATATTATTACATTGTTGTCTAGTTATTTGTATGTTATTTCTATCATATTTTAGATTCTTATATCAGTTTGCACTTAAACTAGTTAAATCAACAAACCACCAACCTTATTTACTGCTTGACCTATTTACTTAAACAGGTTAAACGGGCCACAAACAGGTTACGCGTGTTATGCAGGTTTGGGTTAGGGTTGAGCTTCTTAACACGATTAATAAATGGGTCGTGTTTGGGTAGAGTTTATTTCAACCCCTCAACCAGAATAGGTCAACATGAACACGACTCAATTGCCACCCCTAGTGTTTGGTTCACATAATGTTTTTAAAGAATTTACAATTTTTGGAAGGAATTATAATTTGATATAATTGTAATTCAGAGAGTTTGAATGTGTTATAATTGTAATTAATGAAATCTATCGATGTGTTTAGTTGATTCGCAATGTATTGTAATTCAATTTTTTAATATAAAACATAAAAATTAATATAATAATAATTAAACGAATATAATAATAAATATTAGTATTAATACAATAATAGTAAAAATAATAATATTTATAAAAAAATTAAATAAATAAATAATAATAACAATAATAATAATAATTAATTTTATTATTTTTATCTAAATAATAATAATAATAATAATAATAATAATAATAATAATAATAATAATAATAATAATAATAATAATTATCGTGCGCTGATATTGTCGGTATTAAGCATCAGCATAACATAGTACACGATACCCTTGTTGACATCTGGTTCCGTTCTGGTATTTCTGCTCGTAAAGAGGTTGATATTGGGCTAAGAGGAGAAGTGGACAAATCATTACGTCCGACTGATATGTTGCTCTATTCGTGGGATGGAGGGCTTGATGTATGTGTTGATCTGACAGGGTCATCGTCCTTAATGCAAACTGGTATGGTTGATTTTTTGCTTGGTCGTGTGGTTATTGAGGCCGCACAGCGTAAACACGCCAAGTATGAGGCTAAGTGCGCGGATATAGGATATGGCTTTCTCCCCTTCTTATTCTCTTATTTTGGTGAACTTGAGAAGGATGTGATGATCTTGCTGATGCGGATCTGAAAGTTCTCTGTGACTCAAGACATTGGGGCTCGTGTTGTGACTCATATATTTAGTAGGATTAGCTTTGCTATAGCTAGAGAAGTGGGAGCCTAGATGGTGTCTCGGCTTCCTACTAATTTCTTGTAAATCCTATGTTTTTCTAATAAAGTGATGCATAATAATAATAATAATAATAACAATAATAATAATAATAATAATAATAATAATTGAAGGTGTTTGTGTGGGCGATTCATGGAGCTGCCAAGGGGATTCCCTTGAATCTTAAATTATCCATTTTGATTCCACCATACATGTATCCCTCCCATATTGTACAGACTTCGTTTATTTTTTGTATAGCTCACCTGGTAGACTCACTTCGAGCCTAGTTTTGGGTTTTAGTATTGTCTTTTTCGAGTGTCTTGGTTCGAGACTCGGGTTTGTTATAAGCGTTTTCTGGGTACGTTTGGGTTCTCCATAACTGGTTGTTTGTGTGGACTGTTTTTCTGCACATCTTCTTGAGTGCGATTTTCTCTTGGGAACAAAGGGGGTTGCGTATTGTCCAAGGGTTAAAACCGTTGCGATTTGTCCTCTGGTTAATCAGTGTCCCGCTTTTTGTTTATTTGTGTTACTTTCTGCCATCTTGGTGGGCCCCACTTGGCTGCGGTTTGTTGATTGTGTTTGGGGTGAGAATTGAAATTTGAATAGTTGGTTGTTGGGCCTGGTTTGCTGGACTACTTTTCAACTTGTATTTTGCCCCACAATTTTTGGTCCTTCTTGTTTTTTTTCCTCACGTGGCGTTGTGGTGTGGGCCTGGTTTAGCAAGGTAGTTTAATTATAGTTATATTCTTTTTCATGGCTAGCCTTGATACTTTTCGGATATCTTGCCCTTTACGTGAGGGGTGTAGTGGCGGGAATGGGAAAGGGTTCACAAAGAAATATTTTATTGACCACTTGGGTGTTCGCCATTTTAAGACTAATGTTTTGAAGGCTTCTCACAAAGTGCGTATTGAGAGTGACCTCTCGTTATTCTCTGCATTTGACAAGGCACTTCATCAAGCGGGTATATGGCTTTGTGGTGAGTGTTTTTGCACTCACACCTTTAGCAAGAATTGCAAGCATGCCGCTGGTGACGTTGTTCCCGCACCTAGTTTCGATGAAGTGGCGATCTAGGGTATCCCTATGCCTCTTAGACCGACTCTGAATTTTGGTGAGGGTGTCATTGATCAGGTGGATGGTACTTTAGTTACTGACAAGGTTGTTGAGGGAGCAGCTCCTGTGATGACCTCTCTTGGTGCTGAGTCCACTTGTTTTGACATTAACCTTCTCAACCGGGTTTTTTCGAAGAAGATACGTACGGTTAACTGTATTCCCCCAAGGGCTCGTCTCGGATTTGCTAAGCTTTTTTGTAGTGCGTTGGATAAGTTCCTTGTGCGTCCAGGGAACTTATCTGCGTGGGTACAACTCCTTATACTGCCAACTTGCGTGTTGTCTACTTTTGTGCCAACTAACAGAGCTCAACGAAAATCTGGTGAGAGAGAACATTGCCAACTTGACTATATACCTCGTGCTATTCTCAGATGGGGGGATCCCGTAGATAGATTTGGTTTGGTGATGGATCGTTTGGCCGAAGGGGCTCCATCCACCAGCAGGGTGAAGACATTTAAGGATCAATGCGGAGCTCACCTGGTTCAATGAAAGCGTAAACTGGGGGATGGGCACGTCACTGCTGCTATTAAGGTGCTTACGTCTTCTGGTGTCGCCCCATCTACCCCTGACACCTTGCTTGAGCTCGAGGCCAAACACATATATCCCCCCCCCCCCCGACTTTGTCCTCTTCTTCCCTTGATGAGGATGCCCTCCTTGTCCACAAAGACTTGGTGTTTAACAGGATCCGTAGTTTCCCTAAAGGGACTTCATGTGGTCGTGATGGACTTCGGGCACAACATTTTATGGATATATTGGGAGGGGCGGCTTCCGCTATTGCTGATGACTTGCTTGGGTCTATTACTGGATTTGTTAACCTGTTCCTTGGTGGAAAGTGCCCTATTCAACTAGGGGAGTATATCGCTAGCGCCCCTTTAACTCCCTTAGTTAAGTCTGGCGGCGGTATACGCCCTATTGCTATTGGTACTATATGGTGAAGGCTTGTGTCTAAGGTAGCTTCTTCATCTATTGGTAATTCTATGAATTCTTATCTACGGGATTTTCAATTTGGTGTTGGTGTTCCTAGTGGATGTGAGGTCGTTCTCCATTCTGTGAATAGGCTCATTGAGTCTAAAGGTAGCGAAGTTGGACACTCTATGCTTTTGGTGGATTTTAAGAATGCCTTCAACCTTGTTGATAGGAGCGTCTTACTTCAGGAAGCTAGGGTGTGATGCCCTTCTATTGCCCCTTGGGTTGAGTTCTATTATTCATGACCTGCTAGGCTCTATTATGAAGACTCTATCCTTTGGTCATGCCAAGGGGTCCAACAAGGGGACCCGTTAAGCCCATTTTTGTTTTCCCTAGCTTTGCACACTTTGGTTCATATTATTAATCAGTCCTGCGAGCTTACTCTTTAGGCTTGGTACCTTGACAATGGTACTATTGTTGGAGATACCATCACGGTTGCCAAGGCACTTGACATCATCAAGACAAAGGGCCCGGCTCGTGGCTTGTTTTTTAATGTTGATAAGACAGAACTCTTCTGGCCTGCAGAGGATCCTAGAAGTAGAGTAGAGGGCGTGTTTCCTACGAATATCGCTTGCCCGTTCAATGGTGTCAAACTTCTTAGTGGTTCTGTTAGCTTGGATGTAAGTTTTTGCCGGGACTTGGCTTCAAAAAGGGTTTCTAAAACCATATCGTTAATGGAGGCAATCAATAAACTTAATGATCCTCAATGTGAGCTTCTCCTTTTGCGTAATTGTGCAGGAGTAGCGAAATTATCTTACGCTTTGAGGACATGCTCCCCCATGTATTTGGTGGAGGCCCAAGTTCAGTTCGATTAGAAGCTACGTGCCACTTTAGAGAAGATTATTACTGTTAGCATTAAAAAATTATATTAGAAAGTGATGGTCATTCTCATTATTAGAATGTTGTGTCGTATGTAATAGTTTAAGTTAGTTGGGCCTTGGTAAGCTAATATGTCATGTGCTAGTTTATGTAAGCATTTAAATGTAATAGGAAACCAAGCCCAAGACCAAGCCCATGGAAAAGCCTTTAGGGCATCTTATGTAACTCACTATATAAACACCTCAAAGCTCATTTGAGGTGTGTGCTTGTGTGTGTATTGTGTGTGCCTCTTTTCAATAAAAGTTCTCTTCATCTTATTCTCTCTTTATTATACTAACGCCACATACATCTTTACAAGTCACCATCTTTACTTCATCTAGTGCTTATATTTGTGTTAAAGTTGATAGATTTAAGGTCCTACAAGTGGTATCAATCGCCTAACAATGATTTAGGAGTGTGTGGAAATCGTTTTTATCAAGTTTTGTGTTAAAAAGTTGCGTTTTTTCTTATAAACGTGGACTTTTTCTCTATAAAACTTTAATTTTTACGAGTTTTAGTGGTAAAGTTGTTGGTTTTATTGAAGTTTTAGTGATTATAAGTGTTTTGGGAAAGATTTGATCAAAAGAAACAAGTGGAAAAAGTGTTTTTGGTTGAAAAAATCGGATTTTTAGCTGTTTGGGTCATCTTACACGTAAAAAGGACAAGCACTACCAAGTTCTTAGCTGGAAATTGTACTTTTTGGTACTTTTACGCGAGAGTTTTAGCAAAAAAACCCCTTTTCTATGCATAAGTTGGAATCCTACGCTTAAGTTTAAGCAGAAAAACCTCTTCCTGCGCATAAGATTCATTTCCTACACCTAAGTTGAGTTCCTACGCTTAAGATCCTATGCAAAAGTCTGTTTCTACACAAAAGATTAAAGTCTACGCCTAAGATTTGATTCTTACACGTAAGATTGAAGTTTTTGCATAACTTCTACGCCTAACATTGGATTTTACGCAAAAGGTGGGATTCTACGCATAAGATCTACAAAGAAGGTTACTAAGTACTTTCCTAGCTTGGACAAGTTAGTGAAATACTTCGACACGGGATATCTTTCAAGCTTGGACAAGTTTGAGAGATCAGTTTGGTTGAAAAAACCTTATGTGTAACATTCTTACGCATAAACTCTAAGCTTACGCGTAAAAATCAAAGCTTACGCATAAACATTCTGTTTACGCATAACCTTAATTTTTACGCATAACCTAAAAGTTTACGCATAACTTTTCTTACGCGTAAGATTTGAAGTTAACCATAAGATTCTAAGTTAAGCATAAGATTCACTGTTTACGCATAAGTTTCAGTCTACGCATAAGTTTCAGTCTACGCATAAGTTTCAGTTAAGCATCAAGATGAAGCTAATGAAGTAAGGGCTGAATTACTGGCTAAAAAGCACGATCCTCTAGCATTAATGGCTAATATACCAACACCTTTACCAGTGAACACACAACAACCAACATCATCTTCCACTCACAACTACATGCAACCACCATACATTCAACAACCAACACCTGTCTACCAACAACAATTCTACCCACAACAACAACATGTTATTCCACAACAGCAATACCCACAATTCCAAGAACCGGAATTCACTGACAATGATGAAGCTACTGCAGCCTTGACACAAGCGTTTGCTTTTCTGACAAAGGCATTCCAAGGACGCTATTCTACACCAACTAACAACAACCAAAGGATTTCATCGAACACTCGCAACAAGCAGATTGCTCAGCCGAGTTTCAATATGGGCAACGGAGGCCAAATGTTTGGAGTTTATGGGAATCAGCAAGGATATGCTACTGGATTTAATATGGGTAATCAGAATATGCAGAATGCAGGTCAGTATGCAGGGAATTAGAATGCAGGTCAGTATGCAGGGAATCAGTATGGTCAGTATGCAGGGAATCAGATGGGCCAGTTTGTTGGAAATCAGAGGAGTCAGAATGTTGGTAATCAGGCAATGGGTAATCAGAATAGGAATGTTGCAGCTCCAGTTGTTGGGAATCAGGGTAGTGTGAATCAGGGTAATCCGGTAAAGTGTTTCAACTGTCAGGGTGTAGGACATATGGCAAGAAACTGTCCTACTAAGCCGAACAAGAAAGATCTAGAGTACTTGCAGAAAGCAGTGTTGTTGGCACAAAAGGAAAAGGCAGGGTTTCAGTTGAATGCAGAGGAAAATGATTTTATGGCTCTTATGGATGACATGGAAGAACGAGAGGATATCGATGCGAACTGCATATTCATGCGAATCTTCAGGAAGCTAAGTATGACACGGATTCTGACACACTTCCTGTTTATGACACCAATGCACCATCTGAGGTTATCGAAATATGTCTTTGGATCGTCGACTCGGGTTGCTCCAAGCACATGACTGGGAATTTAAAGCTGCTGATCAACTTCGTCTGGAAATTCATGGGAACTGTACGATTTGGAAATGATCATGTAGCAGCTATTCTGGGCTTTGGAGCTCTTCAGTTTGGGAAATTTTTGATCACTCGAGTTTACTACGTCGAAGGGTTGGGACACAATCTGTTTTCAGTTGGGCAATTTTGTGATGCTGATTTAGAAGTTGCATTCAGGAGAAACACGGTTTTTGTTAGAAATTTGGTTGGTGATGATCTCTTAACTGGTAATCGTGGCACAAACTTGTATGCTATCAACATCAACCAAATGGCTTCTACATCACCAATTTGTCTTATGACAAGGGTAACCGAAACTAAGTCCTGGATGTGGCATAGACGTTTATCTCATCTCAATTTCGACATCATCAACAAGTTAGCCAAAGACAACATCGTCACCGGACTTCCTAAGTTCAAATACACCAAGGAACACCTATGTCCATCATGCGAACAAGGAAAAAGCAAAAGAGCATCATATAAACCCAAAACCGTACCTAGTTCGGAAGCAAGGTTACATATGTTGCATATGGACTTATGTGGCCCAATGAGAGTTGAAAGCATTAATGGAAAAAAGTACATTCTTGTTATTGTTGATGATTATTCAAGATATACTTGGGTAAAGTTTTTGAGGTCAAAAGATGAAGCACCAGGTACCATCATCATCTTTCTGAAGCGTATCCAAGTTCTACTTCAAGCTCTAGTAAGGATTGTAAGAACAGATAATGGCACAGAATTTACAAATCAGGAGTTAAAAACCTACTTTGAAGATGTTGGAATCACACACCAAACATCAGTTGTTAGAACTCCACAGCATAATGGGGTGGTTGAAAGAAGAAACCGAACTCTTGTGGAAGCTGCTCGCACAATGCTAATTTATTCTAGTGCACCACTATTCTTATGGGCTGATGCTGTTGCCACTGCTTGTTTCACTCAGAACCGATCCCTAGTACATCCAAGATTCAATAAAACCCCATATGAGCTAGTGAACAACCGTAAACCTGACATCTCTTACCTTCACGTGTTTGGCGCTTTGTGCTACCCGATAAATGACAGAGAAGATCTAGGAAAGTTAAAAGCTAAGGGTGATATTGGAATCTTCATTGGATATTCAGAAAACTCGAGGGCATTCAGGGTGTATAATAGAAGAACGAAAAGGATAATGGAGACGATGAATGTGAAGTTTGACGTGATTTCACAAATGGCTTCTGAGAGACTCGCTCTAGAACCCGCGCTTAATCTGATGGCTTCTAATCAAAACGGATTAGGACCCGCACCAAACGAGCAGACTTCTGGACACATTAGTTCAGGACTCGTGCCTCAAGGAGCTCATTCAACAAACATGGACAAACCTTCAGAACAAGAACTGAAAAATTTATTCGAGTTAATGTTTGATGAATATTATGGTGGAACTTCGACAAATGCATCTCAACAACATTCCGCTGCACCTGCTCAAAACCATCAACCACCACCACCATCACAAGATGCATCTACTACAATCGAAGCTGAAGCACCAACTACCTCAACATCATCTACATCTACTTCAGCAACTCCAGTTATTGAAACTGTTCTACCAAGAGTTGATGAGCAAAATCAAAACACAAATTTTCAAGAAGAACCAACAAATAATTCAAACGATGTTGCGTTAGAAGAAGAAGAAGTATTTGAAAACCCGTATGCAACTGACTCTGCTTAATCTTCTTCAAGGTTACAAGAACTGTCTAACACACATACGTTAAACCCAAGGTACCCTTCTACGTTTCAATGGACAAAAGACCATCCAATAGAACATGTTATTGGTGAACCTTCAAAGCCAGTTCAGACAAGGAGACAACTTGCCACCGATCTCGAATTGTACATCTACATTTGCTCAATTAGCCTCAAAGAACCAAAGAACATTCGGGAAGCAATGGCAGAATACCCTTGGATAGAAGCGATGCAGGATGAAATTCTTCAATACCAGTTACATGATAGTTGGGAACTTGTTGAACGACCACTTGATAAACATGTTCTTGATCTCAAGTGGTTGTGGAAGAACAAATTGGACGAGGAAATGACTGTAATTCGCAACAAATCTCGTCTCGTGGCTAAAGGATATCCACAAGAAGAAGGGATAGATTTCGAAGAATCATTCGCGCCTGTAGCTAGACTTGAAGCAGTCCGGATCTTCTTAGCCTATCCAGCTCACAAAAACATCACAGTCTATCAGATGGACATTAAGACTGCTTTCTTGAATGGAACTCTGAAAGAAGAAGTGTATGTGAGTCAGCCAGAAGGATTCGTTGACAAAGATCATCCAGACTACATCTACAAGCTTAAGAAAGCTATTTATGGTTTAAAACAAGCTCCAAGAGCGTGGTATGACGACCTATCATCTTTCTTGCTCAATAACAATTTCACCAAAGGAACGGTTGATGACACCTTGTTTATTCAAAAATTCAAAGATGATATTTTGATCGTTCAAATTTACGTGGACGACATTATTTTTGGATCAACCAATCCTAACCATTCAAAACATTTTGAAAATCTTATGAAAAGCCAATTTGAAATGTCCATGATGGGGGAACTAAAATTCTTTCTTGGTTTACAAATACATCAATCCCCTCGTGGCATTTTTATCAATCAAGCTAAATATACAATAGAGATTTTGAAAAAACATGGAATGGAAAACTGTGATTCTGTTGGTACACCAATGGTCACTTCACCAAAAATAGGTGCTGATTTGTTTGGGAAACCAATCGATCCGAAGAAATATCGGAGCATGATCGGTTCTCTTATGTACCTAACTGCTAGTCGACCCGATATTCAATTTTGTTGTTTGTTTATTAGCACGGTTTCAGGCAAAGCCTACCGAACTTCACCTCAAAGAGGTTAAACGGATCTTTCAGTACCTACGAAGCACCGTTAACATAGGACTTTGGTATCCGAAGGATTCGGGGTTTAATATAACAGCATTTTCAGATGCAGACCATGCTGGTGATCAAGTTACAGCAAAGAGTACATCAGGTGAAGCACAATTTTTGGGTGAAAAGCTAGTAAGCTGGTCGTCAAAGAAACAGGATTGTACAGTGCTATCAACCGCCGAAGCGAAGTATGTGTCTCTATCTGCGTGTTGTGCCCAAGTTCTTTGGATGCGGACACAACTCACAGATTATGGCTTTACTTTTGACAGAATACCTATGTATTGTGATTCAAAAAGTGCCATAGCCATCTCGTGCAATCTCGTACAACACTCAAAGACGAAGCATATCAAAGTCCGCTACCATTTCATCAAAGAGCACGTAGAAGAGGGTACTGTTGAATTATTTTTCGGTAAGACTGATTATCAACTCGCCGATCTATTTACTAAAGCCCTTCCAATAGAACGGTTTGACTATTTAGTTCGACGAATTGGCATGCGAAGCCTAACTCCTGAGGAGCTAGAACGTCTTCTCGAATCTTTTTGAAAAATGTTTTCAAAATCGCTTCGCTGTAAATATATTTTTGATAAAAACAAAATACAAAATTTGAAAAACCAACAAAAACAAAATACAAAAATATAAAATTTACAAAAAAAAATATAAAAACAATATAAAATCAAAAAATCCAAAAATATTCTTCTCACGACATGTCTCTCGTATAAATGAATATTCTGTACGTTTCTAGAAATGTCATTCAACAATGATACGGACATGTACAGATGCTTGAACGGGAGTTCTTTAAAAAAATTTCTAAAACATGTCGTTTCTCAAAAATTTCTTCACGATGGCTTTCGTATACTTCAGTACGAAACCCGGGGTTAAATGATGACTTCTGATTATTTTCAAATCAAGGACTCGTACGTTCATAGACGAATTTGTTTTCAAAAAGTTCGAGTATAAACAAACAAAAAAGATTTCAAACATAAACTCATTTTCAAAATACTACTCTTGAGCACTTCTTCAAGATTGTTCAAAAGAATTCTCAAAATCTCTCAAATGAGTGCTCAAGATAACTCCCTACAAACCCTTAATTGATTTTAAAATGAGCTATTATTAAGGGGGAGTATAAAAACAAAAATGTTTCAAATTCATGCAAAATAGAATCTGTCTATCTCTCCAAAAGCTATTTCTTAATCAGATGATATCAAAAATATCACAATATGCTATTTTTGAAGGGGAGAAGACATGATTAAAATGTGATCAAAGATGTTTAAAGTTTGTGACTGAATCTCAAAAGAGCTCGACTCAGAAAGTACCAATGAATTGACGAAGCTTAAAATGTCAGTAATCGAAAAGACTTGTCCTGGACGGGTAATAATTTCAAGCTAGTTTAACTAGTGATGTAAGCGTGTCTCGAATAGGACCTGTCTGAGTAGAATGTATCATATCGAGAGACTTTCTTTGGACTTGACCAGGACGGGTAATAATTTCAAGCTAGTCTGACTAGTGATGTAAGCGTGTCTCGAATCGGTCATGTTCACTGAAAGTGGATCAATTCAAAAGTGCAAACTACTCACGCATGTGAAAATTTCTTAAAAAATACATGAGCACATGTGAAGGGGGAGTCCTTCTAAAGAAACCAAAAACTCTCAAAGTGTCAACAAAGATGTTTAATAATCATAAACACCTTGAGAGATTTTCACGAAAAGGTTTTATGGTATGTGATCAATAAATCTAGGATAATCATGGAGTAATAAGGTGATTATGGTTAGGTTTATGTCCAATGATCCGCCAGAGCCGGAGCGATCTACCAAAGGACAATTCCAATAGAGTAGAATTAGAAGTCCTTATGTATGATTGAAAAAAGGAGAAAATGAGAAAGGAGAAAGAAGGGGTTGAAGAATTAAAAAGAAAAGTTATGAAAAATGGTGAAAAGAAATAGCCCTCCATATGTTCAACCTTAGGGCAGACACAGTGTTCAATTCTTATGCTACTGGTTGTTGCTAAGGTGACACCGGTATTGAAGATAAAGACGTCAAGGACCCAGTGACGCACTGCACTAAACCTTCTTAACCACTCAAGTTCTCTTAAAAGAGCTTGTTTCATTCTCACGAGGAACCGGTGTAATCTATCGACTTGTCTCTTAGAGAAGGTTGATATTGAAGCAGGAGACCTCTCCCTAATCTCCGCATAGGAAACCCAATGTACACTTATCGAGTCTAGAGCCCCGAGATTCATCAAAAGATCTCATAGGAACACATGATATCTCTACACTGGTTGTTCATCATTAAGGACGCCAAATGTAAACTTTATAGTCCTACGCAGATCTTAGCAATCTGCCAGAACATTTATGAGAGGATTCACTTTTGTGATTCTCAATGATTGAATGGAAATTCCTGCCAGGGTCAACATTAAGCAGCCCTAACAGCAGGTCACTTCGGTAATTCTTTATGGGTTACGCTTAGTGTTCGCGGTGGTTTCAAACGGTCTATAGTCGTGGAGTGATCCCCAGCGACTCACCCATTCATTGAGCTACTTAGTAGGTCTCGTAAGCTCCCTTGGGAGTATCCGAAATGGGAACGGCCTTGGTAAGGGTTAGAAGGAGTCTTCACACTATGCTGTTGACGATCTCTAATTCCTTATCTGTAAGTACCGGTTGATTTATCGCTAACTGTTTTCATGCAGCTATACATCATCTCCATGGCGAAGGATTCCACATGCTCATACATGCATCTCAAAGTCAAAGGAAAGTTCTCACAAAGATCAAAGCAAAGAAAAGTTCAAAGAAAGATTCTACGCAATGTGAAAGAACCTACAGAAGTAAAGTGACAATGATCTGTGTGAAAAACAACAAATGCATGTATCGCAAAGACTGAAAATGTATGAGCATGTTGGAATGGCATACAACCACCACAAACACAGAAGTGACAAAAGGCAGATTGCTCCACATCACTAAGGGACAAAGAACGATGAAAAGTCAGTCATCAAAGATCACAAAGCATGAAGGAACAAAGACTTAAGACTATTCTACTACGACACACAATGGTCAACAACAAAGAACAAAGAAGACCTAATCACGTGAAGCATCATTCGAATGACCACCCCTTAGGGGGAGATTGATAGCATTAAAAAACTATATTAGAAAGTGATGGTCATTCTCATTATTAGAATGTTGTGTCGTATATAATAGTTTAAGTTAGTTGGGCCTTGGTCTTGGTAAGCTAATATGTCATGTGCTAGTTTATGTAAGCATTTAAATGTATTAGGAAACCAAGCCCAAGACCAAGCCCATGGAAAAGCCTTTAGGGCATCTTATGTAACTCACTGTATAAACACCTCAAAGCTCATTTGAGGTGTGTGCTTATGTGTGTATTGTGTGTGCCTCTTTTCAATAAAAGTTCTCTTCATCTTATTCTCTCTTTATTATACTAACGCCACATACATATTTACAAGTCACCATCTTTACTTCATCTAGTGCTTATATTTGTGTTAAAGTTGATAGATTTAAGGTCCTACAATTACTGCTTCAGGGCCAGGGTTTGGTGATTGGCAGTGTCGGCTTGCCACTCTCCCAATAAAGCTTGGTGGTCTTGGCATCCTTTCAGTGGGAGATATTATCCAGTATGCTTTTCTTGCCTCTCGCATGCAAACGAGCGCTCTACAGCATAAGATACTGACCAAATTGGGCATTGTTTCCCATGGCCCTTCATTTCAGCATGCTCTTGATACTTTCAACACCACTTGCAGTACAAACTTTCTTTCTGTCATCGATAGCGCTCCTGCCCCCAAATGATGAAAACTTTGGCAAAGTGTTACTTTGATGTCATTGAGAAAGACCTTGTGTCCAAGTACTCATTAAGTCCAAGACAGGTGGCCATTCTCAGTAGTATTCGCACCCCACATGCACAGGATTTTCTTTTCACCATCCCCATTGACGGTTTGGGGCAGAAGATGAATCCTCGCTAATTTCGGTCTGTGCTTTGCTACAGGTTAACGGTCCCTATGTTCTCTAAAGGTAGCCTATGCCCGAGTTGTAATGTGCATCGTATGGACCAATAGGGAGATCACGCGGTCCACTTCTCTAGTGAAATGGGAGTAAACTTCAGGCATAATCTGGTACGTGATATCCTTGTTGATATATGCTCCAAGGCGGGAATTATGGTGCGTAAGGAGGCTCCAATGAGGTTTCTTTCAGAGGAAGGAAGGGAACTACGCCCTGCAGATTTACTATTATTCAATTGGCTCCAAGGTAAAGATGCTTGTTTGGATGTGATTGGGTCTCTCCTTTTGCTGGTACTGGGTGACTTCATGGGCTCCTAGGGTAGCTTTGAGTAATGTTGTGGAGAAGAAGAAGAAGAAGTATGCGTCCAAATGTGAAGACAATGGATACAAATTCGTTCCTTTCGCTTTTTCTACGTTTGGGGAATTTAAAGTGGAAGCTTTGAATACACTCTCTCGTATTAAGTCTATTGCCACAACCACTCAAATGACATCAAGAGTGGTGTTTTTATCTTTCATCGTGTTAGTTTTTGTATTCAGAAATGAGTGGGAACTCAGATTGTGTCTAGACTCTCCTCCAATTTTATGTAATTTTTTCATGGTTCTAATGAAAGCGATGGTTTATTAAATAATAATAATAATAATAATAATAATAATAATAATAATAATAATAATAATAATAATAAAGTGATGTGTAATAATAATAAAGTGATTTATAATAATAATAATATTAATTTCTTGCTATTAATTTCTAATAAAATGATGGTATAATAATAATAATAATAATAATAATAATAATAATAACTGTAGAAACTAGAAAGGGATGGGGCCATGGGGGTTGAATAGTTTCACCGTTTACAATTAAGTTTTATAAACTTTTAATTCCTTTTTGATCCTTTTCGAAAAACCGTTTGATTCAAAGTTATGTGATATTCATTAACACAATAATAATACGTAAAGTAAATAAAGTAAAGACACGAGATAAAGGAAGAAGACAACGAAACCGAGACGCGGAGATTTATAATGGTTCGGCACGAAGCTCACTCTTCACCCTACTCCACTCCCCGAGCACCACACTCAAGAGTTCACAATCACTATGTCAACACACTCCCTTTAGGCGGAGCAAACCGCACACCAAAGCTTTCACAAATTTAACGACACTAAGCGGAATGCCGAATCCTAATACTAGCTAGAACCAATCTAAACAAAAGCTTATGTGGCTACACGGATGTACACCTAGTCCACTTGAATCTTCACCCAATCCAAGTCTTCACGAACCTTCACTCGGTCCTAGTCTTCACTTCACGGACTTACACCAAGTCCAAGTCTTCACACACGGACTTACACCAAGTCTAAGTCTTCACGCACCGACACACAAGCTTACACAAAGTCTAAATCTAGATACACCACTTCACGGACTTACACTTTGTCCGTTTTTGTTTTAACACATCTAATCATGACTCACACAAAAGTCGGATATACAAATTTACAATATATACAAATGAGGGAGTTTGGGGGAAGAAGAGAATCGTAACAAAAGTTACGTGTATGTGTGATGACTAATCTATAACACCTCGTTTCTTGACGAATACGAGCGTTCTTCTCTTGTACTTTGATATAGAGGGTAACGGGATCACTTATAAACACATATCGACACTTTATAATGATCAAAAAAAGGAGGAAGGAAGAACATAATGTTTTTGTGCAAAGAGGCTTATTTTTCTGTGTGAAATAGTACAGTATTTATAGGCACCAGGAGGAGCGGGGGACGGTCCCATTTTTATATAACGAACCGTCTGGGCATTTAGGGGACCGTCACCTAAGACGCTCCTGTTTTTGTCCTGATGTGGTGAAAATTTATCTGGTGAAAAACTTATCTGGTTTCGGCGGAAAAAATATCTATTGAGAGATTTGAAATTCGAATTTATTTTCTTTAATAAAACATTTCTTTTTAATTACAAAAATACTTTTGTAAAAATGTTTTGTCACACAAAAATATGAGGTTTTGAGTTCTTTGATCACTTTACTAATGTCGGTATTGTGTTTATTCATACCTGAAGTGATGTTGTAGTCGATACGTTGTTGAAACAATTTTTCTTGATTAAAAACTTATCAAGTGTAATTTTACATAACGTGTTTTTTGATTTTTTGATTATTAAAACGTAAAGAGACCGAATAATGCAACTTAGGTTTTTGACATTATTTGATATAATAATAATAATAATAATAATAATAATAATAATAATAATAATAATAATAATAATAATAATAATAATAATAATAATAATAATAATAATGGCGTTATATATTTTATTATTTCATGTGAGATCATTGCCCCCAAGCTTATGAAGAAATTGACATATATATATTTCACACGTGTTGCCCAAACAGCTGAATCTACATTTTCTTCATCTACTCAACAAATGTCGTTATGGAAATCGCAAATGGAGGATTATACTTCGGACTGGCTTAGGGTGGTTTCGATATCTGGTTTTGGACAGACTATGAATGCTAGGACCTACCGGTGCGTGTTATGTTATCGGCTAGGTGTTCTCATATCTCTGTTCAGATGTCGTGCTCAGCTTGTTCCAGGGTCTTTACTGGGGATATTTATGGGGATTATGCTATATCTTGTGCTGGTATTATTGGTATTAAACATCGGCATAATGTGGTGTGTGACGTTCTCGTTGACATATGTTCTCGGTCGGGGATTTCGGCTCGTAAAGAGGTTGAATTTGGGCTTTGTAGGGAAAGGGACAAACCTTTACGTCCAGCTGATATGTTGCTCTACTCGTGGGACGGAGGGCTTGATGTGTGTGTTGATTTGACTGGGTCATCGCCCTTGACGTAAACTGGTATGGCTGATTTTGTGCCGGGCCGTGCGGTGATTGAGGCTGTAGAACGTAAACGCGTCAAGTATAAGGCTAAGTGCGCGAAAATTGTATATGGGTTCCTCCCCTTCTCTTTCTCTTATTTGAGGGAACTTGAGAAGGATGCAGTGATCATACTAAAGTGAATCCGAAAGTTCTCGATGACCAATGACATTGGAGCACGTGCTGCTTATCATATTTTTAATATGATTAGCTTTTTTATAGTTAGATGAGTGGGGGCTCAGTTAGTATCTCGGCTTCCCACTAACTTCTTGTAAATTCTACGAGTTTCTAATAGAGTGATATTTATAGTAAAAAAAAGTAATAATAATAATAATAATAATAATAATAATAATAATAATAATAATAATAATAATAATAATAATAATAATAATAATAATAATAATAATTTCGGTCGGTGTTATGCTACAGGCTTGCGGTTCCTATGTTCTCCGAAGGCAGTTTATGCCCGAGTTGCAATGTACACCGTATGGACCAGTGGGGGGGATCACGCGGTTCACTGCGCTAGCGAAGTGGGTGTTAAGTTCAGGCATAATTTGGTGCGTGATATCCTTGTTGATATATGTTCCAAAGCCGGGATTATGGTGCGTAAAGAGGCTCCAATGGGATTTCTTTCGGAGGAAGGGAGAGAATTACGTCCTGCAGATGTGCTATTGTTTAACTGGTTCCAAGGTAAGGACGCATGTCTGGATGTGACTGGGGTCTCCCCGTTTGCTGAGACTGGGGCCACGACATGGGTTCCTGGAGCTGCGCTGTGTAATGCTGTGGAAAAGAAAAGGAAGAAGTATGCGTCCAAGTGTGAAGACAATGGATACAAGTTCATCCCTTTCGCTTTTTCCACGTTTGGGGAACTCGATGTAGAAGCTTTGAATACACTCTCACGTGTCGGGGCTATTGCCAGCAGCCACTCTAACAATGTTAAGAGCGGTGCTTTTATTTTTCATCGAATTAGTTTGTGTATTCAAAAAGGAGTGGGAGCACAGATTGTGTCTAGACTCCCCTCCAACTTCATGTAATTTCCTTGGTTTCAATGAAATTATTATTATTAAAAAAAAAAAAAAAAAAAAAAAAAAAAAAAAAAATAATAATAATAATAATAATAATAATAATAATAATAATAATAATAATAATAATAATAATTGATAAGGCGAAAAGTGTACCGCTTTTTGGGGGGTCATTTAAGCCCGAATTCGTAATTATTTGATCAAATATTGCCCTAAATTGTTCCTTTTGTCATTTTAGGTACTTTTGGAGAGAAATCTGGAAAAGGACGCATTTTGGACGTTTTTGGAGCTAAAAAGTGAAGAAAACGACAAAATCTCAAATTCTTGCTGGAAACAGTACCTGACGGCGTCAAGGGTTTAGTAGTGACAACGTCAAGCCTGGAAAAAGAGGTGGATATGGAAAATACACATGACGGCCCAGAACATTTTCTTTGTAATTGACCTGACGGCGTCACCAAGGCCGTTAGGGTCAGATTACACGTGACGGCCCAGAGTAAGTTTACACATGACGGCGTCAGGATTCAACCTGACGACGTCAGATGTTATAGAGTGACGACATCAGGAAGAAAGTTTACACAAGAAGAAACCTTAGTGAAACCATCACAAGATGATCGAGATAATCACAACTTGCGCGCGGAGTAGCTGACACTGTTTTGCCCATAACTTTTGAATACGAACTCGGATTTGAGCGATTCAAAAAAGGAAACAATTGGGGACGAAAAAATCTTCGATTTGGTGAAAAAATGGTTGTAACACCGTCATTCCTTATGGGCTGACGCCGTCAAGATGGGCCGGGCAGAAAAGAGCCTATAAATATAACATCATAACTTCAGTTTTTGTAAGCCCTAAACCCTAAGGTCGATTCCTGGGTTTAGGTAGGTGTTTTTCCAGCAACTTAGAGGGTTTCAATCACTCATCAACATCTTATATTGGTTTGTTGATTCTATCTTAATTATGTTTTTCATTATCATTGTTGCTTGCTCTTCTTTGATGATGGTTTGATAATTCACCTTGTGTCTACTTATGTTTATGTGAAACTTGTATATAATTGATTAGATCTTATTGATTCCTTGTTGATGTTTGTGTCTATCTTCATCAATTAAGGCGTGACACTTCAATAGGTCTAGTTGATTTAGCTTATAATTCTTGTTTCCTATTGTCTCTTGTTTAATTGAATGATATCGATGTTAGGCTTAAGAAAACTAGCAGACTTCCAATTGGTAACTTGCTTGAACGTCTTAAGAAACATGATCTGAGGTGTACTACGATTTTTGGTTATATTTAATGCATAAGTGAATTCTAATGATCCCATGTTAGGAGCTTTTAACGGCTCGACATAGGAGTGAAGTAGGATCTTATAGAGTTAGGGAAGATCGTACACGGCCCTACGAATGGTGTTAAGGAATACAACCCGTCAATTAAAACAAGGTGTGACAATTCAATAGGTAGAATTGGATAGCTAGCAAGGAGTAACATATCATAGGTAGACATGCTTCACTTACCTTGTAGAACCCTAGTTTATTTTCCTACACATTAGTTTAAGTAGTAGCTTTTGGGTTAGTTGATTAACAACTAATTCCACCCCTTCTTCCAAAACCCGATATTTTTACTTGCTTTTCATAAAATATAAAAGCACAAAAAGAATCATCCTTCACCTTTAGACCTAGTTAGATTAATTTCAATCCTAACGACACTATTCCTGAGTTGAACGATCAATCCCCCGGTACTTGTCACTATACTATACTACAACGATCAGGTACACTTCCTGGTGGGGGTTTTAAGCTTCTCGAGATCCCTCGAGAGGTAAAACCTATTGCGAGGGCGCAATTCCCAAGTATCAAGTTTTTGGCACCGCAGACCGGGGAATAGTTATTGCTTAGGTTGGAATTTATTTTATTAGGTGTACTCATTAGATTCCTATCGAGTGAGATTTTACTTTCCTTTTTATTAGCTTTCTAGTAGTCTATCTTTTCTTTGTGTCTTTGTTCATGAAAACCTTTCCATTGACTCTTCCGTTCACCGTTATGGAGTACGCGAATCCACCATACTACCGACCACGAAATCCATTCTACCCTAATAACATCTTGATGTTCAAACAATATCGAGATGAACCCATATATGATGCATGGACTCGTTTTAAAAATTTACTCCGAATAGTCCCTCATCATAGTTTCGCTTTAGCATCCCTAACCCAAACCTTTTACTATCGTGCTGACCGATGTGACCAAATGTGCATTGAGGATTTTGCCAATGGGGACTTTAGGGAATTAAATGCTGAAGAAGCATGGGATGCCATAGAAGATTGTGCCCAATATTATTATAGAGTAGACAACCCAACAAACGCTAGTACAAGTCAATTGACCACAAATTTCAAGGATTATGAAACAAGTTTGTTTGGGGATGGGGGTAGAGTTGAGCCACCTAGCTGCATGTCATGGTTAGGCACTACCATGATACGGGATGAACACATAGGTGATTTTGACACCATAAGCCCGCTAAATACCCCACAAGTCCTACCATCATTTGAGGCACCCACACCACCCGTGACTTACCCGGAAGAAGTAGAGGAGACTTTAGGAATCCCGATAGAGGCAGAACCCTTGGACCAAGAACAACTAGAGGATATAGGTTTGAACACTTTTAGTGATGACCTTACTTTTAGTTCTCGGGAATTTCCTAGTGTTGATGAACTGGAACCTCAACCTTTACACAACTTTTCAATATTTACATCTAGGAGACAAAAGAGGAACCGCCCCACCCATCAACCAATACTATCCGGGTATTTTAGGATGAAGGAAGCCATTCACTCACCCCTTTCACCTCATGTGGCATATTTCCACCCTAAGGGTGTGTATCGCTACTTCCACCCGCACTTAATTCTAAGTGTAGGGAAAACCTCCCTTATTTCCGTTAAATAAGGGTAGAGTCAGGCTCGTGACTCGAATAAAAACAAGCGATTATTGGGAGGCAACCCAAACTTTATTTATTTGTTTGTTTGTTTGTTTATTTGATTTTATTTGTTTCCATATGCATGTTTTATTTTTATTGTTGGTAGATCATGTTTCAAACTAAAATTGTGAAAATGCTTTACTTCGTTGTTTAACTTCGTCTTAACTTCATATAAAGGTATTTTACAAAAGCTAAGTGTAAGGGGAAACCCCAAATTTGTTTATAAGAACGAAAATGATCATAATAATTATTAGAGTCAAATGCATGTATCGAGTCATAATGATGTTTTGCAGGATTTTCCAGGAAGTAGGACATAAGGTCCAAAAATTTTTCGGAAACTTAACATAAAGATTTCTGCAGGTCACTTCTGACGGCGTTAGGGTTTAACACCTGACGACGTCACGTGTAAAATTCTGGAAATTTTGCGAGTTTTGTTTTTCTAACGGAGTCTTAAAAGTTTTTGTTGATTCTTTAGTTTTATAAACTCTAGGAAATCTGCAAACATTCATTCCACAAGCATTATATCTTAAATTGCTTTCTAGGACTTGTTAGTATATATAAATTGCCGCCGAATTTACGCGAGGTTGCCTTGATTGTTTTCTCAGGTTTAACAGGTTATGTATGACAAGAATATGATTTATATTTCTGGAAGGGAAGCTTTGAACGTTCATTTTCTTGGAGGAAGATCTAACCTTGTTAACACACTATCCACACCAAACGAATCAGGGGAGTATTTGTTTTCATTCTTTTACCTATTTTACTTTTACATCCTTTAATTGAACATTGGAGACAATGTTCATCTTATGTGTAAGGGCAGGGTATATGATGATACATTATAGGATACTATTGCACTTGAGTTTGTTTGTTTGATGGTAGGTGTGTAATAAAACTAAGAGAAATACTTGTTAGTGTAATTTTAGCGCCAAATTTAAAATTTTTTACAACATTTAGGAGTGAAACTTTAGCCTTAACAAGCGTCTCGTGGATAGGAGTTGTATGACTAGCACAAAACCGTACCATTCAGAAAAAAATTTCCACCCAAATATGTGAGGTTCGCCTTTATATTTGATAGGAAAAGCATTCATTATTAGTGCTTATGAGTGTACCGGTAGCACTTAGATTCTAGAACTTGCGTTAGTGATGCTTCCCGAGACAGCTAGTGAGACTACATTCGTGTAGTAGGATTTACTACATGATAAGAGGCATTAGGATCACCCTTGTGTTTAAACCCGTATCATAATTACTTGACCATTTAAGTCATATTACTTGACTAGTAAAGTCAATTAATTTTTCCCACACCTTAGCGTTGTACTCATTTTTAGTACACGATACTGATTGGCTCCTAACGATCAACCTAAATTGACCAGGTGATGCTCAACAAGGTCAAATAGCCTAGAGTCAATACTCTGCGGAATATAGTGTTTCCCCGGGTCGTTATGTCCCGACGAGGTGTGATTGGTAACAAACGGCTTCGTGATCGGGTGAATCTGGATGGAAAGGGGGTTTTGAGTTATTTGAACTAAGGAATCTACAATGAAATAGCTTAAATAAGCTATATGAACAAGACTGGAAGGTTTGAAATACCAGAAATGATTAAAACCTAAAACGCGTACGTTTACATTTAAATAAAACGTAAACGTACAAAATAAAACATGAACAGTGAAATCTGAAAACCCCCAGGGGGTGAAAATGACTTTTTTACAAACTAAAAGATAAAATAAAATTTAAAATGAAAATGAAATTATAAAAATGATTATTTTAATATTTAAATACTATTTAATTTATTAAAACTATTTTAAATCTAATTTAAAATAAACTAAAAATGATAAAGGTTACAAAATAAACTAAAAACTTACAAAAATATTTTCTAAACCTCTAATTGAACTTGAAGAAAGTATAAAAAATAAAAATAAATATTTTTGTCTTTTTATGAGTTTTTTATTAATTAAAAACTATTTATATTAATTAAACTAATTAAACAATTTTAAATTACTATTAATACTAAATTAACTTAGAAAATTATGGAAAAATTCCTAAAACTAATTTAAAACATTTAAAAGCTAGGAAAATTATAAAAACTAGGTATTACTTAATAAAAACTAATTATTCTATTTAAAACTTAATTATTAATTAATTATTAATAAAACTAATATTAAATATAATAAATACCAAATGATGAAATAAAAATCTGAAAAATTTACGAAAAATACTTTAATATAAGAGGAATTTAAGAAAAATATAAAAAAGCTAATTACTTAATAAAAATCTAAAAATGAAAAATAAAATTTAAATTACATTAAATAGAAACTATCACTTAAAATTAAAATTGGTTTTTCTTGATTTTTCTTTTACAATACTATTTTACAACTAAAAACATAAAACTTTTATAAAAACAACTTTAATGGAAATAAAAAATAAGCACTTTAAGTGCTTCTTTGCTTGGCAGTTGACTTTTTGGTCAAACTAGCCCATGAAGAACTTGAATAAGCTACTAGGGGGACATAAGCCAAAGATTAAGCTGAAAACCACTTAAGTGAACTTGAATGAGGCTGAATTAACACAAAAATTACACTAATAAGCTAGGAAGGAACAAATAAGCAATCCAAACTGCCCTGTGTGAATAGCAGGCCTGCAAGCTTTTATAAGCCAAGATTCAGCTTATTAAATAAGCTGAAAAACCAAAATGAAACCAGGAAATGTGAAGATGGATTGTTGGAATTTACAAAAAGCTAAAATTCACCCAGTGGGTCCCACTTATAAGACCTGGGGAAGGCTTGGAAAATTACACAAAAGCTGAGCCCTCAGCTTATTTGGGGAGGTGGGACAAAGTTTAAAGGCAATGCAGCCCTAGTGAACAAGCTCAAAACCAAAAGTTAAGACTTTAGTCTTGAAGATGAGCTTATTGGCTTTTCAAAAAGCCAATAAGCTCATTGTGGGACCCACCAAGGACACAGATATGAGGCATTAAAAATAGCGAGTTTGGTCAAGATCTGTGTAGCAGGGCATGGGCTTGCCCTGCAACCTACTTTAAGCAGTTAAATAAGCTGCAAATAAAAATCACAAAAATAAAACAAGTGTGGGATTCCAAAGATAAGCTAGTAGGTTACAACTTGTAAAAAAAACTTGAGGCCTGAATCATAACATAAAAATCATTAAAATTCTTGGAACTTTGGGAATTTCTGTCAAAGACCAATTTTGACTTTTTGATAAATCACATGTGTTGACTTATTTGGATTTTGATTACTTCTATTCTACTGTAAACATGGAAATAAGCTACAATAAGACTTAAATAAGCTAAATTAAACACTTTTTCAAAGATTGGATTGGATTTGGAACTCACAACTCCAACAGTGAACAACTTAATGAGATGAGAGGCTCATTTTGACTTTTTATTAAATGGAACTGAGTTTTATGACTAAACTTGACCTAAATAAACCTAATGAAACATGTGGACACTACAAGTTCTCATTAAAACCCAAAGGAACACAGTGTGGCCTCTAAATCCAAACACCCCCTTTTCAGCTGTCTGTGTTAAATTTCCAAATGAGATCAAAGGGTTTTGAGACAGAGTTAAGGAAATAGGGGTGAACCAAGTATACCAACATGTAATAAGCAGTAATCATCACAGAAATAGATAAATAAGCTATATGAATAGTGAATTACAAAATAGGAAAATAAGCTTACACTCACCTCCAAGCAGATAATCATGAACCAATAACTCAATTCATACCCTAATGCCTCCCTTATGGCACTAAAACTTCTGCAACCCAAAATCATGCTTGAACCTTGCTCTTACTAACTTCCCAACTGAATTTTTATTTATGGACTATTTTTTTATGATTTTCTTGAGTATTTTTGATTAGTGAGCACACACAAGATTAAAAGCTCTCAGAGCTTTACTAAGCTTATAAGTAACTTAAAACTAGCTTATGCAACAATAAAACACAACTTTTACTTAGAATTAAGTGAAATGACTATTTTCCTTGAAATAACAAAATCTGAGTTTGGCAAGTAAAGATTGAAATCAAAGCAAAACAGGATTATAATTGTATTTAAAGAGAGTGATTACAATGTTTTACAACTAAAAAGTGCAACTGAAAATTAAAATTACATTAATTTGATAAAAATAAGCTAACTACTATCCTACACTCACTACTGCTTTCTTCTGTCTTCATCTTTACTTTTATAGACCCTCAGGGGTATTACTTTATTTCCCACACCAATCCAAGCCGTTGGATGGCTTCATGTATCCTAGGCCGTTTGATTTGTAATTGGCGGGAAAAAGGACTTGGGCAGGATTGAGTGGAGTTTGGTGGGGAGTTAATGAGGAGGGGGGTTTGGAGTGGTGTAGGTAAGGTTTGGTGAGGAAAATGGGGGAAGAGGGTGGACAAAACACCCTGGTTATTAGGGGAGTTAATGGTGGATTAGGGGGGGAAGAAAGGTGAACAGTAATCGGGGTGTGGGGTTTGACTGTGGTCAACGACCAGGGTGGTTTTATTATTAAAATTGGGTAGTGGGCTGGGGTATGGGCTTAGGGTATTTTGTGGACCAGGCCTGGTTTAGCTTTGGGTTTTTATTATCAAAAGGGTCCATTTGGCTTGTAGTTGTAATTCACAAGGACCAATTTTGTAAATTCTGAAAACTTAGGGACCTGAATTGCCAACTTTAAAAACTCCTTCCAAGGATAAAACTTGTTACATTATAATTCCACAGGGCCTTTTGATGTAATTTTTCAATTTTAAATCACCGGGGGTCATTTCTGCCAAAAATCAAAGTTGAGGGACCAAAATTGTAATTTCCTCAAACTTTCATCCAGGGACCAATTTTGATAACTTTTGATTTCCTAAGGTCCAAAAATGATTTTTTTTCAAAAATATCTCACCAGGGACCAAATCTGCCAAAATCTGAAACTCTAGGGACTAATTTTGTAATTTTCCAAAACTTTTCCAATTTTTCACCAAAGGACAAAATATGACAACTTATGATTTCAAAAGGACCTATGGTGACTTTTCTTTTCAAATAAGTGCTCAGGGACTATTTTTGCCAATTTTTGAAAGTTGAGGGACTGAAACTGCCAAATTTGCAAACTTTGTACGTTTTTCATCTGTTTTCTCTTTTTGCATCTAAAACATATAAAACACAATTTTGAAATATTTTTAGTATTTTGATGCATTTCTGAGTGTTTTTGTATGTTTTGCAGTTCAGATTTGACCAAAAATGATGAGTGTTTGAGCACTCATCAATCCCCCACACTAAACTATTGCTAGTCCCTAGCAATAACTGTTTTGAAAACTTGATGGATTTTAAACTCTTTACCAAAATCCATCACTTCTGGAGTAGCCAGGTGTGAGAACTGTGGTACACCTGATAACCGTGTGATTTTGAGCAAACCACCAGCTGCCAACGGATTTGATTAGTCTTTACCAAAAGCCGTTTGCTTCTGGACTAGCCAACTCTTGATGGAATAGTCAACATCTTGGTGAGCTGATTACCAATTATGGATTTTCTACTGCCTTTACCACAAGCCATAATCTTGCGGGTTAGCCAACTCATTCGCTTTATGGGATATGGGGAGTTGAGGAACCATACAATTTTGGGCAAATTGCAAGCCGTAAACGGATTTGAGATGTCTTTACCAAGAGCCGTTTGCTCCTGGACTAGCCAATCCTTTTTGTCGGTTAGACAAGGCGGACTGATAACCACAAAAATTTTGAAGCACCAGTGAAATTTTTTTTAAAAATTTTTGAAATTTTGGCCAAAAACGGGGGTACTGGATACTAAAATGTGATAAAATTCACTAGAATAGCGAAACCCCCCCCCCCCCCCACACACACACTTAGCATGAATATTGTCCTCAATATTCAAAGTCCCGGCTATTATGCCGACATTTTGAACGTAAAAGGGCAACATTACAAGCTAAGCATGGAAAACACCATTTTGTTTTTCACTTCATTTGTAACCATAGCATGGGTGACTCCCCCACACTTAGGGTGAAAACCCCATAAGGATGCAACTGTTTTTGTTTACCGAGTCGCTAGCTTGACTCGACCCCGAATTCATTTTTCCTTGGGGAAGCATGATGTGGAAGAAACAATCTCAATCGGACTTTCATTCAAGATGTTTGGACAAACATTTGAAGCACGTGAAAGTTCCACACCGATGAGATATAAAGACCCAGGCGTAAAATAGTATAAACTATAAGCGGTGATGCCGGGGTCAAAAATAGTGAAGAACAGGAGAAATCACCCGATAGGTGAAGAAGGGTAGAAACATCTTGATGACAATCAAGATGGATTCATCATCATCAGAAAGAGAATTCATGATTGGTGTATCATGAATCTCATCAGTAAAGCTCATATGATCTAGACATATTATGGGTGAGAGGGTTGGGATTTTGATATCAATCAAATTCTCAAGGTTGAGAATATTTCCCTCCGGAAAACAAAGATCAACTTTGTCTAGATCAAAGTAAAAGTTATCATACTCCGGTGGAGATATGATATGAGTGAGTTCACCGGAGAACTCCACAAAGGTGAATGAATCATACTCGGGGAGAGAATTATGAGAATGAGAAGTGATACTGCCACTAATCTTCTCTCCCATATGATCAAAGGTAAAGGCTTCAAACTCCGGAATAGGATCATCGGAGAAAATGTCACTATCCTTTATGGGGATAGGAGATGAAATAGGTTTCATTTTGAAAGCCTCGATTTTAGAAATGAGGAGATCGACATTCAATAATGTTGCACGAAGTGCTTCATCCTTGATTTCGGTGTCAATCTCATTATTCTCTTCTTCTAAGCTAACTAGCTTAGAAGGTAATTCTTCCATAAAAACGATGTCTCCACAAGATAACGAATCGTCATCAGTAGAATCGGAGAACATCTGAACATCATCATTCGGGAAGACAAGAGGAGGAGGGATATCACAAATATGATCGAGAGTTCCCTGTGACTCTCTTGGGATTGGAACAAGGTCCTCAACACTAGAATTTATGAATTCGTCCGATTCCATATCAGGAACAGTATCAAGATGCTCGTCCCCCATGCTCAGAGAGTGAGTGGGAACCTCGGGCGTGATAGGAGTGGGTTGAGATGGAATCTCATCTGATGAACCTGATGAATCTTTATAAAATCCAAGGATATCAAGTGTATCCTCATCATCACTGTCATCAGGAATGAAACGGAATCGAGAGCTAGATCTGGCTGCTTTTTCTTTTGCTATTGATTCCCTAATAGATCTTTCATAAGCATCTTGGGAATTTATTTTAGCAGCCTGTTCGTCAGCTAACAATTCTTCCATCGATTTTTGGTTTGGATTATCTTGGGTGTGTGTGATTCCACTCAAGTCTTTCACTAAATCCAAAAGATCAAGGAGAAGACTTTGAGGAATTGGTGGAGATGGAGGTTCGTCATAATACGATGTGTCAAAAGTGTTACAAGGAAATGGATTCCCCATTTGACAATCTGAGCTGAAGTGTGGACCTCCACAGTGATCACAACAGTAAAACTGATGTGGCTGTGAGTCGTATGTGCTAAAGTTATAATCGTTATCAGGAAACTGCTCATAGACAAGCGTGTTTCCTGATTGACAATCATAACTGTAGTGTGAACCACCACAGTACTCACAACAGTAAAACTGCTGAGTATCATGGTGTGGTAACTGATGGAATGAATCAGTGGTGTCATGATAGGAATAGGGATCTGGGTTTTAGACAGACCCGTTTCTTGATTCTACCATGCCACAACTGGGGCAATTGTCACCATTATGAGGATTACCACACCATTGGCAAACCAGAAAGTGTGGATGAGACATAGAAAGAATCAAATGTGTATAGAGGGGTAGGGATGAAGAATCAAATATGTGAAAGGGTAAAGGAGAATGTTTTTGGATTTTTGGATAAACATTTTGTACAATCTGAGAAAGAAAATATTTTTGTGTTTTTGTGTTCGTTAAAAACTGAGTTTAAAAAGTTTTCGGGAACGGTTTTGTTTTGAAAATAAGAAAATATGAACAAGGGTGGTAAATATACAATGGATGTATATCCCGATTCACCAATATGCAAAACCGTTTAGAAAAGCGCGCACAACCTCCCCGGCAACGGCGCCAAAATTTGATTGGCTCCAAACGGTCAACCTAAATTGACCAGGTGATGGTCAACAAGGTCAAACAGCCTAGAGTCAATACTCCGCGGAATATAGTGTTTCCCCGGGTCGTTATGTCCCGACGAGGTGTGATGGTTAACAAACGGCTTCGTGATCGGGTGAATCTGGATGGAAAGGGGGTTTTGAGTTATTTGAACTAAGGAATCTACAATGAAATAGCTTAAATAAGCTATATGAACAAGACTGGAAGGTTTGAAATACCAGAAACGATTAAAACCTAAAACGCGTACGTTTACATTTAAATAAAACGTAAACGTACAAAATAAAACGTGAAAAGTGAAATCTGAAAACCCCCAGGGGGTGAAAATGACTTTTCTACAAACTAAAAGATAAAAGAAAATTTAAAATGAAAATGAAATTATAAAAATGATTATTTTAATATTTAAATACTATTTAATTTATTAAAACTATTTTAAATCTAATTTAAATAAACTAAAAATGATAAAGGTTACAAAATAAACTAAAAACTTACAAAAATATTTTCTAAACCTCTAATTGAACTTGAAGAAAGTATAAAAAATAAAAATAAATATTTTTGTCTTTTTATGAGTTTTTTATTAATTAAAAACTATTTATATTAATTAAACTAATTAAACAATTTTAAATTACTATTAATACTAAATTAACTTAGAAAATTATGGAAAAATTCCTAAAACTAATTTATAACATTTAAAAGCTAGGAAAAATATAAAAACTAGGTATTACTTAATAAAAACTAATTATGCTATTTAAAACTTAATTATTAATTAATTATTAATAAAACTAATATTAAATCTAATAAATACCAAATGATTAAATAAAACTCTGAAAAATTTACTAAAAATACTTTAATATAAGAGGAATTTAAGAAAAATATAAAAAAGCTAAGTACTTAATAAAAATCTAAAAATGAAAAATAAAATTTAAATTACATTAAATAGAAACTATCAAATTAAAATTGGGTTTTCTTGATTTTTTTTACAATACTATTTTACAACTAAAAACATAAAACTTTTATAAAAACAACTTTAATGGAAATAAAAAATAAGCACTTTAAGTGCTTCTTTGCTTGGCAGTTGACTTTTTGGTCAAACTAGCCCATGAAGAACTTGAATAAGCTACTAGGGGGACATAAGCCAAAGATTAAGCTGAAAACCACTTAAGTGAACTTGAATGAGGCTGAATTAACACAAAAATTTCACAAATAAGCTAGGAAGGAACAAATAAGCAATCCAAACTGCCCTGTGTGAACAGCAGGCCTGCAAGCTTTTATAAGCCAAGATTCAGCTTATTAAATAAGCTGAAAAACCAAAATGAAACCAGGAAATGTGAAGATGGCTTGTTGGACTTTACAAAAAGCTAAAATTCACCCAGTGGGTCCCACTTATAAGACCTGGGGAAGGCTTGGAAAATTACACAAAAGCTGAGCCCTCAACTTATTTGGGGAGGTGGGACAAAGTTTAAAGGCAATGCAGCCCTAGTGAACAAGCTCAAAACCAAAAGTTAAGACTTTAGTCTTGAAGATGAGCTTATTGGCTTTTCAAAAAGCCAATAAGCTCATTGTGGGACCCACCAAGGACACAGATATGAGGCATTGAAAATAGGGAGTTTGGTCAAGATCTGTGTAGCAGGGCATGGGCTTGCCCTGCAACCTACTTTAAGCAGTTAAATAAGCTGCAAATAAAAATCACAAAAATAAAACAAGTGTGGGATTCCAAAGATAAGCTAGTAGGTTACAACTTGTAAAAAAAACTTGAGGCCTGAATCATAACATAAAAATCATTAAAATTCTTGGAACTTTGGGAATTTCTGTCAAAGACCAATTTTGACTTTTTGATAAATCACATGTGTTGACTTATTTGGATTTTGATTACTTCTATTCTACTGTAAACATGAAAATAAGCTACAATAAGACTTAAATAAGCAAAATTAAACACTTTTTCAAAGATTGGATTGGATTTGGAACTCACAACTCCAACAGTGAACAACTTAATGAGATGAGAGGCTCATTTTGACTTTTTATTAAATGGAACTGAGTTTTATGACTAAACTTGACCTAAATAAACCTAATGAAACATGTGGACACTACAAGTTCTCATTAAAACCCAAAGGAACACAGTGTGGCCTCTAAATCCAAACACCCCCTTTTCAGCTGTCTGTGTTAAATTTCCAAATGAGATCAAGGGTTTTTGAGACACAGTTAAGGAAATAGGGGTGAACCAAGTATACCAACATGTAATAAGCAGTAATCATCACAGACACCCTGGTTATTAGGGGAGTTAATGGTGGATTAGGGGGGAAGAAAGGTGAACAGTAATCGGGGTGTGGGGTTTGACTGTGGTCAACGACCAGGGTGGTTTTATTATTAAAATTGGGTAGTGGGCTGGGGTATGGGCTTAGGGTATTTTGTAGATCAGGCCTGGTTTAGCTTTGGGTTTTTATTATCAAAAGGGTCCATTTGGCTTGTAGTTGTAATTCACAAGGACCAATTTTGTAAATTCTGAAAACTTAGGGACCTGAATTGCCAACTTTAAAAACTCCTTCCAAGGATAAAACTTGTTGCATTATAATTCCACAAGGCCTTTTGATGTAATTTTTCAATTTTAAATCACCGGGGGTCATTTCTGCCAAAAATCAAAGTTGAGGGACCAAAATTGTAATTTCCTCAAACTTTCATCCAGGGACCAATTTTGATAACTTTTGATTTCCTAAGGTCCAAAAATGATTTTTCTTTCAAAAATATCTCACCAGGGACCAAATCGGCCAAAATCTGAAACTCCAGGGACTAATTTTGTAATTTTCCAAAACTTTTCCAATTTTTCACCAAAGGACAAAATATGACAACTTATGATTTCAAAAGGACCTTTGGTGACTTTTCTTTTCAAATAAATGCTCAGGGACTATTTTTGCCAATTTTTGAAAGTTGAGGGACTGAAACTGTCAATTTTGCAAACTTTGTACGTTTTTCATATGTTTTTACTCTTTTTGCATCTAAAACATATAAAACACAATTTTGAAATATTTTCAGTATTTTGATGCATTTCTGAGTGTTTTTGTATGTTTTGCAGTTCAGATTTGACCAAAAATGATGAGTGTTTGAGTACTCATCAATACCCTAGTACACCCCTCCGAGCGTATCTTTTCGTTTCTAACTTTAAGCATTTTACTTAAAGGAAGAATTTGTTACAACCCACCCAAATGTGCAACCAAATCGCCTTAGCCTTCCGTGTATGCACTCATCTTTAGTACATTATTGTTACATGTTTAAACCCTTAGTTAATTATCTAATTGATTACATGCTTGCTAAGTCGAGTCATCTCTTGTACATATTGTTTTGGGACGATTGGGACTCATGGGTAAAGTACTATTATTTTGGAGTAATGGTGAAGAACATCAAATTATTACCCCCATATGTGCGTTAATCTTAAAAAGTACTCCAAGTGTTTTGATTATCTTGATTCGAGTCATTAGAGTAGTTTATTGTAAAGTATGTAAAAGTTCAAGTGTAAGGGGAATGCAAATTCCCTATGATGTATTATTTTGGATGGTAGGGCAAGAGTGTATGATGAAAACAAACAAAAAAAAAAAAAAAAAAAAAAAAGAGAGAGAAAAAACATACGGACTACCATCCCGTTTCATTCTATGTTTATTTTATGTTTTTATTAGTATTTGATTAACTTAAGTCGAGTCTAGTCTTGGCTTAGCAACGCCATATTGTACATGTAATTAACCAAGATGATTAACTCGCCACCAGTAAATATTGCCTTTATCCAACAAAACCGTGTTTTCCATATCCCTACACCTAACGTTATAACCCTTTAAAAGACCTCTTTGATAGTTTATCATAGGTGCTTACGCCAAGTGGTGGAGGTTTGATCATTTCCCAAGCCTATGGTAATCTATTTGCTATGACAAGTAGTGATAGATGTTTTCCATTTCCTTATTGTGATATACACTTTATTACACCCGAGAGATGTGAGTATCTAAACACTATTTGTGAGGTGCTAGTGTATGACCTCCGTGCTTGTTTTTGGTTTTTAGTGAAACGATTATTTGTTGTAATTACTTTTATATTAGTGTTAAATGACCCCCAACTTGTATTTTGATTAGAATAAAAGTGCATTTGCTTGAGGACAAGCAAATCTCAAGTGTAAGGGTATTTGATAAGGCGAAAAGTGTACCGCTTTTGGGGGGGTCATTTATGCCCGAATTCGTAATTATTTGATCAAATATTGCCCTAAATCGTTCCTTTTGTCATTTTAGGTACTTTTGGAGAGAAATCTGAAAAAGGAAGCATTTTAGACGTTTTTGGAGCTAAAAGTGAAGAAAACGACAAAGTCTCAAATTCTTGCTGGAAACAGTACCTGACGGCGTCAAGGGTTTAGTAGTGACGGCGTCAAGCCTGGCAAAAGAGGTGGATATGGAAAATACACATGACGGCCCAGAACATTTTCTTTGTAATTGACCTGACAGCGTCACCAAGGCCGTCAGGGTCAGATTACACGTGACGGCCCAGAGTAAGTTTACACATGACGGCGTCAGGATTCAACCTGACGAAGTCAGATGTTATAGAGTGACGACGTCAGGAAGAAAGTTTACACAAGAAGAAACCTTAGTGAAACCGTCACAAGATGATCGAGACAATCACAACTTGCGCACGGAGTAGCTGACACTGTTTTGGACATAACTTTTGCATATGAACTCGGATTTGAGTGATTCAAAAAAGGAAACGATCGGGACGAAAAAATCTTCGATTTGGTGAAAAAATGGTCGTGACGCCATCACTCCTTACGGGCTGACACCGTCAAGATGGGCCGGTAGAAAAGAGCCTATAAATATAACATCATAACTTTACTTTTTGTAAGCCCTAAACCCTAAGGTCGATTCCTGGGTTTAGGTAGGTGTTTTTCCAGCAACTTAGAGGGTTTCAATCACTCCATAAAATCTTATATTGGTTTGTTGATTCTATCTTAATTATGTTTTCCATTATCATTGTTGCTTGCTCTTCTTTGATGATGTTTTGCTAATTCACCTTGTGTCTACTTATGTTTATGTGAAACTTGTATATAACTGATTAGATCTTATTGATTTCTTGTTGATGTTTGTGTCTATCTTCATCAATTAAGGCGTGACACTTCAATAGGTCTAGTTGATTTAGCTTATACTTCTTGTTTCCTATTGTCTCTTGTTTAATTAAATGATATCGATGTTAGGCTTAAGAAAACTGGCAGACTTCCAATTGGTAACTTGCTTGAACGTCTTAAGAAACATGATCGGAGGTGTACTACGATTTTTGGTTGTATTTAATGCATAAGTGAATTCTAATGATCCCATGTTGGGAGCTTTTAACGGCTCGACATAGGAGTGAAGTAGGATCTTATAGAGTTAGGAAAGATCATACACGACCCTACGAATGGTATTAAGGAATACAACCCGTCAATTAAAATAAGGTGTGATAATTCAATAGATAGAATTGGATAGCTAGCAAGGAGTAACATATCATAGGTAGACATGCTTCACTTACCTTGTAGAACCCTAGTTTATTTTCCTACACATTAGTTTAAGTAGTAGCTTTTGGGTTAGTTGATTAATAACTAATTCCGCCCCTTCTTCCAAAACCCGATATTTTTACTTGCTTTTCATAAAATATAAAAACACAAAAAGAATCATCCTTCACCTTTAGACCCAGTTAGATTAATTTCAATCCTAACGACACTATTCCTGAGTTGAACGATCAATCCCCCGGTACTTGTCACTATACTATACTACAACGATCAGGTACACTGCCTGGTGGGGGTTGTAAGCTTCTCGAGATCCCTTGAGAGGTAAAACCTGTTGCGAGGCGCAATTCTCACGTATCAATAATAATAATAATAATAATAATAATAATAATAATAATAATAATAATAATAATAATAATAATAATAATAATGTTTTAAAGTATAAACTTCTAAATTACAATGTAATTCAAAACTTTTCATCCGGCTTCTTATGTAATATGGATTTCATCACTTTGTGTAATTGTAACAGTTTTTTAAAACCCGGGTTGACCCGGCCGGTTGAACCGTGAACCAGTCGGGTAACCGGAAGCCGGTTTTGAATGAAAAACCCGGTTGATTAATATTTTTTAAAGTTGATTAATATTTTTAAAAACTATAAATTACAAAATTAAATCTAAAATGCTTCCAAATTACTAACAGACCAAATATTAAAATTATAATACCTTCAACTAATTAATAAAGAGAAAGGTTATATATTACTCTGTTCGTCCAATAATAATTGTCAGCTAACAAAAAACACACAATTTAAAAAAATGATCATCACTACAACTTTCTCTTTATTTCTTTTTGCATATTGACAATTTTACGCTCAAGTAATTAATTTATAAGGTAACTTTTTAAAAGTTTATAATGATAACCTCATGTGAGAAAATTTTGTAAACTTGATCTAAATGTGCTATCTATTTTTGAAAATGGCTAATTAATTTGAGAGAATCCGAAAATTAATTAAATAGAACTCCAACAATTTATTAAGCAACCAAAACAATTGCAATGTCAAAAAATACATAAAAAATAGAAGCAACATAAGTTCCAAACAAGATGGTTGGAACATATAACTTCAATTCTAGCACGTCGAAATAACTTTAATTGAGCCGAAATTTAAGCACGTACAATCGTTGAGTGAGCTTTCATGTCTCATGGTCAATTGGTCGTTGAGTGAGCTTTCATGTCTCATGGTCAATTGGTCATATTTAGAGTCCACAAGATAGAACGATATGCACACATTTATGTTCAATTGACAATGAATGTGGTACCCTGTCACCAAACTTCTGTATTTATATGCGTATCTTGGTCTGTTTATAATAAAATTAAAGTATGAGCTATGCTATAATCATAAAAGATTTATAAAAAATATTCATTTGGTTATCATAACGAAGAAAAAAATAATTATTTCAAAAGTCACCAATTAAAACATAACACTTCATTATGTACATATTTTCTTTTTAAAAAAAACTTTTTGTAGTTACAGTGTAGCTCTTAAAAAATATACGTTTTCATAAAGGTCGATCCATTCATGCAACTCTTGTAGCCACTACGATTCAGCCATCTCCCATAACTTTTTTCCTAACATGTGCATTCATTGCAAAGAATAAGGTGACGCCAAATGTTACAACCAATTATTATTACTTTCCACACGTTTCCTCTCCCTATCACCACTTTTTTCTTTGTCTAACTCCTATGCAACTTGGCAACATGCAAAGTATATATATACACGATATGTTATTATTTTATCATAATTATTGGATATCAAGAAACGAAATTTAGTTTTATAAGCGTAAACTCTTATCAAGAGACGAAATTTATTTACTTTTTCAAAATGTCACATATTCATGGATAATGGATTGATAATTGTGTATATTTATATTTAACTAGGCAAAACTTTGTAATTAAAATGATTGCAACAATTCTTACTTCTTTTACTTGATGTGACAAGTCTTACTTCTTTTGATCGATCAATAATAGTACTGATACAACTGTTTACATAATATATATATATATATATATATATATAAAAAGAGAGAGAGAGAAACTCATAAGTCAAATAAAGTAATCGATTTGATGGACTTTTGGTCATGATAAGAACTTAAGAAGTCAATCATGTGGTTCAGGGCGGCAAGCCTTGAGAAGTCAAATTGGCATGGATATATAATACAAATCAAAATTTGTTTGTTATTGTTTGTGCTTTTAAATGTATAGCAGTTGGTTTTGGACTTTTGGTGAAAGATACTCCGTAATATTTAACAATTAAGAGTATCCCACAATAGGATGTGAAGGGCTCGGGGTGTAGTTCGTCGGAGTTGAGATCGATTTTGGTCATCATTGCACTTGGGGTCGGAATTAATGTTGTAGACTCGTGAAAATCGCATGAGCGTTGCTATGAGATCCTACTTAGTATTTTGAATCCGTGAATAAAATACATTTTATAAAAGAAGTCCTTAGCTGATTATCATGGAGGGAAACTAAGATAATAGTTACAGCTATTGTGAACCAAGAAACATTTTGGGGAAGCGTTAAGTTCCACATGCATTTGTTGCGCAAATATTAAACGCGACCATGATCGAAAAGCGACCACATGGATCAATGTTATCTGCATTCACTGATCGTGACGAACTATCCTAATGACACGAGGATGTAAGACATTCGACTTTGTTTCTCAATGGATTTAGACTTAATTTTCAGTTATAGCATAAAAGCGTAACGTTGCATACTAAGGTTAAGTTAAGTGGGATGTAAGGAAAGATGACTTATTGGCCGAGATGGCAATTTGCAGCTCCAAGTTGAAATAGACTGTAGAGAAGGATATTTTTCCTAGGCCCCTTATGTGAAAAAGATTGTGAGAAGCATGGCCATGTGACTAAGTGCCTGGGACACTATGGGAGAACAAATCGAGTATCACGAGAACAAGGAGAAAGGAAGAAAGTATTACGAGAATATGCATTCATGTCTAGTACTCTAAAAAATATCGATAAAGTGCAAAGAGATACAGTCATATACCCAAACTCAGTTGAGGTGTTGCTGAGTTTGAGAATTACTACATTAGGTATTGAATCAGTTTTTGTGAGTGAGGTATTGCAATGTTTTGCTCGAGACCTCTTGTTACAGTGAAATCAAATTCTATGTTGTTGTGTTTGCGCAAGTGGGAGTCTAAAAGGATTTGTGTGCACACAACACAACGGCTTTCACGCTTGCCTTCACAGAAATGCCAAAGGGCCACACCGGTCCACACTAAATAGAACAAGCAAGCAGAAATTAAAAAAAAAAAAAAAAAAAAAAAAAAAAAAAAAAAAAGAAAAAAAAACGAGATACGAAATGAAAGAGAGTTAAACGGTAATGAGGAAATGAAAATATAGTGTTATTTTCATTTAGGAGTTAAACGGTAATTACCCGAATTATAATATTTATCCGGGATAAATATTAAAGGGTAATAAACGACAAAAACACAAACCCTTTGGGTTTGGGGAGGCGTTGACCGACCTACACAAGGGGAGGGATCAAGAAGTGATAATCCCAAAAAAACCCTAAAGGTGATCGTGTAGCATCAAGAAGATGAAGAAGGTGTTTCGTGCAGTAGAAAAGGTTAAAGAAGCTTACATATCGTAGGATTAACAAGGAAGTCTTCTAAACACCCTTTATATGTTTTAGAATTAGGTTATATCATAGTTTAGAAGATCTAACTATTAAGGTTTTGGTCTACATGGTTTTATGTGTTTATTTTTCGGTGTGCATGTTTATAGCCATGTGGATGACCACCACAACCCTACATACTATACATGATGTTGACTGAGCTGCCTCCATCCATGTAGATTCTGCTAATTTTTTGCGAAGCAACTACCGTCGTAATAACCACTGGATCCTTATGAGGAAAGAATCCTTCCCAAGGAAATTCTTCTTGGTTTTCGGAGTCCATTTTTCTAGTACCTCGTTATTTCGCTTTTTGCCCGGTATCCATGTTTGGATCATGTGCATGTGAAGCGATTGTCGAGTGTTGTGATTGTTTTTTAGATATATATGATTTTCTTGATTCATTATGGTTGTAAAACAATTTATGACTATGAATCAGAGTTTTTTGTGGTGAAAAATGATGGTTTTTGAATTTTCCAGTCCCAGAAAATGGAAAAAACAAAGGCTTTTTATGTTGTATATAACTTGGATGGTGCCATGTGTACGTATTGTACATATTCATTGGTTTGTGGTGTGATTGACAATAATCATATGTTCTAAAAGGATTATTTGCGAAGCACGCAACGACTTTTACAACTGGCTATCACAGAAATGTCGAAGGGTCACACAGGTGCACACTAAACAAAACAGGCAAGTGGAGATGAGAAACGAGTTATGAAATGAATAAACAGTAGTGAGGAAAATCCCGAAGTATTTTCATTGAGGGGTATAACGGTAATTGTCTTAAATAAATAATTTTTATCGTAAGATAAATATATAAGTAATAAAAGGTAATATACATCCATTAGGGAAGTATATGTTCGACCGCCCCTATTGGGTTACAAGTTAGACACTTTTGTCAAACTTGTATTACTAGGACAAGGAAAGGGTTATTCTAGTCCTACTAGAATAATTCTAAGTGCCATATAAATACAAATAGACGTTTTAGGAACATCATAACAAATCCTCTAACCGTAAAATCTCCCTCCCCTCTCTCTTAGTGTTTGATCGGTCGACCAAAACTAAATGGATTATCATTTTGGTCGGTTGACTTTAACTAGTCGACACAACCTAGTCAACTTCCAGTCACCGATTCCGTACTCATCAAGTTGCATAGGTTCGTAGCTCTAGTTCTACATGTGCAGTACTGGTGGGTACCTAACGCAGTCCAAGTGGTGGTTTTCTCCAAGAAACCCTAAAGAAGTTCATGAAGCATCAAGACCAACAAGAAGGCGTTCCATGCATCAGAAGAAAGGCCAAGAAGCTTATGCAATTCAGGATTAACAAGTAAGTCTTTTATAAACACCATTCTTATGTGTTAGTTAGGTTATTTCTCTGATAGGAGATGTGACTAATTAGGGTTTTGGCTGCATGACTCTTCTCTGTTTATTTTATGTTGTGTGTGTTTATGAGCTATGTGGGTGACCATTAAATCCCTTCATGATTGGTTTCCCACATTCAGTAAGGACCTCAAGATATTATCGAAGATCAAGAGTTGGGGTAACACTCACATACGACTTTATGTGTTATTGTGCGCGTGAAGATTGATTAGCTTCAAGTTGAATTGGACTTGGTTCATTTCATGGAAATGAACTAATATTTATAAAGATGCATTTAGGGTTTCATGCCACCCATGAATGCGATCTAATGGTTGAGGATGGTCTACGTGGTAAACATTAAAGGAGGAGACTAGAATAACACGTGGCATGACATTCTTGGCTCCTGGATTCATGGAATGCTCCATGCACAATGTCATGTATTAGTGTGATATTCACAGCACCATTTCCTCTCCAATGAGGTAGTTACATGTGTTGCCTGTCATAAAGGCCAGGTTCGGCCTTTGGGATAATATTCCAGTCTGGTATGTACCTAATATGTTTATCTAGGCTTGGTCTACATATGTTTGGCTTGGGAACTTACTTCCCAGGCACTGCGTGATGGATTCTAGTCCTTGTGGGCTTGTCATGGGTATGTTTCGTGTGTATCGGCTTTCTAGCCACTTGCGCTGAAACTCGCATACGCTATCAAGTACATTGTTGAATGAAGTAGAATCATAATTTGTCTATTCTATTTTTTTATAAATTTCGGTGACCAAAATGAAATTAATTTTTAAATATTTAACCCTCTTATGATGATACATTTGATATGGAAGAAATTACCTTTTGTTAGAATGTTGAAAGAATAATACTATAAAAATTCCCCGATTAATCTTCATCTTGTCATCTCTTGTTCCTCTGGTGGTATTAACCGAAATACCGCCACTGCTTGTCTCTCCCTTCTCTTATTTTCATGCCATCCTGTTCGTAAAAACATATAATGAGTAAATAAGTAAATATCACAACTATGGACAAAATTACACACCAGATATTGCATATAGATGATGTTATATAAATAACAATATGAGGTTCAGAAATACATTTTCCATAGCCTTTGATATAAACACTTGCTACAGAACAAATAGGTTAAAAAAGAAAACGTGTGCAACAAAACTATTGCCACCCATATCGTACTCATTTAATCATTTACAAAGAGTATATAAAATGTCGTAAGGCCTTTGGCTAAGCTTATATGATGAGCTTATCAACTTATTACCTTATATAACTCAAATAAGCTTAAATCAAGTGTTTAACTAAGCTTATATGAGTGAACTTATGAGTTCATATAAGGAGGTTTTGATAAGCCTTAAATTTATTGTTTTTAGGGGTTGTGCTTATGTAACATGTTTCATTACAAACTAACAGGGTATCCGTGCGTTGCGGCTACGGTTACACTGTAATTAAAATTTTCGACAAACAATATTTTTTTATAATACGTTTTTCGTAACAAAACTTTATAGAAGACAAGAATTTTAGGTTCTATTAACTTCAAACAATAACAAACTATATTGTGTTAAAAATAGATAGTAAAACGCATAGACATGTCATTTAATTATTTTTTATAGATCGGATATTAATTTTTATTTCATGAATGTTTTAGTGTGTTTGATGAAAATATTTAAAATTTAATCTAACAACTTGTTTGATTTATCGTATTTGCATTGAAGGTGTTTTAATGATTACATTAATTGAAGGTGTTAAATATATATGTTAGTGCATAAATTATTGTACAACATGCATGTATAGTCGTATTGCTTTTTGAATTGTCTTAGGAGCCGTTTGGTTTATTTCTAGGAATCACGATGGGTATTGGATTTGGTATGGATTAAAAGAAATAAAAATTGAATGATACTATAGTATTATTGTTGTTTGTTTTGTAAAATGTAATTGGGAATTAGTTTTTACGTAATATTGTTATATAATAAAAGGGTCCACTTAGATATATTAAGTAGTATTAAAATAAATGTGGTTTGAAATAATGTGTTACTATTAAAAATGTGTGGTAGAAATAAAAATATATAATGAGCCCTCACATGAATGGCAGACAAAAAGCTCCATCTTGATGAGGTATGGTTCTATGGACATAGTATCGTAGTTTGATTTTCAAATCTTTAACCAAAGAAAGTATTCCCCTAAGTCAAAAGCCTCAAACCAAACTGCACCTTAGTTATTTAATGGACTCCATTATATGTTTTATATTAGATTATCATTTTAGCCTCAATTATACTTAATCTGAAGTTTATATTTTCTTAACCCGTGTCCCGTTTAATCATTTATCAACATAACCTAAATCAAATATATTAGTTTATCAGCTTATTAAACATAAGCTAATCCAAACACTCACAATGACTTATGAGCTTATGATATATAAGTTATAAGATGTTTATATAATAAATAAGCATACTCCCAGTTTATAAGTTTAGCCAAACACCTCTTTAAATAAATAAAAGGTACTACCTTATATACACATAATACAAGTTAATCCTAACAAGGTAACTAAATAATTTAAAATTATTATTGTAACCGATAACTATTACATATGTAATTAGAGACATGATTATAAATATGTTTAGGTTACAAAACATGTAAATGCATATTAAAATGCCGTTTATGATTTTTTAGTATAAGAATGATAATTTGCGGTGGTTGAGGGTAGAGTTTGTTAAGATGGTAAGGAAAAAAAGTATGGTCTCGAGATAATCGAATTCACTCTCTACATTATGCTCTTAATGCCTTCTCATGTCACGGAACAGCTAAGGTTGTGCATTATTGTTTCTTTTCTCTTCTCTAATGCCTGCTAAGTATTATATAAAGTGCTTTACTGAATTTCTAATCTTACTAAAAACAGATACATTGCATTCTTATTCAATCACACAAAAATAAAGGATATCGTTGCATAGTGGATTACTGGAAGGAGGACCAAAAAAGCTTGTCTCAATTCTCAAGATGTTGAGATGCCTAATCAAGTCAGGTAATTAAGATCTTATAAGTTATGACTATATATAAAGATAACTTTTTATGTGTTGGATTGAGTTCAACTTTCAGTAAACGGTTATGACGGCTTTAAAGGTATACCTCTGGCCCTTTGGGGCCTTATAAATCCGTTGTAATGAAATTTCTGTCTTATAAATATGGCTATATGAGGTCTAACACTGTTGTTTTAGCGGCTTTATGTTAAGACAGTCTTGAAAATAGCAACATTTGCAGAAGGGATAAGAGTATACCAATTGAGACGTTGAACCCTTGATGGTCAAGCTCCCGATATTGTTGACATAAGGCACACCATCCGCAAAACGCATTGATCAAGCAATCCTCAAGAAGACTTCCCTTTAGTTTGTATTTTCTTCTCATTTTGACCCGATATAGGCAAGTGTATGGAAATGTTAGCCATAACAAGAATATGAATACAAAACTCGCTGCTCCTAAGCATGCACACAGCGTCGCTGGTTCATACCATGCTGCATCCAATTTTCCGAGAGAAAACAAGTAAACATAAACATAATTTCAATCGTATGTTATCTGATACATATATAAGTATCACATTACTGTGATACAGAGGGATACAAGAGGGATAAAGAATCCTAAAGGTAAACCAATTAAAAGAGGAATAGACATAGAGGGCTATTTAATATATAAAGCCACGGTGAATCAACTACGTGATCACATCATGTCTAACAACACAAAGCCTGAGTGACAGAAATAAGCTTCATAGATTACATAGTATTCTAAAAGAACAAGTATAATGGTTTGCATAGATAGTTAATAAACCTGAATGATTAGGAATTATTATTACTTGTTATCTAGGAACTTATTTTTTATGTCTTACTAGGTTTTCTCTTCATATATAAATTGTTGTTTAACATCTTCATCAACAACAGGGCGTGTATAGAATTTATAACACAATTCTGGGCTTCACATTGTGTAGATTTTGTGTTATGGTGTCTGATCAAAGGTTGAATTAATTCGGGGAGACTCTCCAAATGTCCAATTGGATGTATACCGATCAAAGAATGTTTGTTGATGAAATTACAGCAACAAACAATATTGAATAAGCTTACGCAACGTACGTGTATGTCCTTCCGTCAATATCTCAGCGATCTCTCCAAATGTAATGCATGGACAAAGCGTCGTCGTCAAACCTGAAATTCAAGGTTACGATTGACATGACAATTTCTTACGTGGAAAAAATGATTATAATAACTCTAAATTACGTACAGTTTTTCATGTTTGAGGTACATTGGAATAGACCAGTGGACCAATCTCGTTCATGATCTGGATACAAATGATTCGGTGTTTGTGCCGGTGCAGGTGACATCCCTGGAGGAAGGTGGTGGAATTGGGGAGGTACTACCATTGGCATTTGTGGAGTTTGATTTGGAAACATTGGAGGGTTATAAGTTTGATAATGCCGAGGTGGTGCCAATACCATTGGTGATTGTTGCGGTTGTTGTGTTTGTTGAGGCCTCACCGCCGATGATGGTGGTGGTGGTGGGGGTGGGGAAGGTGGCGGATGCTCATGTTGCGAAGATTCAGGAGGATTGTTGGGCTGCATGTGGGGCTCAATTTACAACCCCACCAACTTTCCAACAAGAAATGGTGAAAGAGATGGAGATGAAGAGGGAATTTGTGTTGCAATCAACAAGGAATAATGTGTTTCTTGAAGAATTGCTGAAGGTTGGGGGAGGTTGAAGATGGTAAATGGAAATTAAATATACTCCTTGAGATGTGATGGAAAGGATGAAACTCAACTTTGATGGTCAAGATTATGATGTTTGATAATTAGGGAAGTGTAATAAAACTTCTATTTTCCTTTTCGAATTATTTCACATTATTTTAGTGTGTAATCATTATGTATTGAAAACATTTTCTATTTATCTAACTATAAATAGATGTCTCACAAAAAGATATTATCGGATCAACCTAAACCTATACCTAAAATGTATGTGTTATGATTCACACCCATTACCTTAACTGGTTTCAAGACCATACATTTCCAAACTATGTGTTCCTTGAACGAACTATACAACTCAAAGGGTACATATAATTTAGAACCAAATGCGAAACCCATTCTGAACCATGCCCAATTCTTTAGCATGACAAATCACCTGGATCAGGTTCAATGGGTCTAAGATAACCGTTATACGATAAGATATCTGGTTCCGGAAGACCAGCCCTTTTTATACATCTCCAAATTGCTACCTACCCATTTAATAATTTATGCAATGCATGTGCGCTACAACACTCTACTTCAGTAAGATCAATTATGCGCCCCCACTAAATATAAATTACAAAGATAATATTTATAAAGACTAAAAAATTTGGGGGTAAACTATCTTTTGTTTCCGTGAAACAATTATACCGGTGGATGTGGTGGTGGCTTTGATTTAATACTTGGTGGCTGGTGCTACAGATTCACCTGACCTTCGGGCGGTAGTTGTGGAAGAGACTGATGACTTGCTTGATCCGCGCACATTATATCGTTCGTACACTTGTTCACGGTTTTCAGACCACCATGTTTCTGCTTGTTGCTCCCCAAATCTCCTTCGGCTGCAAATACAACCACAAACATTCACTACAAATGCATCTATTTGTCTCCTATTTGCTATGGTATTTAACAAGTTTGAGATTTAGCTAGTTTGCAAAAGGATTGCCAACATGGCACAAATGGTCAAAACCAAGAATAGGTACTATAAAAAACATGAGAACATCATCCAGCAAAAAAAACTTAATAAAAAAAGGGGGAATTGTACAATGGCTTTTATGCATGATTTGGATATATAGGCAATTTTGCTTTATTGAGGACCGAATCAACCACAAAAAGAATTGAGGGGCTTAATCAAATTTTTGGTGAAACTGTGTAAGGTTTCATTAATGATAACCCTTGGAAGTATCTTGAAGATGATAAATACCAAGGCTTTTCAGTCCGATCCTTTGAATTTCACTCCCTCTAAATCAACACTTACTCATGTTTACAAAGATACGCATGATTATATGTGTATCTGCGTTGGTAAATTCAACCTGTGTAGTTAATAATGGGCCGATACAGTAATAATGCTATTTATAACAACTAAAATATATATATATATATATATATATATATATATATATATATATATATATATATATATATATATATATATATATAGTGTTGTATTCAATGCAGTACCAATATTAAATACAGTACTTTACAGTACCATTAAAATGAATCTGGGCCATTGGATGAGTTAATCAAAGGACAAGATTAAAAGTGTCAAAATTGCAAATAAATAAAAGATGAGGTATTATTTTGTCAAGGCTAAAAGGGTATTATAGGTACTTTGCATTTATTGATTTTAAAACCGTAATATTCACATCCTAATTTATCTGTCACAATCTCTATCTTTCATTCTCTCAACCTAATAACCGCCGCCTATATTCTTTAGAGGTGCCGTCATTGGAGTTTTGAAATTCAGATAATTAAATATAGAAGATGATGCATTACCTTTTATAATTGAAAATTTGGTGTGGGGTTGAAGATCATGCGGCTATAAATCGTTGTTTGTTTATAACCGTTTTTTGTATCGGTTTCGCTTTAAAAATAGGTAATGCATCATCTTCATTATTCTTTAGTTTTACTATTGTTATGTGAAGCAGGTAAAAAAAAAGGCGAGATGATCAAAAGAGCTTTCATTATTTTCTATAAAATGAATGAAAAAAAGAAAAGAAAAAGTGATTGGTTGTGGACATGAGTTCCGATTGTTGATCGATCTAAAGGTAAAAGGTACGTATCACTTTATTATCTTTTGTAAGTTAAAATGTTTGGTTAAATTTAGGCCAAGTATTTAGTCCGTGTTTTTCTTTAGTGGTGATTTCATAAAGCATGTTATGATCATGTTGTGATCTAACAGTGGATCTAGATAAATTTTTTATAGTTATGTTCAAGATTTCGGTTAATATGAGCTTTTGGTTTAACTATGATGTAGTTTGACTTTAAAAAATACATACCAAGTGTCAATAATATTATCCTTTGTATACCATCTTACCAAAAGTTTAATCAATGTTGTTGTTCAAAAGGAATCACTATCTCATGTAAGCTTGCTACTTTTTTTGCACTTAGAATTAAAGTTCACATTTAAATAGTATCGAGTTTAGTTTATATTGACTATGATATTCTCTACATGTAGGGTGTTTTGTAAGTGTGCATATATGTTAGTGAAATGGTGCATGTGTGTTTTATGGTTGGTATAAAACCAATTAACTGGTGTGCATATGTGTTTTGAAGCTGAAATAAAATCAAGGAAAGATTTGTGCATATATGTTATAATTATGAATATGTGTTTGCTAGTTGTTTATGATAAAATAAAATCACAATTATTTTGTATTTTCAGGTATTGAACATCTTTGATAAAGATGAAGACGATGACCAATATAAAAAGTGCACATGTGTTTTGAAAGGGTACTCATATGTTCTAATGAATTTGATGAAAAAGCGAAGCGTGCACATATGTTTTTGGAATAGTGCACACATGTTTTTGAATGACGTGCACATTATATTTAATAAGATATATTTTGTACTTGATTGTATTTCATTTGATATCAAATTTTGTGTATACTATTTATGTTTTTGGTTCATTATAAATTTATATAAGTTATATGTATATGTTTATGCTTTTGGTTATAAAATTGAAGATTAAATAATGTATACTAGAAACATATATGCAATCACTATTTTAAGCAAAACAAGTTTGTTGTCTAAATAATTGTACACAAAAAGCGTACATTAAAAAAAAATATAAAAAAATAAAAAAAGGCTATACATCTCATTTTTTTAAAAACATGTAAAAAAAAAAAAAAAAAAAAAAAAAAAAAAAAAAAAAAGATCCTAAAATTAAGGGAATTAAAAAACGTTTTTTAATTAATAAATTCAAAAAAAAAGTGAAAATGTGTTTGACAATTATACCCTTTGAATTAAATAAAAATATTTAATGGTACTAAATTCTTATTGGTTTAGATTGGTACTGTAAAGTACTGTATCTAATATTGGTACTGCATATAACGCGCCCCTATATATATATATATATATATATATATATATATATATATATATATATATATATATATATATATATATATACTTGTTACTACATGCTACTATGCTAGCCAACCCGTCCTACCAACCCATTTTGAAACCACTATAATAAATTGGGCGGATACATCTGATTATTATAACTTCTTGAAAAATAAATTATACCTGAAGCGCACTCTTTTGAGATCTCTAGTCCCATCACGTAGAGCCACAAGAGTTATGTACACGCCTGGCTCATATTGTTCAATCCATTCAGCCTCAACGTGATTAGTAGTAGTAGTTGCAGTCGTTGTAGGAGCAACAGAAGAGACCGGGCTCCTAGGTTTAAAATCACCTTTCTCATCTTGTGGAGAAACAGAACCCTTTCTTTCAACAGGCTCAGGGTTGTAACAATTAGTTCTCACATCTCCATTTGGATATTCATCTTTCCCGTTAGAGATCCTGGATTCCGGACTACGACTGTTATACCGCATAGGTTCCTCAATTTTTGAGGTTCTCTTCAACGTTTCAGTGGGACTTAATGATCCATTTGATATCGACTTGTCGTCTCCATTCACATCAGCATCATGACCATTCTGGTCCAAGTCACTTGCATATCTGATGCTCTCAAAATCATAGGATCCAGGTGGCAATCTCTCTGCCATATCCTTGAGCTGTAATCAATATAGAACCAATGAGATACTGTTGTACACACAACATAGCTGGCAAAAAATAGGTGGTTGGTAACGGGTCAAAATTGATAATTTTGGTTGTGAACGAAATAGGTTGTCTCAGGTTGACCTGAAACACCTGTCTAAAGCAACTTTTTTAATAGATATATTATATCAAATATGATTTACGGGACTTAACCCAACACCTTACGGCACGAGCTGACGACAGCCATGCACCACCTGTGTCTGCGTTCCCGAAGGCACCCCTCTTTCAAGAGGATTCGCGGCATAAACAAATTTGTTAGTAAGAAAAAAAAATACAGTTATTTATGCAAGGATGTTTTATGAATTGAAAATAAATTCTGGGAAACTTTCAACCTGATCTAATTGTTTCCTGTTAAGCTTTTTGTTTGCCATTTTAGCCGTTTAGAAATAAAACATTACTCGAAATGGACTTGTTCAATAGGATGAAATTATCATAAACACTCACAACAGGCCATAAAAATATGATTTGTTCATACATAGTCAATGTCAGAAAAATTACATGCAGTTCATATCTAAGCATATGAAGAATAGATTACTAAACGGACTCATAATAATTCTGACAACTACCATCAACGAATTATCGTGATGCTACTTGAAAGCAGAATTTTTTTTAACACTTTCCATTTATCCGACTACTCTTGTTTTGACTTATATAAGACAAAAACTTAAAATATGTTGTTTTTCCTGTTACACTATTTGATCAGGAAAATAGTTAAAAACATTACCTCTAGTCAAATGTTTTTAGCTACCCCTCGATAGCAATAAAAATAGGGCTTTTAGAGACAAAGACAACAACAACAAAAAAAAAAAAAAAAAAAAAAAAAAAAAAAAAAAATCTATTGTAACGACGACATAAGAAAATAAGATGATTTAGTTCAAATTGTTGCCAAAATCTTTTGAAACATTCGAATTAGAAACGGTTACAACTGTCAGAGCCTTAAGAGGTTAATATTTCAATATCCAAAAGACTGGCACCTAAATTATTTTAAGTGAAGTCAAGTTAGATTATAATTCGACCTACAAATTCTGAGGGTAGAATATGGCGATTATAAGGAAATCACATTACGCTCGATAATTATATGCAATTATATGCCTAGAGACGGCAATTTTATTCTGAGTATACGAAAATGTGTCCTTTGGTTTGCATATTACCGGTAACAGATGAAGCCAAAAAATGGCTTCGCCTCGGCCGTCAGAACTACACTGTTTTACTTTTTAAAAAGAATAGATTATTAATTTTATGATATAACTTTTGTAGTCATATTTAATTTAATACGTAAATAAAATATAGAATTTAAAAGTGTGCAGATAAGTCTTGATGAGTCGGCCCAATCCCGACACTTTTGACATTCACATGAAGGTTATCCATTCTGACCCATTACAGAACCCGTCCAACCCTCCCTTACTTTGCCCCATCTAATAGATAAAAGCATATGCGTTTACAAGGATCACCTGAGCCGTCAGAGATTTTATCACATCTTTCGCAGCTTTACATTTAGCAGATTCTTCTGCAGCCAACGCCATAGCTTCCTGAGTTTTTTTCCTTGATCTTTGAAGCTCTAATTCTTGAACATCAAATTGACGCCTCCAGCTGTCAACCTTAATAAGAATTTATATACACCAATTCAGTTAAACAAGTACTAAACAAAACCTAAAAACAGCACACCCTCTCTCAAATTATTTAGCATACCTGCCCACGCAATTTAAGAACTTCTTGGTTCAGAAGCTCATTAGATTTCTTCAAACCATCAGCGACTCCTTTGGAAAAAGAAAGCCCTGTTGTTGTAGGAACAGGTGTTGCCGAACGTGGAGGACTAGATTTTCTTGAAAATGGTGACACCGACCTTGAACTAACACCAGACTGTATATTAACCGGTTTCGGAATCACTCGGCGAAAATCACCTGATAACACAACATCTTTGAGCTGCATCAAAGATGGTGTTTGAGATGATCGACCATAAAATGAATCACCCTTCTTCCCTTGTTTAGCCGCTTTATTATCTAAAAGTTTAATTAAATCTTGATTAGAAGGCACTCCTGATTTTGCTAACTTTAACTCGGTTTTATCTAGCCGATCCTTGTTTTCACCCGATAACCGGGGTTTAACATTTCTTCTGCTATTTATCCCGGTTTCAGCCACCTTACTCAGCTTTGTAAAACACGAATCACAAACACGATACGGCTTTCCTGGATTAGGCGCCAGGGCGGCTCGTGGTGCTTTCTTTGAACTACATGAATGGCAGTGCACGAGTCCACAGTTATAACAGTTGTGCCTCTTTCTAGTGAACCCGAAAGCCTGCCTACAAGACGAGCATTGAGATTGCTCGGCACCCGAAACCCATTTATGAACACAAATAGCAGCTGTGTAGTTTGAACCACAAGAAATATACTTAACATGTCTATCTCTTAAGGATTCAACAATAGTTGGTGATTTTCGGTCTTCAATGTCTCCATGGCCTAACCTCCCATTAGCTCCCTTCCCCCATGTATAAACCTCATTTTTTGATGTCAATACAGTCACATGATATGCACCACAAGTAACTTCGTCTACAAATGAATGCGCGAGCTTACCCTCTACTAAACAGGGTAGTTTTCCGTCACATTGGGGATTCCCAAGTTGGCCATAAACTGTGCTACCCATTGTGTATACATGTCCCGATGTGGTCAAACCTACAGTTAAGCTATGCCCACATGCGACTTTGTGAAAATTGTAATCAATGAGTGCTGGGACGCATGTAGGTTTAAGTCGAGGCTCTTTGTCACCATGTCCTAGACGGTTTTTGTCTCCATCACCCCACGTAAATAACTTTCCCGCAGAAACACTTGAACTTGATTGTGTGACGATAACATCCACTACAGCAGCTGTGTGCCATACTCCACATGCAACAGCAATGGTTCTCAAACCCGAAAGAGATTCCACCTCTTTTGGATACGAGACATTTTCGCGATCACCATGTCCTAAAACACCAAATGTCCCATCCCCAAATGTAAATAGTTGTCCAGTTGATGTTATTAAAGCTGTATGCCATGGACCACAGGTTACTGAAGCAACGTTAAGTCCTTCAAGAGGACCGGAAATTCTCTTTGGTATCCAATGACTGGCATCTGTCCCGTGTCCTAAAAGGCCAACATTATGGGTCCCATCGCCCCATGTATACATCTCTCCGAACGATGTAACTGCACATGTGTGAAACTCACCACACGCAACAAAATCGATATTCGAAATCGCCAACGATTCAACTAAACGAGGCTGAGTAACGTCTTTCCCAACACCGTGACCAAGACGACCTCCCACTTCTTCACCCCATGTAAAGAGTTCCCCTTGCCTAGTTATAAGGGCGGCATGTCGAACTCCACACACGATTTGATTAACATCCAAAACCACATTCGATTCCAAGGGTCGAGGAAGTAGAACGTCGGTTCTCGTGCTTAGAGAACTCATGTTTTTGTCGGGACCGAGTTTGACGATGTTGTCACATATTACCTCTCCCCATATATACACGTCACCTAAAGCATCAGTATCATCGGTGCCCGACCCGTGACTAGAAGTACTAGGTGCACTAGAAACACTAACCCTAAAAGCATCAGAATTTGAACCTTTTAGTTGCATGTTTGTATGGTCCAAAGAAGCATACGATCTTTCAAGATTAGAGGAACTCTTAGGGGAAGTAGTTGGATTTGAACTAAAGGAAATGTCAGGGGAACTAAAATCTCGAGGAGCACTAACAGAACTATCGCTTGCACTGTTTGATGCTAAATCTTTATTATCCTGGTACACAAATTTAACAAACATGGAAGGAAATTTTATTACAAAGGAACATCAAAGATGAGCCTTAATATAGCTGCTCTTTCACTAGGCAGAACATATGTGCAGCCTGTTACATTATATATCAATGTTGTCATACCAAAAACAGATGAAAAAAAAAAAAAAAAAAAAACTGTTATTTTTGTACTTATTTACTTTTTTATAGTATACAAGGAATCCTTCAGAGAAATTGTGTTTTAAGCGTGGTTCTTACACCTTATGTTATATATGCTACAAGTAGGAACCTATCTAGAAAAGAACCTAATGTTTGATTAAAAAAAGTATTGGTAGAAATAGGTAAAATAAGATAACACAAACTGAAATTCATATGTTTCCTAAATTCTAAGGTAAAAAAAAGAAAAATATAGTAAATGAACAGTTTCAAGGAAAAACATTACTGTAATACTTTATTGATTAACCATAATATCACATAACTTAGCATGCAGAAACATGGAATCTGTTGGCGTGTTTTAGTATTGACAATAACCCTTCTAAATAACCTGATATCCCCGTTCTACGCACATTAAAAACTAAAGTATATCTGTAGATTTAGTAATAGAACAATGGTAATGTGATGGACATTAAAAAACAAGTTTGCGGGTAGATACATACATCAAGGTAAAGTCCTCCGTCACTCCATCCATCAATTTTGGAACGCCCTCCTTGCAAAGATGAAATAAGTGCTTTGAGACCGGCTATCCACGCTTCAGCCTCAACTTTGTCTTTGCAGATCTAAACAGAATCCAACAGATCAGATAAAAGAAACAGAATTTATATGCATGTAGAGGTGGCAACTTCAACCCTTCTACTTTATGGGTCAATTCAGGTTAAGAATTACTAATGAGTCAAACAGGTAATATAAAGGATAGAGCTTAAAATGAAACTGTCAGACATGTCAAAAGTTAACCAAATTGTAATCTTAATGCATAAAACCTCCTAAATCACTTTATTCAAAATATCATATCTATTCATGTTTAAGAGACCAACTATATATTACTAATTTCATTTTTATTTTAACAAAAAGTGTTTTCGGACAATTTTTCCACATCTGTGTTTTACCAAATACCACATAGTTACCCAACTAGCCAAACCATTTTGCCACCTCTGTCTGCATGGGACAAATGATATACATGAGGTTCATCACTAACCAAATCAAGAGATCGTTTCCCGTTGTCGTATATGAGAGAAAACGAAAGATAATCCTTTTCGGGGCGCAAATATCGTCGGAAGACAGCCTAAGAACAAATCATAAATAGAAGCTTTATATTAGAGATCCCATCAATGAACACGTTATGTATATTTGACTCATGGTTACGCAAATGATGATATGCAGAAAAGGCATCATTAATTTATGCTTAAAAGATTGTAGAATTATCACCGTTCTTTGTCCTGGAATAATTCTAGACACTGAGGCTAACTTCAAGCTCCTTTCACCACTGTTGGAGATCCAAATTAAAGTTGATTCATCCTATAGATTAAGTGGCAATCAGCAAATGTATAAGAGAAAAATATTAAGAAATTATGTATACCCTAGAGATAGGTAAATACACACAATGAGAGAATACTCATTCTTTGATAAGGATTGTCAACTAGAATCCGACCTCAGAGCACTTTTCAAGAAAGGGAAACAATTACAAGGTTCACATTGAATAAATCAAAGGCAATCGTCCTAATGATTCTCTATTGAGTTAGATTATACCAACAGTAATCAACACAATAATTACCTAACACAAACATCTAAAACTTAATGAAATTAATCTTTCCCTAAATAACGATAGTCACAACATTTGTCGTGAATCTGTACTTCACACAACAAATAGAATCTGAGAATGCAAACTGTTTCTATTGTAGACACTACATGGAATAACTTGCCAGCAATCGCTCACCCGGTTATTGGGATTAGCTTTTAACCTATATTTATGATTTAAGCCCTTACTCTGTGTCAAATGACTTCAAAATATTACTTGTTAAATTTTATTTCAATTAATAACTAACTCTGAGAGTACCCACTTGAATGTTATGCCATGTTTATCTTTAGGAACACAAAATTTAAGGTTAGTATTATGTTTATGTGCCTTACACGTAAATCTATTGTTTACATGCACACATCTACCATATCACAAGGAGTTCACTTTTTTTTTCAGGAATGTCATCCCAATAAATGTGCTTATCACTAATACCCTTGTACCACCTATTGGAACTTCACAAGAGGTCTCAGGTTTTAACCTCACTAGGTAAACATCTTGGCAGTGGCCAGGGAAAGGATTCGGAACAGGGGGGATACTTCAGTTTGGTGGTGTACATCTGAGTGAAAGACTCGCTCTCACCGGGTAACCTAAAAAGGAAACCTCATCCATTCACCCGTTTACCTACCGATACTTAACAGCGATGGTTGGTTCACATACATGTAGATTTTAGGTATAAGATTGCTTGTTTTACTTTTCTTTTTAAAGAAAGAGGCCACATACAGAACTCTCAGAATCAGACAATAACACAGAGCAAGAAATGATAGGGTGATTCCCTATAGCCCTAAACAATGAAGAGAACAAGCTGAAAAACTCACATGGGAAAGTCTAAAAGGGCAAAATTTGGGCTTCCCCTTGCGACCATATTTAAGCAACTGCGCACCCTTCTTTAAAGCAATTAATGCCTGCAAAAGGTAAGAAAACCAAATTATGAATGATAGAACGGCTAAACACAAAATTGAGTGAAAACTGGATAACTGGTTAATATACCAAAACTCAGTTGAAAAAACTTCTTATATCATTTAAAAATCTTTCAAATTATTCATACTGGTCCAATGTAACACACATACAACAAACTTTTGGCATATGCACTAAAACCAGCAGCTAGCAGCTAGTACATGCTTTTGCACAGCTTATGTCAGAAATTGCCATGCCAATGGCGCCGTCGAATTGTGCAACTCCAAGCTTTGGACCTATTTTGCTGATATTATTGTTTTAGCGATTTTGATTTTCCACTTTGTTGTACAGTGATACCATAAAACCTTCTATCGAACCAAGACGGTGACAATCTATCAACAACAAAAAAAAAGGGTTAATGGCATGTAATAGCAAGTTACATGCCATTAACCCAAAAAAAATCACTATATAGGCCAAGCTTTAGTCAGCCATCAAACATCCATCCTCCCATTAGGTTTCAACGTTTGTTTCAAAGTCTTTAGTACTTCTCTACCAGTCTACCATCAACAAAAGCCTATGTAGCTTACAAGATGGCCGTGACTGCTTCTTAACTTTCCTCCACAAGTCTTCAAATTATTTCATGACATCCTTTTATGCGTCAAACAAGTTTCCTCTTATCTTGAATGTTCCTTCAAACTAAGTTATTTATTTATGCTTTACTTCACTTTTTTTGTTTCCTTTAAGACTAAATTACCAAAATAAAATACTTCCCCTGATAGTTGTCCATCTTCCTGTTGTTGGTTGAGCGTAAAAGACCATGCCTTTTGTGTCTAAATTAATTGTAGTACAACAACAACAACAACAACAACAACAATACCCAATCCCGCTAGAGCGAGGTCTAAATTAATTGTAGCATTAGTGTTAAATAGTCCCCAAATATTTTCTTTTCAATTATGAATTACCTAGCTCTTATAACAGATTTACTTACATGTACTGCCATTTTAATTTTTTTTTTTTTTTTTTTCGTAAACGATGATTATGCACTAGGCATCACGACTATATAATATTTACGAAATCACATATACACTGCTGATTTTGGCATCCCATGCGTTTGGTAAAATCCGTCTCTCTTACACATGTTTCCACCTTTAATAGCTCAGTCTCAAACCAACTAAACAACTTTTTAGCCACCAGAATTAAGAAAACGGTGTGTGTATAGTATCACAAACACACTTCTAACCAGGTTCCATAGAATATTTTACTGTTTCAAGCTAAGCCAATAAAGAAAGTTGCATCTCATTAATAGTTGTTTACAAATGAGAAAACATAGGCCTTTCAAACGGTTACTGTAGAGAGAGATTCACAACATAATCAAACACGCCCAAAACCTTTTATATCACAACATACAAATTTACAATCAAGAACATTTTTTTTTTTTTCCCTCCATAAAGTACTATTTTTTGTGCACTTGAATATGGTTTTGTGCCCCGTTTAAGTTAGTTTGCAGCTCATCTGTGAGTTTTGACATATATAATGTTCAAAAGTTTTTTTGTATAAATTATGAAAATATAAGTCAATGTTTAAGGTACTTTTGGTTACAAAATGACCCAAATGGGACAACAATGGGTATGTTTGGCGCAATGGGCTAGGGCTGGGGCTTATATTATAAGCCGAAAGCTGAAGCTTATATTTTTATAATGCTGTTTAGCGAATTAGTTGTAGTTGTAGCTTATTAATATAAAATCGCATAAAATTACATCAAATTAAAACCACATATAATTCTAGCTTTTACGTGATAATCCATTTTATTTTGAATGGTATTTAAGTAATTTGACTAGCTAATGCCCCCATAAACCATTTTTTTATGGGCTTGGGCTTTTGGACGCTTATGGCTTACTTTATTTTATAAGCCTCCATAAGCCTGTGTGACAAACAAGGCTTATTTTATAAGCCAACATATTTTAAAAGCTCAAGCGCCTATAAGCCTGTTGCCGAACCATATTTCAATTGCAAAAGAAATACAATAACTAAAAGTAACAAATGAAATAAACAATTTTTTTTTTTTTTGGGTAAAGGGTTGATACCCGGTGAATATTGAAATAAACATTGTACCTTATGCAAAAGGGATTGTGCCCTAGTAACATATACTACTATATTAACAAGTCAGTACATGATTAATTCCTAAGTATGTATAAAAAGAGAGAATTAGATAAACCTGGTGAATGTCACGATCGTAACTAAGAAGAAGATCTGCCATTCCATGTGCCAACCTCACCAGATGAGCACCACCACCAACATACGCCGCCGGTCATTATCTTTTACCATCAACAAATAAAAAGTGGTTTTTTACTTAGACAGATAGATCGATCTACAATTATCAGTTTAAGGTCAAAGGGTTTGATTTTTCTTAAATTCAAGTGTTTTTAAGATGTTGAAAATTGGTTTTAAGTTATATAATAAAATGATTAGCGGCGAGTAATTTAGAAGTTGGATTGAAGAAAAGTGGTGGCGTGGCGTCCGTCCAGACAAGAATGAAGAGTCAAACATGGCAAAAACAAGACATTTCTAATTCTATTTTAATATTATATTATTTTAACCAGACATTTTCTATTTCCAACGCCTCTTGCTTTTTCTTTCTTTCTTGCTTTTTCCTCTTTTTACACATTACTAAAAGAGTAAATTTCACATATCATCCCTGAACTTGTTCAAATTCACCCGTTTGGTCTCAAAATTTTCTTTTGTGGTGAAGGCGGTCCCTGAAGTTCCCAAACGCTGCGCGTTTGGTCCCTGGCACCCCCTTACAGCTAACGGGCGTTGATAACGCTCTTATTATATATATTTGTTCTATCAATTATATATTATATATCTATTGAATATCATATTATTTGTGTAGAATTGGCACTGGTTGCAGGATTGAACGAGAGAAGGAAGTTAGAAGTATCACTAAAAGGACGATAAAGTAACAACTACAACAAAAGGAAGGATTTGGAATGAAAATACAAATATAAAAGACTAGGGTTGTAAACGAACTGAACGTTCAGTGAACATTTCATGAACCGTTCGGTAAAAAGTTCGTTTATGTTCGTTCGTATATTAAATGAACGAACATGAACAATATTTTACATTCGTTTAGTTAAATGAACAAACATGAACAAAAGTCTCGTTCGTTCATTTATGTTCGTGAACGTTCGATTAGGCGTTCGTTAAAGTTCGTTTATGTTTATTTATCTATTTATGTTCATATATCATATCTTTTAATTTTATAATTTTAAAAATTGGTTTGTTTAAACAAAGCAACACTTACAAAACAATATATTGTGAAGAATTCAATAAAGTTTATGTTTGTTTGTCTATTTTCATTTATGTTCGATCGTTTATGTTTGTTTAGTGTCTTAATGAACGAACATGAACAATTCATTTTCTTAATAAACGAACATGAACAAGAAAATTCGTCCGTTTAAGCGTCCGTGTCCGTTTATTTGTCCGGTTAAAATTAAATGAACGAACATGAACAGGGTTCCGTTCGTGTTCGTCCGGTTCGTTTACAGCCCTATAAAAGACCCAAGTACGCCGGTCCTAGGACTATGTGCGGCGTACTTGCTTGGCGGGTAAATGAGATTGAATCTACACGAAGTACGGTGTACTTTCTACAGAGTGTAGCGCACTTATCTTGACAATTACAAATACAGAGTTATGATTGCATTCATTACGAGGCCGATCATTTGTCCTCAATTACTGAACTCTGGAGTTAAGCTAGGTCAAGGAAGCCTATATAATGTGGCCTACGAATCAGAACAAAAGCAGCAACAAAAGGGGTAACATCTAGTAGTAGGGAAAGTATACAAGGTGATATTGGTGAACTCATACCAAGTTCACCATATCAAGGTTGAATTGTAATCCTATTACTGTGACAGAGGGTAGGAGAACGCGTCAAGAGATTTATCTCTGTGAAACCATTTGTTCTTTCGTTGTAATCACTTTGGTACAATTCTCTATTTCTACAAATTATATTTATGAAATCTATTTTTAATGATATGTGTTTTGTTACCAAGATAATGGAGTAGTCGTTCTTATGTTTATTTGGGTGATGTAGTTATATGGTTGTTTTCATTGTAATGTACGTTTGCTAGTTGATAATATGCTTAAGTTTAATTGATGAGATTATGTTTGGATCATTGTTGAATGTTTGATGTATCTATGTGGTAGAAGTAGGTCGAAAAGGTCTATCACTTTGGTATTATTTCAAGGTGTTTGTCTATGGCAACTTGGTGTTTACCTTGTAGAAATTGGTGGACAAAATGTTTATCAACCCATCCATTATCTTGTTTAATGTCTTATCTCATGTCTAACGAACTTGATGAGGAAATTGGCTTATGTATACTTCTGTTATGAACCATCCTGTGGAAAACTAGAAGGGGGGGGGGGGGTTGAATAGTTTACCGCTTTTTAACTTAATTATCTTTTTAAACTTTACGATCAATCAAAGATATAATCTAAAAGACAATATGTAATAAGCAAGAATAAAGATAGAAACGATCAAACCACAACACGATTGTTTATCGTGGTTCGGCTACAAGGAATCTATTTCCTTGCCCTACGTCCACGCCCCGAGTGTCCAACTCGAGAGTTTAAAGCACTAGTCAACAAACTCCTTTCCCGGTGGAGAAACCTTTACAACGTCGCTTACACTTTATCCGGTACAAAGCTAGATACCGAGTCCTAGTTCAAGGTAGAACCAACCTAACGTCGCCTATCCACTTTTTCCGACACTAAGCTAGATGTCGAGTTCTTTTACAAGGGTACAACCACTCCCGTTAGTTCTTTTACAAGGGTACAACAACTCCCGTCACACTATGTATTTTGAGGCCTAAAATACTAACCGATCACTTCTACACAAGATACAAATGAAGTATAAACTACCAAAGTTTATACATAACAAAGCTAACAAGTCTTGCAACTTTTGAGTTGAAACTTGTAACTTCTTGGATGAACTTGTGAACTCCTTTGCTACATAAGAGAATCACACAAGTCAAATGTTACTGAGTTAGATGAGAGAATATGTGTAATATATGTCTCTAAGTGATAAGGAAAAACTAGCAAGTGGTTTGGTATTTATAGCAAAACAAACCAGCAGTCTAGCGGATCCGGCGGAACCCTAGAATGGGTTCCGCCCATGTACCCTGAGGGTTCCGCCAGGTCTGACAGTCAAACTTGCCATAAATCTTTCCAAACCAACCAAAGTCACATCAAGTTATTACTTGGTCAACCACACATTGAATCAACATGGAATGCTTCCAAAATGTGTAAGAGCTTATGGATAGTCAAACACATAAACTTACCATAAATGCTTATTGATGTGATGTGACACTTTCTTATTTAAGAAATAAAAACAATGTTATGTTTAAAAAGAAATGTAAAATCTAGTTATACAAGACTTAAAAGCTAAAGTGATGTTTTTAATATAAACTAAAGTTTATACTTTGTCATTAACAAAACTTAGCAAAGATCGTAAAATATAAATAACGTTTTTAGGCGATATTTGTATTAGCAATTTCCCCTTTTTTGTTGATAACAAAACATAAACTTTATTTATAAGTAAGCCACTAGTTTTAGTGTTAAGTCTTATAAAGTTTGTATTAAAACTTGTTTTACTCAAATGATGTGATATGCAAGAGTTAGAGAAGAGATGAGAACAAGTTTAATATAAATTCTCCCCCTTTTTATCAAAACAAAAAGAAGAGAAGCGGAGCAAAATGATGCAAGTGCTCCCCCTTGGACAATACTCCCCCTAAAAGGAGTGCCAAGTTAGGAAACATGGATTTTGAACCTACAAAAAAAAATGTTAGTTGCCTCACAAGACAAGTGTAGAACAAGTCATGAAAGCTCTTTTTGTCTAAAACACAAATAAGAGTTGCGAAGCGGAATAATGCAATTCTCATGCTCCCCCTTGAATATTACTCCCCTAAATGGAGTATCAAGGAAAGAACACATGGATAATGATCCTACAAAAAGGAAGGTTAGTTTCTAAAACACAAGATATATGTATGCTACCATAGCAAGGCATAGTTTACTCACAATACCTAAATGGTCAACAAACAATGCATACCTTATAGTAGAATGAAATTCATTTCATGTAAAATTTTACTTTTAGAAAGTCAAAGACAAGAAATTAGGAACATAACATCCTACTTCTAAAAATAAAAAGAAGCTAAGAACATAAAATCCTACATCTATAAAAGAAAACCATCATTTTCCTTAATGAGAAACATTTTCCAAAAACAAGGCTAAGGTTGTTTAAGGATGAAAATGTGTGTTGGAGGATGTAGCGGGTTTCATTTTGAATGTTGTGGAAGTGAAACGCTTTTGGTTTGATGGTTTGTGTTTTTGGTGCTATTATGGATGGGTCTCTATTGTTGGAGACTCTAAAGTTGAGGTGGGTGAGACAAGGACTCTAGATGTTCCAAGATGTGATTGAGGATAAACCTCATTGCTTCGGTTAGCTCGCGAATTTTTGTTCGACACATTTCACTAATGTGAGCGGTTCTTTCACAATGTCCGCAATCATGGCGGAGAAAGTTTGGTGGAAGAGAGGTTTGATTTGTTGGTGGTGGATCATTTGAACTTGAAGGAGCAAATGTGGATGGTTGGGAGGTGTTTTTGGTTCCTTCACTAGATGAGTGTAATGTCGTATGGAAAACCATAATATGGTTGATTTGAGAGTCAACCATATTCTTGAAGGCATGAAGGTGTTTTAAATGAGTGTTGAGTTCTTCACTAATGTTTGGAGATTTTTCCCATAAGGATGCTTTTATTTTCTTATAAGAAGGAAATAGAGATTCAAAGTGTTGGGAATGTTCTTGTGGTGGTGGTTGTTGTTGTTGTTGTGGTGGTTGTTGTTGTTGTGGCTGTTGTGGTTCTTGTTGTTGAACATAATGGCGGAAGCTTGGTTCTCCGAAAGGATTACCATGAAGGTCTTTGTAAATGAGATGAAACACAAATGATTGTAGGTGTGTATGACCTTGATCTTGTGGAAAAATTGAGGGTCTAGCATAACGGTAAGCCAAACGCTCTACCAATGATGGTTGATGGGGTTCATCATCTAATTGCTCACTTGGTTGTTGTTGGGTTTCCATTTGAGCAATGGTGTCAAAGAGTGACAATGATGGAGGATTAGATGATCTAGATGATAGATCTTCTAGAGATTCCAAGTATGGTAGTGGTGATGTTGTTGGTTTATGGAGAAGTTCCATTGTTGTCAGTTTTGGTTATTGAGGTGATCTAGGTGGAAGGTCTTCTAAAGTTTCCAATAGTGGATGTGGTGATGTTGGTGGTGTATGGAAAAGTTCCATTGGTGTAAGTGTTGGTGATTGAGGTGATGGAGTTTTTGATGGTTGAGTTCGTTGCGATGTTGAAGCACTTGATGTTTTGATTGATGGTTGAAAAGTGTGTATGTTTGTATTGCCATGTTTGGGAGAGGATGTTGGAGTAGCAAGATTGAGGAAATCTTGAATAGTGGTCATGTTGGTGTTGCAAGGTATTGAAGATGGTGTTGGTTTAGTAAGGTTGGGGAAATCTTGGATGGGTAATGAAATATCTAGTGATGAATCACTTGATGATGATGATGAGCTTAGTTTGACGGTTTTGTTGAAGCAACAAGGTTTTACACTAATCCTAGCGGTTTTTCTAATGAATCTTGATGATTCGGATGAGGTGTTGGATTTAGTCATTTCAAAGGTGTGGTTTAGAAGCTTAAGAGAATGGATTTTGATGGTGATGGTGTGATTTGAAGTGTTGCAAGATTGTCAAATTTATAGAGTGGAAGAGATGTTGGAAGGGGTGTTTGGATATGATGTTCTACCATACAAATGTTGAGGTTTCTAATGATTTAGAATATTTCCAAGAACTTGTCAAGTCATTGGAAGTCAATCCAATGGAGTTGGGTGGAGTGAAAGACTAACCTATGCACTCAATGCTATGTGATCATGGAAAGTGTTTTGGTTAGGAATGTTCCAAGGGTTTCAAGGATCCTTTTTTAGTGTTCCTTGGGTTAGTTATTTGTGAATTTAAATTTTGATAGGAAGAGGCTTCCTATTGGTTATAGTGAGTAAAAAAAAGTCCTAATGTATTTATTGGAAGTTAGGAAAGGTGTTTCTCACTAAAGAAAAGGATTTGGTGTTTTACAAATTTTGAAATTTAGAAAAATGACAAAAAATTTCTGCAGGTGACTGGTAGAACCTTGACACATCAAGGGCGGAACCCTTTTGAGGGTTCCGTCTGATCCGCTGGGCCAAACTGGGTTGCCCAGATTTTTGCACTGGTGAAAAAACAGACAGTCCACCTTTTTGAGGGTCGAGACAATTTTTAAATTTTTCGAAAAATCCTAAAGACAAAAATCTATCTCATATCTGATTAGGAAATGCAAAAATTAGACAAGGAAACATTCTTACCATTGGACTTTGACCGGGGGCTAGCGAAATTCACTATACTTAGTGAAATTTTCATATACATGAAAATTTGACAACATTTTAAATGTCGTCATTCTTCACAAATGGTTAAACTAACACATAGTCTAACAATAATAATAGTGCATTGATGCAAGTAAGACTATAGAGCAACATAAAACACATAGTTTAAAGTCTATAAAGTTCTAAAACTTAATAATGCCAAACGCTCCTTAAGCACACATCTCATAAGCGATCCAACTTCTTCTTCATCTTTCCAATGTACCTTGCCAGGTGATGAGGCGAAAAATGAACCTTTTTTAGGGGGTCATTTTAGCCCGAATTCGAATTTATTTGATCAAATATTGCCCTAAATCGTTCCTTTTGTCATTTTAGGTACTTTTGGAGTGAATTTTGGAAAAGGAAGCATTTTGGACGTTTTTGGAGCATAAAAGTGAAGAAAACGGCAAAGTCTTAATTTTCCTTGCCGGGAACAGTACCTGACAGCGTCAAGAGTTATCAAGTGACGGCGTCAAGAGTAATACAAGAGGTGGAAGTGGATAAAGTCCATGACGATCCAGAAGAGTTTTACACTATGGACATGAAGGCGTCACCCAAGGCCGTCATGGTCCAAGTAAGAGTGACGGCCCAGAGTAGATTGCACATGACGGCGTCACAAGTGGATCTAGGCAATCCGATTTCATTATGGGCGGCGAGTTGACGGCGTCATAATTTCCTTCTTGACGCCGTCACCCTGTCAAATCTATATATAGTTTTGCAATTTTCATTCATTAAAGGGGAACAAGTAGGGTATAACTTTGGAGAGAAACCCTAGTACGAATATTACAGCTTTTTCAAGAGTTTTTACCCTTTGAAACCTTTCATGTTCAATTGAGATAAGTACTCTTTCAATTCATTCAATATGTCTATGTGTTGTTTGAATATATCTTACACTTGTCTTGAATTTAACATGCTAGACTAGATCTCTTGTGTGTTTGCTTAGCTGTAGTGAAACCTAGATGTTAATTATGGGTTGATTGTTTGTTTATAGTTGTTACGGATGATTGTATTCGATGTTAGGCTTAAGAAAACTGGCAGACTTCCATTGGTGACATGCTTGAATGTCTTAAGAAACATGATCAGAGGTGTACTATGATTTTTGGTTGTATTTAATTCGTAGGAGAATTCTAATGACCCCATGTTAGGAGCTTCTAACGGCTCGACATAGGAGTGAAGTAGGATCCTATAGAGTTAGGGAATATTGTACACGGCCCTACGACTAGTATTAAGGAATACGACCCGTCATCCATGCAATTGTAACAAACTATCAACCTGTAAAAGATATCTAGGGAGTAATGAAACCTAAGTAAACACAACTTTCCCTATCATTGTTCACACCACTAGTTTAAATAGATTTATTTTCATTTTTGTTATTTTATTTTGATTGCATCTTAGTTATTGGGTTAGTTGATTAGCAACTAATTCCGCCCACTCTTCCAAAAACCGAGATTTTAATTGCTTTTATAAAAACATAAAAATACAAAAAGAATCATCCCTCACCTCTAGACCTAGTTTAGGCTTTCTAATCCTAACGACACTATTCCTGAGTTGAACGATCAATCCCCCGGTACTTGTCACTATACTATACTACAACGATCAGGTACACTGCCTGGTGGGGGTTGTATGCTTCTCAAGATCCCTTGAGAGGTAAAACCTGTTGCGAGGGCGCAATTCCCACGTATCAAGTTTTTGGCGCCGCAGCCCGGGGAAATAGTTATTGTCTAGGTTAGGATTTCTTTTTATTAGGTCTACTTGCTAGATTCCTTTCTAGCAAGATTTTATTTTTATTTTTTAGGTTCTCTTTAGTCTATCTATTTTTTCGTGTCTTTGTTCATAACTTTTACCACCCGCCAGCATGGCAAATGAAGATTTCTCTAACCTTAGAGTCACTAGGAGTCGTAGTTCCGCTAGAGACCTAGTTTTGCCCTATGCAGAACCTGAAAGGGAAATGCGTAGGCTAAGACAATCTCTCTCAACACCCGAACCATCCAGCATAGCTATCAACTTTGATGAGGCCCTTTCTGAAGAAGATTCAGACAATCACCTCACACCCTCTAGCCCCCAATCCAACAACGATACGAGTACCCCTGAAACTCACATTCCTAAGCGCCTTAAGGACTACTCCTCCCCGAATCCTCGTAGCTTCTCAAATGCCATTGTCTTCCCAAACAAACACACCGATGAGGTCTTGCGTGCAAGTGATGTTTGGCTTGTCCAAAGTGTGTGCAAGTTTTGCGGATTACATGATGATGACCCGATTCAACACATCAAGGACTTCTTGAAAATAGTGGACACCCTCCATACGGATGGGGCCACTAGAAACACGTCCCGATTACGATTCTTCCCTTTCACTCTTTATGAAAAAGCCAAATAATGGTATGATAGACTTCCCTCCGAGTCAATTTTCACATGGGAGCAACTTATATCCAAGTTTTATGAGAAGTTCTTCCAAGCAGGGAAAACCTCAGTATTTAGGGATAGGATCCTCCGCTTCCGAAAGGGAAAGGACGAACCCATCCATAAATCGTGGATTAGATTCAAGGATTTAATAAGACAAGTTCCCCATCATGGCATCGAACTCTGGCTTCTGGTCCAAATCTTCTATGACAATGTCTCCTCAAACGACCAGAAAGGAATCAACAATTCTAGAAAAGGGAAATTAGCCAATCTTAGCGTCGAGGAAGGGTGGAATAGGATTGAGGAATATGCTCAAGACCAGGATGACACTTGGGATGAACCTGAGTCGACTGCGAGCATGTTTGAAATCACACAAACACCCTCAGATCGGCTAAGAAAAATTCACAAAAGGATGGAATATCTTGCGGGATCATAAACAATTAAACAACTTTCAAATCCTTACCTGATATGCGATTACTGTGGGGGCCCGCACGAGGTAGAGGAATGCGGAGGAGTAACCATGACCGAACATGCGTGTTTGTCAGGACATGACATCTAAGCTGACCCCTCCCTTTTGCCTTTTTACCAAAACGATGATTATACCCTTTAGGGAAATCTGGTGAAAAAAAAAGAAGGGGAGGAAGGCCCTGAATACAAAATCAGGAGCACTTTTGAAGATGACCTCGGTCACTTCACTCAAGAAAAAGGCTTACAATTGAAAGGTATTGATGAGCTCATCGCTGAGCAACAAAATGACATGGAAGAATGGTTCAACAAGCTTAATTCCACCCTTGATGACCTACTCGAGCTGGAACAACAACTAAGGACCCTCCTTATCCGAGTTCACACCCTGTCGCCATTGATCCAAACGAGCCCCACGAGGAGGAAGGTAATGTGAGAAACGAGGCTCCCGAACAACCTTCCCTGGTGACCCCATCCCCATCAACTCCACCTAACCAACCTATGAGAATTCCATTCCCATCCCGCCTAAAGAACCAGAAAATTGAGAACGATAATAAAAGATTCTTATCATATCTAAAAGATTCAGTGGTCACCATACCTCTCCTTGATGCTTGCTATCACATGCCAAAGTATAGCTCATACTTTAAAAAATTATTCGCTAACTGAAAGAAACTCGAGGGTCTTATGACTCTGGGGGAAGAATGTTCGGTGGTGACCCATCGAGGGCTAACAAAAAAGGTAGACGATCCAGGCAGCTTCACCTTGCCCTGTTCCATAGGATCTCTATCAATAAAGAATGCTATTGCCGATTTAGGGGCGAGCATCAACCTCATGCCTCACTCCATGTTCCTCAAACTAGGATACTCCGGACTAAAGCCTACCCGTATGAACATCCAACTAGCCGATAGATCGGTCAAATATCCCGTAGGGATATGCGAGAATGTGCTAGTTAAAATTGGAAAGTTCAAATTTCCGGTTGACTTCGTGATCTTGGAGATGGAGGAGGATGACTTGGTTCCCATCATCTTAGGGAGACCATTTCTTGCTACCGCTCGTGCAGTCATTGATGTTCATGACGGCAAGTTAACTTTACGAGTAGGAACCGATAGCTTAACCTTCGACATTAAAGACACTATGAATCTCTCTCTCGAAGCAGCTAACCAACTCTATTTCATCGGAGAGGTCGATGAACTCATGGATGTCGTTGACAACTGTGTTGATGAACAGATCGAAGAAGGCTGGTTACGGGATGAGAGTTTCTGATGCGTGGGAATCGCACCTTGCTTTACCTCTCGAGGGATCTCGCGAGGCTTACAACCCCCACCAGGCAGTGTACCTGATCGTTGTAGTATAGTATAGTGACAAGTACCGGGGGATTGATCGTTCAGCTTAGGAATAGTGTCGCTAGGATTAGAAAACCTAATTAATAGTTCTAGAGATGAAAGATGATTATTTTTGTGTTTTTATATTTTATGAAAGCAATTAAAATCTCGGGTTTTGAAAGAGTGGGCGGAATTAGTTGCTAATCAACTAACCCAAAGCTAAGATGCAATCAAAATAAAATAATAAAAAAAGTGAAATTAAACTAATTAAACTAAGGTTGTGAGCAGTATGTGGAGAAATTGTGTTTACTTAGACTTCATTACTCCCTAGATATCTTTTACATGTTAATTACTTGTTACACTTGTATGAATGACGGGTTGTATTCCTTAATACCATTCGTGGAGTGGCATACATAACTCCCCAACTCTATGAGCTCTTATCTCCTCCTACACCATGACCCAGCACAACTATAGGGATTGTAAACAGTGGCTCATGCATTAAATACAACCAATAAAGACCTAGTACGCCTCGGTTCATGTTTCTTAAGACGTTCAAGCATGTTACCATTTGGAGATCTGCCAGTTTTCTTAAGCCTAACATATAATATCATTCATTCAAAACAAGAATAGACAAGTAATCAACACATAATCAACATCTAGGTTTCATTAGATCTAAGCAAACACAAGAGAGATCTAGCCTAGCATAGTAGAATTAAGATAAGAACAAAAGATAAACAACCAACACATAGACATATTGATTGAATTAAGAGTATACTTATCTCAATTACAATGCAAGGTCCCAAGGGTTTGGAACCCTTGAAAAACCTGTAAAAGAGGCACCAAAATCGTCTTTAGGGTTTCACCAAAACTTCTCTTCTTTTAATGAAAAAACTAGAAAACTATATATAGGAAAATCGTCTTGACAGCGTCAAGAGTTAAATCTGACGCCGTCAACTCGCCGCCATACACTTCCTCGGACGCCCTAGATCCAATCGTGACGGCCTATGTGACGCCGTCACCACCTTCGGTAAATTAATCTTGGCCACTTTGACGCCGTCATAACTCCATCTGACGCCGTCACCAGCTACGGTAAATTATTCTTCATGTCTGACGCCGTCAAGAGCAAACCCTTGACGCCGTCACCTTGTATTTCCAGCTTGGATTTTTGGTACTTTGTCGTTTTCTTCACTTTATGCTCCAAAAACGTCCAAAATAGCCTCTTTTCCAGAATTCACTCTCCAAACACCTAAAATCACAAAAGGAACGATTTAGGGCAATATTTGATCAAATAAATTCGGATTCGGGCTTAAATGACCCCCTAAAAACGGATCATTTTTCGCCTCATCATATACCCTTACACTTGAGATTTGCTTGTCCTCAAGCAAATGAGCTTTTATTCTACTCAAAAGACAAGTTAGGGGTCATTTAACACTAATATAAAAGTAATTACAACAAATAATCGTTCCACTAAAGACCAATAGACAAGCACGGAGGTCATACACAAGCACCTCACAAATAGTGTTTAGATACTCACATCTCTCGGGTGTAATAAAGTAATATAACATTATGGAAATGGAAGATATCTCTCACTACCTGTCATAGCAAAATAGATTACCATAGGCTTGGGAAATGATCAAACCTCCACCACATGGCGTAAGCACCTAGGATAAACTATCAAAGAGGTCTTTTTAAAGGGTTATAACGTTAGGTGTAGGGATATGAATTACACGGTTTTGTTGGATAAAGGGAATTTTACTGGTGGCGAGTTAACAATCTTAGTCAATTACATGTACAAGATGGCGTTGCTAAGCCAAGACTAGACTCGACTTAAGCTAATAAATGAAGAATAACAAAAACATAAAATGAACATAAAATAAAAACGGGATTTTTTTCTCTTCTTCTTTTCTATTTTTTTTTCTTTTTTCTTGTTTTTTTTCTATATATATTTTTTTTTTCGATTTTTTTTTTTTTTTTTTTTTTTTTGCATACACTCTTACCCTACCATCCAAAATAATACATCATAGGGGTTTGAGCACTCCCCTTACACTTGAATCTTTACATACTTTACATTAAACTATTCTAATGACTCGAATTAAGAAAATCAAAACACTTGGAGCACTTTTAAGATTAATGCACGTATGGGGGTAATAATATTATGTTCTTCCCCATTACTCCATAAAATAAGTACTTACCCATGAGTCCCAATCGTCCCAAAACAATATGTACAAGGATATGACTCGACTTAGAAACCATGTAATCAATTAGAAAGTTAACTTAGGGTTTAACAAATAACAATAATGCACTAAAGATGAGCGCATACACGGAAGGCTAAGGCGATTTGGGTGTACATTTAAGTGGGGTGTAACAAATTCTTCCTTTAAGTAAAGTGCTTAAAGTTAGAAACGAAAAGATAGGCTCGGAGGGGTGTACTTGGGGTATCGTGTACTAAAAATGAGTACAACGCAAAGGGTGTGGGAAAAATTAGTTGACTTAACTAGCCAAGTAATATGACTTAAATGGTCAAGTAATTATAATACGGGTTTAACACAAGGGTGATCCTAATGCCTCTTATCATGTAGTAAATCCTACTACACGAATGTAGTCTCACTAGCGGTCTCGGGATGCATCACTAACGCAAGTTCTAGAATCTAAATGCTACCGGTACACTCATAAGCACTAATAATGAATGCTTTTCCTATCAAATCTAAAGGCGAACCTCACAATTTTGGGTGGAAAATTTTTCTGAATATACGGTTATGTGCTAGTCATACAATCTCCTATCCATGAGACGCTTGCTATGGCTAAAGTTTCACTCCTAAATGTTGTAAAAAATTTTAAATTTGGCGCTAAAATTACACTAACAAGTATTTCTCATAGTTTTATTACACATCTACTATCAAACAAAACAAACTCAAGCGAAAGTGCAAATGTAAGGTATCATCTTTTTACCCTCCCCTTACACTTAAGATGAACATTGTCCCCAATGTTCAAGTAAAGAATGTAAAAGTTAAAAGTAAAGAGAATGAAATCAAATACTCCCCTGATTCGCTCGGTATGGATTTTAGTTGGCCAGGTTAAATCTTCTTCCAAGAAAACGAACAATCAAAGCTTCCCTTCCAGAATATAAATCATCTTCTTGTCACAAATAACCTGTAAATCCTGACAAAAGTAGACAAGGCAACCTCGCGTAAAATCGGCGGCATCCTATATAAGTTACTAAATCCTAGAAAACAAAATAAGATATAATGCTTGTGGAATGAAGTTTGCAGATTTTCTGGAGATTATAAAACTTAATAATTCACAAAAACCATAAGACTCCGTTAGAAAAACAAAACCGGTAAAATTTCCAGATTTTTGACTCCTGACGCCGTCAAGAGCAATTGCCTGACGCCGTCATAATGAATCTGCATAAATCTTTATGTTAAGTTTCCGGAAAATTTCTGGAAAAACTTTGTCCTACTTCCTGGAAAATCCTGCAAAACTTCATTATGACTCAATACAAGCATTTGACTCTAACAAATAGATTTATTTTCATTTTTGTTATTTTATTTTGATTGCATCTTAGTTATTGGGTTAGTTGATTAGCAACTAATTCCGCCCACTCTTCCAAAAACCAAGATTTTAATTGCTTTTATAAAAACATAAAAATACAAAAAGAATCATCCCTCACCTCTAGACCTAGTTTTTAGGCTTTCTAACCCTAATGACACTATTCCTGAGTTGAACGATCAATCCCCCTGTACTTGTCACTATACTATACTACAACAATCAGGTACACTGCCTGGTGGGGGTTGTAAGCTTCTCAAGATCCCTTGAGAGGTAAAACCTGTTGCGAGGGCGCAATTCCCACGTATCACCATGCACTTCCACATTCCTTTCATTTGCTTGAATTCTTCGGACTCATTATTAATGGTGGGAAGTTCTTGAAGGTAATCGAGAGGAGCTAGCTTAGAGTTAGGAATAATTTCACTTTTGCTCATGTTAGAAGATGATGATGACGGTGAAGGAGAGCGAGTACGTTTGCCTTTACCTTTGAAGTCTCTATTATTACTTAGAGGGACGAATATGTGTGGAATGAGAGAGTAATCAAGGCTAATTCCCTTATTGTTAGGAGGAATGGGAGAGATGGTTCTAAAGAGGCGGGTGAGAAGTATTCCATAAGGGAGAGCGGTTGTTCCAACCAAGGGTATGTCGGCCATTCTTTTGGTTAGGTAATATGCTAAGTTAAAGGGTTGGCCGGTGTAGATGCTAAAGAGCATGTAGCTAAGACATGTGTTGACATGATCTCTATTTCCTATGGAACTTATGACATTGGCTCTAAGAACTTCTTCCCATTTCTTAAATTGTGGTTTAAGCTCATTTAGCTCCATACCAAAAGAGTCCTTATTTACCTCATTCCCCGAATGATTCTTCCTAGTGGTTGAGGTCCTAACAAAGAGACGCTCACGAATTGCTTCCTTATTAGCAAGAGGGTTGTTGTATGGATAATGACGTTCATTAGAATCAAGAATTGAAAGGGGCCACTTATCCGTGTAGAGACATGTACCAACATTAGGGACACCAAGAATTTTTGCAAAATCTTTCAAGGGTATGAAATGTGGTAGTTGATTGGTTGTAAAGGTTAATGATATCTCACCATCGTCATCCAAGGAAAGGCTTATGGTTGCATAGAATTCTAAGATGAACCTAGGACAAATTTGCTCATCGATGTCTAGGAGGCAATCAAAGTTGATTGCGGCAAAGTTTTGGCGAATGGATGTTCCTTTTAGGAAGGATGGATCAATGGTTCTTCCTTCATGAACATAGCGTTTTTCTAGACCCTTAAAAGTTTCAACTTGATTTTTAGTGAGACCTTTGGTCCTATGATGTTTGGGTAGGTACTTAAGAGTATCCATGTGATCGGAGAAATTTGCAGGAGGCATGTTGATTCCTAGACAACAAAATTTTACATTTAAGTTTAGGTTAACAACTTCAACAATGTGGATGTTTTAATGTGTTCCTATATGCTAAAACATGGAGACGTGGTTATCTTGACTCATTTTGAAGCTTAAAACGTTTTATAATGTAAGGTTTGTTATAAAACACAAGATAACCCAAACGCTCTCAATTCAATGTAGCTTCGTTTGAATGTACCCGAAAATACATATTAGTTATGTATTTCCCTTAGCATTCAAGAGACATTATGCAAATGATGTTTTTAAACATAATGTTTTTATTTGTATTCAACAATGTGAAAGAAAACAAAATCATTCTTGGTTAAAGAAATTTGCTAGACATGCTTGGCAAATCATGATAATGTTTAACAAGATACACTTCCTAACTAATTTGAATATGACTATTTTGTTCATAACCATGGATTTTCATTTTTTTTACACATAAACCTTAAGATTATTGTTATTATGAATGAATGGAAATCCTATGTATGAATTAAGGAAGTGATTATGCAAAGAGTACTTACAAAGTTGAATGAAGAGGTCAATTATTGAGTGAAAGCCCTAATTTTCGTGTGTGAAGATGTTCTTGAGTGAATAGTGGCTGTTTATGAGTTGTGAGTTATGGTTAGGGGGTGTTTGGTTTAAAATTAAACAACATTTTGATCTGCAAACATGGCGGACCAGGCGGAACCAAATAAAGGGTTCCGTTCATTTGGTCGCAAGGTTCCGCCGTTTTGCTGAGAAAAAGTGTTTTGATTTTTGTGATTTTATTCTAACGTCCGAAACTACGAGGTAGGTTCCATAGGTCCTAAATTGAGTCTAAGAGAGTTAGATGGTTGTTGTTTGGAAGAGTACAAGAGGATATCGAAACTGTGGTCTTGTTTGGATAATTTCTCGTAGGAGATGTTTTCCATTTTGAACATTCTCATGAGCGAAGTGATGTCGAATTTCAAAGTATCTAGTATTATTGGGTTGACTTGGAATCCAATTAGTTGATGGTTCCTTTGAAGGGGATTAGAGTGTTGCTAGGTGAAATTCTGTTGTTGACGCGCATTTATTCAACCGAAGTTTGTTGACATGCTTCTTCCGGCTTATGTGTACTTGGCTTGAGTGTTGAGAAAACTAAAGCTTTTAATAAAAGAGCAAGTACTACTTGTGCTTTTTCTATTCACTTGGTCACTGGCATGATTCGAGTTGGCATACACTATGGTTTCTATTCCCGTTCCTCTGGGATACCATTTTCCTAGGTGTGTAGTACCTTTTGATGTATCCAAACAATCTCTTTCGAGAGAATTGTTTCAGGATCTTCTATAAAACGAGTACATAGAGAAGTACTAAACATAATGTTGGATCTAATCGTTGCGAGAACATGTAAACTTCCAAACATTTCTCTATGTTTAGTTTTATCTAAGGATTCACTAATCTCTTTCTTGATAAGTCATATGAGACTTAATCATTGTGTACTTGTGAATAACTAGGAATGTCTTTGAGTGATTATTCCTTGCTTTTGGAGCTTGCTTCGGTTATTAAAAAGTCTTTCATAGGATTACACTATTTTCTATTTTGAAAGATCTATTTTGTTTTAATTGTTGTTTTACTCTAATGTCCAAAAACTATTTTTATCAAATTTGTTTTAATCACAACTATGACCCATGATTCAAGTTTTTATGACCTTGTCAATATTGGTTGACTCAATGTTTGACACAAGATGAAAAGATGTTGGTTTTCATTCTTAATAGTTCATTTTCCTTGTTATTAATCTTAACTTACTTGTCTTATCAATGTTGGACTTTCGACTAAGTCATCATCTACCAAAGATGATATCTTAGAAGGAGGTGGTCTTTCATTGAATGTTAAATTCAACGACTCCTCGAATTTTTAGGTTTATTTACTTAAAACACTATGAGTGTAAATGTCCAAGAGATACAACATCATAAGACTATGGGTCGAATTTTATGTGCAAATCCTAGATGTTTATAAATCATTTTCTCCCAATCATCCTAATGTATTCAAAGGATTTATTTTTCTTTGTGTGTCTTATATGAAACTTTAACAAAAGAGTGGTTGAATTTAAGACACGATTGAAAATATAAGGTATTATGTCAAAAGATGTTGTACTACAAACATCTATGAAATGTTGTGGTTTTGCTAGATTTGCAAGCGTCACAAAAGTGTTGGTTGTTTTATCACTTAGGAGATTCTTAGTTAGCTCACTTGTAGACAAGTATTAAGTGAGACTCACTCAAGAGTTTCTCGTGTCTTTTCCCGAAAGTTTAAAGAGGTAAAACACCTTATATCTCCTACTAGATGTAGTGTCTAAATCCTTTAATCACGGAGGATCTAATCCTTGTTGTTACTTACACAACATGTAACACCCCCAATTTTGAAATATTTGCAGCGGAATAAAGATTGGGTGTTACTTCACAGCTCATAGTTTTTCAGTAGAAAATGATTTTCTAAAAACATTTATCATTAGAAATTTTATAAACATCAGAGTTTTAAAAATGAGGTCCCAGTGGTTTTAAAATTTGTTAAATAGGTTTTCGAATGATAATAAAAATTTTATAGCCTTTGTGAGAATTTCGTGCTCTTCCGTCCCATCCTTGCTCGTTCTAGACCTGAGATAAACATGCTAAAAGTCAACAAAAGTTGAGTGATATTCATAGGTTTAAGTTTAATAGTTGAACACAAGTTATAAGTGATAATTGCACCGTCATACAATTATAAGTTAAAAACAGTTGTTATTGCATTAAACTCATGACATTCATCCGATTAACAGATCTCATCACGAATGATGGATTATAGTAACAGGGGGCTCTCGAGATAGGTTCTTGCCAGTACCTATTAGATTTCAAATAAAGTGCGTTTGGTTGTTTTCTCCAACGCCCAAACGGGGATGGTCAATCCCTAATAGATCTATCCACAATTATTTACGTTCACCTCTCTGGGTGACTAAGGCTCATGATATGAGGGGCTTTTGGCAAAAAGGTACTTAAGCAATAACGAGATCAGGTAAAGCATACCAAGAAAATTACTTGTGTTCAGTTTGTAAAAACTAGCATGTATCCCCCTCGCAGGGTTTATAAAACATTTAAACAAGTAAAGGCGAGACTATGAACTCACCTTAGTGGTTTAGTGAATAAAAATATCGATACTCAGTTTGCAAAATGGGAACGGCTCCACACACGACCAAGATAATATATGGCATGTTTTAGTGTTTGATAGTCTTAGGGTTTTAATCGCGAGTAGTTTTTAAATGCATGATTTGTTAATTTAACATTAGTAAGACTTTTGGTTTTATAGTATATCGTACGTTTAGTTTAGTTATATATATATAAATATAACGTAAGGTTTAATAATAAAAATAGTAACGATAGTTTGAAATAATGCGTAACGTTTAATAATAATAATAGTAATAATAATAATAGTTTGAAAATAGACGTAACGTTTAATAATAATAATAGTAATAATAGTTTGAAAAATAATTACGTAACGTTTAATAAAAATAATAGTTTGAAAATAACGTAAAGTTTAATAGTAATAAAAATAATAGTTTGAAAATAAACGTAACGTCGTGACGTGAACTCGTAAAAATGGAAAGTAAAAATAAAAATATTAATTTTATATATATGGCCCTTGTATTTTCTATAAATTTACACTTTTTACCATAACGGCGTTAGCGTTACGCCATTAGTCCAAAATTAAATATATTTACATTTTACGTCCAAAACTTTATATTTCTTACACCATTCACCCTAGAGTTTACAAAAATCATTTTTCACCATTTAATTTACGAAATGACATTTTATACCGAGACTTTGAAAAGTTGACACTTTTAACCCGATTTTCATAAAATTTGCAAATTTAGTCCAAACTTCACAATTTTTAAAACTTAATGTTTTCATTTCTTAAATAGTTTCAAAACAGCTTATTTAACTTATTTTGACAGCTTATTAGTTCGAAAAAGCTTGTTGATAGCTTATGGGCTTTTAACGAAATACCTAAGCCCATTAAGCTTTTTAGATCCAGTGGGCCTACGGGGTTTTTGGGCTTTGTTTTGGGCTAATGTTAGGAGTATGAAAAAGTTGCCAATCAGCTTATTATAATAGCTTATACGATTAGCTTATTTTGAAATGATTGTGCCTTAAGGCCCAGTCGATACTAATTAATTTCCAAAACTAGTTTCCAAATCGATTTGCTTGGTGTCTTTTATAGATTCAAAATGCGATTTTTATTATAAAGTTTTTATACGAAAACGAAAGCATTGCATGCATGGGATATATATATATATATATATATATATATATATATATATATATATATATATATATATATATATATATATATATATATATAGTACCTAGTGTGTCCTAGTGTCTATGTTTTAATGTGATGTGATGTTGGAGTTTTACAAAAAAGTCTTTAAAGTGTAAGAGTGAATAAGTTAATCCATGGTTTTTGGTTCCTTATGTGTCGACATGCTTCATCAAAAGGAAACGTGGGTTTTGGCAATTTAAAAGAGTATGGTACTTGCGAAAATACATTTTAAAATGTTGTAGTACTTGGCCTAGGTGAATATTATAAGCAATTGAGTGTGCATGAATTAAGGAAGGTACTCTTTTGTTTGCAAAATGCATGTCGACATATCTATTTCTTTCAAAAGGAACATGTGTTTTGTGATTATAAAATGGTTTGTACTTTCCTAGGACTTAAAATATTCATTGTGTAAGCATGAAATAGGGAGGTACCATCTTTGTTTTAAAATGTATGTCGACAATGCCATTTATTATGTAAACGATTTTGAAACTTTGGCTAGGCTCGGTGATGGTTGATAGAATGTAATATTTAGACTTGAAATTGTGTTTAGAAATAGGTTTAGGACTTAATTGAAACAAACGGGGTTTAAAACGGTTTAGTTTTGGATTAGTTGAAATTATATGAAATCGTTTTTGGACGAAACGTTTTGCCTAGTAAAAATGTTGTTAGACTTGATGTGAGAAGCTAAAAATCGACACACTCAAAGTTGGTTAGGTGAGAAAAGTGATTGTACAAAAATATGTGTGAGTCGTGTGTAAGAGTTGGGAGTACGAGACTTGTTTCTGGCTTGTCTTAGTCGAGTGAAAAGAAAAACAAAAGAAAGAAAAATGGGCTTAGTTGCTTTGGGCCATGAATAGTAACAGGCCAAGAAAAGAAATGGGCTTTGGGTGAGATTTAGGGTCCGGTTAGGTGTAAGTTAGGATTAGTAAAGTATTAATTGTGATTAGTGATAAGTTTAGAAATAAATTAGTGAAACGTTTACGTGAGTTCGAGAGTGAATAGTGTTTTGTGAATAGTAAAACTTTTGAAAAACATCTCGATATTACTAACCGACTCCAAAAATGATGAATAGTGAAATAATGAATAGTGTTTTTGTGAATAGTAACCGATGAATAGTAATTTTTGAAAAATGTCTCGAAATACAGGTTCGTAATGAATAAAAGAAAATTTTAATATTCTCGCGATTTTAGACTATAGTGGTACATGTGTGAGCATCGTTCCAAGCAAAATGAGATCATAAGTATCGTAGTGATTTTCAAGTAACATAGTATATTTGATACAAATAAAATAAAAAAATTTGTTATTGGTAAAAATGTTATTAATTTACGTAATGATATATTAGTCTTTGATTTACTTTTATTATTTATAGGGAAATTTATGGGGGATTACAGTACCTACCACTCATTCTAAATTCCGTCCCGGAATTCAAGTTTAACGAAATTTCTGTATTAGAAAAATTTCGATCAGAGGGTTGTCGAGAGATTAAGATTTGGGAGAGGTGGTTTAGTTAGACTTATTTGTGCTAGACGGGATCTAGTAACTGGTGTATTTAAGGGTTGTGAATATTGAAGGTAATGGTTTTGAATAGTAAAATAATGGCTAGGTGTACCGTACCCAACGGTCGTGAATAGTGAATCCAATGGTCATGAATAGTGTCTAACGGCTAGTTTTCTTATTTGTACTTTTGTTGGCTTCTCGTCCTAATGACGAAGGAATAGGATAGGTATTTATGGTAGTTTGTAATATTTATGAATAGTTCAGTTTTCTATATTTGTTGCTTTTAAATGAAGATTGTTATTTAGTAAATTTGCCATTATGATTGTTCCTTCATAACATGATTCTTCCTAAATTAGACATAGTTGATCAGGCTATGTTTAATTGAGGACTAAACGATGTGATGTTTGGCTCAGTCACAGTGGTATTTATGTTTTTCTTTGAGTTGTTTTAGATGGTGTTCAACGTTTTGTTATTATGATATAATACGTAATTTCTTTTAAGAATAAAGTAGGAACTTTATTCATTGTTTTATTTATTTATTTTGTGTGTGTATATATATATATATATATATATATATATATATATATATATATATATATATATATATATATATATATATATATATATATATATATATATATATATATATATATATATGACGAGTCAGAAATTTCTAGTTAGAAATTTCTAGGGAAATAACAGTATGCTGTTATTTGGTAAATGGGATAAGAATTGAATTTGACGTAGATTATAATTATTTTGGAAATATTACAAGGTAGATTTTTCGATACGGTAGAAGGATAGTTGTTTTACATAGGTTACATCCATCGTAACTTAAAGTAAAATACGGGGAAGAGATACAATCTTAGAAAATTGTCGAACTAGGATTTATTTATTTACAACAGGAATTTATTCATCTGCTTCAATCTAGTCATCATTCCTTTGATACTATCGAAGTCTTTAAAGGTTCCTTATTTCTAAGAGTTTTTGCTTTTGTTTATTTCCATTAGGTATAACTCCTTGCCTAATTCCTTGGTTATGGGTGATGGTAGGGTTAGCCATTCCTTCTGGCGTTTTTAAAGTGGGTTGGCCTATATTCCATGTAGTTTTCCTGCTTGTCAGGCGTATCCGACTCTCCTCTTGGATAAACTATGGTGACTCCTTACTGTAATCTAATTTCAAGATATGTCTGCGTTATATCATAGATAGATAATCAACTCTTGATATGGGATTACTAAGGAACAACCCGATTCGTCCCTTAAAATAAATTCCCTCTCTCTTGAAAATTTATTTTTAGACAATACTATGGTTTCTGGTCAATTATAGTATGTTTAAGAATTTCTTACAATTGTAAGAAATCTCACGGTAGATTTGAATAGTATAGTAGAAGTTATCATAATATTAATAACTTGACTAATCGTCTTTGTAAAATGATTAGTACAAGGTCTCTTATTAATATGTCATGGATCTACGTGGAGTTATTTGTTTATCTAGGGAGATAACAAATGATGAGATTTTTGCATGAATGTATGAGGATTCATAGTATGCATGCTTGATACGAAAGAAAATGATTGATTTATAATAGAGAGATGTAACGGAAGAGGAGGTTATATTATGATTTGATTACGAATTTTGAAAGGTTCAGATTTATTGAACATTACATGAAATACTAACCAAGTTTGTCTGGTTTAGTAGATGCAACAAGGATACTTGTAAACTTAAGATTAGTTACACCTCTGTCGTAAATATCTAACCTCTTTCTCAAGTTCAAGTTGTGTTGTTTCCATGTTTGAGAAACGTTCCTGACACATGTTCATTTGGTTTGCCAACATACTCTCTAATGCGGCAATCTTTTGACCTTGGCTCCTGGCTATCTCTCTAGCCATCCACTCTTTTGAACAATGTGTCAAGGTTACGGTCGTACCATTCAAATTTTGTTGGTCGTAAACCTTTCAGCTGTTCAGTGTGAGCCTCTAATATGCTGGCTTGTTGATAAACAAGAGTCCATATTGAATCAGGTGTGCTTATATCGTAGTTGGGGGAATTAGGTGAGGATAAGGTATTTGGGATATCTGGTATTGGGGAATCTAAAGTGTAGGGTAACGGAGAATTTGGCTCAACATTCATCCACGGCCTCTCTTGACGTGAACTTTGTCCAACTTCGAATGTTGCCTGACCGCCAATCATATCTTCATATGATTCAGTAGTTCTCCTAAGCTTTTGACGTAGAGGTGAAGAAATAGGTGACGATGGGAGTGATTTCTGAGTGATTCCTATATTAAGTTGGGGCTGTGATATTTGTACGTAGGGATCTTCAGTGTTCGGAGAATTTTGATTTACGGGGGACGTATTAGTATTACGGAGAGTAGTTTTGGCGTTCAAGAAAGTTTTTTGGAGACATGTTACTGTAGTAACCGGGAATAGTATTTTATAAGTTACTTTTACGTTATAGCTATAATAGTACGGATGAAATAAAAAATTATGTAAGCGCAATTTCTAAACATGCAGACTAATCTTAACAGGTAATGTACTGAGCAAGGTAGTATGCAGGCACGGAAAGCACGAAGAGTGTAGGGCTATAAAATATTTTGTTTGTAAAAACGGTTATAGTTCAGATCCAAAATAGATCTGTTTCGCTATAACCAAAGCTCTGATGCCAATCTGTAACACCCCCAATTTTGAAATATTTGCAGCGGAATAAAAATTGGGTGTTACTTCACAGCTCATAGTTTTTCAGTAGAAAATGATTTTCTAAAAACATTTATCATTCGAAATTTTATAAATATCAGAGTCTTAAAAATGAGGTCCCAGTGGTTTTAAAATTTGTTAAATAGGTTTTCGAATGATAATAAAAATTTTATAGCCTTTGTGAGAATTCCGTGCTCTTCCGTCCCATCCTTGCTCGTTATAGACCTGAGATAAACATGCTAAAAGTCAACAAAAGTTGAGTGATATTCATAGGTTTAAGTTTAAAAGTTGAACACAAGTTATAAGTGATAATTGCACCGTCATACAATTATAAGTTAAAAACAGTTGTTATTGCATTAAACTCATGACACTCATCCGATTAACAGATCTCATCACGAATGATGGATTATAGTAACAGGGGGCCCTCGGGATAGGTTCTTGCCAGTACCTATTAAATTTCAAATAAAGTGCGTTTGGTTGTTTTCTCCAACGCCCAAACGGGGATGGTCAATCCCTAATAGATCTATCCACAATTATTTACGTTCACCTCTCTGGGTGACTAAGGCTCATGATATGAGGGGCTTTTGGCAAAAAGGTACTTAAGCAATAACGAGATCAGGTAAAGCATACCAAGAAAATTACTTGTGTTCAGTTTGTAAAAACTAGCATGTATCCCCCTCGCAGGGTTTATAAAACATTTAAACAAGTAAAGGCGAGACTATGAACTCACCTTAGTGGTTTAGTGAATAAAAATATCGATACTCAGTTTGCAAAATGGGAACGGCTCCACACACGACCTAGATAATATATGGCATGTTTTAGTGTTTGATAGTCTTAGGGTTTTAATCGCGAGTAGTTTTTAAATGCATGATTTGTTAATTTAACGTTAGTAAGACTTTTGGTTTTATAGTATATCGTACGTTTAGTTTAGTTATATAATAAAAATAGTAACGATAGTTTGAAATAATGCGTAACGTTTAATAATAATAATAATAGTAATAATAATAATAGTTTGAAAATAGACGTAACGTTTAATAATAATAATAGTAATAATAGTTTGAAAAATAATTACGTAACGTTTAATAAAAATAATAGTTTGAAAATAACGTAAAGTTTAATAGTAATAAAAATAATAGTTTGAAAATAAACGTAACGTCGTGACGTGAACTCGTAAAAATGGAAAGTAAAAATAAAAATATTAATTTTATATATATGGCCCTTGTATTTTCTATAAATTTACACTTTTTACTATAACGGCGTTAGCGTTACGCCGTTAGTCCAAAATTAAATATATTTACATTTTACGTCCAAAACTTTATATTTCTTACACCTTTCACCCTAGAGTTTATAAAAATCATTTTTCACCCTTTAATTTACGAAATGACATTTTATACCGAAACTTTGAAAAGTTGACACTTTTAACCCGATTTTCATAAAATTTGCAAATTTAGTCCAAACTTCACAATTTTCAAAACTTAATGTTTTCATTTCTTAAATAGTTTCAAAACAGCTTATTTAACTTATTTTGACAGCTTATTAGTTCGAAAAAGCTTGTTGATAGCTTATGGGCTTTTAACGAAATACCTAAGCCCGTTAAGCTTTTTAGATCTAATGGGCCTACGGGGTTTTTGGGCTTTGTTTTGGGCTAATGTTAGGAGTATGAAAAAGTTGCCAATCAGCTTATTGTAATAGCTTATACGATTAGCTTATTTTGAAATGATTGGGCCTTTAGGCCCAGTCGATACTAATTAATTTCCAAAACTAGTTTCCAAATCGATTTGCTTGGTGTCTTTTATAGATTCAAAACGCGATTTTTATTATAAAGTTTTTATACGAAAATGAATGTTTGTCATGAGGTCTATTAGTTTGTAAAATAAAAAGGTATGCTCTTTAAGTAAATATTAAAGATATGCGTGTGTTTTGGACGTGGCATGGGACGAATTTTTATAAGAAAAAGACTTAGAAATATTTTAAGAGTTTTCGATACTTGTTTGTATACGTTAGAAATGTATTTTAAAATAGGTTGTACGTAGCTTTTTAGTTTCAAAACTCTACATAGTTTATTTGTTAAGGTGTGAAATATATAGACGAACGTAAAATATATATATGTCGTTTATTTAGTTTTCGAATAAAGAGATGCGATTGTGTGTGTCGCGTATAAAAATAATGTAAATGAAAGTTTTATATAAATATTGAAAAGAGTTTTGTTAGGACTTACGACACCAAAATGGTGGTTAAAACAAGATGTAGAGTCGAGAAGTGAGTGAGATGTGTACGTAGTGTGTATGTGTGCTCGACTAAGGTTCACAAACAACAATTTGTTTCTCCTAAACTCCACCCGATTACTTTGAAATCCTACCCAAGCTATTCAACCCAAGAACTAGACTAGAGACTTAATATTTTTGGTGAGTTTTTGGTTGCATGGGAAATGAAACGAAAGCATTGCATGCATGGGATACATATATAGTACCTAGTGTGTCCTAGTGTCTATGTTTTAATGTGATGTGATGTTGGAGTGTTACAAAAAGTCTTTAAAGTGTAAGAGTGAATAAGTTACTCCATGGTTTTTGGTTTCTTATGTGTCGACATGCTTCATCAAAAGGAAACGTGGGTTTTGGCAATTTAAAAGAGTATGGTACTTGCGAAAATACATTTTAAAATGTTGTAGTACTTGGCCTAGGTGAATATTATAAGCAATTGAGTGTGCATGAATTAAGGAAGGTACTCTTTTGTTTGGAAAATGCATGTCGACATATCTATTTCTTTCAAAAGGAACGTGTGTTTTGTGATTATAAAATGGTTTGTACTTTCCTAGGACTTAAAATATTCATTGTGTAAGCATGAAATAGGGAGGTACCATCTTTGTTTTAAAATGTATGTCGACAATGCCATTTATTATGTAAACGATTTTGAAACTTTGGCTAGGCTCGGTGATGGTTGATAGAATGTAATATTTAGACTTGAAATTGTGTTTAGAAATGGTTTTAGGACTTAATAGAAACAAACGGGGTTTAAAACGGTTTAGTTTTGGATTAGTTGAAATTATATGAAATCGTTTTTGGACGAAACGTTTTGCCTAGTAAAAATGTTGTTAGACTTGACGTGAGAAGCTAAAAATCGACACACTCAAAGTTGGCTAGGTGAGAAAAGTGATTGTACAAAAATATGTGTGAGTCGTGTGTAAGAGTTGGGAGTACGAGACTTGTTTCTGGCTTGTCTTAGTCGAGTGAAAAGAAAAACAAAAGAAAGAAAAATGGGCTTAGTTTTTTGGGCCGTGAATAGTAACAGGCCAAGAAAAGAAATGGGCTTTGGGTGAGATTTAGGGTCCGGTTAGGTGTAAGTTAGGATTAGTAAAGTATTAATTGTGATTAGTGATAAGTTTAGAAATAAATTAGTAAAACGTTTATGTGAGTCCGAGAGTGAATAGTGTTTTGTGAATAGTATTTCGTGAATAGTAAAACTTTTGAAAAACATCTCGATATTACTAACCGACTCCAAAAACGATGAATAGTGAAATAATAAATAGTGTTTTGTGAATAGTAACCGATGAATAGTAATTTTTGAAAAATGTTTCAAAATGCAGGTTCGTAATGAATAAAAGGAAATTTTAATATTCTCGCGATTTTAGACTATAGTGGTACATGTGTGAGCATCGTTCCAAGCATAATGAGATCATAAGTATCGTAGTGATTTTCAAGTAACATAGTATATTTGATACAAATAAAATAAAAAAAATTGTTATTGGTAAAAATGTTATTAATTTACGTAATGATATATTAGTCTTTGATTACTTTTATTATTTATAGGGAAATTTACGGGGGATTACACAACATAAACACCTTAGAGTAAAAACTATTAATATCACCCACGACAAAACTTAATTTTAATCAATAAGAAGCAATGAAAGGTAAGTTGAAGAGACGTGTACCTTTTAAGCTCCATAGATGAGCCACCAAGAAGATAATCTTTAAGCAAATTATCTTGACTCGTAAGAGAGCTAAACTCAAATACTTATGAATCCAAGGAGGTTAGACAAACATATAAAAGTATTGAACATGATATCTTTATCCTTTTATCATGAGCTTCTAATAGAGATAGAATTACTCCTACAATTCTCTCCTAGGTTTCACAAACATAACTTGTTTTGTTTTACTTGTTGATGGTGCATTTGAGTCAAATCCTAATCTGGTTTTATCTCTAAATGACTTTTGACTTTTCAATAAGCTTTTAAGTGCTTTTGAACTTTCTTCAAATTTAGCAACCATTTTTCATTTTTCATTTTGTCTTTGAATTCCATATTTGTAATCTTGACATATTTTGCATTCTAGATCAATTTCAACATTACTTTCAAGTCTAGACATTTTATCTTCTAACATGATTTCCTTTTCAAAATTATTCACAAGAGATTTTGAAAGTTCATTGTTAAATATAGTTTTTAGGTCCATGTTACATAAAAGTTTAGACTCATTTTCTAGTTTAGAAAACTCTAGGATAAATGTGTCAAAGTGATGAGTGCTCAAACACTCATAATTTTTGGTCAAATCTGAACTGCAAAAAATACAAAAACACTCAGTAATGCATCAAAATACTAAAAATATTTCAAAATTGTGTTTTATATGTTTTAGATGCAAAATGAGTAAAAACAAATGAAAAACGTACAAAGTTTGCAAAATTGGCAGTTTCAGTCCCCCAACTTTCATAAAATTACAAAATTAGTCCCTGGTCATTCAAAATATGGAAAATTATCACCAAAGGTCCTTTTACAATCATAAGTTGTCATATTTTGTCCTCTGGTGAAAAATTGGAAAGTTTTGGAAATTTACAGTTTGATCCCTGGAGTTTCAGTAATTGACAGATTTGGTCCCTGGTGGGATATTTTTGAAAGGAAAATCAATTTTTGTCCTTGGAAAATTAAAATGTGTCAAAAATAGTCCTTGGAATGAAAGATTGGTGAAATTACAATTTTAGTCCCCGGATTTTGAAATTTGACATAAATGGTCCCCGGGAATTTTGAAAAGTACAAAAATTGCAAAAATGGGTTTTGGATATTTAAACTATGCATGAATGGTCCTTTATGATATTTTGGCATAATTACAACTTTGGCCCCTCATGTTTGGTGAAATTTCAAAAATGACCCTTATGAATACTAAAACACCAAACGGACCATTTGTTTATCATAAACCAAAACTAAATCCAAACACTTACATCCACCAGGCCCACAACACCACCCTCACCAGCCCACTACCCAAGCCCACCTAAATAATAATAAAAACCCAAACCGTTTTATTTAATCCCCCAAGTCAAACCAGGTTAAACTCTTCACCCTCTTCCCCACTTAGAACCCTGCTAAACCACTGCTATACTCCACCCCCTCCTCCACCTCAGACCACTCCCATACCTTGTCCCCCTAGCCTCCAATACACTCCAAATCACATTAAATACCCACGAATTACTCCAAGTAACCATTAACTGCCAAAATCACCTTTTCCTGCAAACAAGAATTTGAAGGCTAGGATTAAATGGAAGCTATCCTACGGCTGAAAGAGAAGTGGGAAAGTCCAAGAAGACTTCAGGGACTCATTTAAGTAAAGAAAAAATGAAGAAAGAAGTATTAGATAGTGTAGTGTAGATTTTAGTTCATCCAAATTAGTGTCGAATTAATTGTATCTTTTAATTTCCAGTTAAACCATAGATTGTAATTTGTTTTCTTAAGTTAATATAAGTTTATGAGTATTATTTCAAGCTTTGGTTCTTAAATTCAGTTTTCTGTGGTAATTCAGTTGTGCTATTTTCAGTGAAATTTGACAAGCTCATTTAATATTGTTTAAATTGTTGTGTAATGATTCAGTTAGTTCCTAACAAGCTTTCATAAGCTTTGAAATCTTTGAAATTAGTTTTAGCATGAAAAACCAAAATCACTCAAAAATACATATAAATAAGGAAAAATGGAAAATCAGTTGAGGAAGAAAAGGAATGCAAGGAGCAGGTTGATTTTGGAATTTCAGGGTGCTAATGCTTAAATGGAAGCTTTGGGTTGAATACTTGGGTCCTAGTTTATATTTTTCAGCTTGGATGAGTTTGTAAGCTTTTACTCATTCCTTTGTATAACTTGTGTTTATGGTTGTTTATGCTTTGTAGTTGTTGATTTCTGTTTGTACTTGCTCAAATATAGTTATTAACTTATTATAGTCTAAAATCAGTTAAAACTTCTTAGTATTGGATCAGGGTAACCATTTGCTTCACAAATCATTCAAAGTTGTTAACAGTAGGAGTGTTTGGATTAGTGATTAGTGTGGTGATCTTCTTGTTATTTGGCTGTTGTTTTGGTTATGGTAGATTGCTTTAGGTCTGTATAGGTCAAGTCAAGCCCTAAACTCATACCTTATTTGCAAAAAAATAGTCAAAACCTCTTTGATCTACCCTCACAGTTAACTGTGAGGGATATGTGATTCATGGACCTTCACTTTAGCTTATAAGTTGTAGATATAGCTTAATTCAAGTTAATTATAACTTATTATAATCATATCAGTCAATAAATCTAGTACAAATCTCAACAAAGTCAACATATCATGTTCAACTAAAAAGTCAAATATGCATTTCTCAGGTTTTTCCAAAATTTCAAGTATTTATTGTGATTTGTGTGTTTGGATTTAGATTTTGAAACTTGTTGAAGTTAAACTCTACCAGCTCATCTTCATAGTCCAACCATTTCCATATTTTTAGGATTTTTCTACTGGGCTCCATTGTCCTCCAAAGTAGGCTGCAGGGTTGATAGCACCCCTGCTGCACAGAATAGTCACCCACCACCACCACTTGGTGGTGGTTTTCTGGCCACCATAGTGGTCCACAGCCATCCACCTTGTTCCTTCCAACCCCCCTCCTACCATACTTCAGGTTTTGACCCTTGGGTTGACCTGAGAACCCCTGGGACCCACTTAGAATCACCCCACAAGATTGTCCCATTTCCAGTCAAATAACAAGAAATCAAAATGCTTTTTGTTAGCTTATAGCTTATTCTGTGGTCTCCAAGTGATTTTTCCAGCTTATTCATGTCCAAATAAGTTATTTGGATCAGAATCACCCATAGTGGGTCCCACTTAAGCCCATTTTAGCTTATTTTCCTTCTTGGTCAACAAAAGTCAACTGTGGAGCCAAAAAGCTTCTACAGTGCTTATTTTTAAGCTCTACAAAGTTTGTTTTTACAAAAGTTTGTTGTTTTTAGGTGTAAAGTAAGTTTGTAAAAGAAAAACCAATTTATTTTTAAGTGATAGTTTCTATTTAATGTAATTTAAATTTTATTTTTCATTTTTAGATTTTTATTAAGTACTTAGCTTTTTTTATATTTTTCTTAAATTCCTATTATATTAAAGTATTTATAGTAATTTTCTCAGATTTTTATTTTATCATTTGGTATTTATTAGAATTAATATTAGTTTTATTATTAATTAATAAATAATTAAGTTTAAAATAGCATAATTAGTTTTTATTAAGTAAAACCTAGTTTTTATATTTTTCCTAGCTTTTATATAATGTAAAATAATTTTAAGAATTTTTTTCATAATTTCTACTGTTCATTTTCTATTTTTAATAATTTAAAATAGTTTAATTAGGTAATTAATAATTAATTAATAGAAAAATCATAAAAAGACAAAAATACATATTTTTAATTTTAAAACTTGTTTTTAGTTATTTTATAATTTTAGAAATTTTATTTTCACCTTTTTAGTATTTAATCAATATTATATTGTATTTAAGTATTTTAAATATTAATAATAAGTATTAATTAGTATTTAATTAATATTAAATAATTAATTAGTGTTAAAATTTATTTTCTTTTTCTAAAAATTTTCTTTTATCCTTAGGTTTGTAAAAAAAGTCATTTTCACCCCTGGGGGTTTTCAGATTTCAGTTTTCACGTTTTATTTTGTACGCTCGCGTTATTTAAAACGTGAACGTACGCGTTTTAGGTTTTAAACATTTCTGGGTTTTCAAACTTTGCAGTCTTGTTAATATAGTGTCTTTAAGCTATTTTCTTTTATATTCCAGTAGTGTAATCATCACAACTCTCTCATACCCCTTCCTATCCAAATTCACCCGATCACATAACCGTTTGTTAACCATCACACCTCGTCGGGACATAACGACCTGGGGAAACACTATACTTCCGCAGAGCATTGACTCTAGGCAGTTTGACCTTGTTGACCATCCCCTGGTCAATATAAGTTGACGATTTAGCATCAATCACAAAGCAAAAGTGTTTGGTTTCAAATTGTACCTTGCTTGTTGTTTTGTTTAATTGACAATTACAAACCGGATCATCGTCTTCATCTACATCCTTGTCATTCCATGATTCGCAAACAAGTTCTGTTTGGCACAAGTAATCATCTTCACTTGTACCTTTATTGAAAACATTTAAACTAGTAGCACATGTATTTGCTTCAACTAAATGTATATCTATTAGTTTTTCTAAAACTTCTAATTCATATGTAAGACCAAATTGATCATCTTTGACTTGACATATTTCTTGATGACGGTTTAACATATTTTTCCAAACATCATTTGCCGTTTGACAAAAATACACTCTTTCATATTCGGTCCTTGATAAAGCTTTATAAATCATTATCTTAGCTTTAGTTTCTTTTTATCAAGTTTAGGATAATCATCTTGATTTTCAAAACTTGTTTTCGTTGGTTTGAAATCACCAATAGAAATAATATGCCAAAGATCTTGATCAATTGATCTCACATAGTTTTCAAATTTACTTTTCCATTCAAGGAAGTTTTCTTTTTCAAATAGCGGTGGCTTTTGAATAGGTTGCCCTTCTTTGAGATTTTCAAAATCCATGGATCGATCCAAGTTTTAAAATACAATATATTTTAAAGATCTTGAGTAACGTAGCTCTGATACCAATTGTGAAAAACTAGAAGGGGGGGGGGGGTTGAATAGTTTACCGCTTTTTAACTTAATTATCTTTTTAAACTTTACGATCAATCAAAGATATAATCTAAAAGATAATATGTAATAAGCAAGAATAAAGATAGAAACGATCAAACCACAACATGATTGTTCATCGTGGTTTGGCTACAAGGAATCTATTTCCTTGCCCTACGTCCACGCCCCGAGTGTCCAACTCGAGAGTTTAAAGCACTAGTCAACAAACTCCTTTCCCGGTGGAGAAACATTTACAACGTTGCTTACACTTTATCCGGTACAAAGCTAGATACCGAGTCCTAGTTCGAGGTAGAACCAACCTAACGTCGCCTATCCACTTTTTCCGACATTAAGCTAGATGTCGAGTTCTTTTACAAGGGTACAACCGCTCCCGTTAGTTCTTTTACAAGGGTACAACAACTCCCGTCACACTATGTATTTTGAGGCCTAAAATACTAACCGATCACTTCTACACAAGATACAAATGAAGTATAAACTACCAAAGTTTATACATAACAAAACTAACAAGTCTTGCAACTTTTGAGTTGAAACTTGTAACTTCTTGGATGAACTTGTGAACTCCTTTGCGGCTTTGCTACATAAAAGAATCACACAAGTCAAATGTTACCGAGTTAGATGAGAGAATATGTGTAATATATGTCTCTAAGTGATAAGGAAAAACTAGCAAGTGGCTTGGTATTTATAGCAAAACAAACCAGCAGTCTGGCGGATCCGGCGGAACCCTAGAATGGGTTCCGCCCATGTACCCTGAGGGATCCGCCAGGTCTGACAGTCAAACTTGCCATAAATCTTTCCAAACCAACGAAAGTCACATCAAGTTATTACTTGGTCAACCACACATTGAATCAACATGGAATGCTTCCAAAATGTGTAAGAGCTTATGGATAGTCAAACACATAAACTTACCATAAATGCTTATTGATGTGATGTGACATGACTTAAAAATGATGTTTAAAAAGAAATGTAAAATCTAGTTATACAAGACTTAAAAACTAAAGTGATGTTTTTACTATAAACTAAAGTTTATACTTTGTCAATAACAAAACTTAGCAAAGATCGTAAAATATAAATAACGTTTTTAGGTGATATTTGTATTAACACATCCTTAATGCATTTGATATATTGAGAATTATAGGTCGAAAGGGATTCTTAATATGTTGGATAGTTATTTGTAGGAGTGATCACCAGTCATCTCTTACTTATATATCTTTTTCATGATTGCTTGCTCATCATTTACATGTTTACTTCCATGTTTCTCAGCCTAAATAAACATAACTTTAATCATATAAACAAACAATCTAAATTACTAGTCTTTGGATAAGTGACAATCTAGGGACTTTACTTTGAAACAATTGTTAACTTGGCTTTTCTGCAATCTCTTGGGATGACCTGGTCTTACCTAAACCTTTACTATAAACGGGGGTTATACATTACCCATGTGTTTTGTATATTAAGGAAATTGGTGAAATTAGTATTATAAATTTAAAGCTTTTGAAACACATCAAAGTTTTTGGCGCCGTGGCCGGGGATTGGCATTGATAAAATCAAGTTGGTTAAGTGTTTTGAGACTTTTTACAAACATAGCCGTATAGTTTTCTGGCAAACTAAATAAAAAGTTTGCTTTATGAGGCTGAGTGTACGCCGCACTTTCAAGTTTGTGCGTCGTATTCTCTGGAAAAATTTAAAACTACGACGGTTTTACCTTCTAAACCGCCGTACTTTCTGGAAAATTTCACAATGTTTACCGAGACGAAATCAAATCAAAACAAAAACTTTTTAATGCTTAAATTCAAGGCTGAGAACATGAGAAATGCTTTTTATGTGCCTTTGGTATTTGGATTGATGCATTTGTTAATATGTTATGACTCATCAAAAATACAAAAATATTTGCTTATTTAGTTAATTAGACATTTTCTTGTTTTTAATTGTTTATGCATAATAATGATCTAGACTATATGTTTAAATAAAATTCTGAGATATTCTGAAAACTACAAAAAATTTAATTCCAAAAATAGGGGAAGTACGCCGCACTTGTTCTCAAGTATATCGGTCTTTCCTGGGGATTTTCGAAACAATATCAAGATTAAAATGGAAGTACACCGCACTTGATTACAAGTACGTCGCACTTTTATGACAAAAAGTTCACAAAAGACTTTTATCTTGTTCATTATGATTAAACCAATCCATCTTTTGATTTCTGAATGTTTACTAATATTATTGAAGTGCAAAATATCATTGAGTTTTGTTTGTACTAACATACTAATGGTTTACTCCATGTTATATTGTCAAATGTTAGAAATGGACCCAAACTCGAGTATTGGACGTATGTGTCTTGATAATGGAAATTCTCTTGTTGAGAATGATCAAGTGGAAAGTGTAGGAAACTAGGATGGAGATAACACTTGGGACACAGCAGACAGTGGAAAACAAAAGGAGGTGACGGCTTACACTTTCTTTAGAATGGAAAAGGAAGATGACACTTGGGATAGATACATGACTCCTTGCTATGTAAAAGGTGTGAATGCTTTTGATGGGGTGACTGATTTGGATTGTGGTAAAAATTTTGTTTCTCAAGAGGTGGTGATTGAAAAGAAATGGAAGTACACTAAGCTAGCTAATAGGGACAAAAAGCTTGATAAAAAGTTGTTGGTGAATTTAGAAGGAGAAATATATGTGGTCGAATTTTATGTGAATCCGGAAGAAGATGATGTTGAACCTACTGTGATACTTGGTAGGGATTTTCTTAGGCAAGCTAAAGCCATTGTGAACCTACAACTTGGCCTAATAACCCTTTGGCCCGAACCACCTGTGTATGATTCGGAGGATGAAGAGCTAGATGCTTTGGTAGCTAATTTCTCAGTTGAAGAACTGCCACCACTCTCACCAAACCTCGATGATTTCCCAAACTATGTGTGCAACATGGGAAAAAGCTCTAGAAACAAAAACAAACAACAAAAAACCTATAAAATGACCTATGATGATGAAGGCCCATCACTAATTGTAAATCATGCAAAAACACAAGAAGAGTTGACTAGAGAAGAGTTTGAGAATGATGTGCTAGAAAGAGTGATAATACTCAATGAAAAAAGACCCATTATCGAAACCTTGAAAAACTTAGACAAACACAAAATGATGCTTGATAGTGTGTTAATTGATAGGCTTAAACTTGATGGTGAGGTAACTAATGAGGAAGAGCATGATTTGGCTAAAGAAGTGGTCAAGGAGCATAAGTTTGTGAAAGAAGGAGAAGATCCGGGTTGTTTCATTTTACCTATTCGTTTGGAAGGAAAACTTACTTACAATGCATTAGTAGACACCGGATCAAACATAAACATGATGCCATATCGTATCTATGCACTTTTGGAAAGAGGAAAAGCAAGTCCTAAAATTGATAAATTGAAATTACTAGACCACTCTAGTGCGGAAACTATGGGACGTTTACTCAATGTCTTTTGCCAAATTGGTACCAACACCATTCTTGCCAATTTCTTACTTTTTGATGTGCCCATTGATAGAGATGTACCATTGGTTGTCGGGAGAAGTTTCATGTATACTCTTGGAGCTATAATGGACATGAGACATAATAGGATAAGTGTGTTTGGAGGGCATTACAAGATTGTGCCCATGAAGAAGAAGGAGGAAGAAAGAGATAGTGACGAGGAGGAGGATGAGTATTCTCCAAGAAGAGACGAGAATCGGAATCCATTCTATGGACCTGTTTATCCAAGCTATATGGAATGTAAAGATACTTTGGATCGTGATCTTGGTGAGCAAGACTATTTGAACCCATTTCGTGATGTATGTGTTTGGAAAAAGTTGGTAGGATTTCTTGGAACGCAACCTGTTTCTTTAACTAATAATGACTGGACACCTAACTATTTGGGGGGAAATGTAAAAGTCAATGGAGATAGGAAGTGGCACGTTAACGTTAAGATTGTGGATCCATTTGCGAATACCTTTGAAAGAGGTTACGAGACTAAGAAAACTGGAAGGAAAGTTTCAGGGGAGTACCAGCTGAGTGATGTCATGTCACCCGGTTATTTCAGAGCTTGAAAAAACATGGATGGCGGATAGGAGTAGCAACATACGCTCCTAAGTTTGTTTTACTTGTTTTATTTTTCTTTTCTATGTTATTTTTCATTATTTGAATAAAACGTACCAAAACATTGTATCCTAGAAAGTTAAGGAATGTTTTGATGAATGAATGAATATAATGAAGTTTGATTATATGTGGATTGAACATTTTTACGTATGCATGTTAGTTAAAATCTGAGCGGGGCTATAAATACAACTTAAAAATCTTTCATAACATATAAAATTTCACATACACTAAAAGAAAAACTGCCACACTTTGATCGAAAAATTCTCCACAAAGATCTTTAAAAGAAAAATCAATCCACATTATCATGTCTTCGGTATGTTTATCCATTTTATTTTATTTTCTTACAATTTTATTTCGTATTTTAGGGTTAATATTTTGTGTATTTTGTTTTAGATTTATGTTTTGATAAATGTATTAGTTTGAAGATAATTAGAACTTTTAGGATTATCTAGTTACACGGATGAAGGTTTTGCGTGAGAATGAATCGAATTAGGGTTAGGGTTTGGCCTTGATCACTATTTTTGCGAAGAATAGGAATTGGGATATGCTTATTTTATCTAGGAGAGATTGAGATAAGATATTAAAAGAGTTTATAGATGAAATGTTTTTAGAAACTATGAGATGATACTTTTTATGCTTAAACCTATGATAAGAACTGCTTATTTTAGGTGTTTTTTGAAATCAGTGAAGAAAAACTATAAGAATAAGTTTGAAAATGTAGTTTTGTTGGCATGATGCTTTAGAATCAAAAATTTCGCACCCAAAATGCTACGTGCGCCGGTTTTTAGATCTGGACCGCCGTACTTACATTTTAAACTAATTAGTACGTCGTACTTGTTGTCAAGTACGCCGCACTTGTTGCCTGAATTCAAAACAGAGTGTTTGAAGATTAGAATTTGAGAGAGATTTAGCCATATTTTGTTGCACTAATAGCTAATAATTCTGTGTCTATGGCATGTATGCAAGAATCAGAAACTAATGTGCAAGCTTCTACTTCTAGGGGCAAAAGAAAAAGACCTACTGTGAGTATAGATGAGCTATTGCTTGGCAGGGTTAACCATGAGCACTTGCAGTGGAGAGGGTGTAATCAGGATAATAGGAAGAAGTACAATCAGGTTCTGGCTAGGTTGGTAACCAAGGACATCTACTCTCCTTGTATTGTTGACTGGGATCTTCTAAAGAAAATGGGATGTGGTGAAACTGTTGAAGAGATGATTGAGATCAAGTTGATTGAAGCTGGAGGAGATGACGAATTGTTTGTGTCTGAGGCATGGAAGAGAGCTTTCAATTATCAAGAGGTGATTTACAAGGAGTTGTGTCAGGAATTCTTTTCTACTTATCAGATGGATGAGAATGTTAATCAGGAGGAGATATGCACAAAGAAAATCATGAAGTATAGGCTGGGAGGTAGAGCACATAGTGTCAGTCTGGTGGAATTTGCTAGGTACTTAGGGTTGTACAGATCTGAGGAGTTGAATGAAGAAGGTTTTTAGATTTATTTTCAAAGTGAGCTAAGAGATGAAGGGGATTTTAAGGCAGAAAAGTATTGGAGCAGGATAAGCACTGAGGATGAGCTGAGGTTGTCTAGGAGTGCTTGTAATAGCATTAGGAGCCCTGTCCTAAGTTTGTTACAGAAAATAATTGCTTATAGTGTCTGTCAAAGGACCACAGGGTATGACAAAATTCAGAAAAATGAGCTTTGGTTGATGAGTATGTTTGAGGATAGGAACAATGAGAGGTATGCCAATGTAGCTTGGGTGATAGCTAGGTGGATGAAGAAAAAAGGTAAAGGTACAAAGGATGGGAACAAGATCATTATGGGGCAGTTTGTGACTAGGATTGCTACGAGAATGTGGCTTTTATCTAATGATAATTTGAACAGCTACTCCACTCCTACACCTTGCAAGAGATTAAATGAAACCACTCTGAGGGAGTTGATTAATGATGATGGAAGGTTGATTGCTGTGGATCCTCAACCTGGTGTTGCTAGGATAGTACCACCCAGACCCCATAGGCCCACAGTGCTAGAGATTTGCCAAAAGTTGGGGGAGATTGAGAGAAGGCATGCTGCACTTGAGGAGCTGGGAAGGACAAATGAGTATAATTGGACAAGGTATGCTCCCTTGTTTGATAGTTTGGCAGCTCTGCAGGGTATCTCTCTTGGCACCAATGCACCACCAGGGTCTACCATCAACCAACCATCCAGTTCTAGGCAGGAAGATGACACCACCACCACCACTCAGGAACAACAACAGCAGCAGCAGTAACACCACTGCATAAACATTTGTGTGCGACGCACTTGGATGGCCAACCAGAAATCTGGTTGTGATGTTAAGGCAATTTCAAAACAATTTCTATTTGTTGGACCTTAAATCTATCAACTTTCACAAATATGAGCACTAGATGAAGTAAAGATGGTGACTTGATGTTATATATGTGTGGTGTTAAACTTGAAAGAGAATAATAGATGAAGAGAACTTTTATTAATAAAACACACACAATACATACACAAGCACACACCTCAAATGAGCCTTTGAGGTGTTTATATAGTAAGTTACATCATGCCCTAAAAGGCTTTCCATGGGCTTTGTCTAATGGGCTTGGTTTACAAATTCTAATAAAGGCTTACATGATATACTTAATAAGTACCAAGTCCATAGCCCAATATTCTTAACTATTACAATAGTTGTTGACTCAATAATGATCATCACTTTTAATGCTAACAATCTCCCCCTAAGGGACGATCATTGAGATCTCCTTTTGATTACATAAATGATCAACACTTCCAATGCTAACAATCTTCCCCTAAGGGTGATCATTGAGATCTCTCTTTTGTGACCTTGCTCTTTGATATTTGAAGCTTGTTCTTTTTGAACTTTGAGTCTTGTTGTGTAATAGTTTTGCTTTGTTCCTTTGTTCCAATCATGCTTTGTGATCTCTGAATAATGTCGATTGGTCGTTCTTGCCTTTGATCAACATCTTTACACTGTTGTCTTTACGTCTTTTCCAACATGCTCATACTTTGTTTGACATAGAATCTTTGTGAAGTTCTCTTTTCTTTGATTTTAATATTTATTTCTTTAGTTTGTAGATTCTTTGACTTTGAGACTTAGAAACGTTCTGAACTTTGCTTTGCTTTAATCTTTGAAGAGAGCTTTGTAGGGTATGAGCATGTGGATCTTTGAGTGATGGTAATGGTCTTTCTCCAAGGAACATTCATCAGTACCTGCATAAAACAGTTAGCAATAAAATATCCGGTACTTACAGGTTCGGAATTAGAGATCGTCAACAGCATAGTGTGAAGACTCCTTCTAACCCTTACCAAGGCCATTCCCATTTCAGATACTCCTGAGAGAGCTTACAAGACCTACTAAGTAGATCAACGAATGGGTGAGTCGCTGGAGATCACCCCACGACTGTAGACCGTTTGAAACATAGTAACCATCATGATAGATAAGGCAAGATCCTTAGATCTCAAAAAGACTCTTACAACTTGTGTCCTTTTTGACGAACACAAGTGTATTCATAGGAAAGTGTATCCTAAGAGATCTTTTAATGAATCTCATGGCTCTAGACTCGATTAAGTGCATAATTTGGTTTTCCTATGCGGAGACTAGGGATGGGTCTCCTGCTTCAATATCAACCATCTCTAAGAGATACGTTGATAGTTTACACCGGTTCCCCGTGAGAATGAAACAAGCTCTTTTAAGAGAACTTGAGTGGCTAGAAGGTTAAGTGCAGTGTGTCACTGGGTCCATGACGTCTTTATCTTCAATACAGGTGTCACCTTAGTAACAACCAGTAGCATACAAATTGAACCCGGTGTCTGCCCTAAGGTTGAATGATGAGGCAAAAAATGATCTGTTTTTAGGGGGTCATTTAAGCCCGAATTCGAAATTATTTGATCAAATATTGCCATAAATTGTTCCTTTTGTGATTTTAGGTACTTTTGGAGTGAATTCTGGAAAAGAAAGCATTTTGGACATATTTGGAGCATAAAAGTGAAGAAAACGGCAAAGTCTCAATTTTCCTTGCTGGGAACAGTACTTGACGGCGTCACCAACTTCTACATGACGGCGTCAAGAGATAAAACAAGAGGTAAAGTGGATAGAGTACGTGACGGTCCAGAGAGTTTTTACACTAGGGCATGACGGCATCACCATAGGCCGTCATGGTCCCTTTACACGTGACGGCCCAGAGGAAAATGGCTCTTGACGGCGTCAGATCTGGATCTAAGCAATCCGATATTATTATGGGTGGCGAGTTGACGGCATCAGATTTCTCTTCTTGACACCGTCACATTGGAAAATCTATATATAGTTTTGTAATTTTCATTCATTAAGAGAGGGATAACTTGGAGAAACCCTAGCACGATTTTATCAGTATTTTCAAGGGTTTTAACCATTTGAAACCTTTCATGTTCAATTAAGATAAGTATCCTGGTGTGTGTTAATTTACACACCTTTTATTCGACCAAAACTGGACCAAAAAGACCAAGAACCGAGCTAAATTTACCAAATATACGTTGTTTTTGTGTTTTTACATGTGCAGGTATGGATATTAAGAAAACGGACAAAAGCGAGCCAAAAACGGCAAACACGAGCACAGGATTTTGGAAAGAGCGTTTAAAGCCGAGCCGAGGTCTGAGGAAGATTTTATTATTGAAGACCCTTGGAAGTATCTTTCAAAAGATGGAAAAATTGGTCCTTGAAGTTTGCAATTTTACATCAATGGTCCTTGTCATCTTAGCCTAGACTTTTAATCCCATTAACCTTTATAACCAAATCAATCCAATTCCAAAATCAAATGACCCCAAGCCCAAAGTATTCTTAGCCCAACAAATACCCCACCCTTTTTAGTTATACCCGTAACCCATTTCACCATTTTACCCGAAGTCAAACACAATCTAAACCCGGTCAATAACCTTTAAATAATAATATTATAATCCCTTTTATACCCCCGTTTTGCCTGTTCATCCTCCTTCTTCCCCACTTAAAATCCCATACATACCCTTTCACCCAAGCTTGGTACTAAGCATCTTCTCACGTGGCAAGGGTAGTAGTGGCTCGGATTGCCAAGCTGGATTGATAAATGGCTGAGATTGTTTGGAACACATCATCAGATGTGATTGAATGGCTATGATTGGATTGGATTAGTAAATGGGATCAATTGGAGGATATTCTATGGAGATGCTACTTCTAGGATCTTCCGACGCACCCTTGAGCTCAGCCTATATATATCTCTCCTCACTCACCATTTGAGGCTGTTAGATAGTTAGCCATAGGAGTAGAAGTAGTATAGAGTAGTTAATTTTAGCTTAATTGTTTAGCTTTTATAAAGTTTAGTAAATTTACTCTTTAAATTACTCAAGTATTGTAACCATTTTCATATTAATAAATTCAGTTTTCATTTAATTGCAATTTACTTTCAAAAGTTTTTCAATAGATCCATTAAAGCTTTCAAAGTTTTCGTTTAACATGTTCTTATAAGCTCATTCAAGCTCCTTGTTAGCTTGTTGTTGGAATCCTTAGTTTACTTCTAATTTTGATGGTGAAATAGCCATGGTCAACAAATGTCAACCTTGGTAATAGATGTGTTCATGGTGGTAATTAATGGTGTTAGATTCAGTTTCCTGGTGTGGTGTTTGAGCCTATCTAAAAGATAGGCCATGGTTGAAATTAAATCCTATTTCAGTTAGGATTCCAAATTTGTAAGTTCTCTCTTTAAGTTTCATTTAAATTGTCCTATAGATTCTATTTTGATTAGTTTAGATCTATTTTGCTAAAGTAGTTTATTGCTTGTATGCTCTTAATTGTTTCTTATTCAGTAGAGTTTGTAATGTTTGAGTTAGATTGAATCCATTATTGCTTTTATACATGAAACTGCCTTTATGTTGCATTGAGATTACGTGATCTGTGATTTCTTTTATTCTGTGGTTAACTGTGGAATTACTTTGTTATAAGTGTTTTTGACATTAAAATTGAAGTTAGATTGATCATTAGTTCAACAATTGGTAGACTAAATCTCATATTTATAGTGTAACTGCTAAGTTTAGGGGTGTTTGGTTCTGCCATTTACTTGATATTCTCATTGTTGCTTTACTATTATTTCTGCATAAACAGGTCTCATTAGGTTAATATACGGTTATAGTAACATAAAATCGGCTAGGTAGTTTATTAAATAGTCAACTTAGGTTTTTAACTTGAAATCTGCTTGCATAAATGGAAATCAGTTAGTGTAACTTTAGAGATAGATGCATAAAAGTGTAAGCTAGCTTAAACAAGTGTTGCATTAGCTTATTAGTACATCTAGGGATAGATTTGAGCAACTGAAATCAGATTGGGTCAAAGTTAAAGTGCCAATTTAAAGTCAACTGTCTGCATACATTTGCTTGTGTACCTGTTCTGAGCCTCTTTTCTAGTCCATATTTAGGTAGTAATTGATATATTGTGATAGGGTTTTTTTGGTTTTTAAGGATCTCAGCCATGTAGTTAAGCTTTTGCCCCTTAATATTCTAGTTTAGAGCTTATTTAGACTGCTTATTTGTGCCTGCAAGTTGAAGGTTTACATACTGTTTGCTATAGTAACATAGGACATGCAGCTGAGCTTTCTGGCTTACGGGCAAGCCTTATTTGAGATTTTTGAGCTGCATTAAGTTTTTTTAGGTCCATTACACATTCCCTATGCTTTTGGTGCGATTTTATGTAGGAGTGCTTATTCTAAGTGCTTATTCAAACTGCTTATTGTGTCCAAACTGCTTATTAGTGGGCTTATTTAAACTTTCTTATTTTTCCTAGTATTAGAATAATATTTTAGATTTTCCAGAATTTTTTCAAATATTTTTTCTAGCTTAATTTAGTATTTTTCTCATTAAATTTTAGTTTTTAATCAATTTTTAATACATTTTAATTACTAAAAAATCCAAAAAAATCAGAAAAAGCCTAGAAAAATCCAAAAATATTTTAGAAAATAGTTTTCAATTATTTTAGATTTTTAGATATTAATTTTACATTTTTCCCATTTATTTTCTATTTTTTAATTAGTTTTTAATTAGTTTAAATACTTTTAAATTCCTAAAAATTACATAAAAAGCCAAAAAAAAAAAAAAATAGTTTCTAGTTTTAAAATTACTTTTTAGTTATTTTATAATTTTTAAAATTTATTTTTCATTTTTCTCACCTTATTTGCATTTTCTTTTAATTTTTAATTAGTTAATTAGTTTTTATTTCATAGAAATTAAATAAAAAGTCAAAAAAAAATATTTTTCTTTTTCTCAAAATTCTTTTTAGTAGTTTAATATTTTTAGAAAATTGTTTCACGTTTGTAGGATCATTTTTCTTTTAAAAGTTACGTTTTTATTCGTACGTTACGTTTTAAATTTCGCGATTGATTTTCCTGTTTTTAGATTTTAAACATTTGTGCATATATAGCTTGTACTTTCTGCTTTATTCTCTATTTCCTTTTATAATTTGAATTTCACCATCACTTTTCACTATTCACTTTTCACTACATGGTTGACGAATCGATATTCAAGATTCCATTCAACTTTCGTTGGGAGAACGACCCGGGAAATACTTTCACGAGTATTTCTTCGGTAAAATAAATCTTATACTTAAAACGACTAAATCAAAATGGCGCCACTGCCGGGGAAGGTTGAAGTGAGTTTTTAAATATTCGTTTTGAAAAATCGTGTTTTGATAAGCCTTCCTCTATCTTGTATATATTTTCTATAAAAATATAAAAATTGAAAAATCAAAAACACTTTTCCTAAAGTGTTTACAAAAATGCCAAAAAAATAAAGTTACAGCCTCGACTCTCCCGTGGAAGGGAGGGCGTTGTAAACCAAATAAGTCTTACAACATAAGAAAAACGTGAAATTAGTTTTTTATCGGATTACTTCAATTCTACAACCGATTATGCGGGAAAATTCTTTTCTCTCGTTTCGTCGCAAGTAGTTTTGAAGGAAACGATTACGATTAACGCAACGTTTGTAAAAGAAAATAAAAGTTTGTGATTTGTTTTTCAGTAAATATTAAAAATACAAAAATATTTTTCCTTTTCATATTTGCTTTTCACTTTTATTTTGATTTGTTTTTATGATACGAAAAACCAAAAATAATCTTCTAATCCTCTTAAACGTTTAATTCTATCTTCTTATCCCTCTTCGTTGTTTAATTCTTCAAAATGTTCGATTACTTGTCCCATGATCCTCGGACCATGGAAGATTTTTATCGTCCATCGCTTATCGGTAGAGGAGGACCGATCGCTCTGACAAATGATTTTGTATTGAAATATCATATGGTTGAGCTTATTAGCCAAACTTGCCAATTTCACGGATTTGAAGATGAAGATGCTAATTATCATTTGGACAAATTTCTATCGATCACTCAATTCTACAAACAAAACGAAGTTTCTCAAGACAACATCCATTTGAATCTCTTTCCCTTCTCGTTAACCCATGAAGCCGAATCTTGGTTTTATACTCTTAAAAACCATTCAATTCATACTTGGGACGAGATGTGTCTCAAGTTTCTTTCAAAATACTTTCCATACACAAAAACGATGCAATTTAGAAGAGATATTCTAAATTTCTGGCAATTGCACAGAGAATCAGTATTTGAAGCTTGGGAAAGATTCAAGTATTTGTTGCAGAGATGTCCGGATCATAGAATTTTGCTCCTTGATCAAATCTTAACCTTTTATCATGGCATAAATATGATCGATCGAGAAAAAATCATGTTGGCTGCCGGAGGCAATCTCATGAGGAAGACTCCTCAAGAAGCCTATGATTTGATCGAGAATATGACACAACATCACTATCAGTGGGATACTGAAGCCCTTTGTGACTCTACCCCTATTTTAAGTGATCATCATTCCGATTACATTCCCGCTGAGATTGCACAAATTGGGGTCCCTGGAAATCACAAAAGTTATATTAATCAATATTGCCAGCAAGGACCAGGTCATCCTAACACTATCCACTTTTCATACTCCGATGAAAGTGATGAGGATGAACCTTTTGAAAAAGAGAAATCAGAGATCAATCAACTTATTGAAGACCCTTCAGATACCTTGTCAATGGGGGACAAGGAAGTCGATGTCAATCCTCTTAAGGAACTTGATGACCTTGTTCCAATCCCAAGGGTATCCGAAGAACTTTTCTATCTTCTTGATTATACTCCACATACTTTTGATACGACTATCACGAATCCTTTGTTTGATTTCGATTCTAAGTTTATTTTTAAATCAGACAATCCTATCTTCGATATTCAAAACGAGGAGAGTGATGAGTCCAATTTGGAGACCGTTATGGACGAGGTGCACATTTATAGCCCACGAAGTACCGCACAAGTCCCACCTCCATGTATCCATCCTGAGCCCGAGCTCAAAGACGAATTTCGTAAGAGTGATTATCTTTTCGAGGAGTTCTCCGGTGAACTCACTCACATCATATCTCCTTTTGAGTACGATTATTTCCATTTTGATCTTGAGAAAGATGTTAGTCTGGGGGGAGACGTACTTATTGATGATATCAACCCAACCCTCCCTCCCAAAGTTTTTGAAAATTACAACATGAGCTTAAATGACATTCAAATTAAGGAAAATGAACAATTTGCTTTTAAGGATGAAGAATTGATCTTGATTGTTATCAAAATCTTTCTTCCTTTCTTCACATATGATGTGACTTCTCCTATCCTTCACTTCATCGGAAGTGAGGATACTATCTTTGACCCCGGTATTACCATTTATGGTTTCTTCTTAAAACCGTGGGTATCTCATCGGTGTGGAACTTTCTTAAGCTTAAATGTTTATCCAAACCTCTTGAATGAAAGTCCGATGGAGATTATTTCTTCCACTTGCTTCCCCAAGGACAATTTAATTCGGGGCGAGTCTAAGCTATACGACTCGATAAAACACAAGCGCTTCGTGGGAGGCACCCCATGCTTATCATTCATCTTCTTAAAAGTCTTTTCTTTCTAATGTGACATGAGGAGGGCTACCCCTTCCAAATCTTGTGTTTCGTGGTTGTTAGCAAATGTCTAGGATTTGCCCGAATAATGAAGACTCTCGTGCTCGTTGGTTTGTCTCAACTTGAGTTTCATCATTCGTTGCTCATCCCATATCCTAATCTTTTCGACTAACATTTATCTTTTGGCATAATTAATAAACGGCCTTAGATTTATGTAGGAGAATCCTTACCTTTTAAACATTGAGGACAATGTTTCGTTTTAGTCTGGGGGGGGGGGTGATCTTTCGATCTGATTTTTACCTTGCACTTTGTCGTGAACTCTCGCAACTCCGTTTTTCCACCAAAAATTGAAAATTTCAAAAATTTTGAAGAAAAATTGATGGAAAAGTCATGAAAAAGCACAAAAAATGAGAAAAATTGAAAAAAGTTGTGCAAAAATATAATAAAGTTTGAATAAGTGTTTTGACACCTTATTGACTTTCTTGCTGGCGAGAGTAGGAATAAATATTTTGACTTGACCGGGCGTGTTGAGCCCTAGCTTGTTCCCTTAACCAATAATAATTACATAAGCTTGTGCTAGTCTTGTATACCAGGAGCTATAAAATGCGAATTCTTTCTTAAGAATCTGCAAGTTCCCGTACTTGACTCTATACATGCGCAGCTTAAAAGCTTTCGCTAGTCTTTTACATCAGAAGCTAGAAAACGCGAATTCTTTTTCTAGAATTTGTAAGTTTCCGTAACTGACTTTATATATGCGTGGCTGATTATTGGCTAAGTATTCGCGGGTTTCATTACTTGGAATCTTAAATTGCGAAGAGCGAGAAATGATAGAGTTTATTTAGAAGTTAGATGCTAAACGTGGAGTAGTTGGTTCTCTTTAGAGCTCATGAGAGGTACTTGTGGCTTTTTACTCCCACAAAATTATATCACCAATATATAATAGATGTTCTAGGTTAATTAGCGGTATTTAGGTTTGGATAATATTTAGTTTCTTATTTTCTTAAAAGAATCATTACTTTAGAAGTTGGGTACATATCAAGGAACATCAAAAATAAGAGCAAAAAGTAAAAAAAACAAAAGTCAAAATTTGATTATGTATGTGGTTTTGGAGCTACCCGATAAGCTTCCATTGATGTTATGAGAAAAGTCAAGAAAGAAAAAAATGAAAAGTATGAAAAATATGAGAAAAGTGAAAAAAGTGAAAAATAAAAATGAAAAGTGAAAGTTATGTTGAATAAGAGCTTGAATGTAAATAAGTTGTTGGCGCGTGAGGTGCATGTGGATGATTCTGAATTGGACACATGAGGTGCACGTGTAGTACTCCGCAACTTATATTTATGATATTGTATCTACCAAAATTCCTTGATGTGGACCGAATTTCTATTGTAGTGGTTCTTAAGAGAAAATGGAAAACTACTTATCGTTTAAACTTAGGTGTCACTATCGGACTAAAAAATATTGAAACGAGAAAATATGAAGCAATTCATTTCTCAACAAAAATAAAATATTGAGATACAAAAACTTAGGACATGGGAGTAAGAAGTTTCATTCATTAAGAGAGGGATAACTTGGAGAAACCCTAGCACAATTTTATCAATATTTTCAAGGGTTTTTACCCTTTGAAACCTTTCATGTTCAATTAAGATAAGTATCCTGGTGTGTGTTAATTTACACACCTTTTATTCGACCAAAACTGGACCAAAAAGACCAAGAACCGAGCTAAATTTACCAAATATATGTTGTTTTTGTGTTTTTACATGTGCAGGTATGGATATTAAGAAAACGGACAAAAGCGAGCCAAAAACGGCAAACACGAGCACGGGATTTTGGAAAGAGCGTTTAAAGCCGAGCCGAGGAAGATTTTATTATTGAAGACCCTTGGAAGTATCTTTCAAAAGATGGAAAAATTGGTCCTTGAAGTTTGCAATTTTACATCAATGGTCCTTGTCATCTTAGCCTAGACTTTTAATCCCATTAACCTTTATAACCAAATCAATCCAATTCCAAAATCAAATGACCCTAAGCCCAAAGTATTCTTAGCCCAACAAATACCCCACCCTTTTTAGTTATACCCGTAACCCATTTCACCATTTTACCCGAAGTCAAACACAATCTAAACCCGGTCAATAACCTTTAAATAATAATATTATAATCCCTTTTATACCCCCGTTTTGCCTGTTCATCCTCCATCTTCCCCACTTAAAATCCCATACATACCCTTTCACCCAAGCTTGGTACTAAGCATCTTCTCACGTGGCAAGGGTAGTAGTGGCTCGGATTGCCAAGCTGGATTGATAAATAGCTGAGATTGTTTGGAACACATCATCAGATGTGATTGAATGGCTATGATTGGATTGGATTAGTAAATGGGATCAATTGGAGGATATTCTATGGAGATGCTACTTCTAGGATCTTCTGACGCACCCCTGAGCTCAGCCTATATATATCTCTCCTCACTCACCATTTGAGGCTGTTAGATAGTTAGCCATAGGAGTAGAAGTAGTATAGAGTAGTTAATTTTAGCTTAATTGTTTAGCTTTTATAAAGTTTAGTAAATTTACTCTTTAAATTACTCAAGTATTGTAACCATTTTCATATTAATAAATTCAGTTTTCATTTAATTGCAATTTACTTTCAAAATTTTTTCAATAGATCCATTAAAGCTTTCAAAGTTTTCGTTTAACATGTTCTTATAAGCTCATTCAAGCTCCTTGTTAGCTTGTTGTTGGAATCCTTAGTTTACGTCTGATTTTGATGGTGAAATAGCCATGGTCAACAAAAGTCAACCTGGGTAATAGATGTGTTCATGGTGGTAATTAATGGTGTTAGATTCAGTTTCCTGGTGTGGTGTTTGAGCCTATCTAAAAGATAGGTTATGGTTGAAATTAAATCTTATTTCAGTTAGGATTCCAAATTTGTAAGTTCTCTCTTTAAGTTTCATTTAAATTGTCCTATAGATTCTATTTTGATTAGTTTAGATCTATTTTGCTAAAGTAGTTTATTGCTTGTATGCTCTTAATTGTTTCTTATTCAGTAGAGTTTGTAATGTTTGAGTTAGATTGAATCCATTATTGCTTTTATACATGAAACTGCCTTTTTGTTGCATTGAGATTACGTGATCTGTGATTTCTTTTATTCTGTGGTTAACTATGGAATTACTTTGTTATAAGTGTTTTTGACATTAAAATTGAAGTTAGATTGATCATTAGTTCAACAATTGGTAGACTAAATCTCATATTTATAGTGTAATTGCTAAGTTTAGGGGTGTTTGGTTCTGCCATTTACTTGATATTCTCGTTGTTGCTTTACTATTATTTCTGCATAAACAGGTCTCATTAGGTTAATATACGGTTATAGTAACATAAAATTAGCTAGGTAATTTATTAAATAGTCAACTTAGGTTTTTAACTTGAAATCTGGCTTACGGGCAAGGCTTATTTGAGATTTTTGAGCTGCATTAAGTTTGTTTAGGTCCATTACACATTCCCTAAGCTTTTGGTGCGATTTTATGTAGAAGTGCTTATTCTAAGTGCTTATTCAAACTGCTTATTGTGTCCAAACAGCTTATTAGTGGGCTTATTTAAACTTTCTTATTTTTCCTAATATTAGAATAATACTTTAGATTTTTCAGAATTTTTTCAAATTTTTTTTCTAGCTTAATTTAGTATTTTTCTCATTAAATTTTAGTTTTTAATCAATTTTTAATACATTTTAATTACTAAAAAATCCAAAAAAATTAGAAAAAGCCTAGAAAAATCCAAAAATATTTTAGAAAATAGATTTCAATTATTTTAGATTTTTAGAAATTAATTTAGCATTTTTCCCATTTATTTTCTATTTTTTAATTAATTTTTAATTAGTTTAAATACTTTTAAATTCCTAAAAATTACATAAAAAGCAAAAAAAAATTAGTTTTTAGTTTTAAAATTACTTTTTAGTTATTTTATAATTTTTAAAATTTATTTTTCATTTTTCTCACCTTATTTGCATTTTCTATTAATTTTTAATTAGTTAATTAGTTTTTAATTCATAGAAATTAAATAAAAAGTCAAAAAAAAAAATATTTTTCTTTTTCTCAAAATTCTTTTTAGTAGTTTATTATTTTTAGAAAATTGTTTCACGTTTGTAGGATCATTTTTCGTTTAAAAGTTACGTTTTTATTTGTACATTACGTTTTAAATTTCGCGATTGATTTTCGTGTTTTTAGATTTTAAACATTTGTGCATATATAGCTTGTACTTTCTGCTTTATTCTCTATTTCCTTTCATAATTTGAATTTCACCATCACTTTTCACTACACGGTTGATGAATCGATATTTGAGATTTCATTCAACTTTCGTTGGGAGAACGACCCGGGAAATACTTTCACGAGTATTTCTTCGGTAAAATAATTCTTATACTTAAAACGACTAAATCATATCCTTTCAATTCATTCAATATGTCTATGTGTTGTTTGAATATATCTTACGCTTGTCTTGATTTTAACATGCTAGGCTAGATCTTTTGTGTGTTTGCTTAGATGTAGTGAAACCTAGATGTTGATTATGGGTTGATTGTTTGTTTATAGTTGTTATGGATGAATGATTTCGATGTTAGGCTTAAGAAAACTGGCAGACTTCCATAGTGTAACTTGCTTGAACGTCTTAAGAAACATGAACCAATGCGTACTAGGTTTTTATGGTTGTATTTAATGCATGAGCGAATTCTAATGATCCCATGTTAGGAGCTTCTTGCAGGCTCGACATAGGAGTGAAGTAGGAGCTTATAGAGTTGGGGAAGTACGTACGCCACCCGACGAATGGTATTAAGGAATATAACCCGTCATCCACGCAACTGTAACAAACTATCAACCTGTAAAAGATATCTAGGGAGTATTGAAATCTAAGTAAACACAATTTTCCCATTTATTGTTCACACTACTAGTTTAATTAGTTTAATTTACATTTTTGTCATTTTATTTTGATTGCATCTTAGTTATTGGGTTAGTTGACTAGCAACTAATTCCGCCCACTCCACCAAAACCCGAGATTTTACTTGCTTTTCATAAAATATAAAAATACAAAAAGAATCATCCCTCACCTCTAGACTTAATTTTTAGGCTTTCTAATCCTAGCGACACTATTCCTGAGTTGAACGATCAATCCCCCGGTACTTGTTACTATACTATACTACAACGATCAGGTACACTGCCTGGTGGGGGTTGTAAGCTTCTCAAGATCCCTTGAGATGTAAAGCCTGGTGCAATTCCTACGCATCAAGTTTTTGGCGCCGCAACCCGGGGAATAGTTATTGTCTAGGTTAGAATTTCTTTTCATTAGGTCTACTTGCTAGATTCCTTTCTAGTAATATTTTATTTTTATTTTTAGGTTTTCTTTAGTCTATCTATTTCTTCGTGTCTTTGTTCGTATTAGGTTGGTCTTTATGGATTTGGAGAGTCGCCGGTTAGAAGTTAGCAACATGCTTATAGCGTGTAAAAGAAGAAAGAGAGAAGTTAACACATTTAAGGAATTTAATAAACCCCTCCAAATGAAAATTGAGTTTACAGACTTCTCTCCAACCCCTGATGAATTGAGTTACCACAAATTTCTTTTACAACACCCCTGCCCCTCAAAATATAGAAAGACACCATGGATTAGGAGGCATAACTTTAGGAACATAAAAATTCCTTACATGATTGGGTACATGTCTAGAGAGCATACATACATTGACTTAAAAGCACCCATGAACATTATGTCTAGGCTGTACTACAACTGGATAATGAGTGAAAGGTTAAGCTCTAGAAAAGACCCCTACAACCCCAATAGATTATGTAATTTTGTCAAGAGAGTTAAAGGGGTACACATCTTTATAGGAAATTTTACTTATCAATGCGACTTTGTAATCCTAGAAGATGTTAGAGGCATTATAGACCGACACTTAGGAGAAATGGTCCTAGGACAACCTTTTGTTGAGAAGACTAAGATGTATTGTGATCAGGGAAAGGGAATAGTTCAGTTTACTGAAGGGATAGAAAAGATTACTTTTATGATGCCTCACATGAAGGAAGAATTAAAGGGCATCAAGAATTTACAAATTGATGAGATTCGACCTTATGAGGTTAAAGAAGACGGAATAGATGATGATGTTTATTACGAGAGGAGGCGAACATACTATTCAGGTTGCATGAATCTAGGCCCTGAATACAAGCGTGATGAGAATTGGGTTAGATGTTTTGAGTCAGTACAAAAGTGGGAAAGGAAAACGTAGCCCATGACCTTGAGTCTAGCTACAAGACTCGTAAATAAAGAAAACCGCTTCTTGGGAAGCAACCCTGCTTTGTGTGATTTTTATTAGTTTGATTGTTATTTATTTCCGTATGCATGCTTTATTTTTATTGTTGGTAGATCATGTTTCAAATTAAATTGTGAAAATACTTTATTTTGTCGTTTGACTTAGTCTTAACTTCATCCAAAGGTATTTCGCAAAAGATAAGTGTAAGGGGAAACCCCAAATATGTTTTTAAGAAACAAAATTGATCTTGATACGCCACAATATTAAATGGACATGTATATTCGTATTTGTTAGAGTCAAATACTTGTATTGAGTCATAATGATGTTTTGCAGGATTTTTCAGGAAGTAGGACATAAGTTTTTCCAAAAATTTTCCGGAAACTTAACGTAAAGATTTCTGCAGGTCACTTCTGACGGCGTCAGGAAATAATTCCTGTCGGCGTCATGTGTAAAATTCTGGAAATTTTGCTAGTTTTGTTTTTTCTAACGGAGTCTTAAAGTTTTTGTTAATTCTTTAGTTTTATAAACTCCAGGAAATCTGCAAACATTCATTCCACAAGCATTATATCCCTTTAATTCCTAGAAAGCAATTTAAGATATATATGTTATTTTTCTAGGATTTGTTAGTATATATAGATTGCCGCCGATTTTATGTGAGGTTGCCTTGTTTGTTTTCTCAGGTTTAACAGGTTATGTATGACAAGAAGATGATTTATATTCTGGAAGGGAAGCTTTGATTGTTCATTTTCTTGGAGGAAGATCTAACCTTGTTACCACACTATCCACACCGAACGAATCAAGGGAGTATTTGATTTCATTCTTTTACCTGTTTTACTTTTACATTCTTTAATTGAACATTGGGGACAATGTTCATCCTAAGTGTAAGGGGAGGGTAAATGATGATACCTTATAGGATACACTTTCACTTGAGTTTGTTTATTTGATGGTAGGTGTGTAATAAAACTATGAGAAATACTTGTTAGTGTAATTTTAGCGCCAAATTTAAAATTTTTTACAACATTTAGGAGTGAAACTTTAGCCATAGCAAGCGTCTCATGGATAGGAGATTGTATGACTAACACAAAACCGTATCATTCAGAAAAATTTTTCACCCAAATATGTGAGGTTCGCCTTTCGATTTGATAGGAAAAGCATTCATTATTAGTGCTTATGAGTGTACCGGTAGCATTTAGATTCTAGAACTTGCATTAGTGATGCATCCCGAGACCGCTAGTGAGACTACATTCATGTAGTAGGATTTACTACATGATAAGAGGCATTAGGATCACCCTTGTGTTAAACCCGTATCATAATTACTTGACCATTTAAGTCATATTACTTGGCTAGTTAAGTCAACTAATTTTTCCCACACCATTAGCGTTGTACTCATTTTTAGTACACGAAACCCCTAGTACACCCCTCCGAGCCTATCTTTTCGTTTCTAACTTTAAGCATCTTACTTAAAGGAAGAATTTGTTACAACCCACTTAAATGTACAACCAAATCGCCTTAGCCTTCCATGTATGCACTCATCTTTAGTGCATTATTGTCATTTGTTTAAATCCTTAGTTAATTATCTAATTGATTACATGGTTGCTAAGTCGAGTCATATCCTTGTACATATTGTTTTGGAACGATTGGAACTCATGGGTAAAGTACTATTGTTATGGAGTAATGGGGAAGAACGTCATATTATTACCCCCATATGTGCGTTAATTTTAAAAGTACTCCAAGTGTTTTGATTTTCTTGATTCGAGTCATTAGATTAGTTTATTGTAAAGTATGTAAAAATTCAAGTGTAAGGGGAATGTTCATTCCCTATGATGTATTATTTTGGATGGTAGGGTAAGAGTGTATGGAAAAAAAAAAAAAAAAAAAAAAAAAAAAAAAGGAAAAGAGAAAAAAAAAACATACGGACTACCATCCCGTTTCATTTTATGTTTGTTTTATGTTTTTGTTATTTTTGATTTATTAGCTTAAGTTGAGTCTAGTCTTGGCTTAGCAACGCCATATTGTACATGTAATTAACCAAGATGATTAACTCGCCACCAGTAAAGATTGCCTATATCCAACAAAACCGTGTATTCCATATCCCTACACCTAACGTTATAACCCTTTAGAAAGACTTCTTTGATAGTTTATCCTAGGTGCTTACGGCATGTGGTGGAGGTTTGATCCTTTCCCAAGCCTATGGTAATCTATTTTGCTATGACAGGTAGTGAGAGATATTTTCTATTTCCATATTGTGATATATACTTTATTACACCCGAGAGATGTGAGTATCTAAACACTATTTGTGAGGTGCTAGTGTATGACCTCCGTGCTTGTCTTTGGTCTTTAGTGGAAAGATTATTTGTTGTAATTACTTTTATATTAGTGTTAAATGACCCCTAACTTGTATTTTGATTAGAATAAAAGCGCGTTTGCTTGAGGACAAACAAATCTCAAGTGTAAGGGTATATGATGAGGCGAAAAATGATCCATTTTTAGGGGGTCATTTAAGCCCGAATTGGAGTTTATTTGATCAAATATTGCCCTAAATTGTTCCTTTTGTGATTTTAGGTACTTTTGGAGTGAATTCTGGAAAAGGAAGCATTTTGGACGTTTTAGGAGCATAAAAGTGAAGAAAACGGCAAAGTCTCAATTTTTCTTGCTGGGAACAGTACCTGACAGCGTCACCAACTTTTACATGACGGCGTCAAGAGATAAAACAAGAGGTGAAGTGGATAGAGTACGTGACGGTCCAGAGAGTTTTTACACTAGGGCATGACGGCGTCACCAGAGGCCGTCATGGTCCCTTTACACGTGACAGCCCAGAGGAAAATTGCTCTTGACGGCGTCAGATCTGGATCTAGGCAATCCGATATTATTATGGGTGGCGAGTTAACGGCGTCAGATTTCTCTTCTTGACGCCGTCACATTGGAAAATCTATATATAGTTTTGTAATTTTTATTCATTAAGAGAGGGATAACTTGGAGAAACCCTAGCACGATTTTATCAGTATTTTCAAGGGTTTTTACCCTTTGAAACCTTTCATGTTCAATTAAGATAAGTATCCTTTCAATTCATTCAATATGTCTATGTGTTGTTTGAATATATCTTACACTTGTCTTGATTTTAACATGCTAGGCTAGATCTTTTGTGTGTTTGCTTAGATGTAGTGAAACCTAGATGTTGATTATGGGTTGATTGTTTGTTTATAGTTGTTACGGATGAATGATTTCGATGTTAGGCTTAAGAAAACTGGCAGACTTCCATTGTGTAACTTGCTTGAACGTCTTAAGAAACATGAACCAATGCGTACTAGGTTTTTATGGTTGTATTTAATACATGAGCGAATTCTAATGATCCCATGTTAGGAGCTTCTTGCAGGCTCGACATAGGAGTGAAGTAGGAGCTTATAGAGTTGGGGAAGTACGTACGCCACCCCACGAATGGTATTAAGGAATATAACCCGTCATCCACGCAACTGTAACAAACTATCAACCTGTAAAAGATATCTAGGGAGTAATGAAATATAAGTAAACACAATTTTCCCATTTATTGTTCACACCACTAGTTTAATTAGTTTAATTTACATTTTTTGTCATTTTACTTTGATTGCATCTTAGTTATTCGGTTAGTTGACTAGCAACTAATTCCGCCCACTCCTCCAAAACCCGAGATTTTACTTGCTTTTCATAAAATATAAAAATACAAAAAGAATCATCCCTCACCTCTAGACTTAATTTTTACTTGCTATTCCTGAGTTGAACGATCAATCTCCCGGTACTTGTCACTATACTATACTACAACGATCAGGTACACTGCCTGGTGGGGGTTGTAAGCTTCTCAAGTTCCCTTGAGAGGTAAAGCCTGGTGCAATTCCCACGCATCATTGAACATTTGGAGGGCTATTTCTTTTCACCCTTCTCATATATTTTCTTTTTAATTCTTCAACCCCTTCTTTCTCCTTTCTCATTTACTCCTTTTTTCAATCATACCTAAGGACTTCTAATTCTAATCTATTGGAATTGTCCTTGGGTAGATCCCTCCGGCTCTGGCGGATCATAGGACGGTTTTTCCTAACCTTAGTCACCTTATAACTTCATGACAATCCTATTGTTGCCATCAAACCATTTGTGAAAATCTCTCAAAGTGTTTATGATAATAAAACATACTTTGTTAACACTTCGAGAGTCTTGCATTTCATTTGAAGGACTCCCCCTTCACATGTGCTCATGGAATTTTTAAGAAATTTGCACTTGTGTGAGGAGTTTGCACTTTTTGAATTGATCCACTTTCAGTGAACATGACCGATTAGAGACACGCTTACATCACTAGTTAGGCTAGCTTGAAATTATTACCCATCCTGGTCAAGTCCAAAGAAAGTCTCTCGAAACGGTACATTTCTACTAAGACACTTCCTTTTCGAGACACGCTTACGTGGCTAGTTAAAGAGTTTCATTGTCAGCTTTTAGGTGACAACTAGCTCTAGTAACTAACTTGATGTTATTTCCCGTCGAGGATAAGTCTTTTCGATTACTAACTTTTGTTGTTTCGTCAATTCTTGGGTCATTTCTGAGTCGAGCTCGCACGAGATTCAGCCATAATCTTAAACACATTGATCATATTTTAATCACGTCTTCTCCCCCTCAAAAATAGCATATCCATGGTATTTTTTATACCAATTGATTAAAACCTTTGTTTTTGGATAGCCAATGGGAGAAATGGATGTTTGTTAATTCCGTATAATTTTTCTTTAAGCATGATCATATTGGAACATCATTTTATTACTCCCCCTAAAAAATAGAACATTTTGAGTAAATTTAAGCTTTTAAGGATTTGAGGGAGTAATATCTTGAGCTACATCATGAAACGTTTTGAAAACATTTTGAAACATTTTTCAAAATTTTGCTCAAAAAATTAAGAAGACTTTGATAAGCTTTTTGGTGAGAAGTCTTCATATCTTTTAGGATTGTCGCACATAAATGTACAACAGGGTCCTTTCTTTGAAAATTGCGGGTTATACACTGTTATGTGTGCATAAGCCATAATGTTTTTAGGATAAGTGCTCAAAAAAATATATTTAAAACCTTTGAATTGATTTAAGCACTTTCCTTTCTGTGAAGAACGAGTCCTTAGCTGAAATACAAAGAAGTCATTATGGTGAAGTCCGAGTCCTTAGCAGAAGTACTAAGGAGTCATAATGTTTTTGGATTAGACAACAACTTTTGGAACATATTTAAGCACGGCGCCAACGGGTTTACCATATTTTGAAATCCATTTGAAAGTTGTGTCAATCCGAGACAAAGAAGTTGAATTCCAACGAGGACTGAAAACCTGTGTTTCATTTTGAAATAAAGCTCGTGGAATTAACGGTGATTTAAAACTCTTTTGCTTTTGAAAGTTGTTTGTGAAACTCGGTGTCTCTCTTGGAGTTTTAAAACTTGAAGAAGAAGTTTTCCATCCATTTTTGAAACTCGGTGTTTCATTTCAAAAATGCGTTTTTGAGATGAATGGAAACCTTCCAGAATTTGGTTTTTTCAAAGCATAGCCATTCTTTTGTTGTAGCGGAAGCATTTCCGAGTACGAATATTTCAAATGTTTTGAATAGCTTTGCTTTGGTTTCCACACAGGCTTTACCGATGTAAAACGAGAGTACGGAGTTTGAAAACCTTGGTTCTTTTCTTTATGAGCACTTGCATTTGAAACCTTTTGAGGAGTAAATGTTTCAGAAAAGTTTGGTCTCTTTGAAAACTTCCTTCCTTTTTGCAAAGAATAGGTAGTAAACTGAGAAACCCTTTTTGAAAATGGTTTTGAAGATTCACCCGTGTAAACCTTTCCAGAAACACTTACTTGTGGTTTAGACTTGTTTGAAACTTGAGATTTTCCTTTTGACCGGTTAAGAACATCAAACTTTGCTTTTAAGGCATTGTATGAAGTTCTCAAATCATTGTATTCTTTTTGAAGAGAAAGATGATCTGATGATGCCAGTTTTTCATGCAAAGAAGCATTTTGATTTTCAAGATGTGCAAAATATTTTTCATATTTGTCTATGACTGAAAAATCATTTTTGGCATCACCAAAATCCTTGATTTGTTGTGCAATTGTCTTTTCCAATTCAACAATTTTCTTTTGAAGCACAAAATTTTCATTTTCAAAAAGATGATTTTGTGTGATCTGAGAGTCAGATTTGTTTGAAGTATGATGCTGAACTCTTGACCGCTTGATTGAATCAAACAAGTTTTTGTAAGTCTGTTTCAAATGCTCATTTTCTTTTTGTAATGATGCCACAGCATGTTCCAATTCTAGATTTTTTGTATCAAGTTCGTCAAAATCAAACTTGATGTTGGTATCATCACAATTTTCTACAAAAATCTTTTCTTTTCCGTTAAGCACCGATGTCAAAGAGTTTTCAGAAGACATTTTCCCATTCTTCTCTTGCAGTTTTAGTTGGAAAAAGATACTTTGTGCTTCGAGTTTTGCAAGATGTTTCTCAAACTGAGTAGTTCTTTTTGACAATTCATCTTTGACATCAGCTGCTTCTTTTGAAAGCTCGATGATTTTCTTTTTGAGATAAAGATTTTCAGATTTCAAAGAAGATGTTTGTTCAAAATGCACTTTCTCATACACATGGCTGACATATGCTGACTTGAACGACTCTATTTGAGTTGTGAAAAATTCTTTTTGAATGTACAGAATTAAGCATTTTTCATCAAATTCGTTTTCAAGAGAGTGAACGTACTTTAGATCTTCTCTTTTTTCAGTTACAAGATGTTTTTCAAAGTACTCAAAACATAAGTTGATATCTTTCACACGAGGTTCAATCTCATCTTTCAAAATCTTTTTGACTTCTATCTTAAGGCGTAAATCTGATGAAAGAGGATTAGAGAAAACGTTGTTTATGATGTTTACTTGCTTAAACCAAATGACCTTTAACGTTTGCTCAATGTGATGTTTAAGATTACAAAATTGTTTCCTTGCTCTATTTTGCCATAACGTAGCATCATAAGTAGCATGTTGAGCTTCTTTGAAAAATCTTTTCACATTTGTGTCTTTTCTTTTGAAAGGTGCTTTTGGTATATCTGTCAATTGTGTACAACCATACACAAAGCCGTGGTACGAGAGTCGGTTTTTTGTTTGTTTTACTTTCAAACGTTTTTCCTCTTCAGATTTTAAAATATCTTGAGACTCAAACAAAAGATCATCTGACAATTCTTTTCCCATATCATTAGCGTTATACAAAATAGGTGTCAACTTTTGCACTTTGTTTAGAAAACAAGGTTTTTCATTTTCCACACGAGCACTATTCTCAAAACCAATTCCAGATGTTTGTTTATAAACTTCCTCATCTCTAGTAGGTAACATGTTGACAGTCTGAGAGGTCTGTCCCAATTTTCAAAGTTTGTTTTCAAGATCGTTTGTTCGTTTAAAAAATTCTTGATTTTCATTCTCAAGTTTTGTATTAACAATCTCAAAATTTGAAGTGGTTTTCTTAAGCCTTGGATTTTCACTTTTTAAATCATTGTTCTCTTTTACAAGCGCTTTAACCTTTCTGTTGTTAAGAACCATTTGTTCATCCAATTGTTTAATGGAACGCATTTTATCCAAAACAGCTTCTCTATAACTAACTTCAAGTTCTTCATTTCTTTTTAAAAGTGGTTTGACAGACTTTCCATTCATTTCAGACTTCCGAGCTTGAGATTTAAGGTTTGAGTTTTCAAATTCAAGTTTAGCTTTTCTTTTTGTTACATTTTGAAAACCTTTTTCCATTCCTTTAAATCTCTCAATCTCTTTTGCCAATAAGACATTCGTTTGCTTAGCTTTGCGATTGTCCTCTTTGCACTTTTCAAGTTCATGTTTGAAATTATCGATTAAAGAAGCAAATAAAGCACAATCGTTTTCATAAGAAGATCCATCCTGGGCAGGCTCACCTCTATTAGGATCCATATCTGGAGTAGCAAAAGTGATATTACTATCATTTTGTTCCACCACATATGTGTCACTAATAGACTCAGGATGCTCAGGATGTGTCGGATTATGAGCAAACACATTATCGACTATATCAACATTATCATGAGCATGTGAATGTTGTACCGTAGCCATTATCTCGGTGTATGATGAAGGTCTGATATGATCATCTTCGGTGTCCCAAACAACTTCATTCCTTTGTGTACCATCAGTATCTAAATCATAGCTAGGACTACTGCTTTCAACCTGTTGTTCTGAAGATGAATCACTTCCTGTGAAAACCAAACTATCATCTAATGCATCACCCTCATTGACCGTTTCCTCTTCTGTTTGAAAATCTTTGTCTGTCTCTCTTTAAATCACCTCTGTTTCCATTAACTACATTTCTCTTTCAATTAGCTCTCTTTTCTTTAACTGCATATCTTTGTCAATCTGCTCTCTTTCCCGTTTCAGCTTCTCAATTTCATTTAACTCAGCTTCCTCAGCATCAAGTATCTTTTCGAGTTCCCCCATGTCATTTATGCATTTAGTTCTGAAGGTCGAATAGCTTACCCAAAATTGTTGGTAAAAGGCATCGATAAACTCTGACTGGTTCATTATCCAAGGGTTAAAGATACTTTGAAATTGAGTTTGGATCACTTTAAAAGCTTCCTTGCAGTTACTCGTATCATGTTCGTCTTCATTAAGTAGCATTTCAAGTTGATTTAGGCTTTGGTTGAGTTTGTCTTTGAATCATAGCATTTTAGTTCTGAAATTGTGATATCGGACTCGGATGAAGTATTCAAATGCCTGATCGAATCTTGAATCATAACCATAAATATTGATGACCTTCTCTACATATGACTTGAACACTGTAAACACTTTCATTGAATCTCTCTCCTTCATTTGCATTTCTTTTTTCCATTAGGTTCTGATGTGTGATAAAGTTGATTTTGGATCGTTCCAACGAAGTAGGAGCTGTGTTAAATGTAAGTTGTTGCAAGTTTTTGTGGTGAAAGTTTTGATCTAAAATCTTAAAACCTCAATAACTTCTTCCCAGAGCATTTTTAGGCCTTCTTCTCGGTCTCACGGTCATTTTGACAGCAAATTTGTCAAAAACGGAGTTACGGTTCAAAAGTTATGGCCGTTTGAAGTTTGTTTGTCAAAAGTCAAAAAACTTATGCGTAAACCCTGATCTTATGGTTAACTTTGAATCTTATGCGTAACCTTGAATCCTTTGGTTAAGTCTATGGTTAAGTTGAATCTTATGCGTAACCTTGAATCTTATGGTTAAGTTGAATCTTATGCGTAACCTTGAATCTTATGCATAACCTTGAATTTTATGCGTAAGTTTTAGGATTATGCGTAAGCTTAACGAACCATCAAACTTGTCCAAGCTTGAAAGATATCCTGTGTCGAAGTATTCCACTAACTTGTCCAAGCTAGGGAAGTACTGAGTAATCTTCTGCGTAGAATCCAACCTTTTGCGTAAAATCCAATGTTAGGCGTAGAAACTTATGCAAAGACTTTAATCTTACGCGTAAGAATCTTATGCGTAGGATCTTATGCAAAGGATTTTGAATCTTAGGTAAAGGATTTAATCTTAGGCAAAGGATTTTGAATCTTAGGCAAAGGATTTTGAGTCTTAGGCAAAGGAAAAGGGTTTTATGCCTAAAATTCAATCTTAAGGATAGAAAGAGGGTTTTTTTGCCTAAAACTCACGCGTAAGATGACCAAAACAGCTCAAAAATACGATTTTTCCAACAAAAAACACTTTTTCCACTTGTTTCTTTTGATCAAATCTTTCCCAAAACACTTAGAATCACTAAAACTTCAATAAAAACAACAACTTTAACACTAAAACTTGTAAAGATCAAGACTTTCTAAAGAAAAAGTGCACGTTTGAATGAAAAGTGCAACTTTTTAAACAAAAAACTTGATAAAAACACTCCTAAATCATTGTTAGGCGATTGATACCACTTGTAGGACCTTAAATCTATCAACTTTAACACAAATATGAGCACTAGATGAAGTAAAGATGGTGACTTGATGTTATATATGTGTGGCGTTAAACTTGAAAAAGAATAATAGATGAAGAGAACTTTTATTAATAAAACACACACAATACACACAGAAGCACACACCTCAAATGAGCCTTTGAGGTGTTTATATAGTAAGTTACATCATGCCCTAAAAGGCTTTCCATGGGCTTTGTCTAATGGGCTTGGTTTACAAATTCTAATAAAGGCTTACATGATATACTTAATAAGTACCAAGTCCATAGCCCAATATTCTTAACTATTAAAATAGTTGTTGACTCAATAATGTCCGTCACTTTTAATGCTAACACTATTTTTAATGGTCTGTAACATGCCTCTGTTGGCATTTAAACAATTATTTGTGTTGGGAACTAAGTAATGGTACTGGGGGGAAACACTTGAACAAAAGAAAAAAAAAATATATATATATATATATGCAAATAATTTGCATACCTATATCTAATATTAATATTAATCTATCTAATCTTTTGTTTATCTTGTTTGCATGTTTTGTTTTGTTTATGATAATGTGCAAGTTACGAATAAAGTATGAAGGCTTCATTTTACTTCGTACAATTTTGTTGAATTCGTCTTATAGTAAAGTAACTCATTCCCAATTCTCTATTTTATTTATATTCTATCACATTGAGGACAATGTTTATAATAAGTAGGGGGCGGGGGTGAGATAAATTGGAATGATTTAAGAAAAAACGAGTTTTTAATAATAAGTGCAACGGTTTTTGAACTTAGTACGCCGCACTTGCTATATAATTTTGGAAAAATAATCGAGTTAAGTCATTTAAGCTAATTCGACTCGGAATTGATAATGTGCTAGCATATTCATAACTATTACCACTTAAATGTGAGGAATTTTCAGCCCTATGCCCTTACTATTGGCTTGTTTCTTTGTTTATGAGTGTGCCGATGTTTTATTTATTCTAAACTTGTGCTTAAAATCTTTACGAGACCGTTGTAAGATCACATTCGTGTGATATAAGTGATTTTAAATGATAAAGAGGCAAAAACTTAGGATTTACACCAAATAGCCATCCAATAAAAAATATATATTAGTAATCACATCGATTATCTAATTTCCAATAAAAAAAAAAAAAAAAAAAAAAAAAAAAAAAAAAAAAAAAAAAAAAAAACCCTTTTTTAGCACTTATCTTTAGTGCTAGATACCAGTAGAACAACATTCTGAGCCAATCTATTCATTTCTTACATCCACTATAAAATAAAATATATACAACCTTAGCCTTTTAAACCTTAAACCTTGTTGGAAGTCCAAAGAAAAAGAAAGAATAAATTACGGATTATGCTATTTTGAATGAAATATGAAGGTTAAAAACTTATAATTTGATTGAAGTGGTGTGTTTATCATAAGTATAGGGGAAAACCAAATAATTCCAAAGGAAAAAAAAGAAACAAAAGAGAAAAAAGAGAAAAGAAAAGAAAAAAAAAAGTACATCTACAAGGTGAATAAAGTGTTGGCAAAACGTGTGCCAAATGAAGACCGTTATTACAAAAAATGGACTTTCAACTTATTATTCTTTTTTTTAAACAATTCCACCATATATTCTCATGTCTAATCCATACCCATATTATTACCTTTAGCCAAACGTTATAACCCGAATAAAAGTCCTTTTTTGATAAAATCTACTTGGTGCTTACGCCATGTCGGTGAAGTTTAGTTTCTTGTACAAGCCTATGGTAATTTATTTAACATGACTGAGCAACCGAGTGTGATTCCTTTATACCTGATATATGAGTGTGAGTGAATTATACTTTCCACTTTCGAGAGATGCTTAGTCGCGTTATCTTGGCTTATGATTTCTTGATAAGATGAAAATAAAAATATTTTTAAGGATTGCATGAGGGCAAGCAATAGTTAAGTATGGGGGAGTTGATAACACTCTTATTATATATATTTATTCTATCAATTATATATTATATATCTATTGAATATCATATTATTTGTGTAGAATTGGCACTAATCTGGTTGCAGGATTGAACGAGAGAAGGAAGTTAGAAGTGTCACTAAAAGGACGATAAAGTAACAACTACAACAAAATGAAGGACTTGGAATGAAAATACAAATATAAAACACCCAAGTACGCCGGTCCTAAGACTATGTGCGGCGTACTTGCTTGGCAGGTAAATGAGATTGAATCTACACGAAGTACGGCGTACTTTCTACGGAGTGCGGCGCACTTATCTTGTCAGTTACAAATACAGAGTTATAATTGCATTCATTATGAGGACGATCATTTTTCTTCAATTACTGAACCCTGGAGTTAAGCTAGGTCAAGGAAGCCTATATAATGTGGCCAACGAATCAGAACAAAAGCAGCAACAAAAGGGGGTAACATCTAGTAGTAGGGAAAGTATACAAGGTGATATTGGTGAACTCATACCAAGTTCACCATATCAAGGTTGAATTGTAATCCTATTACTGTGACAGAGGGTAGGAGAACGAGTCAAAAGAGTTATCTCTGTGAAACCATTTGTTCTTTCGTTGTAGTCACTTTGGTACAATTCTCTATTTCTACGAATTATATTTATGAAATCTATTTTGAATGATATGTGTTTTGTTACCAAGATAATGGAGTAGTCGTTCTTATGTTTATTCGGGTGATGTAGTTATATGGTTGTTTTCATTGTAATGTATGCTTGCTATTTGATACTATGCTTAAGTTTAATTGATGAGATTATGTTTGGATCATTTTTAAATGTTTGATGCATCTCTGTGGTAGAAGTAGGTCGAAAGGGTCTATCACTTTGGTATTATTTCAAGGTGTTTGTCTATGGCAACTTGGTGTTTACCTTGTAGAAATTGGTGGACAAAATGTTTATCAACCCATCCATGATCTTGTTTAATGCCTTATCTCATGTCTAACAAACTTTATGAGGAAATTTACTTATGTATACTTCTGTTATGAACCATCCTTAATGCATTTGATATATTGAGAATTATAGGTCGAATGGGATTCTTAATATGTTGGATAGTTATTTGTAGGAGTGATCACCAGTCATCTCTTGCTTATATATCTTGTTCATGATTGCTTGCTCATCATTTACATGTTTACTTCCATGTTTCTCAGCCTAAATAAACATAACTGTTGGGATCAAAGTTTTTGATCCTATCACGTAAATGGAACGACATTTACGGGATTACATTTACTATCTTGTTAAGCCAAAACACATGGACTAGTTATGTAATATTGCCATAGTATAGCATGTGTTAGGCTTTATATACCCCTCCATACTTCCATGGAGGGGTGAGGCTTGTGTGTTATTTTCCATCTTTCTTATTATTCAATAAAAACACATAGTTTTCCTTCTCTCTCTACTCTCTCTCTCTAACCATGGGTTTCATCTTCTTCCACCAAACCCGACCTCCCGAATCACAATATCAACATAAAATTTTATTTAGCATTATCAAACGTATTTTTAATACGTGGTATACATTTTTTGGTAGAAGCTTTGGTAAAAAGTGTGGTATTTTTGGTTATTACAAATTTTCACGGGGATACATTTTTGACAAGATTGGGAAACCATTATCAAGTTCACTTAAACCGTCAAAAGGCTAGATATGGGCATTTAACCGTAAGATGTGACTACAGCGATAATTCTTTATTATTTATTTGAGATTGAAGTGGGATTTCACGGGCGTGTGTACTTAGTATCTGAAGATATCGGGGTTGGTTGGATGAAGATTCTTCGAGATCCTTGTTCGAGCTTTTAACCTTTAAAATGACGAAGACTTGGATATCTAGTTATTTTTGTGATTCTCTCTTTCTATTACCACAAAATAACTATCACTTTAAGGAGTTACGTTGTAGTGCTCAGTGTCACACAAAGTTGTGGATACTCAAGAGGTGATGTACATCTTATACTTGATGGTGGTAGAGTATAGAGTACTTAGGGATTCGATGGTGGACGAACTCTCTACGCCGCTCTTAGTCATACATTAGTGCAAGTTTAAGTCACAAGTTTGGGTTATTCTACTTCGTTCTCAAGTTCATAATATTGAATTTTCTTCATCAGTAGTCACTACAAAGAGCCGATAGAATGATAATGGGGTCGGTAAAGAGTTAGATGAGAAGAGTATCAAAGAGTAGAGTTGCTTATCAGCAGTTGATTCTCACTGGCTATTTTTTAATACTTCACACATAATCGGTTAGTTAGACATATGGGGTTACGCTGCCTCCGTTTTCCATCGTAAACATAGTGTGTATGCTTCCGATTCCGCGAAGACATCGTGGGGGAAGATAGAGTGGGTGTTCTTTGCTTTCTTACCCTTTTCTTGCCTTCTTTGCGAAAACGCTCATTTTCCACGAGGTTCTGCAATTAGGGGGAAGAAATGTGCACATCAGGGACGCATAATAGACTCACGTGATCGAGCTTACAATTTTATTAATACCGGAGAGACGTCCGCAGAGATGATCAGTGGTTAAATTTTGTGACTTTGGTGTAATCGTTTCAACTCTCACGGGTTGTGAAGTGTGAAGTAGCCTACTTAAGTGAGAAGATCTTGCTGATTTCTTGCATGTTACCCCCGAACGGAGCTTCCGCATTGAGCATAACCGTGATTAAGTAACTAGTCAGATTTGCTTGGTGTGGTTTACGGTGTCATCTACAAATTCCGCTGCGTACTCAAAACTTCAATAGTTAGAAGACATGTGGACTACATCAAAGTTTCGAATCTGCTGAAGACGGCTGTCAGTTTGGGGGGAAGCTGATTCAGAAACTTCGCCAAAAAGAAGTGTACGAAGACGCTGCTAAAGACATGCAGCATGAATTGGGGGGAAGTTAATCCATTTCATGCATATTACATCATTTGCCTACAAGTAAAGATAAAGTTCTCAAGCCGGGGTACAAGATAAGGACAAAGAGCGTTAACTGTCGTCATCCTCAGCAATTTGAAGAGCTTATGAAGATCTTTCTTTATTTGTATTTGTACTTGTAGGAAATGTTGTAAGTAATCCCTTATGTCGCCCCATTGGGGGAAGATTGTTGGGATCAAAGTTTTTGATCCTAACACGTAAATGGAACGACATTTACGGGATTACATTTACTATCTTGTTAAGCCAAAACACATGGACTAGTTATGTAATATTGCCATAGTATAGCATGTGTTAGGCTTTATATACCCTTCCATACTTCCATGGAGGGGTGAGGCTTGTGTGTTATTTTCCATCTTTCTTATTATTCAATAAAAACACATAGTTTTCCTTCTCTCTCTACTCTCTCTCTCTCTAACCATGGGTTTCATCTTCTTCCACCAAACCCGACCTCCCGAATCACAATATCAACATAAAACTATGATCCTACAATAACTTTAATCATATAAACAAACAATCTAAATTACTAGTCTTTGGATAAGTGACAATTAGGGACTTTACTTTGAAACAATTGCTAACTTGGCTTTTCTACAATCTCTTGGGACGACCTGGTCTTACCTAAACCTTTACTATAAACAGGGGTTATACTTATCCCATGTGTTTTATATATTAAGGAAATTGGTGAATTTAGTATTATAAATTTAAAGCTTTTGAAACACATCAGACGTCATCTTTTTCGTTAAGTGCCTTGTGAAGTTACTAAAATGCCCTTTCATTTTCTCTTAATATACAAACACATTTAACAAACACACCCAATTAAAAAACACACACATTGCCATCCCTAAACAAGCCGAGAGTAGTTAACAATTTATAGATATGTCAATCAGTTTAATTTTGGGTCATCCCTAAACATCTAAAGTTGAAATACAAAATATCAGATAATCAAAACACAAGAGAAAACATATATGGTTATAAATTGGAAATTTTATTAAGAAAAAAGCAAATATAGGAAGAAACTTGAACATGTTTCTCGTTTAAATTCATTACAGGAATCAATGCAGTACGTACAAATCAGGATCAAATGATAGGCTGCAGAGATACCATTAGATAATAATCAAATTGTTTGAGATTTAAACTATAAATAGTACAATTCAGATAATCACTTTCTTCATCGACTCAATAACAACGTCGACGGATGCCTTCTCTTCTCTCGTCTCCCGTTAAAATAGCTTCTTCAAGCATTCCTCTTTGTGTTAGTTGGTGTTGCAAGGAAACTGATGACATCAAATAAGTACATATTATTGTCATCATTTATCCTATTTATTTGATTTGTTTTTTATTATTATCTATATGAGAATCGATACTTAATTGTTTACTTTAGTATTTCTCAGGAAAAAACAAAACAATTGGTGAAAGTTAGTGATTTTTGACGAAATATGAAGCTAAATGATCAAGATTGGAAAAGTCTACTGAAAGATGATTTGATGACCATTGACTGACTTTGAAGAATGAGCCGCATCTAATTTATCTGATGCGCCGCATATGAAACTTTGGTCAACGAAGAAGAACCAACTTGTTTTAGCTCAGATACGCCGCATGACATTTCTGACATACGGCGCATCACTTTCTAGACTTCACCAAATACAATCCAAGATACTGGAGGACATGAACCGCATTGCATTGAAGATACGCCGCATCTGAAGACGGTGTACGAATATTCCAGAATATATTAATCTTGGAACCCACGCGAAGTTAAGTCAATGCGCCGCATCTACTTATTAGATGTGCCGCATCGATCCCTCAGACAGAAACTATAAATACCCCAAGATACAGCCGGATTTCGTGTGCCATAAACCCTAGATCGAAAAGAAGAAACCCTAAGGAGAGGAATTCAGACGAAAAGACAACACAAGACACACCAAATTGAAGATTTTATAGCAATAAGAAGGTCCTGAATAGGTTTTAATTTAATTAAGTAGTTTTGTTTTATTGTAATAGTACACTTTAATCAATCAGGATTGATGGGCTTGTGACCGCCATATTGCTCCCCTTAAAATTGTTTTCCCATCGATTAAAGTCTATTTGATGTTTTTTTTGTTCTTGTTATATGTGCTTTGATAACATCTGTGTCTAGCAGTAGCGAGCTTTGGCCGCTATACCCCTCCTACGATTACTTCACTAGCATTATAAGTTAGTGTAAGCCTGTGAAAAGGATAAATAATTCTTAGACATAAGTGTTCATTAATGTTTTACTCGCCTATAGTCAAGATACCAACGAGAGAGAATAGTTTACGATACTCATCATATAAAACTAGCAATAAAACAAGTGACAAGCTACTTAATCGTTAGTTAGGCCTTCTATGTGTATATGTTATCTATGTGTGTACGTGTTCGACATTCGTTGTATTCTTGCTCAATAGTTTTAGTTTATTTAATCAAACCAATTCGCGCCAGTATCTTAGAATAAAAACCCCCTGCGTTAGATTAGATTGTAAAACTAACTTAAATATTAAAATACTGATAAACATCCTAGGTATAAAGGTTTCACTCTTAGTGATCGACACTCTACTTATCAACTTGGCTACATTGATCGGGAACACTGCTCGTTAGTGTGTGTTATAGGATAAGTCGGCTACTATAAATTTAAAACTTGAATAAGGATATTCTACAACGACATAACACATCACATCAAGTTTTTGGCGCTGTTGCGGGGGAGTGAATTGTTTAATATCTGTTTATTTGTTAATATTTTAATTAGGTTTTCTAACTTGTTTAGTTTTTGTATTTTTAGATTTTTAACTGCTAACTTTGTTGTGTATTAGTATAATTGCATTCATTGTAATATTCTGCATATTTGATGAGGCGAAAAGTGTACCGCTTTTAAGGGGTCATTTAAGCCCGAACTCGAGATTATTTGATCAAATATTGCCCTAAATCGTTCCTTTTGTCATTGTAGGTACTTTTGAGGAAGAATCTGGAAAAGGAAGCATTTTGGAGCATAAAAGTGAAGAAAACGGCAAAGTCTCAAATTTTCTTGCTGGGAACAGTACCTGACGGCGTCAAGCCTTTGTACATGACGGCGTCAAGAGTTACAAAAGAGGTGGAAGTGGAAAATACACGTGACGATCCAGAGAGTTTTCAAGCTTAAGACCTTACGGCGTCACCAAGGCAGTCAGGGTCCAACTACACGTGACGGCCCAGAGTAAATTCCTATATGACGGCATCACAAATAGATCTAGGCAATACGATTTTATCAAGGCGGCGAGTTGACGGCGTCACGGTCTAACACATGACGCCGTCACGATGTAATGTCTATATATAGTTTCCAAATTTCATTCATTGGGGTGCAACTTTGAGGGAATAAACCCTAGTCCGAATTTTATCAGTTTATCAAGGGTTCCAACCCTTTGATTTTTCCATGTTAAATTGAAGATAAGTATTCATTCAAATCATTCAATATGTCTATGTGTTGTGTGATTATATCTTACGCTTGTCTTCTCTTTAACATGCTAGGCTAGATTTTTCTTGTGTTTGATTAGATGTAGTGAAACCTAGATGTTAATTATGGGTTGATTGTTTGTTTATAATTGTTACGGATGATTGTATTCGATGTTAGGCTTAAGAAAACTGGCAGACTTCCATTGGTAACTTGCTTGAACGTCTTAAGAAACATGATCGGAGGTGTACTACGATTTTTGGTTGTATTTAATGCGTAGGAGAATTCTAGTGATCCCATGTTAGGAGCTTCTAACGGCTCGACATAGGAGTGAAGTAGGATCCTATAGAGTTAGGGAATATTGTACACGGCCCTACGACTAGTATTAAGGAATATGACCCGTCATCCATGCAATTGTAACAAGCTAATCAACCTGTAAAAGATATCTAGGGAGTAATGAAATCTAAGTAAACACAACTTTCCTCATTATTGTTTCCACCACATTAGTTTAATAGTTTCATTTTCATTTTTGTTATTTTATTTTGTTTGCATTTGTAGTTAATTGGGTTAGTTGGCTAGCAACTAGGTCTCCTATAAACATCATGACTAGAACCTATTATAATTGGGTAATGAAGAAGCAACTTCAATATAGGATGATGCCTAACACGACTTGGATGAGCAACTTTGTAGGAAGAGTGAAAGGATTACATGTCTTTGTAGGAAACTTCACTTATGTTACCGACTTTGTAATTGTAGAGGATATTCATCCGGTAATAGATGGTTGCCTAAGTCAAGTAGTGTTCGGAAAACCATTTGTTGAGGCCTCTAAGATGAGTTATGACCCGTCCCTAGGGATAGTTAGATTCAAGGAAGAGAACGATGAGATTGCTTACCAAATGCCTTATAAGATTGAACAATACCGTCTTTTATCAAACCTTGAAAAGGAACACAAGCAAGTGGTTTATTACAGGAATGATGAGGATAGACGTAGAGGTGTAGATTATGTCATGAGTAGAATACTTAGTTTCTATAAGGAATGTTTGCAACTAGGTCCGGAATACAAAACTAATATTGGAGATGACCTAGAGAATGAGACCAATGGCGAGGTCACGTAATTGCCCATGACCTTGAGTCTAGCTACAAGACTCGTAAATAAAGAAAAGCGCTTCTTGGGAGGCAACCTATGTTTTGTGTGTTTTTATTTGTTTGATTGGTATTTGTTTCCGTATGCATGCTTTATTTTTATTGTTAGTAAGTCATGTTTCAAACTAAAATTGTGAAAATGCTTTATCTTGTTGTTTAACTTCGTTTTAACTTCATATAAAGGTATTTTGCAAAAGCTAAGTGTAAGGGGAAACCCCAAATTTGTTTCTACGAACGAAATTGATCTTGATTCGCCACAATATTAAATGAACATGTATATTAGTATTTGTTAGAGTCAAATGCTTGTATCGAGTCATAATGATGTTTTGCAGGATTTTCCAGGAAGTAGGACATAAGTTTTTCCAGAAATTTTCCGGAAACTTAACATAAAAATTTCTGCAGGTCACTTCTGACGGCGTCAAGGTTTAACTCCTGACGGCGTCACGTGTAAAATTCTGGAAATTTTACGAGTTTTGTTTTTCTAACGGAGTCTTAAAGTTTTTGTTAATTCTTTAGTTTTGTAAACTCCAGGAAATCTGCAAACATTCATTCCGCAAGCATTATATCTTAAATTGTTTTCAAGGATTTGTTAGTATATATAGATTGCCACCGATTTTACGCGAGGTTGCCTTGATTGTTTTCTCAGGCTTAACAGGTTATATATGACAAGAAGATGATTTATATTTCTGGAAGGGAAGCTTTGAACGTTCATTTTCTTGGAGGAAGATCTAACCTTGTTGCCACACTATCTACACCGAACGAACCAGGGGAGTATTTGTTTTCATTCTTTTACCTATTCTACTTTTACATCCTTTAATTGAACATTGGGGACAATGTTCATCCTAAGTGTAAGGGGAGGGTAAATGATGCTACCTTACAGGATACTATTGCACTTGAGTTTGTTTGTTCGTTGGTAGGTGTGTAATAAAACTAAGAGAAATACTTGCTAGTGTAATTTTAGCGCCAAATTTAAATTTTTTTTACAACATTTAGGAGTGAAACTTTAGCCTTAACAAGCGTCTTATGGATAGGAGTTGTATGACTAGCACAAAACCGTACCATTCAAAAAAAATTTCCACCCAAATATGTGAGGTTCGCCTTTAGATTTGATAGGAAAAGCATTTATTATTAGTGCTTATGAGTGTACCGGTAGCATTTAGATTCTAGAACTTACGTTAGTGATGCATCCCGAGACCGCTAGTGAGACTACATCCGTGTAGTAGGATTTACTACATGATAAGAGGCATTAGGAACACCCCTGTGTTAAACCCGTATCATAATTAATTGACCAATTAAGTCATATTACTTGACTAGTAAAGTCAATTAATTTTTCCCACACCTTAGCGTTGTACTCATTTTTAGTACACGAAACCCCTAGTACACCCCTCCGAGCCTATCTTTTTGTTTCTAACTTTAAGCATCTTACTTAAAGGAAGAATTTATTACAACCCACCCAAATGTGCAACCAAATCGCCTTAGCCTTCCGTGTATGCACTCATCTTTAGTGCATTATTGTTACATGTTTAAACTCTTAGTTAATTATCTAATTGATTACATGGTTGCTAAGTCGAGTCATATCTTGTACATATTGTTTTGGGACGATTGGGACTCATGGGTAAAGTACTTGTGTTTTGGAGTAATGGGGAAGAACATCATATATTACCCCCATATGTGCATTAATCTTAAAAAGTACTCCAAGTGTTTTGATTATCTTGATTCGAGTCATTAGATTAGTTCATTGTAAAGTATGTAAAAATTCAAGTGTAAGGGGAATGTACATTCCCTATGATGTATTATTTTGGATGGTAGGGTAAGAGTGTATGCAAAAAAAAAAAAAAAAAAAAAAAAAAAAAAAAAAAAAAAAAAAACATACGGACTACCATCCCATTTCATTATATGTTTGCTTTATGTTTTTGTTATTTTTAATTGATTAGCTTAAGTCGAGTCGAATCTTGGCTTAGCAGCGCCATATTGTACATGTAATTAACCAAGATGATTAACTCGCCACCAGTAAATATTGCCTTTATCCAACAAAACCGTGTTTTCCATATCCCTACACCTAACGTTATAACCCTTTAAAAAGACCTCTTTGATAGTTTATCCTAGGTGCTTACGCCAAGTGGTGGAGGTTTGATCCTTTCCCAAGCCTATGGTAATCTATTTGCTATGACAGGTAGTGAGAGATGTTTTCCATTTCCATATTGTGATATATACTTTATTACATCCGAGAGATGTGAGTATCTAAACACTATTTGTGAGGTTCTAGTGTATGTCCTCCGTGCTTGTTTATGGTTTTTAGTGGAATGATAATTTGTTGTAATTACTTTTATATTAGTGTTAAATGACCCCTAACTTGTATTTTGATTAGAATAAAAGCGCATTTGCTTGAGGACAAGCAAATCTCAAGTGTAAGGGTATTTGATGAGGCGAAAAGTGTACCGCTTTTAAGGGGTCATTTAAGCCCGAATTCGAGATTATTTAATCAAATATTGCCCTAAATCGTTCCGTTTGTCATTTTAGGTACTTTTGAGGAAGAATCTGGAAAAGGAAGCATTTTGAACGTTTTTGGAGCATAAAAGTGAGGAAAACGGCAAAGTCTCAAATTTTCTTGCTGAGAACAGTACCTGATAGCGTCAAGCCTTTGTACACGACGGTGTCAAGAGTTACAAAAGAGGTGGAAGTGGAAAATACACGTGACGATCCAGAGAGTTTTCAAGCTTAGGACCTGACGGCGTCACCAAGGCCGTCAGGGTCCAACTAGACTTGACGGCCCAGAGTAAATTCCTACATGACGGCGTCACAAATAGATCTAGGCAATATGATTTTATCAAGGCGGCGAGTTGACGGCGTCACGGTCTAACACATGACGCCGTCACGATGTAATGTCTATATATAGTTTCCAAATTTCATTCATTGGGGTGCAACTTTGAGGGAATAAACCCTAGTCCGAATTTTATCAGTTTATCAAGGGTTCCAACCCTTTGATTTTTCCATGTTAAATTGAAGATAAGTATTCATTCAAATCATTCAATATGTCTATGTGTTGTGTGATTATATCTTACGCTTGTCTTCTCTTTAACATGCTAGGCTAGATTTTTCTTGTGTTTGATTAGATGTAGTGAAACCTAGATGTTAATTATGGGTTGATTGTTTGTTTATAATTGTTACGGATGATTGTATTCGATGTTAGGCTTAAGAAAACTGGCAGACTTCCATTGGTAACTTGCTTGAACGTCTTAAGAAACATGATCGGAGGTGTACTACGATTTTTGGTTGTATTTAATGCGTAGGAGAATTCTAATGATCCCATGTTAGAAGCTTCTAATGGCTCGACATAGGAGTGAAGTAGGATCCTATAGTGTTAGGGAATATTGTACACGGCCCTACGACTATTATTAAGGATTATGACCCGTCATCCATGCAATTGTAACAAGCTAATCAACCTGTAAAAGATATCTAGGGAGTAATGAAATCTAAGTAAACACAACTTTCCTCATTATTGTTTCCACCACATTAGTTTAATAGTTTCATTTTCATTTTTGTTATTTTATTTTGTTTGCATTTGTAGTTAATTGGGTTAGTTGGCTAGCAACTAATTCCGCCCACTCCTTCAAAACCCGAGATTTTACTTGCTTTCATAAAAATATAAAAATACAAAAAGAATCATCCCTCACCTCTAGACCTAGTTTATTAGGCTTTCTAATCCTAGCGACACTATTCCTGAGTTGAACGATCAATCCCCCGGTACTTGTCACTATACTATACTACAACGATCAGGTACACTGCCTGGTGGGGGTTGTAAGCTTCTCGAGATCCCTTGAGAGGTAAAACCTGTTGCGAGGGTGCAATTCCCATCTATCAATATTTCTTTTTTTCTAATTAGTTATTTTCTGTATTTTTGAATTTTTTATTTTTCTTAATTTTTCTGCATTGTTTGCTGTCTGCTGTATTTTGCTGATACAAACGATACGGCGCATCTGATTTTTCAGATACGGCGTATTGCGTTTTAATTTTTATATACAACGTATATTTAATAATTCGAATACGGCGCATCTTTCCCCTAGATACGATGTATTCTGTTTTTATTCAGAAATTTTTCAAAAACCTTAAACGCCATACGACGCATCTGTTTTACAGATACGACGTATTGATTATTTATTAAACACAGTTAACAAATTTATTGAATTATAAAGAATCGGCACATCGATTTTAATCGATACGGCGCATCTATATCTAAATCAAAAATCTTGTATTTTGATATGTAACGAAGATACGGCGTACTAGCTTTTGCTTATACGGCGCATTTAATTTTTATAAATATAATTGATTTTTGATAATTATAAACATACGGCGTATTAACTCTCTTTGATACGGTGTATTAATTTTCTGAATAAAAGTCTGATTTAAGTTTAACATAATTAGATACGGCGCATCCTTTTTATAAGATACGTCGCATCGTCTGCAGATATAAGCAACTTTTATTATTCGTTTTGTTCCATAATTACTGTCATAATTTTCCCACCGAACAAATCCTACTGACGATTTTGCCTATGGTGACAGGGATTAGTATGGAAAATATCACGATGAACAATTCGAAATTTGCTAGGCCAGAGTTTGATGAAAAGGCCAAGTTCGTTTTGAAAGGCCAGATACTCAAAGAGCTATGAGATAATGCTTTCAATGGATTTGAACATGAAAATGCTAACGAGCACATTGAAAAGATTCTTAAGCTCGCAGATTTGTTTAAAATTGAGAATATGACCTTTGACCGATTAATGCTTACTATCTTTCCCCTTTCGCTTTCGGGAGATGCAAGAAGATGGTTGAATAATGAACCTATGGAATCGATAACTAATTGGAGTGAGCTACAAGCACGGTTCCTAGGTAAGTTTGGTCTTATTGAGCATGATCCGGAATTTACCTGCTGGCTAACGTCTAAATTTTACAACCTTGATAAAATGAGCATATCTCTGAAAAACTGATGAGTGCTCAAACACTCATCATTTTTGGTCTAATCTGAACTGCAAAACATACAAAAACACTCAGAAATGCATCAAAATACTGAAAATATTTCAAAATTGTGTTTTATATGTTTTAGATGCAAAACGAGTAAAAACAGTTGAAAAACGTACAAAGTTTGCAAAATTGGCAGTTTCAGTCCCCCAACTTTCATAAAATTACAAAACTAATCCCTGGATATTCAAAATATAGAAAATTATCACCAAAGGTCCTTTTGAAATCACAAGTTTTCATATTTAGTCCTTTGGTGAAAAATTGGAAAAGTTTTGAGAATTTACAGTTTGGTCCCTGGAGTTTCTGATTTTGGCAGATTTGGTCCCTGGTGGGATATTTTTGGATGAAAAATCATTTTTAGTCCTTGGAAGTTCAAAAATGTTCAATATTGATCCTTGGATAAAAGTTTTCACAGTTTGGCAAAAATGACCCCTAAACTTTCAAAAATTACATAAATGGTCCCCGGTAATTTTAAAAGTGGAAAATGTTCATTTATGGCATCTTGGGTCCTTGTATTATAAAAGTTTGGCAAAAGTGGTCCTTATGAGTACTCTTGGAAAATTACAAAATCAGTCCCTACGGTTTGCAAAATTACAAAAGTGGTCCTTGTGAAATTTATTAAACCAAACGGACTATTGTTATTATTTTGAAACCAAACCAAATCCAAATACCACCCCACACCCTTGGCCTGGTCCAACACAAAACACCCCAAGCCCAACACAAGGCCCAACCTTCCCACCCTTTGATAATATAAGCCGGGTCAACACAGTCAAACCAAACACCCCAGTCACTGTTCATCACCCCCTACATCCCCATTTCCCGCTTCCATGTCTCTCCCCCCTCCTCTCAACTTTCCACCAAACCAAACCACTCTTATTAATACTCTACACCAACCAAACCAACCCCCCTCCTCAGCATTAAAAGCCCTTACCTAAACCACTAATACCTGCCAAACAAAATTTCCCGCCAAAACCTTTTTGACGGCCAAGATCAAAATCAAGCATCCTACGGCTGGAATTACATGTGGGAAAGAAAGAGAAACAAGCCAGGACCTATAAAAGTGAAAGAGAATGAAGGAAGAACCAGTAGTTAGTTTTAATTTTTATTTAGTGTAATATTAGGTCAAAATGTAGTTTAAATTATTGTAAACTTTTCAATTAAGTGTTGTAATCTCTGTCTCAGTACTCAATTTACCTTTGAAATAAAAGTATTCAGTTCTTGTTGAAGTTTAGTGTTAATCCATTTTTATAAATTAGAGTGAAATTTCAAAGTTGCTCAAGTAGCTTTCCTAAGCTTAAATGAGTTTGATTCTGGGTTACTCGAGCTGAATATTGCTCAACAAAGTTATTAGTGGGGTTAGTGATCAACAATAATTGATTTAGCAAAAATCTTCCACAAAGTCAACAAAAGTCAAATCTAGTGTATGATTGTAGCAGGGAACTCAGCAGGGTGGATTTTTGATTCTCTTGGTTTTAGAAACCTCAGGTGAGGTGCTAGGATAGCTCTTGGTACTTGTGTGCTTCAGTTTCTTGCTTGGGATAAATTTGTAAGATTTTCACTTTATATTGCATAATCTGTGATTGTAATAGTTTATGCTTTTTAGTTACTTTTTATTACTTATTTTGCTGCATTATGGTTTATTAGATAGTTTCTGAGTGGTAAGTTATACCTTGGTTCCAGTTTCATCTAGTTTCATTCATATCATTGGATTTAAGGTGTGTTTGGCTTAAGCAGCTTCTGCATGCTCTTTTGTGTTTTTACTGTTACTTCAAGTTTAGACATGTGTCTTTAGGTTTATTTAGGTAAGTTAAGTCATTAAATACTTGGGTTCTTCATTAAAAGGTCAAAATCAAAGTTTTTGCCCCTTAACTGTCCACTGATGGATCAGTTGGTGTCCATTTTCACCATTTGGGTGTAAAATTTATGCATTAATCTCAAATTGGTCCCACATTAACATATTACAACCTATTTAGTATGTAGGATCAATCAAAAGTTCATGAAAGTCAATATATCAAGTTTGTCTCAAAAGTCAAATACCACTTTTTCAGGTTTTTCTCAATATTGCATGAATTGTGTGGAATTGTGTATGGTGTTTCATGGCCTAAAACTTGTTTAGAAGTGTTGTCTACCACCTAAACTCCATTGTCTCATCATCCTTAGATTTTTGTGATTTTTTCCCTGGGCCCCAGCTTGCCCCAAACAAGGCTGCAGGGCAAGTATTGCCCCTGCATCAGCAGCTTCCCAGCCACCACCACCACTTGGTGGTGGTTTTCTGGCTAACCCAGTGGGTCCCATGGCCCCATATATGTTTCTTTGAACTCACCTCCCACCAGGCTTTCAAGTTTGACCATGTGTTTGGCCCCTAGACCCCTGGGCCCCACCTGAATCAGCACCTCAAACCTGTCCCATTTTCTGAGTTAAGTCAAGAAACCAAGTGCTTATTTTGGTGCCTTTGGCTTATTCTGTGGGTACCTATTGCTTTTTCTTGCTCAAACAAGTTCTCATAACTTATTTAGATCAGACTTAATCATTGTGGGCCCCACTTTATGCCATTTTAGCTTATTTCCTTCATTGGTCAAATAAAGTCAACTGTGTGACTTTTTGTTTCCTAATCAGCTTATTTTTAGTTTATAAAAAATTTGTTTTCGCAAAAAGTGTTTGTTTTTAAGTATAAAATAGTTTTCTAAAATAAAAATCCAAAAAAAACAAAGTAACTTTAAGTGATAGTTTCTATTTAATTTTATTTAATTTTAATTTTCATTTTTATATTTTTATTAAGAACTTAGCTATTTTATATTTTTCTTAAATTCCTCTTATATTAAAGTATTTATAATAATTTTCTCAGACTTTTATTTTCTCATTTAGTATTTACGAGCAGATTAGCCCGCGCGTTGCTGCGGGGCGATTGCGTTATGTTAACGTATTTTTGAGTAAGATAGTGTCTGAGAAAGTTCAATAAGTATGTAACGAACAACTGAATTGAAACTGATTCAGTTTTAATTAACTTCAGATTTATTTATACAAAAAAATGCAACAATAACGTTGCCAAAAAATGATTGTTACCTCATGATCAGGCAAGGCTTTAGTTACATGTATCTATACATATGAGTAGCTGCTAATTTGTAAGTGTATCCTTTTGTATGTTTCAAGACTTTATGCATCATGGAGTTGCAACGTCAACATCGATGACTAAGACAACTTTACTGGCGTAGGAAAAGGAACCTCATATGTAACATACATGTCACCCTTTATGCTCCTCATATACATTGGCATCCTTTCATCTTCAAACTTGCAGACCTCATTTGGTTTTGTGGAATCCTGCATAATCAAACGCGCCTTGTACGTTAGCAAAGACCGGACATGGCTGCAATTCTAATTAATAGAAACATAATTTTACATAGCAAGTAAGATATACATGTAATAGGCCAGTTATTGTCATCAAACAATATGGTTGTTTTGTGGCCATGTCACAAAAGTTGACATCGTTTTCTTGTTGAACTTGCCTCTATTACGAAGAGTGATTTACGATCTTTAGCTACGACTTTGTTCAAAAAAGAAAACATATATGCTCAGTACATTATTGATCAATCATAAACACAATACGAATCACACAAAGTGAAATTAAAAATTAGCACTTGTATTATATGAACAACATATAAGATTCATTAATTGAAGCAAAAGGTTTTGAAAGGAGCACTTATCATAATATAAATGTCACTTTCAAATCTTTGGCACATCTTGGCAAGGCAATATGACTTTATTTTCAAACGAAAATGGTATTTGATATGGCTTACTGTTCATGCCGCTTTATCCGTTGGAGGGCATTTGATATGGCAAGGCAATATGGTTTATTCAATATTTAACTAACAAAATATGCCTCACTAAGATTTAAGAATTGCATCTTATAAAGTTACAGTAGTGTAATCCATATATTTTGCTATTTCATGGGCTAATATGACTAAATGTTGTCCATGAGGCCTATTACCACAATCAAATTTACACAAAAATTAAGTCTAATAAAAAAATATTAAGTACTAATATGATATAAGAATCAGTCGCTAACCAAACACCCCATTTTAACCACTTTTCACCTTTACTAACGGCACAACCTGGCGGCTGAGCTTAACGCGTAAAAATGTTGAGTTACTATTGTGTCAATCATGCATTAAAGTATAGCCTAGTTAAAGGTGTTTGAAGAAGTATAGCCTTGTTAAGGGAGTTTGAAAAGTAATTTACCTGGCTTTGGGCCAACCCTCTTTGTCTTGCTAGCATAATCTTGTCTGGATCTTTAGGATACCTGAAAAAAAAAATTAATAATGTTAATTATAATATAAGTAGATAACGAAGCCAAAGACAGTCGGCCATATATAGGCCATATATATAAAGACATAATATAATGATAACAATATGTTGTACGTGACATTTTGTGGTAATCATAATTACCGTATTACTTGCAAATTTAGAAAACAATATTGCCAGTCAACTTAACTTCCTCGCTTCAACCAAAACCTATTTTGTCTTGTTACATCTTTTCCATCTTTAAATCAAGGTTAAGCCCAACTAAGTCTATGGCAAACATCACTCGTTTTTCCATCTATGAAGAAAAGATTAACTATTAAAAGCAGAAGTGCTTTCTGTTGCCTGAGCTGCTGGTCCACAAACCGAAGCCGGAAAATCCCCACTCCTTTTCCATTTATGCTGGAATCAGTCTCCCCAAGGCTCCTATGAGTTTCTATTTATGCTGGAATCAGTCTCCCCAAGGCTCCTATGAGTTGCTCTGATTTGCCCATTTATCGCGTCTCTCAAGCAACGTGAACGACTGAAATTGTTTGGAAAGTGAGTGATAAGCTGCCATGGGATATGCAACGCAAGCGTGACCATGACTGCCCGTTGACAGAATGGAGTTGCCATTTGAAACCTGCGAGAAGCAGCAACATGTAGGACTAAGGTATTATATCAGATATTTGATTACAACAGAAGTTTAGTTTGGATTTAAACATCGACTTTATAAAGTTGCCACCAAAATAAATCAAAAACTTCAATACAAATTACTAAAAGCATATTAAAGATTATTACCTTTGCAATTATAACAAATCCAGAGATAAAATGGCAAGAAATGAGCAAAACCGTACCATAGAGTAGTAACTGTAGTCCTTTTTAACTCGATACATAGTAGTAACACAGTAGTCCCTTTTAAAGTCGATACAAATCAGCCGACATCCCAATTAAGTACAAACCTGGAAAAGTATTCTGCAAGCAACAAAACAAAACATTTATGCCATCAACTATAAACCAAACACATACAAAAAAACATAAAACTTAGCAAAATTAACTAAGGGGTTCTTTATATTGGCTTATTATATAACCCGTCAGCTTATTCAGTTCAGCCTATGTTTATGGCTTATTTTATGGCTTATGATGAGCTTACTTTCAAGGTTTAAGCATACTAATCCAAAAAAAAAAAAAAAAAAAAAAAAAAAAAAAAAAAATACCTTAGTATCACCATCAACGAAATAAACCGACAACTTCGGTAATTGCTTCTGCATAGCATAAAAAACCCATTAATCTTTGAAGCTCCAAACATGAACATGAATTAGATGAAACCACTACTACTACTATTTTTTTTTTTTTTTTGCTCTATGAGTGAGCTATGGATGATGGTTTAATAGGCTTGTTAATATGAGTGAGCTATAGATGATGGATTCATAAATTAGATGAAACAATGGTAATCAACCATACGTTGATCTAAACATCTCACATTGCGAGTAATGTCCTTTGGCCGCGCATCAAAATGCTCTGCTGCGTCTTTACCGGATCCTCTTCATTTCCCAGCAGCAACTAAAAACAAAACAAACCAAAACTCTCACTGCCATTTTTACTTAAGACATTTCCTCGAACATTTGGTGTGCAACCAAACCAAACCTTTTTTTTTTTTTTTTTTTTTTTTTTTTTTTAATAGTAAATCAAGAGAAAGCTGGAAAAGAGGAAGTTTATACCCTGGATCATAGGCAAGAACGCCACCAATACACTACCACTGCAATTGAAACCCCATATCCATGAATTGGCACCTGCTGCAAAGAACCCATATTCCTACTAAAATCTGAAAACAAAAAACTCAATTCAATACTTCAAACTAAAAATAATAATAATAATAATAATAATAATAATCATAATTAAAAGATCTGAAAAAGGTTTGGTTTTTGACAAAAGGGTTTCTCTGTTTTCCTAGTGGTTTGGTTGGAAGAAAGTTCAGGAAGAAGATGGAGAGGGTGAAGATGATTGAGGCGGTGCAATTTATTTGTTGTCAAAAAAAGAATGGGAAGAAAGTTTCATCAACAGTGGAATACACCAAACCTGTGTATCTCCCATGCCAAAGTACACTGTTAGACACCACATGGATGACTCAGATTCAATTGTACAAAATGTTAGGTCTGCCATAGGTGCTTAGTGCACCGACTAAGTGTATGTTTGAGGCAATTAAGGATCTTAATCCTTGAACAGTATAAGTCCCCAAGTTTGCAAGCCAATGGGCTTTTGCCAAAATAGCATGCTAACACTATTCAACCTTTGACTTGGCCTAATATGACTTTATGAACCAATCAAATTCAAGATTAAAACCTAAAGTATAACTTAAGCAAATTATTAACTGAAAATGCTTTTTTGGTCTTTAGAATATAGTATAATTAGAATTAATTTTAGTTTTATTAATCATTAATTAATATTTAGTTTAAAATAGCATAATTAGTTTTTATTTAGTAAAATCTAGTTTTTATATTTTTTATAGCTTTTATATGTTGTAAAATAATTTTAGAAATTTTCTTATAATTTTTACTATTCATTTTCTATTTTCCTTAATTTAAAATAGTTTAATTAGGTAATTAATGTTTAATTAGTAATTAATTAATAGAAAATCCACAAAAAGACAAAAAGACAAAAACACTTATTTTTAATTTTAAAACTTATTTTTAGTTATTTTATAATTTTAGAAATTTTATTTTCATTTTTCTAGCATTTAATTAATATTGTATTATATTTAAGTTGTTTAAATATTAATAATTAGTAATAATTAGTATTTAATTAATAATAAATAATTAATTAGGGTTAAAATTTATTTTCTTTTTCTAAAAATTTTCTTTTATCTTGTAGTTTGTAAAAAAGTCATTTTCACCCCCTGGGGGTTTTCAGTTTTCAGTTTTCATTTTTTATTTTGTACGTCTACGTTATTTTAAACGTGAACGTACGCGTTTTTAGGTTTTAAACGTTTCTGGTTTTTCCTAGCTTCCAGTCTTATTCATATAGCTTGTTTAAGCTATTTCTTTGTAGATTCCTTAGTCAGATTAATCACAAACCCTTTCTCTCATCCAAATTCACCCGATCACAGAACCGTTTGATAACCTTCCACACCTCGTCGGGACATAACGACCCGGGGAAACACTATATTCCGCGGAGCATTGACTCTAGGCTGTTTGACCTTGTTGACCATTCCGTGGTCAGTTTAGGTAGACCGTTTAGCATCAATCAAAAACGAGCTTTGGACTTAATGGAAAATGGGAAACGATGAAGAAGAGCTTAATGAAGAGGTGGCTGAATTATTTAGAATTGAGACAAACTTGTTTGATTACGAGACACCTCTGTTCAAGAAATTTAAGGAATTAAATTATTTTTTAAAGATCGACTAAGATGTTACCGGGATTTAAAAACTTATGAGGTATTTAAGAACACTTGGTTGTATGAATGGAAAGATCAAATACCATGGGTTTCGAATAAAGCATTGTATGCCGATGAATTGAAACATACCCGTGAGCCTATTCTTTTCAAAGACGGGTATAAAGAATGACCAACTTGTAATTGGAAAGAGGACGGAGTTTGTAATGGGGGAAATTTATCTGGAAAAACACAAGTTGGTGATAAAATTTATTTCGCAAAATATGTTTGGGTTTTATTCGATCGTGGATTGCAAAACAAAACATGAAGCTAGGGGCGGTGCTGAGAACGTCAAAAAAAAAAAAAAAAAAAAAAAAAAAAAAAAAAAAAAAAGGCCTGGCACGAAAAGAAAAAAAAAATGCCCTTATATTATAATATTCATAGACCATAATCAAGTACCAAAAGCCAAAAATACGAACAAAAATCATTCTTGCAACAAAAGTATTACTTCTACAAAATAAAATATATTTAAGTAAACCGTGCGGTTCTTCTCGCGTTTTTTGAAGCAAAGTCTTCGATCAACTATTCATAATTCATGTTCTCCAACATATCGCTCTCTATAGAAATCATTGCTAATCCATTCAGTCTATCTTGGGACATTGTAGATCTTAAGTATGATTTCAACAACTTGAGTTTTGAGAAGCTTCTTTCTGCTGATGCCACCGTCACTAGAATAGTTAACAATACTCTGTATAAATAGTTTGCAACAAAAGCAAAAAAGTTTGTCAAGCTCTTGTGAATACATAAGCCATTCTCTATCGCAAGTCTCCATGTTTGGTAGTATTCTCGTAAACACATAATTATTAAATCTTCTTCCATATTTATCTCTAGGACCATTCGTCGAATTTTGTTTTGGACCTTGCTCTACCAACTTGTTTATCATGTTCGGATTAAGTAATCGCCAATTTCTAGGGCCAAATATATCAACATCATCTTTTTCAACATTAGCACGAGCATCATCTTCTTCCATATTAACATCAACATTCTCATTTACGAAATCTTCCACATTCACATCAACATTATCATTACCAACATCTTCTACATTGTCATTTCCATTACCATCATTTTGTTCATCAACATTAGAAGGACCCGCATCTTGTTTTTTGAGAAATTTATTCAAAGCCCCTTTTTGAGACTTTATAAGCGCCACTTGTTTTGCTTTTCTTTTTCGTTTTAAACTACCGGATGCTTGTTTCGGAGGCATAAATTTTTTTTAAGCAACTACATATGAAAAAAGAAAAAATTAACATTATTTAAAAATTTGTCATTTGTCAAATATCAATTACTCAATTTGAGTATATACTGTATATTAGTATATGTATACAATTATGCACAAAAAAAAAAAAAAAAAAAAAAAAAAAAAAAAAAATTGATAACTAGGCTAAATTGATAACTAAAAAAAAAAAAAAAAAAAAATTAAAATTGATAACTAGCCTTTCACCCTTTTGTCCATAGTGGTGAACAATACAAAAGGAATGTAAAATCAGCCAATTGACTAGATATTAAGCTAACGCAGGTTCTAAATAGACAGTGAATAACAAACAGGTTCTATATTGAAGTAGTGGCAAATGTATCCTAATCTAGTAAAACAATCTGAGGCTAACATTTTCATAGTTATTAACCTAAACAAAAAGAGTAGATGAAATTTAATACCTGCTGCTGTAGTAGGAGGGGCAGAAGAAGCCGGCAAAGCGATAGCAGGAGGCCACAATCGTTTTTACTTTTTGGATTAAATGATAAATAGGGTTTATTTTTAGTTCCCCTTAGTGGGTTGAGACTAGTACATATAATGGGTATAAAAAAATTTAGTGCCCCTTAGTTGGTTGGGCCCGAGCTCGGTTGCTGATGGTGCGCCGGCCCAAAACCGCCCCTGCATGAAGCCCTTAAGAAAAAAGTAAGACTTGAATCTGATGAGGATGAATACGATGCTAAAATGTTGTCATTCTGGGATTGGGTGCACCTGAACTTTGATGACTACACGAAGCTAGATCGAAGATTGCAATGGAAGCTTCAGAAAGAATGGGACGAGCTGCAAGACGATTATGAGTCTCATGATAAAGAGTCATGTGATCATCAACATGTGGATACAATGGAAGAACCTTTGGAGACAAACAATGAAGATTACGCTAATGAGCTTGAAGATTATTTGATTTGTAATCAAGAATCTAACTTTGTTAATGAAAAAGCTGAAGCATTCAAGAAATGAAAATGTCAACTTCTTGGGATCCCTTACCAAAAACCTCCAACATTTAATGCTGAAAAGTTTGAAGTTATTAAATACTCATTCGCGCCACTTGAAAAATACGCTGCAATTAAGATTACTGAGTTTAATGAGCTAACTCTGTAATTCAATGAATCTGATAATATAGTGTTTTCAGTATTCCCTTGATTTCTACAATAAACATACTCCAATCCAAACATGTAGTAACAATTTTCTATTACTTGTGCTATTGTATGTATTATATATTATTTTGCATACAAATTTGTTAGGCAGCTCGCTTTGTACACAATACACTAGACTACTGGAGGCTGAACTGTTTCTTGAAGTGGTAGGTTATGTTTGACACACAAGATTGTTGAGAGATTGTGCTTATTTTTTCAAAAAATAAGCTACTTAAAAAATAATATTTGTTTGGCAGACATAACTTATAAGAGATTCTAAAAAAAATAATCTTCCATAATCTCTTAAAAACAAATGTTACTTCATGTAGCTTATAAAAATAATCTATTTTTATAATCTCCAGCACCAGCACCAGCACCATCTCCAGCACCAGCACCAATTCCAGCAATAGTTACTTTCGTCAAACATACCCGTAACGTCTTAGTAACTTTTAACACATGATTGCCTCTCTTTTTTGCCATCTAATAACGGTCTATCTCTATTTTAAACTATGATACACATTTTTGTGAATTTAGTAGTATATTTTCAGTTCTTGATAATAATCGTCAGACTCCAACTCATGTATCTTATATTTATGAAGAAAATATCTAAGTGGATCCAATATAGGTCTATAAATAGTTAACAACAAATAAATTATTAGAGTGGATGGTTGGTGAATTTAGGTGTTAGTTTTCGTGAACGTATTCAATGATAAGAGCATTGAAGTGGATGACAATGTACGTGCGACATCAACTATGTGGATTTCAAGTCACCACATCAAATATACCTTCTACCTAACCTTTATGTTTCAGTTCAAGATAGTTTTAGAATATTTATTAACTTCTATTATGAAGGATTTTATATTTCTAGGTTTGATGTGCATATATATCGACTTAACGTCTAATCATGAGCATATCTATGTTGAAGAAACTCTCATCTGTGCTTCTTAATTTATGATGTGAGGTAGAAGTATATAACGATAACTAGCTTAAAGACCCGTGGATTCACAGGGTTTTTAAAGAAATCCGAAAATGGAATATTAAGAAAACAACAAACGTAAACATTTTCCATTAACATATGAAATTAACAATGAGATAATGTTCAAAGGTTGGATGAGGTTGAATGAAGACTTAAAATAATAAATGTCAATACCATTGTCATCTCCAAATTTGACCGTTTTGAATAGCAAATGATGTATGTGAGCTCTAATCAATTTAATAGAAAATGTCCATTCCGTGCACACGTAATAGTCCATAAAAATTGTAAGTAAAAGTCGATTTTGATTCAGTATCTATGGTAAAAAGTAGGCTAACTTGTGGTTTATAGTTATAACAAAAAGGATCAAACACTCATTATAACAAAAGGATGCACTTACATCATGAGCAACAAAGTAAGAACAACATTATCTAAGTGTGAGCATTTGTCGCATCAATTTATCTAATAAACGGAGATCAGGGTTGATCTTTATCCTAACAAGTATGTTCTAGTATTGTTTGGTAACAGCATTTTCAGTCGACTGCTTTTAGATTTATTTATTTAGTTATTTTATTACAGTGTCTCTCAAGCTTAGACTATGGTGTATGTCAAAAAAGAAAGTGCGACTGTCTCAACCAAAATCTAAATGATGTAATAGTAAAGCCGTTTTCGGTGACTTAAAGTTGGATGGGTGGTCCAAAAATAAGTGGTCAAGACTTGAATAAACCGCCAAATTAGAGTGGTCAAAAGTAGCTATTACTCGATTGTACAAATGCAAGATAATATAGCATTAGAGCTTTTCTAATCTCTTATAGACGGCCTTTAAATTTTTGAGTCTATGGCAAAACCATCCAAATTTTTCTTAAACCAAAACATGTAATAAGTTCATCCGCACAAACTAAATTCAGACTGCACCCTGCAACCTGCTCCATAGGACTATCATTGAAAAGATCTAAAAGAAAGAAATATTTTAAAAAGCAACTAAAACTGAGCTGCTATTTGTTTATGCCATTTACCACGAGTTTTCTGTTTTCTACTCCATTTTGTGGGTCTGTTCTAGTTCTCAGAAGTAAACAGAACCTACAATTAATATTAACTTCTGCTAATCCCATATATATAATAGAAAATAAAATGTTGAAGTAAGTAATGACCTATAAATATACACCTATCCCACTAGCCATCATACGTCATTCCTCTCGAACAAAATTATCAAACATGAAACATTTACAATAAATCTGAATCCCTCCGTAGTCTTCGTTTATTCTTTCAAAATGTCAGCAACTCTTAGGGGAGCTTGGGAAGCTTATTTTGAGAGCTTAATAGCTTATTATATTTTGGAAAAACTATGAAGAACTTTGAAGGTAGTTGGAGATACTTATTTAGAAAATACAAGAGCTTTAAGTGTAAGCTCAACCCAACACCCCCAAATATCCTTGATATGTATTGAATAAATTTAAAGTCTAACTTATCCGCAACTGAAAACTTATGAAAGGCCAAATCCAAGCTTAACATTTTGAGACAAACATCCTACAACAACTGTAAAAATGTATGCAACAGGGTTTGCTTTTCTTTTCTATCTTGGAGGTGTGCAAGCGTGCATTTATACTGATTGTGACTATTTCAGATTAACCAGTGTGAGCAATCGGTAGCAAGTTGCTGCAATAAAACTAAATATTAAAACAATCCCCAGCCTAAGTGATTGATCATCTTATTTTGAGTATTCAAGTCCCCAATAACCAGTTTTGATATGCACATACAAACACCCTTTATAGACTATCAAACAAGAATAGATTATCATTGAATAACATCGATGTCTTGATCAATTACGCATAAAAGACATTTTCATAACTGTAAGTACCAGAAGAAGCAAACGACATCAACACAGATGCTAATACAACTTCAAACATAAATAAATATAATGTAATACTATTAAAACAACAATGTCAATAATCTCAAAAAACATAAAAGGTAAAGATATAACTGCAGACCTCGATCAAGGTGTAGCATCAAGTCTAGCATCAAACAAGAACCCACGATACAACCCATCACCATTCCCCGGAACATTATCAACCCACCTCCATGCTTCCTTCCCATTCTCATCACATTCCCACAACGCCAATCTCCCAACTCTCTTCCCCGAAAAACAAACCCTATCTCCACCACCAAACACCTTAAACTTACTCGACTCTTGAAAACACCTAAACATCTCAACCGGCATCCTACCCGCTTCACCCCATTCAAAACTCTCTAAATCCAACTTCAATATCAAAATCGTCGAACAACTCGCATTAAGACTAAACGACGATTTCAACCCACCAATCATCAACACCACATTCCCATACCCTTTCAACAACCTAGGCCTTTTCAAAATATCGAAAACATCCCCCCACTCATGTCTCTCCAACGTACTCCATTGTTGACTCATCTTCAAATCCTTTAACCCACATATAAACAGCTTCCATTGACTCCTCCACGGCGAACCCACATCACACAACGCTATAATCGACCCATTAACCAAAATGGGACTCCTAGGCTTCGACGGCAAATTCGACGAAAACTTAAGCCAACACTCCCCTCCCTCCCCCTCCCCCTCCCCCTCATCACAATAATACAACGCAGCTAGTTCATTCAACACAATAACCCTTTTCTTATTCCTAACATTATCGCGCTTATAAACACTATTACCACAGTTATTACTATCATGATCAACTAGAACAGAGCCATGTCTAGACCAAGCAGACCCCAAAATAGGCAAAGGCTTATACTCCTTAGTAAGCGGATTACACACAACAATACATTTATTATTATTATTGGATTTATTCACATTAGGAGTATCAGCCCAAAGGTACAAAAGGCCCCCAGATGAGGCAATAGGATGGTGGGAAGAAAAGGGTAGGAAATCAAGGGGGAAATGAACCCACTGAGACAATCTCGGATCAAATAAGCTTATTTGGAGAGATGGGTTTTGGTGGCGATGAGGGGGGCGTAAGGCGAGGAGCTGTAAAGGGTGTTTGGATTTTAAGGTGTAGGTATGTGTGAATGAAGGGGTTGTTAAGGATGTGTAGAGATGTTTAGAGACAGAGCGACAGATTAGGATTTGTTTTAAGGGGAGGAGTGTGAAGATCTGGTGGAGGATGTCTTGTGGGAGATGTGTGAATATGTTGTTCTCCATAGATCAATCAGATCTTAACAACGTTTGTTGTGGGATTTAGATCGAAGGTGATGATGAATGGGTTGTTGGTGGATAGTGGTAAACGGTGGTGGTGTTATTGATTGGAGATGTGATACGCGCTACACAAAGGAAAAGAAATGTGGACCGGGCATGGGTTTAGGCTTTGGCTGGCCGCCCCCTTTTTTAATTTAAAACTATTTATTATCGGTTTTCTTTCTAATTATTGACATTTTATTTATTTATTTATGTGAGAGTTTGAATCTAGTTGGCAAATTGGGTTCGGTAGGTAACTAATTAGCAATAAAAGGACTTATGGTCTAGTGGGTGGGGCTTATTTGGTTAAGCACCCACAAGTGGGAGTAGTACCGGGTGGGTGACCACCCGGGAAGTCCTCACTTGTGGTCCACTCGCAGACCATTTGTTCCGGAGATATATTGCAATGATGGATTCGAAGTCCTTAGACCAAGCCGCTGGGGATAGAATCCTGAGCATGGCCCGGTTTTCATCCGGTTGTTTCTCCAGCAAGGTAACTTGTGTGGAGGCAGTACGGTTTTCGGGAGAAACCCGTTACCACCTGAGATCAGCGTGGACCCGGTTAAGACAACATAGTCTGGCGGGGTGGCGATGGGGCCTTCGCTGTCCGCGAAGGTGGTCGATTCTAAGTTGAAATTCACCTTTAAAAAAAAAGCTAACTAATTAGCAGTTTATTAATAGGAGCTAATGGACTAATGGTTGTGTATTGGCAATAAGTTTATGTTAAGTTTTAATCAATGTTCTAAAAGGCGTGAGGCGTGGCGTGGCGGCACAGCCACGCCTCAAGCCTTACGCGCCTTTGCGAAGCCTTGGCGTTTCTTAAGGCGGCAACAAAATATTTATAAATTTATGTATTTATAATTTTATATCATTTTATAAGAGGAATTTCAAATACTAAAGCCCAAATCCCAAATAGCCAGGCCCAAATACGAGGCCCAAGTAGGAATTAAGTTTTGAAATTACGAGGCCCAAGAAAGAAATAACCTAAATACTTGAAATTCAAGCCCAAATCCATAAATCCCCTGAATGCTTCTAAAAATGGCGTCACGCCTTAAAAAGGGGCGCGCCTTTGCATGCCTTTTCGCGCCTTATTTCACGCCTTTTAATACGACGCCTAGACCTCACGCCTTGGTCCATTTCGTGGCGCGACGATGCCTTGGCGGCGCCTTGGCACGCCTTTTAGAACAGTGGTTTTAATACAACTTAATTTATAAAATAAGATTCATTTTTCAAACAATTTTATGAAGTAAATAAAATGAATTAAAATGAGTTCTAAAAAATGTATAAATTTTAATACATTTAAAATATAATCAATAAACAAGTAAAACATGAAATTCATGTGAATTTAATTTGTTGTATTATATATCATTTTACAGCGATAAGCAACAACATCAGCCAAATCATTAAGCGTCTTTATAAAAATATAAACTTTAGTTTTCAACTTATAATATAAGCTCCAGTTTTAGCTCCAGGAAAAACTTCAGCTATAGTTAATTTCATAAAAAAATAATAATAACAAAGATTATATATATATATATATATATATATATATATATATATATATATATATATATATATATATATATATATACTTGATGTGAGTTGCAAGGTTAACTGTACACCAGCTACAATAAAAAGTGATGTCACATTATCACACTTGCAAAAAAATGTTCAACCTATCCGTTGGATAAGACGTAATGGTTGCAAAACTTACACGTGGATGGTTATGACTACATGTGGTCTCCTCTAATATGGGTGTTTTAATAAGGCTTGATGGAGTGATATTCTGAGAAACAGGTGGGAGTGACCACTAATCAAATGGGAGGAAAAAAAATGGTTGTTGGGGGCATTCGATGGCCAATTGTTGAAGAAAATATGTTAAATTTATGAGTATGGTGGTGGTTGTGGTGGGTTTTGGGTTTTTAATGGCGAAGGTGGATGATGATTTTTTTAAAACAATTATAGTATCGTGATAGTGGTAGTGGATGAAGAATAATTGAAGATGGTATGGGTGTTTGGTTAGACCTGCAAACATGTTGGGGCAAGAGGGCAAAAGTAGGGGTGGTAATCGAGTCAAGTTCATGTTGGTGTCACTAATATCAAATAAGGACACATTTTATATATTGACATCTAACGTTTATTGCGCATAATCATTGCATTTATGTAAGATTTGGTACTTAATTGTTATATGTTTGTGTTTTAGGTTGAAAATGAGCAATTTATGAAAAGATACGAAAATGTGCAAAGATCAATTGAAGATACGAAATAGAAAATTGAAATCAAGTTTATGTGATGTCTTTAAAAGTTTTTGTTGTATTTTGACCCTAACTTCTGCATACAACTTCATTTGAGGTGATACAAGTGGCCATGAAAAGAGAAAAGTGACATTTGTAACTTTTGTGTTTTGATCTAAGCTTGAAAATTAACCGAAATAACTCAAATTTGAGAGTTGATACGACATATCCACTAAAAGTGGATACGGCGTATCAATGTCAGTTTGGGAAACAAATCTATATAAACAAACCCTAACATGGTCCAAAACTCACTCCTACTTTACCAATCGATTTCTAGAGACTCGGGAGGTTTTTTACTTCACTTTTGAAGCTGCAATATCAAGAGAAGATAGTTCCAATCATCATAAACAATTTCATCTTTCGGGTTGCTTAAATTTTTGTCCATGAATTCCTTTGGTGATTCTTTTTTTATCAATATACCTTATGTTCTTTGGAATTATGGGTTAAACACTTTAGTGTTTGCCTAGTTTGTATGAACCCATTGATGATTATGAATTAATTTACGTTTAATGATATAATAACTTGTTGGATAATTATATGTGTTTGTCGATCAACCTATTTGTGGAAAACTAGAAGGGGGGTTGAATAATTTACCGGTTTAACTTGATTTTCTTTGAAAACTTTTACGTGTAATCGACAACTAAGACTTACCAAACAATAAATAATATGCAAGAATAAAAGTAAGAAACGATTAAACCATAACACGATTGTTTATCGTGGTTCGGCTACAAGGACTCTTTTTCCTTGCCCTACTCCACACCCCGAGTATCCAACTCGAGAGTTTCCTGCACTAGTCAATAAGCTCCTTTATCCGGCGGAGAAAACCTTACACGTCGCTTACACACTATTTCCGATATTAAGCTAGATGTTGAGTTCTTTCACAAGGGTACAACCACTCCCGATAGTTCTTTTACAAAGGTACAACAACTCCCGATACTCTAAGTATTTTGAGGACTAAAATACTAACCGATCACTACAAATGGGTACAATACAATGATGTATAAACTTTACTAGTTTACACTATGCTATGCTTGACAAGTCTTGTAACGTTGTGTTGAAACTTGTGAGTTCGTGATCTTCTTGCTACAAAGAAAGACTCAAAATATGAAATTGTACTGAGTTAGAAATGAAGTATAAGCAGTATATTATGATAGTGAGTGATAAGAAAAACTCAAAGAGTGGGTTGCTATTTATAGGCCAACTTTCAGACCAACCCATGGATACGGCGGAACCAATAGTTTGGTTCCGTCCGTTGTACCTTAGGGTTCCGCCAGAAACCCTGACAGAATCCTGCACAAGATATTACAAAATCTAACACAATATTCTCATGATCTTACAAAGTCAACTTTGAGATCTTGAGTATGAATCTATACAAAATAAAACATGTTTCTTACACACATGTTTCCTTGAAGGGACATGTGTGATGCAAGCAATGATATAAGTATACATATGATTTCTAATTTTAGATATTCTTAAAAAGGAAAGTATGCTTGTAAAAGAGTTTATGTATAGACTTAAAAATGTTTGTTTGAGATGTTTAGCAAGTAAATGATTTACCAAAAAGAGTTTGCTTGTTTATATTCTAATAAGACATACTATTTAGAAAACTTGCTAAATATACTTATAAGACATTTTTAACACATGTACTTAAACTAAAGTATACTTGATTAGAAATCACTTTATGAAAACATGTAAATGTAGTTTGAGTGAAGTTAAGTAAAAGACTTTTAAACTATATTTACGATTTGCTAAAAATAAACTTTACCTTTTGTAGTTAACAAAACTAAGAAAGATCGTAAAATATAAATAACGTTTTAGGCGATATTTGTATTAACAATCTCCCCCTTTTTGTTGACGACAAAACATAAATTTCATTTTTACTGCAAATGGATAATTATAGATTTTGAGCCTTTTAAAAATTTATATTTAACATGATTATTTCAACTTTTGAGTATGACATTTTAAAATTTATATTTAACATGTAATAAAGTTGATTTGGTTAAATATATCATATCTCCCCCTTTTTGTTGAAACAAAAAGAAGAGTGGCGAAGCAGAAATGTGACAAGCCATATGCTTCCCCTTGGACAATACTCTGCCTAAATGGAGTGCCAAAAGATGATACATGGATTTTGGTCCTATAAGAAAAAGTTAGTTTGTTGTAGAAATATGTATGAGAACATAATACTAATTAGCATATAAGAGAATAAGCGTCCATCTCACAACAACAATCATGAAGTAAATAAATAACCAAAAGAGAACGACCAACTAAATATAGAAGTAGAACCATTATATTTCAAGTAAAATTAAACTTTGACTTAAAAAAGTTAAACCTAAAGACTTGAAAAAGTCTACTATTGATACAAGGTGGAATGAAAATGACAACTACACCTATAAAAGGAAAGAGTCCTAGGTGAGATTCTACCATGATTTGATCTTCCTAATAAGGCTCTAAGCTTGAGGCAAGTGAGAGATGGCCGTTAAGACGCTCCAAAATGTGGTTAAGGATAAACCGCATTTCATCTTGAAGCTCATGTACCAAGATGTTGCATCTCTCACTAATATGAGCGGTTCTTTCACACATGATGCAATCATGGTGAAGAGGTGGTAGTTGTGGAACTTGGTTTGTTGTTGGTGGGTCATTGGTGATGGATGAAACATTGGTTGTAGCGGGAACAAAGGTGGATTGTTGAGAGGTGTTTTAGTTTCCTACAATTGATGAGTACATTGCGGTTTGGAAATCCATGGCTTGGGTGAAATGAGAATCAATCATGTGCTTGAAAGCATAGAGGCTTTCCAAGCGAGTGTTGAGTTCTTCATGAGTGTTTGGAGATTTGGTCCACAAAGATGCTTCTATTTCCTCATAAGTAGGAAATATTGACTCAAAGTGGTTGGAAAAGTCTTGAGGTGGTTCTTGTTGTTGATCATGATGATGAAAGCTTGGTTGTCCATAAAGAGGACCATGGATGTTTTTGTAAATGGGATGGAACAACAATGGTTGTGGTTGTGGATGAACTTGATCTTGAGAAAAGATAGATGGTCTTGCATGTTTGTAAGCCAAACGCTCTATTAATGATGGTTGATGAGGTTTTTCATCCAATGGTTCACTTAGTTGAAACCGTGGTTGTTGTTGAGTTTCCATTTGATCAATAGTGTCAAAAAGTGGCAATGGTGGTGGATTTGATGATCTAGGTGGTAGGTTTTCTAAACTTTCCATAAATGGATGTGGTGATGTTGGTGGTGTCTTGAAGAGTTCCATAGGTGTCAATTTTGGTGATTGAGGTGATGGAGTTTTTGAAGGTTGACTTGGTGCCGAAGGTGGTGTTGGATCACTTGGTGTTATAGTTGTTGGAGGATTGGTGATTATGTTAGCATTGCAATGTTTTGGAGATGGTGTTGGAGTAGCAAGGTTTAGAAAGTTGGTATCATTGATGGGTGATGAAATTTTGAAGGATGAATCACTTGATGATGATGAGCATAGTTGAATGGTTTTGTTGAAGCAACATGGTTTTACCTAATTCTAGCGGTTCTCCTAATAGGTCTTGATGATTCGGATGAGGTGGTGGATTTTGTCATTGCAAGACTTTGGTAGGATTAGAAGTAAAAGGTTGAGAGAAGTGATGGTGATGGTGTGAATTAGATGTGTGAATGTTGGTCAATTTATAGGAAGAACATGATATGGAAATTGGTGTTTGGATTTGATGTTGATCCATACATTTTTGGAGGTTCCTAATCATTTGGAAGAGTTCCAAGAAGTTGTCAAATCATTGGAAGTCAATCCAAAGGAGTTGGATGGAGTGAAATACTAAGTGGAGAAGTAAATGCTATGTGATCATGGAGGATACATGTTGTCAGGTTGTTCCACGGATTTGGAGGAACCAAAGGAAGGGTTCCTTCCTTGTATCAGAAAGGTTCCTTGGGTTAGTTTAGCCAAATTTGAAATTTTGGCGGGAATGATGATCCTATTGTTTAATGTGTGCTAAGAGAGCTCTAGAATTACTGATAAATACTAACTAGCATGTAGGAAGCAAGTTTTGAACCTAAGGATTACTAGAAATATTCAAAAAATTCAAAGATGAAAATTTTGCTGTAGGACTGGAGGAACCAAACGACAACACGGGCGGAACCAAGTTTTGGGTTCCGCCATATCCGTTGGAAAAACTTGGCGGAACCAAGTTTGTGAACGGACGAAACCAAAAAATGGGTTCCGCCGTTTCTGTGGAAGCTTAGAATCGAGACAGAGCAGCTTTTACGGCTACATGGTTTTTCTGAATTCCAAAATTTTTCCTAAAATTTAAGTAATCAATTTTTTGTAGTTAGAAGATGCAAAAATTACAGGTAGAAACATGCTTACCTATAGAGTTTGCGAGAGCGATTCTAGCATTCAAATTTTTAGCCGAAAAGAGAAAATAACATAGTACTAAAGAGTTATCCCCTGCAAATGTTGTTAGTACACACATAATCCACAGACATAATATCATCTTAAAACATCATAAAAACATAAAATAACATTGTTTTAATGACCAAATTGTTCAAATGCACCCTTGTGCCAAACACCCTCTTAACATCCTCACTTCTTGTTCACCTTCTTGTAGATCTTCCCAAGGAATCTCCCAAAGCATTTCCATATCCCATTGGTTTGCTTGAACTCCTCCGACTCATTCTATATAGATGGAAGTTGTGAGAGGTATTCAAGAGGTGGGAGCCTAGAGTTTCGTAAATTGTCGTCTTCACTCATGGATGATGATGATGATGAGGTAGGAGGGTGAGGACGTTTACCTTTGGCTTTATAGACTCTCTCATCACTTAAGGGCACAAAGGTGTGTGGAATGATAGGATAATCTAGGCGACGACCTTTAGGACTTGGAGGAATGGGTTCAAAATACCTAAAGAGACGGGTAAGAAGCATCCCGTATAGAAGAGCGGTGGTACCTTGGACCGAGATGTTTGCCATCCTTTTGGCAATGAAGTAAGCTAACTTGAAAGTTTGGCGGGTGGATACACTATAGAGCATGTAGGAGAGACAAGTGTTGATATATCCCTATTTCCTAGAGTACTAATCACATTGGCCCTAATGATCTCCTCCCATTTCAAGAATTGTGGTTTCAACTCATTAAGCTCCATTCCAAATGGATCTTTAGCAACTTCCTCTCTTCCTCGGGTTCTCCTAGTATGAGATGTCCTAACAAAAAGGTGGTCACGGATTTCTTCTTTGCTCACTAGAGGGGTATCATAAGGATGAATACGGTCATGGATTGAGTCAAGAGTTGAAAGTGGCCATTTGTCGGTGTAGAGACATGTCCCCCTATTTGTAACACGGAGCACTTGAACAAATTGATCTAAGGTGATTTCAAAGTCATTTTGGTTGATTGAAAAGTTTAATGACATGAGACCTTCATCATCCGTGCTAAGGGTCACAGAAGCATAGAATTCTAGGATGAAACGAGGACAAATTGGCTCATCTATGTCTGTCACACCCCCAATTTACCTGACTTGCAGCGGAATGGAATACCTGGGGGTGTCTGTCATAGCACCACAGTTACAGTTACATTGAACGACCTAAAGTGTCGTTTGGAAAATACTTCGTTTGATCATTGAAATAATTCAGAGTTTACAAAATGAGGTCCCCAAAAGGTGTTGCATGTTTATGAAAAACAAGTCATACTAGATCAAACGTTTACATAAGTGCATGAAATAATGATGAGACGCGTCGACCCCGCGACTCCATGAAGGTCCAAATGCATGTCACATGAGCTACCTTAATAACCTGAAATACATTGCTAAAACGTCAACACGAATGTTGGTGAATTCCATAGGTTTATAAAATGTAATGATGTACGACCACCACAAGTATAATTGCATGACAAAAGTCATGTAAAATAGTACAATAGACCTTAAGCTCATGACCCCGAAGCTATGACTGATGAAATTATATGCCCCTCCCGAATGTTTTACCATAACACTCCCAAAATGTAGACATGAAATGCATCCGCTTACTGTTGGTAATAACTACCACGGATGGAGGCGTCACCCTCGATAGATCTATCCACTCACTCTCGCTTACCGGCAACTTAACGGTCCATGATAATAAATAGGGGACTTTAACAGGTTGGTAAGGCAACTTAAGCAATGTACATATGTTTTGGTACTTGGGCTCGTACTAAAATAATTGATGCAATGTATTCCCCCGTGGGATTTGAAATCAAAATGTTGAATTGAAAACGGGGCTATAAAAACTCACCTGATATGATGGTACCATGAACATGTAATGAGCTAAAAAACAAGGCGCGCACACTAGCCGCAACCTAATATGAATGATGAACGATCTACTTTAGATCATGAAATGATGTTATGAATGTCCATGCACATGTTTCCTATACCACTCTACTCTTTGGAAAATACTTGTTGTTATCAAAATATACATTTTCCAAAACTTAGGAAAATATGGCTACTAGAAAAATAAAACTAGTTGAAATGTATATATATCTATATATCGTATGTATCAATGTTAGTGTTGAAATCCTCAGTTTGAAATCCTTGAAATAACGACTTGTAGTAATAAAAATATACTTGTGTTCACTAATACATCATTAGTTATGAATTTGGGTACTTGGTATTAGTTCTAGAAATCTAGAGTTACTACGTAGTTTTAGTGTTATTATTTTCAAAAGCTGTCAAAATAATATGAGTTTTGCCGATATTGAAACGTGAATATCTTTGTCGTTATAAGTCCGTTTTACTTGTTCTTTATATCCACGGTTACGTCTTAGTATGTAGTAATATATTTTGGAAAGCTTGGCTCCTCCGGGTTACGTCTAAAGTCTCTTTTTGTCCGACGAAAAACGTCCAATAGCATGTATTTTCAGAAAATATACTTTTCGTCAATAAACTTGCAAAAATCATAACTTCTTCGTTATAAACTCTTTTTAATCCGTTCTTTCGCCTACGGATTCGTTTTTGAAAGTATTTTCTAAAAAATTTGCCAAAGTTTACTTTATGTTTACTGATTTTCCTGGATTTACAAAAATGGGACAGAATGTATATATACTTGTTACAAATCCATTTTTCATGTCCAAAACTAGTTTCTACTTCAACCAAATCTCTTGCAAACACCACAAAGCTATACTAATCCTACCATACACCTTCTTAGGGTACCATGGGTTCCTAATCACTACTAATCATCTTAATTTAACAAAGGAACACCTAAATCAAAATCTAGGGTTTGTATGTTCAAAAAGTTAACAAAAATAATGTGGTATAGCTAACTTGTACATGAAATTAAGCATGAAAACCATAAGATACAAGCGTTAATTAGATGAAATCATGAAAATAAAGTTGATAACTCACTTTGAAATAATGGGTGATTAGATGATGAAAATCCTTGTGTTACTTGTGTTTTTGTTGTAAGATTCTTGATTAGGATGATGAAATGAACAACTTTTATGCTTTGATCTTTGAAAAACAATGGATTTTGGTCTTGGATCTTAATTGGGTCGTGGGTTTTGGGGAAGAAAAGATGAGGATGAGAGCTTATGATTCTTGGAAATTTGTATGGTTATGTTTTTGAGGTTTTTGGGATATTAGTATAGGTTTTAATATATTATAATTGTACATAAATACATAAGCTTAAAATGAAATCACATGGTGTCTAGGGGGGGGGGGGCATGTGGCCGGTTTTCAATGTGAAAAAGAGAAGAAAAATCGGTTTTGAGTTGCTTAGGATAAGTTAGTGTAGTATTAGTTGTGGTTTTTGTTAATTTAGTTATAATCGGGTACCGGGTTTGCTAGAAATAAATATTAACGAAGTTAACCGGGACTTAATAAAGTTATAAAAATGTTAAAAATATGTTGGGTACAATTACTGAGTGTTCCGGTGATTATTGTTTAGTTTTCACGAAAACCGTCGTAATATTTATAAACTTACGTTATAAATAAAATAAATATCCAAAATACTGGGTAAATGAAAATAATAACTTTTATGATGATAAAATGGATATAAAAATATGTCGGGACCATTGTGGGAATATTTAGATATATTCGTCGTGTTTATAAACCGGGTGTTAACGTTTATTATAAATACTTATAAGGAAAACGTTAAATGTATCAAATATATAAATTTGAAAATCCTAAGAGTGGTATAACATGTAAATGACCTACTGATGATATGCAGACTGTCTCTAGTCCGTATGCAGTGTCCTTACTGATAATGAAATGAATTCGCACCTAAACCCATACGGTTACGCGAATTTTAATACCCGTAAACTAAATTTACGATGAAATGAGTAATGCAAGTGAATAGTGAAAACTTTTCCGGCAATGAATAGTATTCAATGAATAGTATTCAATGAATAGTATTCAATGAATAGTAAAATTTCTGAATGCTTCTCGGAATGTCAAACTGACACAAAAAATGATGAATAGTAAACTGATAAATAGTGTTTTGATGAATAGTGTTTTCCAAAGTTTGGAAAATGACCTGAAATGGTGAGTTGTGACATCTAAGAGGCAATCAAAGTTGATAAAAGAGAGTTCTTCCCTAATGTTTGTTCCGGCAAGGAAAGTAGGGTCAATGGTTCTACCCTCATGGACATAATGCTTCTCAAGGTTCTTAAAGATTTCTACTTGTGTCGTGGTTAGCCCTTTGGTCTTATGGTGTTTGGGTAGGTATTTGGTGGTGTCTTTGTGGTCATAGAAGGTTGCGGGAGGCATGATGAACCTAGAAACATAATTTTAAAATTTTAGTTTATGTAAATAGTGGTTTAAGTGTCAAAATTGTAGTGTGTGCCTATATGAAAACAATATGGAGTTGTGATTATCTCGACTCATTTTAATGCTTAAAATGGTTTTATTTGTGTAAATTTTGAGATAATCCAAATGTTCCTAGTTCAATGTAGCTACGGTTGAATGTACCCGAAAATACATATTAGTTATGTATTCCCTTTAGCATTCAAGAGACATAATGCAAGTGATGTTTTAAACATAACGTTTTTATTTTGTATTATTAATGAAAAAATATTTTTCCTAAATGTGAGAAGGTTTTTCAAAATTTTGACATGGGGTGTTTGGTATAATGTGATAACGTCTTACAAGATGCAATTCCTAACTAATGGAAAACACAATTAGTTTTGTTTATGACAAATGCACTTCATGATTTCCTAAGTTGATGCATAACTGATGAGTGCTTAAACACTCATCATTTTTATCGTATTTGAACTGCCAAAACATCCGAAAATACTCAGAAATGCATCAAAATACTAAAAATATCCCATGGATTGTGTTTTATACGTTTCAGATGCAAAATGAGTAAAAACAATGAAAAACGAGCAAAGTTTGCACAATTGGCAGTTTCAGTCCCTCAACTTTCAAAAATTGACAAAACTAGTCCCTGAGCGTTTGTTCTGAAAGGAAAGTCAACCTAAGGCATTTAAAAGTAAAAAATTATTAAATTTAGTCCTTGGGTGAAAACTTTGGAAAAATTACAAGTTTGGTCCCTGCAGTTTGAAATTTGGCAAAAGTGGTCCCTGGGAGTTCTTAAAATGAAAAATTTTATTTGTGGTCCTTGGAATACGGATATGTGGCAAGAAACATCCATTGAATATCTTTGGAAGGTTGGCAAAATTGGTCCTTAAAATTCTGCATAATTACAAAATTGGTCCTTGTTACAAACTTAATACCAAATGGACCCTTTTGTATTATCTCTAAACCAAACTACCCAATCCAAACCCTGGTAAAAAAAAAAAACATTACCCAGGCCCATTGCCAATACCAAGCCCACCCCACCCCATTCGTTTTATTAATAAAACAAAGGTCAACGAGGGTCAACCCTCTCTTCTTCCCCGCCTAAACACCCAGCCCCCAAACACCTCTGCAACTCCAACATGTTTGTCTCCCCCCCTCTCCTACTAACCACCCTACTTCACCTCCTCACCAAAGTCAACCCAACACTCATCATTACCCCTCCCCTCCTCCACGTTGGAAATCCACAACCCCAAGTAATACCAAAACTGAATCAATGGTGGGGATGGTTCCAAACTTTAATCCGATGGTGGGATGTTATTCCAAGGAGACACAAACAACAGAGCACACAAGACAAAGAACAGAAAAAGAGGAAAAAGACCTCTGGTTCCATTTTCTACTTTTTAATATATATAGTTCTCCATTGTAAGTCTGAGATGGCAAGTAGTGATCTTAGTTTGTAATCTTTTCAATATCAATGCAAGTATTTTAGTTTCTTAAAATTCCAAGTAATTATTTTCTGTTTCTATTACATAGTTCAAGTTTTTTGTGTGATCATGATATGAGTTCAAAAATTGTTGTGTTATGCTTACATAAGCTTACTTAAGTTAATTGTAAGCTTTCCAAAGTTTATTTATCAGATTACTCAGTTTCTCATAGAAAACTCAAAAAAATAAAAATAAAAGTAAATTAAGTAAGTCAAAAGTAATCCAGTGAAGAAGAAGACAGGAAGCTATGGGTATGGAATGCTTGGGTTTAGAGCTCAAGGGAGCATAGGTATTACAGTTTGGTTCTTGGTCTCACTTGGTTTGAGCTTGGACAATTTGTAAGCTTATTTCTTTCAAAAGTTTTAATATGATTCCTATTCAGTAGTGTAGTTTGATTCATTTCAGTGTTTTGCTATTGTTTTATGTTAGTTAATCTTAGTTAATTAAGTTTCTCAACTTAAACCCTGATTTAGTTTGAAAAATCACAAAAAACCAGTTTATGAAGGGGTGTTTGGGATAACTTTGTACCCTGTGCTCCTTTGACTGTCAGGTTTTAAAACTAGTTTAGACAGAACACACTAGGCAATACTAGGATAATATTAGCATAAAATCAGTAGGTTACTTGTTAAAAAGTCAAATCCTCCTTGTTGCTTGCTTAACTACTTATCTGTGTAACTTGTTGATGTCCAACTCCTCATTCCAAGTTTAGTAAGAGTTAAACCAGTTCACTTTAGTTTCATTATAAGCTAAAACATCAATTTCAATCATTAAATCACCACCAAAGGTCATTAAAGTCAACTGTGTTACAAAATTGAAAAAGTCAAAATGGCAATTTGGTCAAAATCTCAATTTTTGAACGAATTTTCCTGAATTTTGTGAGGGGAATTAGGATTTGAAATTTTTTGTGCTTAAAGTGTCCCACCTAGACTACAAAGATCCATCATCAACTTATTTTTTGGATTTTTCCCTTGGCTTATTTGAGGACTCAAACAAGGCTGCAGAGGGAGTGAGTGCCCTGCACCATGACTTTTCAGAGTTGATCATTTTTCCAGGAATCATACCTAGCTCATGAGTAGGAATTAAAACTTGATATTTGGAGTTTTGAGTACCCTGGTACACTAGCTTGCTTTTTGTGTTTTTTTTCTTTGGCCTCAACTGCTTATTCACTAGCTTAGTTTAGCTTATAAAGTTGCCTCACACTCCACCACTGCTGATCATTCAAGTTTGTATCACCATGAGCTTTTCATAATTTCAATTTGGTTGAGTTGATTTGAGATCACTCTAGCTTTAGCAGCCTAGCTTTTAAGTTGAGAGCTTATCTTTTAGCTTATGTCCTTCAACCATCACACTGACTCATTCCATTAGATCAGTGGTGACTAAGACCCTTTCACCAACCCATATCTTGGTATTCACTTAAGCTCTGCCTAAGAAACTTGGTCCTGTGGGAAGCTAGATGTACAGGCTTGTCATTTCCAAGCTCACTTTTGTATAATGAGCTTATGCCCTTAGCTTAATATTGGACTGCATCACCCCATTTCAGGCCTGTTTGTTTATTCAGATTTAAGTTTGCTAATTTGTTTAGCTTATTAGTGTATCACCTTGCATGTTCTGGCTTATTTTCTGTGTACTCAGTGGATTGTAGCTTACTTCAAGTCCCTTTTTCAATTAAAAGCTTATTGGTGGTCTTTTCTAAACACAAAATTCACCTTGTGAGTAAATAAGCTTACTTTTGGGCTTATTTAGTTGCGCACAGCTTATCACTAAGCTTCTAGAAAAGTCTCTTTGTAAAAGTTGCTCAATTTCAGTAGGTAAATAGGTTTGTAAAAGAAAAATTAAGAAAAACAAAAAATAATTAAAGTGAGAGCTTCTATTTAAGTCCTTTTGGCTTATTTTCTGCTTATTTATAAGCAACATCTGCTTTTAAATTTTTCCTAGGCTTCTTATTACCTGTAGGATTTTTAGTAATTTTTTCAGATTTTTCCCATCTCTTTTAGTATTTTTTATAATTTAATCTAGTTTAAATTAATTAAATAATTAGTTTTAATTAGTAATAATTAATTAAAAAGTAGGAAAAATAGATTTTCTGTTTTAAAATTAGTTTATAATATTTTAGATTTTTCTAAATTTAATTTTCATTTTTCTAGTTAAATTTCATAATTATTTGTAATTTAGTATAATTTAGTTAATTAAAAAGTAATTAATAATTAGTAACTAATTAATAGTAATTAATTAAATAGTTGTAAAAATAATTTTAATTTTCCAAAAAATTTCTTATAACATTAGGATTGTAAAAATATAATTTTCACATTCGTAGGACTTTATTTACTCCCGTTTCACGTTTTAATTTGCGCGTTCGCGTTTATTTTAAACTCAAACGCGCGTTTTTAGGTTAAATCACGTTTTTAGGTTATCTGATAACCAGTAATTGTTAATAAAGTATTTCTAAGTTATTTACAATCATAATCTCGTAGTGTAATCATAATAATCAAATTCCCAACCCTTCTGTTAAATCACCCGATCATTTAAAACGTTCACAAATACAATTGCACGCCTCGTCGGGACATAACGACCCGGGGATTCACTATACTCCTTGGTTAGTTGGTCTGAGACGTTTGACTTGGTTGACTAGTCACCTGGTCAATTCAGTTGACCTTCCAGGACCAATCAAAATTTGGCGCCGCTGCCGGGGAGGCTGCTGCGTATCTGCACACGTTTTTTAGAGATTAGTGATTTTTCATTCATCATTGTATAAACTCCACCATTTTTTTGTAAATCTTAATCATAAAACAAAAACGTCATTAACACGTTTCCTAAAGTGTTAACAACACCAAAAAAATAAAAAACAAACAAAACAAATCGTTACGTTTTCTATATCGGGTTTCTTTTAAGGTGATTCTTAAAGAGATACGATTTTGGTAAACAAAACGATACCAAAAATATTGTCCAAAAGTTTTTTCACCCATACACAAAAACCCCAAAACATTCGTCTTTTCTTGTGAATAAAAATTACATAAAAATAAACCGTCGCAAACCAAGACAGAACACCTACTAACTGGGGTTGTGAACATAATAAGTTCCCAAACAAAAGATTAAAACTTGCCTTTGTATCCCTGTGAGTGGTGTACCTTTCTTAAAGAAGCCACTTACTTGTGATTATTGGTTTAAGTTCACTGTGGTTTTGCCTCGACTTTGTTTTGATTGGTTTTTATCCCTAGTGCATGCGCACTCGCTCTTCTAGGTCTACTAGCCCATTACGTGAGCTTGTAAGAATCCCTAGAAGACTTCGTAGACGTTCAACACCAACAGTCGGATCTGAGATCTGCACTGTTTCCTCTCCTGCTGTCACCATGGTGGAAGACCGCCCCATGTGTGAGCTTCTCCAAGCACCCATCGAGGGTTACGGAGACGCTATTGTTGTTCCAGCCATCGTGGCTGATAGTTTTGAGCTCAAAACCGGGTTACTCAATCTTGTAACCTCAAGTCAATTCTACGGTTTTGAGAGGGACGATCCTCATGCTCACATTCGATGGTTCAATAAAATCACATCAACCATCAAGTACAAAAATGTCCCGTATGAAGCAATCAAGCTTCTTCTCTTCCCCTTCTCCCTCGAGGGTCAAGCCCGGATTTGGCTTGAGAAACAACCCCCTCGATCTATTGAGACATGGGAAGACTTGGTAAAAAAGTTTGTGAATGAATTCTTCCCACCTTCAAAGACCACGAGTCTTAAAAACGAAATCAGCAAGTTCACTCAAAGATATGATGAATCATTTGGTGAAGCGTGGGATCGTTTCAAAGAATTACTTCGCAAGTGTCCACATCATGGTTTCTCCGAGTTGATGCAACTCGATACTTTCTACAATGGCATGAGCCAAGTTGATCAGGATTCTCTCAATGCCTCCGCGGGAGGTAACTTTTTGAGTAGAACCACCAAAGAAGCCTTAGCAATCATCGAGAACAAGTCCAAGGTCCGCTCTACACGAAGCAAGCCAGTTGTTTCCCAAATTAGTGCGGGTCCTTCCACTTCATATCCTATGAGTCAGTCTAGCACCGATGCTAAGATTGACAAGCTTACTGAGGCTATTCAAGCTTTCGTTCTCGCCCAGCAAAAGAAAGTCTCTTTTCCACAACATCCTCCACCTGCTGAGGTTAAAAAAGTGGTAGTCTGTGTAACTTGTGGTGGGCCGCATGCCTACTACAATTGCACAGCTACTGATGGTTCTCTGTTTGAAGCTCATGCTGTAGTCGGGTCATCTAATCAAGGAGGCAATCAATACCGCCATCCTATGGACCCGAACTATCGTCCTAATCATTACCCTGGACCTCCCGGTTTTAATCAAAACCAAAATGTCTAAAACCGTAACTAGAATCAAAATAGAATGAACCAAGGTTTTCAAAACCAAGGTAACTTCAATCAGGGTCACGGTTTTCAAAATCAAAACCAAGGTTTCCAAAATCAAGGTTTCTAAAATCAAGGAAACTTTAATCGAAACCAAGGTCAGGGTAATTTCAACCCCGGGTATTTTCATGGAAACAGCAACCCTAATCAGGGTAACTTTCAAAATCAAGGCCCCAATCAGAACAATCGTGCTCAAAATTTTAATAACCAAAATCAAGCCATTGTTCCAACTGGGCCTTCATCTGACGAGTTGCTAAAAAAATTCATGAAATCCCAAGAAAAGATGAACAAGTTGTTGGTTAGCCAAATTTCTGAAATCAAGAAATCTTTAAATGAACGACCCTCGGGCTTAGGAACACTTCCGAGCAACACGATCGCTAACCCGAGGGGCGATGCTAAGGCGATCACAACTAGAAGTGGTGCTTCTTATGATGAACCCGCGATTCCTACTACCTCTTCTTCCTCTCCTCCAAAGGTAGTGGAACGTGAACCTGAGGTGACAACGGACAAGGCGCAAACTCCTAGCTCACGAAGTACCGCACACGTCCAACCTCAGGTTATTCCAGAAACCAGATGTAAGCCTGGAGTTTTCTTTGAACCACCTGAAACTCCAGTGGACAACCCTAAATCCAAAACTTCTATTCCTTACCCATCACGTCTCAATGAACAAAAGCTTCGCGAAAAAGCTAGTCACCAAATGGATAAATTTTTCCAAATCTTTCAAGATTTGCATTTTGACATTAGCTTCGCGGATGCTATTCTCTTGATGCCCAAGTTTGCATCAACAATCAAGAATCTGTTAAGTAATAAGGAAAAACTCTTTGAGATGGCTAGAACTCCGTTGAATGAGCACTGCTCAGCAGTTCTCTTGAAAAAGCTTCCCGAAAAGCTTGGAGACCCCGAAAAAATTCTCATTCCTTGTATTTTTCCAGGTATGGTTGAATGCTTTGCCTTGGCCGATCTAGGTGCTAGCATTAACCTGATGCCATATTCTGTGTGGAAGAAATTCTCTCTTCCCGAACTCACTCCCACGTGCATGACTTTAGAGCTTGCCGATCGATCAATTTCTCGTCCACTTGGCATAGCCGAGGACGTATTCGTTAAAGTAGGAAAGTTCCATTTTCCAGCGGATTTTGTGATTGTTGACTTTGATGCCGATTCAAGGGTCCCTCTCATTCTTGGAAGGGGATTCCTTAGAACTGGGCGTGCTCTCATCGATGTATTTGAGCAAGAGATCACATTGCGTGTTGGAACTGAAGCAATCACCTTCAACCTCGATCAAACATCGAGGTACTCCTCCAATTATGACTCTGAATCGGTAAACCGAAAAGATGTCATCGATGTTGCTGCTGAGGAGTACGCGCAAGAGGTTTTAGGTTTCATTGATGATTCTACGAGTGAAAACTTCACTCCATCTTCTTATCCCATCATTGCCAATTCTTCTCCTTCCCTCACTCCGTTTGAGGGAAGTGACTTCATCTTAGAAGAGATTGAGTCCTTTCTCAAAAGTGATTCGATTCCCGATGGAATCGATAACCAAGAGATTGACCCCGAGAGGGATATTCTTCTCCTTGAGAAATTGTTAAACGAAGATCCCTCTCCTCTTCCTGTTCTACCACAACAACTTCATAATCAGGAAATCAAATATGTTGAGAAAACTGATGACTTTCCTGAGGTTGAACTTAAGGACATGCCGCCTCATCTTGAATATGCATTTCTGGAGGGTGATGATAAATTACCCGTCATAATTGCTAAAGATTTAAGTGTTGAGGAAAAGGCTGCTCTAATAAAGGTTTTGAAGTCACATAAACAAGCAATTGCTTGGAGACTCTCCGACATCAAGGGCATTGACCCTGAATTTTGTACCCACAAGATTTTAATGGAGGATGACTTCAAACCAGCAGTCCAACAGCAAAGAAGGGTGAATCCAAAAATTCATGAGGTTATCAAACAAGAAGTTTTAAAACTTCTTGATGCCGGATTGATTTACCCTATCTCGGACAGTCCTTGGGTCAGCCCAATACATTGCGTTCCAAAAAAGGGTGGCATTACTGTTGTCACTAACGAAGAAAACGAGTTGATTCCAACTCGATTGGTTACGGGTTGGCGTGTCTGCATTGACTATCGCAAGTTAAATGACGCCACCCGCAAAGACCATTTTCCTCTGCCCTTTATGGATCAGATGCTCGAGAGATTAGCGGGGAATGAGTACTATTGCTTCCTCGATGGTTTCTCGGGTTACTTCCAGATTCCCATTGATCCGCAAGATCAGGAAAAGACCACTTTCACGTGCCCCTCTGGAACTTTTGCTTATAAACGTATGCCATTTGGTTTATGTAATGCTCCGGGCACGTTTCAAAGATGTTTGATGGCCATATTTTCCGACATGATCGGGAAAACTATGGAGGTCTTTATGGACGATTTTTCGGTCATTGGGGATTCGTTCCAAACATGTCTCTCCCATTTAGACAACATGCTTAAACGTTGTGAAGACACAAGGTTATGTCTAAATTGGGAGAAGAGTCACTTTATGGTCAAAGAGGGCATTGTCCTCGGCCATAAAATTTCAAAGAATAGGATTGAGGTTGAAAAAGCCAAAGTTGATGTCATAGCAAAATTACCTCATCCCACTACTGTCAAAGGTGTTAGGAGCTTTTTGGGTCATGCCGGTTTCTATCATAGGTTCATTCAAGATTTTTCTAAAATCGCCCGGCCTATGAACCATCTCCTCAAGAAGGATGCTCCTTTTATCATCTCCCCTGAGTGCATCGAAGCTTTTGAAACATTAAAGAAAAAGCTTACTGAGGCACCGATTCTTGTTGCCCCCGATTGGGACTTGCCCTTCGAACTCATGTGTGACGCTAGTGATTATGCAATTGAGGCAGTCTTGGGGCAACGCAAAACAAAACACTTTCAGCCTATACACTATGCGAGCAAAACTATGACCGAGGCTCAAAGTCATTACACCACCACTAAAAAAGAATTATTAGCTGTGGTGTATGCCTTTGAAAAATTTCGGCCATACTTGATATTGACCAAGAGCATAGTGTATACGGATCACTCGGCTTTGAAGTATCTATTTGCAAAACAAGATGCAAAGCCGAGACTACTCCGTTGGGTTCTCCTTCTACAGGAATTTGATATCATAATTCGTGATAAAAAAGGAGATGAGAACCTTGCTGCTGATCATCTCTCCTGTTTGGAAAACCCCCATCAAGATGTCTTCAAGAGGAAAGAAATTAATGAATCCTTCCCTCTCGAGACACTCAATGCAGTTACCTTTCGTGGAGATTCTATTACCCCATGGTTTGCCCATTTTGCAAACTACCATGCGGGTAACTTTGTTGTGAAAGGGATGTCGTCCCAACAGAAAAATAAATTCTTCAAAGATGTAAAACACTACTTCTGGGACGACCCCTACCTGTTTAAAATCTGTGCGGATCAAGTCATCCGGCGGTGTGTTTATGGTCAAGAAGCCACTGAAATTCTCAAGGCTTGCCATGCTGGTCCTACGGGGGGCCACCATAATCCAAACTACACCGCCAAAAAGATGTTTGATTCTGGTTTCTACTGGCCCACGATCTACAAGGATGCCCAGGAATTAGTCAAATCCTGTGACGCTTGTCAACGTCACGGGAATATTTCACAAAAGAATGAAATGCCTCAAAATGCAATTCAAGTGTGTGAAATCTTTGACGTATGGGGCATCGACTTTATGGGGCCATTTCCATCATCTCATGGAAATAAGTACATACTCATGGCTGTTGACTATTTGTCAAAATGGGTTGAAGCGAAAGCTTTACCCACAAATGATGCCCGAGTTGTTGTAAAATTCTTGAAAGCTCTTTTTGCTCGATTTGGAACTCCATGTGCTATAATTAGTGATCGTGGTACGCATTTCTACCATTCCCATGGAATAATTATGTTTAATAAGAAAAGCTTTTAATCTATCATACAAAGCCTTAGGAGCTTGTTTGAGTCCATATAAAGCTTTCTTTAACTTATAAACATAATCAGGTTTTGCGAAGTCAATGAATCCTGGAGGTTGTGCCACATAAACCTCCTCATTGATAAAACTGTTGAGGAATGCACTTTTCACGTCCATTTGGAATAACTTAAAGTCTAAGGTGCATGCATAGGCAAGTAATATTCTAATAGATTCTAGTCTAGCTATGGGGGCATAAGTTTCATCATAATCAATTCCTTCTTGTTGATTATAACCTTGGGCAACTAACCTAGCTTTGTTCCTAGTTACTACTCCGTTTTCGTCTAACTTATTCCTATATACCCACTTAGTTCCTATGATGGTCATGTTCATTGGATTTGGGACTAATTCCCAAACATCATTTGCCTTAAATTGGTTTAATTCTTCTTGCATAGCTATAAACCAACTTTCATCTTTTAATGCTTCATTAATATTCTTAGGTTCTATTGCTGAGAGGAAACAAAAGAAGTTACTTTTATCTTGGGCTTGTGACCTAAGGGTTCTTTGATTAAGATGTCCTATTATATTATCTAATGGATGTGATTTAGATTCCTTAATATTTACAATTTTGTTATTTCCCAAGTCAATGTCTTCATTATCATTTCCTATGGGTTTTGTTTTACTTACCTCAATAGCTTCATCTTCGACTAAGTCATCATCTTCTAAAGGTAATGTTTTAGGAGGTGGTGGTGTTTCATCAAATGTTACATTTAATGATTCTTCTGCTTTCATAGTGTGTTTGTTGAGTATTATATATGCTTTACTATTTTGTGAGTACCCTAAAAATATTCCTTCATATGATTTTGGGTCAAACTTAGTAAGGTAATCTTTAGTGTTTAAAATATAACATTTACTTCCAAATACCCTAAAGTAGCTTAAGTTAGGTTTTCTACCTCTTAGTAACTCATAGGGAGTTTTTCCTAAAATTCTCCTAATTGATACCCTATTAATAATATATGTTGATGTATCTACAGCGTGACACCAAAATTTTTATAGGATGGATTGTTCATTTAACATTGTTCTACTCATTTCTTGTAGTGACCTATATTTTCTTTCTACTATGCCATTTGATTGAGGAGTACGAGGAGCGGAGAAATTGTGAGATATTCCATTTAAATCACAATATTTTCCAAATTGTACTTCGTTGTCAAACTCCCTACCATGGTCCGTCCTAATGGCTACTATTGTGCATCCTAATTTATTCTGAATCATTTTACTAAATATTTTGAATTTTTCAAAAGCTTGGGTTTTGTCACTTAAGAACCTAGTCCACGTGTATCGTGAATAGTCATCTACTATTACTAAGGTATATTTGTTTCCTCCATAGCTCCGCACAGCGGATGGACCAAATAGATCCATATGTAATAATTCTAGGCACCTAGTAGTGGATACTATATTCTTAGCTTTGTGACTAGCATGAACTTGTTTTCCAATTTTACATGCATCACAAAAATGCTTGTCATATTTTAGGTTAGACAAGTTTCTAACTAGTTCTTTAGAGGCCAAAGATTGTATTTGTTGCATGTTTGCATGTCCTAATCTCCTATGCCACAATGTGGAGTTTTCGTCTAGGGTTGTTAGGCATATCCTATCTTCCGGTTTGTTTCCTAGTTTCATAACATATATGCCTCCTTTTCTGATTCCTCTACCTATGATCTTTCCATTCTTAACTATTTCGCTATCCTCTTCAGTAAAGGTAATCCTACATTTATTATCGCATATTTGGCCTATACTAAGCAAGTTATATGTTAAATTATCTACATGCTCAACATTTTCAATAGTAAGTGAGTCTTGAGAAATCGTACCTTTGTTAATGATTTTTCCACGCAAGTCACTACCGAAAATAACGTTACCTCCATTGTATGCCTTATACGTAGAAAATAGCTTGCGGTTCCCCGTCATGTGCCTCAAAGATCCGCTATCCTTGATCTATTCGTCAGGCTCCAAGTCAATTCCTAAACATATTTTGTCGGTTGCTTTGGCCACAAAACATTTTTCGTCTCTTGGTTATTCCACTTCTTCTTTATCACTATCACTCCATGTTCCACTAACAAAGGCACCTTGATTTTCATAACCCAGTGGCTTTAGACATTCACCAATGAGATGATTTGGACTTCCACATCTAAAGCACTTTCTTTTCTCGTAGTTATCACTTCTATTTCTTTGGAACGACTTTCTTTCGTCTCGTGGTAATCTAGTGAATCCTCCTCGTCTTTTGAAGAATTTCTTGAATTCTCTTACGGCCATTGCATATTCTTCGTCTTCACTCTCGTCACTTGAGTCATCATCGTCACTAGGTTCCTTTTTGGCTTTTAGAGCAATGGATTTGGTTTGTTCTTTCTTGACTTTGACCGTTTCCGAATCTCTTCTTATAATTTCTTCATGGACCTTCAAGTTGCCAATAAGTTCATCAAGTGATAACGTCATCAAATTCTTTGATTCTTCAATTGCCGTGACCTTAGCTCGCCATTTTGGATGCAATGCCCTAAGAAATTTCCTAACACAATTTTTACTAGAAAATGTCTCATCAAGTGCTTTTAAACTTGTGATGATAGTGTTAAATTTAGCAAAAACATTATCATTAGGCATACACTATGGTTTCTACACCCGTTCCTTTGGGATACCACAATCCTAGATGTGTAGTGCCTTTGATGTACCTAAAAATTCTTTTTGCGGCTTCAAGATGGATTGTTTTGGGATCTTCTTGAAAACGAGCACATAGATAAACGCTAAACATAATGTCGGGTCTACTAGCCGTGAGATAAAGTAGACTACCAATCATACCCCTATATTTAGTGTTATCTACGGATTCACTTTCCTCATCCTTTGTGAGTTTGGTTTCCGAGGACATAGGCATTTTGATAGGTTTTGAATCTTCTAGACCAAATTTCTTATGCATGTGTGGAAAACTAGAAAGGGGGTTGAATAGTTTTACGTCTTTTTAATTTGTTATAAAAATTGCTTGAGTGTTTTCTTTACTTTTAAAAACTTAGATTCGATATTATTTGATCTCAAGTCTTGCACAATATAAACAACAATAAATATGTATGAAATAGCAATGATAATGTAAGTAAAGAAATAAATGAGAGATGGAAAGATCGAACCACGAGACAAGAGATTTATAGTGCTTCGGCTACAAGGACACCTTTCTTGCCCTACTCCACTCCCCGAGCACCTAACTCGAGAGTTTTCTTCACTATGTCAACAAGCTCCCTTATGGCGGAGAAAACCTTACACACCAATATACACACCACAACTTCGTCATAACTTGATCACACCTTATATACAACTACTTCACACCTATCTATCTTCACAACTATCTTCTTCACAACTATCTACTTCACAACTATCTACTTCTCAACTATCTACTTCCCAACAATCTACTTCCCAACAATCTTCTTCACAACTATCTACACACTAAGCTAATCTATCTTCTACCATATATTCACAACAAATAACACAAAGAAATATATGTAATGAAAAATGCTCAACCAACTTGGATGTGGAGGTCACAACAAGTTGTAATACTTCTTGTCTTGGAGGATAGAAGTATTCTTCTCTTGCACTTGAGAGGTTGATGCTTGGATCACTTTGAAACAATGTTTTTAGGCATTATTTATGTCAACAACATGTCTTTTATGTATTTAGATTGGTTAAAGAATATTCCATCTTCCAATTGTTTAATTTGAAGTCCTAAGAAAAAGTTGAGTTCTCCCATCATACTCATCTCAAACTCGTCATGCATGATTTTAGAGAAATCATCCCATAGCTCTTGACAAGTTGATCTGAATATTATGTCATCAACATAAATTTGAACTATGATAATGTGTGATTCTTTCTTCTTAGTGAAGAGAGTGTTGTCAACTAGGCCCATGGTGTACTTATGGTCAACTAGGAAGGTTTTAAGTCGATCATACCATGCTTTTGGAGCTTGCTTAAGTCCGTATAAAGCCCTTTTAAGTTTGTAAACATGATTAGGTTTTTCAAAGTCGATAAAGCCCGGTGGTTGAGCAACATAAACTTCTTCATTAATTTCATTTAAGAACGCTGCCAAAATTTCATTGGGTTATCGAGTTAGACACATTTACCGAGTTGGAGCACTTTCGAGTTAGACAACACTTACCGAGTTAGCACCTTACCGAGTTAGAAGCTTCACCTAGTTATAAGCCTTACCGAGTTTGAAAGGTTTTACCTAGTTTGAAAAGTGTTACCGATCAATTTTTGGCGGGAAAATTTGAGTAAAATTTATTTTTTACAGGAGACTAAACGATCAATTTTTACGCGAGATTTAAATTTTGGTATAACGTTGAAAAGTTTGGCCCGAAATTCGAATTTTTAGGCCAAAATTTAAATTTTTTCGGTAAAATTTGGTGTCAAAATTTTTAAAACACAGATTTTTCTGGTAACCTTAGAATTGCATTTCAACGTGATCTTCAAATTTTGAGGGAGAAAATTTTCAAAATATTTTTGGAGGGAAAATTCGAAATCACTAAAATCAACCATATTCGCTTTTCAAACTTCGCCAAAAACATCTAATCTTCAAACAACAACCTTTGTTATCTTCAACGATCCAAGATTAACTTTATCACACATCGTTTAAACAATGGAAATGAAAATGCAAATCCAAGAGAGAGATTTTAAGAAAAAGTTTACAGCATTCAAGTCACAAGTTGAGAAGGTTATAAACATATTTGGATATGAGTCAAGGTTCGATCAAGCATTTGAATACTACGTCAGAGACCGATTTCATTATTTCCAAGAAAAACTCAATCAAAACCTGAATCAACTTGAAAAACTACTCAATGAAGAAGAACTTCATACATGTGACTGCAGGGAAGCTCTTATAGTGATCCAAACTCAATTTCAGAGTATCTTTAACACTTGGATAATGAACCAGTCAGAGTTTATCGATGCATTTTACCAAAAATTTAGGGTAAGCTATTCGACATTCAGAACTCAATGCATAAATGACATGGGGGAACTCGAAAAGGTACTTGATGCTGAGGAAGCTGAGTTAAATGAAATTGAGAAGCTGAAACGGGAAAGAGAGCAGATTGAAAAAGATATGCAGTTAAAGGAAAGAGAGCAGATTGAAAAAGATATGCAGTTAAAAGAAAGAGAGCTAATTGAAAGAGAGATGCAGTTAAAGGAAACAGAGGTGATTGAAAGAGAGACAGACAAAGCTTTTCAAACAGAAGAGGAAACGGTCAATGAGGGTGATGCATCAGATGATAGTTTGGTTTTCACGGGAAGTGATTATCTTCCGAACAGCAGGTTGAAAGCAGCAGTCCTAGCTATGATTCAGATACTGATGGTACACAAAGGAATGAAGCTGTTTGGGACACCGACGATGATCATATCAGACCTTCATCAGACACAGAGATATTGGCTACGGTACAACATTCACATGCTCATGATAATGTTGATATATTTGAGAATATGTTTGTTCATGATCAGACACATCATGAGCATCCTGAGTCTATTAGTGACACTTGTGTGGTGGAACAAAATGATAGTAATATCACTTTTGATACTCCAGATATGGATCCTAATAGAGGTGAGCCTGCCCAGGATGGATCTTCTTATGAATAAGATCGTGCCTTATTTGCTTCATTAATCAATAATTTCAAACATGAACTTGAAAAGTGCAAAGAGGACAATCGCAAAGCTAAGCAAACGAATGTCTTATTGACAAAAGAGCTTGAGAGATTTAAAGAAATGGAAAAAGGTTTTCAAAATGTAACAAAAAGAAAAACTGAACTCGAATTTGAAAACTCAAACCTTAAATCTCAAGCTCAAAAGTTTGAAATGTATGGAGAGTCTGTCAAACCACTTTTAAAAAGAAATGAAGAACTTGAAGTTGGTTATAGAGAAGCTGTTCTTCGTGAAAAACGTTCCATTCAAAATCTGGATGCTCAAATGGTTCTTAACAACAGAAAGGTTCAAGCGCTTTTAAAAGAGAACAATGATTTAAAAAGTGAAAATTCAAAGCTTCAGAAAACCACATCAAATTTTAAGATTGTAAACACAAAACTTGAGAATGAAAACCAAGAGTTTTTGAAACGAACAAACGATCTTGAAAATAAACTTCAAAAATTAGGACAGACTTCTGAGACTATCAACATGCTCCCTACTAAAGATGAGGAGGTTGATAAACAAACATCTGGAATTGGTTTTGTGAATAATGCTAATGTGGAAAATGAAAAACCTTGTTTTTTAAACAAAGTGCAAAAGTTGACACCTATTTTGTATAACGCTAATGATATGGGAAAAGAATTGTCAGATGATCTTTTGTTTGAGTCTCAAGATATTTTAAAATCTAAAGAGGAAAAACGTTTAAAAGTAAAACAAACAAAAAACCCACTCTCGTACCACGACTTTGTGTATGGTTGTCTACAATTGACAGATATACCAAAAGAACCTTTCAAAAGAAAAGACACAAATGTGAAAAGATTTTTCAAAGAAGCTCAACTTGCTACCTATGATGCTAAGTTATGGCAAAATAGAGCAAGGAAACAATTTTGTAATCTTAAACATCACATTGAGCAAACGTTAAAGGTCATTTGGTTTAAGCAAGAAAACATCACAAACAACGTTTTCTCTAATCCTCTTTCATCAGATTTACGCCTTAAGTTAGAAGTCAAAAAGATTTTGAAAGATGAGATTGAACCTCGTGTGAAAGATATCAACTTATGTTTTGAGTACTTTGAAAAACATCTTGTAACTAAAATGAGAGAAGATCTAACGTACGTTCACTCTCCTGAAGACGAATTTGATGAAAAATGCTTAATTCTGGACATTCAAAAAGAATTTTTCACAAATCAAATAGAGTCGTTCAAGTCAGCATCTGTCAGCCATGAGTATGAGAATGTGCATTTTGAACAAACATCTTCTTTGAAATCTGAAAATCTTTGTCTCAAAAAGAAAATCACCGAGCTTTCAAAAGAAGCAGCTAATGTCAAAGAAGAACTGTCAAAAAGAACTGCTCAGTTTGAGAAACATCTTGCAAAACTCGAAGCACAAAGTATCTCTTTCCAACTACAACTGCAAGAGAAGAATGAGAAAATGTCTTCTAAAAACTCTTTGACATCAGTGCTTAAAGAAAAAGAAAAGATTTTTGAAGAAAATTGTGATGATACCAATATCAAGTTTGATCTCGACGAACTTGATACAAAAAATCTTGAATTGGAACATGCTGTGGCATCATTACAAAAAGAAAATGAGCATTTGAAACAGACTTACAAAAACTTGTTTGATTCAATCACGCGGTCAAGAGTTCAGAATCAAACTTCAAACAAATCTGACTCTCAGATCGCACAAAATCATCTTTTTGAAAAAGAAAATTCTGTGCTTCAAAAGAAAATTGTTGAATTGGAAAAGAAGATTGCACAACAAACCAAGGATTTTGGTGATGCCAAAAATGATTTTTCAATCGAAACAGACAAATATGAAAAATATTTTGCACATCTTGAAAATCAAAATGCTTCTGTGCAAGAAAAAATGGCATCATCAGATCATCTTTCTCTTCAAAAAGAATACAATGATTTGAGAAAGTCATACAATGCCTTAAAAGCAGAGTTTGATGTTCTTAACCAGTCAAAAGGAAAATCTCAAGTTTCAAACGAGTCTAAACCACAAGTAAGTGTTTCAGAAAAGGTTTACACGGGTGAATCTTCAAAACGATTTTCAAAAAGGGTTTCTCAATTTACCACCTATTCTTTGCAAAAAGGAAGGAAGTTTTCAAAGAGACCAAATTTTTCTGAAACATATACTCCTCAAAAGGTTTTAAATGCAAGTGCTCATAAAGAAAAGAATCATGGTTTTCAAACTTCATACACTCATTTTACTCCCGTAAAGCCTGTGTGGAAACCAAAGCAAAGCCGTTCAAAACATTTGAAATATTCATACTCTGAAATGCTTCCGCTACAACAAAGGAATGGCTATGCTTGGAAAAATCCTAATTCTGGAAGGTTTCCATTCATCTCAAAAACGAATTTTCGAAATGAAACGCCGAGTTTCAACAATGGATGGAAAACTTCTTCTTCAAGTTTTAAAACTCCAAGAGATACACCGAGTTTCTCAAACAAGTTTCAAAAGCAAAAGAATTTTAAATCACCATTGATTCCACGAGCTTTATTTCAAAATGAAACACCGGTTTTTAGCCCTCGTTGGAATTCAACTTCTTTGTCTCGGATTGACACAACTTACAAATGGATTTCAAAATATGGTAACCCCATTGGCGCCGTGCTTAAATGGGTTCCAAAAGTTGTTGTCTAATCCAAAAACATAGTGACTTCTTAGTACTTCTGCTAAGAACTCGGACTTCAACATTATGACTTCTTAGTATTTCAACTAAGGACTCGTTCTTCAAATAAAGGAACGTGCTTAATCAAACAAAGGTTTAAAGATTTTCAGTGCACTTATCCTAAAAACATTATGGCTTTTGCACACATAACAGTGTATAACCCACGATTTTCAAAGAAAGGACCCTGTTATACATGTCTGTGCGACAATCCTAAAAGATAAGAAGACTTCTCACCAAAAAGCTTATCAAAGTCTTCTTAATTTTTGAGCAAAATTTTGAAAAATGTTTCAAAAGGTTTTCAAAACTTTTCACGATGTTGCTCAAGATATTACTCCCTCAAATCCTTAAAAGCTTAAATTTACTCAAAATAATCTACTTTTGAGGGCGAGTAATATAATGATGTTCCAAAATGATCATGCTTAAAGGAAACTTATACGGAATTAACAAACATCCATTTCTCCCATAAGCCATCCAAAAACAAAGGTTTTAATCAATCGGTATCAAAAACACCATGGATATGCTATTTTTGAGGGGGAGAAATGTGATCGTCTTGAATCTCAAAAGAGCTCGAATCTGAAAGTACCAATGAATTGACGAAGCTTAAAATGTCAGTAATCGAAAAGACTTGTCCTGGACGGGTAATAATTTCAAGCTAGTCCAACTAGTGATGTAAGCATGTCTCAAATTGGTCATGTTTACTGAAAGTGGATCTATTCAAAAGTGCAAACTCCTCACGCATGTGCAAATTTCTTAAAATTCCATGAGCACATGTGAAGGGGGAGTCCTTCAAATGAAAACACAAAACTTTCGAAGTGTTAACAAAGTATGTTTTATTATCATAAACACTTTGAGAGATTTTCACAAATGGTTTGATGGCAACAATAGGATAGTCATGAAGTTATAAGGTGACTAAGGTTAGGAAAAACCGTCCTATGATCCGCCAGAGCCAGAGGGGTCTACCCAAGGACAATTCCAATAGATTAGAATTAGAAGTCCTTAGGTATGATTTAAAAAATGGAGAAAAGAATGAAAGGAGAAAGAAGGGGTTGAAGAATTAAAAATAAAAGTTATGAAAAGGGTGAAAAGAAATAGCCCTCCAAATGTTCAACCTTAGGGCAGACACCGGGTTCAATTCGTATGCTACTGGTTGTTACCAAGGTGACACCGATATTGAAGATAAAGACGTCATGGACCCGATGACACACTGCACTAAACCTTCTTGCCACTCAAGTTCTCTCAAAAGAGCTTGTTTCATTCTCACGGGGAACCGGTGTAATCTATCAACTTATCTCTTAAAGATGGTTGATATTGAAGAAGGAGAGCTCTCCCTAGTCTCCACATAGGAAAACCAAATTATGCACTTATCGAGTCTAGAGCCATGAGATTCATTAAAAGATCTCTTAGGATACACTTTCTATGAATACACTTGTGTTCGCCAAAAAGGACACAAGTTGTAAGAGTCTTTATGAGATCTATGGATCTTGCCTTATCTATCATGATGGTTACTATGTCTCAAACGGTCTACAGTTGTGGGGTGATCTCCAGCAACTTACCTGAATCATTGATGTACTTCAGTGGATCTAGTAAGCCCTTTTAGGGGTATCTGATTCAGGAACGGCCTTGGTAAGGGTTAGAAGGAGTCTTCGCACTATGCTGTTGACGATCTCTAATTCTTAACCTGTAAGTACCAGATACTTTATTGCTAACTGTTTTATGCAGGTACTCATGAATGTTCCTTGGAGAAAGACCGTTACCATCACTCAAAGATCCACATGCTCATACCCTGCAAAGCTCTCTTCAAAGATCAAAGCAAAGGAAAATTCAGAATGTTTCTAAGTCAAAGTCAAAGAAAAGAGAACTTCACAAAGATTCAAAGTCATAAACAAAGTATGAGCATGCTGGAAAAGATGTAAAGACAACAGAGTAAAGATGTTGATCAAAGGCAAGAAAGATCACAAAGCATGATTGGAACAAAGGGAACTAGCAAAACTATTACATCAGACTCAAAGTTCAAAGAGAACAAGCTTCAAAGATCAAAGATCAAGGTCACAAAAGAGAGATCTCAATGATCACCCATAGGGGGAGATTGTTAGCATTAGAAGTGTTGATCATTTATGTAATCAAAGAGAGATCTCAATGATCGTCCCTTAGGGGGAGATTGTTAGGATTAAAAGTGATGATCATTATTGAGTCAAATTGTTAGTTAAATATATTTATGTAATAGTTAGTAAAATGCTAGTTTATTAAGGTTATGTAAAAGCCTTAATGGCTTGGCCCAAAAGAAGGCCCAAGAGAAAGCCCATGGTGGCATATGTAGAAACTATAAATACCCTCCTAAGCTTGTTAGGAAGGGTGGGAGTTCATGTTATTCAAGGTTTTATTTTTCACATAGTGCTCTCCACCTCTCTCTCTCTCTACTTTCTCTCTCTAGCTCTTCCATCTCTCTCTAACATCATATTCTTAGGTGATTAAGGTTGATCTATGGTCCTACAAGTGGTATCAAGAGCCTAGGGATAATTTTAGGTTGTTCTAGATTGTTTTTGGCTGAAAAATCGTGTTTCTGGGTGAAAAATCTCGGATCGGTTACTGTTCATCAGCGTTTTGTCGAATTAAGAAAAAAAATTTCAAGTTAGAAATTTTTTTTATCGAGTTTGAAAAATTTTATCGAGTTTTAAAAATTTTTATCGAGTTTGAAAAATTTTTTTGAGTTAGAAAAAAAAATTTCATCGAGTTTGAAATTTTTTTTATCGAGTTAAAAAAATTTTATTCCGAGTTACAAATTTTTTCCCGAGTTAAAATTGTCTTCTGTCGAGTTACAATTTGGCGAGTTAGCCTTGGTTCCTTATCGTTCATCTACTAAGGATTTCTCTTGTACTTATGATGAGTGTCTAAATACTCATCATTTTATACCAATCTGAACTGCCAAAACATCAAAAAACACTCAAATATGCATCAAAATACTCAAAATATCTTAGAAGTGTGTTTTATATGTTTCGAATGCAAAATATGCAAAAACAGATGAAAAACGTACAAAGTTTGCATAATTGGTAGTTTCAGTCCCTCAAGTTTCATAAATTGGCAAAACTAGTCCCTGGTAATTCTAAAAACTTGAAAAAGTCATCAAAGGTCCTTTTGAATCACAAAGTTACATATTTAGTCCTTTGGTGCAAAGTTTCATAAAATTACAAGTTTAGTCCCTATACTTTGGGAATTGACATAAATGGTCCCTGAGATGTAAAAACTTTGAGAAAATCAATTTTGGTCCTTGTACTAATAATCTTTTGCAGGAATGGTCCTTGGGTGTGAAGTTTGGTGAAATGACATATTTGGTCCCTCAACTTTGCAAGTTTGGCAAAAATAGTCCCCGGATATTAAAAAAAAATAAAAAATATAAAAAATACCCTTATACTATTCGTAGTTAGCTAGAAAAACCCTTGGAATAACTTTGGAAAGTTGACAATCTCAGACCCTCAATATTTCAGCAAATTACAACTTTAGTCCTTGTGATTTATACTAATAAAACCAACCGGACCCTAAATATTAAACCCAAAATACTACCCAATCCATACCACACTACCCCAGCCCACCTTTTATATTTAAAACCCAAGCCCAAGTTTCAAAAGCCCAATCCCACTTAAAATAATACCGGATCAACGCCCCGGTCAAACCCACTCCCCTTCCCCTTTCTTCCCCCCCAAAACCACGCACCCTCACACAGACCACCAATACCACTCCACACCCACGGTTTCACTTACACCTCACCTCCTACTCACCCTACCCTTATCCCTCCACCTCCACAAGATCACAAGCCGCATTTAATGCCCTTAAACCCTCTCCACGCAATCCACTGACACCAAGATATTTTGGCGCGAAAAGTAGTTTTGAATGCCCAGGATCATTTTGACCAAATCAATGGCTGGGGATTGGTGGGAAAGTCTTCCAAAGCTGCAAGGAACTCAAATATCTTCTATATAGTCAAAGAGAAGCAGCAGAGTAGATTTATTAGGGTAGTATTAGTGTAACTGAATCGTAGGTAGTTTAATCTTAAAATTCAGTTGTAATTTCAATAAAAATCACTTGTACTCAGTTATTTTAGTGTAATGAAAGCTTTCTTGAACCTTTAATTACCATTTTGTTCATCAATTTAGAATTTACCAATTTTGAAGAATTTGACAAATTCTTTTTCATTGATCAAATATTGTTGTTGTATGCTTAATTAAACTCAATTTAGGTCCCTGATAAGTTTTTAAAAGCTTTCCAATCATTTGAAATAGTGTAACTCAGAAGTCTCAAAAATAAAAGAAAAATAGTCAAAAATAAAAACCAGAAAAGAAAGAAGAAGAAGCTTGGGAGTGTGATGAAATTTGGAGTATCAGGGTAATAGAATCTCATGGGAGACTTTAGGATGTAATCTTGGTTTCTGGTTCATGTTTCTTTGCTTTGGACACATGTAAGCTTATTTCTGTTTTTCTTTTGGTCAGTATTGATTTTAGATTTCTTGTTGTTATTATTGTTGTTTATGTGATAATTTTGGGTTACCTTATAATTTAGTAATATTAGGAATCAGATTTGTGGGTTGAATCAGTGATATACTTTGGGAATCTAAAAATTCAATAGTTAAAGGGGTGTTTGGCTCAGCTTGATACTGAGTGTATTTGGTAGTATTAGTTGTCTAGGATAGTTTAATCATATTACTTTAGGTGATATTAGGTTATAATAGTCTTAAAACTCAGGCCTCAAACAACAAATAGCCAAAATCACTTATTATCCTAACCCAAGAGTAACTGTTACACAGTTAGTACTCAAATCCTTGCTCAATAGCTCATAAGTGATTCATGTAGCTTATTTTAGCCTTACATTAGCTTATTATAATAGTTTCAGCTTATTAGAAGCTTTAGAAATCCTAAAAAGTCAAGGTTCTAAGTTTTGATCAAAAGTCAAATTTGCACTTTCCATATTTTTCCAAAAATTCACAGAATTGTTTTGAATTTTATGTTTGCTTTCAAAGGTTGAAACTTATTCCTAATTGTAGCCTACCACTTCATCTTTGAGGTTCTATAATCTTTTGATTTTTGTGAATTTTCTGCTGGGCCCCACCTTAAGCCAAAGACAACTGCAGGGAGAACACCTCTCCTGTGCTGCAGTTATCATACCCACACCACCACCTTTGGTGGTTACTGTAGGTCACCACAGTGGGTCCCACACCCTAGTTTTGGTTTCTTTTAACCCCCCTCCTACCAGAATTTGATAGTTGACCAGTTATTTGACCTAGTACCCAGTGGACCCCACTTAGATTTGCCATTGAACTTTGTCCCATAATCTGTCTCAGTTCACAATAAGCAAGTGCTTATTGTGACTTTTTGGCTTATTTATTGTACCCCAAGTACTTAATCTTACTCAAAATTGTTCAAGAAACTTATTGGAATCAGAAAATACCATAGTGGGACTCACACCAGCTCATTTGAGCTTATTTGCTTGTTTGGTCAACAAAGGTCAACTGTGGTAGTATTAAGCTTCCACACAGCTTATTATTAGCTTATAAAATATTTGTTTTTACAAAAGTTATCTATTTTTAAGTATAATATAGTTTTGTAAAATAAAATTCCAGAAAAATCAATATAAAAATAAGTGATAGTTTCTATTTAATATAATTTAATTTTAATTTTCATTTTTAGATTTTTATTAAGTAAGTTGTGTTTTTATATTTTTATTAATTTCCTCTTATATTAAAGTATTTTTAATAAATTTCACATATTTTTATTTTGTCTTTTAGTATTTATTATAATTAAAATTAGTTTTATTAATAATTAATCAATAATTAAGTTTTTAATAGCATAATTAATTTTTATAAAGCAACACCTAGTTTTTATATTTTTCCTAGCTTTTTTAAGCCATAATATAATTTTAGTAATTTTTCTAGCATTTTTACTGTTCATTTACTAGTTTTGATAATTTAAATAGTTTAATTAGATATTAATTAATAAATTGAATAATAATTAATAAACTAGTTTAAAAATAGATAAAATAAAGTTTTTATAATTTTCTAGGATTCCTGTGATGGTTAATTAGATTTATAAAAATCTTCTTAATTATCTAAGTCTTTTTAGTATTTATAATAATTTAAATCATATAAATAGTTAAATAATAATTAAATAGTTATTAATTAATAATAATTAGTATAATAGTGTTAAAAATATAATTTTATTTTTAAAATAAGTTTTATATATTTTAGACTTTTACAAAGTTTAATTTTATTTTTCTAAGACTTATTTTACATTTTCTTATTTATTAGTGTATTATTAGATAATTAATAATAGTTATTAAATAAATAATAATTAATTAAATAATTAGTAATTATAAAATAAATATTTTAAGTTTATTTAATTTGCATTTAAGCCCCTAAGGTTTGCAAATTAATACTTTAGTTAAAATCGTTTTTGTTTCGTACGTTTACGTAGAATTAAATTAAACGTACGCGTTTTTAGGTTTTAAATGTTTTTAGATATCCAGGTTTCACGTAATCGTTAATATAGTTTATCTATGTTATTTTGTTTTATAAAACCCTAGTGTAATCACACACACACACTTTTATACCCTTTCCTGTTCACATTCACTCGATCACAGATTCGTTTTTAATAAACCATCGCACACCTCGTTGGGACATTACGACCCGGGGAAACACTGTATTCCACGGAAGCATTTGCCTCAGCTGTTTGACTATTATAGTTGACCATTCACAAGTGGTTGACCAATAATTATCTGACCGTTTGAGGCGAATCAAAATTTGGCGCCGCTGCCGGGGAGGTTGTGCGCTTATTCTAAAACGATTTTGCGTATTAGTGAACCTGAATACACGCTCATTGTATATTTACCCATCCTTATTCATATTATTATTATATAAAACCAAAAACAGTTCCCGAAAACATTTTTAATCAGTTTTCAACGAACACAAAAACCCAAAAATATTTTCCTTCTTATTAGTAATACAAAAATATTCAAAATACCAAAAATATTCATCCCTTTACCCTCTATCCTTTTGATTCTACCTTCTTCCACTTGTCCCATAATTGATTCTAATGACATCTCTCGATGACGATTTCTTTGAACAAAGGGCCTATGAGAGCAACATCGAAAAACTTATTGCCTTGTCAAAAATATCGAGATGTCGTGTTGATTAAGATGGACCATCGATTCATATTCCCTCTCCAGTGAGGGAAATGGAACGAGAAACCGGGGTGACAAAGGACCCTGTACTTTCCTCTGACATTGAAAGTGCTAAATACGTCCAACCTACGGTTGTCCAAGAATCCAAGCTCACAATTGATCCTAACCTTTCACGGTTTACGGTTAAAAGTTTGTCAAGCAAACGTACAGAGCTTAGGGCAGTGACTGAAAAGAACGATTTGCCTAATCTTCACATTTATCAAAAACAAAAACCAGAGACCATAACGGAAGTGGTGGAAATTCCTAGCTCTCAGAGCACACCACTTGTCCCACCTCCAGATTTTGTTCCTTGTGTCAGTTGTGGTGAGCCGCTTTTCGGTTTTCCATGTCGTTGGTGTACATGTGAACAATGCGGTAATGATATTCGAGACGGGAGTTGTTTGTTTTGTGGATCGAGTAATTCATTTGCTTATGATCCTAATCAAAACTCATTCAACAACTACTCAAATTTTTCCAACTACCCATCACATTCATACGAGCAAGAATCATATTATCCAAATCTCAATGATGCTTCGTATCAAAATACACCAAGCCAGACTCAACAGTTTTACTATTATGAGTACTGTGGAGGTCCACACTTTAGCTCGGATTGTCAAACAAGGAATCCATTTCCTTGTAACAATTATGACTATTCGTTTCAAGACCCACCTCCACAGTACCAAATGATCCAAGCAACTCCTTATATCCAGCAAGACCCTTATATAGAGGTTCTTGAGAAACTTAAAGATCTTAAGGAGGAGTTGGCTAATATTTCGTTTCACAATGCACCAAGTTTTTCTTGTGTTCATTGTGGGGGTCCTCATGATAATTTTCAATGTCAACCGTATTATAAACCTGAACATTGTTCTAGCTCTAATACATCCGGTTTTGACACATTCACACCCCCACAATTTCCACTCATTCCAAATTTTCGTGAAAAATCTATCACGGAATTACTTGCAGAAAAACGTGATGTTAGAAACGGAGAAAGCATGGAGGAATTAATAGTCAAAGAGCATGCAGCTAAAATACGTGCCGCATTTTGCAATGCCGCTCTTCTTGATGACAATGATGACAGTGATGATGATAACGTTGTTATTATTCAAAAAGATTCATCAAGTTTAACTATTGCAATTCCTTCCATGATTATCACACCCGAGGTTCCCACTCACTCTCTAAGCATGGGGGACGAGCATCTTGACACAATTCCTGCAAAGGAATCTGACGAATTCATAAAGTCTAGTGTTGAGAACCTTGTCTCAATCCCAAGTGAGTCACAGGGAATTCTTGATCATGTGTGTGATATCCCTCCTCCTCTTGTCTTTCCAAATGATCATATTGAGATGTTCTCTGATTCTGATGAGGACTATTCTTTATCTTGTGGAGACATAAGTTATGTGGGGGAATTACCTTCTGAGCTTGTCAACTCAGAAGAAGAGAATGATGAAGAAATAATCCAAGACGAAGCTCTTCGTCTTACATTATTAAATGCTAATCTTCTCATTTCTAGAATCGAGGCTTTTAATGAAAAGCCTATTTCATCTCCTATCCCCGTCAAGGATAGTGAGGATTTGATCAATGATTCTATTCCGGAATTGCAAACGTTCCATTTTGATCATACGGGAGAAAAGATAAGTGGTATCACCACTTCTCATTGTTATAATTCTCTTCCCGTTTATGAATCATTTACTTTTGAGGAGTTCCCCAGTGAATTCACTCAAATCAATCCCGAATATGAATCATTCACCTTTGAGGAGTTCTCCTGTGAACTCACTCATATTATATCTCCTCCGGAATATGATAATTTCTATTTTGATCTAGACATACCCATAATATGTCTTGATCAAACGAGCTTAAAAGAGGAGATTCATGAAACTATGAATTCTCCTATTGAAGAAGAAGAGTTAGTCATGATTTTTATCATGATTTTCTTCCTTTTCTTCATATATCCCGTGGCTTATCCTGTTCTTCACTCTTTTGGGAGTGAGGATATTATCTTTGACCCCGGCATTCTCATTTATAAATTATGAGCCGGGTACTTATCTCATCGGTGTGGAACTTTCACGTGCTTCAAATGTTTATCCAAATATTTTTAATGAAAGTCCGATGCAGATTGTCTCTTCCACATCATGCTTCCCCATGGACAAATGAATTCGGGGTCGAGTCAAGCTAGCGACTCGGTAATCAAAAACAGTAGCATTTACTTAGGGTTTTCATCCTAAGTGTGGGGGAGATACTAACCCACATGTTGTATATATGTATATATCCTCTGGAAAAAAAAATAAAAAATAAAAAATAAATAAAAAATAAAAAATGTATGTATATAAACTTAAATAAAGGCTATGGAATATTTTCTTTCTTACGTTCTAAGTGTTGGTTTAACACCCGGTACTTTGAATATTGAGGACAATATTCAGTTCTAAGTGTGGGGGGAGATTCGTTATTCTAACGAATTTAAACACATGTTCCATCAAGAACCCCCATTTTAGCCAAAATTTTAAAATTTTTTCTCACTTAGAACGCAATAAATGGTTATCAGTCCGCCATGTCTAACCCACATAAGGATTGGCTAATCCAGGAGCAAACGGTTCTTGGTAAAGATAACTCAAATCCGTTTATGGCTTGCAATTTGCCCAAAATTGTATGGTACCTCAACTCGCCATATCCTAAAAAGCGAGTGAGTTGGCTAGCCCGCAAGATTTTGGCTTGTGGTAAAGGCAGTGGAAAATCCAGAATTGGTAAACAGCTCACCAAGATGTTGACTATTCCATCAAGAGTTGGCTAGTCCAGAAGCAAACGGCTTTTGGTAAAGACAAATCAAATCCGTTGACAGTTGGTGGTTTGCTCAAAATCACACGGTTATCAGGTGTGCCACAGTTCTTACATCTGGCTACTCCAGAAGTGATGGATTTTGGTAAAGAGTTTTCAAATCCATTAAGTTTTTCTCAAAAGATTGCTAGGGACTAGCAATAGTTTAGTGTGGGGGATTGATGAGTGTCTAAATACTCATCATTTTATACCAATCTGAACTGCCAAAACATCCAAAAACACTCAAATATGCATCAAAATACTAAAAATATCTTAGAAGTGTGTTTTATATGTTTCAAATGCAAAATATGCAAAAACAGATGAAAAACGTACAAAGTTTGCATAATTGGCAGTTTCAGTCCCTCAAGTTTCATAAATTGGCAAAACTAGTCCCTGGTTATTCTAAAAACTTGAAAAAGTCATCAAAGGTCCTTTTGAATCACAAAGTTACATATTTAGTCCTTTGGTGCAAAGTTTCATAAAATTATAAGTTTAGTCCCTATACTTTGGAAATTGACATAAATGGTCCCTGGGATGTAAAAACTTTGAGAAAATCAATTTTTGTCCTTGTACTAATAATCTTTTGCAGGAATGGTCCTTGGGTGTGAAGTTTGGTGAAATGATATATTTGGTCCCTCAACTTTGCAAGTTTGGCAAAAACAGTCCCCGGATATTAAAAAAAATGAAAAATATAAAAAATACCCTTATACTATTCACACTTAGCAAGAAAAACCCTTGGAATAACTTTGGAAAGTTGACAATCTCAGCCCCTCAATATTTCAGCAAATTACAACTTTAGTCCTTGTGATTTATACTAATAAAACCAACCGGACCCTAAATATTAAACCCAAAATATTACCCAATCCATACCACACTACCCCAGCCCACCTTTTATATTTAAAACCCAAGCCCAAGTTTCAAAAGCCCAATCCCACTTAAAATAATACCGGGTCAACGCCCCGGTCAAACCCACTCCCCTTCCCCTTTCTTCCCCCCCAAGACCACGCACCCTCACACAGACTACCAATACCACTCCACACCTACGGTTTCACTTACACCTCACCTCCTACTCACCCTACCCTTATCCCTCCACCTCCACAAGATCCCAAGCCGCATTTAATGCCCTTAAACCCTCTCCACGCAATCCACTGACACCAAGATATTTTGGCGCGAAAAGCAGTTTTGAACGCCCAGGATCATTTTGACCAAATCAATGGCTGGGGATTGGTGGGAAAGTCTTCCAAAGCTGCAAGGAGCTCAAATATCTTCTATATAGTCAAAGAGAAGCAGCAGAGTAGATTTATTAGGGTAGTATTAGTGTAACTGAATCGTAGGTAGTTTAATCTTAAAATTCAGTTGTAATTTCAATCAAAATCACTTGTACTCAGTTATTTTAGTGTAATGAAAGCTTTCTTGAACCTTTAATTACCATTTTGTTCATCAATTTAGAATTTGACAAATTCTTTTTCATTGATCAAATATTGTTGTTGTATGCTTAATTAAACTCAATTTAGGTCCCTGATAAGTTTTTAAAAGCTTTCCAATCATTTGAAATAGTGTAACTCAGAAGTCTCAAAAATAAAAGAAAAATAGTCAAAAATAAAAACCAGAAAAGAAAGAAGAAGAAGCTTGGGAGTGTGATGAAATTTGGAGTATCAGGGTAATAGAATCTCATGGGAGACTTTAGGATGTAATCTTGGTTTCTGGTTCATGTTTCTTTGCTTTGGACACATGTAAGCTTATTTCTATTTTTCTTTTGGTCAGTATTGATTTTAGATTTCTTGTTGTTATTATTGTTGTTTATGTGATAATTTTGGGTTACCTTATCATTTAGTAATATTAGGAATCAGACTTATGGGTTGAATCAGTGATATACTTTGGGAATCTAAAAATTCAATAGTTAAAGGGGTGTTTGGCTCAGCTTGATACTGAGTGTATTTGGTAGTATTAGTTGTCTAGGATAGTTTAATCATATTACTTTAAGTGATATTAGGTTATAATAGTCTTAAAACTCAGGCCTCAAACAACAAATAGTCAAAATCACTTATTATCCTAACCCAAGAGTAACTGTTACACAGTTAGTACTCAAATCCTTGCTCAATAGCTCATAAGTGATTCATGTAGCTTATTTTAGCCTTACATTAGCTTATTATAACAGTTTCAGCTTATTAGAAGCTTTAGAAATCCAAAAAAGTCAAGGTTCTAAGTTTTGATCAAAAGTCAAATTTGCACTTTCCATATTTTTCCAAAAATTCACAGAATTGTTTTGAATTTTATGTTTGCTTTCAAAGGTTGAAACTTATTCCTAATTGTAGCCTACCACTTCATCTTTGAGGTTCTATAATCTTTTGATTTTTGTGAATTTTCTGCTGGGCCCCACCTTAAGCCAAAGACAACTGCAGGGAGAACACCTCCCCTGTGCTGCAGTTATCATACCCACACCACCACCTTTGGTGGTTACTGTAGGTCACCACAGCGGGTCCCACACCCTAGTTTTGGTTTCTTTTAACCCCCCTCCTACCAGAATTTGATAGTTGACCAGTTATTTGACCTAGTACCCAGTGGACCCCACTTAGATTTGCCATTGAACTTTGTCCCATAATCTGTCTCAGTTCACAATAAGCAAGTGCTTATTGTGGCTTTTTGGCTTATTTAGTGTACCCCAAGTACTTAATCTTACTCAAACTTGTTCAAGAAACTTATTGGAATCAGAAAATACCATAGTGGGACTCACACCAGCTCATTTGAGCTTATTTGCTTGTTTGGTCAACAAAGGTCAACTGTGGTAGTATTAAGCTTCCACACAGCTTATTATTAGCTTATAAAATATTTGTTTTTACAAAAGTTATCTATTTTTAAGTATAATATAGTTTTGTAAAAGAAATTTCCAGAAAAATCAATATAAAAATAAGTGATAGTTTCTATTTAATATAATTTAATTTTAATTTTCATTTTTAGATTTTTATTAAGTAAGTTGTGTTTTTATATTTTTATTAATTTCCTCTTATATTAAAATATTTTTAATAAATTTCTCATATTTTTATTTTGTCTTTTAGTATTTATTGTAATTAAAATTAGTTTTATTAATAATTAATCAATAATTAAGTTTTTAATAGCATAATTAATTTTTATAAAGCAACACCTAGTTTTTATATTTTTCCTAGATTTTATAAGTCATAATATTATTTTAGTAATTTTTCTAGCATTTTTACTGTTCATTTACTAGTTTTGATATTTTAAATAGTTTAATTAGATATTAATTAATAAATAGAATAATAATTAATAAACTTGTTTAAAAATAGATAAAATTAAGTTTTTATAATTTTTTAGGATTCCTGTGATGGTTAATTAGATTTATAAAAATCTTCTTAATTATCTAAGTCTTTTTAGAATTTATAATAATTTAAATCATATAAATAGTTAAATAATAATTAAATAGTTATTAATTAATAATAATTAGAATAATAGTGTTAAAAATATAATTTTATTTTTAAAATAAGTTTTATATATTTTAGACTTTTACAAAGTTTAATTTTATTTTTCTAAGACTTATTTTACATTTTTTTATTTGTTAGTGTATTATTAGATAATTAATAATAGTTATTAAATAAATAATAATTAATTAAATAATTAGTAATTATAAAATAAATATTTTAAGTTTATTTAATTTGCATTTAAGCCCCTAAGGTTTGCAAATTAATACTTTAGTTAAAATCGTTTTTGTTTCGTACGTTTACGTAGAATTAAATTAAACGTACGCGTTTTTAGGTTTTAAATGTTTTTAGATATCCAGGTTTCACGTAATCGTTAATATAGTTTATCTATGTTATTTTGTTTTATAAAACCCTAGTGTAATCACACACACACACACACTTTTATACCCTTTCCTGTTCACATTCACTCGATCACAGACTCGTTTTTAATAAACCATCCCACACCTCGTTAGGACATTACGACCCGGGGAAACACTGTATTCCACGGAAGCATTTGCCTCAGCTGTTTGACTATTATAGTTGATCATTCACAAGTGGTTGACCAATAATTATCTGACCGTTTGAGGCGAATCAACTTACCTAAACGAAACTCTGCCGAAATTGACTTAGGATATCGAGTAAGGATATGGGATTTTGAGTAAGGAAATAACCAAAGTGTATCACATAAACAAAACCCTAAACCTCATCGTGTAACTTAAGCATTGATCTATTACCCTAAACCCTAATTTCCACTTCACCTAAAACACTTGATATAATTGGTAAACATTTTACAGAACATGATTCAATTTCTTGTTTCATTATCCTAATACCAATATATCACACACCAAAAACACACCACGTATTGCTTAAAAGATCCTGATCAAGAATCACAATCAAATGACAATGGCTAGTATCAAATTTTTGTGGCTACAGAGTTTTTGTACGATATTGCTTATTTGGGTTTAAAGTTCATTTCACGAGCATGTGTACTTATTTATCTCAAAGTCTAGGGGTGGATGGATGCATGACTTTCGGAGATACTTGTTTGGGCAAACACTGGTAGAGATAGTGATTAAGACTTGGATTATCTAGTTATACCCGATGTAAGGAGTTACCTTGTAGTACTCACGGGTTATAGCTATCACTTTAAGGAGTTACGTTGTAGTACTCAGTGTCACATGAAGTTGTGGAGATTCCAAGAGGTGGATATTTGATATACTGTTTGTTGGTTTGGGTATATGGCACTACCTATGCTTAAAGGAGTTACATTGTAGTGCTCAGTATAGGTTCTTAGTCACACCTTCGTACAAGATTAAGTCACATATCTATGAGATGTTTACTTCATTCTCAGATTGGTTATATTGGGTTCTCTCCATACAGTGGTCATTTACTAGCTGGTTGGAATTTGAAGAGGTCGCTTATAAGTTGAAGAGAAGAGAGGAGATTGTAGATAAAGAGAGTCATATTTTCGCAACATATACTCATAGAATGTGCTCCAAAAAGCTGTTATGGCTTCTAAATTGCATTAGAAGTGTAAAGTACAGGTAATTGTATGGCATGTACACAAGAATATGATGATTCCGGTGGTTGACCCAATGAGGTTTAAGGTTTTGTTTATGGGATACACTTTGGTTATTTCCTTACTCAAAATCCGATATCCTTACTCGATATCCTAAGTCAATTTCGGCAGAGTTTCGTTTAGGTAAGTCCCAAGTGAAGTCCTTACTCGATATACGATAAGGTATAATGGCTAACTCGCCAAATGTGATCTTGATTACCAATAATCCCTAACTCACAAACTTTCCCTAACTCGCGAAAAAAAATTCTAACTTGATAAAAAAAAATTTCTAACTTGATAAAAAAAAAAAAAAAAAAATTCTAACTTGATAAAAAAAATTTCTAACTTGATAAAAAATTTTCTAACTCGCTAAAAAATTTCTAACTTGCTAAAAATTTCTAACTCGCTAAAAATTTCTAACTCGATAAAAAAAATTTCTAACTCGCTAAAAAAAATTTCTAACTCGCTAAAAAAATTTTTCTAACTCGCAAAAAAATTTCTAACTCGCTGAAAAATTTTTCTAACTCGATAAAAATTTTTCTAACTCGATAAAAAAACGATCCTAACTCGATAAGATCGTAAGTTTTCCGAGAAAAAACACCAAAAAACACGATTTTACAACCAAAAACACTACGATTCGCCCCCGGTTAGCTCTGATACCGCTTGTTATGACCAAGAAACACCTTCTGGAGGTCGGGGTTGATGGAAATATACAAAAACCATGGTTATTTCTAGAGTAGAGAGAGAAAGGTGGAGAAAAGGGTTTATATTAAAATGACTAAATGAGGTTTACACATACACTTTCCCACACCCCTCATGGAGAGTCATGAGGGGTATTTATAGGCTCCTAACACTACATGTTTGCCTACTTGACAATAGTAGTCCTTGTAGTTTCTAATCTAGTTCAATTCACTTGTGTGATGTTATCTTTATAAAAAAGCGAGGCTAACAATTTGAAAAAGTTTAAAGTCATGTGCGCATGCATATGCAAGCAAGATTCTAATTGACTCGAGCCTAGCAACCGGAGCAAATGTTTCATCGTAGTCAATGCCTTCTTGTTGATTATAACCTTGTGCGACTAGCCTAGCTTTGTTTCTAGACACAACTCCGTTTTCACCCATTTTATTTTGAAAGACCCATTTTCTCCCAATTATAGTTTGATTCTTTGGTTGAGGAACTAGTGTCCAAACATCATTTCTAATAAATTGGTTCAATTCTTCTTGCATAGCTATTACCCAAGGTTCATCACTTATAGCTTCATTTATATTTTTAGGTTCAATGGTTGATATAAAACAAAAATAGTTACTTTCATTTTGAGCTTTTGATCTTAAGGTTCTTTCGTTAAGTTTACTGATGACACTATCTAATGGATGACTTTTAGACTTTTTAACATTGACTATTTCTCTATTTAATAGTTCATCTTCCTTGTCGTTTTCTAATGGATGACTTTTAGACTTTCGTCGAATGTTACGTTCAACGATTCCTCGACTCTTAATGTTTCTTTATTTAGAACAATATAAGCTTTGCTATTTTGTAAATATCCAAGGAACACACCTTCATAAGACTTTGGGTCAAATTTAGTGAGTGATTGTGTTTACAAATCAAGTATATATAGTATAGTATTACTTAAAGAAATCCGCAGGAAATACGGATAACCCGAGGTCGTAGTCCGTGTGAAGGTGTGAATGGAATTTCGAATTCTCGGATCGTGAAACGCGTCGTGAAAATGGAGAAAAGTGATTTTAATGAGATTAAAACTAATGAATATTAAAATAAAGCACAATTAATCACTTAAGCACGTAAATCAAGTAATCAAACCTAAAACGCAACGTAGAATTCAAAAAACCGTAAGCTTAAACGTAAATAAAATGTTAATGCGCGAAATAAAACGTGAATTTGAAGCTACACTAATCCTACGGGTTTGAAAATAATTTTCCTAAATTAAAAATGATAAAAGAAATTTTTTTACAAAAAGAAAAATATGTTTTGACTATTTATTTAATTTTTATGAATTAAAAACTAATTTAACTAATTAAAAATTAAAAGAAAATGGAAATTAAGTGAGAAAAATGCAAAATAAATTTTGAAAATTCGAAATTAACTAAAAACTATTTTTAAAACTGAAAATATATTTTTTTGACTTTTGGTGTACTTTTAATGAATTAAAAACTATTTAAACTAATTAAAAAATAATTAAAACTCAAAGAAAATGAAAATTAAATGAGAAAAATGCAAAATTAATTTCTAAAATTCCAAAATAAATTAAAACTATTTTATAAAATATTTTTGGATTTTTTAGGCTTTTTCTGATTTTTTTTGGAATTTTTCGTATTTAAAAAATAATAAAAAGTGAATAAAAACTAAAATTAAATAAGAAAAATAACAAATGAGTTCAAAAAAATATGAAAAATTCAGGAATAATCTAAAATATTAATCTAATTCTAGGAAAAATTTAAAAAGTGAAAAATAAGCTGTGGAACTGCTTAATGCTTTGAAATTGCTTATATAGAGTGCTTATTTATAAGCACTCTTTGACCTAAATTGACCAAACTTTGACCAGAGGTGTTTTTCACACAGATGAACTCAAAATTACTGATATTAGACCAATTGGAACTCAGAAACACAGATATGGGCTCAAACAGTTGAAATAAGCACTTAGTTAAATAAGCAGATAAGCAAACAGATAAGCTATGGGTACCACTTCAAAGAAATAAGCAACTACAATTACTCAGTTACTAAAATGACTCATAAATCTCCAATTAAGAACTACAAAACACAATAGCAGGCCTATTGATGAAAACAGGAACTAGTTTGAACCACTTAACTTGATAAGGTATATAAGCAATCCAAATAAGCTCAGGAGAGTGAGCTTATGGGGGCAAAACCTCCACTAACCTACTGAGATTACAAAAACACCAAATGATTTGATTTTAAATTCTAAATGCTATCCTCCAAGATGCCTTGAAGACAGGTAGAAACTGATGGTGCAGCGGACACTTTGGTTCAAATAGACAACTTAAAACCAATTACCCAATAAGCAGATGAGTCCCAAACTTAAATTTTCTTATTGATTATGATTCACAAACTTCCAAACTTCCAAAATTGGCAAGGCAAACTTAATTCAAATCTAAATTGAGTACTACAAGAACTCTCAAATTTCTGCCTATTCTAGTGTATCTATTCTTTTTTGACTTTTTTGAAAACCAAATTTGGTTTGACTTGAATGAAATTAATCTATTCCTAACTTACTTCTAATGATGTAAAAAGCTAATTTATGAGATGATAAAACTAGATATACCCTATTTTTAGCAGACTGCAAGACCACAGATTAAAAATCAAGCACATGCAAGTAGAAATTAAGTTTTAAAGCTAGATTTGACTTTTACTACTAAATTGTGTAAATTTATTGATCTATCTAATGCTAATATGACCTGATGACTCTATTTATGCAAAAATGACAGCAAACTCACAACTAGAACCCACAATCAACCACAGATCAAAACAACCTTGTATGTGACAGTTATGAACTTATATGTGGCTACTGAGTGTCACAACAATCCAAACCTTCAATACTAATCTAATACTGATTCAACAATACAAAATCAACACAGAAACTAAGAAATCAATCATTCAACACAACAGAAACACAGATATAAGAGATGGACTGATATGGAACAGAAGTAACCAAATAATTTCAAGCTTATGATGAAATGACAAAACAAGCTACTACCAAACTAATTATGATGCAACTACTAATGTAAAATAGAAACAAGCAATAATAAACAGATCTAAATTACCACTACAAATTATGCAATATAGAGAACTAAAAATAAGAAACTCACAGTCTAAATCCCCCTCAGCATGAAAAGAAGGGGTTCACTATGCTAGCCTGTCTTTTTGACAAGCCAAGGCTCCTTGTTGGACTATCAGAACTCCTCAATTAAGCTCAGCTTATTGAAATAAGCTGTAGTTGACTTTGTTTGACTTTCTTGAGATTTTGAAAATTTGATAACAGAATATGTTTACAGTAAGCTAGGAAGCTTATATAAGCTCATATCAAACACATATAGCTCATTGAAGCTTAATTTGAATTAATAAAAACTATTTTGATATATATTTTTTTCTGTTTTTTTTTTTTTTTTTTTTTTTTTTTTTTTTTTTTTTTTTTTTTAATATAAGATGAACAAAGATTGAATTAAGACACTGAAATAAACTAACAATGATTATACTAATCTTATAAAAACAGTAAATCAAATAAAGCTGAATAAGAAATTGAAATAATAATAATAATAATAATAATAATAATAATAATAATAATAATAATAATAATAATAATAATAATAATAATAATAATAATAATAATAATAATAATAATAAGCTAAATAATAAAGAAAACTGAAATTATATTGATTAAGAAAGTTGGATTACAATACTAAAAAATGAAATTACAATAAAAACAGAACAATAAGCTAATTCTGATACAAAACCTACACACTCAGCTTCGTGAATGAAGGGGGTATATATAGGAGAAGCTTGAGGAGAGCTTGGATCCTTCTAGTTGTCCACGTCACTGATCCAGGTGAATTTGTGTTAGTTTGAGTAGATATCAGCCCTTGGATACACCTTGGTCCCCAATCCTCAACTCTCAGCCCTTGGATCAATGATTACCTAATCATAAGGCATGCACTCTCACACGGATCACAGACATGGCAGGCCTGCCATGTCAGATATCTTCTAGAAACATATACAGAATGTCTTAATTGCCCTTAATTGTGGTTAAATGGGTGAATTGTTTCATGAACAGTAACTAGGGTTCTTTCTTTCTAGGTAATTTTGGGTAAAAGGGGGGCGGGAAATGCTTTGGTGGTGTTTTTATTAATAAGGTGTTGACCGGGTTTTATTTTGGGTTTGACCAGGGTGTGAGGTGGATCGGGTAAGCAGTATTGGTGGATTGGGCTTGTAATTTCTTTTGGGCTTGGGATAACTTTGTGTTAAGGTTAATTGTTGTGGATCCGGTTGTATTAATATAATTAACAAAGGGACCTAAAGTGTATTTTCTGAATTTATAAGGACCTTTTCTGCATTTCTTCCAAGGGTATTTCTTGAAATTTCTGAATCATGGAGGTCTTCTTTTGACTTTTCTTCAAATATTACTCTAAGGGACTAGTTTTGTCAATTTGTGAAAGTACAGGGACTGAAATTGCCAAACTCTTCAAACTTTGATCAGGGCCTAATCTTGAAACTTTATGAATCTCTGAAGACTTCTTTTGATATTTTGAGCTTTCTTTGATCATTAAGCTTCCCCGGCTCCGGCTCCGGCTTTTGACCTTTTCCCATTCTCGTGCTCGTTTTTGTCGGTTTTGGCTTTGTTTTTGTCCATTTTTCACATATCCGTACCTGCACATACACAAATACAAAAACACACATTCTCTTGGCATATTTGGTTAGTATTTGGTATTTTTGGTCTGATTTAAGGCCTAAAAAGGATGTGTGAATAAGCACGCATCAAAACTCCCCCAAACGAAGGTATTGCCGTGCCCTCACGCTTAAGAGATAAATAATTTCAAAACCTCTTTTTACTGACATTGTAAAGTAGCAATGATGTTCAAAAGAGATCTCAAAATCATTTATTCTCAAAAAAGCTCCGTTTTTCTGATTTTTATGAATAACAACTACAACTACTATTTTTGTACTTTTTCATTTTTATATATGTGACGGTTTGCTTGACTTTCATTATCTTTTGATAATTTTCAGGGTCTACGAGTAGAAACACTTCTCACAGAGAAGAGACCATACGGATAAAAATCGTCATCCTTGATTTTTCACAAGCCCCCAAACTAAGCGTAAAATCGAAATCATTGTTTATCCACAAGTTAGATGCTAACACTACCCACAAAAGTTACTTGTGTAATTACCTCTTGTTCCCAATTCCTAAGTTTTGTATCTCAAGATTTTATTTTTGTGACAAATGAATTTCTTCTTAGTTTCTCGTTTTGATAGTTTTTAGTTTGATAAGAGCACAAAATTTGAACGCTAAGTAGTTTCCAAACTTTCCCTCGAAAACCCCTGCATACAGAAATCGGGTCCACATGAAGGTCTCTGATTTAACACGATTTTGAGGGCCCCCTTTCTATTTACGACCGAAACATCCCATGTTTGAGACCCGAGATAGAAGTTTTTTATTAGGAAACCCCCGGAGTCGAAGCTTGGCATTTTTGCATAATTATAAGCACTTTAATAATATTTGGTCCTTAGTCATTTATTTCAATTACAACAACGGTTATGAGCCGTCAAGATGCAAGAGCTTTATTATGACATTAGATTTATTTCTGCTGCTTTTTATAGCTTTATTTTTGGCTTTGGATTATTATTATTGATATTCATAATCATATGCCAAACCCCGAGTCCCACAGCCTTTACTAAGATCACAACATCGACTGCGAACCGGCAAGATGCAATAGTCTATTTCACCGTAACACTGACAGTACCCCTATGTGTACCAAACCCCCATATGCAGAGATTTTCTTAGGAACGAGAAAAAACTAAGTATTGCCCAAACCCCATACACTTAATTAAACTTAGAGATCTATTTTTATTGGTGTGCAATCTTGTGGGAACAAGGAGGCCACAAGTACCTTTCTTGGGCTCTAAAGAGATCCAACTACTCCACGTTTAGCACCAAACTTCTAAATAAACTATATCATTCCTCGATCTCCGCAAATTTAAAATCCCAAGTAATGAGATCCGCGGATGCTTAGCCGATAATCTTTTAATTATATTGGTTAAGGGAGACGAGCTAGGGCTCAACACGACCGGTCAAGTCGGAACATTTATTTCTACTCTCACCGGTTGGAAAGTCAAAACAAGGTGTCAAATCTTTATATTTATATCATATATCATCATTATTATTATTATTATTATTATTATTATTATTATTATTATTATTATTATTATTATTATTATTATTATTATTATTATTATTATTATTATTATTATTATTTTTTTTTTTTTTTTTGGCAATAAAAAGGTGACAAAATTTTTTAAATTTTTGGTGGAAAAACGGAGTTGCGTAAGTTAACAGCTCAGACGAAGGTGCCAGGTCAAATCAAATCAAAGATTCACCCCCCAGACTAAAGTGAAACATTGTCCTCAATGTTTTAAGGGTACGGGTAGTCTTATGTAATATCTAAGGCCGTTTATTAAGTATGCCAAGAGATAAACGTTAGTCGATAAGATTTTGGATATGGTGAATTTCTGAAAGAGCGGCGAAGAATGAGACTTGAGTGGAGAGAACGACAAAACACGAGCACGAGAGTCCTCAATCTTCGGGGAAATTCCTGGACATTTACAAACAACCACGAAAACACGAGTCTGGAATGTGTCGCCCCCCTCACATCACGTTACTTAAGAAATAGAAAATAAAGAAAATGAAATGGATAAGCATGGGGTGCCTCCCACGAAGCGCTTGTTTTTTATTACCGAGTCACATGATCTTGACTCGATCCCCGAATTTAATTGTCCTTGGGGAAAGTTTGGAGATCCGGGACAACCATGGGTGGTATGTCCCCTCCGAAATAATGTTTGAGACGATGACCATTCACCTTAAAGTTGGGACCATTAGATTGAGCTAGCTCGATGGTTCCATAAGGGAAAACTTGGGTGATGGTGAATCGTACAGACCAACGGGTTTTTAACTTGCCTGAGAATATCTTTAATCGAGAATTGAAAAGAAGGACTCGATCACCAACGTTGAAAACACGATCTTTAATCTTAGCATCATGAATCCTCTTTGTTTTCTCTTTGTAGATCAAAGAATTCTCATAGGCTTGATCATGAAGCTCAGTCAATTCATTCAATTGAACTTTGCGATGATCACCCGCCGTTTGAAGATCAAAATTAGAATGTTTCAAGGCCCAATAGGCCTTGTGCTCAAGTTCAAAGGGCAAATGGCAGGCCTTCCCATAAACCAGCTTGTAAGGAGTGCACCCAATGGGTGTTTTGTAAGCAGTACGGAAAGCCCATAATGCATCATCTAACTTATCAGCCCATGAAGCACGATGTTCTCCTACGGTCCTTTCTAAGATACGTTTCAAGCCACGATTGGACACCTCAACTTGACCACTCGTCTGTGGATGATATGCAGTAGAAAGACGATGTGTGACACCATATTTGAGCATAACTTTCTCGAATTGGTCATTACAGAAATGGGTCCCACGATCACTTATAATAGCACGAGGTGCACCAAATCGGGCAAAAAGACTTTTCAAAAATTTCACAACAACTCGGGCGTCATTGGTGGGGAGTGCTTTCGCTTCAACCCATTTCGACAAGTAGTCGACGACCACGAGTATATATTTATTTCCTCTAGAAGACGAGAATGGACCCATGAAATCGATACCCCAGACGTCAAAAATCTCACAGACTTGGATAGCATTTTGAGGCATCTCGTCTCTCTGAGAAATTTTTCCTTGACGTGGCAAGAATCACATGATTTATCCAATTCATGGGCATCCCGGTAAATCGTCGGCCAGTAGAAGCCGGAATCGAAAACTCTCTTAGCGGTGAAGTTGGCACCATGATGTCCTCCCGTGGGTCCATTGTGGCATGCCATAAGAATTTCAACGGCTTCCTTGCCGTGAACGCACCACCGGATCACTTGATCCGCACAAATTTTGAATAAGTAGGGGTCGTCCCAAAAATAATGCTTAACATCTTTGAAGAATTTCTTCTTTTGTTGAAACGACATCCCTTTTCTTATGAAATTCCCCGCATGGTAATTCGCAAAATCGGTGAACCATGGGGTACTAGGATCACTGTGTGATAAACTCCAAAGTGTCTCGAGAGGAAATGTTTCGGTAATTTCCTTTTTCTCGAAATCACTTTGATGGGGATTCTCTAAACGTGAAAGGTGATCGGCAGCAAGGTTCTCAGCTCCCTTTTTGTCTAGAATTTCAACATCAAATTCTTGAAGGAGTAGAACCCACCGCATCAATCTTGGCTTAGCATCTTGATTTGCCATTAGATACTTAAGAGCCGAATGATCCGTATACACTATGCTTTTCTTTAAAAGCAAATAAGGTCGAAATTTTTCAAAAGGATAAATGACGACTAACATTTCTTTTACAGTAGTCGTATAATGGTATTGAGCATCGGTCATTGTTTTACTAGCATAGTGTATCGGCTGAAAATATTTTGACTTACGTTGCCCCAGAACTGCACCAATAGCATAATTGCTCGCATCACACATTAGCTCGAAAGACAAGTCCCAATCGGGGGCAACTAAGATAGGAACCTCCGTTAACTTCTTTTTAAGGGTGTTAAATGCTTCAATGCATTCATTTGAGAAGATAAACGGAGCATCTTTTTCAAGTAAGTGGGTCAGGGCTGGGCTATCTTGGAAAAATCTTGAATAAAACATCGGTAAAAGCCGGCATGACCGATAAAACTTCTAATTCCTTTTACGGTAGTGGGATGAGGTAATTTAGCAATCACGTCGACTTTAGCTCTATCGACCTCAATCCCAGATTTTGAAATATTATGGCCAAGGACAATGCCCTCTTTAACCATGAAATGACACTTCTCCCAATTTAGAACTAAGTTGGTGTCTTCACACCGTTTCAGCATTCTTTCTAAATGGGAGAGGCAAGAAGTGAAAGAATATCCATAAACCGAGAAATCGTCCATGAAAACTTCCATGGTTTTCTCAATCATGTCTGAGAATATAGACATCATGCACCTCTGGAACGTGCCTGGAGCATTGCATAAGCCGAAAGGCATATGTCGATAAGCAAACATTCCGTACGGGCAAGTGAAAGTGGTCTTTCCTGGTCTGGAGGGTCAATCAAAATTTGAAAGTAACCAGAAAAGCCATCGAGAAAACAATAGAACTCATTTCCCGCTAAATGTTCGAGCATTTGATCCATAAATGGAAGTGGGAAATGGTCCTTACGAGTTGCATCATTCAATTTTCGATAGTCAATACACACTCTCCATCCGGTAACAAGACGTGTCGGAATCAATTCATTATCTTCATTAGTCACTACGGTCATTCCACCTTTCTTCGGAACACAGTGGACCGGGCTAAGCCATGAGCTATCCGAGATTGGATAAATCATTCCAGCATCGAGGAGTTTGATAACTTCCTTTTTGATAACCTCATGAATTTTCGGGTTAACCCGTCATTGTTGTTGGACAAAAGGTTTGTAATTATCTTCAAGCAAAATCTTGTGGGTACAAAAACGAGGGTCGATACCCTTGATATCGGAAATTTGCCAAGCGATGGCACTTTTATGCTTCTTGAGCACATCTAAGAGATGGTTCTTCTCCTCATCTTTAAGGTCTTTTGAAATTATGACGGGAAGTTTGTCGGTTCCTTCTAAAAAAGCGTATTCAAGATGAGGAGGTAAATCCTTGAGCTCGGGCTCCGAAGGATTCTCAGTAGACGGCTTAACTTCTTTAACATCGGCCATTTTAAGGTCCATCGGAGGGAGAGACGGATTTGGGTCTTCAATCAACAATTTTTCAATTAAAAGAACATCTCCCTCCGGGTCACAAACGGAATGATCAATTTCCGGTGAAATCGAATCATTAGAAAGAAAGGCCTCGATCTCTTCCAAGATGAAATCACTTCCCTCAAACGGAGTAAGGGAAGGGGAAGGATCGGAAATGATTGGTTCAGAAGAAGGTGTGGGATTGCCACTCGAAGCATTATTTCTGAAACCAAGAAGTTCTTGAGAATACTCCTCCATAGCTTCGTCGATAATATCAACTCGGTTCACGGAAAATTTGTCATAATCTGAGGAGTATCTCGTGGTTTGATCCAAATTAAACGTTACGGCTTCAGTACCAACGCATAGGGTAATTTCTTCATCGAAAACATCAATTAACGCACGGCCAGTCCTTAGGAAACCTCTCCCGAGAATGAGAGGTACCCGTGGATCAGCATCAAAATCAACAATGACAAAATCGGCGGGAAACTGAAATTTTCCCGCATTGACGAAGACATCCTCGGCTATTCCCATCGGGCGGGAAGTAGTTCGGTCGGCAAGCTCGAGGATCATGCAAGTCGGAGTCAAATCGGGTAAAGACAACTTTTCCAAATGGATAACGGCATTAGGTTAATGCTAGCACCAAGATCGGCCAAGACAAAGCATTGAACCATCCCCGGAAAATTGCAAGGAATGAGAAATCGACCGGGATCTTCAAGTTTTTTGAGAAGCTTTTTGAGGATAACCACCGACCAATTCTCATTCATCTGGGTTTTTGACATTTCAAATAATTTTTCTTTGTTACTTAAAAGACCTTTTAACATTGAAGCAAACTTTGGCATCAAAAGTATAGCATCCGCAAGACTTATATCAAAATGTAATTCTTGAAAAATCTGATAAAACTTTTCCATCTGGTTTTTATCTTTCTCACGGTGCTTTTGTTCATTTAAGCGTGACGGATAAGGTAATTTTGTTTTGACGGGAATTTCTTTCTCAGCTTCGTAAACGACTTTATCTTTTCCTTTTGACGCTTGGACCACCGGAGGTTGGATGTTTTCGGTCCTTCCATTATCAATAGGAATTCCCGTATCCGTTGTCACCTCGGTTTCACGGGCAACTACCTTGGGAGGAAGAGAAGAAGAGGTAGTCGGAGCCGTTGGTCCATCATATGAAACACCACTCCTAGTCGTGATCACTTTTGCATCGCCCCTCGGGTTAGCGATCGTGTTTCTTGGAAGAGTACCCGAGCCCGAGGGTCGATCGTTTAAAGATTTCTTCAATTCAGCCATTTGATTAATTAACATTTTATTCATTTCTTCTTGACTTTTCATAAACTGGTTAAGTAACTCATCCGAGGACGACTGATTTTGATTCACAACTGGATTTTGAAAATTTTGTCCACGGTTATTGTTGTTGAAACCTAGATTTTGAAAATTTTGATTTCCATGATTGTAATTCCCATGATTAGCATTTTGAAAATTCCCCGTAATTTCCTTGAAAATTCCCTTGATTCGGGCCTTGATTATAATTCCCCCAATTTTAATGAAAACCTTGATTTTGATTTTGAAAACCATTGTTCATCTGGTTTTGATTTTGATTTTGGTTAAATTGATTGTTTCGGTTTTGCATGTTATGATTGACTTGATTAACATGATTCGGTTGATTGAAACCGGGTGGTCCAATATAATTGTTTGAATGGTAGCTAAGAAGATTTCGGTCTCCCTGTGGTTGGTAACCATTACCGCCCATATTGTAGGTTCCCGAAGTAGCATACACATTCTCGTGAGTGAGGCCACCGAAGGCTGGGCACTCAAAATACGAATGAGGACCACCACAAGTCTCACAAACATGGTTGACCATATTGACTTGATTTTGATTCTGAGTCGTTTGATGCATTCGTAAAACAGCCGTAGACAAATCATCGAGTTTCTTAGTAATGGCGGCTATTTCAGAATTAGACGTAGAAGAATTGTGAGCAGCGGTCGATCTTGTTGACTCATTCCTCTCGCCTGAGGAATCCCAGTAATTGTAATGAGCAGTCATATTCTCAATAAATTCATAACAATCTTCAGGACGTCGTTTTATAAAAGTTCCACCAGCAGCTGCATTGATCGTGTCCCGATGTCGCAAAGTCAAACCATTATAAAATGTATCGATTATCATAACTAGAAGCATATTATGGTTTGGACACCGATCAATAGCAAGCTTATAGCGTTCTCAAGCTTCGAATAAAGATTCATCGGGAAGCTGACGGAAATTGCTAATGTCATTTCGGAGTTTCGTCACTATCGATGGTGGAAAATATTTCGCCAAGAACTTCGAAACCATTTCTTCGAAGGTATGAATTGAGTTCTTGGGAAGACGATCAAACCAAGCGGTGGCATGATGCGTCAAAGAATAGGGGAAGAGAGAAAGACGAAGGGCGTCATCGGAGACCCCATGTTGTTTCATACTTTGGGTGACGGTTAAAAATTTGTCAAGATGCTTGTTGGCATCGTCACCCGGTAAACCGTGAAATTGGCATGAATTTTGGACTTGTTGAATCATATGATGTTTGAGTCCAAAATCCGTAGCCTCGATATTGAGAGGGGCAATCGGAACACCTCTTCCGTGCATTGTTAGTTGGCACAACTCGTCCATCGTTTGGAGATCGGGAGCTGTCACATTTTGAATATCACCCACCGGAGGGTGTTGATTGTTGTGGTTATTTTGTTCCATTTCCTCAACGTTTGGGAAATGAACTCGGTGTGTGTGACGAATCAAACTTTCTGGGTTCGAAAGTGGAGAAATAAGAAGTTTAGAAGATGAACGGGTGTTCACACACCACAAAAATCACAAATTTAAAAAATAAAAGGAAAATCAAAGTGGAAAAGGAAAATCTTTTTGTGTGTTGATTGTTGTAGTTTTTTATATGAAAATGAAATGAGAAAAATGCAAAATTAATTTCTAAAATTCTAAAATAAATTAAAACTATTTTCTAGTACTTAAAAAGTAATAAAAAGTGAATATAAACTAAAATTAAATGAGAAAAATAGCAAATGAATTCAGAAAAACATGAAAAATTCAGGAAAAGTCTAACATATTAATCTAATTCTAGGAAAAATTTAAAAAGTGAAAAATAAGCTGTGGAACTGCTTAATGCTTTGAAACTGCTTATATAGAGTGCTTATTAATAAGCACTCTTTGACCAAAATTGACTAAACTTTGACTAGAGGTGTTTTTCACACAAATGAACTCAAAATTACTGATATTAGACCAATTGGAACTCAGAAACACAGATATGGGCTCAAACAGTTGAAATAAGCACTTAGTTAAATAAGCAGATAAGCTATGGGTGCCACTTTAAAGAAATAAGCAACTACAATTACTCAGTTACTAAAATGGCTCACAAATCTCCAATTAAGAGCTACAAAACACAATAGCAGGCCTATTAATGAAAACAGGAACTAGTTTGAACCACTTAACTAGATAAGGTAAATAAGCAATCCAAATAAGCTCAGGAGAGTGAGCTTATGGGGCAAAACCGAAAACACCAAATGATTTGACTTTAAATCCTAAATGCTATCCTCCAAGATGCCTTGAAGACAGGTAGAAACTGATGGTGCAGCGGACACTTTGGTTCAAACAGACAACTTAAAACCAATTTCCCAATAAGCAGATGAGTCCCAAACTTAAATTTTCTTATTGATTATGATTCACAAACTTCCAAACTTCCAAAATTGGCAAGGCAAACTTAATTCCAATCTAAACTGAGTACTACAAGAACTCTCAAATTTCTGCCTATTCTAGTGTATCTATTCTTTTCTGACTTGTTTGAAAACCAAATTTGGTTTGACTTGAATGAAATTAATCTATTCCTAACTTACTTCTAATGTTGTAAAAAACTAATTTATGAGATGGTAATCCTAGATATACCCTATTTCTAGCAGACTGCAAGACCACAGATTAAAAATCAGACATATGCAAGTAGAAACTAAGTTTTAAAGCTAGATTTGACTTTTACTACTTAACTGTGTAAATTTATTGATCTATCTAATGCTAATATGACCTGATGACTCTATTTATGCAAAAGTGACAGCAAACTCACAACTAGAACCCACAATCAACCACAGATCCAAACACCCTTGTATGTGACAGTTATGAACTTATTTGTGGCTACTGAGTGTCACAACAATCCAAACCTCCAATACTAATCTAATACTGATTCAACAATACAAAACCAACACAAAAACTAAGAAATCAATCACTCAACACAACAGAAACACAGATATAAGAGATGGACTGATATGGAATAGAAGTAACCAAATAATATCAAGCTTATGATGAAATGTGTTGAACTTAAGACCTTGATAGATCTTCTTGAGCACTCTAGAATCGTTAGATATGTTAATGTAATCAATAACACACTAATAGACAATCTTTGTAACTTGTATTTTAAAGCGGAAACAAACACAAGTTTAATACTAAGAACTCTTGATCCTCTATGGATCTTTTAATAATAATAAAAGTGTTTTCTAAAACGTTAATCAATACATAATTGTGTGTTCCTTTTATACACAAGGAACCCTAAACCGTTTCCCCAAGAAACGTATATTCTAAAACTTCTAAAAGATATGCATTATCACTTCCTAAATAAACTCATGCATATCCAAACTATATTACATAAAATACGGAAATACTATATCCGCAGAAACTAATAATGCTGAAACTAGTCTTCAGCAGATACACTGCTTCAGCAGGAACCAGCTCTTCAGCAGTATCCTTCAGCAGTAACCGTCAGCAGAATTCTTACTTAGCAGAATTCCCAACAATCCTCCCCTAATCTTGAATTTGACATGGTTAAGTTAAAGATTCTTGATAGATCTTCGAAAGTACATACCAAGAGGATTGAAATAACATAGCACCAGCAAAGAATCATCATCAGCAGAATCTCTATGATCAGCAAATACTTGAAAGCTCCATTCTTTGCAGCAACAAATGACTAAATGTACATCAAAACAAATAAGTTTCATACTATTCTCATCACTTCCAGGTGTGTTAACTCCTGTGAGAGGTGAATCATTGAAAATAATGGATTTGATGTCTCTTTACCAATAGCCATTACTACTGGAGTAGCCAAGTGTTCTAAGGTACACTGATAACCACATGATTTTTAGCAAATCATCAGCTATAAACGGATTTGAGATGTCTTTACCTGTAGCCGTTTGCTCAGGACTAGCCAATTATTTTGATGAAAATCATCTTGGTTAACTGATTACCAAATATGGTTTTCCACTGCCTTTACCACAAGCCATATACATGTGGGCTAGCCAATTATTTGGAATCCATAAAGGAAAAATCCATGGTCAATTGATAACCATTTCAACTACTCAGCAACAAAGCATGGGTGAGTTGAAAACCCTATGGTTTTGAGCAAACCATTACAGCTATCAACAGATTTGATGTGTCTTTACCAAAGCTGTAGCCTTTGGACTAGCCAACTTTTTGATGGAATAGTTAACATCAGGTAAGTTGATGACCAAAGAATAGTGTGAAAAACACCAAACCTGCATACAATAGACACAATACTATACAACAAAAATGTAGTTTTTTTTAATACTAAAAAAAATAAAACAAATATACAACATTATACCCTTAAACAGAAGCTGCTCTGGAAGTCTTAATCCATTGTTTGAAGACTTTCACCAAAGATTCAGCAAACAATCTCGCATTCCCAACTGGATTAGGAGGAATCTCCAACTTTTGTTGCAGCATTTTCTCCATCAGAGACACTTTCAGAGGATATCTTTTTCCAAGATCCATAATCAGCCTTAGACCAGTTGTAGTTTCCAAAACATGAACATAAGGCATAGGATAGAACTTCCAACTCTGAACTTTCCATCTCTGATTGTGTTTCCATATGTCATAGCAAACACCAGTGGGAGTAGAAGAATCAAACAACACTCTAAGATCACCCAATAAATACAATCCAGACCCTGTAGGAGTATGATTTGCATAATATTTGTGAACCAACTCATTTAGAGTAACCAAATCCTGATGATCAACAAGATGTAGAATCTCTTGAAGAAATGTGAAGGATATAGAAGTTTTATCCAATCTATAAATGGTATTAACTTGATCATTTTCAGTTAACTCCTAGTGAACCAAAACATCTCTAGTTGCCTCAGACCAATCATCAGGGGATCCTTCCCTTATAAATGAGGCATCAGAAGCATTCACATTTATTAAGCTTTGTGTGGAATGTGAAGTTCTGACTCTATCCATTCTCTTTGCTCTTCTTCCAGGAACATAAATAGCAGCATGAGGTAGAGAAGATGCATCAAGAACTTCAGCTTCAGCAGATACACCTTCTGCAACATCAGTTTCCACTGATGGAGTATCCAATTATTCATTAGTAGAATCCTGAGAAGATTCAAGTGCAGCAGATGCATATTGTTCATCCATAGCCTTCCTCATCTGTTTGGCTCTAGCAGCTTGAAGTTCAACTTCTCTTACCTTAAGATCATGAAATCTTGCAAGTTCAGCTTGTTGTTCCTCATCTAACCTTTTAGCAGCCTCTTCACCCAATCTTTCCTCCTCCAGTTGTCTCCTGGTTCTCTTTCTAGATGGAGGATCTTCTGCTATCACTTGAGCTTTACCTTTATCCTCATAAGATGAAGCAGCAACATGTGGTACATCAGCAGAAGTATCAGGTAAAGATACCTTTTCAGCAGCAACAGGAATATCCACATTAACAGATGAACCAGCATCAGCAAGAGTGATAGGAATATTCTTAGAAGCACCCAATCCATCTTTTTCATTTCTAGCCTTGATCCTGTTATACATCTGGACCAATTTGTCAAATAGAAGTGCCCACACTTGTTTCTTAGTCCAAGCAGTATTATACAAAGAACTGCTTTGACTTTTCACATATGTTCTCATATAATCCCTCTGCTGTGCTTGAGTCATAGGTTTGTCTCTTTTAGCTTTGGCTTTCAACTCATCTGCTACTTTCTTCCTCAACTTCAGCACTTTCACAATTTCAGAAGCCCAGTCCTGTTTCTCCACCCTTTTACCAAGAATGTCTGCAGCTAAATCAGGATTAGCAATCACTTGTTGTCCAATATGCTGCCAATCTGACTCATCAAACTCTTGAACAGCAGCATCCAATTCTCTTTATCTTTCAATAGGCAAAGTAGAAACATATCCTTGAGTGGCAGACTGGTATACTGCATCAAACTTGGCTTGCTGTGCCTCAGCCATATTAGAACTCTTCTTATAATCTTCCCACTCTTGGAAGAGTTTTTCTTGTGCACCTCTTTCTTCAGCTGTAACAAACTCATCCCCAGCCACCTCAGTTCCTTCAGCAAAATTATCATGAGGAATATCCAAATCTTCCATAGGATCATCATTTAATTCTTGAACATCTCTATCAGTAGATCCTTGAGGCTTGAGGATTTCAGTGATGTCATCAGAAGAAACTTGCTGATTCCCAGATGAATTATGAACAGGGGAATTCACATACTCTTTCCCTGCTACAAAGAATGCTTCTCCTGATGTATGACCTTTATCAGCAGATTTGTCAGCAGCAATAATACTTGGTGATTGTTTCTCCTGAAGTAGATCAGTAGCTTCAGCCATGAGCACATCATCATCACCACTAGACACTTTGGAAGATTCAGCAGCTTTCTTTGCCAAATATTGTCTTCTACTTCTTCTTCTGCTAAATTGAATTGGTGGCTTAGATAAAGGTACTTCAGCAGCGTTAGGAGGAGCAACATTAGACTGTCTAGCAACTTCAGCTAGAATTTCAAGAGAATCCAAATTTGCCTCCTGATGCACTTCAGTAGTATCCAGTCCATCCTTACTCTGCTTCTGCTGATTCAACTGTGCCTCCAACTCCTGAACCTTACTTTTCAGCCTTTCAATTTCATTACCAAGAGTAGTCTTGGTATCAGCAAGCTCCTTTTGGAGATCATCAGTCCTTTTCATGTACCTGTAAAGTGAATCATATACAGAAGTAAGAGTAATAGGGTCCTCTGCTATACCAGCTGATTGCTCAGTGGTAAGTGGAGCTTCATTGAACCCAACAGGATAAACAGACTCATGTACAACATTAGGAAAGCCTTCATCAACTGGCTCTCTCATAGGGCTAGGTGTAGGAAGTCTAGTGAACTCAGGCTCACGAGGCTGAAAAGAATCATCAATCTCATGAGTTTGCTCAACTGGAGCAGCCTGAGATGGTGAAATGGTAGGACTAGGTGACATATGTGCAGGGGAAGGTGGTGGTAGGTCAGTAGAAATAGGTAATGGTTCAGCAGTTGCAGCTGGCTCTTCCTCAATTACCACTGAAGGATTACCATCAGCAGCAACACCAGAAGATGATGGATTACCATCATCAGCAGCATTATGAGTAGGCACATTACTAGCATCATCACCCTCAACTACATTATCATTGCCATGTGGCAACATATCTTCTAACATAGGGTGATGTTCCCCAATATAATTTGTTTTCATTGAGGCAAACAACTTAGAACCAAGACTTTTAATAGGCACATGGGTTTTATCTTTAGTGGTTATATCTAAAATAATTTGTAAGAAACTAGGGTACATTAAAAACTTATGCTGTTGTTTATCAATATTTTCCAGCATATTTTCAAAAATAAACTTAGAAAAATTATAAGTTAGACCCTTAGAGAGACAAACAATACCACAACCCAATTGTAGAGAGAATTGGTTCCATCCACCACACATGTTGCTTATACATTGGAGCAGCAAATGCACCAAATACCTCCACTTAGGACAAAATTGATTCTTGTGCCACTTAGTTGTATCAGTACTTTGATATCCAGCTTCCCTTAGCCCAGCAAGAATCTCTGCAGTGTTGGAGTGATACACACCATTCTCATCATCCAACTGAAGCTTTGTCCTGATTAAACCTTCTGTCACCACATACTCTACACCTTCAATTTCAGCTACTATTTCTGTGTCAAATCTCTTTGTAGCAGATGCCCAAAATTGCTTCACCATTGATTCACAAACCAGATTGGGACAATGTGTCAAAGCATAATGAATCTTTGACCTTTGTAGAAACTCCACCATTAAATCAAATTCTTCATGTCCCTTAGCCTTTTTCAGAATAGCATACTTGTTATGATCTCCTTTCAATTCAAGTTGAGCCATTGGAATAAACTTGCGTGAGACGGTTATGAATTACACAGAGACTAATGGGTTTAAGTGGAGTAATAAGTGAATAATTTTATTTAGAAAGAGATATGCGAAGTGGGTTATATTTGTGGTCAAAATTATGGGAACTAATTATTGACCGAGTCTGACGTGTAATTCAAAAACTTCCAATTTCAAAATTACCCTTCAGCAGAAATGAAAGTCAAATCTGCTGAGGAATGATCAACATCAGCAGAAACCAGGCGAATGTAAAAATATCTTCGGTGAATATCTTGATTTTACTGTGCCACCCAACTCGCATTAATTATCATAACGCCTAAAATTAGCTTATTTAATCACCCCCAAGTTTTACTTCTAAGGTATCAATTAGCCCCAAATCATCTCTCAACCCTAATTTCCCAATTAAACTCAATTCATCACCAAAACCATGTCATCAAAACCAGAAACTTTAGATCAGTCTTCCTCTTCTCACTCTTCTTCATCATCAGAAGAAGATTTACCACCATATCCTTGGGAGCTTGATGATTCCGACTATGAAAGAGAAATGGAGAGTCGATGGGAAACACATGAAAGACGATGGAATGCACATAAGAGGGGTGAACCTAGCCAAGTTCCCATTCCTGCTGAGAGAGAACTTGTCTCTCCTTTCATATGTACCTCTGATGAAGACTCTTTAGAGGAGGAGAATGAAGATCCAACACTTCTTCCTCCTTCCACACTAGAGAGATCCCAACCAAGGTCAAGTAAGAGAGATCCATCTCTTCCAACATCACAAAATGTGGTGTTGGATCTTCCTGCTCTAGGACCTGGTCTTACTCATCAAGAACACATCGGACAGAGCAAGAAGGCAGAGATTGTACGTAAGGGAAAAGGGAAAATGGAGTAGATGATTGATGAATGTTGCCATGGACCAAAGTTCTTGAGTATTTTCTTGACTTTGGTACTTGAGCATCTTCACAGTCTTCCTTCTCTTCTTTTTCCATTTTCATCTTCAGCTTCATCATTGTACTTGTGATAGCCTCAATGATAGAAGCTAGTAGAACTTGATTAGGCAAATGTATAGGAATGGTCTTTGTAATCCAGTTGGAACTTTGAATGTAAGCTGTAACTTGTTTCTTTGAATGAATGAAAAGATCTTCTTTATTAATCAACTTTGTATGACCTTCAGCATAATCAACTAATCAAGAAGAAACCATGTTCAGCATACTTGACCACATTCCCTTGAATACAGCTTTTGGTGACATTAACCATAAAACTTTCAACCTCAGAACATCTGCAAAACAGACATAAAACATGCAAATACACCACACACACTTGTAGAAACATTAGTGGGTTAGTGTTAAAAACTCAAAAAGTATACAAATTATACAAATCTACAAAGTTTACACTCACAATCCTCCCCTGAGGCATATGCCTCCCCTGAGGCTTATGCCTCCCCTTAAACTTTGCATTTAAGGGTTAAGCATACCAATATGAACCACCAAATATTGAAACCTTGGTCCATCAAATGCTTTGGTTAACAAATCTGCCACATTCTCATCTGTGTGAATTTTGACCACTTTAATTAAATGTTTCTCATAAGCATCCCTGATAAAGTGGTGCCTGATTTCAATATGTTTGGTTCTATTATGAAAAACTGGATTTTTAACAATACAAATTGTACTTTGATTTTCAATGAATAAGGTAGTATTCATAAAGTTATACCCATAATCCAGCAATTGATTCTGAATCCATAGAACCTGTCCACAACAATTGGCAGCAGCAACATACTCTGCTTCAGTAGTAGAGGTAGCAACAATGGTCTGTTTCTTGCATTGCCAAGAAATCAGTCTCCTTCCAAGGAATTGGCAACCTCCAGTTGTGGATCTTCTATCCATATTGGCACCAGCATAGTCACTATCACTATAAGCTGCTAGCTGAAATGGAGACTCTTTGGGATACCAAAGACCTAATTTGGGTTGGCCTTTTAGGTACTTAAAAATCTTTTTGATAGCATTCAAGTGAGAGGTAAGTGGAGTGACTTGGTGCCTTGAACATGCACTCACAGCAAATGTAATATCAGGTCTTAAGGCAGTCAAATACATCAAGGAACCAATCATTGACCTGTATAAATGAACATTCACAGGGAGATCAGGATCAATATTGTTCTTTGGTTTGGGAGCAGTGGCAGTCCTGACATTCTCCATATCAAACTTTGACAACATATCCTTTACATACTTCTCCTGATGAATGAAAATACCATCAGGTTTCTGCTGAACTTGTAAACCCAAAAAGAAAGTGAGTTCTCCCATGGCACTCATTTGAAATTCTCCCTTCATCAGATCCTCAAACTCTCTACACCATGCTTCTTTGGTGGAACCAAAGATAATATCATCCACATAAACCTGCACAAGAATAATATCCCTGGAATCTTTCTTGAGGAATAGAGTCTTGTCAATGGCACCTTTCCTGTAGCCATGCTTCAGCAGAAATGTGGAAAGTCTAGCATACCAAGCTCTGGGAGCTTGATGAAGTCCATAGAGAGCTTTGACAACCTTGTACACATACTCAGGATGATTAGGGTCTTCAAATCCCTTGGGTTGAGTCACATATACCTCCTCTTCAATCTCACCATATAAGAAAGCACTTTTAACATCCATCTGATAAACCATAAAGCCCATATAAGAGGCATAGGCCAAAAATATCCGAATTGCTTCAACCCTGACCACTGGTGCAAAGACTTCATCATAGTCAATGCCTTCCTCTTGTCTAAACCCTTGAGCCACTAGTCTAGCTTTGTTCTTCACCACAATCCCCCTTGCATCTCTTTTATTCTTCAAAATCCATTTTGTCCCAATGGCATATTTACCATCAGGAAGAGGAACCAAAATCCAAACCTGCTGATTCTTAAATTGCAGCATCTCTTCTTGCATTGCTTCAAGCCAACTTGAATCTGCCAGTGCTTGAGGAACACTAGTTGGCTCTATCTAAGAAAGAAAGCATGCAAACAGACAATGTTTGAAGTCTGTGTGATTATCCCTCTTTTGATTGTAGACATAAGAAATGAAAGCAACTTCACCATATTTAGTATTCTTTACAGTGCTTCTTGTTCTAACAGGTGCTTTAGGATCTCCAATAATCTCTGATAAAGGATGAGCATTATGAATCCTTTTTGTTGCTGTAGGGTTAACATCAATTGTGGCATCAAGGTTGTTGACTGTAGGCCCAAACTCAGTATCATAAGAAGCTGAGTGAAACATGCCAGGCTTGGGCTGATAATTCCCAAGATCAGAAGGACTTGGAAATCTTGTAAAGGGCTTCTCCAAGTCTGTAGATGCTTCAGTAGAAATGGGAGAGTTTGCATCATTAGTATCAGCAGCTTTGAACTTATCAGTGGGAATGGGTGTGCCTTCAGTAGAATTATCAGCAGCATCCTTGTTTCCACTGACTGCTTATGCTGATTGATGTAGGATGGCTTCAGTCTCTTATGTAACCTTTTCATTGAGTTTCTGAGCTTCCTTAGTAGCAGCATGTTCTTGCTTCTTAAGTCTTGCAAGATCCTCTGCACAATGTGACTCATCATCTTGTTCAACAGCAGAATGATTACCTACAAAATGGTTAGGTGGAAAAGATGGTACAACAATGGGATGTTCATCTGGCTCAGAGTCACATTCTGAGTCATCATCCATGGAACCTGCAGGGTTAGAATTTGGATCTTTGGTACCTGCATTAGGATTAGAAGCATGTCTAGTATAACCCAAATAATCAGTCAAATAATCTAGGTCAAAATACCAAGAATGGCCTTGTCCCTGAGTATTAGGCTGATCTTCAAGAAATCTTAGGTTAAGGGTCTCCTCTATTCTTTTGGCATTCAAATTATAAACCCTATAGGCCTTGCTATGAGCTGAATAACCCACAATATATCCCTCATCAGCTTTCCCATCAAACTTACCCAGTGTATCAGCAGTATTTAAAATGGTCACTTTGCATCCAAAAGGCTTAAGGTAATGTATGTCTGGAATTTTCCCAGTGAGAAGTTCATAAGGTGTCTTGACATGATGTCTAGTGATGGATACCATGTTCAAGACATAGCAAGCAGTACTTACTGCTTCAGTCCAAAACATAGTGGGTAATTTGGAGTCTGCAAGCATAGATCTTGCTGCCTCAATTAGGGTTCTATTATTCCTTTCAGCAACCCCATTTTGTTGTGGGGTCCTTCGAGTACTATAGTCCCTTCTAATCCCCTTAGACTTACAGAATTCTATGAAAACAACATTTTTGAATTCTGTCCCATTGTCACGCCTAATGCCTTTAACCTTTTTATTAAGCTGGTTTTCAATTAAAGTGATAAATTCTTTCAAAATAGGAGTTGTTTCATCTTTTGTTTTTAGAAAGAATACCCAGCAAAACCTGCTATAATCATCTATAATAACCAGGCAGAAGTACTTATGATCAATACTTCTGATAGGAGTTGGACCAAAGAGATCCATGTGCAGCAACTGAAGATGTTCTAAAATGGTGCTCACAGCTTTTATGGCTTTGTAAGAGGCTCTGTGTTGCTTTCCCTTGTTGCAAGCAATACAATTGTGTTCATTGGTGAAGAGTTTAGAAGGAAGGCCCTGAACAAGACCAAGTTTAGACAACCTGTTGATAGTCTTGTAATTCACATGAGTCATTCTCCTATGCCACTTGGTAGATTCATCCTGGGAAGCTTTGGCCACCAAACATGTTAGATCACCTTCTGGCTTGACATCATTCAGATTGAATGTGTACAAGTTGAAGGTTCTAGGAACTCTCAGCAAAACAGTTGTGTCTTCTGGAAGTTTGAAGTCCTTGGAGAGCACAAGACACTCATCTTCAGAGAAGAAAACCTTATTCTTAGTGTCACAAATTTGTGATACAGAGAATAGATTAAAATGCTCCAGTTCCTTCACATAATAAACATTTTCAAAATCTAGCAAAGGTGTCTTAATTGTTCCTTTCCCAGTAATTTTGCCATCTCCACCACCAAAAGTTACATTGCCTCCTCCTTCTATGGGCACAAAGTCATGCATCTTGTCCTTGTTCCCTGACATACTTCCAGAACAACCACTATCAACAATACCTACTTCAGTACTTTTCAAAGGATGATCCTACAACAACAACAAAAATATACAAAAGTTAGTACACATTGGAGACTCAAGTCATTGCTGACTTGAGCCTGTCTTGTGGATCATTAGTGATAGGCCATGTAGATGTTTTAGATCCACCATTGTTCTTGGGCCTGTAATGCAAATTAGGTCCCTTCTTTGTCCAAGAACAACCTGCTGAGGGCTTCACAGCAGTATTCCAATACCCACCACCATAATACATTGAGTCAAAGTGATTAGGCCAATAACCATTAGAAAAGAAAGAACTAGTGGGTCGAACATATGGTCTAGTACTGGTTCTTCTCCATGAAGAATGAGGTTCAGCAGAATTGGATTTCTGCTGATGTGGAATAAAAGAGGGTATTTCACTAACATTCTTCCACATTTGCCTAGGTTTCCTTTGACTAAAACATACACCCATTCTTTGCTCATGAAAGGTACAATCCTTAATCAAATGAGATTTACTTCCACACAAAAACATTTCTTCTTTTTAGAAGATTTATTCAAACTAAAGGAAGTTCCATAATATGAAAAAGCATTCAAACCACAATGATTAACAGAATTGTTTTTAACAGAACTAGAAATATTGTTTTGCAAAGAATTTAAAAACAAGTCTTCAGTAGAAACTGTCTTGGTATCAGCAGCAACTCTAGAAGGCTTGTGGGGAGTCTTGGGTGATGTCTTCGGTGTGGTCTTGGGAGTGGTCTTGGGCAGGTCAGACTTCTCACTTGAATCACAGCTGGCAAATGAGGTAGACCCTTCATCAGAAGACTTGTCATTGTCACAACAAGAGACAAAGTCAGTAGATTTACTAATAGGGTCTGGCAAGTCAGTTGACTTTTTGCCATAGAGATGGTGTGATCCATCAAAGTCAATAGGTATGGACAGGTCTATAGGCATATGTTCCCCTCTTATAGGTCCAGGGACAGCATTCATTCCCCCTTCCTTAACAAATTTAACAGGTGTTTGATAAGCTAAGGCTGGTTCAGGGTCAAAAACACTAGACATATCAGGATAAGTTAACTCTTCAGGATCTATATATTTCTCATATCCTAATGCTTTTCTAGACCTAACAGATTGGCGACCATCAATCAATTTATTCAAATTTGATGCTCCTTCCTGCCATTTCATACGACCAGCTATCTCTTTATCTAACTTAACTTGTAATTCTTGTTTTTCCTTTTCTATATCAGATTTCTCTTTTTCAGTACGTTTTAAATCTATCTTAGCACATTCTAAATCACTTTCTAGAACTCTTATTTTTTTCATCATATTTAACTTGATTCTTTTGAAACCAAACTTTTTGTTTCTCTAAAGTTTTTAAAGCCTTTTTATAGGACTCTACTTCAATATAACACTCATTGTATTTTGGTTTCAATTCATCATATTCTTGTTTAAGCTCATTGTATCTTACACTACATCCAAACACACAGTTGTGTACCTGAGAGATTCCCATCAAAGAGACTTGCTCCTTCTTGTCCTCTAAAGGTGAGTATGCCAGCAGATTCACTTGTGAAGAAGTAGAAGCTTCCTCTATAGCAGGTTCATGTTCAGCCCAATCAATCTGGTGATCCAGAGTCACCAAAGCCTTTGAAGGTGCAGTCTTAGAAGTCCCTGATTCGAATGGATATGAGCCATATCTAACTTCATCACCAGACTTCCTCTCCTTGCATTCTCTTGAAAAATGGCCCACTTGACCACAAGTGTAGCATTTAACCTTCCTTCTGTCAAACCTTGCTGCCTCTCTTCCATTAAAACCAAACTTTCTTCCAAACTTGGTTTCAAACCTCTTAATGTTCATTGAAATCATTGCTAGCTGCCATTTCAAGTGCATCTCCTCCATCTCCAAAGGATCTACCTGTTCAAAATCCTCATAAGCAAGAAACTGCTGATGTTCATATTCAGCCACAAATGAATAAACAATGTCATCCATTATACTACTGGATTTTGATTTAGGAGCAGATTGAGTTTGGGTTTGAGAAGATGCTCCTGAGGAGTAAAAGCTTGAGGCTTGAAGAACAGGTTTTTTGGTGGTGCTGACAAAGGCTGAGTGAGTGGATGGACGAATTGGACTTCTAACATCAGGCTCAAGAGATTTGAGCTTGTTGTAGAGGTCATCAAAGGAGATTAAGTCCAATCCACCCTTTGTTTTGAGAGCAATACTGACTTGCAACCAAGATGGTGGAAAAGATCTCAGAAACTTAGCATTGCAGTCTTCATTGTCAGGTCTAGCCTTCAGCTGATTAAGCTGACTTAAGATCCGGTGAAACCTGTCATAGCCTTTATGGATTCCTTCTTCCTCAGATATCTGAAACTCTTGAAACTACTGCTTCAACATTGACTTCTTCAACCTTCTTGATTCCTTATTCCCACCAAATCTAGCCTTTATTGCCATCCAAATGTCCTTGGCATCATCCATAAAGTGGAAGTCACCCATGTGATCATCTGGTATAGCTTGGAGCAGAATTGTTCTAACTTTATTTTCCCTTTGCACAGCTAGAATCTCTTCAGCAGTTCTGGGACCTAGAATTGTAACAATCCCATCAGCATCTTTAACATGCTTCTTCAGGCTATTCCCCTTTCTGACAACCTCCCAAAGATTCCAGTCTATGTTAGTGATCCAGTTCTGCATCTTCATGGACCACAAATCATAGTCTTCAGCATTCTTCAAGTATGGAAATTTAGCATTACTGTTGGAGAGGTTGAGTTGTTGAAGAGAGGTGGTGTTAAGGTTTTGGGTTGTATCAACTCCATCATCAGATCCAGGCATGTTTCTTGATTTGTTTGGATTCTTAAGGTGTAAGATTTGTGTTTCTCAGTATCACAGAGACTCTCCCGAGGCTCTAATACCACTTGTTGAACTTAAGACCTTGATAGATCTTCTTGAGCACTCTAGAATCGTTAGATATGTTAATGTAATCAATAACACACTAATAGACAATCTTTGTAACTTGTATTTTAAAGCGGAAACAAACACAAGTTTAATACTAAGAACTCTTGATCCTCTATGGATCTTTTAATAATAATAAAAGTGTTTTCTAAAACGTTAATCAATACATAATCGTGTGTTCCTTTTATACACAAGGAACCCTAAACCGTTTCCCCAAGAAACGTATATTCTAAAACTTCTAAAAGATATGCATTATCACTTCCTAAATAAACTCATGCATATCCAAACTATATTACATAAAATACGGAAATACTATATCCGCAGAAACTAATAATGCTGAAACTAGTCTTCAGCAGATACACTGCTTCAGCAGGAACCAGCTCTTCAGCAGTATCCTTCAGCAGTAACCGTCAGCAGAATTCTTACTTAGCAGAATTCCCAACAAAATGACAAAACAAGCTACTACCAAACTGATTATGATACGACTACTAATGTAAAACATAAACAAGCAATAATAAACAGATCTAAATTATCACTACTAATTATGCAATATAGAGAACTAAAAATAAGAAACTCACAGTCTAAATCCCCCTCAGCATGAAAAGAGGGGGTTTATTATGCTAGCCTGTCTTTTTGACAGGCCAAGACTCCTTGTTGGACTGTCAGAACTCCTCAATTAAGCTCAGCTTATTGAAATAAGCGGTAGTTGACTTTGTTTGACTTTTTTGAGATTTTGAAAATTTGATAACAGAATAAGCTTACAGTAAGCTGGGAAGCTTATATAAGCTCATATCAAACACATAAAGCTCATTGAAGCTTAATTTGAATTAATAAAAACTATTTTGATATATATTTATTTTCTGTTTTTTTTTTTTTTTTTTTTTTTTTTTTTTTTTTTTTTGTGATTTTCAATATAAGATGAACAAAGATTGAATTAAGACACTGAAATAAACTAACAATGATTATACTAATCTTAGAAAAACAATAAATCAAATAAAGTTGAATAAGAAATTGGAATAATAATAATAAGCTAAATAATAAAGAAAACTGAAATTATATTGATTAAGAAAGTTGGATTACAATACTGAAAAATGAAATTACAATAAAAATAGAACAATAAGCTAATTCTTATACAAAACCTACACACTCAGCTTTGTGAATGAAGGGGGTATATATATGAGAAGCATGAGGAGAGCTTGGATCCTTCTAGTTGTCCACGTTACTGATCCAGGTGAATTTGTGTTAGTTTGAGTAGATATCAGCCCTTGGATACACCTTGGTCCCCAATCCTCAACTCTCAGCCCTTGGATCAATGATTACCTAATCATAAGGCATGCACTCTCACACGGATCACTGACATGGCAGGCCTACCATGTCAGATATCTTCTAGAAACATATACGGAATATCTTAATTGCCCTTAAATGTGGTTAAATGGGTGAATTGTTTCATGAACAGTAACTAGGGTTCTTTCTTTCTGGGTAATTTTGGGTAAAAGGGGGGCGGGAAATGCTTTGGGGGTGTTTTTATTAATAAGGTGTTGACCGGGTTTTATTTTGGGTTTGACCAGGGTGTGAGGTGGATCGGGTAAGCAGTATTGGTGGATTGGGCTTGTAATTTCTTTTGGGCTTGGGATAATTTTGGGTTAAGGTTAATTGTTGTGGATCCGGTTGTATTAATATAATTAACAAAGGGACCTAAAGTGTATTTTCTGAATTTATAAGGACCTTTTCTGCCTTTCTTCCGAACTTTCTTCCAAGGGTATTTCTTGACCTTTCTGAATCATGGAGGTCTTCTTTTGACTTTTCTTAGAATATTACTCCAAGGGACTAGTTTTGTCAATTTGTGAAAGTATAGGGACTGAAATTGCCAAACTCTTCAAACTTTGATCAGGGACTAATCTTGCAACTTTATTAATCTCTGAAGACTTCTTTTGATATTTTGAGCTTTCTTTGATCATTAAGCTTCCCCGGCTCCGACTTTTGACCTTTTTCCATTCTCGTGCTCGTTTTTGTCGGTTTTGGCTTTGTTTTTGTCCATTTTTCACATATCCGTACCTGCACATACACAAATACAAAAACACACATTCTCTTGGCATATTTGGTTAGTATTTGGTATTTTTGGTCTGATTTAAGGCCTAAAAAGGATGTGTGAATAAGCACACATCAGTGAGATAATCCTTGGTGTTTAGTATAAAGCATTTACTACCAAATACTTTAAAGTATCCAAATGTTGGCTTTTTACCTCTATATAATTCATATGGAGTTTTATCTAAAAATGGTCTAATTAGGACTCGGTTTAAGATATAAGTTGATGTGTCGGCGACATTACACCAAAACTTTTGTGGAATATTTTGTTCGTTAAGCATTGTTCTACTCATCTCTTGAAGTGTCCGATTTTTACGTTCTACTACACAATTAGATTGAGGAGTGCGGGGAGCCGAGAAATTATGTGTTATGCCATTTTTGTCACAAAATTCACCAAATTGTATTTCGTTATCAAATTCCCGACCGTGATACGTTTTAATAGACACAATGCAATTTCCTGCTTGATTTTGAATTTTCTTACTAAGAATTTCAAATTGTTCGAAAGCTTCATTATTACTTTTCAAAAATCTTGTCCATGTATAATGTGAATAATCATCCACTATGACCAAAGTGTAGAAGTTGCCTCCATAACTTTGAATAGCGGATGGACCGAACAAATCCGTATGAAAAAGTTCTAGACACCTAGATATAGACACCATATATTTAGCCTTATGGATACTATAAATTTGTTTACCAATTTTGCAAGCATCACAAAAGTGTCGGTCGTATTTCAACTTTGGAAGGTTTCTAACTAATTCCTTAGAGGATAGGAATTGAATAAGTCTCATATTAGCGTGACCTAAGCGTCTATGCCAAAGAGATGAGGACTCATCTAATGAGGTAAGACAAAGTTTATCTCTAGATGATTTATCAATTTTCAGGATGTATACGTTGTTCTTAAGAACTCCTTTAGCTATTGTTATACCATCTTTTAGTATCTTACTTTCGTTTTCATTAAAGAGGACTTTATACTTTTTACGGCAAAGTTGGCTAATACTAAGAAGATTAAATCCTAAGTTGTCAACATGAGCAACATCATCAATAGATAAAGAGTCATGAGAGATAATACATTTTCCGATGATTTTACTTTTAAGCTTTCTACCAAAAATAACGTTACCTCCGTCAAAGACTTGGTAGGTAGAGAAAAGACTTTTGTCCCCCGTCATGTGTCTTGAGCAACCGCTATCTTTGATCCATTCATCCGGTTCCAAACACACTTTTAAGCAAACCTAATTTATAACAAGCATTCAAACATTTGGTACCCAATATCTCATAGGTCCGTTTTGGTTAATCATGCAATTACCTTGATTCATGTAATGAAATGGTGGATATGGGTTCCAAGACATATAGTTTGGAACTTGATGTTGTCTAGGTATGTTTTGACCCCAACTATGTTGAAAGTAGGGTTGTGTGTTGTAGTTGCTCTTTGGAAAGGGTTTGGATATAGGCGTTTTAGGTCTTTGTTGAGTAGTTCTAGTTCTTAATTCATTTTAGCAAGTCCTACTCCTATTTTAATGGCTGGTTTAAGTTTGGTTTCATTTGAACTAGTGTTGGACTTCTTTGTAACTTTAACAAATTCATTACGGTTAGTTACTCAAATGTTCTGTTCTGCAGCAGCCTCCACGGAACCAATGCGTTCAACTGGCGGAACCAAATTTTTGGTTCTGTCAGTTCCGTGGGTCACTGCTGCAGTTTTGTCATTTTCTTGTCCTTTTTTGCCTTGTTTCTTTAAACTACTTATTGATCCTGATTTCATGAATCCTAACCCTGTTCTATCAAAGTGTGATATTTGGAGTTTCATTATTTCATCCACACAACAAATACTTTTATCAAACTTCTTAAACTTTGAGTTTTGTTTAATAAGATTATCTTGTGTGATTTTAAGCTTCTCAATTTCAAGTTTGAACTCTTGACATGATTTGCAAGTTGTGTAAACATTTTTACTCTTTTCCAAACGTTTAGCTTTTTCTTTTAATTCATAAAGTTCGTTTTCTAAAAATTCCTTTTTAGTCTTCAAAAATTTGTTTTTGTTTATGATTTTTAAGCTTAACTCACAAAATTTGTTGTATTGTTGTTGTAATGTGTCATCATCAATAGAAGAGTAAGATGAATCAGAATGTACCTCATTTGAGCTTTGAGCCATAAGAGCTACTTCGTCATTTGTCGGCTCTTCATCATCATTCTCACTATCACTCCAAGCACCACTTACAAAAGCACTTTGAGTTTTGCTTTTGGGTGGTTTTGGACATTCTCCTATTAAGTGGCTTGTATCTCCACATCTAAAACACTTTCTTTCATTCTTGACTTTCTTTATATCCCGATCTTTTCGTGAAGACTTCTTTTCATCTTTAGGTTGCCTTACAAACTTTCCTCATCTTCTAAAGAACTTCTTGAAGTCTCTAACCGTCATGGCATATTCTTCATCTTCACTATCCGAACTTGATTCCACATCGTCACTTGATTCTATTCTAGCCTTTAGGGCAATAGATTTCACTTTTTCTTTCTTGCCTCTAACTATCTCCGAATCTTTTTCCATTACCATTTCATGAACTTTGAGGTTTCCAATAAGCTCGTCAGGTGCCATGCTTGAAAGATCCTTAGATTCTTCAATAGCCATTACTTTTGCTCTCCACTTAGGATGGAGTGATCTAAGGAATTTCCTAACAAAATTCTTGCTACAAAAAGATTCATCAAGTGCTTTAAGTGATGTAATAATAGTGTTAAATCAAGCAAATGCACTATCAATAGTTTCATCTTCGGGAATAGAAAATTGTTCATATTGTTTGTTATCCTTAACTTGTGAATTTACTTGATGAGTAGTTATTAAATATTGCCAACTTTCTTTAGCGGTTTTGCACATAAAAACTCTTTCATACTCTTTCTTTGGTAAAGCATTATAAAGCATCATTTTTGCTTCATTATTTTTGGCAATTAGTTTCTTTTGATCATCACTATGTTTAGTGAGTGAACTATCCTCATCCCGACCACTTCCAATAGCCTTATGATCACCTTCAATAATAATATAGTGAGTGAGTGAACTATCCTCATCCTGACCACTTCCAATAGCCTTATGATCACCTTCAATAATAATATACCATAGATCTATGTCCTCTGATTTACGTAAGTTTCAAAACGGTTTTTCCAATATATAAAACCATTTGGTTCAAATAGTGGTGGTCTTTGCATAGATTGCCCTTCTTTGAAGTTTTCAAAATCCATGGATCGTTCCAAGTTATAATATACAACATATTTTAAAATCTTGAGTAACGTAGCTCTTGATGCCAATTGTGGAAAACTAGAAGGGGGGTTGAATAGTTTACCGGTTTTAACTAGATTTTCTTTGAAAACTTTTACGTGTAATCGACAACTAAGACTTACCAAAAAATAAATAATATGCAAGAATAAAAGTAAGAAATGATCAAACCATAACACGATTGTTTATCATGGTTTGGTTACAACTTACAAGGACTCTTTTTCCTTACCCTACTCCACTCCCCGAGTATCCAACTCGAGAGTTTCTTGCACTAGTCAACAAGCTCCTTTATCCAGCGGAGAAAACCTTACACGTCGCTTACACACTAGATGTCAAGTTCTTTCACAAGGGTACAACCACTCCCGATAGTTCTTTTACAAGGGTACACCAACTCCCAATACTCTAAGGATTTTGAGGACTAAAATACTAACCGATCACTACAAATGGATACAATACAATGATGTATAAACTTTACTAGTTTACACTAGGCTATGCTTGACAAGTCTTGCAACGTTGTGTTGACGCTTGTGAGTTCGTGATCTTCTTGCTACAAAGAAAGACTCACAAATATGAAATTGTACTGAGTTAGAAATGAAGTATATGCAGTATATTATGATAGTGGGTGATAAGAAAAATTCAAATAGTGGGTTGCTATTTATAGGCCAACTTCCAGACCAACCCATGGATACGGCGGAACCAATACTTTGGTTCCGTCCGTTGTACCTGAGGGTTCCGCCAGAAGCCCTGACAGAATCCTGCACAAGATATTACAAAATCTAACACAATATTCTCATGATCTTACAAAGTCAACTTTGAGATCTTGAGTATGAATCTATACAAAATAAAACATGTTTCTTACACACATGTTTCCTTGAAGGGACATGTCTGATGCAAGGAATGATGTAAGTATACATATGATTTCTAATTTTGTATATTCTTAAAAAGGAAAGTATACTTGTAAAAGATTTTATGTATACACTTAAAAATGTTTGTTTGAGATGTTTAGCAAGTAAATGATTTACCAAAAAGAGTTTGCTTGTTTATATTCTAATAAGACATACTATTTAGAAAACTTGTGAAAGATACTTATAAGACATTTTTAACACATGTACTTAAATTAAAGTATACTTGATTAGAAATCACTTTATGAAAACATGTAAATGTAGTTTGAGTGAAGTTAAGTAAAAGAATTTTAAACTATATTTACGATTTGCTAAAAATAAACTTTACCTTTTGTAGTTAACAAAACTAAGAAAGATCGTAAAATATAAATAACGTTTTTAGGCGATATTTGTATTAACACTATTCATTTATATGTTTATTATGCTAGGTTTATTGTTGAGTGGTGAATTATCGATGACCATCCGAGATTCATTACTTGTATCATAGTTATAATTCCTATACGATAAGCATACGTGGCCATATTAACTAGGGCTAGAGGTGGACCAAAACCCTAGGGTTAAACCAACCATAACTAAAGCTTATAATTTAGTGCCATTAATCTCATATAGATGTCCATTCGAGTTGAGATTAGGTAAACAATATGATCATTAGATTTACCAAGACAAATTACAATAATTAGTTAAGGACTTAATGCATAATTGAGATTGCTTAACATCGTGAATATCGAGTTAACTTATCTGATTTTCATAGCGCTAGGTGACTATCTAGTCTAGTCTACATTAGATTTACTAACAAGTTAGGAGTTAAACATTGCATTAATTGATTCATAATCCGACATGGGGGAATTAAAACTAGGTGAACACATTTATTTCTCTTGTTTGCAAGCTCATTCATCATCTTTTACTTTTATTTTGTTGCTTTAAGTCATTTTAGATTAATTCACAAATCATGTTTGTTCGGAACTATAATGCCCCTTTATTGTTTACTTGTCATTTCAAAGAAAGAACTAATTTGCACTAGTTACTACCGTTTCTCATGAGCTGTCACATATCAAGTAAGCAAATGGATACAACATCCATAACACACCAATATACCATTTTGGTTTTGTAGCTGGGTATAAGAACCGGTGTTTTCTTGAAAGAAAATAAGGAGAGAAAGAATATGATTGCTTAAAGATTTGTTAGGTTTATAAGATTAGTTTGGTATTAAGTGGTAAGAGTATTTATCGTTATAGTATATAAACAAACAAGGTTTTGCTAATAAGAATTCTTAGGGCTGTGGTTGATAGGATCATTTTTCTACAATTAGTTGTAAGAATCTAATTCATCTGATGCGAATGAAGTGTTTGATGTGTATTCAAATTTTAAGATATTTTATCTTCTTTTTCGGAAAATGTCATCCAACAATAATCATTTTATGATTTCAAATGCATTAGAATCAAACTCTTAACCACAGCCCTAAGGCCTGTTATTAGCTAAAAGAAAATAAAAAAAATACATAGTGACGGTCAAATCCAATCAAGATATCAAACTTGAAAAGAGGCGCATTCAAAGAAAAACTTAATCGGGTTTGAGAATGAGCTTGTATAAGGGTATGTTTGGCGCAACTAGCTGTTAGGTGGTGTTGAATCTTATAGGAGATGGTGCTTATTATAATTGGAGTTGAAGCTTTTATTTTTATAAATGTTTGGCAAAGTAGCTCAAGGTGCAACTTATGGATGTAAAATGACAAAAAAAATAAAAAATAAAAACTAAAACAGCTATATAATATTATTTAAAGGGTATTATTTTAATTAGCTATTTCAAAAGCTTCTGTACTTTTCAAAAGGGTAAACTGCAAAATGGCCACTAACATATCGCGAAAGTGCAAAAAAGCCACTAACGTTACGTATAAGTGCAAAAAAGCCACCGAGAGCCAAATTTCGTTAGTTTCCTCATTAATTGCCACATCACTGGGGGTATTATAGTCATTTCATTGCTTTAAGGATTAGTATGTCCACGTGTCATAGCACTGTTACTTTAGGGACTAAATTTGCAAGTTAAGTTTTATCTTTTATTTCACAGCCATCACCACCACCACCCTCTACCACCACACAACCATCACCCTTTACCACCACCCTCTATCGCCACCACCACCCTCTACCACCACCACTATTCATGATATTTCAATCTTCCCAGAATGGACCACTTGCAAGCGACAACTGAATAACTTAGCCTACAAACTTAGATGTCCACAAACTGAATAACTTAGCCAGCGTGTTAGGCACTTTTTCTCCAAACTTGTTCAAAATTTAGTGTTTGTTTTTATGTTTTCGCAAGTATAATAGATTATTCGTGACTAACAAATACTGTAAAAAAAAGTTAATAAGTTTCTGTGTTCATAAAAACTAGCACGGACTTGTTGGTAGTTGGTACAGTTGTAAAGTTGAAATCTTGAATTTAGTGACATAAGTACAAAGTTATGTTTTTGTTTCTTTATCCTATAAAGTATATGGTTTTAATTTGATGCATCACAAATTATATTCCATCTTGTATCTCCTTGCAAGACTATCCCTCTATACAACAGAAAAGGCATTGCAAGATGCCTTTTCTCAGTTTGGCCAAGTTGTTGAAGGTAATTCAAAGTCTAAACGTTATATGCATCTACATACTTATGTAACTATAGTTAACTACAAGCTAAAACACATTGCTATTTGCAGCCCATGTTATGATGGATAAGGTGTCAAGTAGATCGAAAGGCTTTGGGTTTTTTACTTATGCATCTACAGATGAAGCTGAGAAATCCATCAATGAAATGGATGGAAAGGTTATATCTTGAATCCGTCCCTGATAAATTTCAAAATCAATAAACATTTTTTATTTTATTGTGTGCATAATACTCCCTGTGCAACATTTGACTGGACAAGTAGTAAAGAGCCAACTATTTTTATAAATGTTTACTCGTTAGTAATAACAAAGTCAAACAATATTTATGGACCTAATCTTATACTAATTAGTTTTGGAGTCATTCTGTTTACGAATATGCATTTGTATTGTTGCTTGCAGACGCTCCATGGACGCGCCATATGTGTTGAACTGGCAAAACCTCGGACGCCGATTAACAATGGCGTGCCAATAGCCAGAGGACCCCCTGAACCACCTACTACGGAGCAGGTGTAGGCACCAGTACATTGGAACTGAATGAATAAGTAATCACAACATTAATTTACAAGATGATCTAAAGATTATAGTCCTACCCTCTGAGCTATGGTGAACTGATCTTATGAGCGTTTTCATGCTTATTCTAAAACAAGTGGGCACCAGTACTAGCAGTAGAAGTGAATCATCGTCTTGTTATTCAACAATATAGATGAATATGTTACTTCCATCCTTTCTTCGATTTTAATTTGTTTGACTTCAGATTTTTAATGATACAAATATAGGAGCCAACTATGGGTCTGTTGGTTTGTATTTACATAAGGTACACCATTGGGATTGTATATATATTTTTTTAAGTGACTGAAATCCATTCGAGAGCCGTAAACCAACAACTAATGAGAAACCAATGGGGCATAGGGCCAACTGTGATATGTTTATTATACTGCAAATTTGGGCTTCAACCATTTTGAATAGGGGTATCACAGCTGCAAGTCCTTGCGGCTAACAAGCTGCATCATATCTCTTAAAACACATTACTATTGTAAAACTTTGATCTTTAACAAGCCAAAATGAGTAGATATATGTTTGGACTTATATCAAAATACAATCAATCTAGAATTGCAAGTAGTTCAAGTACATCATGGGCAGAAAATATCATCGGTTCAAGCTACACCAGGAAACACGAAAGATACTATTTCAGTTATATCTAAAAAAGATATTATTCACTTTCTGAAGAAACTGCTATCTGAGCAAACGAGAACTCTCATTACAAGCATTTCTGTTACTGAAAACCTGGTGAACTATGGGATTGATTCAATTGGAGTGGTTCGAGCAGCTTAAAAACTTTCTACTTTTCTTGGGATACCAGTGGGAGCAATTGATATTTTCACAGCCACTTGCATTGATGATTTGGCAGATTTTGCTAAAGATTTGGTAAGAAAATCTTGCCCTGAATTATCGAGTCTTGCATCTGAATTGTGTGATAACTGATAACACGACAAGGTCTGCAAAGATATCAGTCGAAGCTTCATCAGCTCGTAAGTTAAGTATTTGGCTATTCCATCTTCTTAGTGGTAGAGGGTGATGGTTGTGTGGTGGTAGAGGGTGGTGGTGGTGGTGGTGGTGGTGGTGGCTGTGAAATAAAAGATAAAATTTAACTTGCAAATTTAGTCCCTAAAGTAACAGTGCTATGACACGTGGACATATTAATCCTTAAAGCAATGAAATGACTATAATACCCCAAGTGATGTGGCACTTAATGAGGAAACTAACGGAATTTGACTCTCGGTGGCTTTTTTGCACTTATACGTAACGTTAGTGGCTTTTTTGTACGCCTTTATGACTCGGTGTCTTTTTTGCACTTTCGCGATACATTAGTGACCATTTTTGCAGTTTACCCCTTTTCAAAATATACTTGAAGTAACTTTCTAAATAAAGAGATTATGAAATTTAAATGTTCCTCAATATTTTGTTCCAAAAAAAACTTATAAGTTATCATTTTTAAAAACCCAAGCTCTCAAAAGCTCTTTAAAGCTCTCCCCAGTCACATCCTACTCCAAAAGGTGAAGAACGGTGGGATCACCCTGGTCCCATGCATCCTAAGGATGCCAACCGGACCCTCCCAGGCAATGAACACTTGTCCCAGTGATTGTACTTATCAGGAGGTGGGCTTTGAACCATGACCATTTTCTCTAATAGGCCCCTCGTTGACCAGTCAATTTGAGCATTTACGGTGGAAGGATGGTGCCATTTGAAAGTTTTTAGGCCAATAGAGAGATTCGAACCCCGGTCTATTGACACAAGGTTCCTACTCTTATCATTGGACTAAAAGCCCGTTAGTTCCCCAGTCATATCCTAAGTTTATTCAAGTTTGAACTTTTAAAATAAGCTAACTCATAAAAAAAAGTTTATTTGTATATACGAGATTATGAAAGCTTTTATAAATTAAAGCTTAAACTAATGGAAATGAGTTTTCAATAGTGTATAGTCTGTAATCACTCAAATTGCTTAAAAATATTCTTCGATTTTGTTATTAAGGTGATTAGAACTCCTATGGGTCGTTTGGTATTTTTTTTCGTATCTTAGTATTATGAAAGTATTATGAGTCGGTTGTTTAGGTCGGTTTGTTTTTTGCTTATAAATAGGGAATCATAAGATGAGAACTTTGTACCTTCGAATTTTGTTTGCAATAAAGAAAATCTTCCGCAAATTTGTGATTCTTGTTTCTTCTCTTGTTCTTCATCTTTGATTATCGGTTGTTAATTCTAACAAGTGGTATCAAAGCTTGTCGATCATTGTGAGTATTAGGAGAAGCTTGAATCTTTTGTTGATTTAGGGTTTTGTCCAAATTTGTTTGAATTTAGGGTTTCGGATTTTGCAGTTTGGTTTGAAGTTTGTTTTGAATCTGGTTTTGAAGGTGATTTTGATTTGCACCAATTGATTTGGAATTATTTGTGTTTCGATTTTGGATCCCATCTGCTATCTCAAGAACCCTAGTTCTTGACTGGTTATTGTTTTGGGGAAGGAAGGTACTGATTTCGTTTTGCCACATTCTTTTGATCTACTGTTGTTTTTGGGCTTTGGTTTCTGATTTGGGCTGCTACATATAAAGTGGGCTATTGGAATTGATCTTGACTTTTGAATTAGTAACATTAGTATTTTTAGTTCGTATTTGATTTGTTTGATATTTGTTTGAAAAACATGTCTTCTTCTCAACTCATTAATATTGAGAAGTTTTCGAGAAAGAGTAACTTTAGCTTGTGGCGTATCAAGATTCGAGCCTTATTGAAACAACAAGGCATTTGGGCACCCATTAGTGGTACAAAACCGGCTGATATGACTGATGCTAACTATAAGTTGTAAGAAGAAAAGGCACACTCTACTATTTTGCTATGTTTATCTGATGAAGTTCTTTATGAAGTTGGTGACGAGGAAACGGGAAAAGGAGTTTGGGAAAAGTTAGAAACTATTTACATGACAAAGTCGTTGACCAATAAGTTGTTGTTGAAACAACGCTTGTTTTCTCTTTGAATGAAAGAGGGCTCATCTTTGAAAGAACATCTTGATGCTTTGAACTCAATATTGATGGATTTGAAGAATGTTGAAGTGAAGATTGAAGATGAAGATGCGGCTCTTGTTCTTCTAGTGTCGTTACCACCTTCGTTTGAAAGTTTTGTTAGCTCATTTGTTGTCGGTAAAGACACTATCACTTAGGAAGATGTTAGATCTAGTTTGCATTCAAGAGAGCTTTGTCAACAAGCTTCAGGAAGTGGTTATGAGTCCCAATCCATGGGTTTATCAACCACAAGTCGTGATAGAGGTCGATATCGATTTGAAAAAGGTAAAGATAAAGGTAGAGCATCGTCAAATTCTTGAGGTCCCAATCCTCAAGATATTTGTAACTATTGCAAAGAGACTGGTCATTGGAAGAATGATTGTCCTAAACTAAAGGAGAAAAATTTGGTTGCGGCTACTGCTAAAGACGAGTCTTGCTACTCGGGTTCAGAATGTGAGCTGCTTTGAATGGTTAACCGTTTCGGTTAACGGTTGGTTATTCGTTTTTGAAGTCATCGGCGTTTGTTTTGGATTGATTTCTTTTTAATCGTTTTTGGGGAATCAATCATTTGTTTAGATTAGGCTAGTATCTCTAGCGTTTGAAATTTTGAATTTAATTTGGAATATTTGGTCTTCCTTAGGAGTTTCAATCATGGTGGAGATTGTTATTAAGGTGATTAGAACTCCTATAGGGTCGTTTGGTATTTTTTTCGTATCTTAGTATTAGGAAAGTATTATGAGTCGGTTGTTTAGGTCGGTTTGTTTTTTTGCTTATAAATAGGGAATCATAAGATGAGAACTTTGTACCTTCGAATTTCGTTTGCAATAAAGAAAAGCTTCCGCAAATTTGTGATTCTTGTTTCTTCTCTTGTTCTTTCATATTTGATTATCGGTTGTTAATTCTAACATATTTATTACGCATGGACAAGCTAGAAATATATATTAATTTAATTTAAACTAGAACTCCAGCCGATTCGTAGCTAATTTCGCCAAAAACACTTGTTTACAGAAACTCATCGCCTCAAATCCTAAAACCCATATAAGTATATAACAAAGATATAAGATCATTTGAGGACCAAATTTTGTTTACATATCAAGGGATCAATCCCCACCTTCCATTCATTTTGATCTAATGGCTATGATTAAGCAACTAATTTACACTACAAGGGCACTTTCGTCAATATATAAACCATATGTTAAAGCTACCCATCTTTTAAAGTCCATATTTTACACACACAAAATGTGTGTTTTCTCTCCTCCGACGTTTCAGTGCATCTCACCTAACCTCCATAACCAAGTCAAACCCCTAATTTCACAATTTAATTCATCAATCATTCATCAAATTGATCTCTGCTCTATATCACCATTATCATTAGGTTAATCAACAATCACGATTTATATAAACAATCATGACTTAATCATCTATGTGGTTGCGACTGAGGGAGATGTTACAGAAGAGATTATCTCGCATACGAAAACATTGATTAAACGCTGAACGCTATTAGTAAGCTTATAGTTACTAACTTTATGATTTTGTTCAAGTCTAATTTTGAGTTTCTGATTTTTGTGAAGTTTTATAACTGTATATCATGTGTTGTTATGAATCAGTTTGAAAGTGATTCGTTAAACACTCTGTGAATTTATTGAACTAGTTGATATCTAGATGATCGGGCCTTATGCCGTTTTAAGTGTTTAGATAATCTCTGAATGTGTAACTGAATTTGTTTTGTGAATCGCTCCGTGAATGCATTGAATGTAAGTCGAAATAAAATGATTCTAATCGGTTAATTTTGATCGATGGTAAAGTATACGTGCGTATAGTAACTGTATTTGTATGAGAGTGTTTAACGAGTTGATTTATACATGAATGGACCTCATGCCGTTTAGATAACGAATGAGTAACCGAATATGTTGTGGTGTTTGCTTTGAATGTAAGTTGAAATGAAGCAGTTCTAATTTTGATCGATAATGATGTATATGGACATATTATCACTGTATTTGTGAGTGTGAATTAGTTGATATCTAGATGATCGGACCTTACACTGTTTAGATGAATTTGTTGCAAATAGTTGTGTTTTTGCGTTGGATGTAAGTCGAAATGAAGCGTTTCTAACTAGTTGCTTTTGATCAAATATATCACATGTGATGTTGAACTAGTTGTGTTTTTGTCAAATATATCACATGTGATGTTGAACTAGGATTAGAAACTTTTGTGAACTAGGGAGTAATCGGGTTGACAGCAGGTGGCAGTCTGCTAGTAGTAGCAAAAATATATCACATGACACATCCCCACCCTCCATCATATGAAAGTTAAGCAAAAATATAATGCATGTAGCAATCATATGAACTATTAAAATAAACACTCCCAGAATCTTCGTTGCATTTTATTATGTGCTGATGCATACTAAAGATGTGTTTTATTCGTCTTTGGATTTGTGAGTGAGAATTATATTATTCAACCAACAATATACTCATTGTATATATTGACTTTTGTAGCACTTTTTGTAGTATCAATGCGTACTAAAAGAACATAGAATGGTGGAAGTTGAATACAAAGAGACGAGTTTTGTCACAAGTAGTTTGAATCTGATAGACTTTGTTGGTGGTGATGCTTCGTCTAAAGACTCATTCACGAATTGAAGAGGATAAGTCTAAAATAAGGGATGACAAATGCAATAGAAAGCACGCGGATAGGTCGACTCATGACTGTGACTATAAAAGACAGGGACAGAAATGGCGAGAGGGACATATGGAAATCTGAACATGTCAGTAAGAGGCCTCAAAATGTAAATGATGAACGAGATAGAGACCAAGATAAGGAGCATGATTCCAACAGTTCAGAGAAGATGGAAAAGAAAAAAAAAATCTAAAACTCGCCATGAAAAATTAAAGTTGAGAAGCAAACGCTCTGAATATTAAGTCTAAGAGACATGAGATACATCTGCAAGTCGGCTATTCACCAAGGCTGCTGTTAAGACCATCTGTCACCAACTATTTCTTCTCTGAGCGCTTCACCATCTGTTAAAAATGAGGTGTCCTCCTAACAGCATTCCTTCCTTCCCAAGCCAGCTTTCGGTTAATGATGAATGCCTCTGTTGTCAGCTTCTGAAGCAGATGTAATAAACTGAACTGGCTTTTTCGACCTTTTGGTTTCAATCATGTATCAGTTGTATTGTAAGTATCTAATTGCTAATTCAGACATATTTTGCATGCATATCTCAAAAAGAAACGATGGTAATGCTTATCACTTTTCATTGCAGGTGAAAGGCCTAAAAGGCGGTTGTGGACCTCGAAAGACTATGTATGTTGAAGCAACTGTAAGACTGATAACTATATATATATATATATATATATATATATATATATATATATATATATATATATATATATATATATATATATATATATATATATATGCACTTATGTTTACTTTTTTCTCGTCTCATGAATTCAGATGTATATAAGCTGATCTAAGCTGGTATGAAGTATATCATATATGATTTTAGCTTGGGTTAATGTGTTTATAATCGAGGTTATTTTGTTTGATGTATCATATGTGATATCACATGTGATATTTCATTTTGTTGGATGTATCATATATGATATCAAATTATCACATATCATACATTCTGTTTTATTTGATATATCATATGTGATATCATATGTGCTTTTTTACTTTTTGTCATGAAACAACTTATTTATATTTTCATTTTTTTAATTTTTTGTTTTTTCTTACAGATATGTGAAAAAAATCTATAATGACACTGACTTTAAAGAACGACAAGGTCTGGAGCAGCTTGTTGGAGTTGCAAAGCCGCTTGTAGTTGTTATTTAAGAAGAGGAAGAATTGGTTAAAAAAGAAGAAGAGTTGTTTCAAAAATAAGAAGGCTTTGGTTCAATGATAAATTCATCAAACTAATTGATTCTTTTCGCATGTGATATGCTTGGAAATTCATCAAATTAATTGATTCTTTGTATTTTACAACTTAGTAACAAACTATCATATGTGATTTTTTTCAAAAATCATATATGATTTAACATGATCATCACTAATTTATCAAACCATTATACTTGATGTTTTCTATTTTAATGCATTTATTTACAAGTGATTATGAATGTGTGCAATAAAACTTAAACAAACTAGATATAATATCGAAAATCACATTTGTAAATGTTTCGCCATTTTTATTTCAATATAAACATCATGACATAATACCAAGAAAGTTAGACCATATTAGCAAGACAATGTACCAGTTACCAATGGTTTACAAAATCGTCCGTAGACGTCAAAACTCCATACAGAGATTACAAGAAAAAACGAATAATACATTTTAAACGTGAAATGAATATTCATGAGCTTCTTCATTGAGCTTCTTGGGCCTTTGGATTCTTGTAATCTTAAAAGCAGATTATCATATATGATATCATACACATAACTAACTTTTACTCACCAGGAGATGACAGACTTGCTTGTATTTTAGTTTCAAGCACATTATCATATATGATATATTATAGTGTTAAAAAAAGTTGGATTTCAAGCACATTATCATATATGATATTATACACAATACCAACTTTGTAGTACTCACCAGGAGATCACAAAGTGCTTGTATTTTATTTTCAAGCACATTATCATATATGATATAGTATAAATGCTTAAAACCTAGCTTATATCATATATGACGCAGCAGTACATAATTTTTTACAATTTTTTCAGGAAACTTATCATATATGAATTTTCACTAACATGTCATCATCAACATATTTTCTTCATAAACATCAACATACTCGATCTAAAGCTTACTTATCACTATAACATCATCAAATTTATAACCTAGGAATCAAAAGTAAACATAAGTGCACATATATATATATAGTTATCAGTCTATATACATATATTTGTTAGGCCTTCCTTCTTAGTTTACCGATGATATGTTGATGGAAACATTTTAATTAGCATAGTCACACATGAACTATTATCATATTGACTTGTACATGTATCAAACTAGTACACTTAAAGGTCATATGTCAGTTAAATTTCATTTTCTTCTTCTTGTTTCTTCCTTTTCGATTCTTTTTCTTTCTTCCTGTTTGCTTCTTCTTCTTTCTTCCCTTTTGCTTCTCCTTCTCTTTTCATTTTTGCTTCTTGCTTTTTTCCTTTTGTCTTCAGCTAGCTTTTGTTCGCTGCTTTCTGTTTCTCTAAGAGTACCCAGCTACAGTTTTCTTTTTACCTGCATCAAAAAATTTATAACTTTTTATATACTATCATATGTGATTTATAACTTCAAATATTATCAGTATTTATTATGTTATATCATATGTGATATATAATAACAAAAAGTGTACTAGTTTCTTTTCGCGGTTTTTGGATCTAGTAGATGTATTCAAAAACGACGATGAAGATACAGTTTTTAAAGCTTCTTCTACTGCATCAGTTTATTTTGGTTTCTCTTCCGGATCTACATTTTTACAAGCATATATTTCAATAATCATATATGATTTAAACTAGTATCTTCATTTGTACAAATAGATTAATATCATATGTGATATATACTATAAGCAGACCAACTATTATATGTCATATTCCAACTCTTTACCGTAAACTAAGCATTTGGCTTCGCTATAGGCTATTCTTACGGCTTTGCCAAAGGCTTAGCCGTACTCTTACACTATGACTCTATTACAAAAAAATAACTTCCAATCACCCATTTTGTCTTTAAAATCATAATAGCAACAACAAATCCTTTCTAAACATTGAAAACCTAACTTTTAATCATACATTTCTCCATTAACATCATAATAACATCAACATAATCTATCCTATAACTGAAAATCGTACTTTATCACAATAGCATCATCAAAATCTCTATAAACAGTGAAAACCAACTTCTAATCACACAGTTGTTTATTAAAAACACAATTGAACTAATAATCACATATTTTCATAATAAAATCACTATATCTTAAGCATAAACTCTATGAACAGTACGCTTCATTATTTTCAGAATAAAATCACTATATCTTCAACAATCGAACATACATACATAATATGTTCATCAAATTAAAAATAAAAGCAAATTTATTAGAAGTTTTTAGCATAAAAATTTACCTTGAATTAGAGGTTGAATCGAAGATCGAATCGGACTGTTTTCAGTTGTAAAGTTTGTAGCAAACCATCAATTATCGATAGATTCATCCATCTTATCATGATATAGTGTTTTTACTGGTTATTTGATTAATTTTTTTTGTTTGATTTCAGGTGGATTTAGTAGATCCGGCGTGTTTAGTGGTGGTTTTTGATCGGATTTTTTGTATGATTAGTGTGTGTTTTTAGTGTGTGTTTGGTGTGAGCAGTTATGATGAAATGAACGGTGTTATTTGGATTTTGGTGTTATTGTAAGTTTACAAAAATGCCCCTCCGTGTTTTTTCTTAGTAGTAAGTGGTTTAATCTCAGCCATTGATCAAATTTAAATCAATGGTTGGGAGTTGTCCCTTGGTATGTGACTATTTTATGGTTTGTAAAATAACTCAACTCTATAACAAAAACATTTTTAAGTTCAATTAGAATTTGATAGGGTTCCAATAAGTATCTACCAAATTAACTTCGACAAATGATTATTTTAAAAGCGAATACCAGCAACACCATGCTACTTTAGACTACTCACATAAATACGATTTAATCATAGAAAAGAAATAAAAAAAAGGGTTAGCAATTTTTATTGAACATAATTGAGTATGGGGTCGTAGAGTATTCAGTACAATGGGATGCTATAGAGAAGCTTTATAGAAGAATGCTTTATAGAAGCTATGTACAAATACTAACCTCCAACCTTCACAACTCCAAGTATAACAACTAGTTGGGCAAATTATTTCACTAACAATCTTAACTCACATTGATAGTTGTATACATCACATCTATCTACAAGAAAATATAATCATTCATTATGCTTGTTTTAACATCTAATTGAAGTCCATGAAGCTTGGTTTGAGCCGACCATTGATACTTGAATTAGGCATTTGAGTCTTTTGTGGTTGCTGAGCATTCGGGTTAGCAAAATGCTGTAGTGGTTGACGGTGTGATGAGTATTGAGGTGGCAATAATGTGTTGTAGTTCATCCCATTAAGTAGGGGAAGTTGGCCCGCTTCAAATTTAAGACGATTCACTTCCTCTTTCAGCGCTTCGTTCAAAGCTGTGTAACAAAGATGAGTGAGATGTTGACTTTATAAAAGATATTAAGTTTAACTGGACTGTTGACCGGCTATTAGAAATTATTATAATAAAGAACTCTTGGATCAACTTTGGATGGCTATATGCCTATATATGTGTTGTATGCCTGTATGGTCCAGGAAAGCACTGTTCAGATCAGCGCCCTACATATAAGATAACTAGATGATTTGAGGTTAAATTTTGTTTGTTTTCACATTAGATTTGTTGCAGTATTTCTTCCAAGTCTAACAACGCTATCTAGAAGTGGATTTTCCAACCCTGTTAAATGGATGATCAAATAAGAATGTAGTTAAACAGAAATGTGTCAAAAAGTGCCCCTTGTGTGTTTTTAGTGCATAAAACCTCGTAAATCAATCTACTTGAGACTAAAAATATTACTTAATTATATAAATATTATCTGGCATACTAATAATTCTAACAAAAAAGTTTGGACAAAATTTTTTTCGACTCAACCCCATCGGACCCGTTACCCAACCTACCAATTTGCCAGGTGTAAAGTGAGCAATTAGTAATTGCGAAGTTTAAATAATTTGTCTATTTACCCACAAACTTAATTTTTCTCTGTATTTCGCTGGACTAATGGGAATATCATGCGATGCATATTAGAACAAAGTTCCAAGAAAGATAGACAATTGTGAAAAGATAACACATAAATAGAAGAATTACCATCTCTTAGGTGCGCATGCTGTTCCAATGCTTCTAACCGAAGTTTGAGCTCCTTGTTTTCAGATGTTAAGCCACTAGTATCCCGCTGCATCACATGAAATGTCATTGTGTCAGTTGTGTTTTAAATATTTTCATGTCTTTTAGTTCATAAAACAAAAATAGTACCCCCTTCATATAATTAATCAAACTGATATTGTCATACTAGTTTTATGGAACGCAACACAATGTTTTAAGTTTCTGTACAGCATTGTAGATGTACATATGCTGTACATCCATATAGTACCCCCTTCATATAATTAATCGTTACTCATGGTATCGTCATTTAGTGTTCCATTCATCCTTAAATTTTACCCTTGATTACGTGACATTGAACCCATTTACTGTCTTAGGAGCAACTGACCTTTCCAATGTGAGTATCAGAGTCTCAAACATGTGGGATTACAACAAATTTAGTTATTTAGGACTCTAACAAATAGAAATATTTGTTATTTAGGACTCTTAACAAATTTAGTTATTTAGGACCAACAAATAGAAATATTTGCATTGTTTCTTTCATTCCTGCCTTTATAATATAAAAAAACTGCACATGTTGATAGATAGAATTAGCTTGAAATTAGTATATAATTACACTTATGTTTTCTCATAACCTATCTCAAACTGACAAAAAAGTGATCTGTTTGAGCACCTTATAAAGCCTTTAGGTCTGGGCTACTAGAACCAGTGTACCAGCCTCCTTTTCACCTACTTCTACCCTCTAACTCATTTTTATATGTTTCTTGCTATATACAACCTTCTAGTTTTATATAGTTTTTTTTGTAGTAAAGTACACAATATCCGCTTCTGATCTTCATCTTCTTCTGGTAAAATTTTATCTCCATCTCCATCATTCTCCAACCATGTTCAATGTCGAGTTACTCGACTCAGTTAGAGTCAGTCAATAACTCACGAGTCATAGATCAAGTCAGACTATTTACAAAAGTACATAGTTAGTCCTGTTTTAGATGTGTGTATCTCAGCTCCTACAAGTCAACTCATGATTTGTACATGCTAACAACTAAGAACATATTCACATGTTTATGCCTACGCATACATTAGGGCGGTCACATGAACACCCTTGGCTTATCCTAACGTTAATAGGGGTCGGCTTTGTGATGGTTGGAAGAGAACTATATACATTTAGTTTCCCTTAAATTTGCAAAAAAAGTTCCCCGTTATCATATTCAAACTCGTTCTCCAATTCCATTAGTAGCATGAACGTTTGATCGTGGGTCCTAAATTAACAATTATAAAGATTGTAAGTTAATAGTTGGACCCTCCACAGAAAATCGGGGTGGTCCACTGACCCGCTCCCCACCACTTGCCACATAAGCAACACATCACTTCAGCTCCTCAACATTGCTTCCCCTCCTCAACCACTACACAACCACTCAATCCTGTAAAGATTCACACCTAAATAAACAGGTTGCTACAACCAATCCCCTATTGCCACATCACCTCTTTTTTTTAGCTGATTGTTTATGCCGAGTTTCGGGAGAGATCCTAGATAGAATGCCAGCAGTTCAACGCCTAGAGTGTGGACCCTTGATTATTAGTGGCCCAAAGCCCCACTCCGGGTGCTCTAATCTTTTAGATCCATTGATACCTCAAATATTGGGAATTTGGGATGCATCACACTCATGGCATGACTAGGTTACTTGCTAAACACATGTTATCAGATTACTCCAAGTTGCTACAACAATATGAACTAAAAAGTGACACATAGAATTAACTGCGCTGAACAATCAAAGTCCAAAAATTCTTTGATAAGATTTTTTTAATGAAAACTTAACATGTACCTGCAGCTTTGTGACTTCAGCAGATAAGGTTGTTGCTTCAGTTTGAAGGGTCTGCACTTTTCTCTCCAAGTCACTTGTATACCTTGTTTTACGCTCCTTTGACCGAGCAGCAGATTGCCTATTTGCTAGAATCCTATGAAAACAATCAAACAAAATATTATCATACAATACCATTTCACACAAGCCACCAAAAACAAGGAATAAAAGTTAGGTGGAGTTTGTTGATATGTGTCTTGAAAGCGATAATCTAGCAACTATAGCTAACCAAACTCTGCATAGTTATTATTTAAGAGTCAAATAAACAAGTCTCAATACTGGCAGCAAGAATCTTTTTACTACTAGTTAGGCAGAGTAAAATTACTTATTTACCATTGTTTTCTCAGAAAATTAAAATTTGTCAATCCTGATATCCTCCACAACTTCAAGTAGCAAAACCAATTATCTGACACTAGTTATTGCATCTCTTTTAAAACACATCTTAGAGGTTGTTTAGTATCTGATTATTTTTAAGCCGATAAACAGCTAAGAGTGTTTGAATAATCCAGATTGCTTATCTGCTTATTCTGGTGTTTGATACGCACTTATCAATAACTCAATAAGGGGTGTTTGGGATTGCATATTTTAAGTGCTTATTGGCTTATCGTAAACTTATAAAGGGGAAAAAAAAAAGTGTTTGGACAGTAAAGTGATAAAATATGAATGAAATAATGTCATAATGCAATCCTAACACCCTCGTAACAGAATTATTGAAATGATTTGCTGGAGTATATCAATCAATTACAGTTACAATTTTTTTGGGTTAAATAACACAATTTTCTCTTTTAAATTTAATCACAAATCAGCACTCTGAAGTACGCATCTCCCTAATATGCACAAAGAATTTGGATGACACAAAACTTCATCTGCGAAAAATAAGCTATCCCATACACACCTAATCAGGCAATAAATTTAAGCACACATAATAATAAACTTATATAAGCCCTTAAGTCTCAAACGAAGCCGGCAAATTTGGGCTTATGAAATACAAGCTGAAATCAAATAAGCTCATCAACCTACAAATAAGCTTAAACAAACACCCCCTAAACACCAACTTACGTAGTTAATGAAACACAAAATTAAAAAAAGTTTCCAACCTTTTAGCTTTTTTAGGGTCAACCAAAGAAAGCTGGGCCAGCTTATCATCACCAACAGCTCTTTTATTAATATTATCATCATCCAAACAGAACCCATCAAAGAAATCATCCCCAACTGAGAGACTCCTGACATGGATGGTACTCTTCTCCATCTCGTTGGAAGAAAGTGAAGGCAGGTCAATACCTGCAAAGTTAAAGTCAGCTACGACGTCGTCCAAGAGCATGTCTTCTTCTGGGAACCTGAAGAAAGTTTCTGACTGGGCTCGCCGGTGATGGTGGGTCCCACGGCTTGATGATGGGTTTCTGGTGTCGGTCATGATGACTAATGATGATGGTGTTTTGGAGAGGAGAATAAGGTGAAGGTGGACGCGTGTGGTTTTAGTTTGGATATTATTTCATGTTCCGTTTATGGTCACTAAATAAAATGAACTTTCTTCTAAGTACGTTTTTCAGACGTCGTGCAAGTGTGGCCCGGATTTGGATTTATGCCGACTTAGGAGACAACAAGGGCCCAAATCACTAACACCATTAATATGTTAGTCGGCCCAATATCTGATCTAGCACAACTTCTCCATCAAATTTTAAGTCCGCAACTTCTCCATTAATATGTTACACGGTTTCTGCGTCCTATATATATAGAATCACATATTCTCATTGAAAGGTACGATGTACACAATTCCTAACTCTTCAACTAAACCCTAAACCGATTACTTACTCTCACGCCGGAATCTAATCGTGGGAGACAATCCCACGATAAGTCTAACGGTGTTGTTTGCTTTCTTAGTGCGCAGGTTTCACAAGCACTAAAGTTCTAATTGGTACGAGAGCAGAGTCCAAACAAGGTAAGCCCAACTTTTGTATCAACACATACCAAGGGACAAATCCCCATCATCCATATAATTTAATCTAATGATGGAGGATTAACCTAAGATTTAATATGGAGGTACCGGATCTATTAGAAAGGGAGCACATTTTCAAAAGTATAAAAAGTAATATCAACCGTTGGATCATTCAAGAGCTGGACTCTACCCAAAACATCAATACTCACCAACAAGGGTATTCTCGTCACTTATAACCCAAAAAAGACACACTCACTATCAAATCTACAACACCGTTACAACCAACAGTACAATCAGATCTAATACCACCGTCAATGACACCACCTCCTTCGAATACACCGGAAACTACTGTTACAAACAACCACCATCACCGTCATCTTCATTTTGCTGTTGATTCGAGTTATCGCATTCTCGATCCATTTGTTTTCGATATAACCACAATCGCCGTCAACAAATCAGTAAGTGATAATATTATTGAAGATATGAATTGGTTGGATTAAAGGTAAAGTAACTATTTTTTTTTTTCCGAATGTCACATGGGTTTGTATGCCGTCACTGGGATTAAGGTGATGGGTATGGGTGTTCCGGGTCGGTTTGTTAGGTGTGGTTCGGGTCAGGTAGGTTATGGTAGAGTGATGACATGATTTGAGGAGGTTGATGAGTTTTTTGAGAAGTGATGACACTTTTGTCGTGGGTCTGGTGTTTTTTTTTTTTTTTTTTTTGGTTGTGATATGCCATTGATGAGCTCTTTTTTGAGGGAGAATATGTAAAGGAAGAGAAAAGTGTTTTGATCAGTTTGATTGATGATGAGGTGAAATTATTTTTATTTTATATAATTTGTGTAGTTCAATTAGTGATTGATTTTAGTAGAGATATAGTATTCTTTATCTATTCATCAATTTTCTAATAAAAGCAAATGTTTATCGGTTCATCAGTTATTTTTGATAACGTTCATCAGTTATTCTTATAATGTACAGAAGTTTTCAAAAAAATAACATTCATTAGTTATTTTTGAAATTGTTCATCAGTATTTTTTTATAACGTTCATCAGTTATTCTTTATAATGTTCAGAAGTTTTCAAAAAAATAACGTTCATCAATTATTTTTTATAACGTTCATCAGTTATTTTTATAATGTTTAGAAGTTTTCGAAAATATAACGTTCATCAATTATTTTTTATATTGTTCATCAGTTATTTTTTATAATGTTCAGAAGTTTTCGAAAAAATAACGTTCATCAATTTTTTTTTATTGTTCATCAGTTATTTTTTATAACGTTCATCAATTATTTTTTTATAACGTTCATCAATTATTTTTTTTATAACGTTCATCAGTTATTGTTCACCTTTAACGTGCGATATCTCACTCATATCATATCGGATTTAAGTGATTCAAATTTCTGAGAAAAGAATGGCAAAAAAGCTACAACTTTCGTGTTTTAAGTTTTGCAAAATTCGGCCTTTAAACTTGATAAAATTAGAGCCGAAAATGCCAAAAATTTCAAGAAAATCAACACCCACTTAAAAAGTCAAAAAAAAATAAAAATAAAAAAAAATAAAAAATAAAAAAAAATTGCGATTCGTATATCATAATGCATACCAAATTAAAGAGAATTGAATTTAAAAAATTATGGTGAAATCGGTTTCACATATTTGTCGTTTGAAAGTTATTTACGTTTGAAATTTTGGGGTGGAAAAAAAAATATGTTAAAAGGACCAAAATACCCTCTAACCGAATTTAATAAGAAAAAAAGAGGGAGTGGGTGGAGGACACTTGTCATATTGAGTGTGGCTTTCTAGCCTTTTTAATTTAGTTTACTTTCTAAAGGATCACAACTCTTAATATGGAAACCTAAGTCCATGTTTTTTTCCCCTTTTTCTTTGTCTTTTTGTCTTTCTTATTTTTTAATTAAGTTTTTTGTCTATTTTTCTTTTGTTTTTTTTTTTAAATTCTATTTTGTTTCACTTTTTTTTTTTCTAATTCATTTTTTTTAATAATTAACATTTTTTCCTTCCGATTTCATACGTTTTCGTCTGTTTTCAAATATTTTCGTCCGTTTTTTCACGCTTTCGTCTACTTTCAAACATTTTTGTCTGTTTTTACACGTTTTCATCCATTTTCAAACGTTTTCGGTCGTTTTTATACGTTTTCATCCGTTTTCATATGTTTTTGTCCATTTTCATACGTTTCGGTCCGTTTTCAGACGTTTTCGTCTGTTTTCAAACATTTTCATCTGTTTTCTTACGTTTTCGTCTCTTTTCAAATGTTTTCATCTGTTTTCTTCCGTTTTATACGTTTTCATGCGTTTTCGTCCGTTTTCATATATTTTCGTCCGTTTTTTATGTTTTCGTCCATTTTTTACGTTTTCGTCCATTTTTTACGTTTTTGTCTGTTTTCATACGTTTTCGTCCGGTTTTTTACGTTTTTCCCCATCTACGTACGTTTTCATACGTTTTCATTCGGTTTAAGACGTTTTTGTCCGTTTTCAACTATTTTCATACGTTTTCATCCGTTTTTAGATGTGTTTTTACGCTTTCATACATTTTCGTCTGTTTTCTTACATTTTCGCCCATTTTCGTCCATTTTCATATGTTTTCGTCTGATTTCGTTCGTTTTCGTTCTTTATCATACCTTTTTGTTCATTTTCATCCGTTTCCTTTATTTTCATCCATTTTTCATATGTTTTTGTCCGTTTTCATACGTGCTTTTACGCTTTCATACGTTTTTGTAATTTTGTCCGTTTTCATAGGTATTCGTTCATTTTCTTACGTTTTCATCTGTTTTATTACGTTTTTGAATATTACAAGTAATATTCACAATATCTTGTGATATTGAGATTATCACTTGTGATTTTCTGAATATCACTTGTGATTTTCTTCTGTTTTCATCCATTTTCTTACGTTTTCCAAATGTTTTTGAATATCACAATTGATATTCAGAGTATCACTCGTGATTTTCTGAATATGACTTGTAATATTCTGAATATCACTTGTGATTTTCTGAATATCTATCACTTGTGGTTTTCTAAATATCACTTGTGATTTTCATGTTACAAAACATTAGTCGATGTAACAATTCACATTTTCAGGTTAACTTCTATTCCCAAAAATTTCACTATTCATTTTTACTATTCACTTTTTCCGAAATTTGATTTTTATTTCATATTCTCGTATGATAAATCATTTCCATGGCAAAATAAAAGTTTGACACTCATCATATCATTTTCGCGAAAGTTATTAAGGAAATACACATTTTAGGGTAAAATGTCATTCAAAAATCCTACGCACAACGAAATTCGACCGCGTTAATTTTCCCCGCATCGGAAAAATGTTTGATACACTCATGATTTATTTGAGAATTAATCATGACTGAGAAAAATGTGACCAAATAAACCTCGGCCGTGAGAAACAGGAATTTTCGTTTTTAAGCACTTTTACTTAGCCGCAACCTTAGCCTATACCTGCACCGCGTTTCTAAGACAATTTGAGTTTTCACATTTTTGAAAAAAGTCAACATATTTTTCCCTCCTCCTTTGACCAAAAATCATTCCTTGATTTTATAAATCATTCCTTGATTTTTAGGCTTACGGTTTTATGTCTTAAAGACATTAAATACCAACCGACACTAGACTGAGCCCAGTCTAGACATTATAAGTCATTTTAAATCATTATTATCATATTAGAAAAGTAACATTTTACTTTTCTCAATTTTACACAATATTCGTACGTTTTACGTATTACGCGTTTTAGACCCGTGTTTCCAGTTTTAGCAGGGTTTTAGCACCCCAATGGAACCTACCACTCATTTTATATTTATTATGGAGTATATTGACATGTTTAACCATTCTTTCAAGTTCCACATTTTTACGATACCCGGTTTTACGTTTTGAGGCTTAATCATTTACGGTTAGCATTTTACGGAGTCAAAACATACTAAGTATCTAGGATATTATCATCCAAAGACCACCTTAGCCCCCTTATCCATTCCAAACCGCCATAGGGGGGGGGAGTCACCCTTTAGGTGGCTTGATCTCATGACTTAAGACCTTGGATGATTACAAGTGTATAAACTTGTCATGTAAGCTTTGACTAGTCCTATATTGTAACCTCCTCAAAGCCATATAAAAGCCCCATCCCCTTCCTTATGCCGTCCCATATCACCCTCACCATCACCTCACACTTAGCTAATTTTCTTCCAAGTTTCATGCAAGATTCAAGTGCTACAACAACATAGAAACCCTAGTTTAGTTTTGATTCATCAAAACTACTTCCAATCTTTTGAAACTTTGGTGATTTCTCTTGAGTTTAAATCTACTCAAGTCACCTCAACCTTCATCATCTCTCTTTCAAGAATACAAGTGTAGAAAGATTGCTTGAAGTGAAGTGAAGTGAAGCATAATCAATCAAAGTCCTTTTCCTTACATGTTACTTACCTTTCTTTGTTGAAAGCCAAAAGTTGTAAGCAAACCCTAACATACTTCTTGTTAAATATCATATTCATGCTATTTACATATCATTCATGCTATATTTTGTCTTATGATTATGTCCATGATGTATAAAAATGAGTAAAACAAGTATTGGTATATATATGTTAACTTATGTTATTTGAACAAGTAAACTAGTAACTTTCATGGTGAAATCTGACCAAAATGGTATAATTATGATATTGGACAATTACATATTGTAGTAGAGGACTTAACAAGGAAAACATAGCATTTTGAATCACCTAAAACGAGTACACGAGTCAAAAATTATGGCCAAAAGAAGTTAGCGAAACCAAAACACCGAATTTGCCAAAATAGCATTCTGATCAAAATCCGTATTTTTTCGAGGTGCTTCTGGTCCGATTCATCAAAAAGTTAAAACACAAAAGTTGTCCGGAACGACGTTTTCGTTCAGGATTATAGAAGCTCGAGCCCTGAAAACGCTTTTCGAGTAAAATTTTTCTTCAAATTCTTAACAGCCCATTTTAAGACCAAATGACCATGTAAAAAGTTATGATTAAATGAAACCAAGAGGTCTAATGACCTAAAGCCAAGACCACAACCATGGATAAAGCCAAGGTTGAGTCTCAACACCATGGAACAATGACCAAGGTCACGGATAAGCCATGACTAAAGATCATATAAACTTACCTAGGCAAAAACATGAGCTAAAGAGTTAGCGATAACTTAAACATGCAATTTGGATCTACTCCATCTAAAGAATCATGAGATCTTACAAGTAATTGTCATACAAGATTTAAGAAACTCATTCTAATAACAATCTTCATGTAAAAGTAAACTTTCCTAAGTTTATTCAAATATTGGACATGTAACTTTTCGGATCAAAACTTATATATATATTTTATCAAATACTACAATAGTAGGGAGCCTCATGTGAGGAGTTCATTAAGTAAGCCGTCAAGATGAGTTGTGGATTTACGAATTAAAGTGTCCTAGCACCTCGAACGTTTACTACATGACTTCTGAATTATGTCGACCCGAACGGTAGTAAGCGATATATAAACTATACATGTTTCATAAACCATTTCTTTTCAAAGACTTACACTATACTAAGTACTACATCATGGACTAAATGCAAGACATATATAGGCAATTCTTCGTTTTCTTAGACATTATTCCAAACCTAAGTTGCAACAATTATTCTAGGTTGCTCGTAGAAGTTCTCACGGCATATCCATCATTCTCATTATACATCATCCAACTCACGGTGAGTTCATAGCCCCACTTACCATTACTTAATTGTTTTACAAACCCTTGGGGGGAATACATGCTATTATTTTTCAACCGAACACAATGCTTTTCAATTGTATGCTTGCCTCATTGTTTTATTATCACTAAGTAACATCCTTGCCAATCCAAGATCCCTTATTATAAACCATTTAATCACTTGCGAGGGTTACTTGCAAGTGAGCGCGAGTATTGTGAATAGGCCTATTGGGATTGACGAATCCCATTTGTATTGACTAAGTTCAAACAAATGCATTAATATTTGAAACATAGGTATGACTGCAAAGTACCTACCGAGATAACTCCGCCGATTGATATTGGTACACGTTAACGTTTTGGTGTCATAAGCTTAGTGTTATAATACCTGTTTTGTTTTCCAACCATTGGTGTGAGTCTATAGCTCTCACTACCAACATATTGTGTTCAACCATTAAACAAACTCTATGAATATCACTCAACCTTTGTGTTGACCTTTTAATCATGTATTTCAGGTCTATGATGATGAAGGATGGCACAGATATTCAAGAGGGCTATAAATTTTATTATCATTCAAAAACTCATCTAATGTAATTTGTAAACATGGAACCATCTGGGACCTCATTTTGTAATCTCTGATATTTATATAATTTGAATGATAAATCTTTTAAAACGACTCAATTAGAGATCGTTTTCTATTATTATGACTGTTGTGCCGTCGAGTAACACCCAGTTTGAATTCCGCTGCATCCATGAATTGGGGGTGTTACAGTCGAAATAACTTGTGATATTTAGAAAATCACTTGTGATATTCTTAATATCACTTATGATATTCAGAATATCGTTTGTGGTACTCAGAATATCACTTGTGATATTCAGAATATCACTTATGATATTCAGAATATCGTTTGTGGTACTCAGAATATCACTTGTGATATTCAGAAAATCAAAGAATATCACATGTGATATTCCAAAAATCACTTGTGATATTCAGAATATCACAAAATATCACTTATGATATTATGAATATCACAGAATATCTCTTATGATATTCAGAAACGTATGAAAATGTCTGAAAACGGCCAAAAACATTTACAAACGGACGAAAATGAATGAAAATGGATGAAAACGTAAGAAAGCGTAAAAACACATATAAAAAAGGACGAAAATGTATGAAAAATTGATGAAAATGAAAGAAAACGGATGAAAACAAACGAAAACGTATGAAAACGAACGAAAACATAAGAAAATGAACGAAAACGTAAGAAAATGTATGAAAACGGACAAAAGCGTAAGAAAACGGATGCAAACCCAAGAAAATGGACGAATATGTATGAAAGCGGATAAAAACGTATGAAAGCGTAAAAGCATGTCTCAAAATGGACGAAAAAGTATGAAAAATGGACGAAACGAAAGAAAATGGATGAAAATGTATTAAAACGAACGAAAATGGACGAAAACTAACGGACGAAAACGTACGAAAATGGACGAATATCACTTGTGATTTTCTTATGTTTTCATCCATTTTCTTACGTTTTTCATACATTTTTGAATATCACAATTGATATTCAGAGTATCACTTGTGATTTTCTTAATATCACTTGTGATATTCTGAATATCACTTGTGATTTTCTGAATATCTATAACCTCTCGTAAATTTCCCTTACGAGTAGTAAATGCATACGAATAAATAAAACGATGTTACGATAAATTAACACCATTTTACGGGTAACAAATTTTTTTTTTATGATATGGCTTGATATTAAACCACTACGATAACTGTGATTGACCGTTTACTCAAGAACGATGCTTACACACGACCTAGATAACCAATGATTATTGCGAACGATAAATATATATAAAACGTTTATATTTAAAACAATACGTTTCGTCTAAATAACGTATACTATTTTATATTCCCCGAACCTACGAAACTTCCCGAGAACGCTCACTAATATTTTTGAACTTTGACACGATAATCGAGACATACCATGTGGGCCCCCAACACTCAATGGGCCATGGCTACACAATACAAACCAAACGGACTCCTTTTTATTCTTTCTTTTGTTTTGGGCCGACACAACCAGCAGCCCACCAGGCCAAGCCCAAAACGCACCCCTTTAATTTTTTTTTTGTTTTCTTTTCATGTTCCCTGCCGCGACCTCACCCAAAACGTACCCTATTTCATACGATTTTTATACACAACCTTTATATATTTTTGCTTGCCTCATCTCACCTAGTACCCAAGAAACAGAAACGATATATGTTACACTAAACCTTGCTCGTTTACTACCCTAGAAAACACCTAAGTAAACCACCAAACTCAATATGCAAGGATAAGCTCAAAAACGTGGCAATACATTCCTTGTTGCCACCCTTGCTCCCCAATCCCATCTAAACTAACAATGTGCATCCAAGTAATGTCAGGAATGAATAGGAAAGATCTCACAAGATCCTAGCTTTGTACAAAACCGATTGGGCAATGGTTGTGGCGTTACTATTCGCCCTCACATGCACCCTCTCCTCTTGTGAGCTTATCTTGTCTCTACACCCCTTCAAAACTACCTATATAAACCTCCCATGCAAAGTTAAGTCACTACATGCACTTAAACAATCATATCACTAAAAATAGTAACGAGAGAGAAGTGGTGGAGGTACGAATGGATTCTCAAGTGTACCACACCTTGAAGTGAACCTAGGAAGCCAAGGATTGGAGCCTTTTGAACCTTGGTGGGACGTGAAGTGAACCACGGAGCTTTTGAACCATTCCACGAACCATACGCTTTGTTTTACTCCACCTTTTGAGGTGAGGTGAGACTTCAAATCGCTAGTTTCTTATATATATATACACGTACTATTTATTTTTGCACGAACACTTCACCTAGATAAAACCTAAAACTTGAACGCAACATATATATATTAATGATCATATTACATGTTTACTAAGTCACAAACGAGATTCTATAAGTATTTCAAGCTTATATTTACGTTACATACTAAAAATCACACGTTCCTAAGTCGTATGGACTTATACGTTGTACTCTAAAAACACTTAGTTTATTTTCAAGTTTTATAAAGTCTTACGCATGAGTTTGTGGCCACACTTTGGCCTCGCCATTTCTAAATTTGACACACGACCCATCATTATTATTGTACGATCTATTAGTTTAGCTTATAAAGAATCGGGAATGATAAATTTTTGGAACTAAAGACTTCGTTTGATCACCTAACTAGACCTAAAGCTTATCGCTAATGAAACAGATTTTCAGAAAAACTAAAAACCTTACGTGGGCCAAAAAGCCCAAAAAGCCAATTTTAGCTTATTACGATAAGCTAAGCGTATAAGCTCTTTCGAAATGTTATTGTAACTTAAAAAGATGGATTTCGACAAACCCAATGTCCCCCCAAACCCTTTGGATCGAAAATCCTTAACGGGCCCCTAAATTTGACTCGTTAGGCCCAGTTTATGAAAAAGAAGAAAAATAAGCTAATAAGCTGTTGGAATAAGCTCATATGCACTTCCTGAGCTTATTGAAATGATAAAAATGATAAGTTTTAAATTTGGTAATGTTTGGACTAAATTTGCAAATATTCGAGAGTTAGGGACTAAAAGTGTCAAGTTTGTAAACTTTGGGTAAAAAGTATAAAAATAGTTTTCTAAGGGTATAAACTGTAAATATTGAAACTTAGGGATAATAAATGTAAATATTTGATATTTTGGACCTAAAATGTAATAATATATAAATTTGTACTAACGATGAAAATATAATCCGTTTAGGGTAAAAAGTGTAAAATTGAGAAACATAAAGGATTGAATAGTAATATTGATTTTTTTAATAATAATAATATATATATATATATATATATATATATATATATATATATATATATATATATATATATATATATATATATATATATATATATATATATATATATATATAATACGTATAAAATTTATATAACGATAGCTAGATTTAGACGAATAAAACAATACGTAACCATTATCTATTTATATATACGGCGTAACACATCGCCTATGCACTTTATCGATTATTCATAAACGTTCGCAATAAAACGAGACTTAAAAACTGAAACTTGCCATATCTTATAGGTTGTGTGTGAAGCCGTTGCCTTTCATCGTTGAGATTACATTTGTTCTACTATCCTACTAAGGTGAGTTCATAGCCCACATTTAACTCAATTTTGTGGGGGGATACATGCTCAAAAACCGAACACAAGTCTTTTCCTGATCTTATTATTGCTTAAGTAGCTATTGCCAAAAGTCCCTTGATCATGAACCTTAATCACTTGAAGGGTGAACGTAAATAATTGTGAATAGATCTATTAGGGATTGACAATCCCCATTTGGTTGCTAGAGGAAAGTTACCAAATGCACTTTATTTAAATATCATAGGTTACTGGCAAATACCTATCTTGGGGGCTATACATTTTACATCATTATTACGGAAAATATTGATGTCTGTTGAATCGTTGAGTGTCATGAGCTTAAGACAATAATGAATGCGATTTTTCTAACTTGTTTATTTGTATTTATATACAATAAACACTTATCTCTTGTGTTCAAACTCTTAATTATAAACCTATGAATTTTACTCAACTTTTTGTTGACTTTTAGCATGTTTATCTCAGGTAACTAAATGGAATGGATGGCAAAAGCACGAAGTGGGCAAATAAAGAAATGTTTATTTCTCTTTGAATAAAAACTTGTTGTTGAATAATGAATTCTCTTGAAATTATGAATATTTGGTATTTTAAATGATACTTAAAACGATCACTTGAATCGTTTTCTATAATTGTGACAAAGATCCACGATATAATACCCCAAAAGTCTTCCGCTGACATTTTAAGTCTTCCGCTGTATTGATCGATTTTGGGGGTGTTATAGATTGGCATCAGAGCTACGGTTATAGTGAACCAAGTGTTTTTGGAACATTGGACTATAACTACACTTTAAACGGGATAAAATTTTCATAAAATACCATCCTACGTCCTTCGTGCCTAAGCATTCCAATAATTGGTAAAAAGTATTATTTACCTTATAGCATTTTAAATTGATTATAATTATGCTTACATCTACTAATAGGGAAATTTATTACAGTGTCATGTCTTCGAACACCCACCCTATCAGCTTGTCCTCAAACTCAGGAACTGAAGATGTTACTTCAGCCTATGCTACCTCACCTATGCCTATGTCTCCTGCTACCGACAGATACATGCAAAGCCAGCAATTTCTGCCAGCATCTGACATAGAGGCTTCTCCTCTGGCAACATCTGGTCCGATTCGCCGATCTAGGCAAATTAGACAACTTCAGCCGTATGAAGCAAGTACTGCTATACCAGCACCAGCTCTTGTCATACCACCTGAATCAGTTGTGCCATCACCACCTGCACCACCAGTGATACCACCACTACCAACTATCTTCTACAGCCAAACTACTACTGTGCCACTAACACCATCACCCATAGCATCACCTCCACTAGCATCACCACCTGCACCTTACCGAAGTGTCCCAATATCACCTCACCAAAGGACTTACCCGATCCGCCCAACCACCTCAGAATCTTGTGTTCAACGCAGATGCCGAAGGACCCACAAGCGAGTAGATGCTCGTAGATGGTCTTTCTTGTTGCCCATTATGCGATATTGGAGATCTCAAGAAGGAACACCAACAACAAGGGAACTTGGGGAAAGTTCTTACTCTACCTCCCGAATTCTGTCAGTCACTGGGGAACCCATACACCATACCATACCATTGTTAGCTACAAGAATGGTTCGCCACGAAGATCGACTTGATTCCATTGCTAGTATACTCAACAAGATTCCACATGAACTTCTAGAAACCTTTGAAGATGATATGAAGAGTCTCATACTTGGTCATCTTGCTATAGAAGATAAGGTTGAAAAGTTGGATTCTCTATTTTGGGAATCAATGGAATTCATAGGAGCACTATGTGGGGCTAACACTTCAACAGAAATAGCATTGGGAACTTTAGACCGAGAAATTGAGAGGATCAACACTAAAAACCTACGCCTTAGGCAAGCCCTGCTAGAATCTCGAGAAAGGGAAAGGGCTCGAGATCAAACCATGGAAACCATGTCCACTGCCATTCAAGAACTCCAAAACCGCCTAGACAAAGCCTTAGGAAAACCATGAGACCATCACCTTGTTAAGAAAAATCAATGTCCTACAAATAAGAGTACCTTGTCGTGTTTTGTAAACATTTGCACAAGTATCAATAAGTGTTGTAACACCTTGACATTGATTTATGGAAGTTTATTTTATCTTTATTTACGTTGCAAACTTTATACATTATATCGTAATATATTGGTTCATACAGGTCAAACTTATTCGTAATGTGTGTCATCCCAACATACGATAATTTACTATTTAAACCTTTTCAATGATCGAATCATTGTAACTACGACCTATATTTAACTATTTATTACTCGATATGTATTTTCAACGTGATAGGATTATTTTATAGCAACATGGCTAGAACTAGGAGAACAACCACGAATGCCGCACCAGCAAACCCCGAAGTTATGACCCCGGCAGCAATCCAGCAAGTAATTGCTGATGGCGTTAATGCCGTTTTAGCCGGACAAGCCCGTAATAGAGATGGAAATGCACCTACACCCCGCTACTGCACGTACAAGGACTTCATATCCTGTCAACCAACATATTTCAAAGGAACCGAAGGAGTGTCGGAATTAGCTCAATGGTTTGAAAGAAGTGAAACTGTTTTCCAAAGAAGTGGATGCTCGGAAAACAACAAGGTAAGCTTCGCAACGGGAACACTAATGCAAGACGCTCTATCCTGGTGGAACTCTACTGTTCAAACACTAGGAGCAGAGGCAGCACATCAGCTTACTTGGATTGAATTCAAGGCTAAAATACTAAAGAAGTATTGTCCCCGTTCCGAACTGCGAAAACTCGAGGATGAGTTCCATGCCTTAATAGTGAAAGGAGTTGACTTGAGGAGTTACAACCGGAGATTCCAAGAACTCAGGATACTATGCCCTACCATGGTACCCGATCATGAGAATACATTAGAGAAATATGTCGAAGGACTCCCTAGGAGTATTGAAGGAAATGTCACCTCAGCAAACCCGCCAACCTTAGAAGCAGAAATGGAACTTGATCAGAAACTTCTAGATCGAGAAGTGAAATGCAAAGAACTTAAAAGGAAATTGGACGACAAGAGAACCACCCACCATCACAACAACAGCCAACAAAGCTACAACAGCCATCACCGCAACAACAACCACCGCAACAATAATCAGAACCACCAACAATATCACAACACTCGAAGCACTCAACAGCAGAATCAAAGACAAGAAAAACCCCGAGTCTACGCCGCCACGGAAGGTGTAGGGTACAACGGACAGAAACCCCAATGCCAGCGATGCAAACTTCATCACGAGGGTCGTTGTACCGTCCGATGTGACAAATGTCGTAAGATCGGTCATCAAACCAGAAACTGTAGGATTCCGGCTACAGGAAGCAACACACAGGTTATATCACCCACTTGTTACGGATGCGGAGAAGTAGGACACATCCGGAGGAACTGCCCAAAAGGAAATGAACCAGTCAACGCCCAAGCTAGGGTATACCTACTCGGAGATGGAAACGGACCCGATGTAGTCACCGGTACGTTTCTACTAAACCATCATAATGCTAGAGTATTGTTTGATTCGGGCGCCGATAAGAGTTTATATCAGATACGTTTGCCCTTTTACTTACTGTTACCCCCTCTAAGCTAAACACCACCTACGAAGTCGAAATGGCTGACGGAAATTTAATAGATACCAATACTATCATGAAAGATTGCACCCTAACCTTATCCGAAAAACCTTTTGCCATTGATCTTATGCCGGTTCAACTTGGTAGTTTCGACTTTATCGTCGGCATGGATTGGCTATCCCACCATCGTGCTAGGATTCACTGTGACGAAAAGGCCGTCCATATACCACTCAAGGATGAAACACTCATTGTCCAGGGCGACAAAAGCAAACCTCGATATGGAATTATCTCATGTATGCGAGTTATAAAATACATGAAGGAAGGATGTCAAGTATTCGTGGCCCAAGTTACGGAAAATAAGACATCCGAGAAGTAGCTTGATGACGTTCCTATCGTTAGGGATTTTCCTGAAGTATTCCCTGAAGAACTACCTGGTATTCCACCCGTACGTCAAGTAGAATTTCAGATTGAACTAGTGCCTGGAGCGGCACCAGTGGCTAAAGCACCTTATAGGCTAGCACCATCTGAAATGGAAGAGTTGTCAGAACAACTAAAGGAATTGTCGGACAAAGGATTTATTCGACCAAGCTCATCACCCTAGGGAGCTCCAATTTTATTTGTTAAGAAGAAGGATGGATCCTTTCGAATGTGCATCGATTACCGGGAGTTGAATAAACTTACAGTAAAGAATCGATACCCATTGCCTCGAATTGATGATCTGTTTGATCAATTGCAAGGATCGAGTGTGTACTCAAAAATTGATCTGAGATCAGGATATCATCAGCTAAGAGTTCGAGAAGAGGATATCCCGAAAACTGCATTCAGAACGCGCTATGGTCACTACGAATTTCAAGTAATGCCGTTCGGTCTGACCAATGCACCAGCAGTTTTCATGGATTTAATGAATCGAGTATACAAACCTTACTTGGATAAGTTTGTAATAGTATTCATCGACGATATTTTGATCTACTCTCGCAATGAAGAAGAACACGCAGAACAATTACGAATCATTCTAGAACTGCTCAAGAAAGAAGAACTGTACGCTAAGTTCTCTAAATGCGACTTTTAGATTCGCACCGTACAATTTTTAGGACACATCATCGATAGTCAAGGCATTCACGTAGACCCTGCAAAGATTGAGGCTGTTAAAGGTTGGTCATCTCCTACAAACCCCACGGAGATACGTCAATTTTTAGGTCTCGCAGGTTACTAACGAAGATTTATAGAAGGATTCTCTAAGATTGCAAAACCTTTGACTAAGCTAACCCAAAAGAATGAGAAGTACATCTGGTAAGAAAAGGAAGAAGCAGCCTTCCAGTTGTTAAAACGAAAGCTTTGTGAAGCTCCAATATTAGCCCTCCAGAAGGAAATGAGGACTTTATAGTATATTGCGACGCATCTTATCATGGACTAGGAGCAGTTTTGATGCAAAGAAGCAAGGTAATAGCTTATGCATCCCGACAACTGAAGAAACATGAGGAAAACTACACGACTCATGACTTGGAGTTAGGAGCGGTAGTGTTTGCGCTCAAGTTATGGAGGCACTACTTATATGGCACAAAATGTACCGTGTACACAGACCACAAGAGTCTTCAACATATTTTGGATCAGAAGGATTTGAATATGAGGCAACGTCGCTGGCTAGAGCTGCTCAGCGATTATGATTGTGAGATCCGTTACCACCCAGGAAAGGCTAATGTAGTAGCAGATGCGTTAAGCCGAAAAGAACGATTGAAACCCCTTCGAGTTAGATCACTAGGGATGACTATACACTCACCCCTTCCATCCCAAATCCTTACCGCATAGAACGAAGCACTTACAGAAGAAAACCGACCCAAGGAAAAGATTTACGGTATGCCCGAGAATAAGAATGGTTTCGGGAAGAAATCCGATGGAACATTGTGTTTCAAGGACAGAAGTTGGATCCCTATGATTGGAGGTATTCGTGAGCTCATCATGTACGAGTCCCACAAGTCAAAATACTCCATTCATCCAGGTTCCGACAAGATGTATCAGGATTTAAAGAAACTATATTGGTGGCCAAACATGAAGGCTGACATCGCAGAATATGTCGGTAAATGTTTGACATGTTCAAGGGTAAAGGCAGAACATCAGAAACCTTCAGGCTTACTTGTACAACCCGAACTTCCTATGTGGAAATGGGAACGAATCACTATGGACTTCATCACCAAACTCCCAAGAACCTCATCCGGATACGACACAATATGGGTTATTGTGGATCGTCTCACAAAATCCGCTCATTTTCTACCCATCAAAGAAACCGATGAGATGAATACACTAGCTCAGCTATATGTGAAGGAAATTGTCACTCGACATGGAGTACCAATTTCAATTATCTCGGATCGAGATAGTCGTTTCACCTCTCACTTTTGGAAATCGTTACAGAAAGCCTTAGGAACTAAACTAGATATGAGCACAGCATACCACCCTCAAACTGATGGTCAAAGTGAAAGAACTATCCAAACCTTGGAAGATATGCTCCGAGCATGCGTTATTGATTTTGGAAAAGGTTGGGATAAGCACTTACCATTAGCAGAATTTTCAAACAACAATAGTTACCACGCCAGCATAAAAGCAGCACCATTCGAAGCACTGTATGGTAGAAAGTGCAGATCGCCCGTTTGTTGGGCAGAAGTCGGAGAAAGACAACTTATAGGACCTGACCTTGTTCGGGAAACAACCGAGAAAATCGTTAAGATTAAGCAACGCTTACAAGCAGCCCGAGACTGACAGAAAAGCTACGCATACCTAAAAAGGAAACCCATGGAATTTCAAATATGAGACAGAGTCTTATTGAAAGTATCTACCTGGAAGGGAATGGTACGATTTGGAAAGCATGGAAAGTTGAACCCTAGATACATCGGTCCATTCAAAATCTTGGAAAGGATAGGACCCGTGGCTTATGAACTAGAACTACCCGAAGAACTTAGTCGGATCCACGACACCTTTCATGTGTCAAACCTTAAGAAGTGTTTATCCGATGAATCTCTCGTGATTCCATTGAAAGAGATTCGACTAGATGATAACCTTGTCTTTACCGAGGAACCCATTGAAATCATGGATAGAGAAGTCAAACAACTCAAACAAAACCGTATCCCTATTGTCAAAGTTCGTTGGGACTCCAAGCGAGGACCGGAATATACTTGGGAGCGTGAGGATCAGATTCGCACCAAGTACCCACATCTCTTCACCTAAGACACCCTTGGCAACTATCTTAGACTAGAATTCCGGGACGGAATTCCCTGTAAGAGGTAGGTAATGTAACCTCTCGTAAATTTCCTTTACGATTAGTAATTGCATACGAATAAATAAAACGATGTTACGATAAATTAACACCATTTTACGAGTAACAAATTTTTTTTTTATGATATGGCTTGATATTGAACCACTGCGATAACTGTGATTGACCGTTTACTCAGGAACGATGCTTACACACGACCTAGATAACCAATGATTATTGCGAACGATAAATATATATAAAACGTTTATATTTAAAACAGTACGTTTCATCTAAATAACGTATACTATTTTATATTCCCCGAACCTACGAAACTTCCCGAGAACGCTCACTAATATTTTTGAACTTCGACACGATAATCGAGACACACCATGTGGGCCCCCAACACTCAATGGGCCACGACTACACAATACAAACCAAACGGACTCCTTTTTATTCTTTCTTTTGTTTTGGGCCGACACAACCAGCAGCCCACCAGGCCAAGCCCAAAACGCACCCCTTTAATTTTTGTTTGTTTTCTTTTCTTGTTCCCTGCCGCGACCTCACCCAAAACGTACCCTATTTCATACGATTTTTATACACAACCTTTATATATTTTTGCTTGCCTCGTCTCACCTAGTACCCAAGAAACAGAAACGATATATGTTACACTAAACCTTGCTCGTTTACTACCCTAGAAAACACCTAAGTAAACCACCAAACTCAATATGCAAGGATAAGCTCAAAAATGTGGCAATACATTCCTTGTTGCCACCCTTGCTCCCCAATCCCATCTAAACTAACAATGTGCATCCAAGTAATGTCAGGAATGAATAGGAAAGATCTCACAAGATCCTAGCTTTGTACAAAACCGATTGGGCAATGGTTGTGGCGTTACTATTCGCCCTCATATGCACCCTCTCCTCTTGTGAGCTTATCTTGTCTCTACACCCCTTCAAAACTACCTATATAAACCTCCCATGCAAAGTTAAGTCACTACATGCACTTAAACAATCATATCACTAAAAATAGTAACGAGAGAGAAGTGGTCGAGGTACGAACGGATTCTCAAGTGTACCACACCTTGAAGTGAACCTAGGAAGCCAAGGATTGGAGCCTTTTGAACCTTGGTGGGACGTGAAGTGAACCACAGAGCTTTTGAACCATTCCACGAACCATACGCTTTGTTTTACTCCACCTTTTGAGGTGAGGTGAGACTTTAAATCGCTAGTTTCTTATATATATATACACGTACTATTTATTTTTGCACGAACACTTCACCTAGATAAAACCTAAAACTTGAACGCAACATATATATATTAACGATCATATTACATGTTTACTAAGTCACAAACGAGATTCTACAAGTATTTCAAGCTTATATTTACGCTTAAATACTAAAAATCACACGTTCCTAAGTCGTATGGACTTATACGTTTTACTCTAAAAACACTTAGTTTATTTTCAAGTTTTATAAAGTCTTACGCATGAGTTTGTGGCCACACTTTGGCCTCGCCATTTCTAAATTTGACACACGACCCATCATTATTATTGTACGATCTATTAGTTTAGCTTATAAAGAATCGGGAATGATAAATTTTTGGAACTAAAGACTTCGTTTGATCACCTAACTAGACCTAAAGCTTATCGCTAATGAAACAGATTTTCAGAAAAACTAAAAACCTTACGTGGGCCAAAAAGCCCAAAAAGCTAATTTTAGCTTATTACGATAAGCTAAGTGTATAAGCTCTTTCGAAATGTTATTGTAACTTAAAAAGATGGATTTCGACAAACCCAATGTCCCCCCAAACCCTTTGGATAGAAAATCCTTAACGGGCCCTTAAATTTGACTCGTTAGGCCCAATTTGTGAAAAAGAAGAAAAATAAGCTAATAAGCTGTTGGAATAAGCTCATATGCACTTCCTGAGCTTATTGAAATAATAAAAATGATAAGTTTTAAATTTGGTAATGTTTGGACTAAATTTGCAAATATTCGAGAGTTAGGGACTAAAAGTGTCAAGTTTGTAAACTTTGGGTAAAAAGTATAAAAACAGTTTTCTAAGGGTATAAACTGTAAATATTGAAACTTAGGGATAATAAATGTAAATATTTGATATTTTGGACCTAAAATGTAATAATATATAAATTTGGACTAACGATGAAAATATAATCCGTTTAGGGTAAAAAGTGTAAAATTGAGAAACATAAAGGATTGAATAGTAATATTGATTTTTTTAATAATAATTTATATATATATATAGGGTCCCTTTCTTACGAGAACCACTTTAAGTGCAAGAACTGCGAGAACCACCTTTTTACAACTAATGATACACAGTGTACATCATTTAATGCTCCATAGCGTTTTGTTATTTTTATTTAATTTAAAAGGGTATAATAGTAAAAGACATTTTCATTTTATTTTTGTTTTTTAGTAATTCCCGTTTTTTTAACCCCTAGTTTTCGGAATTTTTTTTCATGCATGTTTTTGAATTATTCAGTGCATATGTGTTTTTCGGAATTAATTATTTTATTAAAATTTTTGAAATAATTTTTTTAACATGTATGTTTTTCGAATTGTAAGGTGTATCTGTTCTTTTTTAAAGAATGTAAATTTATAACAAAGTAAAAACATAACTAATATACACAAAATTCAATATTAATTAAAATACAATTTAAAAATACAAATAAAAAATATGGACGTTTGTAAAAAAATAAGATGCGTATACTCATATTTTACATTTCGTTAATTACATATACAAAAAACATATATGCAATAATCTCATCGCTTCAAAATTCGCAAATTATACACAAAATCAAAAACATATATGTGTTCATCAACTTTTAGGTCTTCAATGGTCACCATCTTCATCAATCTGAAAAAACTATACGCAAAATCAATTAAACAACAAATAGATAGGAAACTAAAATTTAATCACAATAACTAGGATAACATATATGCATAGGCACAATTAAAAACATACATGTCCTCCTTAAAAAACATACATGTCCGCCTTCAAAAAACACATGTGTTAGTATGTTTTATTATCCAAAACACAAAACATATATGCAACTACTAAAACATGTATGTACACTTGTTAAAATACATTCACATGTTCATGAGTACATGTTTGTTTTAAAAGATACATGTTTTAAGCATTCCGTTTATAAGCAATATTTTTAAAACTTGCCTGTTTTGAACATATAATTTTTAAAACATACATGTTCTCAAACATAATTTTGGTTACTTAGATCCCACTAATTAAAACATATAGCAACTCAGGTAGAATGTAAGTACGACCAAATTTGTATCCTTTAGCTGCTAATATGGGCCACATAATTATATCACTGGTCCTTTTTGTCTAAACCAACGATATGCTATTTTTTTTAATGAACACAAAGCCATTATTCTTTCGATTTCTACGCTTATAAGCCATATCAATTTTTGCATTGTAAGACCAACTGTTGAAACCTTTTTTTTTTTCCTTCTTTTTCACCATCTATTAACATACCCACATATATGTTCATAAAAAGGTAATTGTAGTTTTAACTTTCTAGTTAAATATCTAATTTTTAAGACCCGGTACATCAAATCAACTACCAGTCAAACAAACCATAAATACTACACCTTTTATTAATAGACAATTTAGACATTCATTTCAAAATTTCGATTATACATCAAAACAATTATACTATATTAACATATCGAAGAACAAGCAGATTCAACAAATATCGAAGAAAGCCTTGATAATTCAAAAAACAATTGCAATACTCCTATTACAACTCCTAGATCCAATTCCAGATTCAATTTTCTAATGTCAAACAAAGATTGACAACTTACCAGTCGATTCTTTAAACACAACTTGAACACTAGATGGGTTACTGATAAAAGATACGATTGCAAAGATCGGTTATGGATTAGATTAGCATCTGCTTCATAAAAAAATGGGGTTCTTGGGTGTTTGTAGATCTGGGCTTTTTATAATGGAGACTTAATGTTTAATGAATATCAAAAAGAATTAATGGAGACTTAACTTTTGTTTCTTCTTATTTTTTTTTATTTTTTATTTTTTTTTGGATCTACAAGATGATATAGTGGGATGATCGTGGATGGCGGTGATAGTTCTTGATGATGGTGATTGATCCAAACGAACCATCACAGGCGGTGACGGATCTTGGTAGTGGCGGAGGTTTAGTCGATGGTGGTGGGGGTGTTTATTTTATACCGTATGAAACTTGTGGAGAAAGTGGCTAGGGTTTTTAGGAGATAAATAACCGATTCTTGATAATGGTATTTTTTAATATTTATTTTCAATGTATTTAGTCAGTTCCTATAATACCCTTCTTCATTTAATTAATTATATTTGTTTCCATTTTAATTACGAAACTGCCACATTCATTTATAACCATTGATCTTATCATCCTAGGGTCAAAATGTGGTTTTCGCAGTTCTTGCACTTAAAATGGTTCTCATTTGAAGGTTACACTATATATATATATATATATATATATATATATGATGAGGCGAAAAATGAACAACTTTTGGGGGGTCATTTAAGCCCGAATCCGAATTTATTTGATCAAATATTGCCCTAAATCGTTCCTTTTGTGATTTTAGGTACTTTGGGAGAGAAATCTGGAAAAGGAAGCAATTCGGACGTTTTTGAAGCATAAAAGTGAAGAAAACGCCAAAGTCTTAATTTTCCATGCTGGGAACAGTAGGTGACGGCGTCAAGAGCAATTCTTTGACGGCGTCAAGAGCAAATCTCATGAATTTCCATGACGACCCAGAACGGATTTGACGGCGTCACGTAGGAAGGGCGTCAAGAGTAAAAGAGTCATGACGGCCTGGAAGTACTTAAGTCTTGACGGCGTCAGAAGTGGATCTAGGCAGTCCGAGGAGAGTTTTGGCGGCGAGGTGACGGCGTCACATTGTTTGTCTTGACGCCGTCAGACCTGTTTTTCTATATATAGTTTTCTATTTTTCACACATTAGGAGAGAAGTTTTTGGGAGAAACCCTAGGTACGATTTTGGTGTAACTTTACAGGTTTTTCAAGGGTTCCAACCCCTTGATACCTTGCATGATTAATCAAGATAAGTGTTCTTTTAATTCAATCAATATGTCTATGTGTTGGTTGTCTATATCATGTTCTTGTCTTAATTCTATCATGCTAGGCTAAATCTATCTTGTGTTTGCTTAGATCTAATGAAACCTAGATATTGATTATGTGTTGATTACTTGTTTATTCTTGTCTTGGATGAATGATTTATATGTTAGGCTTAAGAAAACTGGCAGATCTCCAAATGGTAACATGCTTGAACGTCTTAAGAAACATGAACCGAGGCGCACTAGGTCTTTATTGGTTGTATTTAATGCATGAGCCACTGTTTACAATCCCTATAGTTGTGATGGGCATGGTGTAGGAGGAGATAAGAGCTCATAGAATTGGGGAGTTATGTGTGCCACCCCATGAATGGTATTAAGGAATACGATCCGTCATCCATGCAATTATAACAAGTAATTAACGTGTAAAAGATATCTAGGGAGTAGTGAAATCTAAGTAAACACATTTTCTCCAATTACTGCTCACAACTTTAGTATAAATTAGTTTATTTTCATTTTTATTATTTTATTTTGATTACATCTTAGTATTGGGTTAGTTGAATAGCAACTAATTCCGCCCGCTCTTCCAAAACCCGAGATTTTACTTGCTTTCATAAAAATATAAAAACACAAAAATAGTCATCCCTTACCTTTAGAACTAGTATTTAGGCTTTCTAATCCTAGCGACACTATTCCTAAGCTGAACGATCAATCCCCCGGTACTTGTCACTATACTATACTACAATGATCAGGTACACTGCCTGGTGGGGGTTGTAAGCTTCTCGAGATCCCTCGAGAGGTAAAGCCTGTTGCGATTCCCACGCATCAAGTTTTTGGCGCCGCAACCCGGGGAATAGTTATTGTCTAGGTTAGAATTTCTTTTTATTAGGTCTACTTGCTAGATTCCTTTCTAGTAAGATTTTATTTTTATTTTTAGGTTTTCTTTAGTCTATCTTTTCTTTGTGTCTTTGTTTGTAAAAACCTTTCCATTGACTATTCCGTTTGCCATTATGGAGAACGCGAATCCACCAAGTCCGACACTAGAGTTTTACCAGAAAAAATATAATTACACTAGTTTGGATATTACAAGAAGGAGGAACGAAATGAGGAGGACAGGATCTTATATTGATTTTATTGAGTACTTTGAGAAAAGAGGCCAAGTGCATAATGCTTTTAGAGAATTCACCTTAAGAGCTCCATCAACCCCTCAAAATGCCTCATTTGGTGAAACCTATGCACCATATGAGCTTTCAACTAGGATAGTTTCGTATGAGCCACCTAGCTGCATGTCTTGGTTTGGCCCTACCAGACTACAGGATGAACACATAGGTGACCTTGATGTGATGGAGGATGTAGCCGAACATGATCACATTAATCAAAAAGACCTAGGTTTTATGATCGATGATGATGAATCTCAAGAAACAGATGATGAATCTCTTGCGCAATTTGTATATAGCAGTCAGAATACTGAGGATGCCCCATATGATTCGGACATAGAAGTTGAGATGCCTAGAGAAGCATGTGAGATACTTGGGAGAATGTTAGGGCTAGATCCTGACACATGAAATGATGAGGTGAATAACATAAGCTCACTGAGTACCCCACAAGTCCTGCCATCATTTGAGGCACACATACCACCCGTAACTTACCCGGAAGAAGTAGAAAAGACAATAGGAATCCGAATTGAGGTAGAACCTTTGAACCAAACACAACTAGAGGATATAGGTTTGAATACTTATAGTGATAACCTTACTCTTAGTTCTAGGGAAGTTCCTAGTTTTGATGAACCGGAGCCTCAACCAAAACCGTTACCTAATCTTCCATCCTTGGATGAAAGTTTAGGAATTGAAAAAGGTCCCGATCCACCCATCAAACCATATAGTCCGGGTAGTCTTAGGATAAAGGTAGTGGACTCTAAGCCTTGTAGAGAGGGAGCCAATATAGGAGTGGAAAATGACCTTACATACTTACATCACCCATTCATGATTGATCATAAGAAACATTATGGGTTTAAACCAGGTTTATTAGGTCAAGATGGATTCCCAACTAGGAGTTTCTCGAAGTTGATAGAAGATGATCCCTTTCTAGGAGAAAATCTTAATCCACCCATTAACCCGATTGAATTAGGTAAGGTTATGATGATAGGAGCACACCACTTTGAGCATATAATTTATCCACCACTATTTTCTCACGTGGCATACTTCCACCCTAAGGGTGTGTATCGCTACTTCCACCCGCACTTAATCCTAAGTGTAGGGAAAACTTCCCTTTTATCCGTTAAATAAGGGTAGAGTCAGGCTCGTGACTCGAACAAAAACAAGCGCTTATTGGGAGGCAACCCAAGCTTTATTTATTTGTTTGTTATTTGCTTCCGTATGCATGCTTTATTTTTATTGTTGGTAGATCATGTTTCTAAACTAAATAGTGGAAATACTTTACTTTGTTGTTTTGGCCTAGTCTTAACTCCACCTAAAGGTATTTTTGCAAAAGATAAGTGTAAGGGGAAACCCCAAATATGTTTTTAAGAAACAAACCGATCATGATTCTCCACAATATTAAATGAACATGTGTATCCGTATTTGTTAGAGTCAAATGCTTGTATCGAGTCATAATGAAGTTTTGCAGGATTTTCCAGGAAGTAGGACCAAGTTTTTCCAGAAATTTTCCGGAAACTTAACATAAGAATATCTGCAGGTCAATTCTGACGGCGTCAGGAGTTAAAAATCTGGAAATTTTACCGGTTTTGTTTTTCTAACGGAGTCTTATGGTTTTTGTGAATTATTAAGTTTTATAATCTCCAGGAGATCTGCAAACTTCATTCCACAAGCATTATATCTTATCTTGTTTTCTAGGATTTAGTAACTTATATAGGATGCCGCCGATTTTACGCGAGGTTGTCTTGTCTATTTTGTCAGGTTTTACAGGTTATGTATGACAAGAAGATGCTTTATATTCTGGAAGGGAAGCTTTGATTGTTCGTTTTCTTGGAGGAAGATTTAACCTGGCCATCCTATTATTCATACCGAGCGAATCAGGGGAGTATTTGATTTCATTCTCTTTACTTTTTAACTTTTACATTCTTTACTTGAACATTGGGGACAATGTTCATCTTAAGTGTAAGGGGAGGGTAAAAAGATGATACCTTACATATGCACTTTGGCTTGAGTTAGCTTTGTTTGATGGTAGATGTGTAATAAAACTATGAGAAATACTTGTTAGTGCAATTTTAGCGCCAAATTTAAATTTTTTTACAACATTTAGGAGTGAAACTTTAGCCATAGCAAGCGTCTCATGGATAGGAGATTGTATGACTAGCACATAACCGTATATTCAGAAAAATTTTCCACCCAAATATGTGAGGTTCGCCTTTAGATTTGATAGGAAAAGTATTTACTATTAGTGCTTATGAGTGTACCGGTAGCATTTAGATTCTAGAACTTGCGTTAGTGATGCATCCCGAGACCGCTAGTGAGACTACATTCGTGTGGTAGGATTTACTACATGATAAGAGGCATTAGGATTACCCTTGTGTTAAACCCGTATTATAATTACTTGACCATTTAAGTCATATTACTTGGCTAGTTAAGTCAACTAATTTTACCCACACCCTTAGCGTTGTACTCATTTTTAGTACACGAAACCCCTAGTACACCCCTCCGAGCCTATTTTTTCGTTTCTAACTTTAAGCATCTTACTTAAAGGAAGAATTTGTTACACCCCACTTAAATGTACACCCAAATCGCCTTAGCCTTCCGTGTATGCGCTCATTTTTAGTGCATTATTGTTATTTGTTAAACACTAAGTTAACTTTCTAATTTGATTACATGGTTGCTAAGTCGAGTCATATCCTTGTACATATTGTTTTGGGACAATTGGGACTCATGGGTAAGTACTTATTTTATGAAGTAATGGGGAAGAACATCATTTATTACCCCCATATGTACGTTAATCTTAAAAGTGCTCCAAGTGTTACCATCCCGTTTCATTCTATGTTTATTTTATGTTTTTTGTTATTTTTCATTTATTAGCTTAAGTCGAGTCTAGTCTTGGCTTAGCAACGCCACATTGTACATGTAATTGACTAAGATTGTTAACTCGCCACCAGTAAAACTTCCTTTATTCAACAAAACCGTGTATTTCATATCCCTACACCTAACGTTATAACCCTTTAAAAGACCTCTTTGATAGTTTATCCTAGGTGCTTACGCCATGTGGTGGTGGTTTGATCCTTTCCCAAGCCTATGGTAATCTATTTTGCTATGACAGGTAGTGAGAGATATCTTCCGTTTCCATATTGTAATTTATACTTTATTACACCCGAGAGATGTGAGTATCAAAACACTATTTGTGAGGTGCTAGTGTATGACCTCCGTGCTTGTCTATTGGTCTTTAGTGGAACGATTATTTGTTGTAATTACTTTTATATTAGTGTTAAATGACCCATAACGTGTATTTTGAGTAGAATAAAAGCGCATTTGCTTGAGGACAAGCAAATCTCAAGTGTAAGGGTATATGATGAGGCGAAAAATGAACCACTTTTGGGGGGTCATTTAAGCCCGAATCCGAATTTATTTGATCAAATATTGCCCTAAATCGTTCCTTTTGTGATTTTAGGTACTTTGGGAGAGAAATCTGGAAAAGGAAGCAATTCGGACGCTTTTAGAGCATAAAAGTGAAGAAAACGCCAAAGTCTTAATTTTCCATGCTGGGACCAGTAGGTGACGGCGTCAAGAGCAATTCTTTGACGGCGTCAAGAGCAAATCTCATGAATTTCCATGACGACCCAGAATGGATTTGACGGCATCACGTAGGAAGGGCGTCAAAAGTAAAAGAGTCATGACGGCCTGGAAGTACTTAAGTCTTGACGGCGTCAGAAGTGGATCTAGGCAGTCCGAGGAGAGTTTTGGCGGCGAGGTGACGGCGTCACATTGTTTGTCTTGACGCCGTCAGACCTGTTTTTCTATATATAGTTTTCTATTTTTCACACATTAGGAGAGAAGTTTTTGGGAGAAACCCTAGGTACGATTTTGGTGTAACTTTACAGGTTTTTCAAGGGTTCCAACCCCTTGATACCTTGCATGATTAATCAAGATAAGTGTTCTTCTAATTCAATCAATATGTCTATGTGTTGGTTGTCTATATCATGTTCTTGCCTTAATTCTATCATGCTAGGCTAAATCTATCTTGTGTTTGCTTAGATCTAATGAAACCTAGATATTGATTATGTGTTGATTACTTGTTTATTCTTGTCTTGGATGAATGATTTATATGTTAGGCTTAAGAAAACTGGCAGATCTCCAAATGGTAACATGCTTGAACGTCTTAAGAAACATGAACCGAGGCGCACTAGGTCTTTATTGGTTGTATTTAATGCATGAGCCACTGTTTACAATCCCTATAGTTGTGCTGGGCATGGTGTAGGAGGAGATAAGAGCTCATAGAATTGGGGAGTTATGTGTGCCACCCCATGAATGGTATTAAGGAATACGATCCGTCATCCATGCAATTATAACAAGTAATTAACGTGTAAAAGATATCTAGGGAGTAGTGAAATCTAAGTAAACACATTTTCTCCAATTACTGCTCACAACTTTAGTATAAATTAGTTTATTTTCATTTTTATTATTTTATTTTGATTACATCTTAGTATTGGGTTAGTTGAATAACAACTAATTCCGCCCACTCTTCCAAAACCCGAGATTTAACTTGCTTTCATAAAAATATAAAAACACAAAAATAGTCATCCCTCACCTTTAGAACTAGTATTTAGGCTTTCTAATCCTAGCGACACTATTCCTAAGCCGAACGATCAATCCCCCGGTACTTGTCACTATACTATACTACAACGATCAGGTACACTGCCTGGTGGGGGTTGTAAGCTTCTCGAGATCCCTCGAGAGGTAAAGCCTGTTGCGATTCCCACGCATCAATATATATATATATATATATATATATATATATATATATATATATATATATATATATATATATATATATATATATATATATATATATATATATATATATATATATAATACGTATAAAATTTATATAACGATAACTAGATTTAGACGAATAAAACAATACATAACCATTATCTATTTATATATACGACGTAACACATCGCCTATGCACTTTATCGATTATTCATAAACGTTCACAATAAAACGAGACTTAAAAACTGAAACTTGCCATATCTTATAGGTTGTGTGTGAAGCCGTTGCCTTGCATCGTTGAGATTACATTTGTTCTACTATCCTACTAAGGTGAGTTCATAGCCCACATTTAACTTAATTTTGTGGGGGGATACATGCTCAAAAACCGAACACAAGTCTTTTCCTGATCTTATTATTGCTTAAGTAGCTATTGCCAAAAGTCCCTCGATCATGAACCTTAATCACTTGAAGGGTGAACGTAAATAATTGTGAATAGATCTATTAGAGATTGACAATCCCCATTTGGTTGCTAGAGGAAAGTTACCAAATACACTTTATTTAAATATCATAGGTTACTGGCAAATACCTATCTTGGGGGTTATACATTTTACATCATTATTACGGAAAATATTGATGTCTGTGAATCGTTGAGTGTCATGAGCTTAAGACAATAATGAATGCGATTTTTCTAACTTGTTTATTTGTATTTATATACAGTAAACACTTATCTCTTGTGTTCAAACTCTTAATTATAAACCTATGAATTTCACTCAACTTTTTATTGACTTTTAGCATATTTATCTCAGGTAACTAAATGAAATGGATGGCAAAGGCACGAAGTGGGCAAATAAAGAAATGTTTATTTCTCTTTGAATAAAAACTTGTTGTTGAATAATGAATTCTCTTGAAATTATGAATATTTGGTATTTTAAATGATACTTAAAATGATCACTTGAATCGTTTTCTATAATTGTGACAAAGATCCACGATATAATACCCCAAAAGTCTTCCGCTGACATTTTAAGTCTTCCGCAGTATTGTTCGATTTTGGGGGTGTTATAATATCTATCACTTATGGTTTTTGAATATCACTATTGATTTTCATGTTACAAAACATTAGTTGAAAATCACTTATAATATTCAGAAAATCACTTGTCATATTCGTGGTACTCAGAATATCACTTGTGATGTTCAGAAAATCAAAGAATATCACATGTGATATTCAAAAAATCACTTGTGATATTCTGAATATCACAAAATATCTCTTATGATATTCAGAAATGTATGAAAATGCCTGAAAAAGGCAAATAGCATTTAAAACGGATGAAAATGAATGAAAACGTATGAAAGCATAAAAACACATATGAAAAGGACGAAAATGTATGAAAAATGGACGAAAACGGCCGAAAACGTAAGAAAACGGCCGAAAACGTAAGAAAACGAACGAAAACGTAAGAAAACGGACGAAAACATATGAAAACGGTCGAAAATGTGGTAAACAAAATATCACTTGTGATATTCTGAATATCACACAATATCACTTATGATATTCAGAAAATCAAAGAATATCACATGTGATATTCAAAAAATCACTTGTGATATTCAAAATATCACGGAATATCACTCGTGATATTTAGAATATCACTTTTGATATTCTGAATATCACAGAATATCTCTTGTGATATTCAGAAATGTATGAAAACGTTTGAAAAACGGCCAAGAGCATTTAAAAAGAGAGTAAAATGAATGAAAACGGATGAAAATGTATGAAAGCGTAAAACATATATGAAAAAGGACGAAAATATATGTACAATGAACGAAATTGAAAGAAAACGGATGAAAACGTAAGAAAACGGATGAAACAAAAGAAAACGGACGAATATGTTTGCAAACGGACAAAAACATATGAAAGTGTAAAATCACGTCTGAAAACGGACGAAAACGTATGAAAAATGGATAAAAACGAAAGAAAATGGATGAAACTGTATTAAAACAAACGAAAACAGACGAAATTGTTTGAAAACAGATGAAAAGTATGAAAAAGTAAGAAAACAGATGAAAACGGGCGAAAACGTAAGAAAACGGACGAAAACGTATGAAAACAGACAAAAACGTTTGAAAACGGGCGAAAACGTAAGAAAACGGGCGAAAACGGACAAAAAAGTAAAAATAACAAACGAAAATAGACAAAAACGTATGAAAATGGACGAAAACGGGCGAAAACGTATGAAAGCGAAAAAAAAGAAAAAAAGAAAAGGTAAACAAATGTAACCTCTCGTAAATTTCCCTTACGATTAGTAAATGCATACGAATAAATAAAACGATGTTACGATAAATTAACACCATTTTACGGGTAACATTTTTTTTTTAATGATATGGCTTGATATTGAACCACTACGATAACTGTGATTGACCGTTTACTCAGGAACGATGCTTACACACGACCTAGATAACCAATGATTATTGCGAACGATAAATATATATAAAACGTTTATATTTAAAACAATACGTTTAGTCTAAATAACGTATACTATTTTATATTCCCCGAACCTACGAAACTTCCCGAGAATGCTCACTAATATTTTTGAACTGCGACACGATAATCGAGACACACCATGTAGGCCCCCAACACTCAATGGGCCACGGCTACACAATACAAACCAAACGGACTCCTTTTTATTCTTTCTTTTGTTTTGGGCCGACACAACCAGCAGCCCACCAGGCCAAGCCCAAAACGCACCCTTTAACTTTTTTTTTTTTTTTTTTTTTTTCTTTTCTTGTTCCCTGCCGCAACCTCACCCAAAACGTACCCTATTTCATACGATTTTTATACACAACCTTTATATATTTTTGCTTGCCTCGTCTCACCTAGTACCCAAGAAACAGAAACGATATATGTTACACTAAACCTTGCTCGTTTACTACCCTAGAAAACACCTAAGTAAACCACCAAACTCAATATGCAAAGACAAGCTCAAAAACGTGGCAATACATTCCTTGTTGCCACCCTTGCTCCACAATCCCATATAAACTAACAATGTGCATCCAAGTAATATCAGGAATGAATAGGAAAGATCTCACAAGATCCTAGCTTTGTACAAAACCGATTGGGCAATGGTTGTGGCGTTACTATTCGCCCTCACATGCACCCTCTCCTCTTGTGAGCTTATCTTGTCTCTACACCCCTTCAAAACTACCTATATAAACCTCCCATGCAAAGTTAAGTCACTACATGCACTTAAACAATCATATCACTAAAAACAGTAACGAGAGAGAAGTGGTGGAGGTACGAACGGATTCTCAAGTGTACCACACCTTGAAGTAAACGTAGGAAGCCAAGGATTGGAGCCTTTTGAACCTTGGTGGGACGTGAAGTGAACCACGGAGCTTTTGGACCATTCCACGAACCATACGCTTTGTTTTACTCCACCTTTTGAGGTGAGGTGAGACTTCAAATCGCTAGTTTCTTATATATATATATATATATACACGTACTATTTATTTTTGCACGAACACTTCACCTAGATAAAACCTAAAACTTGAACGCGGCATATATATATTAACGATCATATTACATGTTTACTAAGTCACAAACGAGATTCTATAAGTATTTCAAGCTTATATTTACGCTTACATACTAAAAATCACACGTTCCTAAGTCGTATGGACTTATACGTTTTACTCTAAAAACACTTAGTTTATTTTCAAGTTTTATAAAGTCTTACGCATGAGTTTGTGGCCACACTTTGGCCTCGCCATTTCTAAATTTGACACACGACCCATCATTATTATTGTACGATCTATTAGTTTAGCTTATAAAGAATCGGGAATGATAAATTTTTGGAACTAAAGACTTCGTTTGATCACCTAACTAGACCTAAAGCTTATCGCTAATGAAACAGATTTTCAGAAAAACTAAAAACCTTACGTGGGCCAAAAAGCCCAAAAAGCTAATTTTAGCTTATTACGATAAGCTAAGCGTATAAGCTCTTTCGAAATGTTATTGTAACTTAAAAAGATGGATTTCGAAAAACCCAATGTCCCCCCAAACCCTTTGGATAGAAAATCCTTAACGGGCCCCTAAATTTGACTCGTTAGGCCCAGTTTGTGAAAAAGAAGAAAAATAAGCTAATAAGCTGTTGGAATAAGCTCATATGCACTTCCTGAGCTTATTGAAATAATAAAAATGATAAGTTTTAAATTTGGTTATGTTTGGACTAAATTTGCAAATATTCGAGAGTTAGGGACTAAAAGTGTCAAGTTTGTAAACTTTGGGTAAAAAGTATAAAAACAGTTTTCTAAGGGTATAAACTGTAAATATTGAAACTTAGGGATAATAAATGTAAATATTTGATATTTTGGACCTAAAATGTAATAATATATAAATTTGGACTAACGATGAAAATATAATCCGTTTAGGGTAAAAAGTGTAAAATTGAGAAACATAAAGGATTGAATAGTAATATTTATTTTTTTAATAATAATTTATATATATATATATATATATATATATATATATATATATATATATATATATATATATATATATATATATATATATATATATATATATATATATATATATATATATTAAAACGATAAATAATAAACGTAACTTATTATATATATATATATATATATATATATATATATATATATATATATATATATATATATATATATATATATAATACGTATAAAATTTATATAACGATAACTAGATTTAGACGAATAAAACAATATGTAACCATTATCTATTTATATATACGACGTAACACATCGTCTATGCACTTTATCGATTATTCATAAACGTTCGCAATAAAACGAGACTTAAAAACTGAAACTTGCCATATCTTATAGGTTGTGTGTGAAGCCGTTGCCTTGCATCGTTGAGATTACATTTGTTCTACTATCCTACTAAGGTGAGTTCATAGCCCACATTTAACTTAATTTTGTGGGGGGATACATGCTCAAAAACCGAACACAAGTCTTTTCCTGATCTTATTATTGCTTAAGTAGCTATTGCCAAAAGTCCCTCGATCATGAACCTTAATCACTTGAAGGGTGAACGTAAATAATTGTGAATAGATCTATTAGGGATTGACAATCCCCATTTGGTTGCTAGAAGAAAGTTACCAAATGCACTTTATTTAAATATCATAGGTTACTGGCAAATACCTATCTTGGGGGCTATACATTTTACATCATTATTACGGAAAATATTGATATCTATTGAATCGTTGAGTGTCATGAGCTTAAGACAATAATGAATGCGATTTTTCAAACTTGTTTATTTGTATTTATATACAATAAACACTTATCTCTTGTGTTCAAACTTTTAATTATAAACCTATGAATTTCACTCAACTTTTTGTTGACTTTTAGCATGTTTATCTCAGGTAACTAAATGGAATGGATGGCAAAGGCACGAAGTGGGCAAATAAAGAAATGTTTATTTCTCTTTGAATAAAAACTTGTTGTTGAATAATGAATTCTCTTGAAATTATGAATATTTGGTATTTTAAATGATACTTAAAACGATCACTTGAATCGTTTTCTATAATTGTGACAAAGATCCACGATATAATACCCCAAAAGTCTTCCGCTGACATTTTAAGTCTTCCGCTGTATTGATCGATTTTGGGGGTGTTATAAGTGTAACAAACGTTAATTGGAAGAAAATAGAAAAAAAAAATGAAAAGGAAAAAAAGAAAAAAAAATTAATAATTAGAAAGACAAAAAGACAAAGAAGAAGAGAGAAAAAAAATACATGGAATTAGGTTGTCCTATTTAATCTTAGGTTAATCCCCACCATTAGATCAAACTAGATGAATGGTGAGAATTTGTCTTTTGGTATGCACCAAAATATAAGTATACAAAATAAAGTGCCTCATGTTTTATATGTATTAAAATTTTGGATATACATAAAGATGGAAGGCAAACAGGCAACTAGCTGGGCCGCTAGTCCTTTGGGATAGCAAAAATAATTCTTTTGAAAACTACATCAACCGAAAACCGGATATGAATTTTGAATTTGGTTTTGTTTTCGGGTTGAGCCCAAAACATAACAACGAAGCCCAAACAAATATATATCCACTAACAGTATAATCCTAACAATTATTCGTGTTTATGTCTTACTAGCCTATGTATATAGCTTTACTAGCTTATAAGACCCGTGGAATCCACAGGATTTTAGATGAGATAGTGCAAAAAAAGAAGAAGAATTAGTGTGTAAACAAAATAAGCTAAAAGAACGAAAGTGAATAGCCTGAATAATTTATGCAAAAGGAATATGAAGTAATAAGTCAATGATAATATAGAGTACAATGCTTGTAACTAATAATGTAATAAACTCCCATGCACGTGAGCTCCGATCTTGACCGTTTTTAAAAAGCAAGTGTATGTAGTGGAAGTAGATGAAGTGATAAGCCAATGAGCATTTCGAGACAACCTAATAAAGAATAAAAATAAAGTGTAAGTAAAACATTTGTGGCCATGCCACCCTCCTGAAAAGGGAGGGCTTTACCTGGTTTGAGTATGTGTGGCGGTGAGTTCAAACCCCGTGGATTAGTCAGCCATAAGGTCGGAAATCATGGTTACCAAAAAAAAAACATTTGTGTGATTGATAAAACATCTAAAAAACAAAGGCATATTAGATTATATGAATATTTGTACATACCTCTTGGAAGTTGATCATAGGCCCTGAAGAACCTCTTTGTAGACTACGTTTGTAGTAGTCTTTGATAAATTACCATCTGCATCAGAAATAACAACCTTCAAACCTTTTTTTGCTTTTGACGCGTGAAAGAGCCACGCATAATTGTCCATGTGTGAAACCAGGACGTGGTAGATATAAACCAACTTTCGAAAGTGATTGGCCTTGGCTCTTGTTTATGGTCATGGCAAATGAAACGGACACAGGAAATTGTTTCCGCACGATCTTTAGCGGTAAACGTTTATCCGACGGAGTAATTTTCAACCTTGGAAGGATAACTGTATTACCAAAATGTGTTCCGTTGATTATTTACCAAAATGTTTTAGATATATCGAAAAATGTTATTGCTCGAGTCGTGCATAACATGTCCAAAACTATAAAAAAAATATAAGACTATGACAATATAAATCGCCTCCTCTGTTTTTTATCATATGTCAGTGGGCATAAGTATTCTACAAAGAAGTACTGGACATATTTTTTTAAACAACCAACACTCTTTAAAAGCACAAAAAAAGGAGTTCATGTTTAAGTTCTTAAATACGGAAACAATATGTCTAGTAAGTTGATAAACCCATTGTCATTCTATTCTTGGTCAATTGCTCGGTGATGAATTCGAATAAAAAATTCAAGCCATTAGTGTATAAAAACATCAATATGATATAAAGATCATGAGATCCAAAAATTTTACATTTGATTTAATTTCCATCAAGTAGTCCACGTTTGGTCATGTAGTGCACGCCTTTGAAAGCTCCTTTTTCTTCTCCAATAAGAGATGTCATTGCTCCTTATTTGAGCTCACACTAAAATTATATGAATTAGTTGGCTTAGGAATTTGTGGAAAACTAGAAGGGGGGGTTGAATAATTTTACGTCTTTTTAATTTTATTATGAAAACTTAGTTTAGTTTTAAAACATTGTACGCTTTTAAAACTTTCATTCAATCTTATGTGAACTCAAATCTTGAACAATATGAACAACTATATCTAAGTATGAACAATAATAATATAAGCTAAGTATGTGAAATCAACACATGCACAATATAAACAATTATAACTATATACGAGAGATAAGTAAGTAATCGTTTATTTTATAATCCTTAGTTATATTTTGTATGAAAACTTTACTTGATCGAAATGATCAATTATATGTATGTTACCTTTTTAGTTTGATTGTAAAAACTTTGTTTTGTGAATGAAACTTTCATTTGATCTTTAAGTAAAATCAATACTAGGACTATATGAGCAAATATATATATATACGTCTACGTCTACAAAAGTAATAACGATATAAGCAAGATAATAAGTAAGATATGGAAAGATCTAACCGCGAGACAAAAGATTTATAGTGGTTCGGCTACAAGGACACCTTCCCTGCCCTACTCCACTCATCGAGTCACCTACTCGAGAGTTTTCTTTACTATGTCAACAAGCTCCCTTATGGCGGAGAAAACCTTACACACCAATATACACACCACAACTTCGTCACAACTTATTCACACCTTCTACACAACTTCTTCACACATAGTCACTACTTAATCACAACACTACTTCTTCACACCTATCTATCTTCACAACTATCTACTTCACAACAATCTTCTTCACAACTATCAACTTCCCAACTTCTCTACTTCACAACTATCTACTACACACTCACTCTATCTACACACCTTGCTAATCTATCTTCTATCAAATATTCACAACTAGTTACACAAAGAAATAGATATAATGGATGATGCTCTAACAACTTGGATGTGGAGGCCACAACAAGTTGTAATACTTCTTCTCTTGAAGCATTGAAGTATTCTTCTCTTGCACTTGAAAGGTAGAGGTTTGGATCACTTTGAAACAAAGATTTATGTATGTATGATCAAAGGATTTTAGAGAATAGAAATGAGATCTAGAACAGAAAATTTTGGGGTGCAAAAGGTGAGAAAATTCTGTGGGATGAACCAGTATTTATAGGGAGAAAGATACTGTTTGGGAGCGTGGCCGGTCCCCTTAATTGGGTGCCGGTCCCCTTAATAATTAAGGGGACCGCCTAGTATAATTAAGGGGGCCGCCTAATAAAAAAATATTTTTTCTTCAGATTTTGTCTTTTTGTGAGGGAGGTTTTTCCGGAAGAATGTAGCCTTTTTTTGGGTTGAAATTTGAATTCAAAATATTTATTTTGAATAAAACATTTCTTATAAATACAAAAAATGTTTTGTATAAGTTTAAAAATATTTTTCCCACTTTAATAAAATGTAAGGTTTGTAAAAATAAAAATTCCTTTGATCATAAAATGCATTAGACACTTTGTTTATTCATACTTTAAGTGATATGGATGCTAAAGCAAATATTTACGACTAAATACTTGTTTACGTCATAATTTGTAGTTCAATGAGTTTACGTTTTGTGATTATCAAAACATAGAGATATCGATATATGTTAATAATGTTTTTAGGCATTATTTATATCAACAATCTCCCCCTTTTTGATGATTACAAAACCTAAACTCATCAAGTCTAAAAATTAATTTTTAGAACATGTATTTAGTGAGTTTATATTCACTTCTCCCCCTTTTTGTAGAATCAAAAAGGTTATGCCGACTAGCTTCATAAATGAAGTTAGACGGGATGAAAGCTCCCCCTTGATGTGTGCTCCCCCTCGTTCGATAGCACCAAGGGATCGAGATATGAAATGCTCGCAAGAAAAATATTAGAAGCACAAGCATATATAGAAGAATATGCAATATACAAATAACAAGCATAGCAAACAAATATTAAGGATACATAACAATTAATTCAAAGAGATTATGTTAAAGATCCTAATTTGCCAAAGAGAGCCATCGGACTTGCTTGTAACAAAAGGTTGGTTGATTCATATTTGAAAGTGAAAATCATAAGCATATAGTATGCTTAGATGATTGATGATGGAGTGTTTGGAATGAAGATGGTTGAGTTTGGGTGAGGTTGTTGGATTAATGGAGGTATATGTTTGGGTCATGAATGTTGGAGAGTTTGGTTGTGGAGAGTTTATAGCGGAAGAGGTTGGTTAAGGTTTTGGATGTTGTTCAAGTGAGGGTATTGGATGTGATCTAGTGAGAAGATATTCAATCCAAGTGAAGTGTTCATAGAATGCAATGGTTTTTATGAGAAAGATGCAACAAGGTCAATTGTTGACATGCTTCTCAAGTTCATTTATGTTGTGTGGTGATGAGGGTGATCTAGATGAAGGTGGATCCAAATTGCGTTGAGCAAGATGCAAGGCTAAAAGAGCACTAAGCTCATGGGATTCTTTTAGCGCCTCAACGAACATTAAGTGTTCGGAGGAAGGTGATGGTGGTGAAGCATGATAGTTGTCTTGGGTAATGGTTTGAACATGCAACATAGGAATGGCATGTGAAGTTGTAGGATGTGGTGGTGATACTCTTGGTGGTGGAGACATGTTTGAGCTTGGGTAATCATGAAAACATGATATGAGTGGAAGAGATGCTTCATGAGTGGATGGTGTTTTTGTTGAATGAGCAACATGTAAAGTGTTGGTAATGAGGTTGGGATTATTATTTTGGGATTGTGCATGATCATCATAAGAAGGAGCATTAGTGGAAGCACGAATGGATGATTTGTTGTTAAATGGATCATTTGTGTGAGAGTGAGGTTTAGGTGTTGGTTGATTATGAACAACATCGCTTAAGTTGTGAAAAGATTATGAGGTTTGAATGTAATGTAGAAGGATATGGGTGAGTAAAGGTTTTCGATATGTAATGTTGGTGAGAAGGAGAGTGAGGTGTTAGGTATGTAATGTTGAAGACATAGGAGGAATTTGGTGTTGGATGTTTGACAACATCATTTGGTTTGACGGGCATTTAATGGAAGTTAGGCTTTCTTCTCCAAACGGGTTATTTAGTGGTTTTGGTTTAATGGGAGAGGTCATGAAGAAATGAGTATAGATTGAGAGGAATGAGAGTGTTTATAATGTAGGATTGGTGGGATTAAGGATGTATAAATTTTGATAGAAGGTTTAGGATAAAATAGGTTTATGAATTTTGGGAAGTGTAGGATGAAATGGGCTAAAAAGTAGAAAAAGGAAACAACACCTTCGACCATCAGATGGCCGGTCCCCTTAATTGGAGGCCGGTCCCCTTAATAATTAAGGGGGCCGCCTTATGATTTAAGGGGGCCGCCCATCTGGTGATTCCCAGATTGCCAGAAAAGGGTTTTTGGTAGTGAATTGCAGAAAGGTTGTGTTTTTGGTTTCAAACAAGTCCAACTCTTTGAGGCAATTAAGCATATACTAATTATGTAGGCAATTATGTAGCCAAAGCATGTTAATCAAAGAGATTAAGTAAACAAGCAATTTCATCTAGCATGCAAACATACTCATCAAGCAAGTAAAATATAAGAGCTAGGAAACAATAAGCAACATCAAGTATTTCATAACTACATAACTAGGAGGATTAATCCTAATGTGTATCAATGTGCAATAAGTAGGTAGTTATGATAGCATGGATTTCTAGACTTGTTACAAACAAAGTCTTAATGAACAAACCATGGTTCTCTTGATTTGATTTAGTTCACTTATAAGTGTCATTTATATAAATATAGATGACAAATATGAGATCACCATGCATGATTTTAAAAGAGACGTTTTTAGCATTATTCAACAATGTTTGAAAGTAAGTTTTCACTTAGATGTGAGAGTTATTTGAATAAAATAGATTGAGTTTTTATTTCAAAATGTGTGAATGAACGGTAAAGAATATTTTCCCAATCTTTAGTTTTGATCAAAACAAAATTGTGGATATTGATAGTGAAAGCATGTTATTTAAAAGTGCGATAGTTATTTGAAAAACTATTTTCCAAAATGTGAGGTTTTTGCATATTTTTAGAGATATTAGATTTTTGACAACAAATATCATAAATCAAATATTTTAAAAAATGTTTATTAAAGATCCCATGCTAAAGAGGATTGGTTAAGCCTATTATTATCTCATGTTATCGTTTCTACATATCCTATGATCATAAAGGAAATGAAGACGATAATTTATATGTTAGATGCGAGAATGTTGAATGGGGTATTGTTGGGATCATAGTTTTTACTATTTTATCAAGTCTCGGTCATTTGTAATAATAGGTTGCTTAAGTTATTAGTTACTTTCATTTATGTTATGTTATAAGTTTACTAGGCTTAAGATATTGAGTCCATGGGCCTTAAAGCCCATACGAAATCCATGAAGGGAGGACTAGGAGTGTTGCCCTAGCTCCTCACCTATAAATACAAGTCTTAGGCTAATGTAAAACTTGGTTGTTTATTTGAAATCATAAGGAAACTCTTGCTCTTATTATTCTCTTATTCAAATATTCATCCCATCCTTATATCTATCTCATTCTTGTTTGTGTGAAATCAATATGGTGACCTAACAAGTGGTATCATTCGCCATATGAAGGTGTAGTTATTGTTTTTTCTTTGAAATTCGATCCTTTAAACTCCTTTTAATTCGTAATTTTGGTAACAAAATTGTACTTTCTTGTTTGTTTCTTGGTTTTTATCACATTTTTTGCTTACAAACTTGTGCTACAAATCATTTCAAACAAAAAGTATCAACCTTTATTTCCAAATTTTCGATTTGCCTTTTTGTACTACTTTTCGAAATTGTTTTAATCTTTGAAAAAGTTGGTCAAATTTATAACTTTCTTCAAGATTTCATCATTTTTTAACTTGTAGTACAAAAATCTTGGATTAAAAACTAGTTTTTGGATTGCTTTCCTTGAAAAACACATTTCTGCAAAATTTCGAAATCACTTCCTTGACATAATTTCGAAATCGTGTTCTTGTGATTCAAATCGTCTTACGACTTGTGGACTCAGTCTTTTCTCTCTTGTATAAGGAAGAAAAGTACTTCGACTTTTGGTAAACTTTCGAAATTGTATAATTTCGAAAGTGTGTTTGTGAAATTGTGTTCTCGAAAAGTTCTTACTTTTTCGAAATCACTAGTTTTTTCGAAAACATCTTCAGTTTTTTCGAAATCTCACGTTTTTTCAAAAATATCCAAAGTTTCGAGAAACTTTTCTTTCGCAATCTCATAATTTTTCGAAATCTCTATTTCGTAATCACAAAGGTTAGTGACTAAGTTTCGCAATCAAGTTAAGAGCATCTTTTCGCAATCACATACTTGGGCAAATTTTTCGAGATTTGGCAAACCTATACCTTCTACAAGATCCATCTTTTCACACAAGTGTTTCATAATGTCTCAACCACCATACTACTTCAACAATCCTCAGCAACATCAGTATCACCAGTATAATCAGCAACATCAGCAGCAACAACAACAGTATCAACAATCACCACAATATTATCATCAACCGGTTCACTCACAACAACATAACTTCATGCAACAAATGGTTCCGATACAACAATCTTATCCGATGTCACAACAACAAAGCCAACTTCCACCAAAACCTACTCACTGGTTTGACAGGATGTGTGAAGTCATTTCAACTCAACAATCCAGACACGAAGCAGGCTCTCCTGACACCCCACCAATGCTAACACCGGGTAATTATGTTCAATGGGCAAGTCGATTCTTAAGGTTTATTGAACTCAAAAAACCCAATGGTAAGTACATGAAACAAGTTATCCTTGAAGGACCATTTCCTTGGCCTGTTAACTACGTTGGCGGTGACCTACAGGCTGATCCTCCGGTAGCTCTAACTGCTGTGCGTGTTCCTGAGTCTCAACTTACTGAGGAACAAAAACACCATCGTGAAGCAGATGAGTATGCTATGTCTTACATACTTCAAGGAATACCCAATATCATATTCAGAAGTGTTGATGCTCAAACAACTACAAAAGCTATGTGGGAACACGTTCATCTACTGATGCAAGGCACACAACTGAACAAGGAAGACATGGAATCTAAACTTTACTTGGAATACACTAACATCATGATCGAACCAGGGGAATCTCTTGAGTCTTACTTTCAACGTTTCACTAATGTCGTCAATGATTTAGAGAGACATGATATAACTCTTCCAAGAATCGCTGTCAATACAAAGTTTGTTAGTAGTCTGGGTCCTGAGTGGCAAAAGTATGTGACATTTGTGAGACAAGCCAAGAATCTTCACAGGGATCCATATGGATTGTTGTACGACTATCTCAAGCAGTATGAGTCTGAAGTTGAAAAAGACAAAATCCCCCGAGGAGGATACACATCACCACCTACCTCTAATCCCCTTGCACTCGTTGCTCAAACTCCTGCTTCACATCCTCCGATGTCTAATCATGCTTATGATCAGGAACAGAATTATTTTAGTCACCAGCATCCTCCTGCTTCTTAACACGCTTCTAATCAACTTGCTCCATATGACAACAATGATAGCATGTATTACTCTAATCAGTTTGAAGATGATGATGATGATGACGTCAATACGTTGAATCAAGGACTTGCTCTTGTTGCTCGTGCTTTTAGCAAATTCTCCAACAAAACCAACAACCGTCTTCGTTCTTCATCAAATACAAGAAACCAAGCTGTCATTCAAGATGGTCGAGTTGAGATTCAGAATCATAATTCAGGACGTTCAGGTGGGTATACTGGAAATTCTAGATATGGACAAAGAGTCAACAACAATGGGGGATTTAGAAACAATTCAGGTGCTCCTCAGCGAAGTAATGACAATGCTGCTAGTAACAACACAGTCTCTGGGAATGCGATATGGTGCTACAACTGCAACGAAAAAGGTCATATTGCAACTGCATGCCCTCACCCAAGAAAAGGTAGTCAGTTTCACAAGCAGGCATTACTTATGGCTCTCAAAGATGAAAAGGAAGGAACTTTCAATGCTCATGAGAACAGTTTCTTTGCTAATGCTTACAACGATGATGAAATGGAAGATCTTGAAGCCAATGCAGCTATGATGCTTATGGCCAATATGCAGGAACATCAGTTGAATGATTCAGGCCCAGTGTCCTCCACTGATGGCTTGTCTCAGGTAAATGACCTAACCATAAGCTCCATACAAATTAATGCATCACCCTATGTTTCTGAATCAGATCAGGCGCAAGTTGTTTCTTCTGAAACATTTTTTTCTTCTCAAGAGGATGAACTATTTGATGATGACACTGTCATCTCATTTGATGATCCTATTACACAAGACGAAAATGACTTTAGTGAACAACATGAACCTCCTTCTGATCCAGCTCCTGACTGTACAGTTACGGCCAAACAACTTAATAATCAACTTCTTTCTAATCACATAACGGACGTGCAAACTGAAGTTTTGAAAGAAAATGCCAAGTTGAAAAAGGACATTGAATGTTATAAAAAGCAACTTTCAAGCTTTCAATATGTCGTTCATCGTGAACAAAGCTTTGAAAAGTCATTTCAAGAATCATATGTCAAAGAACAAAATCTTCAAAAGCAAATGTATGACATTGTTGAGTCAAATGGTAAAATCGTTTCCAAACTGGAAAATGAAAAACATGATCTTCAAAAACAAGTTGTTCAACTCCAACAGGAACTTTCAAAAACACGTAAAGAGGTGATAACTTGCAAACAGGAATTTTATGAACATAAAGTGCAAAAACGAGAAAAAGAAAGTTCTTTACTTGATGATAATATCGCTCTCGAAAGTCAAATTAAAGCTTTTCAAAACATCATTTATAAACATGGGGAATCTGTAATGACTATTCAAAAGTTTTCGTTAAAAACAAGACCAGGTAAAGGTTTTGGCCTCGGCGATTACAGATCCTCTTTTCTTCGCACTGTGTTCAAAACAAATCCTAAGCTGTACAGTATGGACCAATTGATGGATAACAATGTTGTGCGTGTTATTGTACATGATACTGTGGAAGAATACGAACTTGAAGAGAAGAGTCGATCAAAAATGAGTCAAGTTGAATATTGCAAACCATATGATTACTCAAAAGCTCCTCACATTTCAAAATTTTTTGTTCCATCAAGAGAAATACCTGAGAAATCATGGTATGTTACTGAGTCTTATGTTTCATCTTCCGATGGAGCTCCTGTCAAACCCGTGGCACAAGTAAATGGTCCATTACCTTCTTCTGGTCATGTAACACCACTACCTACACGATGTAAAGTTTTAGACTATTTTCAAACATTCATGAAAGGCATCGATACTTTGGAAAATGTCATTGAACAACATTCGGAAATTAAAATTCATACTTTTCAATCAGCTTACGAGCGGGAAAAGCGAGACATTTTTCAAAAACAAATTCTGCCTTTAGTTCATAATTTGCGTTATTGTGCTACTCGTTGGGAACAGGAACTCCAAAAAGAAGTTAAAGATATGAAAGAAATTTTCGCTCTTAATGAAAATGCAATTTTGGTTCAACAAAGCAAAAACAGATTTTTGAAAGCAGACTCTGATCGACTCTTGGAACAACTTCTTCAGGCTGATTTTCATAGTTCTCTCATGAATGAACTACATTTTTCCAGCAATGCTGAATTATTTGCTGAGTACTGTGCTGAACTTGTTTCGTTGAGGTCACAAAATGAATCATTGAAACACCAAAATGAAACATTGCGTCAAAACAGTGATGATGTGATAAACATACTTTCATACGAAATTTGTCAACTTAAACATAAGATTGATTGGTGTCAAGCTCAAAGTATTGAAACTGAATTACAATTATGTGCCAATCATGAGTCTCGTAAAAACAAATGTCGTCTACGTAAAAATGAAATTGCGGAGTTAAAAAATGAAATTGCGGAGTTAAAAATTGAAAACGCCGAATGGCAGCAAAACCGCAATGACATTCGTTATTGCAATGGTTTACTTGAGTCTGATATTCAGGACAAAAAACACATCATCATTGATTTGAAAGAGAAAATGAAGCTACTTCAAAAAGGAAAGTTCATTGACACCACTGTGATTGCACCAGGAATGTTTCAAATAGACGTAACAGATAAGGCTAAGCATGCTAAGAGTTCTAATATTAGCTCTTCCACTTCCACAGGTCTAGTTTCCCCTAAGAGCGTTAGAAGCCCAAAGCCAAAAAGAGTTAAGAAGACTAAAAAGAGTAGGCTCTCGCAACATAAAAGTGGAACACTAGAAATGCAAGAAGTAGAAGATCATCTTAGGAACTCGAATAAAACTAATGTTGCATCTGATTTAGATTCTAATCTGGCAAATTGTAATCCAAATCTTAATGTAACGAATGCTGAACCTTCAATTGTTTTGAATATTAATGCATCTTGTGTGTTTTGTCGTAAAAGTGTGTTATCTAGTGATCATACCAAATGTGTAGCTAATAATCTCTTACACCGCAAAAAGAAACGTAGATTCGGCTCTTCTTCTAGGTCCACTAATGCTTCTAAGTCTACCTTAAGAAAAACACCTACTACAATTTCTAAAGATGTTGTAGTCAACCCACAAGCAGCAATCAACAATTCTAGGAACCCGCCCAAAGCTAGTGCATTCACTAAGAACAAAGCAAAAACTAGTTGGAATTGGCAACGTTGGTTACAATACAAACCAAATTTTAAATGAATTCCTAAATTGTTAAATATTTGCATTTCTAACCAACAGGAACCCACTCTTTCCTCGGGTTCCACCCTTACTTCTGTTCCATCTCTGTCGTCTTCTTTTGATGCAGGTGGTTCAGATCGTTCTCTGGATTGTTGATAGCCGTTGCACCCGACATATGACAGGCAATCTCAAACTGTTAAAGAACTTTGTCTCAAAGTTTATTGGAACTGTCAGATTCGGGAATGATCAATACGCTTTAATCATGGGTTACGGAGACTACATACATGGGAACATTGAAATTAGCAGAGTTTATTATGTTGAAGGCTTGGGTCACAACCTCTTCTCAGTCGGTCAATTTTGTGATGGAGATTTAGAAGTAGCATTTCGCGAGAAAACCTGCTTTGTTCGCGATCTACAAGGAAATGATTTGATGTCTGGCAAACGTGGCACTAACCTTTATACTATTTCTATGTCAGACATGATCGCTTCATCTCCAATTTGTCTTCTATCCAAAGCTGAATCGACTAAATCTTGGTTATGGCACAAATGCCTTTCTCATTTGAATTTCAAAACGATGACTGATCTCGCTCGTCACAAATTAGTTGAAGGTTTTCCAAGATTCCGTTATGCCAAAGATCATCTATGTCCAGCCTGTGAACAAGGAAAAAGTACTCGTGCTCATTTTCCATCTAAACCTGAACACAGTACTAATCATGTTTTACAATTACTTCAAATGGATTTGTGTGGTCCGATGCGTGTTCAAACAATCAACGGTAAACGCTACATTTTAGTAATTGTTGATGATTACTCTCGCTGGACTTGGGTTTATTTTCTTCGAAGTAAAGATCAAGCTCCTCAAATGATCATCACCTTTCTCACAAAAATACAAGTTTAGCTTCGCAATACAGTCAGAATTGTTCGAACTGACAATGGCACATAATTTAAGAATCAGACTCTACGATCGTATTTTGAGAAAGTGGGAATTGAACATCAAACATCTATTCCACGCACACCCGAACAGAATGGAGTAGTCGAAAGACGCAACAGAACGTTAGTGGAAGCTGCTCGAATGATGTTAATCAACGCTCAATTACCAGATTACTTATGGGCAGAAGCTGTTTCAACCGCCTGTTACACTCAAAACCATTGCATGATCACAAAACGCCACAACAAAACCCCATATCAGATTGTTCACAAAAGGAAACCAAACATCTGTCACTTTCACGTATTTGGTGCTTTATGCTACCCAGTCAATGATCGTGATGATCTAGGTAAACTTAAAGCAAAGGCTGACATTGGAGTATTCATAGGTTACTGTGAAAATTCAAAAGGCTATCGGATCTGAAATCGTCGTACTCGGGAAATTCAAGAAACTATTCATGCTAATTTCGATGAACTCACTCAAATGGCTTCTGAGCAACATGGCTTAGGACCCGCAACCAACCGTCTTAGCTTTCCGGTCTCTTCGGCTGAACCATTGTCACTTTCTCGTAAAGAAGTGGAAACCTTGTTTGCTCCATTGTTTGATGATACGCCTGTTAACCGTCCACCTGAGGCCACACCTAATTCCGCTGCACATCTTGATCAACATCAAGCACCTGATACACGTCAACAAACAACAACTTTTGTTGGAAGAGACGGTCCTCCAGTCATATCACCTACAACAACAGAACAAACCGGGTCCAACTCACGACAATCAGCTAAAGATTCCATACCTTTATCAGTTCCACAACCCGCAGAGCATGACCCAGAACAATTCATTAACCCATTTGCAAATGCTCAACCTGTCCCCGACATTGCCGAGTCATCTTCACGCAATTTGGGTTCTGCTCACTTGCGAGATTCTTATCAACTTCATCCCTTGACACACAAATGGACTAGAGATCACCCCTTAGTTCAAATTATTGGCCATCCTGATGCACCTATCATGACAAGATAACGCCTTCACACAGGCGGTGAAACTTGCATCTATGCACTCACAGTTTGTGAAACCGTACCTAAAAATGTCAAAGAAGCAATGACTTATGAAAACTGGATTGAGTCTATGCAAGAAGAATTCGAAACCTTTCAAAGATTAGAAGTCTGGGAATTGGTAGAAAAACCAGAAGGTATAATTATCATTGGTTTAAAATGGATCTGGAAAAACAAACTGGATGCAGAAGGCACAGTCATACGCAACAAATCACGCTTGGTAGCAAAAGGTTATTCTCAAGAAGAAGGTATCGATTTTGAAGAATCATTTGCTCCTGTGGCTAGACTTGAAGCTGTACGGATATTCTTAGCATTTGCTGCTCATCGGAATATGATTGTTTACCAAATGGACATGAAAACGGATTTTTTGAACGGTCAACTCCGAGAAGTGGTTTATGTCAGTCAACCTGAAGGATTCATTGATCCAGAACGTCCCAATCATGTCTACAAGCTTAAGAAATCTCTCTACGGTCTTAAGCAATCCCCCAGGGCGTGGTATGACAAGCTTTCTAAATTCCTATTGGCTAATGATTTTACTTTAGGCTCGATGGATCCAACACTGTTTACAAAAACCTACGGGATGGACTTATTAATTGTTCAAGTTTATGTCGATGACATTATTTTTGCTTCAACCAACAAAAATTACTCAATGGATTTTGCAAAATTAATGACAGATAATTTTGAAATGTCCATGATGGGTGAACTTACGTTCTTTCTAGGACTACAAGTTCATCAATCACCCCGTGGAATTTTTCTAAATCAGTCCAAATATGCTCTTGAGATTTTAAAGAAACATGGTATGCAAAGTAGTGATACTATGAATACACCGATGGCCAACTCTACTAAACTAGATGCTGATTTACATGGGACTTCAGTTGACCCTACCAAATACCGCAGTATTATTGGGTCCCTCATGTATCTGACATCCAGTAGACCTGATATTGTATTTGCTGTGTTTATGTGTTCTCGCTATCAGGCTAATCCAACTGAAAAACACCTCAATGAGGCAAAAAGAATCCTTCGATACATAAAGGGAACCATCCACTTGGGGATCTGGTATCCGAAGGATTCTGGTTTTGAACTAATAGCTTTTTCAGACGCTGACCATGCAGGATGCTTAGACTCGCGTAAAAGTACATCAGGTGGCTTACAATTTCTTGGAGATAAACTTGTGTCTTGGCAATCAAAGAAGCAGGATTGCACATCACTGTCATCTACAGAATCTGAATACGTAGCTATGTCTGCTTGTTGCGCTCAAGTCATTTGGATGAGATCCCAACTTAAAGACTGTGGCTACTTATTCAACAAGATTCCGATTTACTGCGATTCTAAGAGTGCCATTGCAATCTCCTGCAACACAGTTCACCATTGCAAATCCAAACATATTGATCTCCGCTACCATTTCATCAAAGAGCATGTAGAGAAGGAATAACATGGCTGAACACAACGAGAATATCCCTGAACAAGCTCTTCCATTACTCACCATGGATGATATCACTCCCGATAACTACAATGTTACAATTGGCAACAACAATCCACGAGTTGATTTCGACAAATTGAGAATTATTGAGAAGTCGTGCAAGATTGTTAAAGATATTCTACTTGCTCATCCATGCAAACATCTGCTCATCTGTTCTACTTCAGTACCTCTGTTTTACCTTCATCAGTTCTGGCTTACGGCTAAAGCAAATTTGGATGATGAGTCTTTTACTGTTACATTGGATCGCCAAGTCTACACTGTAGATCACGACGTTCTTCGTACAGTCCTTCTCCTGCCTCAAACTGACAACGAATTTGCTCCAATACTACCTGAACTGGACCTTCTTGACTTCTTTGTTGAGTTAGGATATGATGTTGATGATGACGTACCTCTAGTCAAACATTCCCGATTCAATGCCAAGAATATCCCTCAGCCCTGGAGAACATTCTGTCTGTTGGTTGTAAGATCGATATCAGGAAGAAAAAGTGGTCATGAACATCCTAGGCTTGAACATTTGCAAACATTTTGGGGAATGGTGACTTTGACACCTGTTGACTTTGCAGTTCCAATCATGAACGATATAGTCTACAACATTCAAACCGAACGTGTAAAGACTATGATCCCGTTCACAAGATTCACCAAGCTTCTCATAGAACATTTCTGCAAAGACACACCAGAATTTATCAAGAGGATGGCAGATCCTAATAAGCCGAAGCACCTCTTCGAGGATGACTTCACCACCTCATTCATCAAGACGACCACTTCCTCTACCAAAATCAAAGGAATGAGGCTTCCCGAATACCTTCTTGATGACAAAATCAAGAAAAGTCTGAACTACAAATACTATGATAATGCTTACAAAGGGGTACATGAAGAAGCTACTATTCAGACTCGTAGCAAAGGAAGTGTGAAGTCTGGGAGAACTACAAGCACCACTGGTTCACCTCAGACTAAGTGTAAGGCTGCTCCCAAGACAAAATCATCAGCTAAACCCAAGACTTCCACCAAACCTAAACCAACATCCAAACCCAAACCTGCAACCAAGCCAAAGCAGAAGGTAACTCCTGAGTACATTCTTCATGATGAACCTACACCTCCACCTTCTGACAGCGAATCAGAGTTCAACACGGAATCAGAAGAAGAAGAACATGACTTTGAAAGAAGAGTTAGAGTACCTGAAGAAACATTTCCTGCAACGGAGATCGCCATACAACAAAGTCTTAAACTTTTGAAGCAGAGACAAGAAAAAGGAAAGGGATCACTATTAATGAGCCTAATGATGATGATGAAGACGAACCAATCGTTGAACCGTTGGTCGATAAACGCAAACTGAAAAGTATAGTTGTCGACACTCGAGCTGAAGAAAAGCAACTTCGCAAAGAACAAAGGAAAGCAGCTCTCGAAAGCCGACTTATGTCTCAACCTTCAACACCACCACCTGTCGATCAGTCAGAACATGAAGGAGCTACAAGCAGCATGATTCCTCCCGTTGTGTCCACTATGACTGAGACTGCTAATGTAGAAGATAATGTTGGCGGACAAGAGAATATTGCTACGGATCAAGAACATGAATACCTCATTACTCCAGAGTTTCTTGCACGAGAAGCAGAGGAAGCAGAGGAACGTCGTAGAAAAGAAAATGAAGAGAAGAATGCGTTCGACACCAACATATTTCTTAAGTCATCTTCTCAGCAGACTTCCTCAGCACAACCTCCACCTCCTCAAGACTCTCCACCAAAGGATCCGACTCCTCCTGCTTCTTCCTCAAACTCTCACAACGAGTCGTCATCCGAATCATCACCTGAGCATTCATCTCCCACACCTTCTGAAACCGCATCAAAGCAACATTCAATCAATGAACCGAGTCAACCAGTTGATCTTCAGGAGCAAGTCAACAAACTTACCACCATGGTTACCGGTCTTACCAAACAAGTTAAAGATTTTCAGGAATCAAAGCAGCTAATCGATAAGTTCTTGAACTCTGACTACACAGGATTTATTAAGACTGTCACACAAGATTATCTTACTGAAAATCTAGTTGAGATTGTCACTCCTGAAGTAGCAAATCTTCTTGAACCAATCAAGGACAGCTTGGATCACAGAATCAGAAGTGTCGTTAGAAAAATGCTGTCAACAACACCATTCACGCTTCACACTGCCAAAACTTCTACTGCAGCTCCAACCGTCCCTGACTTATCCATCGATGACCTGCTTACGAAACTCTTCGACAAAGTTGCCTACAAAACCACACAGACTTCTGAAGAAAAAGCACTTGTTGATGCTATGTCGGCCTATATGTCCAAAGAGTCATGCAAAGATGCTGCTGGAACCCTGAAACGGTCAAGGAAAGATGACGACCCTGACCCGAACTCAAAAGGCAAGAAACCTAAGTCTGGAACCGGTCCCTCATCTTCTCTACAACCACAAAAGGACTCCACTCCTCCAGGAAATCAACAACACACCTCAGCTGCCGGTCAAGGTCAAACTGAAGAGGAAGAAACTTTCATGGAACCCACTGATGACTACCAAGGTCAACCTGACACCGATTACCGTGCCTCCCCAATACCCGATCCTCACGCTGGATCATCGTCACCATCCAAGGCTAAAGACAAGGATGCTACATCTAAGTCTAAGAAATCAAAGAAGAGAAGACGTTATTCATGGCTCGACAATGATGACACACCTCAGAATGATTGGTTGACAGAAATGGTTCAAGCACAACCTCCTCTCGAAGATGAAGAACCCCTTCCTGGTAATACTCTACAGTTCACCCAAGTCATTATGAAGGATCTTCAGATTAACAAACTCACGAAGACGGAGCTAAGAAGAATCAATAGGGATGCACAGGAATTCCTTAAGTCCAGATCTGGAAACAAAGTGGAATACGAGTATCATATGCAGAATATAGCCAGTGCAATGTCTGTCCAGTTTAACTGGCTAAATCCTAAAATGAATATCGATCTCAGTTCCAAAAAACATGAAAAGCCTTACTTCACTGACTGGACTAAACCATTACCGTTGACAGGATTTCCAGATAAACCCAAGTTACCTTATAGCTACTTCTTCAACAAAGATCTTCGTAACATCCAACTCACCCAAGAGACTTCCAAGAAGAAATATGCTTCCTCACTCATAATCTCAATACCAGCCGCAAGATACGAAGTTCCTGCTATTGAAGAAACTACTCGAGTTTTCAGCAACTCCATCGTAGCTTACGACAGAGATGCTCTACACGGGATTCAACACTGGCCAGAACGTCATCGTCTCGGTTATACCAGCAGATTAGGAGAGAAATCATTGGTCGCTATCTTGGAGATTCAAGAGTCGCAACGGTTTAACTACATATTCATGCGTGAGATTGTTGTTAAACGACAAGATGAAAAGAAGTACAAGTTCTCTGAAGCAGACTTTCCAGACCTTAATCTTAATGACATCGAAGATATATATCTCGAAAAGGTTCAAGGAAGAATGCGTGGATTCGAGAGAGAAGTTCAGTACAACTTCATGGCATCACTACTTCTATTCATCCGACGATTGATAGTTCAAGAAAGAGTGGAAGATCTTCAGCTTGGAGTGGAAAGTTACCAACAGAAGATCAATTTGACAAAGCCGCAATTCAGATTTGATGGAATCTATCAAATGTCACAGTTTACTCTCATCCAAGACCCTGCATTTGGTTTCACCTACATCAACAGCAAAAGGCTACAAAGCTTCATGATGTTCGATGAGATACACAAATTTTGTGATGTTACACTCAAATCCGTTCGTGATGGGCTTGTCAAAAGGTTGAATGATGATCGCCGAAAGATAGCAAAAGGGGAACAACCTAGATGGAAATCCAGCTCAAGAAGACAAGTTCGTAACTTTGTCGTGAAGATTGAAGAAAGGTTATTTCGACGGGAACAGATCAGACGACTAGAAAGCTATATCGGTGTCAGACCATCGTTTCCTATCAGAAACTTCGAAAGACCAGTACCTAAGTTCACTGACTTTGATGCTCCACTTCCTGACGAAGATTAACTTGGTACATTTGGTTATTCACTTTTCTATATCAATTGTTTCATTTGATTGAATTATTTTCATTATGGCTTGTGCACACATAACAGTGTACAACCCGTTCTTGTAATGAAAGGACCTTGAGGTACGCATCAGTGCCTCAATCCTGATATAAGGAGCGAAGGCTTCTTACTTTTGAGTAGAGTTAATCAAACATTTTCTGATTTTCATAACTCTGCTCAAAAGACAAGTACTTCACCTCAATAAGAATTCACTTGTTGAGGGGGAGCACTTGAAACAAAATCATCGTTCTTGAAATCAAAAGTTCTTGTTGAATTCTCCCCATAAGACTCAAAAGGCATATTTTAATCAAAAATATTGTCGTATATGCTATTTTTGAGGGGGAGAAAAAGTGAATGTGATTAAAATATATAAGTTTAAAGTTGCTAAAAGTTGAATCTCATGCGAGCTAGACTCAGAATTGACCCAGGAATTGACGAAACGTAAAAGTTAGTAATCTCGAAAAGACTTATCCTCGACGGGTAATAACATCAAGTTAGTTACTAGAGCTAGTTGTCACCTAAAAGCTGACAATGGAACTCTTTAACTAGCCACGTAAGCGTGTCTCGAAAAGGATTTGTCTTAGTAGAAATGTACCGTTTCGAGAAACTTTTTGTGGATTTGACCAGGCCGGGTAATAACTTCAAGCTAGTCTAACTAGTGATGTAAGCGTGTCTCTAATCTGTCAGGCTCACTGAAAGTGGATCAATTCAAAAAGTGCTTGTTCCTCCCACATGTGCAAATTTACTTAAACATTTATGAGCACATGTGAAGGGGGAGCCCTTCATAAGTAAACACAAAACTCTCAAAGTGTTAAACAAAATGTTTGATATTCACAAACACTTTGAGAGATTTTCAAAGGTTTCTTGGCTATTGTCGGATAATCATGGAGTTATAAGGTGATTAAGATAGGAAATACAGTCCTATGATCCGCCAGAGCCGGAGGGATCTACCCAAGGACATCACCAATAGTTAGAATTAGAAGTCCTTAGGTATGATACAATAAAAGGAGAAAAGAATGAATAGGGAAAGAAGGAGTTGAAGAATTAAAAAGAAAAGTAAAGAAAAGGGTGAAAAGAAATAGCCCTCCAAATGTTCAACCTTAGGGCAGACACCGGGTTCAACTCATATGCTACTGGTTGTTACTAAGGTGACACCGGTATTGAAGACAAAGACGTCATGGACCCAGTGACGCACTGTACTAAACCTTCTTAACCACTCAAGTTCTCTTAAAAGAGCTTGTTTCATTCTCACGGGGAACCGATGTAATCTATCGACTCATCTCTTAGAGATGGTTGATATTGAAGCAGGAGACCCCTCCCTAGTCTCCGCATAGGAAACCTAAGTGTGCACTTTTCGAGTCTAGAGCCATGAGATACATCAAAGATCTCTTAGGAACACTTAGTATTTCTACAACTGGTGTTCTACATCAATGGACACTAGCTGTAAATTATCGAGTCCATCACAGATCTTAGCAATCTGCCGAGAACGTTTATGAGAGAATTTACATAAGTATTTCTCAATGATTGAACGGAAATCCTGCTAGGGTCAACATTAAACAGCCCTGACAGCAGGTCACTTCGGTAACTCCTTGCGGGTTACGCTTAGTGTTTGCGGTGGTTTCTTTGCGGTCTACAGTCGTGGAGTGATCCCCAGCGACTCACCCAGTCATTGAGCTACTTAGTAGGTCTTGTAAGCTCTTTCGGGAGTATCTGATATGGGAACGGCCTTGATAAGGGTTAGAAGGAGTCTTCACAATATGCTGTTGACGATCTCTAATTCCTTATCTGTAAGTACCAAATGTTTTATTGCTAACTGTTTACATGCAGGGTTACCTCCTCTCCATGGCGACGGATTCCACATGCTCATACATACATCTTGAAGTCGTCAAAAGCTCCCTCAAAGATCAAAGCAACACAAAGTTCAAAGAAAGATTCTACGTCAAAAAGAAGAATCTACAAAGTATAAAGACTAAAGATCTCATGTGAAAGAAAGGGAACTACGTGCATGTATAAGTCAGAATTCGAAGATGTATGAGCATGTTGGAATGGCGGACTACCACCACAGACGTAGAAGTGACGAAAGGCAGACAACTTCATTATTTGATCACTATCACAACAACAAAGAACAAAGAACGATGAATGATTCTTATTTCATGATATTTTGAAAGACGTCTAAAGCTATGAAAGTCTAAGATGAAGAAATGACAAAGACGTCAAGCAACCGTGATGACCGACCCTTAGGGGGAGATTGTTGGGATCATAGTTTTTACTATTCTATCAAGTCTCGGTCATTTGTAATAATAGGTTGCTTAAGTTATTAGTTACTTTCATTTATGTTATGTTATAAGTTTACTAGGCTTAAGATATTGAGTCCATGGGCCTTAAAGCCCATACGAAATCCATGAAGGGAGGACTAGGAGTGCTGCCCTAGCTCCTCACCTATAAATACAAGTCTTAGGCTAATGTAAAACTTGGTTGTTTATTTGAAATCATAAGGAAACTCTTGCTCTTATTATTCTCTTATTCAAATATTCATCCCATCCTTATATCTATCTCATTCTTGTTTGTGTGAAATCAATATAGTGACCTAACAGGTATAACCTAACATCTATAGTTCCTTTGTTTTCGCACGCTTATCTAACTTAATGCCATAGTCTACGAGAGCTTGTTTCATCCATAGTTTTCTTACGCGAGGGATCTAATCCTACTTCTATATTAACGATCGATCCACTTAACTCATTTCACTTCATCACCATGAGTTTGCTAATAGTAGATATAGAAGATTTCCATTTTCTATTTCGTTCGGCAATGAACAATTTTATCTTATTCCTAGGAGAGTTAACCAATGATGTTTCTAGGTTATAAGAATATAAGCTATTATGTACACATATATGTATAGCTAAGCATTAATCTAACTAATCATATATCTAAGCATGCAAATTATAGCGATGAACTTAAAAGAAACGCGTACCTTTTAGTCTTCAATGGAATATCTTCAAGCACTTCAAGTGACCATGTTGACTTATAGAAGTCATTTGTAGATGATATTCCAACTTCTTCCAAGATTGACAGCTTAGCCACTTGGTTCCCATTGTCTCATTGGTCCAAAGTCGTTTGGTCAAAACATATTCAACATTTGGCTAGGATGCATGTATGGTGGTAGTATTCCCCAAGGATTGTAACTTGGTTGATAATTCCACATTTGATGACTAGTATTATTGTAGTTTTATCTATTTTGGTTTCTTCTAGGTTGAGGTGTTTTAGATCGAGTATGAAGATTATTTGATTTTCTCGGTGGTAGAGTTTTAGATCTTAATTTAAATTTAGAGGATCCTACTTCGGTCTTTAAGGATGGTTTATAAAAAGTTTTTACTTTTTCATCATTCGCAATGGGTATTTTTCTATCTTTTGTAAGTATATACTTAGGTTTTGATTCTAATAATTTTTGTTTACTAGATTCACATTCAAACTTTATACTTTTATTTTCACTAGTTGAAACATTAGTTGAGGTTAATCCTAGACCGGTTTTATCTCCCGAAGTTTCTTGAACACTTATTATTTTCTTAAGTGGGTTACTACTATTTTTAAACTTGTCAAGTTTGAAAATTTCATCTTTAAGTTTTTCGTTTTCATTATTAACCTCTATGCATGTTTTACATTCTATAAAAACTTCTTTTCCTTTTTCCAAATGTTGTAGTCTAATTTTTAATTCGAGTACTTCATTTTCTAATAGATTATTAATATGTTTTAGTGACTTATTTTTAGCTATAACCTTTTGACCTAATTTGCATAACCTATTATATTCACTATCTAGGTCTTTTTCGTCTAATGATAAATTTTCGTCACTAAAGTATTCGGTTTCGGAACGTACCTCGCTTGATGTCTTAGCCATAAGACATTTCTCCTCATTTGTGATTTCTTTCTCATCGTCATCGCTATCACTCCAAGCTCCTGCAACAAACGCCTTTTGATTTTGATTTCTTGACATCATTGGACATTTTCCGATAAGATGATTTGGATCACCACATTTGAAGCACTTCCTATCACTTTTGCCATTTTTGTCATCTTTATTTCTTTGGTTTGCTTTCCTTTCATCATGCAGTTGTCTAACGAATCTTCCTCGCCTTTTGAAGAATTTCTTGAAGTCTCTTACGACCATCGCATATTCTTCGTCATTACTTTCGGAGGTTGAGCTATCCTCGTTACTAGATTCCTTCCTAGCTTTCAACGCAATTGACTTGCTTTGCTCTCTTTTTCCATTGACCATCTCGGAGTCTTTCTTTATTATTGCTTCGTAGACTTTCAGGTTGCCGATCAACTCATCAAGTTGAAGAGTTGACAAGTTCTTCGATTCTTCAATCGCCGTAACTTTAGCTCGCCATTTTGGATGAAGAGCCCTAAGAAATTTCCTAACAAAATTCTTACTAGAAAAATTCTCATCAAGTGCTTTTAAACTTGTGATGATAGTGTTAAACCTAGCAAAAGCATTATCTATTGATTCCTCCTCCGGAATCGTAAATTGTTCATATTGTTGAACAAGAAGATCTATTTTGTTATCTTTAACTTGACTATTACCTTGGTGAGTGATTAGTAAAGAATCCCAAATTTCTTTTACGGTTTTACACATAAAAATTCTTTAATATTCTTTGCGTGGTAACGCATTATAAATAACCATTTTAGCCTCATTATTTTTTGCTAGTTTATTTTTCAAATCATCATTTTGTTTTTCAAAAGATACAATTTCATCCATTTTAGTTTCAAAATTATATTGAATAGGGGGAAAATCACCAAAGGTAATGACATGCCAAAGATCAAGATCTTTTGATTTCACATAAGTTTCGAATCTATTTTTCCAATAAAGAAAACCATCACTTTCAAATAGTGGTGGTCTTTGCATAGATTGCCCTTCTAAATATTTTTCCGATTCCATAGATCGATACAAGTTTTAAAATACAGTATATTTTAAAAATCTTGTTTAACGTAGCTCTGATACCAATTGTGGAAAACTAGAAGGGGGGTTGAATAGTTTTACGTCTTTTTAATTTTATTATGAAAACTTAGTTTAGTTTTAAAACATTGTTTGCTTTTAAAACTTTGATTCAATCTTATGTGAACTCAAATCTTGAACAATATGAACAACTATATCTAAGTATGAACAATAATAATATAAGCTAAGTATGTGAAATCAACACATGCACAATATAAACAATTATAACTATATACGAGAGATAAGTAAGTAATCGTTTATTTTATAATCCTTAGTTATATTTTGTATGAAAACTTTACTTGATCGAAATGATCAATTATATGTATGTTACCTTTTTAGTTTGATTGTAAAAACTTTGTTTTGTGAATGAAACTTTCGTTTGATCTTTAAGTAAAATCAATACTAGCACTATATGAGCAAATATATATATATATATATATATATATATATATATATATATATATATATATATATATATATATATATATATATATATATATATATATACGTCTACGTCTACAAAAGTAATAACGATATAAGCAAGATAATAAGTAAGATATGGAAAGATCTAACCGCGAGACAAATGATTTATAGTGGTTCGGCTACAAGGACACCTTCCCTGCCCTACTCCACTCCTCGAGTCACCTACTCGAGAGTTTTCTTCAATATGTCAACAAGCTCCCTTATGGCGAAGAAAACCTTACACACCAATATACACACCACAACTTCGTCACAACTTATTCACACATTCTACACAACTTCTTCACACCTAGTCACTACTTAATCACAACACTACTTCTTCACACCTATCTATCTTCACAACTATCTACTTCACAACAATCTTCTTCACAACTATCTACTTCCCAACTTCTCTATTTCACAACTATCTACTACACACTCACTCTATCTACACACATTGCTAATCTATCTTCTATCAAATATTCACAACTAGTTACACAAAGAAATAGATATAATGGATGATGCTCTAACAACTTGGATGTGGAGGTCACAACAAGTTGTAATACTTCTTCTCTTGAAGGATTGAAGTATTCTTCTCTTGCACTTGAAAGGTAGAGGTTTGGATCACTTTGAAACAAAGATTTATGTATGTATGATCAAAGGATTTTAGAGAATAGAAATGAGATCTAGAACAGAAAGTTTTGGGGTGCAAAAGGTGAGAAAATTCTGTGGGATGAACCAGTATTTATAGGGAGAAAAATACTGTTTGGGAGGTCCCCTTAATTGGGTGCCGGTCCCCTTAATAATTAAGGGGACCGCCTAGTATAATTAAGGGGGCCGCCTAATAAAAAAATATTTTTTCTTCAGATTTTTTGTCTTTTTGTGGGGGAGGTTTTTCCCGAAGAATGTAGCCGTTTTTTGGGTTGAAATTTGAATTCAAAATATTTATTTTGAATAAAACATTTCTTATAAATACAAAAAATGTTTTGTATAAGTTTAAAAATGTTTGTCCCACTTTAATAAAATGTAAGGTTTGTAAAAATAAAAATTCCTTTGATCATAAAATGCATTAGACACTTTGTTTATTCATACCTTAAGTGATATGGATACTAAAGCAAATATTTACGACTAAATACTTGTTTACGTCATAATTTGTAGTTCAATGAGTTTACGTTTTGTGATTATCAAAACATAGAGATATCGATATATGTTAATAATGTTTTTAGGCATTATTTATATCAACAGAATTTAATAATAAAGTGTCAATCAAGTGTGAAATGTTAATTCATTACATGCCATTAATTTAAGTTGTCAATCCAAAATAAATGGTAAGGTCCAGTTTGGACCATATTTATGTTCAAAACTGATCGACATAAAGTTTTAATCAAGTGCAAAAGTATGATATTAAAACGCTATAAAGGGTTTAACAGGTTAGCACTATGAACACTCTATAAGTAGAACCCGATGACACCACCAGCAAAAACAAAATACAGCCAAGATATCGGGCAACATATAGTACATAATGTTCCTTTCACATTTTAGGGATCAGATAAATAGTTTCATCCAACCCTTTAAAGTCATTGTTACAACTTCCAGTACTATCTTACACCATTTAAAAGACACATCCAAACACCCTTTAAGATGGCAGGAAAGTCAATTCCATTTTCCAGAATTGCAAACTAAAAATTTTCGTCTTTCTATTTTTTGCGGTCAAAAACTTAAAACTAAAATAAAACTATTTGGAAGATAACTAACCGTTGTTTTAATCTATACACTTGGCCAGCTTCTCCTGATACAATGTTAAACTCTCCTGCATTCGAAAACATGACACTCAAACAAAATATGGTTGATCCGGGGAAGGAGGGAGAGATCAAATTTCAAGAATACGTAAAAACAGTCCCTTAAAATGACTAAATACCTTAGATTTTCCTTCACTCCCATGTTCATTTATATCTATTGAGTTGCAATGTTTAATACCATATCATATGTTCTTAGTGGTAAAGTCTTCAACATGTATCCTCGTTAAGCTCTAATCTAAATCAACTAATCCCATTTTTGTTTGAATTACAATAATGATACTTAGTGAGCTGTAGTAGCTACAAATCACTTATATAATAGCGACTCCACTGGACAATTTGGTGAACCTTTTCATTTAGCTTTTCTTTTTCAGTCATATGTTGCTACCTGCAAGATAAGATATGTCCACGTTATTGACGGTTTTGGCTATTTTTTCACATGGATTTGGGACTGCTTGATCAAACTTGTAACCCGACCAACCCATAACTCGATAGGTCAGAACCCATCTAACCCGAGACTTTATAGCGTCGGATCAGGATTTAAATTTTTTAAACTTTTTAAACCTGGGGAAATTGACACTTTAAGAGCATAAACTAAACCTGGTAGACAACCCGAGACCGGTCGAGAATCACAAACTACACAAAAGAAAATTAGACAAATGAGTCATAATTCGATATTTTCTAAAAGTTGACCATTGGTTTCTAATTTGTGATCTAAATGAACAACCACGTGTTTCTTAAAACAACAATACGATTTTAAGGTGTAAGAAACAACTGATAAGTGATAACACTCTTCTATAATAAACTTTGTATGGATAGGTGAGGCGTACACCTTATGTAAATTGAGCTTATGTAATGGAGAGAGGGTGAGAAAGGGGCGCCATCATCAACCTCATTGGACGTTTTAGAGCAAGGCCATTTCCAAATTTATATTTTGCATCCGCTTATAGTAGTCCATGATCTAATTCCGTACACTTCCAAGTCAAAGAAAAATTACAAAAAGACTTAAAGACCCATTTAGAGCAATAAAAAAGATCGAAAATATTGTAATGTACATATAACAAAACATAGTTAATACAAATGCATCAGTTATCTGTCTGTAATACTTAAAACTAACATTTCCTACATTCTTCTTATTCGACTTAGGCCTCGTGGCAACACCCGTATCACCGGCATAGTATTAAAGATGCATAGCCACAAAAGTAAAACAAATAAAAGGCAAGAGAAGCAAACCTTCAAAAGAAGTGTGCAATTTGGACATTCTACCTCTTTCATTTATGCATCAGCCACAATGGATTTTAGTTCTGCATAGTTCAAATTAATTTTTTTAGTAATCAAATTAAGTGACACACTGATGCGTACTAAATTAAAAACTTCTATGAGATTGTACTTACCTGTTGTTTCTTTCCGCTTTTCAATATCATCTAGTCATTGAATGCAGTGGAGATAAACCTACATGTAACTTTTTTAACTCCAGTGACTCAATTTCAAATTCAAGTAACTACATAGCATGAATATCAAATATATCCAAACCTTTATAATAGTTGCTCGTATAATGATGGTATTTTAATTCCAAAACTATTAGAAACTTTGCCTCATTATCATTAAGTTCTTTCTGAAAAAGAGAAAGTATCAACAATTAAGCATTGAATAGAAAAATGATTAGAACATAGGTTTTTAAATAAGACACTTTAAAAATTATGAACCGCAAGCAATAAAATCCTCCAATCCAATGTATGAACAAATACTATCTAAACACATATAAAAAGCAACAAAGCTTACACTATTACAGCCGTCGTTACTATTACCGCCATTGTGCTCTAAAAGTTCTTTGTTACTGTTACTGTTTAGTGGGCTTTTATTACAACCATAGCCAAAGTTGTCAATGCATCGAATCAAGACATCAAACTTTATCTAATGAAATGAGTACTGTAACATGTTCCGTTAAAATGCTTAGCATTGAAACTTAGATTATTATATACTTTATCGTCATCATCAAATAAGTGTAGCGTAACTAAAAAAATGTAGGACCGCAATGTGAAACACTTATTAACCAAGTATATAAAAGGATCAAATTTGATAGGAAATTGAAATGAAAACGTATATTGTCAATCTACAAAGAAGATTTTTTTTTCTTGAAATTCCAATGTTGTAGAGTTGTAACAGTTTAAAAAACTTACATCATATACCTCTTTTTGTGAAATTCCAATGTCGATGCCATTTGCTTCACCAACAATTATATCCATTCGTTGATCAACAACAGATGTTTGACACCTGCGTTGACAAAAACACAATACCAAATATGTATTACACTGGAGTTATGCAAAAAACATAAACCATAACTTTGTGGTGAACCGAACCTTTAATTGGGTTAATTTTGGCCATTAGAATGCATATGTGAAAGACAACCTTTTTATGTGTGTCTATAACCCTACGGCTCAGAATGAAACATGAACCCACATAATTAAACAAATGAACTCAAAACAAAACATAATTAAACAAAAGTAATACAGGTGGTGTTTTGGTTACAATACCTAAATTCCATCTTCATAAATCATATCCGCTACATGTTTCGATGAGTTGAACCCAAAAAATCAAATCGAGTAGAACATTTAGTAACAACAACAGTATTCAACTTACCGAAATCATATCCGCTACATGATTCAGTCTCAGTTTTTCATACTTGGCTGCATCCCAGACCTAAACTACTGGGTTTATATAATAAACATAAAAAAAAAAAACATTAATAATACAAACCAAATCGATTCAATACAAATAAAATTAAAACTTACCGAAATTATGGAGTTTGATTCAATACTACAAATTTTCAGTCATGATTAGGGTTGACGATAATCTTTGAATCAAAGATATATATACCAATTCGTAGGTTATTTTTGGATGTTGTTATGAATGCATTAAAATCACCTAATCATGGAATATTATTTTTTGATACCTATGTTTTATTCATTTAAAGGACCCTAAAAGAATCCCCAATTCATATTTTTAGGGTTTTGTTCAATATACATCCTGTTGATCATACAAACAATAAAAGTTATACAAACTAACAAATTAATTGAAAACCTGTGATTATTGTAAATTAAAAATTTTGCCCCAATATATCAAAAGTAAAAAATAACAAAAACATAATTCAAATATATCGATACAAAGTTGTAAAAGAAGCAAGATCATTACCAAATTCAACAGGATGGCAGCAAACGCGTGGTATGATATCAATTGTGTTGTTGGAGAAAATCAAGGACACAATTCCAAAACGTAATCAAAAGATTATTTTTGGAGATGATTGGAAATTTGGTTGATGGTTTGAATGCGTATAACATTAAATGGTGATTTGGGTGAAGAACAGTTATCTGTGGGTGTTTAATTGCTTTGAATAGTTTATAAATTTACAAATATAGGTGAAAAGTGAGTTTTATTTTTGGTGTAGAATAAATATGCATTGGAGAGTTGTACAAAAGTTTTATATTAGGAAAGACATATCAGCCCATTTAATTTTATTCAGCTTAGATGGGTGGTACAAAAGTACTGTATATTAGAATACATAGATGTAGCTTTTTACATGTAAAAGGAAGTCAACCTAGAAATCTGGCTTATTTTTAGAAACAAACATCACCCAAAACCTTGATTAAAAATCATTAGAGCACAAGATATGTAAGTTTGACAGTGTGTGATTGTCATCAACCCATTCGCCAATATACTATGTCTGCAATGGTCAGTAATACATGGTAATTTAGAGCATCAGTAGTGCCACATGAAGTGCATCTTTAATTGTCACTCCATTTTGTCATCTGATTGATGCTAAACCGTCAACTTATATTGACCAAAGAATGGTCAACAAAGTCAAAGAGCCTAGACCAATGCTTCCGGGTAATAAAGGGTATCACCAGGTCGTTATGTCCCGACGAGGTGTGAATTGTGCTTTAGCGTACTTGTGATCGGGTGATTATTCACGGAAAAGGGTTGTGATAACAATTATTTGAGAATTATGAAATTAAATAGCTCAGGAAAGCTATGTGATTGATTACTGGTATTGAGATTAAGAAGATTTGAGCTAAAACCTAAAAACGTACGTTTTAATTAAAAACGTACACAGACGAACGAAACAAAAAGTACAACTGATGGACGGGAAAGGTTACAAGTGTGAAATTATTATTTTTACAATCCTAACAAATAAAGAAAATTTTAAGAAAAAGAAAAATTATTTTTACACTATTTAATTATTTATTATTAATTAATTACTAATTATTTATTAATTAACTAATTAAACTAATTAGAATTATTAAAAATACTAAAAAGGCTTAGAAAATTAAGAAAACTTTTACAAATCTAATTAACCATCACAGGAATCCTAAAAAATTATAAAAAGTTGATTTTATGTATTTTTAAACTAATTTACTAATTATTATTATAATTACTAATTAATTTCTAATTAAACTAATTATATTATAAAAAATAGAAAATGAACAGTATAAATTATAGAAAAATTTATAAAAATGTTTTAAATTATATAAAAGCTAGAAAAATTATAAAAACTAGGTTGTACTATATAAAATCTAATTATGCTATTTAATTACTTAATATTAATTAATAATTAATTAAACTAAAATTAATTCTGAAAACCACTAAAAGACAAGAGAAAAATCTGGAAAAATTTCTAAAATTACTTTAACCTAAAAGAGAATTAATAAAAATATAAAAATAATATATTGCTTATAAATAAGCTAAAAAGAAAATTAAAATGATAATTCCTATTAAATAGAAGCTATCACTAGAATTAAAGTTGGTTTTTGGTGTTTTTTCTTTTTCCAAACTAATTATACACTAAAAACTAAAACTTTTTATGAAAACACTTTTGATGTAACCCAGAAATAAGCACTTGAGTGCTTATAAGCCCACTCAGTTGACTTTTGTTGACTGCATAAGGAATTTAGCTCAATTGGAGTAAGGTGGGGTCCACAATGATGAAAATAGGTTTCTCTGAGTTACATGAACTATATTGAGTAAGTTTCAACCAAATAAGCAACTAGAATAAGCCACAAAACTTGAATAAGCAATTGCTTATTATGAAATCTGAGACAGATTTGGGACAGAGATTGGGAGCAAAACAAAGTGGGGTCCACTAGTCTAAAGGTCAAACCCAAGGTCAACTTATGATCCCTGGTAGGAGGGGGTTGTAAGGAACCAAATGTGGGTTGTGGGACCCACTGGGGTGGCCACAAACTACCACCAAAGGTGGTGGTATGAGGTGGGTCTGCTGAAGCAGGGCACAAAGCTTGCCCTGCAGCTGTGTTCCAAGGGCAAAAGTGTCCACAAATAAAGTTCTCAAAATTACAAAAACTATGGAAATCACAAGTTCAACTGATAGATTAACACTAGAATAAGTTTCAAGGCCTAATACAACTCCTAAAAATCACAATAAATCCTGCTAGTTTTGGAAAAAATCTGAAATCATGCATTTGACTTTTTGAGTAAAACTTGAAAATTGACTTTGATGAGTTTAGATCTTGATTTAATGACTTAAAATACACTGATAAGCTTAAATAAAGTTAAACTAATGAAAATTATCAACTTTCAAATCAATGTGCATGCTTTTTGGACTTCAAACCCCACACAGTTAACTGTGTGGGTAAGATTGTTGTGATTTTGACTTTGGGTAGAATTGGGACTGAATTGATGATCAATTTGACTTAGTATGACCCTAAGCAGTTAATCTAAACCAAAAAGATACACTAACAAACAACAAGAGCTCAGCCAAATAGCATGATCCAAACACCCTTAATTGTGACTGAATTGGTGATTTTTTTAGCTAATGATAAATTTAGACCATGAAATTTATTCCTAAGACCTTATTATGATATACAAAGCATAAGTTAACAGATAACATCAATCAATAACAACAAATACCTACTATTACCTAAGAGGCTAAAAATGGCAGTTAAACAAGAAATCTTTAACACAATGCTATTTCTAAGAACAAACCTAGATGTTTAAGCAGTATTATAGCTAAGATCTATTAAATAAGCACAAATAAGCTGAGATGCACAATAATTAAGCTATTGAACAGTAGAATTTATGAAAAATGAGAAAATTTCTTACAAAGCCTTCCAAGCAAATATAAATGAACCATGACCACTAAAACCAACCTATAGGCTTCCCATGAAACCACTAACCCAGGTCCATCCTTAAGCTACCCTGCTCCATGCTTGTCTTCCTTTTTATATATATATTTTTATTATTTTCTGAATATATTTATTTTTTATTTTTATTTATTGTTTGATGAAACTGAAAATGGAATGCAAACTTGAATTTCTGAAATAATCACTTATATTAATACTGAAAGGTTCAAATTACAACTGAGACTTGGATTAAAATTACAACACTTGAAAAATTAAATTAAAACTACTAAAAAACTAGCCCTTTGCTCCACTGCATCTCTTCTCCTTTTATACTCAGAAACTAGGGTTTTTGAATGCCTTGGACTCTTCCCAGCTTATACTCTTGACCATTGGATTAGGAATTTGCATCTTGGCCGTTCAAATGTTTTTGGCGCCTACTTTCCTTTGGCTGTTTCCTCATATTATTGATGCTAGGGATGAGATTTTGGAGTGTAGCTTTTGGTTTGGAGTGCAAGGGGGGGGGGTTGAGTGTTGCAGGGGAGAAGGTAGTAGGGGTGATGATGGTGTATTGGCTGTTTGCAGGGGTGAGTGGGAGAGGTGATGAGGTGGAGGTCAATGTGGGGTGGTCAAATTGGGGGTCAAAGTTTGACCGAGGGTGGGAGTAGTATTATTAAACGGGGGTGAGGTGGATTGGGCTTGAAGGTGGGCTGAGGGTGTGGTGATGGAGTGGGCTGGAGTTATAAGGGGTTGGATTTGGCTTGGTTTTGTTTTGGGTTAAATTTGGTTTTGGTTTTATTACATTAAGGGTCCGGATGGTATAATAGTCACAAGGACCAATTTTGAAATTCCACAAAACATAGGGACTGAAATTGTAATTCCCCAAAAGTACCAAGAAGGACCAATGTTGCCAAGTTCAATATTCCAAAAGCCAATTTTGCAATTTTTTAATTTTCAAAATTCCCAGGGACTATTTCTGCAAATTTCCAAACTCCAGGGACCAAATATGTAAATTTTCCAAATTTTTCACCCAAAGTCCGTTTTTGATAACTTTTGATTTTTTAAGGACTTGGGTTGACTTTTCTATCAAAATAAATGCATAGGGACTATTTTTGACAAATTTTGAAACTTGGGGGACTGAAACTGCCAATATTGCAAGCTTTGATCGTTTTTCATTTGTTTTTGCTCATTTTGCATTTAAAACACATAAAACACAATCCCTGGGATAATTTCAGTATTTTGATGACTTTTTGATTGTTTTTGTATGTTTTGGCAGTTTAAATACGATAAAAATGATGAGTGTTTGCGCACTCATCATCATCTAAGCATCACATTAGCTTCTTTATCAACCACTTACTAACCTACCAGTTTTACCTCACCATATTTTTGCTATATAGTTACCGTGTTGTGAAAAAAAAACTTTTCTTAACAAACAAGAGACTTCATGTGTTGCTAGCTGAAAAAAAAACGAAAAAGGACTCACTTATGAGACCTAGCTCTTTTGTTTTTACTCATTGCATGAGCAACATTAAATTAAAGAATATGAGAAGATATAAATACAAAGCAACGAGATGAGTCCCGGCCTGCCGCGTTGCGGCGGGGCATCGTAGTCAACGGTTTTGTGTTACATGCATAGTGGTATTTGCTACGTTAACAAATTCAATCACTTACTAATGACACAAATTACTTAAAATGGGTAGGCACACATGAAAGTTTAGACTGAAGCTAGCTCTCTTAGAGAGGTTAACTTGGTTATAGTTTCATGTCATGTTATCACTGCATTATTACTTCAAATGGGTTAAATCAGAATCCCAAATTGGCTCTAAACATAAGAACATAATTTGATGAAAACATGGAAACTTTTATTAAATGAACAAAGTAAATGTACTTAAATTTCTCTAGAGTAATGTTAACCTGAGATAGCCACTTGCTTACAACGTATTCCACACCCGACAGTCAATAAGTTCGACGTTATTAAATGATCTAATCTGCAAGGACTTACATCCAGTGACAAAAAAAAAATACTGATAAGTTAACCTCAATTTTTTTTCGTGTAGCTATGTGATGTATACCTCAACATCTTGTCAATCAAAGTGCATACATAGTTGATCTACTTGCTGAACATTGTTTTTAGAGCTACCAAAAGTTAGGTCTTTTCACAAGCTTCTTTTTCTTCCTCATGATTTGAGTTTGTTGCATCATTGATGACCTTTGTTTCTACACTTAGATTGACTCTCCTGCAAAATAGGATTTGTAATTAAGGGATGCGAAAGAAGTAAGCACCTCCAACAGAATAAGTAGTTCTAATTATTAAAACATTATTGAGGAATATAAATAATAAAAAAATTGGCATCTTTATTAGCATGGTCGGTCGCTCATAATAAAAAGTACAGACAGATAAATATCCAAGAACACTATAACCGTACAAACTAATACATGGTAGTAAACTTTTAGCAATTGTAATATACCGTTACTCCCTGCTAATGTCTACACGGACATGTGGTTATTGATCTTGACAATGTCCGTAAGTATGTCAAAATTTATATGCTTTATTAGTCACTTCCATTGTTAAAGGAATTTACTAATGCTAAACATAGCAAACCGATCTATTTTAACAGCAACTAAAAGGCATAGCAGGCCAATTTTTTGGAATGGTTGAGATGGCCGAAATGATGTTAAACCATTAAAACATTTGATCAAATAAGAAAAGAAACATAATGAAGGTGTACCTTGAACCATAATACCTCACCATCCAATTTTTGCGTTGCTCCTGGAATGTAAGTGTCACAGTTACTGTTTGCACAATCTGGTAAGGAGGGGGCACACTTGGGGAGCACAGTACCATGAGTCAGCTCGTTTCTACACTTTCCAGTAAAAAATTAGTAGAAAGTGTGGCCAACGAAACTAATAAATGCTATTAGTCTTTTTCAGTGATTGAAAAAACTGCCTAATAAGACAACATCTGGTGATTCACTAAGCTACTAATCAGCTAAACATTTGTCATCACATAACTGTTAAGGTTACTCACAAAACCTGCATCTATTCATAGCAATGAAAATACAGTCATGTAGCTTACATTTGTAACCTCTAATAACACCATATAATCACCTAATTCAAAACCAACAGTTTTACCATCGTTTTATACCAGATTACTAAACAAAAACAGTAAAAAGAAAAAATGATACCGTTTTCTTCTTGGTTACAATTGGTTTTCCACCTTTCTTTGGAGCCTGTATGTGAAAATGTTGGATTAGTATAACATCACATTATTAATGTATCAAAAGTTGAGCATGAATGCAACACCTATCCTTGATAGAGGCACTATTGCTCCAACAACTACCTTAATGCACATGTTTCTCAAAGATCTGTATAAAAAAGGAATGCATTTACTAAGAGACTAATGAATATATTTTGCACTAGTTAGTAATACTTTTGATATAACAGCAAGGAAATGATTTGAAAACTTTGGACACACTTTATTCTTTTATTGACCTGTATCTTATAAGAAAAGTTTTAAAAATCCACCAATTTTAGAAAATGGCTACTTACTTTAGATTGAGTATCTATTTACTTGTGGGTTACATACCTGAAGAGTAGGTCTTCATCCAAACACCTTAACATCTACATGAATATTAGGATTCTTGCTTAGGTGGATGTGGATCCATCGATAATCTGGTCATTAAGCACATAATAGTTGCTCAAACAAGTTATCAATCATAACAGTGGCACTAAAAAGCACATACAACTGCTTGTAAAGTTGAACAAAATTATTTATTTTTTTAAATTGTTGCTTATGAAGGGGTTGTTTGGATGCTTATTAAAACCCTTTCACAAAAGGACCTTTTTTATAAGCGCCAAGCGGTTTCAACAAACAATTCTGAAGAGCCCATTTATATGTAGTGGTTTAAATAACAAATCACAAATAGTCTCTTTCTCTTAATAAGTAGTTCCATTAAGCATACCCAAACAACCCATATAAGCACCTATTTCAATAAGCTATCTGAAAACAATCCCTTTATAAGTAGTTTCAGTAAGCAATTGCAAACAACCCTATAAGAATCCATTAGTAAAGTAAGATAGTAAAAACTATTATATACTCTATAACCATTGTGTCTATCAAGTAAGATAGTAAAAAAAATAATCAGTTGGGATTCTTAATCCCGAACAACCCCAAATTAACACCATGACTTTTTCTCAAAGAGATTTGTTAGGTCATGATTTCTTAACATAAACACATAGAATTCTAGAGAGAGAAAGTAGTTTAGAGAGAGAGAGTGGAAGGAACTCTTGAAAAGAAATGAAAGAGATAATATTACTAGAGAACCAACACCCTCAAATGAGGGGATACAAAGGTATTTATAGGTAAGGACTAGGGCTTCACCAAACTTTGACAATATTACAAAATATGCTCTTAGACCTTTACCAAACATATAAACTTAGCATAAAACTTAATAAAACATATAAAATCACTAACGTACTAACTTAATATTGCAACCTATTACAAAACTCAATGACCGACACTTGAATTAATAAAGTCTATTCCCAACAATCTCCCCCTAAGTGTTGGTCATCAAAGGTTGCCTGACGTCGTCATCTTCTAAACTTATACTTTGTTGTTGACATCTTCAAAAATGGTTAGCAAAGTCTTTTTTCATTCTTTGTACTTCGTTCTTTGTTGATGTGATGGTGATCATGTTATGAAGTTGTCTGCCGTTCGTCACTTCTGTGTCTGTGGTGGTTGTCCGCCATTCCAACATGCTCATACATCTTTGGACTTTGACTTTCACATGCACGTAGTTCCCTTTCTTTCACTTTGATCTTTAGTCTCTTTACTTTGTAGATTCTTCTTTTTGGCGTAGAATCTTTCTTTGAACTTTGTGTTGCTTAGATCTTTAGGGGAGCTTTCTTTGACTTCAAGATGTGTGCATGAGCATGTTGGAATCTACCATCATGGAGGTGATATGTACCTGCAGGTAAACAGTTAGCAATAATCAACCGGTACTTACAGATAAGGAATTAGAGATCGTCAACAGCATATTGTGAAAACTCCTTCTAATCCTTATCCAGGCCGTTCCCATATCAGATACTCCCGAAGGAGCTTACGAGACCTACTAAGTAGCTCAATGACTGGGTGAGTCGCTAGGGATCACTCCACGATTGTAGACTGCTAAAGAACCACCGCGAACACTAAGCGTAACCCGTGTGGGGTTACCGAAGTGACCTGCTGTCAGGACTATTTGATGTTGACCCTGGCAGGAATTTCCGTTCAATCATTGAGAAATACATTTGTAATTCTCTCATAAACGTTCTTGGCAGATATCTAGGATCTGTGAAGGACTCGATAATTTACAGCTGGTGTCCATTGATGTAGAACACCAGTTGTAGAAATACTAAGTGTTCCTAAGAGATCTTTGATGTATCTCATGGCTCTTGACTCGATAAGTGCACACTTAGGTTTCCTATGCGAAGACTAGGGAGGGGTCTCCTGCTTCAATATCAACCATCTCTAAGAGACAAGTCGATAGTTTACACCGGTTCCCCGTGAGAATGAAACAAGCTCTTTTAAGAGAACTTGAGTGGTTAAGAAGGTTTAGTGCATTGCGTCACTGGGTCCATGACGACTTTATCTTCAATACCGGTGTTGTCTTTGCAACAACCAGTAGCATACGAATTGAACCCGGTGTCTACCCTAAGGTTGAACATATGGAGGGCTATTTATTTTCACCCTTTTCTTTACTTTTCTTTTTAATTCTTCAACTCCTTCTTTCCCCTTTCATTCTTTTCTCCTTTTTTCGTATCATGCCTAAGGACTTCTAATTCTAACTATTGGTGATGTCCTTGGGTAGATCCTTCCGGCTCTGGCGGATCATAAGACGGTTTTTCCTATCTTAATCACCTTATAACTCCATGATTATCCTACAATTGCCATGAAACCTTTTATTGAAAATCTCTCAAAGTGTTTGTGATTATCAAACATTTTGTTTAACACTTTGAGAGTTTTGTATTTACTTTTAAAGGGCTCCCCCTTCACGTGTGCTCATAAGTTTTTAATAAATTTGCACATGCGGGAGGAGCAAGCACTTTTTTGAATTGATCCACTTTTAGTGAACAAGACCGATTCGAGACACGCTTACATCACTAGTTATACTAGCTTGAAGTTATTACCCGGCCTGGTCAAGTCCACAGAAAGTTTCTCGAAACGGTACATTTCTACTAAGACAAATCCTTTTCGAGACACGCTTACGTGGCTAGTTAAAGAGTTCCATTGTCAGCTTTTAAGTGACAACTAGCTCTAATAACTAACTTGATGTTATTACCCGTCGAGGATAAGTCTTTTCGATTATTAACTTATATGTTTCGTCAATTCTTGGGTCAATCCTGAGTCTAGCTCGCATGAGATTTGACTTTAAGCAACTTTGAACTTTCATATTTTAATCACTTTCACTTTTCTCCCCCTCAAAAATAGCATATGAAATGTTGTTTTTGTTAAACTTTTGATTAAAATATGCTTTTTGAGTCTTATGGGGAGATATCAACAAGAACTTTTGTTTTTCAAAACGATGAGTTTTCAAGTGCTCCCCCTCAACAAGTGAATACTCATTGAGGTGAAATACTTGTCTTTTGAGCAGAATTATGAAAATCAGAAAATGTTTGATTAATTCTACTCAAAAGTAAGAAGCCTTCGCTTTTTATATTAGGATTGAGGCACTGAAGCATACCTCGGGGTCCTTTCATTACAAGCACGGGTTGTACACTGTTATATGTGCACAAACCAAAGTCATAGATGAAGAAAATTATGATGAAATAACGATAATATTATACCAAATTGATCAGACAGGAGGAGTATCCGGACGGCGGTAAGTGAGAATATTCGGAATCGGTGCTCTTCCTCCAATCAAGCTCTCCAATCTGCGTATGTGCTCCCTGAACTTTAACTTTTGATCAATCCTATCCATGAACTTAAGTGCTTCCCTCACATCTCTACTTTTTCATCCCACATTATTCCCACTGTCATGTTCCTTGAGCTTTTCTTTCAGCTTAATTCTGACAAACTTGAGAGTCTGATCCCCGAACTTGTGAACCTCTTCGTATCTCATGAATCTGTATCCATCCCTATACGGGTAAACAACTCCAAAGGGTTTGTTGTTGAAGATGAAAGGCCTTAAATACGGGATGCCAGGAATTTGTTTTTGTGGAGCAGTAAAGTTGAGTGACGTTTGATAGCTTTCGACTCCTAATTGTGCATCTTCTACTCTTGCTTTGATGATGGTTTGGCTCATGAAGAGCAGAATAGAGTTGATGATGTCATACTGAAGGCTTTCGGGCAGATGCTGAAGTTTGCCTTGAACCTTAAGTAAGTACATATCTTCTATGTCATTGAGGTTCAACCGATGATAGTCTGCTTCACTGAATTTATACAAGTTGTCATCGATTCGACGGACCACAATTTCGTCAAGAAAATTATAACCGAATCTTTTCTCAGTTACTGGGACTTCTGTGATGGAAAGAATTCGTTGTTGTGAGAAGACTTTGTGCTTAGATCGGAATGTCAGCTTGTACTTATAGAACCATTTGCGCATCTCTGGCCAGTGAAGCATACACAAAGCTTCTTCAACATTATACTTGCTGATAGACGTGGAGTACAATCCTCTCATTTGATCTTCAAGGTCTTCCAGAGGATATGAAGCGGCTTTGAATTTGGTGAGAGATGTAGCATAAAGGTGATTTAGATCTGTGTTCCCATGGATAAGATACTGGAGATCATTGATGAAGAAGTATTGCTTAGGAATTTTTGGTTCACTAGGAGGACCAATGAGAGGTAAAGGTTGAGACAAATCTTGAAACTTAAAGTCATCAGGATCTGTGCCGGGGTAGATTTTGTCCCATGATGGCCTCTTTTCCCAAGTAATATTCTCCGATAGAGCTCTTGCAACTTCATCAACGTTATATTCAAACTCGAGTTCAGATGTGGTGCATGTTTTGAATTCTGTGAACCCTGCTGCATGAATCTTAACCAAGTCAGAAAGCTGAAGTTTTTGTGTTTGCATCACTTTCTTGATTCGTTTAGTGAAGTTTACAATCAATCCTTCAGTCATTTCTTCAGCTTTAGGGACATCAGGGTGAGCATCGACCATGTCATCAAACCAATTAAACGAAGGTGCATCGGGATTAATCCATTCAGGAGCTGGAATTAATTGAGCTTCCTTAGGTGGTGCATCAATGTTTTCGGTGATTAGTGGTGGGATGTCATCCATATCTACACCTGCTTCCTCGGTTGAATGTGTAGGGTTTGGATCAGCTGGAACATTGACAGTTGTGGTTTTAGTTGGAGGTCTGGAGGTGGAACCGGATACTTTCTTCCTTTTTCCTTGTTGTGGCTGATCATCTGGGTCTGAATCATCATGACGACGCTTGGTAGCCTTCGTCTTCTTGCAAGCTTCGTCTTTCTTTTCAGCTCTTTTGATTGACTTAATTAGTGCCTTGCGTAGATCATTCTCATTAGTATCATTCACAATTGCTTCCAACAGTTTACCTTTGAGATCACTTACAGAAGGGTTTGGAGGTAGAGTTTGAATGGTGATAGGTGTAGTTTGAAACCTCTGAGAAACAATCCCTTCAAGATTATCTCTGACGTAGTGTTCCACGGTAGAAGGAAGTTTCTCACGAATATATTTGCGAACCTCTCCTGGTAATCTCTCTTTCACCTGGTGCTTAACTGCTGCATCAATATTGTACACTTTGAATGCTTCAACATCACTCTTTTGGTTGTTAACTTGTTTTTGTAGCATCTTGAGTTGTTCATGTAATGATTTCAGCAAGCTTGGGTGAATTGTTGTTGGTAGTTCAAGGGTTTTCTGAGGATTACCTTGTTTAGGTGATGAAGGTTGTTGTTGTGGTTGAACTGTCGACGGTTCATCATCAACACCAACAATGTCGATAGTGGTGTCTTTACTAGTATCAATCTGCTCATCATTACCATCACCATCAGATTCATCATCACTTTCATCATTCACATCTTCTTCATCATCATCTGTTTTCTTAGCCTCTTCACTTTCAGACTGATTTTCCTCATCACTACTTTCTTCACTTCCGGATGCATTATCATCTTTGCTTTTTGGAGCTTCTTCTTCTTCTTCACTTTCAGCTGGTTTATCGAGAGAGTCTTTTGGTACTGAACTGGATGACTCAGGTTCATTTTTGGAATCATCACCATCTTGATCAGAGGATGACAATGTTTGTGAACGTGTTTCTTCCGATGATTGATCATCTCTTTCTGAATCTGGAGTCGTCATTTCCACATCCTGAGTACCAGAACCTTCACCTTTCTTTGTTAGTCTAGTAATTCTTTCCTCCTCCGTTTGTTTGCTTTTTCTTATGGTTAGTTGCAGTTGTTCATCTTCTTCGGATTTGGACATTGGTGAGGTGACTGATTCTTCTTGAGTTTCTTTTGCTTTTCCCTTATCTACCTTTTTTTTCTTAGTCAGTGTAAGCTTTTCAGTCTCCAACTCTTTCTGAGCATCTCCTTCATCATCAGTTGGTTCATCACGAAGAGTTGTCACTTTCTTCTTAGGTTGTAGAGTGACTTTCTTAGTTCTTGACTTGGGAATTGTTTTGATTTTAGCTGCAGCTTTAGAAGTTTTCCCTTTCTTCGTCTGAGTCAAACCAACTTGGTCGTTTCTTGGAGCTTCATCATATACTTTATATGCCTCGGTACAAAGGATAGCTTCAGGTAACAAACTTGTAGGAATTCTCATTCCTTGTTTTTGAGTATTTGTCTTCTGAATTCTGGTTCGCGTATACATATGATCCATTGCAGTTGTGTGTTTTTTGATCTTCCACTCTGCAATCAATATCTGGGTGTATATGCATGAAATGAGCGATGAGACAATTAGCGAATATGTAGAATGGAATTCTTGAGTTCGAGGCTTTCTTAAACTGTCTTGCTTGATAAACCATATCCTCCCAAATCAGTTGAGCATAGTCAATATTTGCTAGTTTGACAACCCCCCAGAAAATCTGCATGATTTCTATAGAAGGGTGTCCGTGCCCAGTTTCCTTGCCAGTTAAACTATTGGTGAGGATTGAGTAAAGTGTGAGCCATGGTTGTGGAATGAATTTTCAGTCGACAGTAGATATTTTGTTGAGTGTGACCTGTGATTCATCATACTCCAGTTCTCGAAGAAGTCTGACAATTTCTGACAATGAAGGCAAAGGAGTGAATTTCTTGAGGTTTCTTGTTCCTTCTACAGGCAAACCAAGAACAGTGCGGAGAGTTTTCACATCAAACACAATATCTTTGTGATCAAGACGAACACCCAAGGACTTGTTATTTCTGCTAACTTCAAGAGATTCCCAGAACTGTGTTAAGTAGACTTCTGGTACTATGCATGTGATGGTGAGAAGATTATAAATAAAGTGTCCTTTAAGTATCTCTAAGATGATTGCACATGTTGGATGGCACGTGATTGTCTCAAGATTTACTTTCTGGTTTGTCTTTGCGATTGTTCTTTCTTCTCCCTGAATCAATTCATGTCTAGGTGTGGATGCAATCGACATGTTTGGACCTGAAATGTGTCATAAAACTAACAGAAGCAATGTGGTGACATACATGTTAGTTGCATAACAAAAGTCCAAGATGTAATCCATTATGGTAAAAAGCAATCACCTAAGACAATAGGATAATCACATAATCATAACATGATAAAACCAAACTGAGTACTACATCACATGAAAAGTCACATAACTCGACAAAACTTATCACATAACTCAATAAAAATGTTACTCATAGCCTAACTCGACAAACACCTTTAACTCGATAAATTTAGAAAAATTTGGGCAGCATTTCTTTTCATGAAGGTTGTAAAACTAGAACCCATACTCGATGGTTCCATTTGAAACTCCTAACTCGGAGTGGAAAAGCCTTTGAACAAGAATAGTCTACGAAAATTATTACATAACTCAAAAATTTTGCAACAAAGTCAAACTCGATAAAATTGTTATAACTCGATAAAACAATTTGTGAAACTCGATAAGGTGAAAAATAGAGATAACTCGATAAGCCAAGATTAAGATAACTCGATAAAAGACATCTAACTCGATAAACTCAGTTTCCAAACTCGATAAAAAAGATAATAGGATAACCAGCATTTAACTCGATATGCATAACTCGACAGAAACTTTAACTCGATAACATGTATGTCCTAACTCGATAAGTTCATGCACAAACTCTCACAAGTATCAAACTCGACGGTTTCAACACATAACTTGAAAAGTTCATCATATAACTCGACAAGTTCATCAGTTAACTCGATAGACCAAAAATCAATTGAAAGAAATGGGCTAAGGGTCTACTATAGTTTGGTGACAATAGGCATCCTAATGCATAATCCAATTCCAAACATTACGTAAGCCTAACACATCTAACACAAAAGATCAAACAGTTGGCGCATATGAATGAAACACAAGCAAACATTATTGAGATGCAATGAGACTAAATGAGCATGTTTAGAGAAAGCTTACAAGTCACAAACAACACTCATATCAAACAAACAATAAGCCAGAGAGTGTCAGCCATGAACGACAAGCACCAAAACCCTAAACTCCTAAATTACGCGAGAAAGATGAAATAGGAATCAAACCAAACCAAGGATGGATTCTTACACATTGGGACATACCGCAACTACCCATCAAGATTAATTAACCTAAAACATCCTAACTAAGAAACACCCAATTTTAATGAGTATAAACCCTAATAGTCGATTTGAGACTATGTAATCACAGAAAGCATAAACAGAATTAGGGCGAGTGAGTGAAGCAAGAAAAATGATAAATCTTAACACTTACAATCACAAAATCTCGTTGATCTAAAAATCTTGATTATGGAAAAAAAATGGCAGCGAATGGGTGCGTTTGTTTGTGTGGAAAAAAGAGAAGCAGGGTTTGATTTAGGTTAATATATTGAAAACTATAAAACTTGTCATTTTTGGTCCTTTAACTTGTTTGCCATTCAAAGTATTAACCAATTAAGCACATTAAGTCCCTAAGGTTTTTAGAACTTAAAATTGTGAGTCCGAGCAATAAACGCTTCGAGTATATTGGATGTTACATCCTCTTGAACCAACCACGAGATGTTAATTTGAAAAACTTAATAACAAATGGTTCAAGAGGCATCGAGAAAAATATTTTCGTGATGAGAAAAAACTTTTAAATGAAGAAGTAGAAAAATTTTCTGTCTCCCCCTCAAGATATGTATGTTATAAAATTGAGAAAATCGTGTTGAACAACATATCTTGAAAATGATTTTTTTTTTTTTTTTTTTTTTAACTAAGAGATATGGAAAATCTTTTTGAGTTTTTGTAGGTTTTATATTTTTGTATTTGGTTTTTGAAAAATATTTACAAAGATAGTTTTGATGTTTGACAATCACTTGTGTTTTAAAAACTTTTCCAGATCTTCTGGAGTCAAACATCGCATACCAATTTGGTGGACTAGATCAGCAAACCTTGTTGGAGGTAATGCTTTAGTGAGTAAGTCTGCCAATTGGTATTCAGTTCCCACAAAATATAATTCAATTGTACCCTTTTCGACATGCTCCTTGATGAAATGATAGCGGAGATCAATGTGTTTGGACTTGCAGTGATGAACGGTGTTGCAGGAAATGGCAATGGCACTTTTGGAGTCACAGTAGATCGGAATCTTATTGAATAGGTAGCCATAGTCCTTAAGCTGTGATCTCATCCAAATGACTTGAGCACAACAAGCAGACATAGCTACGTACTCAGATTCGGTTGATGACAATGATGTGCAGTCCTGCTTCTTAGATTGCCAAGACACCAGTTTATCTCCCAGAAACTGTAATCCACCTGATGTACTTTTTCGCGTGTCTAGGCATCCTGCATGGTCAGCGTCTAAAAAAGCAATTAGTTCAAAACCAGAATCCTTCGGATACCAGATTCCCAAGTTAATGGTTCCCTTTATGTATCGAAGGATTCTTTTAGCCTCATTGAGGTGCCTTTCAGTTGGTTTGGACTGATAACGAGAACACATGTAGACAGCAAATACTATATCAAGTCTACTAGCTGTGAGATACATGAGTGACCCAATAATATTGCGGTATTTGGTAGGGTCAACAGGAGTCCCATGTATATCAGCATCTAGTTTTGTGGTATAGGCCATTGGTGTATTATAAGTATCACAGCTCATCATTCCATGTTTCTTTAAAATTTCCAAAGCATATTTGGACTGATTTTGAAAAATTCCATGGGGTGATTGATGAACTTGTAGTCCTAGAAAGAACGAAAGTTCACCCATCATGGACATTTCAAAATTATCTTTTATTAAATTTGCAAAATCATTTGAGTATCTACGGTTTGTTGAAGCAAAAATAATGTCATCGACATATATTTGAACAATTAGTAAGTCCACCCCGTATGTTTTTGTAAATAACGTTGGATCCACCGAACCTTTAGAAAATTTATTGGCCAGCAAGAAAGCAGATAGTTTATCATACCACGCCCTTGGGGCTTGCTTGAGTCCGTAGAGAGCCTTTTTGAGTCGGTAAACGTGATTGGGACGTTCCGGATCAACGAAGCCTTCTGGTTGGCTGACATAAACTTCTTCACGGAGTTCACCATTCAGAAATGCCATTTTCACATCCATTTGATAAACAACCATGTTCCGATGAGCAGCATATGCCAGAAAGATCCAAACAGCTTCAAGTCTAGCCATTGGAGCAAAAGATTCTTCAAAATCAATTCCTTTTTCTTGGAAGCATCCTTTAGCTACCAAGCGTGATTTGTTACGTATGACAGTGCCTTCTGCATCCAGCTTATTTTTCCAAATCCATTTTAACCCAATGACAAAGACTCTGTCAGGTCTTTCAACTAATTCCCAGACATCTAATCTTTTGAATTGCTGAAATTCCTCTTGCATAGATTCAATCCAGTTTTCATAAGTCATTGCTTGTTTGATGTTCTTAGGTTCATCTTAACAAACTGTGAGTGCATAGATGCAAGTTTCTCCATCTGTGTGAAGTCGTTGTCTTGTCATGATTGGTGCATCTGGATGGCCAATAATTTGAACTAATGGATGATCTCTAGTCCATTTGTGTGTCGAAGGGTGAAGTTGATAGGTATCTCGCACGTTAGCAGGATCCAAATTGCGTGTGGACGACTCAGCTATTTCAGGATCTGTTGGAGCCGGTGCAAACGGGTTAAAGAACGCATTTGGATCATACTCTGCGGGTTGTGGAACTGATTGTGGTGTAGAATCTTCAGCCGATTGTCGTGAGTTGGATGCGGTTTGTTCTGCTGTTATTTGAGATGCAATTGGAGGACCGTCTTTCTCAACAGTTGTTGTTGTTTGTTGAGGTGAGTCAGGTACTTGAATATTTTCAGGTTGTGCAGCGGAAATTGGTGAGACCTCAGAAGGACGGTTTTCAATTGTATCATCAAACAGTGGAGCAAACAGGGTTTCCAATTCTTTGCGGTTGAGAGACAATGGTTCAGCCGAAGAATCCGGAAAGTTAAGACGGTTGGATTCGGGTCCTAAGCTGTTTTGCTCAGAAGCCATTTGTGTGAGTTCATCAAAATTAGCATGAATAGTTTCTTGAATTTCTCTTGTACGACGATTCAAAATCCGAAAGCCTTTAGAATTTTCACAATATCCAACGAACACTCCGATGTCAGCCTTTGCTTTAAGTTTACCTAAATCATCACGATCATTTTTTGGATAACAAAGTGCTCCAAATACATGAAAGTAATCGATGTTTGGTTTTCTTTTGTGAACAATCTGATAAGGTGTTTTGTGATGGCGTTTTGTGATCATGCAACGGTTTTGAGTGTAACATGCAGTTGAAACAGCTTCCGCCCATAAGTAATCTGGTAATTGAGCATTAATCAACATGGTTCTTGCAGCTTCCACTAACGTTCTGTTGCGTCTTTCAACTACTCCATTCTGTTTTGGGCTTCTTGCAATAGATGTTTGATGTTCAATTCCCACTTTCTCAAAATATGACCGAAGTGTCTGGTTCATAAATTCTGTACCATTGTCAGTTCTGACCATTCGGACCGTGTTGCGTAACTGAACTTGAATTTTAGTGAGAAAGGTGATGATCATTGAAGGAGCTTGATCTTTACTTCGTAGAAAATAAACCGAAGTCCATCTGGAGTAATCATCAACAATTACCAGTATGTAGCGTTTACCGTTGATACTTTGAACATGCATCGGGCCACACAAATCCATATGAAGCAATTGTAAAACATGATTCGTATTGTGCTCGGTTTTTGAAGGAAAATGAGCTCGAGTACTTTTTCCTTGTTCATAGGCCAAACATAAGTGATCTTTGGTAAAACGGAATCTTGGAAAACCATCAACAAGTTTATGACGAGCAACTTCAGTCATAGTTTTGAAATTCAAATGCGAAAGACGTTTATGCCATAACCAAGATTTAGTCGATTCTGCTTTGGAGAGAAGACATATCGGAGATGAAGCAATCATGTCAGACATCGATATTGTATAAAGATTTGAACCACGTGAGCCAGACATTAGATCATTTCCTTGTAACTCACGAACGAAACAAGTTTTCTCACAAAATGCTACTTCTAAATCCCCATCACAAAATTGTTCGACTGAAAAGAGGTTGTGACCTAAGCCTTCCACATAATAAACACGACTGATTTCAATGTTCCCACTTCCATAGTCACCGTATCTCATGATTAGAGTGTAATGATCATTCCCGAATCTAACAGTTCCGATAAACTTTGAAACAAAGTTGACTAACAGTTTGTGATTGCCTGTCATATGTCGGGTGCAACCACTATCAACAATCCAGAGAACAATTTGAACCACCTGCATCACAAGAAGACGACGAAGATGGAGCAGAAGTAAGGGTGGAACCCAAAGAAAGTGCGGGTTCCTGTTGGTTAGAAGCACATATATTCAACATTTTAGGAATCCATTTAAAGTCTGGTTTATATTGTAACCAACGTTGCCAGTTCCAACTAGTTCTCGCTTTCTTTTTGGTGAATTCACCAGATGATACACTTTTACGACAAAACACACAAGATGCATTAATATTCAAAACATTCAAAGGTTCATCATTCATTACATTGAGATTTTGAATACAATTTGCCAGATTAGAATCTAAATTAGATGCAACATGAGTTTTATTCAAATTCCTAAGTTGATCTTCTACTTCTTGAGCTTCTAGTGTTCCTCTTTTACGTTGAAAGATCCTATTCTTCTTGTTACTTTTTCGCTTTGGTCTGCTAACGCTATTAGTGGAGACTAGTCCTGTAGAAGTGGAAGGGTCAACATTAGTGTATTGAACAGAATTATTCCTGTCTGTTTTGTCTATTTGATATAATCCTGATGCTATCACAGTGGGGTCAACAAACTTTCCTTTCTCAAGTAGCTTAATTTTCTCTTTAAAGTCAATGATGATGTGATTCTTGTCCTGAATTTGAGACTCAAGTTTTCTATTGCAATAAGCAATATCAATCCGGTTTTGTTCCCATTCAGCATTGTCAATTTGCAATTTTGCGATTTCCTTTTCATATTGAAGACATTTATTTTTGAAAGACTCATTGTTTTTGCAAATCTGACAAGATTTTGAAACATTTTGACTTTGAAGTTGCAATTCCAGTTCAAGACTTTAAGCTTGACACCATTCAAGCCTTTGTTTGAGTTGACGAATTTCTTTTGAAATTTTTTTTTCACATCATCATTGTTTTTCCTCATCATTTCATTATCATGTTTTAATGCCTTAATTTTAGTGTTCAGCAAATCATTATCAGCACAATGATCTTCCACAAGCATAGAAGTACCAGATTCATAAAGAGCATTCATGATAACAGACAAAATATCAGCATTGAGAACTTTTTCCAAGAGTCGATCAGCATCATTTTTTAAAACAACGTTTCTTTGCTTTTGAACCAAAATCGCATTTTCATTTGAATTGAAAACGTTTATCATTGATTTGACTTCTTTTTGAAGTTCCTATTCCAAACGTTTAGCACAGTGACGGAGGTGTTGAACGATTGGCAACATTTGTTTTTGAAAAATATCTCTCTTTTCTCGCTCATAAGCAGATTGAAAAGTGTCAATTTTTATTTCAGAATTACGTTCAATTGTTTCTTCCAAAATTTTGATGTCTTCCATAAAAGTTTTGAAATAATTTCACCAGAAGATGATAAAGGACCATTTATTTGTGCCACAGTTTGGACAGGAGCCGCATTAGAAGATGAAACATATGACTCAGTGACATACCAAGATTTCTCAGGTATTTCTTTTTTAGGAACAAAAGATTTAGAAATATGAGGAGCTTTTGAATAATCATATGGTTTCCAATATTCTACTTGACTCATTTTTTATCGACTCTCTTCTTCAAGTTATTCTTCTTCCTCAGTGTCATAAACAATAGTACGCACAATCGTATCATCAAGCATTTGTTCCATACTGTAAATTTTAGGATTTGCTTTGAATGCTTTGCGAAGAAACATTGATTTGAAATCACCAAGTGCAAAACCTTTATCGGGTCTCGTTTCAAAGTAAATTTCTGAATTATTGTGACAGAACCTCCGGTTTTGTAAACAACATTACGAAATTCTTTAAGTTGGTTTTCAAGATCAACAATGTCACCGATTAATTTATTTTCACTTTTCCTTTTTCGTACTTTATGTTCACAAAAATCCTTTTTGCAAATTGACAACTCTGTTTGTGTTTTTAAAAGCTCTTTTTGAAGTTGTTCAACTTGTTTTTGAAGTTCACACTTTTCATTTTCGAGTTTTGAAACCAATTTTCCATTTGACTCAATTAAATCTTGCATTTTATGTTGAAGATCTTGTTCTTTATTGTAATATTCTTGAAAAGCCATTTCAAGACTTTTTCATGTTTAACTTTGTGTTCCAGATTTGAAAGTTGTATTTTATAGCACTCAATATCTCTTGTAAGTGACACATTCGTTTCTTTTAATATTTTATTTTGCTCGTTCTTTTTCTGGATTAGTAAAATTTGAGCCTGTAGTTGTTTGGCCATCAAAATCTGGTCAGGATCAGGATCATAGAAAGGTTCATTTTGTTCTACATGATCATGTTTGTCGTTCTCAATTGGATCATCAAATGAAACAACTGTGTCATCATCAAATATAACAACTGTGTTCATTTGTTCATCTTATTGAGAAGATAAAGATGAGTCAGATGGAGCAACTTGCGCCTTATCTGATTCAGAAGCATAGGGTGATGTTATTTCATGTATTAGGCAAGCATTAAGATCATGTACCTGAGACAAACCATCAGTGTCATACACTGGGCCTAAATCATTCATATGAAGTTCCTGCATGTTGGCCATAAGCATCACAGCTGCATTAGCTTCCAGATCTTCCATGTTATCATCGTTGTACGCATTTTCCATGAAGCTGTTCTCCTGCTCAGTGAAATGTCCTTCCTTTTCATCTTTGAGAGCCATAAGTAATGCTTGCTTGTGAAACTTACTGCCCCGAGTTCTTGGTTTTGGACATGCTGTTGCAATATGACCTTTCTTATTACAGTTGTAGCACCACACTGCATTCCTTTGAGTTCCCAGTTTCAACTGTTTCAGATCTTTGCTGAGGAGCACCTGAATTGTTCCTGAACCCTCCATTTTTGTTAAACCTCTGACCATTCCCAAAATTTCCTGAATAACCTCCTGAACCTGATCGACCAAAGTTACGGTTCTGTATTTCAACCCTGCCATCTTGCACAACAGCTTGATTCCTTGTGTTAGAAGAAGAACGTTTACGGTTGTTAGTCTTGTTGGAGAATTTGCTTAAAGCACGAGCAATGAGAGCAAGTCCCTGATTCAACGTGTTAAAATCCTCATCATCATCTTCATTGGAGTTCGAGTAGTACACTGCATCACTCTTTGTGTATGGAACAAGTTGAGTTTAAGTATGCTGCGGAGATGAATCATAAGAAACCGTTTGGTTTGAGGTAGAAGGTTGTGGATAACTGAAGTAATTTTGTTCTTGAACATAAGCATGATTTGACATTGGAGGTGGAGCATAGTGATATTGAGCTACGAGTGCCAAAGAATTTGGTGTTGCTGGTGGTGAGTAACCTCCTCGAAGAGCTCGATCTTTTTCCACTTCAGGTTCATGGTGTTTCAGAAAATCATACAACAAGCCATATGGTGCATCATGAAGATTTTTGGTTTGACGAACAAATGTCACATACTTTTGCCAATCCGGACCAAGACTACCGACGAATTTGGAATTCACTGCGAACCTTGGTACTATAATTTTGTGTCGTTCCAAATCATTTACCACATTAGTGAAATGGTGATAATAGGATTCAAGTGACTCCCCTGGTTCAATTGTGATGTTAGTGTATTCCATGTAGAGTTTTGATTCCATATCATCTTTGTTCAGTTGAGTGCCTTCCATTAGTAGATGAACATGTTCCCACATAGCTTTAGCCGTTTTCTGAGCATCAACACTACGATAGATTGGATTTGGAATTCCTTGAAGTATATAGATCATGGCATACTCATCAGCTTCACGATGTAGTTTTTGTTCTTCTGTGAGTAGAGATTCTGGAAGAGGTTTCTCTACAGGAGCACGTGGAGGATCAGCAGATAGGTCACCACCTTCAAGTCTGGTTGGCCACTGAAATGGTCCTTCAAGTATCACTTGTTTTAAGAATTTTCCATGGGGTTTCCTAAGTTCAATAAATCGTAAGAAACAACTTGCCCACTGAACATAGTTCCCAGGTGTAAGCATTGGGGGTGTATCAAGTGATCCTGCCTCATGTCTGGATTGTTGAGTTGTAATAACTTCACACATTCGATCAAACCAGTGAGGTTGTTTGGACGAATACTGAATTGGTTGTTGTGACATTGGATATGGTTGTTGTTGAGGAATGATTTGATGTTGTTGCATCATGAGATATTGTTGTTGTGGACGGAACGGTTGTTGATGAAAGTTTGATTGTGATGGTTGTTGATACGATTGTTACTGATGGTATTGCTGTTCCTGATACTACGGATACTGATGTTGCGGTGGATGAGAAAAGAAGTAATGTGGTGGTTGAGACATCTTTAGTGATTATGTTAAACTTGGATCGTTAAGGATAAATAAAGGTTTGGAGTTTTAGGTCTTTCAAACTTGCAAACTTGATATAACAAACTTCTAACTCGGTATAGCTTTCTGAAAAAACTTAACTCGGAAACAAATTTAACTCGGTAACAAACTAGTCTGCTAACTCGGTATAGCTTTCTTGGGTCCTTAACTCGATAAAGCAAACAGTTAACTTAACTCGGTAACAATGTCCTTTAGTGCTTAACTCGATAAGGCAAGTAGACAACTTAACTCGGTAACAATTTCCTTTAGTGCTTAACTCGATAAGGCAAGCAGACAACTTAACTCGGTAACAATTTCTTTGATTACTTAACTCGATAAAGTAAGATTTCCTAACTCGGTAAATTGAATTAAAATGAGTATAGTTTCCCCTAGGTATTAAGTACTAAGAACCTTACTCGATAAACGATAAGAAAATGGCTAACTCGTCAATTAGAAACTTAACTCGGTAACAAAACTGAAGCTAACTCACTGAAACCCAAACTTAACTCGAAAGTCAGAAACCTTAACTCGGTAAATAATCCTAACTCGATAGAAACGATTCAAACTCACAGAAACGCCGATGAACAGTAGTCTGAAGCTTATAAAACCGATTATATCCTAGTTTTTATGACCAAATCTAACCTAAAATAACCTATATTATCCCTTGGCGAATGATACCACTTGTTAGGTCATGATTTCTTAACATAAACACATAGAATTCTAGACAGAGAAAGTAGTTTAGAGAGAGAGAGTGGAAGGAACTCTTGAAATGAAATGAAAAAGATAATATTACTAGAGAACCAACACCCTCAAATGAGGGGATACAAAGGTATTTATAGGTGAGGACTAGGGCTTCACCAAACTTTGACAATATTACAAAATAAGCCCTTAGACCTTTACCAAACATATAAACTTAGCATAAAACTTAATAAAACATATAAAATCACTAACGTACTAACTTAATATTGCAACCTATTACAAAACTCAATGACCGACACTTGAATTAATAAAGTCTATTCCCAACAAGATTAACTCTGCAATAAAAAATATCTAAACCATTAACATGTGAAATTATACCTTTGATAAAAACTGGTTAGCTTGAATCTTTAGTTTGTTACCTACAGTAAACATGAGTTTGGTTTAGAACAATAAGTTTATTAGCATGAGATATCACATACTTCCTAAAAACATTCAACAAAATAAATATTTATGAGTGTTTGTCTATCTGGTAATCTTGTATGGATTGCGTAAGAACTTCCTCACCAAACTCTCAAGATCTTTAGATCGTGTTGCACTCCAAATTCTCCAATAGAGAGTTTGTCTATCTGGTCTGATCTGTAAAGCGAAAAAAAAGTCAAGTATCACCGAAATGACATCACCTTAAACTCGATTTGAGATATGTGGTATTCAAAATTTCTTTTCATTTAGGCATTTCATCAAACGTATAGTATGCATAGATAAACTACTCAAAACATATATCACACCTTAAATTAAACCATAATTCCTCGCTTTTTTCAACAAAATTTGATGTTGATCTAGAACAATGGAATCACAAATTGACTGGTACAAACTACAAAGTCAAAAGAAATTACCTTGCTAAGTCAAAAACGAATTTTGGCGTCATTATCTTCACTTTGACCCGAGTTTTAGTCACCGATAACTTTCCCAGACGGCACACACTCTTTCCATCCCCATGTATAAACTTCACCCACCACTGCACACAAAACATAAACCTCATTTGCAGGTGAACACACAAAACCCTAAATTTCCGATCCGACAAAATTAAATAAAATTAAACCTAATACCATTAGATACCAACTTGATTAAACCCCAACTTCAATAACCCTCTGAACAATAACAATATCCGAAACTAAAAGAAAATAAAGAAAACTCGTGTCAAACTTTTTATAAACACATACCTGCAACTCGTAAATCTTTCCTTCCGACTGTAACATAAACAAACCCAATTCCCAATTCGCCTTCAAGTTCAAAGACGCCATCTTCTGTATCTCTTTTTTTTTCTTAAACCCTGTGTCTAGAACGCGAGATTGTTCTAGCGATATCAAATCGGCTTGGTATACTTTTTTCGCAAGAGTTAAGGATCCGCCGTTACCTGTGGCTGTAAATTGGATGAACAATGTATGAAAAAAAAGATGGAGGACTCTAAATTTGTGTGGTGAATTATGAGGCGGTGACAGGTTCCAGAAATTTCTTTGGAGGAAGATTAACGGATTGGGGATTAATGGATAAGACTCTGTGGATCACGTTGGACCATGGAGTATGAGACAGCCAAAAAAAAAAAGAGAATAGCCCATGCGTAGATGGCATCGAAACGATATAGTATTTGATTCCATTTAATATATATAGTAATGTATTTTCTTGCGACAAAGAGCCAATTCTACCTGAATATTACTTTCTACATACCAATTCCAGCTTATAGCAACACCGTTCGTTAAAAATAAAAGTCAAAGAATATGTTTTCGTCATTTATTTAGCGACGACACATCCCGCGTCCCCCATTCTATTGCTCATTCTATTTATTTACTTTTTTGAGATCATGTTTTTCGACCTTTTAATCGACTAATTTATAGAGTTTGAACCAGCACAAACAAACTCAGACTCAGTTTGTAGCCATGAATTAATTTTGAAATCTCTTGCATGCAGGGACAGACCTAGAATTTTTGAGAGGGTGTTGCACAAAATATTTTTATGACTATGAGTACTAAAGTTGTCCGATAAATAGGGTATGTTTGGCTAAATGAGCTAGGGTTGGGGCTTGTATTATAAGCCGAAATTAAATTTTGTATTTTTATAAACTTGTTTGGCAAATAGGCTGGAGCTGGGGTTTATTATTGTAAAATTACAAAAAATGACATAAGTAAATGAGTTTTTGTATATGTTAGATATTTTGTGGGTAAATAAGTAATTTATTCTTAAAAAGTCCGGGGCTAAAGTTTTTAGCCCCTTTTATGGGGCTAAAGTTTTTAGCCGGCTTATTTTATAAGCCCTTCTATAAGCTCCATGACAAACGAGACTTATTTTTTTTAGCCGACTTATTTTAAAAGCCCAAGCCCCTATAAGTCCCATATAAGCTTTCGCCAAACACACCCATAATTTATTTGGTAAAATTGGGTGTTACACGAACCCAGAAAAGTCATATTTTATAAAAAAATTACATTTCGTGAACTAAAATTGAGTGTGACCCGTGCCACACCCGGCTCTCATGTGGTCCGTCCATATTTGCATGTTATTGCTGCCTTATCTATGAGATGATGCTTTCCGTTATTCACATATATTATCTATCTTAAAAAGTCGCCGATTTTAGTAACTACAAATTACAACCATTTGAATATTGTTTGATTTACCACTTTATTTTATTTTTTTAAAACAACTTGGTCAAATAAACTTGACAAGTTAGTTATCGTATGCTATATATATACCATAACAAAACCCCGGCCAAAGAGATACCGGCCGGCCAATGCATTACAATAATTCAAAGAACGTAACAGGTTGTATGCTACGTTCGATTAGTTGTCTGTTACATACACTTGCGTGAGTAATGTTCACACACACAACTGCTACTCATTCTCGTTCGATCTTCTTTGATTTCCTTTTTAGGATCTTTTTCTACAAAGAATGAAACGTTGTAAATGATGGTCATGAGATAGAGAGCAATAATCAATCTCATTTGGATATGATAAAAAAAGAAAAAAAGTACACACTAATTAGAAAAGTAGAGTGATTGGAGAGCAAGGCTTTAATAGAAAGTTACAAGCAAAATGGTGGCAACCAATTATTCAATCGTGGGGAATCCACACTCCTTTCAAGTTTTAAGTGCTCTCTTCCTCAGCAATCCAGTTGTGGGTTTCTTTAACTATTAGAAAATCATAGTTGCACGTAACTTGCATGCTGTAAAAAGTGAGGACGTGTTTATATACAGGCAAATTATTAAAAAAAAAGTATTATATTTGCCATTATTTCATCTTCCAGGTGTCGAACTATTTTTTTGCTTTTGAGGATAATTTTCTTTCAAATTCATCATCTTTAGGGTATTTTTGAACATTTTTGCCGCTCTTAGCTAATACAATTTTTTTTTTCTCGAAAGGCAAAAATGTCACATATGAATTTGAAAGAAAATTACCCTCAAAAGCAAAAAAAAAAATAGTTCGCTACCCAGAAGATAAAACAATGACAAATATAATACTTTTTTTTTTTAATAATTTGCCTTTTATATACAGAGCCAATTACCAAACTAGACCTGTTTTGTAAAGGTTGGAAAAGTATATGCTGATTCTGTTTAGGACTTCTTCTGTATGTATGCTTATTTATTATAAAATGAAAAACAAATATAAGAATTAGTAAACTTAATTTACTCTCTTTATCTCAACCCTCTAATCTTGTGTATTTCTTTTTCAGTCTCTTACTCTATATTCTCTCGCTTCATCTTTCTTAGAGCTTGGGGTACGGTGGGCTGGTGGCTGGCGCCATCACCACCAGCCAAGAAATATCGACGGCGCACTGTACCGGTGCTCGTGCCGTGGTGACGGCTCAGCGCCAACACTATTTTTTTCGTTGATTTGTGCTTGGTCAAATGGAGCCGTTGGTATATAACGGCATCATAGCGGTTCTTTTTTGTCCAAAAACCCCAACCAAACAAATTTAATTCCTAAATTTAATCCTCAAAAAAAACTTATAAATAGCCCATTTTTTTTCAAACTTCACACACACTTCCAATCTATTAAATCTCTACTTCTATTAACTAATTTCATCCAAACTCACAATGGATCAACAACATGCTAAACGATCCGACGAACCAAATGCCGGGATCGTTTTCGAACCCCGGTAACAATCCGGGATCGTCTTCGAATCCCGGTTACTTTCCCACCTTCCAAACCTCATTTATGAATCCCGAAGATTTAGCATTGTTTAGCCAATAGAAATTACAACAACAACAAAACCAATATCAATTTACACAAACTCAACAAACAACCCAAGCCATCCCTTCACAACCGAATTCGGACCATGCTTCGGTTCATCTAGTAGACGAAGAAGATGATGAAGAAAAATCGGTTTCAAGTGAAGAAATTATTCCGACACCGACCTCAAAAAAATCGAGGGCAAAGACGATGGCAAAGAAGCCAAAGTCAAAGGCGAAGAATAAGAAAAGCAACAAAGAAAAAGAAAAGGAGGTCGATCAAGATGTGGTCCCGTCCCGACAACCACGAACTTTTTGGAGCCAAGACGAATAATATCTTTTGGCGGAGTGTTACATCCAAGTATCCGAGGATCCAAAAACGGGTGCGGATCAACAAAGGGATACATTTTGGTACAAAGTGCTCGATGCCTACAACACGGAAGCAAAGAGGCTCAACTATACTATTCGTACCAAAAACATGTTGACGGGAAAGTGGACTCCAATGAATAAAGATATTAAGAAGTTTAATTCGGTTGTTGATGAAACGGCGGTTATGAGTGGGGAAGGTGATAAAGATGTTATGGCCCGTTGTCACATATTGTTTAAAAAAACAACGGGTTATGATTTTAGACACATGAGCGCTTGGGAGTTTTTGAAGACAAGCACAAGTGGAAAAATCCCGACTCGACTTTGGCAAGACGTAATCGTCTTCGGCTTACGAACGAGGAGCCCCAGCATTTTGGACCCGACGATTTGCCACGGCCAGACGGCATGTACCGAGTTGCTAAGAGTCAACGTTTGTCAAACTCGACCGCTAGTTCCGGTTCAAACCCGGCATTGTTTCAAGAAATGTTGCAACAACAGTACGAGTTAGACCGCACGGCAAAGATGGATGTTCTCGAGCGAGAGTCACTCGCGAGAGTTACTTTATATAAATCACAAAAGATAGCCGAGGAGATGCGGGTGCTACAAATGGATACAAGCAGGATGGATCCGATCAACGCAAGGATCGTGAAGGCACAACAAGCTCGAATCCGGGCAAAATATCCCGAAGAGGATTAAACTTTTATTTATGTATTAGGTTTTTAATTTTATGCATTTTTTTTTAAATGTATCGTGTGTTTTTTTAATATGTAATGTGTGTTTTTAATATTAAGTTTATTTAAGCTTATATTGTGTATATTTTAAGTTTTGTAAAAAAAATAAATTAATTAAAAAAAAAAAAAAAAAGAGCCGACGGCACTAGAAATTTTAGTGCCAACGGATACCCGTGAAATGTGGTGCCGTGAGGTTTCTGGTGTCATGAAGCTTTTTTGCTGACGTGGCAGCACTTTTTGCCCACGGCTCAACCGTACCCAATGCTCTTAGTAATTTAACAAAAACAAATTCTTTCAATGAAATTATTTATCTGTCTCTAATTTAGTTGTATCTAAATACAATACAAGTAATTTATTTGATGATATAACTTAATTAGTTTTTTATATCACATGTCTAATTTATAAAAGTTAATATAAATTCTTTTCTTTTTCCTTTCAAAAAAAATAATAAAAGTCAGTATAAAATACTTTAACAATATATAAAAAATGAGAAGATAAATTTATAAGTACCTTATTATCTATACTAGCTTCATAACCCGCCCGATGGGCGGGTACACTTCATAAAATTGTTTTTCAAAATTATTTTAATTTAAAAATAAATAATGAACAACGGAAAATATGATTAAAAACTAATTCGAAAATCATCACATATTGATCATGTATTATATGACAATCAGAAGTATAGCAAATCTGACTCGACGTAAGTAACAAAAAAGAATATGAATGTTATTATATGTGTGAGGAAAGACTTATAGCTTATTGATTATGAGCTATTGTAGATCAAGATCTAGTTAAGGGTTATACGTCAATGGCAAAGATAGTAATCTTTGCACCATGCCACCATTAATTACTATAGTTAACCTCTATCTTAGGTAAACATGAATATTAACTTCTTAGATGTGAAAAATGGTAATGTTGAGATAACATAATTTGAGGTATAGAGAGGAAATTGCAGCTCAGTTATAACTTCTAATGGGTCAAACGGATGACCAGTTTCAAAGTCCCACAAAAATATGCTTACAACCTTCTACGATTGTCAAAGAATTTGATTATTACTTGCTACTTATAATCGCACATGTTATCATAATTAGATACATTACTTATTTATACCGGAAGGGAAATTTCAACCTATTAACTTGTTTAGAACAATTACCAATCCGCCATACTTGCCCATGTTTAAACATCTATTAATAAACATAAATCTATATCTAATATCTATCTTGTACCTTTGATAATTATGTCTACGGACTTTAAAAGTTCTTGGCTCAAGCGGTGAGCAGCAATAAGACATTTTCTTGTCAACACAACAACTTGTAACTTGAGACCCGACTGTTGGACTTTGTAGCACGGCTTTTGAGAAGACTGAAACAAAACACAATGAGAACCCAAACAATTTGCAGATGACACAGAAAGAAAATGAGAAATACAATAGAAATTGAGCCATTGAGAGGGTATCAAGGTGCATCTAAGTCGTCGACCGTATGTGATTCATAATTGTGTTTAAAATATTTAACAAAAAAAGTCACACTTTAAATAATTTTTGCAGCCATTATATAAGCTACAAAGAATTTGCATATTTCATACCATTCAAATATTTCATGGCTCCACTACTTGTGGCAAATACGATACATATGGAAATATTGGATGGGTTTTTCATCCATTTTAAAGAGAGCATAGAAGTAACTTTCTTTCTTTGCACTTGGGGGACTTGAGCATTGTGATTTACTATTTACATCAGTTAAGGTGATGCAAGTAAGGAATAGGTGACAATTATTTTATAAAATTCCAAGATTGTGAGATCCATCATCGTATACTGTATATGTTGCATCTATGAATGATGGTTTTACTTTACTTAGCCTCCTAAGTGAATTAGAGGTGGAGGATAAAGCAACACCATTGACATAATCAAATAATCTCCGTATTACCGATGAACTAATGGAACCATTTTGAGTGTCTTACTCGTTAATTTAATCTCCGTATCAATAAGTGTCAAAAATCTGACGAAGAATAGGATTTCCAAAGTATAGAATCCAATTAACATATTAATCAATAAAATATTAATTAGAAGCTAAATGAAAATTAGGATTTCACAATTTAGTAACCGAGTAACATATGAATCAATCATATATAAATTAGAACCCTAAACATATGAACGACAAAAAATTGGTAAATTAACATACCTTATATGAATGAAGATGAGCCTTGAGATTAAAGAAGATGAAGCTTGCATCTGTGTCCGTTTAATTTTTAATCTGGGTTGATTTTTATTTTGTTCAATGATAGAGAACATGTAATTCTGATTTTGTTTATTGATTCCTGTGACAATAATATACTTGTATTTTAACAAAAGATTGTCTCTTATACCTTTCTTTGCAAACAGAGGACTACATTAAATTGCATAATGAATTAGTATAAGATAAAAGATTCAAACAAAAAAATCTATAAAATTTATAAACAAACCTAAGAAATCGATTGTGTTGAAGCTCAGACATGGGTTGCATGATTAAATGACCTAAAGTAAACACAAAAACAAAAACACGCTGAGAAATCGAATGATTAAGTTGATTCGATTTCAAAATATAATTAAACTTGTTTTCAAAACTGAATTGAATAAATTGAGAGCAATTATAAAAATTTATACAAAAAGAGATTTTAGTATCAATTGAAAAACAAATTTGGAAACAAACAAACCTGGCTAAAGATCGTAGATTCAATTGTATTTATGAGATCGGTTGTTTTGATGAAGATGAAGATTGGTGGTTATTGATGCTTACGATCATTGCGAGTTATCTGAGATTGGTGCTTTTGATTCGAATTTTGAATGAATGATTGAGAGGATGATATGCTGATTTAGGGGGGTTACTAAGCTACCATCAAATTAAATTAAATGCTCCGATTTTAGGAAACCAAATGATACGCTCCTCTCATTAATTTTGTATGTTAATTTAATTTGGATCCCAAAATATAGCCAAAATCAGTTTTGAAAATATGTAACTAATTTATTGATTCGAATTTAAGTATGTATATTTTGTTTTAAAAGCTTTCTATACAAATACTCAAGTGCTCTAGTTGTTGAGTGTTTGTTGGTTGTTCAAGAGGTCATGGGTTCGAGTCCCATTAGCTGCAACTTTTTTAATAACGATAAATTCATGCATGAAAAATGTGTGCCATGTAAGCAATGACATGGTAGTGAGTTGAATATGTGGCAATGAGGTGGCAAATGTTAGGGGTTTATGACGGGTTTATGACGTGTCATCCTTAGCCTATTATATAGTGTAGGATATATATATATATATATATATATATATATATATATATATATATATATATATATATATATATATATATATATATATATATATATATATATATATATACATACTACCTTCATGACCCGCCCGATGGGCGGGTACGCTTCATAAACTTGTTTGTCGAATTTTTTTTTACGCGTAAAATAAATAATGAATAAGTCAAATATGTTGAAGGCAATAAATTGAAAATCAAAAATTATATTGCTTGTATATTATACATAAAAATAATAATCGTAAGTATCATAATAAACTAATTACATAAGGGTTATTTATATGCGAAAAAAGACTTTTTTGTATGCAACGTTTTTTGTGTAGTTAAGGGCTCCAATAGACTTGCAACTATATCTTGTGGGCTTTGCATCCATATTAGTGCTTTAATTACCATTGCAACACATTCACATGCCATAGTTGTACACTTGTACGCACCACTTCCATTAAGGGCTCCAATAGACTTGCAACTATATCTTATTTACATGTCTCACTTAACATAGAATGAATGAGTCGACGACCTAAAAGGAATGCAAAAAAGCAACAAAGAAAAGGCAATGAAATGTGTTATGCTTCCTAAGATGAATATACTTAACCAAATACATATGTTCAATTCTAAAACGACTAGATACTTCCAATGATAGTAAGAATAGCCTAACTTGGCGCTTATCCAATTTACTACACAGTTTCATATTGCCTAAGATGCATATGTTAAATGGAAAACTGAAACATTTGTAAGAAGCATGTAGAACTAAAGATAAGGCGTTTATCTAGTTACCTTCAAATTGGGATTTCCCATCTTCCTGCTAATTATTTTTCAGAAAATGTATTAACACCTCCTCCTTCATCAATATCATGAAGACCCAATGATAAAGCAGCTGCATGAAATAAGCAAATGCTTTAGGGGTGATCACGGTCCAAAAACCAGACCGGACCGGACCGAAGACCGACTTTGGGAAAAACCATAGACCGAGACCGGACCGAATGTGGTCGGTCCGGTTCAGTCCAGTCGGTCTTCGGTCGATCCGGTCCAATTAGGCAACATTTTGGCATGTTTTTTCGGTTTTTTGGTCGGTCCAGACCGGACCGAGGACCGAATTAATGAAAAATCCCAGACTGAGACCGGACCGTTGGTCCTTCGGTCGGTCCGGTCGGTTTTGTCGGTCGGTCCGGTTCAAACGGTCGGAATGCTCACCCTTAAAATGCTTGTTACTTTATAGTATTTGTGACTTGATTAAAAACTATAATAGTGTGACATTTCAAAAAATTTCATGTCATTATTTTACTATTCACAAGTTACTATTCATTATTTACTATTCATTGATCACTATTCATCGTTTTCGAGGTCAATTTGACATTCCGAGAAACATTCAGAATTTTACAATTCACTTGACACTATTCATTTTCGGAAGAAATATCACTATTAACGTGCATTACTCATGTCATCGTAAAAATTTGTTTACGAGTATTCAAATTCGCGTAACCAGTTTGGTTTAGCTTCGAATTCATGCATCATCGGTAGGGACATCTCATACGGACTAGAAATAGTCTTCATATCATCATTAGGGCACTTGCATACTATTCCACTCGTAGGATAATTAAATTAATACTTTTGGTAAAATTAACTTTTATGTATAATTATTTCTATTTAAACGTTAACAAACGATCAATAATGTGACTAACACGTCCGACACTCCCGACTATGATCCCAATATATTTTTTTATATTCATTTTCTTATAATATAAAAATTATAATATTAATTTACCCGGTATTTTGGAGTTTTATTTTAATTATTAACGTAAGATTTCTAAAATTACGACGGTTTTCGTAGAAATTAAACTATAATTATCTAAACACCCAATAATTTTACCCAACCTATTTTTATAATTTTTATAACTTTATTTTATCCCGGTTAACTCCGTTAAAATTTATTTTTAGTTAACCCGGTACCCGGTACACCTTAAAACTACAAACTAACACAAAATACTACACCTAATACCACTTAAATACTTACACACTCAACCTCTTCTCTTACACCTTTGAAATTTACTCACTAACTCCATTATTGCAAGATCTCTTAATTAATGCACTAAAGTCTTACAAGTAACTTATACACTCTTTTGCTTCTCATTTCACACAAGTTATCACAAAAACTATATTCTCTCTTTTCTCTCTATCATCTCACGGCAACAAACAAGGAGCAAAGGCAAGACCAAGTTTTTCAAGATTTAAATATATTTTCTAGTGTTATTTGTATCCCTTTTTGAGTTTTGAAAGATAAACTCAAGGTATACTTAGGTTTTCATACTCAAAAATCTCCCTAATCTCTCAAGTAAGTTACTAAATTTATTTTTTATGATTTCATCAACTATTTACTATGATCATAAGGATTTCATGCCATTTTTCATGTACATGTTAGCTATACCACATCATTTTTGTAAACTTTTGAACATACAAACCCTTGAAATGATTTTAGATAGATCCTTGTTAGATCTACTTGGTGATGAGGTTTAGGAACCCATGACACCCTAAGAAGGTGTATGGTAGGATTAGACTAGTTTTGTGGTGTTTGAAAGGGATTTGATGATGTTAGAAACTAGATTTAAACCTTGAAAATGATTTTTGAACAAGTAAAAATACATGCTGTTCCATTTTGGTTTACCCAGAAAACTCCGAATTTACACAGTACCCTTTGACATTTTTTTTAGAAAATACTTTCAAAAACGAAGCCGTAGGCGAAAGAATCGACTAAAACGGACTTATAACGAAGGAGATATGATTTTCCGAAGTTAACGACGAAAACTATTTTTCTGAAAAACCTTGCTGATGAACAGTTGTCACGACAGTTTCGAGGCGTAAACTAAATCTAGCCATCCCGACTTATCAAAAATATGTTAGTATTTTGTCCCACGATTCCGTGGATATAAAGAACGAGTAAAACGGATTTATAACGACAAAGATATTCACGTTTCAATAACGGCAAAACATATATTATTTTGACAGCACTTACACTTAGAATATTTTCAAGTAAAACCAGAATATTCACAAACGTCCATGTTTGGAGCTCATTTCCCGTCAATAGACTCATTTCTGGAGTCGGCACACCAAGGAACAAAAGTTAATACTCCTGTAATACTTTCCAAATCAGTTGGCCGTTTAACATTTGGACTTTTAATAAATAAACTACAGCCACTTAAAGTTACCCAGAAATGACAGTTTTGGCCTAAATGCCATACTTTTCGACCATTTATCTTAACATCTAGACGCGATGGGTAAAATTTCACTAAGGAACATATTTAGATATTGTAACAAGCTTTCCAAAAATGCTGAGTTTGTCCCCTAACTCCCAGCACACACTGTTTTGCGACTAGTTTTCCGAGGTCACTTTTGGCCGTTTTCAGAAATTAACAAGTATTATATTTTACGACGAAAAGTTATATTTTCACAAGTTTTCACCAAACGACTATCATAGAACATCGTTACACCATATATACATGTAAAATACATTATGACTTGGCACGACAACATAAATATAATTTTCGATGATTATACATGTTTTAAAATAATACGAGTGGTATAGGTATCATGTGCATGCATATTCTTTACATCCTTTCATGATCTAAGTAGATCACTATCATTCATATTAGGTTGCGGTTAGAGATCGAACCTCATTTCTGTGTATCCACTTTTGTCATCGTAGCCATCGCACCAGGTGAGTTCATAGCCTCGCTTTTACTCATTTAAATGTTTTATAAACCTCGCGAGGGGGGATACATGCTAGTTTTACAAACCGAATACAAGTAGCTTTCTTTTTGGTATGCTTGACCCAATTACATGATTTATAGACATCAGACATTGAGTATTTCTTGCCAATTAAGTCCCCTCATGAACCGTTAATTACTCGAGTAGTAAACGCTAGTATTATGGATATGCATATTAGGCTTGGCGGGCCTTGTTCGGGATACGGACACATAATAGTTAGAATTGTGGTAAAATGGCAAAATTTACCTTTCCGGGGCATTATTAAAAATCGTCAAGGTTCGGTTTCATGAGCTCAATGCTATAAATCTTATTTCCCGACTTGTATTTGTTACATGTCAACTTAATTATGGGCGTATAACAACGTAGCCCATCGTATTTTAAACTGATTTATACTTGTATTCAACTGATTATATATTAAACTCTATGAATTCACTCAACTTTATGTTGACTTTTTAGCATGTATTTTCTCAGGTTTTATTTGCTAGCTGAGCATTGGGAGCAATCGGAGTCGCGTGGATATCAAATATTGAAGGACTTGTTTTCTACACATTCGATAACTTTTTATTTTTTTAAAATATAAATATGCGTCATGTTTTAACTCTTGTAACTTAAGTTTTGAATAGAAATTGTTGGGACCTTTGTACTCTGATTTATTAAATCGAATGTGACATTTTATTAAACGTCTCTTTTGAGGTTGTTTTATATAACTTGTTTTTATGAACTATGAAGTGACACCCAAATTGGTTTTCCGCTGCGTTGTAAATTTTGGGGGTGTTATAGAATGGTACCAGAGCATTAGTTATAGCGAATTAGGTCGTTTTCAAAACCTAAACTATAACTGATTTTCATTTTTTTTTTATAAGTCTTTCACCACTATTCGATATCCGCGTACGCTTGCTCCCAGGTAATTTATATGCTCTATTTTGCATCCATACTTCTATTTTATGACTAATGAATATATCCCCTAGTCATGATTTTGCTCTCTCATGCCTACTCTTACATTCTTGTGATCTATGAAACTTTTTCAAGACATTGTAGGTGATTACACAATGGTCTCATTTACTTCATTAACATTGTGAGTTGCACAATGGTTTCTTCTATTTGTCAGACATTGTAGGTGATTACAATGGTCTATAAACTCTTTCATAACCTTATATACTATTATTGCATCTGATAGCGAAACTCGTTACAATTTATCAATTCCTCTTGATTTCTTTACTCCCCGTAAACTTATGTTTTCTGAGCATTTCTGCATTTTTTTTCTTTCCAAATTGATACAAATTATATAAAAGACTATCTATATACACTTGATTTTCTCTTAACTATTTATACCTATTTACAAGAGCATTACTTTTTATTCGTATAAGGATATTTATTATAAACGTTTTATCCAACTCTTTACACTCAGTCTCTATAGCACCATATCAATAAATTACCCCACTACTACCTTACAAACTAATAACATGATTCACCACTATTTTAGCTCTGACTAGTTCAGAATTGACTATTTTGTCACCCCCTTACAAATTATTTGGTAAATTACCTTATAAAACTAGTTTACTACCATCTTTTAAACCATTTTCGCTAAAATTTTAATACAATGCTTTTCACTCTCTTACAAACTACTTTACCATCATCTATAAACTAAATTACTGATATACTACTATTACATGTATTAATGAATTCGTTTACTTAAACCTTTTATGAACGATGTGGTGATCTCTAAAACATTTTCACAACTTTATTTCCTTTTGATGATATTGACATTCGGTGTACTTTGTCAATTCCACTAGTAATTTTATTGTTCAACTCTGAGTGTGAACATTCTTCTTACGCCTTTGAATCGTGTATATTGTTTTCGTTATTCATTGTTTTGAAATCTTCCAATTGATGGGAGTACGACCTTAACTTGTCATCCCGAATCGTGCTATCCTTTGGCACTTACCTTTGGGAATGCGATTGACTAATGTCATATTATTATTCTCGTTACTTCTTCTTATGATTTTGATGAATCATATCGTTAATTAGACATCCTTTTATTTATTGTAACACTTGATCTTGTTGTATATTTTGTTTTGTGACGGGCATACTTAAGTAGGATGATTTATAATCGTCTTATTGAAATGAATTGGGACGCTTCTTCATTTGAATAAGGTAATTATAAACCGCCGAACCATAAATTCATAAATCTTCATTTACATGGATTGGGACGCCTTTTTATGTAAGTGGCGAGTTATGAATGAGTGGGCTTATGTGTATTCGCCATAGCGTGCGTATGAATCATTCTTTGGGCTATGAACTCCTCTCGACTCGTAATTTGTTATGTGGATTATTTTTCCATATTTTGTATCGACCGTCGCAAGCTTGATAAACTAATAGTAATGTACTATTATTCGCTTCCACAAATTGACGACTTGATAAATTCCTTGTCTCCTATTGTCTTATCGCCAACACTTTTGTTCTATCCTTTCCTTTCAGGACCCTCACGACATTCAAATCGTTCCCTCATACCATTGCTTACACATTATGTGATTTCTATCACTTGTTCTATCTTCGTTGCTACCTTTTTACTTTGTCAAAATCCCGAGCACAAAATGCATTAAGCACCTCCATGGTCTTCTATAAAAATTTTATGCGTCTTTATGAAAATTTTACAAATACTTCACAAGTGTTTAAATTACCAAAATGATCTTCTTAAGTTAAAGATTCGGTTCTAACCACCCTCTTTTGTAAAAAATCATAACTAATATTTATAATAACACCATGCCCTATCTTTCAAATTACATGTTTTATACATTATATTTTAATCACGTCTTAAGGATATGACTGATTTAAACTTCGTTTCAACTAATGATTCCTAAAAATTTGAAAATAGACATTCTACAATCACAACCATAAACCCGAGTTTCAAAATGGTTTTTATACATGCTTCCATACCAAAAATCTTTAAAACGACCAAAAATGATTAAGAAGAATTGAGCGCCGGGACGTCGCTCTCTTAAGGGGTACGTGCTGTGACATTTCAAAAAATTTCATGTCATTATTTTACTATTCACAAGTTACTATTCATTATTTACTATTCATTGATCACTATTCATCGTTTTCGAGGTCAATTTGACATTCCGAGAAACATTCAGAATTTTACAATTCACTTGACACTATTCATTTTCGGAAGAAATATCACTATTAACGTGCATTACTCATGTCATCGTAAAAATTTGTTTACGAGTATTCAAATTCGCGTAACCAGTTTGGTTTAGCTTCGAATTCATGCATCATCGGTAGGGACATCTCATACGGACTAGAAATAGTCTTCATATCATCATTAGGGCACTTGCATACTATTCCACTCGTAGGATAATTAAATTAATACTTTTGGTAAAATTAACTTTTATGTATAATTATTTCTATTTAAACGTTAACAAACGATCAATAATGTGACTAACACGTCCGACACTCCCGACTATGATCCCAATATATTTTTTTATATTCATTTTCTTATAATATAAAAATTATAATATTAATTTACCCGGTATTTTGGAGTTTTATTTTAATTATTAACGTAAGATTTCTAAAATTACGACGGTTTTCGTAGAAATTAAACTATAATTATCTAAACACCCAATAATTTTACCCAACCTATTTTTATAATTTTTATAACTTTATTTTATCCCGGTTAACTCCGTTAAAATTTATTTTTAGTTAACCCGGTACCCGGTACACCTTAAAACTACAAACTAACACAAAATACTACACCTAATACCACTTAAATACTTACACACTCAACCTCTTCTCTTACACCTTTGAAATTTACTCACTAACTCCATTATTGCAAGATCTCTTAATTAATGCACTAAAGTCTTACAAGTAACTTATACACTCTTTTGCTTCTCATTTCACACAAGTTATCACAAAAACTATATTCTCTCTTTTCTCTCTATCATCTCACGGCAACAAACAAGGAGCAAAGGCAAGACCAAGTTTTTCAAGATTTAAATATATTTTCTAGTGTTATTTGTATCCCTTTTTGAGTTTTGAAAGATAAACTCAAGGTATACTTAGGTTTTCATACTCAAAAATCTCCCTAATCTCTCAAGTAAGTTACTAAATTTATTTTTTATGATTTCATCAACTATTTACTATGATCATAAGGATTTCATGCCATTTTTCATGTACATGTTAGCTATACCACATCATTTTTGTAAACTTTTGAACATACAAACCCTTGAAATGATTTTAGATAGATCCTTGTTAGATCTACTTGGTGATGAGGTTTAGGAACCCATGACACCCTAAGAAGGTGTATGGTAGGATTAGACTAGTTTTGTGGTGTTTGAAAGGGATTTGATGATGTTAGAAACTAGATTTAAACATTGAAAATGATTTTTGAACAAGTAAAAATACATGCTGTTCCATTTTGGTTTACCCAGAAAACTCCGAATTTACACAGTACCCTTTGACATTTTTTTTAGAAAATACTTTCAAAAACGAAGCCGTAGGCGAAAGAATCGACTAAAACGGACTTATAACGAAGGAGATATGATTTTCCGAAGTTAACGACGAAAACTATTTTTCTGAAAAACCTTGCTGATGAACAGTTGTCACGACAGTTTCGAGGCGTAAACTAAATCTAGCCATCCCGACTTATCAAAAATATGTTAGTATTTTGTCCCACGATTCCGTGGATATAAAGAACGAGTAAAACGGATTTATAACGACAAAGATATTCACGTTTCAATAACGGCAAAACATATATTATTTTGACAGCACTTACACTTAGAATATTTTCAAGTAAAACCAGAATATTCACAAACGTCCATGTTTGGAGCTCATTTCCCGTCAATAGACTCATTTCTGGAGTCGGCACACCAAGGAACAAAAGTTAATACTCCTGTAATACTTTCCAAATCAGTTGGCCGTTTAACATTTGGACTTTTAATAAATAAACTACAGCCACTTAAAGTTACCCAGAAATGACAGTTTTGGCCTAAATGCCATACTTTTCGACCATTTATCTTAACATCTAGACGCGATGGGTAAAATTTCACTAAGGAACATATTTAGATATTGTAACAAGCTTTCCAAAAATGCTGAGTTTGTCCCCTAACTCCCAGCACACACTGTTTTGCGACTAGTTTTCCGAGGTCACTTTTGGCCGTTTTCAGAAATTAACAAGTATTATATTTTACGACGAAAAGTTATATTTTCACAAGTTTTCACCAAACGACTATCATAGAACATCGTTACACCATATATACATGTAAAATACATTATGACTTGGCACGACAACATAAATATAATTTTCGATGATTATACATGTTTTAAAATAATACGAGTGGTATAGGTATCATGTGCATGCATATTCTTTACATCCTTTCATGATCTAAGTAGATCACTATCATTCATATTAGGTTGCGGTTAGAGATCGAACCTCATTTCTGTGTATCCACTTTTGTCATCGTAGCCATCGCACCAGGTGAGTTCATAGCCTCGCTTTTACTCATTTAAATGTTTTATAAACCTCGCGAGGGGGGATACATGCTAGTTTTACAAACCGAATACAAGTAGCTTTCTTTTTGGTATGCTTGACCCAATTACATGATTTATAGACATCAGACATTGAGTATTTCTTGCCAATTAAGTCCCCTCATGAACCGTTAATTACTCGAGTAGTAAACGCTAGTATTATGGATATGCATATTAGGCTTGGCGGGCCTTGTTCGGGATACGGACACATAATAGTTAGAATTGTGGTAAAATGGCAAAATTTACCTTTCCGGGGCATTATTAAAAATCGTCAAGGTTCGGTTTCATGAGCTCAATGCTATAAATCTTATTTCCCGACTTGTATTTGTTACATGTCAACTTAATTATGGGCGTATAACAACGTAGCCCATCGTATTTTAAACTGATTTATACTTGTATTCAACTGATTATATATTAAACTCTATGAATTCACTCAACTTTATGTTGACTTTTTAGCATGTATTTTCTCAGGTTTTATTTGCTAGCTGAGCATTGGGAGCAATCGGAGTCGCGTGGATATCAAATATTGAAGGACTTGTTTTCTACACATTCGATAACTTTTTATTTTTTTAAAATATAAATATGCGTCATGTTTTAACTCTTGTAACTTAAGTTTTGAATAGAAATTGTTGGGACCTTTGTACTCTGATTTATTAAATCGAATGTGACATTTTATTAAACGTCTCTTTTGAGGTTGTTTTATATAACTTGTTTTTATGAACTATGAAGTGACACCCAAATTGGTTTTCCGCTGCGTTGTAAATTTTGGGGGTGTTATAAATAGAATGTTGGTGGTATATCACATTAAGTTTACTTTGCATGTTTTCTGTTGGCGTGTTTATAATGGTCAGCAATAACCATTATTAAGAGAGGTCTAAATATACTTAAGCCATTTTCTTTGGATTTTCAACCAATACATAATCAGCCTGGAACACATTAATTAAATTATCATTATAACAATAGTGTTTCTATTAAAGGAGAACGCTAGTGCCACTTGCCCAAAGAGTATAACATACACCTATATCGAACCATTAATTTCAAATAACATATTTTACTATTGTGGGCAGCAGAAATCTATTCATATAAATAATTAATCTTGTTTTCTATAATCCGTATTTATATAATAAAAAGCATTAGTTGATACAAATTTACTTACACTTGGCTTTGTTTCTCATATTCATGTCGAACTTCATGAACGTTCACCATCACTTCTAATTCATGATCAGGCCAACGCTGCAATGACTTCCGATTGCTCTGCAATAAAGATATTGACATTATAATAATACAAAAATGTCTGATGATACTTAAATTTTATTAGTCTTGATATTTACCTGTACATTGGCTCTGTTCCCATTGGTAGTTACTGTGTTGTCACAGTATCACTTGCGGGCTTCAAGCAATTCTTTGAGCCTCTTAGTTGCCATTGCAACCTCTTATGTATTTCTTTGAAGAACCTAAAAGAAAGTTTTAATATACAGCTCAGTTATTGAAAGTTTATGAGGTTACATAATAGCTCTGGCAAAAAAAATAAAAAAAATAACCATTTTCTGGCGTTGATTAAGAGATTGCATGTGATATTAGAGAAGCGTCACCATTTTTAGCATCTAAAATCAGGTCCGCGTCCATCTTCATACGAACTTTCTCGTTGAAAAGGTCATTCAAAATAAATCCACTTCAATATAAAAACAATATACAAATACTGGTAACTTTCTATAGAATATCTAAACATAAACTTCTACAGCAAAAAACTATTTCTCGAATGTGCAATACAATTAACCACAAATTTAGAAGTGTAAGGTCTAGCCTATTTTTACTTTATAAAGTACATTCATTCAGCTTATTTTCATCATTTCATGAGCCCATTCTTCAATGGAGGTGTTTAGATTAGTTATTTTTTGCCAGCTGATTGGCATATTTGATGTTTACTGACTAATAAGCTTACATTTTTTCTTATGAGCTTATGAATTTATATAAACCCATAAGCGCAAGTTGATAAGCTCATAAGCATAAAATCAGCTTCCAAAACACCTATAACTCCTTAGCAATCACTTCTAGCAGCATTCCAGACCCTCCAAAATGGCTGCGAGACATTATATCAGAAATTTTAACAAAATTTAGTGAATACATATACTTTAAATTATTATCTATTCTTTACCAAAGGAAAAAATTATACTGCCGATTCATACCTTAATGAGCCGATTCTTATAATATACATTGAATCCCTGAACATCAATAAGGTCTTTTGCATCTTTGACAAAACGAATGGTCACATCATACGACATTTGTTGCAGAGCAATACTGATAAATGTGATACATAATTCTAAAGGTGCATATCGATACTAATACCAAGCTAATAAAGTTGATTTTAAGTCCATAAGTTTTTACCGTTCTTTGTCACCCAATCAGCAGCTGGTTGCACTGGCTTATGTTTTCGGTCAAGTTTTGTATCCATTTCTTGTTAGTTGTTCACATGAGGAAACCATGTTCGGTTGCAAGCCATAAAATCTATAAAGTCCTGCATAAAAACTCAGTCAGGGAAATTCTAACGGCTAGACATGAGACTTTAAATAAATTTTATATGGAATCATTTCTACCTCGTCAAAGACAGATGGATGGCTTCCACTTGAGAAGGGGGTGTTTGGATTAGCCAATTTGGATCATAGTTTTTTGATTCGTCAAAGACCGTTGGGTAGATCATGCAATTCAGATATATTGTATGATGAAATTTCTTTAATGCAAAGCTACGAACTTTGTAACAGAAAACTTTATCGTAAGAACATTTATGTAGTGCAGCACAATCAAAAAACTATGATCCAAACACATACGCGAAAATAACATGCAACACCAACTTAGCACTAACAAATATTAAGATCTCTAAAATCATCAACTAATAAAAACCCAATACAATATTTGAAAACTTAACACAAAAATTATGATGTACACAAATATATGAAAGAGCATACCTGCAACTTGAACCCCTAACAATCACAATTTGAATCCCAATTTGTCACCATTTAATGTTCATCATGGCCCTAGAAATTTTTTCATAATCAAATTAATGGTCCTGCAAAAAGTAGCAATCAAACCCACAAAATCCACCTATGACGGAAATTATGAATGATATGACTTGGATGAGTAATATACCTTCAATCGTGAATTGTTGCTGTGATTTTTAGTGTGTGTGTGTGTTTTGAATTTGATAATGGCGACATATTTGGTTTTTTGAATGATTTTGGGTTTTGCTTTTTGAATGAATCGGTTAGAACTGATTTGGATTTAGGGTTAGTTGCCATGATTTTTTGGTGTGAATGGAAATATGATGCTCCTCATTAAAACTAATTTTTGAAATTGTGCGTTTTGATTGCTTGAGATTAATTAGAATCCCTAAATTGTAACTAAAATCAGTTTTGAAAATATGTAATTGATTTATTCATTCAATTTTAAGCATCTATATTTTGTTTTTAAAGTTGTTAACACAAACACCCAAGTGCTCTAGTGGTTGAGTGTTTGTTTGTTGTTCAAGAGGTCATGGGTTCGAGTCCCATTAGCTGCAACTTTTTAATAGTGATAAATTCATGCATGAAAAGTGTATGCCATGTAGGCAATGACATGTCATTGAGTTGAATATGTGGCAATGAGGTGTCAAATGTTAGAGGTTGATGATGTGTCATTCTAAGCCTATTATAGTGTAGGATTTGAGAGTTTGGAGAAGTTCTCATATTTTAACCATCATTGACTCATTGTGTTAGTGCAAAAAGTGTGAGTAGGTTAAGATCAGACTTGGTCCACGTTGGGTCGTCCTTGATGGACTGTCCGTTGTGTAAATTATGCACTAATACAAGTAGTAAATCGCTCCCTTCACAAATGAAAGCAAACAGTTAGCCTTATTGTGGGGACGGACCCCACGATTAAGTTCCAGCGTGAGAGTAAGTATTCATGTTGTCAAAGGAATATATGTGTATTGGGGTGTGTGAGAAAGTCATACCTCGTAAACGTGATTTGGGATTGCCTTTTATAGGTGGGCGAAATACTAGAGTTTCTTAATATTTCGCTTATCTTTGTAGTGGCCGGTGTGGGACCCTTGTCGGGCAAGGGTTCGCAACTTAATCATGACTGCGGACGCGGATCATCTTCCGGACCGTGTGTCGGTCCGTAAGCTTACTTTGGGAGTGTCGCTCAGACGTTCCGCATGTGTCTTTAGAAATCCAGACCGCGCCTTGCTCGTGACTTGGGCTTTGGTAATGTCCGGTATTTCTGTTCTTTTGGGCCGGAGCCCAGTTGTGTATAATATAGTGTAGGCTCAGTAAGCCTACTATCCGTATTATATATCATCACGTTGTGTTTTTGATATATGGCAATAAAGCGTAAAAACTGTTAAAATAAACAAAATAAACGGTGTATATAAAGTATTTTGTGGAAAATATAAATTATAGTGGTGTGAAAATGTGAATCCAAGAGAAGAAACAGAATCAAATATGGAGGAGATGGAAATTGGAATCAAAAAGATGGAAATGGGGTGGTGGTCGCGGGTCAGTATAGGTGAGAGAAATCTATAGGGTGCGTTTAGTTGAGGGAAAACACTTTTGTTTTCTATAAAATATTTTGTGGAAAACAAGAAAACAGAGATCGCGTTCAAATTAGTGTTTTTCAATAAAATTCTGCACAAAACACAAAATTCCTATTTCCAACTTTAATACACAAAACTACAAAACATTTTTTTTTTTTTTTTTTTTTTGTTATCCCCTATTTTCCATTAAAATACCCCAAATCCGTTTTCATCAATTGTTTTACGTTTTTGACCGATTTTTTATGCTTTCGTCCATTTTTTTACGTTTTCGTCAGATTTTTTACGTTTTCGTCCAATTTTTTACGTTTTCGTCCGTTTTTTTTTCGTCTTCCAACATTTTTTTACATTTTCGTCAGGTTTTTTACGTTTTGGTCCGATTTTTTTCGTTTTCGTCTTTTTTTTTACGTTTTCGTCAAATTTAATAAGTTTTCGTCCGATTTTTTACGTTTTCGTCCGTTTTTTTACGTTTTCGTCAGATTTTTTACGTTTACGTCTGATTTTTTACGTTTGCGCCCGATTTTTTACGTCTTCATCCATTTTTTTCTGTTTTGGTCAGATTTTTAACGTTTTCGTCAGATTTTTTAAATTTTCGTCCTATTCTTTACGTTTTTGTCTGATTTTTTAAGTTTTCATCCCTTTTTTTAAGTTTTTTTACGTTTTCGTTCGTTTTTTTACGTTTTCGTCAGATATTTTACGTTTTCGTCCATTTTTTTACGTTTTCATCAGATTTTTTACTTTTCGCCAGACTTTTTATGTTATCGTCGGGTTTTTTACGTTTTCGTCAGATTTTTTACGTTTTTGTCCGTTCTTTTATGTTTTTTTTACGTTTTTATCTATTTTTTGCGTTTACTTACGTTTATTTACATTTACGTCTATTTTTTTTACGTTTTCGTTAGACGAAACCTAAACAAACATAAATCAAAGATGAAAACATAAATGAAAGATGAAAACATAAAAATCAGACGAAGACGGATGTAAAGGTAAAAAATCAGAAGAAAACGTAAAAAATCGAAAGAAAATGTAAAAATCGGAAGAAATAATAAAAAATGAAAATATTAAAAAATCGACAAATGCATAAAAAATCTGACAAAAGCGTAAAAAACAGATGGAAACATACAAATTCAAACTAAAAAGTAAAAAAAAACGGACGAAAACGTAAGAAAATGGACAAAAACGTAAAAATCTGACGAAAACGTATAAAAACGGATGTAAACATAAAAAATCAGACGAAAACGTAAAAAATCTGGCGAAAACGTAAAAAAAACGGACGAAAACATAAAAAATCTGACGAAAACGTAAAAAATCTGACGAAAACGTAAAGAAACGGACGAAAACATAAAAAATCGGATGAAAACGTAAAAAAAACAGACGAAAACGTAAAGAGACTGAAGAAAATGTAAAATAAACTGACGAAACTGTAAAAAATATAACGAAAACGTAAAAAAACAGACAGAAAATGTAAAAAGACTGAAGAAAATGTAAATTAAACTGACGAAACCGTAAAAAATCTAACGAAAACGTAAAAAAAAGACGAAAACGTGAAAAAACAAACGAAAACCCAAAAAATCGGACGAAAACGTAAAAAAAACGGACGAAAACCTAAAAAAGCTGACGAAAATGTAAAAAACGGATGAAAACGTCAAAAATCTGACGAAAACGTAAAAAATTAGACGAAAACGTAAAGAAACAAACAAAAACGGACAAAAACGTAAAATATCGGACGAAAACGTAAAAAAACAGACGAAGACGTTGTTTGATATTATATTTTACTGTTTTAATTTCTTTATTTTCTCGTATTAGATTTTTTTAGTTATTTTATAATTTAGTTGGTTAATTTATAATATTTGTTTTTGTGTTTTGAAGTTGTTTTTATAATATTACTAAGGTGAATAGTGAATTGAGATATAAAACAACAACAGTTAATCATGTTTTCTAGTTTTGAAAAATGGAAAACACAAACACATGTTTCTCAAACTAAACGCGTTTTCTAAATTTTTCATTGTTTTGTGGAAATCAAACTCCCCTCCCTTTTCCTACAATATAAGAAATAGGAAATGAAAGAAAATGTTTTCCAACTAAACACCACCATAATATTTAATTGAAAAGCACATTATGAGAACATCATTTATATGTAGTTCTTTACGTTTTAAAAAAGAAGCATACATTGGGAATTTTCTCTTGTATATACTTGCATGAAATAAGTTTATGAATAATGCACAACAGTTCCCTAACAAGTAGTAGAGCTTACAAACATAACTCAATGTTAATGCAAAACGAGTAATCTTTATATAATATAATAAAATAAAACCCCTATTAGAATTTTGCATTTTAAAAAAATCAATTCATACCTTATTTAGTAATAATTGTATTTAAAAAAAAAAGATTATTTTCTTATTAGGTAAGATTTTATATTTATCCATAACATAAGAGAAGATAAATACAAAAAATATAGATAAGATATAATTAACACAATTAAAAGATAAATACAAAAAATATAGATAAGATGCAATTAATAATAGGATTAAAATTTTTAAATAATTATCTCTAATAATAAAAAACTATAATTAAATATTATAAATCAAACAAAACAAAGATTAAATTATTTGTTTTTTAATAAATAAAAATATATGATTCAAAAAATTTTAAAAAACTCGCGCGTGCGCGGGCATTATAACTAGTATCTAACTACAGTAACAAGCTAAATCCTAAAACATTTTATTAAAATAAAATAGAGTCACGCTTTATTATTGGATTGAGATTTTCCAGGTTATATATATATATAGTTAGAATCAAATAGGAAGAATAATTAAAATAAGAAGGATAGGAAGTAACCACAACCATATATTTTAGATGCACCTACAAAAGTGGATGCATATTCCTTTAAATTTTCGCTCCTAATTTAAAATATGTGGCTAGAATTACTTCTTACTATTTTTATTTTAATTATTCTTCTTACTTGATCCTTTATATATATATATATATATATATATATATATATATATATATATATATATATATATATACACGCCTGTACTTGTTTATTTTTCCCGATATCTGAAAACATGACATATTAGTGGTTCGCGGCTATATATCTTGACCTTAATCTCCACAATTTCACAATAATAAACATGATTATAAATAGACGCTTCTCTCAACAATGCATCCCACTAAACTAGGGGCGCAGCTAAATAGGGGGACACAACCCCTCAAAAATTTTTTTGCGAAGTAAGGGTATATAGTTTTCGTGTAGAAAAATTTCGGTATATTCGGTTTCGCCCCTTCAAAAATTTCGGTATTACCCGAAAAATAGCGTTAGAAAAAAAAATTTAGATCCCGACCTCCTACTGAAAATTTTTTAGCTTCGCCACTGCACTCAACAGATTAAATAAAGTCACGCTCAACATTATTGATTATTTTGATACTCACGACACGTACTAGACAAACGACTCTCATTAGTCTTTAAAGAAAGACTTTCAAACAACTCTGACTAATCTTTTCAACCTCCTCGTAAATACGACCTACCTGATCAATCTAATTATGTATAAAAAGACATTAACTTGTTAACCAAATAACCACTATCAAATAAGCAATACGACCATCTTTTTAATCTGAATAATTTCAACTTAACAAACTTATTTTAGGAAAATAAAATCAATCATCTGCATGATCCACCCTTCAAATTTTTATACATGTTGATACAAAAGTTGGGCGTTCCTGGTTATTGGCTCTTGCTCTCGTACCAATTCGCTTCTTAGTACTTGTTACCTGCGCACTAAGAAAATAAACAACACCATTAGGCTTATCGAGGGATTGTCTCCCCCGATTAGGCTCCGGCGTGAGAGTAAGTAATCGATTTAAGGTTCTCGTAGAGAGTTAGGGTTTGTATATCGTACCTTTGAATGAGAATATATCATTCCTTATATAGGGGCTGAAACCGTGTGGGTTTCTTGCTCCTTACTCTTCGCACTCGTGGTGCTTATCGGGATAAGGATATCTATTCCATGAATAGATAATCCTTATCGTGTACCCGGTGGGTTTAGTTGGGCTTTGGGCCTCGTGGGCCCAAGCTAATGATACTGCGGCCCAAACCATTGTCATGGCAGCCCTCTCGTGGTGGACTTAGGCGCTAGTAGTGTATATTATTTAGATTCGTGGCCCAAATATAGACTATACGTCATCAATACCTTACATATGTGATTCTTGTAATTTAACATAGATGTCGATAAAGGATCATCTCCGTGAAAAACAATTGGATTGGATTCAACTACTGCTATTCTACCCCTAAGTTCTATATATGGATAAAAATGTTAACATGTTATCAATTATCAAGGTTATAAGAGTGGAAGGTGTCGTGACAAAGCAAACCCTTCTTATTTGGGGCTCACGGGTACCACATCACCCCAACACCTCTTCACAACTAACTCTTCCTCACTAACAACTAACATCAACTTACTCATTTTGGGTCCACCACTTACAACTTTATTTTTTTTATTCGTTTCATTAAATAAACTAAATTCATTTCACAAATACTTAAAAATACCACACCATACTAATTTTATTTCATCAAATAAAAAAGTTACAATACGAAAAAAAATACGATACGAAAAAAAATACAATACAACACAATAAAACATACGAAACGTAAAATAAAGAAACAGTTAAACATAAAACACAAAGCAACATAATACGGAAGCTATTGGAACGCTCTCCTGCCATAGCGTTCTCTAAACATAGCGTTCCCATTCTTGGGTGTTCTTCAAAATCAACCACACGTGAAGATACTGAAACCGTGTCCCACCATAGCGTTCTCTAAACATGTTCAATGCAGTTGAGATATGCTCAGGGTCTTGTCTCATTTGCTGCAAATAATGGTAAATATCATGATATTTACGACATTCACAGCTGAGTCGTGCCCATTTACCTGTGATCATACTCTTGTTACGATGATCACTATTAGTCCACTCATTAAACCTTGCTACAACCCGATCCCAGAAAGAGCGTTCATTCAAACCCTCACTGTTTCGGCTAATTTCAAGCCACATATCAGCTAGCAATGTTTCTTCTTCAATTGACCAACGCGTACTCATTGTACGATGATTTAGAAATTCTAGAGTGCGAAGGACTGAATGGTAGTGTGTGGAGATATGAATTGTATGGTATGGTATTTATAGGTATTTAAAATTCAAATTCAAAATTTGAATTAAAAAACATAGCGGGATACTTTTAAATTTCAAATTTGAATTCAAACAGAAATTTTAAATGTTTAAATTTCAAATTCATTAAAACGTGTGCATATGCTTTCAAAATTAAAATGAACACGAGATAATTTCAAATTCAAATTCACGTTACAGGAAAACAATACATAAAACATCGTTACGCAACATTACCACAATACGGAAAAGAAATACACACGATACGGAAAAGAAATACACACGATACAGAAAAGAAATGAACACAATACAGAAATAGTTAACATAAAACACAATTACTCATCGTCTCTATCCCATGCCAACGTGTTTCTCAGAACGAACCACACATGTTGATATTTAATCCCTCTCCCATGGCGTTCATGATAAATTCGGTTTGCATTGCTGAGACGACAAGGGTCTTCACTTGTATGCTGCAACTCTTTGTAAATATCATTATATCTACGACATTCAAGGTTGATTCTATTCCATTGAGCCGTAATACTATTTTTATTACGGTGCTCACCATCAGTCTGATTGTTGAACCTTTGTGTAACTTTATTCCAAAAAGAACGTTCATTCACAAGGTCTCTAGAATCATGAACTTCAAGCCATACGTTGGCTAGCAAGTATTCTTCTTCCATGGACCAACGGTTAGTCATTGTAAAATGGTGTACATATTGAAGTGTGTAAAATTGAATGGTATCGTATGGTATTAATAGGGGTTTATTGAAAGCGGGATACATTTTAAAATTTGAATTCAAACATAAGGTAAGGCGGGATAATTTCAAATTTTAAATTCAAAATGAAAGCGGGATAATTTTAAAATTTGAATTCAAACCAGAGCGGGATACTTTCGAAATTTGAATTCAAACCAGAGCGAGATAATTTCAAAATTTGAATTCAAATTGAAAGCGGGATACTTCCAAAAATCATCATATAAATACCTATTCTTAGATGCTAAATACACACACAATTCACACACAAATCATCTAAGAATTATCTTTTCTTCTTCAAACACAATGTCACACAACGCATCACCTGAAAACGAATCAGTTTATAACACACCACCTGAAGACAATTCCCCACAAAACACTCCACCAGAAGATCTGTTTCCGGTATTCCAATATGACAACCCACCACCTGCCACTCCACCAAAAGTTATGTTTCCACCAGAAAACAATCCACTCCCAAACAATCAACCACCAAACTTTTCACCACAAAACCAACCCAATATCGTCGAGCTGGATATGTAAGTCTATTTAGAGTTTGAAGCTGAGCAAGAACGTCAGTCATGGGAGCGTGAGGCGTACCTAAAAGGGAAAGAGGATCGGAGAAACAAACGAGCAGAATGGCGATGGAAAATGGGACTTCCACCTGTGCCATCGAGTGAGGACGATTCAAGTGCCTCCTATTCGAGTCACGAGGGCTATGTGTCGGATGATTCATTTAATTGAATCATAGTTTTATGTTTATTTATCGTATCGTATTTTAGTGGTTTGAATTTCCGTTTCTTAGTTATCGTATCGTAGTTTATTGTTGTAATCGTTGTTTGAAGTAATATCAATCGTATGTTTAATATACTTGCATTGACAACAATTACACATTACATTTACATATTGACAAGTTCATTACACATTTACATTTACATATTGAAAAAACATTTTCTACAAAACATTAACACAAACAATTAAGGGGAAAAAAAAGAAAAAAAAAAAAAAAGAAAGGACGAGTTGCAGAAAACCCACCCTCGTCACGCAGACGAGGAGGTGGTGAACGGCGAGGCATGGCGAGGGGCAGTCGGTGTGGTGGCGAGCTGCAACGAAGGCCACGTTGGAGTGGCGAGCTCCAACGACGAGCGGTACCCCATGCTCTAAATATCGTGAGGTGTGATGTGACAGCATGGCCAAGCCTCACGCTTTAGAAGCTATAACATTTTCTAATGCGTGACTTAAAGCGGCACAAAATATGAAAATATTTATAGATTTATATATTATATCATATTACATATATATCGAGTTTATAAAAAGTGATACATAATGAATTAAGTCAAGAAAACATTCTTACATGTAATATTCTTCATTTATTTCAAAAAAATAAATAAATAAATAAAAAATAAAAAAAATAAAAAATAAAAAATAAAAAAAACCTTTTCCATTGGAGTTAAATTAAAAAAAATGCATTATCTCACGTCACGCATAGAGTCGATGCTTTGGTCTATTGTGTAATATAAGGGTCATGCCTCACGCCTTAGCGCTGCCATAACACGCCTTTTAGAACCCTGTAAATTATAATTCATACATACAATACAATTATCAAATAAAATTACTGCTGATAAACACACTTGGACATTTTACCACCTTAATGTTGGTAAAAATAATTTTGCTCTTATTTCATAAACTCAATCTTAGCTTAATGGTTGTTGTTAGACCTGACCAATCTTTTTTTACTACATATGATTTTGCTTTAACTTAAAAGTTTTAAAATTGAGTAATGTTAGACCTGACGCCATCACTCTTTGTGATCTCTGGGCCGTCTCTCTTTGCATTTATACGTGACGAGCTTGATAACTTATAACGTGACGCCGTCACGAGCTCTTCAGAAAACATTCTGGCGCGTCACGTGTAATTGATTTATCTACCTCTTTGTCAAGTCATGACACCGTCACTAGCAACAGGTGACACCGTCAAGTGCAATTTCCAGCATGATTTGAGACTTTGTCGTTTTCTTCACTTTTTCGCTCCAAAAACGTCCAAAATGCCACCTTTTGTAAATTTCCTCTCAAAAGTACCTAAAATGACAAAAGGAACGATTTAGGGCAATATTTGATCAAATAATCTCGACTTTGGCCTTAAATGACTCCCCAAAAGTGGTACATTTTTCGCTTCATCATCGCTAGTCAACTAACCCAAAACTAAAAATGAAACTAAAAACAATAAAATAAAAAAATAACAAGAAAAATAAATGTGGTGGACTACTTATGTGAGACAAACGTGTTTACTTAGATTTCCTTACTCCCAAGTTATTTCTTGTTGGTTAGTTGAGTGTCACAGTGCAATTGTTTAGTTGAAGGGTTGTATTCCTTAATACCAGTCGTGGGAGGTGTGCACAACCTTCCCAAACTCTATGAGTATCTATTTCTTCTTATGACGACACGTTAACATCTACTCATGCATTAAATACAACCAATAAAACCGTAGTGCACATCCGATTACGTTTCTTAAGACGCTCAAGCTTGTTACCGTATCGGAGATTAGCCTGTTTTCTTAAGCCTAACGCAAATTAATCAACCAAACAATAAACAACTCACCAACAATTAATACTAGGTTTCATTAGATCTAAGCAAACATAAAACAACCTAAGCTAACATGTTAAAAGGAAGAAAAGATAAACAAAAATCAAACAACACATAAACATGATGAGTGATTAAAAGATTACTTATCTTCAATGAAACATGAGAGAAAAGAGGGTTTGGGAACCCTTGAAATCTCTGGAAATTCGTCTATTGGGTTTCGCACAAAGTTACACCACATTAATTAATGAAAATTCCAAAACTATATATAGATTTTACAAGGTGACGACATCAGGTTATAAGTCTTGACGCCGTTAGAACGCCGTTTTTTAGGGATTCGTATTGCCCAAGAGATACGTCTTCACTTGTTAGCCCTTCTGGGTCGTCTCGTGTAGTTGCAAAGCCAGACGGCCTCAACAAAAATGCACCTGATGTCGTCAATTGCAAACTTCCAATTTCTTTCTGGTGCGTCACGTGTAAAAGTTCACCAGTTCCATTCTCAAGTGATAGCGTCAGCATCCAAGCCTGACACCCTCAGGTGTAAATCCTGACTTTTCTTGATTTTCTTGTTTTCTTCATTCTTGAGCCTAAAAACGTCCAAAATGCTCCATATTCCAGAAATCATTTCTCAAGTACTTAAAATGAGAAAAAAAAATGATTTGAAGCAATATTTGATCATAAATCACGACTTAGAGCTTAAATGACCCCCTAAAAACGCATCAAATAAATCCTTATCACCTACCTATTTTAGGAAATAAAATCAATCATCTACATGATCCGCCCTTCCAATTTTTTCACATTACATATCTACTTAGTTGTTGTTAATATAAATAGGCTTTTTCTAACTTGTGCCACTATGACACTTGTTAATATATTTAATAAATTTAAATTACCATGTGTAAATGTTAGATAACATTAATAATTTTCTAATTCTCTTCTAATAACCATGATTAACTTTGTTTTATTTAAAAATAATTCTATTTTAGGGAATAATCTAGTTCTTTTAATACTTTTAAACAAGTGCCATGGTGGTACATATTAGAAAATCTCATATAAATAATTGTCTAAAAATATTATTTCTATTCAATATCTTCTAAGTTTTAATAATGACAAATATAAAACATATTAAGTACAAGTTTATGTAAACAAGTTTTCACAATACTAAAGTTTTTTGTTGAGGAAAATCACTTAAGGTATGAATATTGTTTATTACAACTTACATAATTATCAAAGGATTTTCGCACTTGCATAACCTCACAATATTTTATAACTTCATCTAAGTTTACTTACATTTTATTTAGCATAATACTTTCATTTTAAGAAAAATACTTAATCTCCATTTTAGACCAAGTAGCCAAGTGTAACACCCCAACCTACAACCTCTAAGTTGGTGAACAACTAACATACCACTAAATCAAAAGCATTAAATAAATATCTTACACATTTAATCACTATAAGAGCACAAGGTGTAGCAACAAGCCTTAGCTCGTCATTTGGAGGCTCATGGGGTGTCACATCACTTTAACACCTCTTCACAACTAACCCCCTCATTAACAACTAACCTCAACTTACTCATTGGGTGCCCACCACTTACACCTTTATTTTTTTCACTCACAAAAAAGAAAAAAAATGTACAATTGTCAGAATATTAGCTCGTCGTGCAGACACGCAAGTGGCTTTTGGCGAGTTACAACAAGGAGGGCGGTGCAGCAACAAGCTTGGCAAGCTGCAACGAGCTTCCAGCAAGGAACAACGAGATGTTTTAACATGTTACACCTTGTGCTCTAAGCGAAGAAATATACACTTATAGACTTCTATAGATTTTTTACAATTTTGCTAGCTATAGGCATTTGATCATCTTAGCTGTACTTTTTCTCTATTTGTTACTTAACATATAATTATAAAATTACAAATTCGTAATTAAAAAAATGTAGATAACATTCATTATTTTAAACACCAAATTTTAAAAGTAACATGTCACAAGAATTTTTATATATATACGATATTATAATTATATTACAATTCATTTATAGTGTGGGGCTCATTAAATTAAGATAGAGGAATGCTAGATCCACAAAAAAATATCCACAAAAACATCCACAAAATGAGTTGTCGGAGAGTGATTGGCTTAATCAAAGAGAGGAGAGAGAAACTATAGCAAAATACACCAATCACACTCCGACAACTCATTTTGTGGAAGTTTTTGTGGATGTTTTTTTGTGGATCCAGCATTCCTCATTAAGATAAGGAGGATGATTTTCCATCTCATTTATACAAATGATAGAGAGCCACATCATAGAGTGACATGTGACGTGTGTCACTTCTCAATTAAAAACTATTTTTATTTTTAAACTGAAATATTTTTTGATTTATTTTTTTATGATCTAATTTCATTAAAAAAATTTAAATTTTGTGTTTTTTAATTCAATATTCATTTTGATATATATATATATATATATATATATATAATGAACTTTTAGTTTTTTACATTTTTAATGGGTTTGTTTTATTTCAATTAAATTTTTTTACAACTTTAACCTTAATTTGAAGGGAAAAAAAAAAAAAAAAAAAAAAAAAAAAAAAAAAAAAAAAAAAAAAAAACTTGGTTCATCAAAATTATATACTTTCTGAGGTAGTGTTTGACAGGTAAGAGAGTGTGAAGGTGGTGTTGCAGGAAATACGTGAAAACCCAAACAAACACATACAATGAACATATTTGCATTTGTAGTGTTGTGAAATGTATTCACTAAGCAGGTAGGGAATTAAAAATAAAGTTGGGTTAATAAGTCATTCACTATATTTATAATATAACTAGATTTATCGATGGTGCTATGCGTGATAATTATTAACAACCCGCTGCAAAACATCAATCTAAACTCATTTATTTTCAGTGACGATTTACACACTTTAGAAATTTATTTGCAAACTTCAATTTATGGTGTCTTGACATTTATACCTTTAAAAGGGTGAAAATGAATAAAAAGTGATATAAAGATATAAATATAAAACACATAAATTGGAATGTGCAAATAAATTTGTGGAATGTAAATCATCACTTAGAGCATAAGGTGTGTGCAAATCATCACTCGGGGCGAAGTTTTTTTTTTTTTGTTTTTTTTTTTTTTTTTTTTTTTTTTTCACCCTTAACGCTGCGTTAAAGGTTTAACTTGGTATTTTAACACAGCTTTAACTTGGGAGCATGGTGTGTTAACGCAAGCCTTAACGCCAAAATGTAAAAGTTTAACATTGGTGTCACGTTAATACAATGAGTGCTCTTACATATTAACCACTTTAGATGAATAGTGGTCTCTAACAAAAGTGAAATATAGCCCCTTAACTTTGCTAATAATTCAACCATTAGACCTATTAAACTCTATACTTGTGGACATATAGTCTGGAATGGGCCCGACAGACAGCGACCCACTCTACGCCTAAACCCTAATCCATGCCCTATAAATATAGGGCTGGGATTCTCTTCTTGGCAGAACACAACAGGTTACTCTAAACCTAATTCTTGTATGCTATATCGCATCGATACTAACTTGACCGTCGGAGGTGGATCCTGGGGCTATGGCCTCGGGTCCACTCCTAACGGGTTCTCTTTGTTGACAGGTCTACTCAGGGCTCGAGAAGACGACGAACGGCCCAGGGAGAGTCGTCAAATCCAGCCCGCGCTAGATTATGTATCAACAAGTGGCGCCATCCGTAGGACCGACTACGACAAGTTTCATGCTCTCACATCACCGGAAAGTAATCATCGAGTTCAAAAGCCGGTAACTTTAAAACTTTGTATTTTTTGGGTTGCACTTTAAAACCCGGCCGATGCGGTATTCATGCATTAAGATATGTTATCTTTTAAATATTCATAAGATTTTATGTAAATCTTTTAACTTGGTAAACACGATTTTATCTATAGTCGCACTAAGTCCGCATGATCGGACCTACTTTATCTTTTCGCCGCGAATTAATTCACGCACATAATGTTTTCTACGGTTGGTATGCTTGTTTGCACGACGCAGTCACGATAAATCTACCCGCGTTAGGCCGTGCGTTCGGACATCTTCGCAGATTAGCTACGTGCTATTGAACAGGCACCATGATGCTAGTCAATCGCCATGAGCGCACTGGACAAAAGCCGTGGTCACGTTATGTTCATCTGCGATCATCCACAAACGTTTGGGTATATGTGGTCACGACATCCTTCTGCGTTTGTGCGTGCGATTGAAACTATTAGTCGCGGTCACGGTGCGTCCATCCGGGTTTTTTTTATATATATAAAAAAACAATTAATTATATATGCTATGTGCTATATATTGCTTCACACTAATCTTTTACTTCATTAGGTTTTATATATTGCGATTCGCGGCATATACTTTTAATATTTTCATTAAGTGTTTTTTTAGGATTTGAATAACTAAGTTTAATGCTCCTACACGAATAGCACCATCAAACTTGGGGGGCTACCAGGGTATATAATACCACTGTTTCCGTACGCGTCACTCAGGTATATTTGGAAGCAGATCGTACGTAAGAGGTATTGCAAGCCCGATACAAAGACGGATTTAAATATTCGCACCATCTTGCCGCAGGGGAGACGTCCTCTGTCGATTGTAAAGACGGATGTAATGTTCCCACCTCCTTGTCGCGTACAACGCGCACCTCTGCCACAGAAGCACGTCTTCTGTCGCACCATGTTGCATCGCTACTGGTACAAAAGGTACGCCCTTACCCAGGATGCAATATACGAGATCCACCTTCACCATTGTGAGACCCTCACAATCGCAATGTCAGTGTTACCCCAACTATAAAACTACGTGTTCTTCTTACGAGGTCTTTACTGTCACAAGGTGGCGGGAAACCTAGCATATGCGCATCCCTCCCCGTCATGTAAGAACGGGTGTTACTCAGGATGGAACATCGTCACCACAGACGCGCCTACAAGGTCGCGGATTCGGATATAGTCTAATGGGCTAAACAGGACTGCGCCTCTGGGACAACCAGTGCGCACTGTCGCATTTGGGCTGAGCAGCATAGTCCGTCCCATGTGCACACCTGAGTTGCGCACACATGGGCCATGCCGTCATGGTTGATTGGGCCTACGTGGCCATGAATAGAACTTAAGTCTAGCATAACATAGTCATGCACTATGTCACACTAGACTTGGGGGGACATGATGACGTATAGTCCATACTCGGGTCACGAACCCGATTAATGAACATTACTAAGACCCAAACCCACCACGAGTGGGCTATCATAACAGTAATTAGGCTATCATACTAACGGTTTGGGCTCACGAAAGCCCAAACCCAAAGTTATTTATCGTTTTGATATAGATATCTCTTATTTAAGGGATATATATCAAACACAACCGGATATATACCGAAGAGTAAGGAGCACGTATCCAATAAGGATTTCGTGTCTATATAAAGAATATCATAACCCTCGTTAAAGGTATGACTACAACCCTAACTCTTCAATATAACCCTAAAAATCGATTATTTACTCTCACGCCGGAGGATAATCGTGGGAGACAATCCCACGATAAGCCTAACAGTGTTTGTTTGTTTTCTTTGTGCACAGGTCTCAAGCATTAAGATCTGATTGGTACGAGAACATGAACCCAAATAAGGAACGCCCAACTTAGTGCACTATGTCACACTAGACTTGGGGGGCTTGTGGACGTATAGTCTGGAATTGGCCCGGTAGACAGCGGCCCACTCTACGCCTAAACCCTAATCCATACCCTATAAATATAGGGTTGGGATTCTCTTTTTGGCAGAACATAACAGGTTACTCTAAACCTAATTCTTGTATGCTATATCGCATCGATACTAACTTGACCGTCGGAGGTGGATCCCGGGGCTACGGCCTCGGTCCACTCCTTACGGGTTCTCTTTGTTGGCAGGTCTGCTCAAGGCTCGAGAAGACGACGAACGGCCCAGGGAGAGTCGTCAAATCCAGCCCGCGCCAGATTATGTATCAACAATACTTTTACTCATTTACTCAATCTGAACTTACAAATGACACATAATAAACCTTAAACCCATTAATCATTATATTAACACCCCTAATTATATAAAACACACCCCCTTAAATTACTAATAATACAAAATTATCCTTAAACTAGTAGAGTAGCTTTTTTGTTTTTTTTATCTTAATACCTATTTAAGTTTAATAATATAATAAATAAAACCTTAAACGCATTAAATTGATAGTATATTCTACATCTCGTTTCATGTATTTTTCATATATAGACCGAATTCTTATATGGTTTTTTATTCTTATATACTAAATTTGTAAGTTAAAGAATAGTCCAAGGATCATTTCTGTAACTAAACTCAACAAAATTTTCCTTATAAATAGCTTACTTGTAGGCGTGTGTTAGCCACACTCACTAACTTTGCTTCACTAATTTCAAATGTCTACAATCCCTGTCAATGACATGGTGCACCACCAAACTACCCTCGAGCTCGAACCCAACGACTTGTTTGACTACTCGAAACGATCCCAATGGTTAAGAGCTGCGGTTCTAGGAGCAACTGATGGGTTAGTCTCCACTGCTTCCCTAATGATGGGAATCGGAGCCATTAAAAAAGACATCAAAGCCATGATCTTGATTGGCTTTGCTGGCTTAGTAGCTGGAGCTTGTAGCATGGCTATAGGAGAATTTGTATCCGTTTATTCACAACTTGATGTAGAAGTTGCCCAAATGAAAAGGGATTTCAACCGAAGAGATGATGTTGAAGCTGAAGTTGACGGCTTGCCAAACCCATGGCAAGCCGCAGCTGCATCAGCTTTAGCTTTTTCTTTGGGGGCAATGGTACCTTTATTAGCCGCTTCATTCATACAGCCTTACAAAGTGAGGATTATAGTTGTTGGTGCAGCAGTGACTATGGCATTGGCTATTTTTGGGTGGTTAGGAGCGGCCTTGGGGCGTGCTCCAGCTATCAAGTCCTCCATTCGAGTGGTAGTTGGAGGTTGGATAGCTATGGCTATTACATTTGGCTTAACAAAGTTGATTGGTACAAAGGGACTCCATTGAGGTCTATAGGAGCTTTCATCTTATATTATGCATGGTTTCAACTTTTAATATTTCTTTTCCTTGTTTACATATACTTAAAGAAAACTATGTCAATTGCACCTTTATTTTAAATCTAAGTTTTAACACTTCGATGTGTAGGACCAATGCAAGCGTTTGTAAATATATACACGAATGGATATGATCTATAGCTACATCTTTTACGTTTAACACAACATTTTATTCAGTAAGTAACTCGTGGGTTCTATCATTTATATACGAGTTTGTGCTGCCTAGTCTCCTAAGAAAAATTTGTTTTGGTTTTGTTCACAGGATAACTTAATTGCAAAACCATTAGTATTATCTTGGTTTTTTTAATAGGAAAATCGAAACAATTTCAAATTGAAAATGTACAAGAATGAGTGTTGCAACATTTGTATACAAGATCTTGGCTATCGGAATTCGGCCTGACTTTCAAGTGCTTCGATCAGTAACTCTGTCTACAATGCATAACTTATGTAGAAAAAAAAATGTTTTCATTTTAGTTAAAAGATAAGTATCTAACAACTTATGTAGCAACTTACTTTCACAAATGTTCTATTAAAATCCGCCAATTCGAAAAAGTACTCTAATAACTTACAAAGTTTAATAATTTTGTGTTACTATCGTCATATTATTTTAGATGCCCACCACATTATTTTAGATGAAAACTCCAGTTATCTATTTAGCAACATACTTTTTTAAATGTTCTATTATTGACATGAGCTTTACATATTGCTATTTTAGATCTGCATGTCGGGGAAAAAATTAAAGACTTGTACTAAGTATTTATGTTAACCAGTGTAATCGATAACCTGTAATGACACATCAACGTACATATTATACGCATATTATATTTGAACAGAATGTGAAAGCATGTAAAATATATTGTAACACATATATTGGCTACAAAAATTGTAGTCAAGCTATCCCTATTCATATACTCCGTAATAACTAAACATTAAATAACTTTGACGAGCTAATTTATACTACACATGATGGATGAATGACATTTCTTTTATTAAATACACTAAGACAATATAGAAATACAATATTACACATTACAAGTAATAAAGCTTAACATACAATCCCATTAAACACAACAAATAAAGCATCTAAGTTGACCAAGATATGTAAAAAGATATTAAACTTGAATACATATAGTTAATGATTGTACACTTTTATTTTTGTTAAAAACTACATGTATATTAAACACGGTTTGGTTCTTGTAATCGCGGATATTTGAAAATAAAAACCGAAGTTGAACTGTATGTGATAAGAGGGTTTTTCCGGGTTAAGTTTTTTTGTTTCATGGTTATCATTTATTGCGAATCGGTTTCACAGATTTTTTGAACACCTTATCCATAAATCAAATAGTCATTAAACAGCGAAAAAATATCGCTCACTAATATATTTATTATCACAAATGTATAACGAAAAACGTTAACTTTGGTAAAAGAGTTATAATATGTGATATGAAATTCTTTATATTCATAAATTTATTGAAAAAAAAACATATTAAATTTAAAAACTTGGTTCACTGAAAATATTTACTCCGTAGTTCAGAATACATGCCGTCACAACGTGCGGGTACCATTTTCCTCTTTATTATTATTGCTCTCTCTTTTATTTTTTAACTTTATCTACTTTAAAGTATGCTTCTTTTATTGTTTCAAATGATCGAATTAAAAGGACATGTTAACATAAAAGCGGTCATGGTGACCACCAATGACATATGGCATTAGTGTTGCATACATGAAAGAAAGTGACCGGAGAAACGTCTTGAAATTGATTATTCAAATATTCAGATTTTAAACTGAAATAATTAGTGTTTAGTCTTTAATAAACGTAGCTTCAAAAGATTATACTTGTTAATTTCTTTAAGATTTAGATCCTTTATTTCAAAAAAAAAAAAAAAAAAAAAAAAAAAGAAAAAAAAAAAAAAAAAAAAAGCCACACACACACTCGTGTTGTGAGTCAAAGGGGTAACTTTTTTTATTTAATACTACAAGAATAGGTTTATGGCTTTATGTATGTTGATATTTTAGAGCATATGGTGATGGTTTTATGCAGGTACGTGCAAGTGTATCCCGTACGTCACCTACTATTGCTTCACTTTGCTCTTCATCTTAAAGTGTGCATTATATTTTCCCAAAGCTTTCAAGCTAGCATATCTTTTAATCCAAAGGAGTCAAAGTGTCAATTAGTGTGACTTCAACCACTTCTCGTAAAGAGTCTACGAGGCACTTTTTGCATATGCTTCTTATTAAAGGTTTTAATACAATGGTTTTAAAACAGTAGATGAGTCAAGTACTTTTCTGAATGTGTACCCCATATATTACCAGTGTCGGTATGAATTCAAATAAAAACCAAGAGACGTGCAATCTCAATGAGTCGAAAAAGTATATATAATACCATTTGGGAATTTTTGTAACTACATCAACACCATCACAATCTAAAAACATACGTGAATTACCTTTAAAAACAATTACAACAATTTTGTACCCATCTTTATTAGCAGAGCATTGTTTTTCCTAGTTTAAACAGAATGGCAAAGCCCTCGTACATTATAGAGTTCTATCTGTGTATTGTGTCAAAATAAACGTACACTTCAAATTGTTCATAAAAATCCACTTCTTGCGTATCTGTTTTCAAGTTAAGGAATTTATCTTAACTACTTATAAAGTTGTATACCTCTTATTATAAATGGCAAGTCAGTACAAACTTAATTAATACGGAGTAATAGTTTTAAAAAAAATCATATGCTACTCTCTAATATATAAACACCATACTTTTTTTCTTTTTTTTTTTTTTCTTTTTTTTTTTTTTTTTAATTTGATGGAAATGGAAATGAATGATCAAGAAAATATTAATGTTGAGGTTAGTATATTGTGCCAAAATATCACTATAACTATCTGCCACTATAAATTTCGTTGTTATGCACGGGTAATCGTCTATTATACTAAATTTGATGGTTGATGTGATGTGCACGAATGTAGCATGTTAAAAAGAAATATACAAAGAATGTCGACAACAGTACAACTTACTTTTCTATGAATTAGGTTTAAGACGAGTTCCTTAGAAGCGAATATCTACCACTAGAAACCTAGTTACTCTGGTTGATTTGCTGATCCAATTATTCTAATGACATGATTGTGAGATAGATAAAGAAGGCTATAATGGAGGCAAACGTCATCTCTGTAAGTTATCGTTGCAAAGTCAGAGAAACATATTATAAATGTTATATACGAGAACCATAGATGATCGTTTACTGTTTTTACACTAAAAAAATGCTGAAAAGATAAATATCATCGTCTAAGACCAAATCGAGGATTTTTTTTAACCAATAAAGAACGCTGATTTTGTAATTATCTCTCATTGTACGAGCGAATGATGTAGAATGGAAACATTTGAAATGAAATTAGTGAGAAAGAAAATAGTCCAATAGAAAGCAAATGTATTTCGATGTTTGATATAAATAAAGAATGAGAATCAGAAAATTAAGACATAAACAATGGGAAAATTCCAATTTTATGCCAAAAATAGAATTTATGTCTACAATTTGGTCAGGTTTTTTGCAAATTTCAATTTTGATTATGTGTGACCGTGCTACTGTGCGACTCCATTCATAATTGGACATGTGACATGACAAAGGTATCATTATAATCATTTGGTGACACACTTGTTACATTTTGAATGGGTCGCACATTTACCTTGCTCGACCGGCAGTTGTGCGACTGTGCGACCCATTCAAAATGTGACAATTGTGTCACCAAATGATTAGAATGGTACTTTTTGTCATGACACGTGTCAACTTTTTAATGGGGTCGCAAAATAGCACGGTCGCAAATGACCAAAATTGGAATTTGCAAAAATCGTGACTCGATTGTGAACACAAATTCAATTTTTGGCATAAAATTGAAATTTTCCCTAAAAATAATTCTTTTGTTTAGAACAAACAGAAAAATAAAATTACATAGAACGGAATGATAACACTAGAATACTTTTTAGTTTATATGATTTTATTCAAGTCCATGCTTCAATCGATCATCAAAACTAACTTTACAATACAATATTATATATTTATATTCACATTTTGTATTGTAATTTTGTACATTATATATTTAAGCAATGTTTTGAAACCGGGGTCGACCCGGCCGGGCTAACCGGTTCGACCGGTTCCGGTAAAAAAAACGGGTCAAAAAAATCCGGGTTTTTAAAACCGGGCTAACCGGTTAGACCCGCCGGGTTTTGAGTGACCCGGGTCAACCCGGTTCTCAAAACCCGACCGGGTTTCATTTTTTCAAAAAAATTTAATAAAAACCCGGGTTGACCCGGTGGTCGAACCGGTTGACCCGGCGGTCGAACCGGTTGACCCGGTCAAAAAAATAAAAAATTGTAAACTGGGTTGACCCGGCGGTCCAACCGGTTGACCCGGTGCCCGGTGACTCGACCGGGTCGATTTTAAACCCGATTTTCAAAACATTGTATTTAAGATTCTTAGATTTTTCCTTCAAAATGAGAAGCGTGTGCCACGCACATGCTTTGTCCCCCCTTTTTTCATAGCTTTTTAATTCTCAAGTTGATTAGAATTGTAAATTTATTTATTTATTTATTTATTTTATTTTTATTTTTTTTATTCTCACCATTCTCTACTTTTTTTTAAAGAATGGATTTGGTTTCTGAAGAATCCTAAGTTAATACTCCATTCTTTTCTTATTTCGATTCTTGACTTCCCATTCCATCATACCCAAGTCTAATCGTCATAATAATATCAGCCATTTACTACAATTGATCATTTAGCTCATAAACCTTAAAAAAAAAAAAAAAAAAAAAAAAAAAAAAAAAAAAAAAAAAAAAAAAAAACCTAACCAACAATATCATATATGCGAATTTCTAAACAATGAATACAAAATCTTGAGATGCGTTTGTTTTTGTTTTGTTGGTCGGTTTAGAACATGATTAGAATTTGGTTTCGGTTTTAAAGAAAAATGTAAAAGAAAAAATAATGATTGTATTAAGGGCCCATTTGAATTTTAATATTGGTTAGAATTTAGGTTAGGGTTTGATGTAAGAGAGTAAATAATTTTATATGTTAAAAGTATAAAATAAAATAAATGTTATTTATTTTAGATTGAATTAATTATTAAATATAAAATTAATATGTCTTTTTTAAACTTTATGAAAGTTAAATAAAAAGATGGTTCAATAAATTATAGAGTAAATTGCATTAATCGTCTTTAAAATTTGGTCAAATTGCATGTTTCGTCCTAGACGTTATGAAAGTGTAAAGATCGTCCTTGTGAGGAAACATTTGGTTACGAAAATACACGCCATTAAAAATGAAAACAAAAAGCCTTGCATTTATTGTGATAAGTATAAAAAAGTCAACAAGTACAAGAGGAATGTTTGAAATTCATGGGGTCTCAATGGGTTTTGTGAAAACCAATCGGTAAGAGCGTCAAATACTGTTGTGTAACCAAACAAATTGTTTTTTCTTTTTCTTTTTTTGAAATCATTCTTTAAAGAGAAAAATACATCGTTGGTCTCTAAACTTTCCACAAAACATCGCCATGGACCTTAGCTTTCCAAAATCGTCGTGATGCGTACAAAACTTGGGATTTTGAGGCCGATTGTGTCCCTCTGCCCGTAATAGGAACTCCAACGTATTCTTGGTGAGGGCAAAATTGTCATTCACTGTAGCGATTTAGTTTCTAGCCGTTGTGGATTGTCCCGGTTCCCTATATTACTGTGAGTCACAATTATATTGCCACTCATCATCATTAATCTTTCCCCCAAAACCTTTCCTCCTTCAACATGGTACGCTGCTGGTGTGGTAAACAAGTTATAACACGCACTTCATGGACATCGGCCAACCCAGGGCATCGATTCTATGCTTGCCCTGATGAAGTAAGTGCGTTTTAAGATTTATTGTATTACCTTGCTTTTGTAAGTAGCAAAGTAAATTGTAACAATGGTGGTTTCATTAATGAAATGTCATATTAATAATTAGGGATCTTCTTGTCGGTGGATAGGATGTTATGATCCTGAAATGTGTGCTCGTTCAAGAATGATCATACCAGGCCTTTTGAGGGGGAGAAATGAACTCGAGGAAAGATTAGAAGTTGCTCTAGGTGATGTGTGGAAGTGGATGATTTACCTGGTGCTCAGTTGGATATTGGTCTTGATTGTTTATGCAATTGGTTAACTTTTTAGCTTTAACGTATGATAACCGTGTTTTGTGTTTTGTGGAAATGTAATTACTTGTTAGGCTACCTTGGTAGTGTTAGAACCTTTACCAAAACTATTTTGTACTAGTATGTTTTAAGTTTAGATTCTATTGAATGGTAGTAACATTGTCTCCAACATAGATATGAAGTTTGGTTCTTTTTCTGAGTTTACGTTATGGGTATATATGCATATGCTTAAAATTTTGGTTATAATTGACTTTGAATAGTCAACATTCTTTTGAAGTTTTAGTTTTGGTTAGTTTTGCCTGCATCAATTTGCAGTAGCATATTATGCAGTCATATAGTTACGTAGTGTTTGGTATGTTGTAATCAAAGTGGGAATGAAAAAGGTTATTACGGTAGATTGAAAAATCTTGTTTGTTTATAAATTTACAACGTAATGATTCGTTGCAAGGAATGACTCATTACACCATTTTCATTCCTTAGAAGTCTCCTCTTTTTTTCATTACATCTCGTAATGGAATGAAAATTACATAAAAGTTCATCATTAACTAACCACATTAAATAAACTTCCTATCATCAATGACCATTTTAGTCTTTTTTTATCAATTCCATTACGTCCTATCTTACTAACCAAATATGATTAATAACAGTAATAAATTATGACATTGCGTCATTCATTCCATTACATCGTTTATTCCATTCATTTGATATTTCATTCATTCCTACCAAACGAACCCTTAGATATAACATACGTTGCACAAAACATACATATTTTGGACACAATTAAAATGCAGAAACATAACATGGTTCTGTAGATAATGTAATTGGATATAATTCCAAATGCATAAAATTTCATACTTCGAAGCATGATAATCAGAGTACATAACTTGTTCATAGTTAACATAAATAAATATTGTCTACTTCACTAGCATAACATAAAGAAAGCCCTATGGTGAGGGCATCATTCTATCCATAAAAGCCTACTGCCTAGTCACTCTTCTGGTAGTATGCTAGGATGAAACAGAAACTACTTGCACATTACTTGAATGGACCTGAGATTGAGACTGTGATTGATCTTGCTGCTGGGATTGACATTGGGATTCATCAATAGGTTGATCTTGACTCTAAGATTGAACACCTGCAATTCATCTTGTTTCTCTGTTGCAACATCCTGAGTACCTTGATCTTGAATTCCAGATTGCACACAAGTTCCTTCAACTGCAACATCTTGACTTTCATCAACACATGTACCTTCAGCTTGTTTATCTGCTGCAACTTTGTTCCCTGTAGGATGTGTCTTCTTTGATGCAACCTATTGAGGCACTTGTTTACCTTTTCCCTTAGAACTTGAACTATTTTGTTTTTTTACTTCCAGTTTGACTACTTTGGGTTCCACCATAGCCAATACATGTTTTTCTGTTGTGTCCAGCAATGCCACAAACACTACACCTTACACTCTTCCAAGCCTTAGACAGTTTACCATTCTTGACAATATCTTTAGTTTCAGGAGCTAACCTTACTCTTTTTTTACTAGTTGAGTTAGCTGCATTTGATTGAGTCTTTGGTGGAACAATAGTTGTTGGCACAGACGATTTTTCCCAATGCTCATTGCTAGTTATGGGGGAGACATTGTGTTTGTAGGTTGTTTCCCAAGTGTTGAGATAGTAACAAGGATGCGCCCATGTTTCAACAGCTCATACTTGTTGTCCATTTAAAGCAATATTCCAATTTGTAGCGACAACATGTTTACATGGTAAACCTGTAATCTCCCATATTCTGCAAGTACAAGACATCTCTACAACATTAACTACACATTGGTCTCCCCATGGTCCAGTTACCTGAAACTTATCTCCCCCAATTCCATAAAACATTATACCTAATCGCCTCTTTCTTAATACCTTCTAACATGTGTTGTGTAGTAGGTGTTAGTGGCCCATTACTCTTCTCAATGACCGTCGCAACATGCATTAAGTAACACATCATAATTGGGTCGCCCTAAAACAACACAAATAAAGTTGTATTACTTATACATTTCATACTACTTTACCATATACATGTTAATTTACACAGTTAGATGACTTACATGAGAAATGTGACCTTGACCAATGGATTGGTGGTATCTGACTTAACCAAGCATGGGCAGTTTGACAAAATGTCTTTAAAGCATCCATAGATTTCTCAAACTTTACAACAGTTGAGGCCGTTGCACATCTCCAAAGATGGTCTTTGAAGGCCCTACCTTGCCAATTAACTTCCATTTGCTCATGAATGCTTCTAAGACAAAATCTGTGCTCCGCATTTGGAAAAACTTCTCTTAATGCTAATGTAATATCCTGCACAAAAACAGATATATTTACTGTCTATTTAAAAAAATAGGAAATTCAAATCATTTATAGTTTATGGGAGTACCTTTTCATGTCAGTAACAAAAGTGAAGATTGAATTTGGCTCAAGTTCAAGATCATCAGATAAACAATGAAGAAACCAAGTCCAAGCTATTGTGTTTGCTAATTCAGTAAAAGCATAAGCTAATGGGTATATACCATTGTTGCTATCAATTCCCACAGTTGTTAGAAGTTGACCCTTCAAAGGACCATCAATTGGAAAAGCATGTATCCCCAACAACTATTTTTGACAAGCTTTAAATCCTTCCTTCAAGGCACCTAAACAAACATAGAGTCTTTTGAATTCTCTTGTTGGAAGACTATCCTCAACAGGCCGTTCCACATGAATCACAACTGTTGTATCAGAGTTCCTCTTCTGCAACTCTTGAACATAGTCTCTCAACATGGTGAATTGGAGCTTGAATTCCCTCCTAATGCCTCTGACTGCTATTCTTTTAGCTCTTAAAACCTTCTGCATTGAGACTTCAAGCTCAAATTGGTTGGTAAGTTGATTATGAATCGACTTGACAGGAATCCTTGTATTGGTTTGAATCGTATCTTTAATTTTCTTTGAGATAAAGTTGAGGTCAAAATGTTTGAGCGCCCTTGATTGCAAACATGTGTGTTGGTCATTATATTTTCTCACTGTCCAAGCACCTTTTTCACTACCATCCTTGCCGACAAGCAACAACCATGGGCAGAGTATTTGGGAAGGGTCATTTTTACCAGCAATTAATACTTCCAAACCCCTTCTTGTTAATGGACTTCTAACTGGGCTTATACCCAGTCCAGCAGTAGCAATTGGGCCAGATAGGGGAACACAACCCACACATCTGACTCTAATTCTTTTTTTTCTTTTTTTGTCATTCTTTAGAAATAGCAGCTCCCTTCTTGTTTCTATGGAATGCTCTCTTACCCTCTCTTTCACATCTTTTGCACAAGGAAATGATTGATCACAATAAAATAAAGTTTCAACAACAGTATCATCAACAGAATCTGTCCTAACCCTTGGCACCCCAGAGTTACTTATGTCTGAGTCAGAAGCATAAGCAGTGTAAAATGCATCCAACATAGGTAATTGAGTCTCCAAATTCAAGTAATCACTTTTATTAGTAGATGTTCCTGTTTTGCCAAACTCATGACTCTGACTCTGTTGGACCAAAGCAACCTGTACATGATTCTCCTCAGTAACATTATTTTCATTTGCCTCAATTGTGTCATTACCTACATTCCCTAAGTGACTAGTATCACTCTGTTGGAACAGAGTGATATCAACATCACCCTCATCTTCCATGTTATTTCCACCAACAAGTTCTCCTCCTACATTCTCTAACTCGTTATCCTGATTGACTTGGAATAGAGTGACTTCCACATCAGGTTCCTCAAAGGTGTTATTGCCATCAACTAGTGGTCTCACTACTTTCTCCAACGGCTTTTCCTTAGTCACTCTGAACAGACTAACATCAAAACTATCAAGGTCCTGAAAACTATTTTCGTTATCAATAATTACTAATGGACCTTCACTGTTATCAACAGGTTGGCTGGCAAAGGAAGACATGTCAAGACCTGAAAAACCGGAGTCAATGTGTGGCAAGTCACTAGATTCCCCAACATATGAGACATCTATAGGTAGTTGCGTAAGTTGCATAAATGGGCAAAATTTCTATGTCATCTAGAACCAAACGTCTGCAGCACGATTGAATAGCATCACGAGCTATTTTTCTACTAGGTTCATCCATCTCAAAAAATACAGTCTTAATAGACTGTGGGGACATCTCAGACAACTCTAACCTAGTCTTACCTATTTCAAAATACACATCTATCAGCTTATGTTCTTTCACAATGTCTTTCAACAGGTCAAGATTGACAGCTTCACGAAAACTATATAAGCCATCGTCCAATGTCATACCAGGTTTAACAAAATAGTAGTAATTGGTTTCGACTTCTGCATAACCGATTTGGGTCATCAGAGCATCAAGTTCGTCAATCGAAATCTCATTAATACCAACATAATCAACCTGACATTCCTGAACTCCTTCATAGATCCTGTCTAACCAGTTTTTGAATACGCCATTGTGGTGAACTCTCATGTTAAATTCACCAGGTCGATCTGCTGTTGAAAAAGTAAACAAAACACTGTTACGATTCTCTAACAAAAAAGGGAAATACCATAAAACAATCTAAGATACATATGATAGTAAACGATTATCAACAAAAACACTAACCATGTTGCCTCATTGCCCAATTTCTCTCGACTTCATGGCTATCAAAGTAAGGTTCATCCCTGATTTGCTATAATGTCAATCCAAGGTTTGAGATTCTTGATTTTTTACTTAAATTGTTAGATTTGGTGAGTGACATTGCATTAGTAGGCTTCCAAAATAAGTTTGGGGATGAGCAATGAGTACTTGGGCTACTTATATTAGTCATAATGGCGGGAAAAAGGATTAGACGTCTACTGGGAAGTACAGAGAGAGAGAGAGAAATGCGACTAGGTAAAAAGACATGAATACCCTCCAAACTAAACATGTAACGGGGTTTTGGGAACTATAACGGGACGTTGCAATTCCTATTACGGGCCGAGGGACGCAATCGGCCTTAAAATCCCAAGTTTTAGACGCACCACGACGATTTTGGAAAACTAAGGTCTATGGAGATGTTTTATGAAAGTTTAGAGACCAACGGTGTATTTTTGTCTTCTTTAAATCTAAATACCTTATAACAAACGGACCTAAAGTTTGTTTCTATTAAGTTGGGTTGGGAATCAAATTATTATAATAATAAATGCCATGAATTAAGTAGAAGGTGGTGCTGCCGTGAAGAAAGTACACAATTTTCAATATTGAAAAGAACAACAACATACCCAATCTCGTCGGGGCGATGTATGGAGAGGTAAGATGTAGACAGATCCTACCCCTGCCTCAGGATAAACCTGAA